>CM062817.1:1188365990-1190765990 GCA_031772625.1 Pinus tabuliformis | reverse complement strand
GCTCACTGAACTCGATCTTCAAACCCTGCAGGTTTGTGGTTCCCTGCGTGGCAGCTTGTTGCACTTCTTTGACCAACTTTTCAATAGTTGGGCCTTCAACTATAGGGCCCATGGTCCTTTGAGTCTACTGCATCCTTTGAGCTTACTCTGCATGGAAAAAGTCAACCGGCTGCCCTCATCTGCCCATGTTTGCATCCTTGAAGAGATGATCATTTTCTTGCAACTCAACTCATCGATGGTTGACGAGAGGACATTATCGGGTCGAGAACGATTACAAGCCGCTCAAGGTGGCCTCAGCCTCAGGGTTGAATACCCCCACGGTGGGCTTACAAAGAATATTGGATCACGAAAAACCACAAGATCTGAAAGAGAATGACTGGAAACAATGGTTGAGATGTTTTGACCCCGATGTGAGATATTGAATGACGCTTTCTCATATACGTCATTACGGGTCATTCCTGATAGATTGAATGACGATTTCGATGGCGGCCTTATCATTCGAGCCACACTTTGAATTAACTTGCCTTACTGTAATCTGGCAAACCTTTCCACTGGTGCAAAGGTCTACGTCGTTGACCTAATTTTGTCAAATTGCCTCTGCTTCTCCTTGATGCCTGCGGAAATATTTTACAGGGTGGGATCCTCCTGCAGCGAGGTCCACAATTCCAAGGCTTTCTCAAATAGCTTAGTGCAGCACTTGACTGCATCTTCCAAGGTTTCCATGCCTGCTTTGATAGAAACTCTGCGTTGATCTCTAACTTTTGGAGGAGTCGTCGGTTGTAGTTTAAGATGTAATTTTGATATCTATAGCTCCATCTTGAGCCAAACTCGGAAAATTTCATCCTTGGACTCCTTCACTATAGCAGCCAGTTTCTAAATATTTTCTGTTGAGGCTGCTTCTGCCAAGATCTTGAGCTCTGGAAGCTCACTGAAGGCCTATGCAAGGACTTCTTCCAATTGTTGACTCCGCGTTGTTATATCCTCTTTGTCTTTAAGAGGTTGTGCCTTCTCCTCAAAAATATGATGATTATTTTTCTTGACTTCACTAATTATTAGCAATGTGTGTTTCTCCTTAACCCTCAATTCATCAGGCACCCCTTGGTGTAGTTCATGCAAGGTTTGGATGGATAGCACGATGATATTTAAGCTCAGGTTCTTCATCTGCATTAGTTGGGCCCCTTCTTCAGCATGCAGAGATCCTTCTAGTAAGTGAATGGCATGGAGATCTAGAGTCATCTCTGTGTCTAGAACTGACCTGCTCACTTGACTAGGGCTCACTTGCTTCTCGCTCGCCTGTCCCATGCTCGCTTGCACCCTACCTATTTGGACCTCCAACTCACACACGTCTTGTTGAAACTTTCCGAGTGCCTGCCATTATTGTTCCTCAAAGTGGCCCCAAAGCTCTAAGGCCATGTCGTGGATCACATCATTTAGTTCATCTAAGTCCCCCTTAATGAGGACCAAAGGCATCGCACCCCCTGTTTTATCAGACTTTTTCTTCTTACACTTCTATGTGGTAGTCCTCTTCTTCTGCTTTTTGACCACGAAGGGGGATCCCAACTCCGTGCCCCCTTCTCGTCTACCTCGGTATCTTCCTCCTCCTGTATCTTTTTGCGGTCTGACTCTTCAACCTCAATCATAGTTTTTTCCTACTCAGTTTCTTTTCCTTGGTCACTGCCTCAATAACTTCCCTTGTCGCAATTGCTTTCTCCTATGCAGCCTTTTCCTAGGAAACTTTCTAAGCCTCTTTTTTCTTTTTTGTTTCGTGGTATGTGTTTATGACCCTTCAATAGTCATGCTGGTACATGTGCTAGCATTTGAGGGGGTGATCCAATCACTTTGCCACTTTCTAATGACCCCTACAATATCTTCTTTGATGACCAAGTAAGGTAACTTGTGCCATATAGCCCGAGCAACCTTCTTCACTCAAATATGCAGATTGTGGAAATCTTCCTTGAAGTCTGCAATGTTGGTGTACTATGTGTGGAAAGTAGGTGATAGAATTCAAATCCAACCATTCCCTCCAATTCTTGGTCATTAATGCACATTTGGTGGCAGATTTCCAAAGATCTACACCTTAAGTGCTCCCGCCCCCCCCCCCCACACTCCTTTCAACAAGAAATCCTCCATCCAATCAGCTATAGTGCTACCAATGATCACTTTTCGATGAGGCTGCGTAGAGCCAACTCCTTTGGCACAGATCCCTTCGACGCCATCCTTCAACCTGTCGCGTAGTCCGTTCACTTTTCCTTTCTAAGTCTCAGGAAGTGTAGTTTAAAGTCCATTATCTCCTTTCAGCTGCCTGGAGTAAGAAGACTATCCCACAATCATGTATTCATTACACAGGGTAGGATTACCCCTATCCAACTTCAAGTGACTTCCATTGACCTTTCCTGGAAACAATTTTCCATTCAGCTTTGCGAGCTGAACTGCGTCACCATTTGTAATTTCCTTAACAACATAAGGTCCTAGCCAATGCATTTGAAATTTGTCAAGGAACTTTGTAAACTTACTATCATATAGAAATACCAAATCTTCATTCTTGAAGTTTCATTGTTTGATCGAGCAATCATGCCATGCCTTTTCACAGTCCTTCTGCACTTGTTGATGAAATCCTGTGAAGAAGCGATCCTCTTCCAGTTCTATGAGCTGCGCAAGTTGCTCCTCCATAGTATCACGATCAGCCATGCCTTTAACGACCGCAATCCGCAAATTGGGCACAATATATTCCATGGGAATTACAGCCTCCAACCCATACACCAATCTGAACGAGGTTTGTCCTGTCAATTTCTTACAAGTAGTCCTATATGCCCAAAGGACCATTGGTATGCATACATCCCAGTCATTCCACTTCACGTTGCAAATCTTTGTCAATGCACTCTCCAGAATTTTATTGAAGGCTTAAACCATGCCATTCGCTTGAGGGTGATAAGGCATACTCTTCTGATGATATACCTAGAATTCCTCAAGAAGCACAACAATTTTTTGATTTAAGAAGCGTGTACCCCTATCACTCATTAAAATTTTAGGGTAGGAAAACTGAGACAAGATGTATTCAAAGATAAACTTCACGGTTGCAGCTGCACTGCAGTCTTTCACAAGTTGTGCCTCCACCCACCTGGTCAAGTATTCAGTCACGGTGATAATGTATCTAGTCGCCATATTTTTCCTTGGTGATTGTATTGGACCCACAAAGTCTATCACCCATTTTTCAAACACCTGCAATGTCACTTGCAGATTTAGGGGCAATTCATATCTTCGCGATGGTCTCCCCATTCTTTGACAAACATCACACATCCTATAATAGGTCTTACATTCCTTATGCACAGTAGGCCACCAAAGTCCTACGTGTAGGATTTTATGTACAGTCGCTCTCCCTGCATAATGTCCTCCTGCTATTCCTCCATGTGCTTCTGCCAGGATGCTTGGTCATTCATACTTCGGGACATAGTTGCGCAATATTTCGTTAGACCCCATTTTGTATAAATGTTCAACAATCACAGAAAAATCAGCCGCCTGGACCATTGGTTCTTTCTTCTGTTGCATTGAATATCCTTCCAAGGTTGTACCTGTAGAAAAGAATTGAATTATATCTATGAATCAATCATCTGTGATGCAAACAGCGAAGAGCTGTGCATCAGGAAACCCTTCCTCCAAACTCGTAAGCTCATCACCAGTCTCAATCCGTGAGAGGTGACTAGCATTTAAGCATCATGGCTTCACAATTACCTCAAAATCATATTCCTAGAATAACAACAACCACCTACAAATATCCCCCCCAACATAGGCTTGTTGGCCAAATATTTCAGAGCAGAATGGTCCATATACATCTTGAAGTGCGCTCCTAATAGGTGGTGTTGAAATTTCTGAAACATGTAGACCATCTCTAGTCCTTCACGCTATGTGGTCAAGTATCTCTTTTCTACCTTCGACAACTTCCTACTTGAAAATCCTATAGGGTGGTCAATATCTCCTTTTCCCATTGGGTTAATAACGCACCTAGTGCAATACAGGATGCATCTACATGAACATGAAACTCCTTCTTCCAATCCGAGAATACTAAAATGGGCATGGTAACCATTTTCTCCTTCAAAACATCCAAACTTGTTTGACAATATATTGATGGTGCTAGACCCACCAACATGTTAGGGGATCTCCCTGGTAAAAAATCCCAACTAGACCTCAGATTGTTTGGTGTAGGAGTCCCAACAGTGGGGTAGTATGGTATCGCATTCACCGCAGTTATGCGTAGAGGTAAGTAAGATGTCCTTGTTGGTAGCAAGGGTGTGACCTTTGCAACAAGTCAAGGAAGGTGCATAAAAGTCTCTAACACACAGAACAGGGGATGAGTGCACCCCTTAGAACCTGTGATAGCACGCAGCTTGAAAGGGAACACACGAGAAGAAAGAGATCACAAGCTAGAAAGCAAGATAGTCGATGATCCAAAGTGATGGTTATACCAACAACACATTTCAGTAAGATTCATACAAACATATACAAAATAGTCCATACATACATGCGTAAATAACAACTACATATATCATTAGATTAACCAGAATAGCTGAACTACAATAACAACATATGCATGAAACATGTTGGCTATTAAAAGAGTGAAAGATCAATGATACATACAAGCATGACCAACCACTAGTCCCGATAGCAGAACGTTACATTCACCGTTGTCTGCTCCTCCAAAGAGATGTACTAGCTCTGCACTATGGAGAAGCCAACGCTCGTTATAATACACTACAAGATTTCTCTAAGTTACACCTATAGGAATATTGGCTCCCAAAAGTCGGTACAATGAGTTATGAGGCTCTATAAATAGAAAAGGGTGGGGTGACCCTTGATATTCCCATTTGTGACTCTTCACCTACCCTCATGACTCTTCAACTACTACATGACTGTTACATTCTACTATCGACACTTTGTCTTTCACTTTTACAACATGTTACATTACAATCTACACATGTACCCATGTGAGAAAAAATAGGCTTGAGTAAGCCATACAAGGCATCACTAAGACTTGGAAAGTTGTGGGAAGACCAACCCTTTGAAATCCTCATGATGATAAATGGTGGTGAACTAATGCCAAGCTTGGTAGTCTGTGATGGTGTTTGTGTGCTCCGTGGTGACAACCTTCTGAAAGCAAACTCTTGCCTCTATTGCATCCAGGTACACTGATTTGGCACCTTTGTCCGACTCGTTTGAGAACATGTACATCATAGTCTTAAGTGCAACCGGACTAGCAACATATTGATGCATATTGTCTACATTGATCTTCAAGTCTACGCTAGTGGCTACGCACATCAACTGATCAAAGTACATGTCGATCTCCAGTCAGACTTGGTTCTTTGACTTCACCTTGGTGAGTGTGCCAATGGCTGGGATCTCATGCATGCACACAATGACATCCATGCTCTTGAACACTTGTGCATGTGAAGCCTGCAAACTGGTAATGAACTGTAGGAGTTCCTCATAGTTTTGGATCTGACTATGGATGCATGCCTTCAACTCTACTGCCTTTGGCTTCATCATCTTTGGCAAGTGAAATGAGGCTCCTTTGTACCTCATTGTATATGTTTGCATGTTATCAACAATAGTGTGTAGATCTGGAAAGATGGAAGCTCTCCTAGCACAACATTGCTACCAACCATTAAAATGGACAAATGACTTATGCACGGTGATGAATCTAGAATACAATGTCTGCATGACTTTCTCGAGAGACGATACTTCATCTAGTATCACTCTCCTCAACTCCGCTCTAGCGGATGCTGTAACATGTTCTCCTCCCTTCTTGGCTGCTTGCAACTCCTTAGCTATATGCTCGTTCTTAGCCATCAAGAATCTAAAACTCGAGTTGATGGCTTCAACATATGCTTTGGTAGAATTAGCCAATGCAACTGGATGCTTGCGCACATCAGAAACGATCATCCGTTCTTCAAACTATGCAAGGGATACATGGACATCCAGAGTGGGAACTCTCTGCAACTTCACAACTTTGTGTTGTGATTCGTCGAAAGATATGTTGTGCATCTCCACTTCTGGATTTTATTAAAGGATTTATGTGTCTCCTTGATCACTTGGGACTTTCTCTACTTCCGAACCTGGCGAAGTCGGTGGGGTGACCTCTTGGTCTTGCGACATGAGGTCAATATCTTGATCTAGCTCTAGTTGAATAATACACGTGTACATCTGCTCTAGCATTTGTTCAATCTCGAGCCAAGTCCTGTTCCTGTGACTTCTCACCCTGTCTATTATGTGTCAGCTACTCGGATGAGTGTATAACCTGTATGGGTGTAGTTTCATCAATTTATGCATGTTGAACCTCCTGCTGTATATGTTCCTACTGCACTTCCTTCTCTCTTCTGTGCAACTCCTATTCTTCCCTGAGTTTCCGCATTAACTCTTGCAACGCCTTTCTTTTCCTCCATACTTTGTTTCTCCCTCTACCTTTTCATGATTCTCCTATCACATTGTCGCCTCTTAGCCTCAAACTCTAAAGTTTCTTTCAACACAAGTGGATCTACTTTGAACCTGTAGGTTTTCTCTGTCTCTTCGATGTAAACAACCCTTCCTCTTTCCTTTGTCATGCACAAGCCTGCTACCCTCTTCTATTGCTGATGATGTTGATCTTTGAGACGTTGCTTCCTTCTGCTTTGCTAACCACTCTACAACTATCATGACCAGTTCATTGAGCCTGGAGAAGTGATAACAGTATATCCATGGGTCTTCCTCAGGCCAATGACATGCCCCGTGGATCCAAGGATGTTGCACTCTTGCACAGTGGTCCTTCACTAAGCCATGCAGGTAATATGGATTGAAAACTCTGGTGCCGAAGGTGAATATTTTGAATTCCTCCATATAAGCCTTAGCATGCTTGAGATTATGTATCTCAGACAACCTGATCCACAAAGGAAGAGCGAGCCAAGGTGCCTTCTTCTTCCTGTGTAGTCTAGCTGACAACCCTGTCGAGATGTGATATGACACTTCTTGCATCACAAGATTGTCCATGGCAAACTTTGGTAAAACATGTGGACCCTTCTCCACATTGTACATTCATATGAAGGTGCCAAGGGGTGAGGCATACCAATCTGCTATGTTGATCAATGCCTCCATCGCAGCCTGCGACATACAAGGTGGATATTGCTCAAAGATCATTCTATACATCGGGGTAATGAAGTGGTCTAATAATTGTATGATAACTCCACAAAAGCTTCATTCAAAAAACAACTTGCAATAAGTGTGCACGAAGGTTTCTGAAGGTGTCCATGCCCAACCCAAGCCTAGGAACTGCTGATGGGTATAGACTACATCCAATATGTAAGCGGACATGTGTATCTTCGTTTGCTAACCCTTGGGTGGATGTTGGGCTTTTGTTACCTATTCCTTCAACGAGCCAACATGTCGGACCAGTTGCAAGGTCTTCCTTCATTGGCAAGTTGATCCAACACGATCACCAAACTCTGCGGGAAGGTTTTTGTGCTCTCTTGGACATATAAGCAGGATGCAAAGATGACCAAAAACTAATGCCTTCCGCAGTATCTTTGTCTTGTAAACCTAGATGGGTTTTTTCCTGGACTTGGCTAGCTCCTCCACCTAGCTCTTAAAGGTATCTCTTGAGTTTGCACTATTGTTGGGTCTCTTGAATGGTTTATCCATCGTGATCACCGGTTGTGGCAAGTGATATGTATCCTCAAAGTACTTCACCATGAAGGTAGAAATTTTTGTCTCGCTGACACTTCTCAACACCATTGTCTCTGGATTAGTATGTGAGACAATCCAGTGGATCATGTCCGCGCATGGAAACATGGGATATGTACATGCAACCCGGTAAAATCTAGACTTGTGAATGTTGACATAGACCCCGCAGTCTTCCAGATATTCCTCAAATGTGCCTGAGAAGGTGTCATTTATGTCCTTCCATTTCATCTTGATATATTTGTCTATGAACAACTTGGTGTCTTCATAGATGGGAAAACTCATAGACACTTTCTCAACTGCATATCTGGTTGCACTCTCGACGGTGTCCTTTGACCCTACTCTCTTGAAGGCGATTGTGCTTGTACTGCTGAGAGACAAATGAACACCTGTGATACCTAGAGATGTAGAAAAATTCATGGAAATCAATACGTTAGCTGAAAAACAGAACAACTTTGAGGACTAACATGCAACATACCTGGGTGACTGACTCAGAAGATTACACAATTTTAATCGGGAGGTTGGGAGACTGACTACCAAAACTGTGCAAGGCACAGTGTGGGCTATTAGGAGGTTGACTGACTACTACAATTGCATAATGCACAGTTTAGCCTAGCCTGCCAAGGACTGAAACTGTGCAATGCGCGGTTTCAGTAAGCAGTGACTACACACCAGCAACTGCATTTATGCAATTTCTAGGGCCAGCAAGGCACTGGCTCTCAAAATTGCGTAGAGAAAGCCTGGAGGCCAGTGCTGGGCCATATTTGTGGAATTTCTGGGAGGAAGGCATAGCCTTCACTCTCATAAATGCACATTTCTAGCCGGGCAAGGCAAGGTCCGAGCCAAGGCAGCCCAGACCCATCGACTGGCGACTGAAAACATGAAAAGTCTGAATGAATTTTGAAGTTGAATGCAAACAAGAGTGAATGATCATGCACACAAACAGTGAGTGAAATATTTGGAAAATGGGAAAACAAACATGTGTGTGAATCAAGTCTCCACAACAGTGACCGTCAATGTAGAAGCAATGGCATGCCTGCAATGATAGTGAGATGCAACAAAAAACTATGATAATGATTTCACAAGATAATATGCATTAAAACAACAACAAGCATTCAACAAAACCAAGAAAACAACACTCACGCAAAGCAAAATACAAAAGGTGACAAAAAAGCAGCAAAAAACATGAAAAGCAGACTTACCCGGAAAAAGCTTAGCTGAATGTGCCAAATTATCCTAGATGCAATGTGAGATGTCTCAGCTCCAAGATCGATGTGAGGAATGAGCTCTAAAGCATTGAATAAATAAGTTTTGATAAGATCAAGGCTTATGATGTGCATGCCACAAATCTAGGAAATAGCGACACTTGGCGGGAGGCTTCTAAAATGGTTTTTTCATGTATCCTCCAGTTGCTAAAAATGGATCCCTAAAATCTAGGGATGATTTTTTCTTTTTTTTTTTCTTTTTCGGGAAAAACAACCCATGCATGCAAATCAAGATTGCTCAGTCCTGGAGGGGACCGATCAACCTGGGAGCACATGCAATAGTCTGCAAGCTTGGGAATCACAGTTATGCAGTTTGTGGGCTAAGCAAGTATGGTTGTCCCCCGTGCATTGCACAATTTCTGGACTAAAGCCCTGGTTGTCTGTCAAAATTGTGCAATTTTTTAGATGAAGCCTAGTGTTGGGCTACATTTCATAGTTTTCAGAGGGAAGGTTGCCTGGCTGGATTGCACATTCGTAGAGCCCAACAGGAAGCCTAGATGGATTGTGCAATTTCCAGAGGGAAGTTTGGTTCCCCTCCATAATTGCACAATTTCCTAGGTGAGCATAATAACAAGAAAATGACTAAGTCCCATAGTGTCATCCTGCAGGTGGGAGGAAAACAAGTTGACAAGAACATGCTAGTAAGCCACTGAAACTCAACTAAAACATTTACACTTGGCCAGTGCAAGAAATTCTGTTAAGGATGGTTAGTAGGGAGGCTCCAAAATGAAGCTAAGGCAAAATTTTGGAGGGTGGTTGTAGTGCTACAACACTTGGCAACACAATGGTAGAACTCCAGCTCTCTGAATGGACCTTGTTTCATGAAAAGGAAATCTAACTCCTCTGGAAGTATTATTCAATTCTTAGATCATCTTGGTTTCCACACTAACTTGATTGAAAGATATAGCACCTGCCATGCTCTTGGTCAGTCAGCCTACATTCCGAGCCAAGTCAACATAGTTGTTTCGATTGGGGATGAGGGGTATATTGGTACACAAGCAATATGACAGTCATATTTTAAGTTTCATCTCTAGTGTTGCTTTGTTGCCAATAGGACTTGACAGTACCCTGGCAGACTCACATAGGAACACAAGCATCACTCCGCTGCCAGCGAGCCTAGTCACTACCCTATGGAGTTACTTGCATCACCTCTCTGCACAGGAAGCCTTTCTCTTCTTCTGCCTTATTCATTTTTCCTTTTTTTTTAAATCACATTTTCATGTTTTATCACTTTCATTTTTCATAAAAGTTAATAGCATTTATTCAAATCAGAGGAAGAAGAGGGATCCCGACTTATTGAGAGTAGAAGAGGTTGTTCCTTCAGAGAATTATTTTGTATATACCTATGACATACTTGTTAAGGTTTTCCCCATCACCTTACTCTACTTGACTGAGCTAACAAGGGTTAACCCAAAACAACCGACTAGAGTATGTGATACTAGTTAGCGTGCAAGCATTGTGTGTTCACCAAGGTTCACTTTGAACAGAACATATTTTCCATTGGTGTATCATCGACTGAAGAAAACAAGTTCTACATAAAGAGATAGGATTGATAACTGCACAAGTCCTCTTGTACTTTACCCTTCTTGTTTCAAGAGTCACATATGGTTTCATGCAAAACTAACATACGAACATAAACAAGCAAAAAAACAATAAAAAAGAGTAGAAGAGAATGGAAAAGAAAGGCGAGTAAGAAAAGAAATCAAGAAAGAAAACAAACAAAAAAACAAGAAATAAAACATGCATGTGAACAAACAAAACATAAAGCAAACAATAGTCCTACTCCTAAGCTAACGGTACATGGGTATGCTCATGTAAAGTGATATTTCCAATGCAGCCACCGATGCATCGGTTGACAGCATATTCAGGCAAACCAGAAAACATGAAAGATATAACAATGAAGACAAACACACTCTGAGTTTAAATGAGTCCATCGAAAAGAAAAAAGTGAAAGTGCATGACATGCACTTTTTAGACTTTCCATGGCATTGTGCTACACTGCATATAGATGTTAAGCATATGCACTCTCTTGACTGTGACATGCAAGAAAACATGATAAACATAGACAACTTGCATCGTGCAAGTGTGCTTGTTGTGTAAGATTCCTCCAATGCATGAGTGATGGGATCATGTGGTTTGAGTGGAGGAAATGAAGTCTATGTGTTGGATTGATATTCAATCCATACAAATGAGTGATGAGCAGCCTTGGGTGTTTCAACAATTTCCTAATCGGAAGTGAAACTAACCTTAGGACAAGGAGGTCCTGAAATAACCATCCTCTCAGGCTGAAGTGCCTCGACAGCCTGTGGTGTTTCGACTTCATCAAGAAATAGATCATCATAAATAGGTGGCTTTGAAAGATCAACATCGATAGAATAAACATCATGATCGAATATGGGAGTAAATGGATCACAACAACTATGATCAGAAAAATGAATGAATTCATCAGCATCCTCATGATCAGATAAATCGAAAAAAGGGGTAGATGAGAAACAAGAATGTTGACCCTCTGCATTTCCGGAAAAAGCAGATGAAAAATCGAGTGGATTTTCAATGAAGAAATTTTCCTCCCCACTATCAAATGATGGACTAACATTGGGTGTGTTCTACGAATGATCAGTAGTGAATGCATCTATGGAAGGATTTACACAAGTAAAATCAGAGATAGTAGAATCACCAAATATGTCAGGAAAAAGTGGTGGAGGTGTGGACAGAAGAAGATCATCCTTCACCATAGGTTGATATTCAGGTTCCCAGTCATACTCATCATAAGTGATAGCGCAGGTTGGTTGTGCAACACCAACTCCATCGGTGGCTTGATCCTCATTCACAACAAGTGTAGAGTCTGGAATAGAAGAATACAAGATAGTAAAATCCATAGGATCAACATAATGTGAAGACATAAGCTGAGGTAACAAATGCTTGTGACAACCCATGGGCTTCCCACCTAATTTTGCATAGAAATTGAGAGTAGTGATTATGGGAGGATGTGATAGTTGAATAGAAGAGTGTGCATGTTCTCCCATATCACTCTATGGTGGTGGAGTTATTTTATGAGGAGAAGGTGGACACTCACTTGTGATAGCAATTGTGTCCGCTTGTGATTGCGCAACTCCATCACTGAAGTATGTTGAGTGGGGTTTGAGCTTCAACTTCATCTTGGGATAGAATGATTTATGAATGTAATATTCAAATCTGTCCCAAATATTTTGGAATTTCATCTGGTTTTTCGAAGCTTCAAACTAAAATACATAGAAGCACTGCCAAAAATCCATAGATGATTCATGCAAAGTCTTCTATTTTTTTAATAGTTTTTTGTCAATAGGTTCAGGATCAAAACGATGGAAAGTAGATTCAATTAGATAACAGAACTTCGTAATTGAATGCATGCAATCGTGAGGCAAGTTGTGGCACCATCGTTTCAAGGATTCGTAAAGTGTGTGTGAAAGCAGCAACTTGACCTCGACTTCACCAAACTCATCTACATCCTCTAAGAATGCAAGGAAGTCATGTAAGTGCTCAATCCAAGCCACTTTTCCTTCACCATCGTACGTGAATTCCGAAAATAGATAATAAAACTCCCTCATGTTGTCGACGGAATGAGAATTAGACATGCATCACGAAGGGAGGACTCTAATGATATACATGACAAATGTGCGAAGATTCAAACCAAGATGTGCGGACTCAGCTTGTCATTGAGCCCTCCTTCTAGCGCCAGAAATGTTGATGGTGTTGGACCCAACAACATGTCAGGGGATCTCCCCTGTAAGAAGTCCCAATAATACCTTAGACTGTTTGGTGTAGCAGTCCCAGTAGTGGGGTAGTGTGGTATCACCTTGACTGCGGTTGCACACAGAGGCAAGTAAGATGTCCTTGTTGGTAGCAAGGGTGTGACCTTTGTAGTAAGTCAAGGAAGGTGGATGAAAGGCTCTAACACATGGAACGGGGCATGAGTGCACTATTGGCTTATATGGGCCTGACCCAGGTTCGGAAGAGTTATTTAGCCAAACAAATCTTGCAGCTACCAGCCCTTTCGGCAATAGCCCACAGAGCGCAGACTGAGGTCTCACTCGAGGTAGTAGGGGAGGGTGCTGGAACTAGGTTTCCACACCCTTGGGATGTCTTGATGTGGTCTGGAGGGTTTGCGCATCATTCTATGGCCTCGTGCCACTATGATTCCGCGTAGATCCAGAACAAGGCAATTCCTTAATATTTATTATTACTGAGTTTGTTACAAATCAAATCTCCTATTTACGGTCTTTAAGCAAACATTTACTAGAGATAACTAGTTCGCGCACCCATAAAAGATATAGATTTGCATAAAATCAATATATAAGCATAAGCGCACAGATCAAACAGATATATCAACCATGAATTAACCAGATCCGCAATAATTCATATTCAACACATTATTTCAGAACCAAATTATCCTTATTCAATTCCTTCACTAATACAACCAGATCTACCCTGCACACTCAACTGCAGGGGTACGCGCACACAGCTGCGGACTCTACCAGGCCTCTGTGCACATAGTTGTAGAGCCTCTATCTACCCACCAACACCCTCGACTTAGAGTTACAGACACTTCAAGACTTCTTTCTTCAAAACCCCATTACCTTCCAGATCCAAAATTACATACCAAAAACTGACTCCTACCTCTAGAGCCTTGCTCTATTTATACATTTCCATGGTCCACAGACCATGGGCGGGCCGAATTATTTTACATTATCTTTTTGGGCGGACAACCCTTTGACTTGACTCATTACAGTTCGCACTCCGTGCATCTCGCGAAGCCTTTACCATACCTTTACCCAAAATTGGGGGCTTTAAGCCCCAAAACTATTATGTGGGGCCTCTGCTACCCAACAGTCCCCCAACACAATCATCATGACTCATCCCGAGTCACTCGGCTGGTGTGACAATCTTCACATGGAGGTCGGCTAGAAACTTCTATGCTTCGCTTGTACTTGCAACAAACTTTTCCACCATTTGTTGTACCTATTCAACGCGTGTCACTGACACATCAGTCTTTATCTCAACTACTTGCTTTGGTGCATATTCTGCCTGCATGTGTGCCACCTTGTGCTCAATGGCAGTGGAAACCATAAATGCCTCATCAATCCATGGTTGGAGTCTTTCTTTAATCACTACTTCCTTTTGTCAGGTAGCATCAGCTTGTATTTTCAGGGCTTGGGCCTCCCTCATCTTGGCCAAGCGCTGCGTAATAGCAAATGTCTGTGTGGTCCCTCTGGCATTATTGTAGGCTTGCTAGAGCTCCCTTGCCTCTGTTTCCAATCGCTGTAGGATTGGATCTTCCTGAAGTGAAGTGAGCGTAATAAGCCATTGAGCCAACAAGTCGGTGCATTCCTTCATATAACGTGTGATCATTTCTCGCCCGGAGTTCATGATGCTTTTGTGCTGCTCGATGACTGCCGGTGGCATCGAAGGCTGTACCTGTAATTTTAGCTTTGCGATCTGCAAGTTGAGCTCCAACTGAATCCTCGCAGCCTCTTCCTTTGTGTAACAAAACCCACTAGCTAGCTTGTGGATTCGTATGCTAACAGGTAAGTCGGTCGTAATCTCTAGCTTAGGGGCACACGAACATGCTTCCCCTATAAGTTGCTCCAATTGTTGACTTTGTGCGATAGCTTCATCCTGCTGGAGACTCAACTGTTCTATATTAATTCTCTGTTCATTGAGTACCTATTCCATGCAACCTTCCCTGGCGTGGAGCTCCATCATGGCGCTATCCTGGAACTGGTACAAGATTTCGTGCGGCAGGGCAGCCAAATTGAGTCCTAGCCCCATAAGCCGTCCTACCACAGCTCTGTCCTCTGCGTTTTTTGTTATCAATTCTCCTACTGGAATCACGATACTATGAGCCATTTGGGCCTTTAGAAGGTGCTCAGTGGCTGACATACCCGTAACCCCATGAGTAGCAGTGTTTCCCGTCTATGCTACCGTGTCCAAGTTCCTGTAGCTACGCGTGGAGCTCCCCCAACACAATCTGTTGCTACAACATGGCCTCGTCGATTGCATCCCGAGTGACTTCGCGAACTATGTCCCCTATGTCACCTAAGTCACCCTCGGTCAAGGTGGTCAGTTCTCCATCACATTTATATGCCTTGGAATTCTTCTACGACTTCATCTGTATTGTCGACGACAGCCATTTTAAGGGCACACCCATGGTGGTTGATGGTGTTCCTTCTATCCCTATCTCTGTGGCTATCTCTATGGGCACCTTTTAATGGATTTTGTCCATTATAGCCACACCTACTGGTGCTTTGTCTCTCGAGGTCTGCGTCTTCTCCCAAGTTTCTCGAACTTCTGCCACGTGCTATTCGTTCCTATGATGCAAGAAAGTGTTCCCTTTGCGGACAGAGGCAACCCCTTTAGCCCTAGAGTGGGTATAGTCACAAACAAGGACAGATCAACAATAGCTTTCCTTAAACAGTCATAGTTGGAGGCCTGCCTCAACCGGTGGTCGATGGAGTTTTGTTGCACTGTTCTAGCTTCCGTTTCCTTCTCCCAATGAGTGATCAACTTGAAACAATGCAAAAGAAATACAACAAAGCACGTAACCGGAAAACAACAATGATCTATTTACTCACAAAGTCAAGAAGTCATGAGCTACCAAGTAAATTACATACAAGACATAGGAAAAAATCATTGATTGTATTAATAATGAAATAAGAGCAAGCTTACAACCAAAGTCTTGACGTCACAAGCCTTCTCAAAGGGATCCAGCCAGCATGTTCTTCAAGCATTAACTCTTTGAAGATGGATCTCCCAACATACAAGATTCTCTCTCACTCACAAGCTTTACACAAAGTTAAGGCACTTCACAACCTTCCCCAAACTATCAACAATCCCACACCTGTCACACTCACACCAGCTACACTAACAGCACTGCTCAATCCAAGAATTTACCAACTAGGCAACTATCCAACTATCAAAAAACTAGCAATGCATAGCAATGGTGAGAGTTTAAATAGGAGAAGGAGTCTCCATGAAAGGTGGAAGGGTGAGCTTATCCCCAAGGCAGGTAGCACAAGTGACGGAACAACCACACCAGAGGAGGAAAGGTGGCACAAACTATGCCAACAACTAGGTCTAGAGTCATCTAGAAGGCCAACTATTGGAACAAATTCGCCCAATCTGGATCATTGCGGGTGCAAAACTGAGCTTTAGCGCTAACATAACTAGTGAGCAATGTAGCCAGCCAGATCATCACTAAAGATAATAAGTAACCTCTTGCTGGAGCATGAAATCAGACCATCATGGGAATCAGATGTACTTCCACACTGGCAGCATGGCTGGACTATTTATGAGTGCCCTTTAGTGCGTATATTAAGTCCATAGTTGCGATGAGGCAAATAAATTAAGAAAAGTGGGTCATTTGGCAACATCAGAGAGCATTTGTTCAAGATGAGCATGTTTGACTTGGACACATGATACAGTAGAAGAACTGGAGTGAAGGCAGTGACAAATTACTGTGTAACAGATGCCCCCTAAAGTATGAAACCTGAGAGAGTGGGAGGGGTGAAATGCTTTACGAAACTGACTGAGCTGGAACGCCATCTGTAAGAACCTACATGCAAGTACAACTGATATCTCTGATAATGAAGTACATGTAGTCTAGGCATGGGCGCAGCCATCCAAAAGACATACGGACTAGGTCTGTGGTATGGACACAACCATCCAGTTGATGAGACCATGATAATGATAAAGGTATGGTTGCAGCCATCCATCAATGAGTCATGTAATCACGAACCAATCCACGTAGCCCGAACATGTGTAATCTGAGTTCAGGGTCTTGAACCCAACCGATCATAGTACAGATTCTAACATGCGAATAGATGTGCTGAGGTCGAGCATGATAGAAATGCGCTTGATTACCGATCAATGATGAAAACCATTAACAAGCGCGAGAGAAACCACCAATAATGCCAATGGTTCTCAAGGTACTGTCTAGCACAATCCACGAAGTGTGAAGAGGGAGCTGATGTAGAACACTTATGGAATCACCCAATCAACAACCAATGATGAAATTCAATTGTCAGGTGTGAAGAACTTTCCATTGAGGCATGCAAGCTCTAAGGTACCAAAGGGGATCTCTAGATAAATCTCCTGGATAATGAGCTGATGTCGATAGGAGACAATCCGTCGCAGGAGTGCCATAATGTTTCCCCCATTAATGACATGAGATAAGGAACAAGCGGTAGATGGCGAAACAGAGTATCAGAGGAGGAGGCAAGGATGTAAACTGCAGAAGGATTATACTCTTGAATATGTTGGTGACACGACTCCGGAGGGTGGCAGCATTCAAGTACCAAGGGATCAGAGACACAATGGAGACGGCATGAATCGGATGGAATGAGGCTAAATGGCAACCCAAACCCACGGAAGGCCAAATGACGATGTATGGATGTCCCAACCCGACAAGAAGCAAAAGTGTTGATGTTCAAGTGTGACTAGCTGCCAATGATGATTTCCAAATTTTCCCCCACCATTGCTAGTGAGTACCCCAATTATTTTTGAAAACAAGCTTGAAGGGGATAGCATGTGCTTGTAATATAAGTTCGACTGTCGGTCAAATCCAACCTAGTAATAGTTTAAGGAGCCCTAGGGAGGAGAAGCTCGAGTCTCGTCATGGTGACGAGTCCAACATCGTCAAGGTTTAACGAGTCTGACATAGGTAAAACTCGGAGTCTTTTTCATGTTTAGAGAGTTTGAAAAAGACACAAAAAAGAAAACTCCAGGGGGTCCTTTTTCATAAATTTGTGTCTCTCGAGCCCAAAAAAGTATAAAATGATTCTTGGAAGAACCGCTTGACCATTACGATCAAGGTGTACTTTTCGTGATTAGTGACCTCGACCTGAAAAAGTAGAAAAGCGATCGAAATCACGTTGTTTCGTAACCAATAATGAGCTTGAAACGATAAAGGCCCGGCAATCTTTTCGTGTTTACATGGTTGGAAAAGAGCTTAAAGTCGACTGCCTCTTATTTCTTTTAACGAGTCAAGAGGAACAACTCAGCTATCTTTTCCTCTTTTAAGTTGGAAAAGAGCATTAAAGAAGACTTTACGGATCAAGTGTACACAAAGCATGACATAACTCCACTACCTGTAGCTCTACACAAAACATGTCAAATGTAAACCCATTCGACATAAAATGAACAATGTATATGGAAACATAGTTAAAAAACAAAATTTTAATTAACCATGTTATAAAAAATGAGAAAAAACCCACATTTTTAAAATACAATTTTTTAATTTCAAAAATTACTATAAAAGGGGGGTTAATCCATTTATTTTTACCATTGGCACTATTCATTTCACCTTGGAGAATTTTGGAGCACCAAAGTTTGCTAGCTGATTTCGGCCCCGTTCATCCACCGTTCACCCTGAAACTTCTACCAGGTAAATAGACTTCTTCCTGCGCTTCAATTCAGTGTCTTTTTTATGCATTTTGGTGTTAGACATGTGAATTTAGGTGGATTTTTTGAGTCGGAGTCCGCCGCTTGGTCATCGCGGGTATACCGCTCGGGTCCATGATGACCGAAAATATTTACACGTAACGCTTTCTGATCATCGTGAGAATGTGATGTACTTCCGCGATGACCGCGAGAAAATTGAACTTTTCAACTTCGCGCCATCGCGACTGTTTTAAAAACAGTCGCGATGGTGATGCAAAATTATTTTTTGTGCAAATTATGGATTGAAATTTACAAATGAAGTTCTAATTCATTTTTTCTCGTCATGCAAGACATCATGGCGTTTGTCTGGTAGGAACGAATGCACGATGATAATGATGTGGAAGCTTTTGCTGATGTTGGGTGCCGAAATGCTTTACGTGCATGCGGGTTGCTAAAATTCTTCCTTACTCCGCATCTTCGGTCCCAACCTAATTTACTAGAGCTACTGATTCGTGCCTGGAATCCAACAAATGGGAAATTCATAATCCGAGACCGAGACATCGAGTTCGATACCACGAACGTATATTTCTTGACCGGGCTGTCCTGTCGTGGTGAGAAGCCCATCCTAGAGGGGTAGCGACCCGGGGGTGATTCTCTAGAGATGCTGATGGCACGAGTGTGCCCACAAACACGCAAAATGAGAAGCGGGAAGGTGACAATCCCGATAGTGGAAGACGTGGTTCTTCATGCAATGCTATTTATGGTGACACGAGCACCGAGCTCCTAAGCCCAACACGAGGCATCGAAGACCCATCTCTGGTTGGCTCTCGAATGTTTCAATCCGACCATGTTCAACTGGGTGGAAACAGTGACAGCCAATATGAAGACACAATTTACCAACTGCCGTCGAGGAGAGATGAAGCAGTTTGGCTCTGGGTCCATCTTAGTCCCACTCATGCTGGAGCGGGTGCCATCACTACAGTTGCAAGACATGGACTTGGATTTTCCCAGACCACGTGAGACCAGGATCACACGATGGGCACATGTTATGCCATGAGGAGGTGGCGGACAACCAGTGTCATGGGGGACACTGTTTCGAGAGTGGCTGAAGCACCAAACAATATTCGTTGAAGATTGGCCATATGCTGGCATGGAATTTCGTGTAGATCCTGACATGCAGCTGCCCGCTGGTGAGCAGTGGGATGATGGTGGTAAGACACTTGATCACATTATTTTTGCATTTTATTTTTTAAGATTTTTTTTAGATTTTTTCATGTATATGTCTTGATGACAAACTCTATGGCATTCGCAGATGTGGGACCAGTGAGACCTATAGGGCTGGCACCAAAGGCATGGAGGGATGCACAGGGCATTGCAGCACTGGCCTTGGCTCCCCCAGCTGATGATCTGGTGGAGACAATGGCCCGAAATCCTGAGGGTCTGATGGTGGGGATCCCTGATTACATGGGGTTCGAGGAGGTCCCCATAGAGTTCCAAATCCACACAGTAGGAGTGGTACCCAGGGTGCACCACTTGTTGAGGTGAGTGGCACGAGTGGCGGTGTGTTACAGGGAGCATAACCCACCGCAGTAGACGCCTAGGTTTTATTTCCTGCTGATGATTTTTTTGAGAGACATGTGTCTCGAATGTATGGAGAACACAGACTCTGTTTGGACACATACACTTATTTTTTGAGCGCCTCGGTGCACCACACGAGATATATATATATATATATATATACATATTCCTATGGTTCATTATTGTGTTTTACATGCTTCTTATATGCAGTTTTGATTACATGTTATGCAAATGTCTGTCCAATACATGGTTTGCCAATGCATCAGTTAACGTGTTTAACCTTCTGGGAATGTGTTGATATGTGATAAAATCAAAATTCCTTTCTAACAATTTAACACGTAAATACAACCTTAAAATCTGGTGGTCTCTGACAGAATATTACCCATTGAGCCGGTGGACGACAAGCTGAGAATCCAGATTCACAACCAATGTACGAATACCGAGATTGATAGCCTCAATCAGTAACTCAATAACAACACTATATTCAGCGACATTGTTTGTGGTACAACCTAGACAAACACCTTGAAGGTCTACTAACTCATCGTGAGGATCGTAGATCACCCATGCCGCAGAAGAAAGATTGCGGGTACTGCGGCAGGCACCATCAACAAAACCAACGTAAGGTGTACCAGACATCTACACAAGAAGCAAAAGACACAATAAGCGGCAATTATGCCTACACACCAAGCCAAACATGAAAACACACACACAACACACCTGCTAAAAACACACGTATGTACAAATCAAAGTGCATGAAGTTCACGCATAATATTTTTTCAAGTAAAGCCCATTTCGGGGCTTATCCAGAGGGTTCCCTTCATAATCAATCAGCTCATAGGCCCCTTTTTGCAAAACTCACTTTACAATATAAGGCCCGTGCCACATGGGCTCGAATTTTCCTGCCCCCAGCTTATCATTTGCTTGATCATAGAGCAAGACTAAATCTCCTTCAACAAAAGAATGAGGATGGACAATATGATCGAAGTGAGTTTTCACTCTCTTCTTTTATGCTTCAATAGCTAGAGAGGCTAGTCGACGAGTCTCGTCCAGCCGCTCTAGGTAGAGAAGGCGTTCTTCTACCGGAGTAGTGTTGGGGAGTAATTCAATGACTAATTTCAAAGAAGGGATCTCACACTCAATGGGAAGGGTAGCCTCCAGTCCGTAAACCAATTGGAATAGGGTGAAACCAGTGGCATCCTTCATAGAAGTTTGGTAGGCCCATAAGGCAGAGAACAACATCAAGTGCCAGTTGGACTTGTGCATGCCAATGGTGCGTTGAAGCATCGTAACTAAGACTTTGTTGATGGCTTCTACTTGGCCATTGGCCTGAGGATAGTATGGTGTCGAGCTATCATGCCGCAAGCCTAGTTGGGTTGTTAACTCAGTCATCATATGATTACGGAAATTCTTACCATGATCAGTGATGATAGCCTGAGGGACTCCAAACCATGAGATAACATGATTAAATAAAAATTGCGCTACTGTGTGACCGTCTTCAGATAGTGTAGGCATCACCTCGGCCCATTTTGTGAAATAATCAATAGCAACGATGATATACCCATTCCCCTCGGCCAAGCGAGGGTTACAGGTCATATAATCAATGCCCCATTTGGAAAAAGGGTCGATGGTAACAACAGGGTGCAATGGAGCGGGAGGCGTGCACATCTTCCCCTGGTAGATTTGGCACTCATGACAAGAGCGGATGCCAAGAATGCAATCCTTGAAGATGAAGGGCCAAAAGTAACCAGCACGAAGGATTTTCTGAGTAGTAGCATACCCAAACATGTGACCACCACAGGCCCTAGAATGGCAGTCATTTAGAACTCCCTCAGCTTCCTCAAATGTTAAGCATCGGCGGAGAACAGAGTTGGCGTCGAGACTGTACAGGGTGTCCCCAATAATACGATAGGGCTAAGACTGATGGCAAATCCATCGCCGAGAATCCTTAGACACATCGGGATGAAAAGAGGACGTCTGTAGATAGACAATGATATCCCCGTACCAGGGATCGAGGGTGCTAATTAAGAACAGAGTTTCGTCTGGAATATGGTCCTCTGACCGAGAGGGCACAGTAAGAGATGGCAGAGAGCAAAGCAACTCAACAAAGACGAGGGATTTCTTAGACTTGGTAATGGTGAAATCCAAGTCGAACTCTTGGAGGATGACAATCAACTTCAAGTACTTGCCCCTTAGTAACTGATGTGACATGATGTACGTCATCGGGTTGTAATAAAAAACCACCATCATGGTACACAATAAGATATAATGGCGGAAACGTTGAACAGCACAAATGGAGGCCAATTCCAACTTCTCAACATAAGCGTATCGAGTTTCCATATCTAGTAATTTGTGGCTGAGATAATAAATGACATGCTCAGTGTCATCATCATCATCTTGAACTAGAACCATGCCAATAGTGGTATCGGCAGTGGCTAAATATAGAGTGTAGTCACGATGATAATCAGGAGGACGCAACAATGGAGTAGAAACAAGGAGAACCTTGAGGTGCTCGAAGGACTCTTGTGCAGTGGCATCCCAAAGAAAAGGGGAATCCTGCTTCAATAACCGTGTATAGCCTTTGGCCACTGTGGCATAGTTCAGAATGAATCATCGTAAAAAATTTGCTTTTCCCTACAAACTCTGCAATTGCTGCAAAGAAGCAAGGGGAGGGAGATTCAGGATGGCCTCAACTTTAAGGGGATCCAAACGGATAGCCTCTTGGGAGATGATGAACTCGAGAAGTCTGCCTGACTTAACGCAGAAGACACACTTATGTGGATTAAGCCAGATGCGGTAGTGTCCACAACGGAGAAAGATTTCGCAAAGGTGAGCTAGATGGTCCTGGCGTTTTGCTGAATGAGTTGGCAAATCATCCAGGCAAGGCTGCACAATGTGTTGAATATCATGGAATGCATAAGACATTACATGTTGGAAGGTGGCACTGGCATTTTTTAAACCGAAAGGGAGCATTTGTAGGTGAAAGTGGCCCACAGATAGATAAAGGTGGTATTGTGTTGATCTGCGGGCGCAATATTAATCTGGTTATAACCAGAAAAACCATCCATGAATGAGTACATTTCAATCCCAGCACACTCATCAATGAGTTGGTCAATGAAGGGTGTGGGGTAGTTATCTTTGGGATAGGCACGATTAATATCATGATAATCAACACAGACCCTGATAGTGCCCTGTTTTTTAGTCACAGGGACAATATTGGAGACCCAATCTGTGATTGGGATGGGGTAAATAAAACTAGCCTTAAGAAGCTTTTCAACTTCCGCTTTAATAGTCGTAGCCTTTCGGGGGTGCACGGGGCATAAACTCTACTGAACAAGCTTAGCACCTGGATATGTAGGTATCTCATGCACCACGTTGCTAGGATCGATGTCAGGCATATCTTCGTAAGACCAAGAAAAAACATCATGGAATTCGCGAAAAAGATCAGTATAGAGCTGAATCTCCTACAGAGTACAAGTTACTCCAACATGGATATGCTTGACAATCCCTGGTTGAACAGAGATGTCGATTGGCTGAGTTTGTGTGATGTTTCCCATGTTAACTTCAGAAGACACTTGATGAACTTGAATGGGCATCTGAAGGGGTTGGGATGGGAGACAAGGAGCAAACCGCTTGAGACAGGTAAGCATTCCCCGGTGGGCAGGGAGAAACGAGGAACGATGGTGATGATCGAGCCAAGGGGGTTCCTCGAGAGACATGGTCTCGATAATGGCTTCATCAAAAGGAAAAATTTCATTTAAAGGGTCTGAAGAAGCGTCATCTCCAAGCCAAGGGGAATGAGCGTACGAGTCGAGAGCTCTAATTGAAGGAGCAGATTCAGAGGGTGGAGTCGACGCAGAAACAATTTCGACGTAGTTGAGCTCAGTAGGACTCAATGGCATCTCATCGCCCCAGGATTCTATTTGATCAATGGGGGGAAGAACCCAAGGATCAGAGCGAATATAAATCATGTTAATAGGAGCGACGTTGGGAGGCGGGAGCGAAAAAACACCCATAAGGGCAGGATCTTTAAAGAGTCTAGCTCCCACACTCTCACATGGAACAGAGGTATGCTCCACAAAAGGCACGTTGCAATCAAAAGAGGAGGAGGTGAAGAAAGATAGCTGGTCTACTATGACGATCTTCCCTTGATGAGGGAAACAAATGACATGAAATAGAGATGAAGCCAAGGCTCGCATGGCATACGTCCAACTTCGTCCCAAAAGGAGGTTGTAAGTTAGATTGGCATCAATGACTTAAACTTCCACTTCAACTGTCTTCCCTTCCAAACTAAGAGGCAAGCGTTGGAGTATACCATAAGGGTGAGACTCTCTCCCATCAAAGGCTTCCAAGGTCGTAGGAGACTGGCTCAGAGTCAGAGAACCGATAGCCTTCCAACAAGTAATAGACATTATGCAAGTAGAAGCGCCTTCATAAATGACGGTGCGATGGATCGTTTTAGAATTGATGATGACCTCGATAAGGAAGGCAATTTGGTGAGGCAGTCTCGGTATATGACTATCTAGGTCAAAAGTGATTAGATCCGAGTTAGCCGAGTCAATGCCACCAATGGCTGATAGTAAGGACTTCCTCTGACAGGGGTAGCTCTGGAGAACTTCTAAAGCGGACATAGCTGATGGAGCCTAGGCTAAGTCCTCAATGATGCTATAGTGTTGAGCAGCACGAGCATTAGGGTTGCAAGAAGATTTCTAGAGTACACCTTTAGGAGGGAGTCGGATGGGCGTCTCAGTGCTAGGTCTCTTAATATGGAGGGGAGTAGAACTAGATGGAGGCGCGCTAGAGGGGACCTCAGGCTCTTTCCTAGCAGGCGACGAATACTCTTTTTCATGAGTGCTAATGTGGATGGGAATTGTCCCAGCCATAAATACCTGAGAACCAAAGGGAGAAGAGGATTGGGATGGATCAACCACCATTTTTATTTGCTACGAGGGAAAAGGCTCTTTGAGCACGACAAGAGTCCCGGGAGCACCTTTCAACAAACGACTAACTTCAGACTGCCTTGGGCAGTCTTTGGTATAGTGATCCTCGTCACAGATAAGGAAAGGATACTTAGGCTTATATTTGGAACCTTCCTTGGGTGGAGGTTTAGGGGAATCCTGCTTCGGCTAAACAGCTTTATTCTTCCCTTTTCCCTTCTTTTTTTCCTTTCGAGGCTTTGTCCACCATGGTGGACTGGATGGCATTAACCTCGGAAGTATTACCATAATTGGATACAGCTTGAGAAGTATTTTCATTCGAAGTGTTCGACTTTTTCTTCCCAGGGTTCGCAGAAGATTTCTTAGAGGATGGATTAATAGAACCAATGATGCCGTCAACAGATGGTGTTGGCAGGGCTTTGGAAGTTCTGGGCCTCGGGGCATCAGGAAAATAATCATATAGTGTACTGGACTGGGAGTAAACTAAGTCAAGGTACTGAGCGCGTGCAATAGCCGGCTCTTCAGTTACACATGCCCCCATAGCAATGTCCCGCGCTATCGAACCAACAAGTGAGGTCGTGAACCAATCGGTCAGAAGCTGACCGGGAATCCAAAACTTAATCAAACGGTGATGTCGTCTCCATTCATGGATATGATCGGAGATGTGTGTAGCTGTTGTTTGTTTCAAGGATGTCAGGAGATGTGTGCCCGTTTCATATCAAATTGACAACTGAAAATGAGTTAAAAATGCCATAGCCAACAAGTTAAAGTCCTGAAAAGATCTGCGAGCTAACTCAATATACCATTTAGCAGCAGAGCCAGTGAGGGTCCGTTGAAAAATGTGGAGCCAGATTGAATCATCAAGCCACGAATTTGACAAACACCATAGATGATAAGTCATAACGTGGGCTTGGGGATATTCTCCAGCTTTACCGTCAAACTTGGGACAATCACCAGGAATCTTAGTTGGAACCGGTAGCCAATACGGATTATGAAGAATAGGATCATTTTTCAGTTTGGACATATCCGGTAACTCCAACGTTGCTAAAAAGGGTAATTGAGGGTTAAAGGACATCTGAGGCCATGGGTAGGAGGTAGCACCAGAGTTCCAGCCAGCTTCTTGTTGCCCCCATTGATTCTGTTCGGACAGATTTGGCCCAGAAGGGTTCTGTCCATAGGGATTTTGTCCATAGCGATATAGCTATAACTTGATGGCTGACCCTGGATCTGCCCCCTAGCATTCCATTGATTACCAACTTGGCCTGCAGGAGCAACATACGGTTGCTGGTAATTCTGGTAAGGACTCACCTGCAGTTGTTGATAATTTTGGTAAGGGGCAAACTGGGTTTTCCCTTGGGATTGCTGGAAACCATAAAGCAGCTAGGCTCTAAACTGAGCTTGGGAGCCAGGCTGCTTTTGATAAGCAGGTTGAGATTGGGATCCAAACTGCATTTGAAGACCAGATTGGGTCTGGAGCCCAGACTGGGGCTGAAAACCGGGTGGAGCTTGAGAAGCAACAATCATTTGAGTGCCCAGTTGAGCAAGCCCAGATGAATTTCCTTAAGAAAATTGAGGCTGACCCATCTGGCTAGAAGGTTGACTTAGTTGAGATTGAGATTGATCCATTTGCCCAGAAGGTTGAGCTTGTTGGGTATTGGGTTTTCCTTGCACAACTAAGGGCTATCCTGATTGACCAGAGGGCTGAGCAGACTGGATGGTAGGTTGGCCTGATTGGATTTGAGGCTGACCAACTTGTCCAGATGATTGACTAGACTGGACAGTGGGTTGGCCTTGCTGAATGTAAGGTTGACTGACTTGCCCAGAAGGGTAGCCTTGCTAGACACCAGGTTGGCCTTGTTGCATGTAAGGTTGTCCCAGATTACCAGAAGGTTGCTTGAAATAGGTAAAAGATGAACCACCAGAGGCTGAAGGTTGTCCCTGGAAGGGTTGTCCTTATGGGCCTCCAAGTTGCACTGGATAAGGTTGTCTGTAATACTGCTGCCCATAACAAGGTTGCGCGTAAGACGGCTGACCTTGATAGGGTGGTCCTTGAAAATTGGCAGGGGGTACTTGGCCACCATGATAACCGGTGGTACCCCAAGCAATGGATAACGGGACCGTGACCTCAACTGGAGGTTGAGATGGCAAAGGTCCAGGGTAATAAATATGATCTCCTTGAGAATCGTAATAATGAAACAGATCTTGGGGGTTTGGATTCTAAAGAGCTTGTAAATATTGATCGTATGCCCCCCTACTAGAATGGAACGAGAAGAAGGTGGGGAATTCAGTGTAGGATCAACAACTCGATGTAGATGCCAATGGGCCACTATTCGCATATCTTGACAAAGGTCCAGTAACAGTGGTCACAACTGAGGATGCAGTGACAACACCAACAACAAGGGCTGAAGAAGCCACACAGACAGTTGGAATAGTCAGGACTGAGGTGACAGACACATTGTGAATTTGAGGGATAAAAGATTCCGAAGTCGGAGTGATGGTATGAGACCAAATGGAACTCGTAAGGGAAGTCCTAGAACCCATGACATCCCTCAAAGCCTTATAGCGTAAAGGTAGCGTGACACCGAGAGGGGTGACATGGAAGGGTGTAGTTTCCGTTGGGATATGAATTTCACCGATCGTCACAACGGATTCTTCACTCGTGATGGGGGATGTTTCATCCATGTTAGAAGAAGACATTGGACTGAAACACTAGGAGGAGTACCGGGAATATCTTCTTCAAAGGTTCCCAAACGGGGTTCCAATGAATATCGTAAGACTCGTCTTCTGGAGTGCGAGAGTTAATCAGTTGGATACTCAAAAAAACTGGGAGAGTATCACTAACAACTGGTATCTCAGGAGCAACAGAAGAGGGAGACCCTTGGTCACTTGGAACAGGAAACGGGATCAATGATTCCGCCAGGATGATTTGATTCAAAAATCCTAGGAAAACTAATGAGAAAGAAGCATACACAAGCTAACGCAAATGAGATTCAACAGGGTAAATGTGAACGTGGCCGAATAAATTTTAAGACATAAGAACAAAACTTGACCTTTTCATCTTTAAAGAGTCGAGAAAAGGAAAAAAATATGACTCTAGTCGCCTTCGAATATTTAATGAGCCTGAAGTGATAAGTGCTCAGATGGACCTTTTCTTTTAGGGAGTTTGAAAAGGAACGAAAGTGACTACTCTGGAGAACTAGGCAAAGGGTTTACCAGACAACCTGTAAAACTGCATATACACCTTGGCAGTCATATGAAAACCAAGGACTTTCTGTACGACAGTCAATCTTCCCGAATGCTGTGTTCGGTGCGTTATGGTTTGCAAGGCAGCAGACACGGCTTCCTAAGGATAAAGGATGATAACCTAGTGGGGTCTCCCAACATATACTCGACGGTACATGGGAGCATGATTCTGTACTAGACCACTATTGAGTCACAGAAGGAGGAATCACCCAACCTTGAGTGAAAACAAAAGTGACTAGGTTTAACGACGCCAAAGCACGTCTCTAGCCTAGACCTCTAAATAGTGTGCGTTATGTTCCAATGCATTGTTAGATTTATTCAGTTCATTTTAGAGTTGATCTTGAATTATGTTTCAGTTTTCAGGCCTTACCGTATGTATACAACAAATCCTAGGATGCAGTTAGAATGAGCGAAATATCCTTTTACTTCAATGAACACCTACCTACGAGAGGGTAGAGAGATCATTCCCAAACCAAGAAAACTAAGATGAACAAAGACAGTCACTCAATGCATACAGACATCAATTTCTAAAGTGCACGGATACTACTAATGAGAGATTTTATCATTCGCTTTCCAATATGCAAACTTGAAATGCAAATTCACTTTCACTTTCGTATACTAAATGTATGTAATCCTTTTGATTTTGATGTCTTTAAATCTAGAAGAAACAAATAAGAAACAAGCAAGTGTGGAAAAAATCGATCGATCCAAACAATTGTGATCTATGTTCGGTAGTGAAAAGAAATCGAATCAATACCAAAGATTGGTCCAATAACAGTCACTAAACAATCAACCAAAAACGAGCAATGGGGAAGACTCAATCAAACCAACGGAAAGCTTCAAATGAACCTTGAAAAAACCGGCAACCAAGCCAACTAATTCAAGAAACTTGAAATAATGAACTAGGTCACACAGGAAAAAAAGCAAGATTCATTCAACAAAGCTGACAAAAGAGTGCCTTAACCATAAACAGTGAAAAACAAGCTACTAAGAAAGTGAGAAAAGCAAGGGACCAGTAGGACTGCTGGACTCAAGAGGCAGAATTGAGAAAATAAATTCTACAGCAATCAGCGCGGGTAATAGACAAGCAACTAGAGCTGATAAAGAACTAACTGTAGCAACAGAGTGATGTCAGTGCGGAAGTACACGACCTTTCCACGATGGTCGGATTTACAGAGTCGTCGCGACTGTGAGCTGTTATTAAGCAATGCATAGGATATTACAAAAGGGTGAATGCGATGACAGCGTGACTGTTAAATTTAAATCCACGATGATGTTCAAAACAATGACAGGCGAACAAAAACTCCCAAACCAAAAATAGTCAATCCTTCAATCAAATAGGGGTATTTCCTAGATCAAGCCAAGAAACTCAAAAGATTGATAACTAATCCCAAAAATTCAAAAGAGACCAAATCAAAATCAGAACAAGAGCAAACAAGAGAAGAACAAAGGCCAAACTCCCCAATGGAGTTGCCAATTTGTGATGCAGGAAAGTGTTCCCTCTGTGGACAGAGGCAACCCCTCTAGCCCTAGAGTGGGTCTAGTCACAAACAAGGACAGATCAACAATAGATTTCCTTAAACAGTTGTCGTTGGAGGCCTACCTCAACCGGTGGTTGATGGAGTTCCATTGCGCTGTTCCAGCTTCTGTTTCCTTCTCCCAATGAGTGATCAACCTGAAACAATGCAAAGGAAATACAACAAAGAACGTAACCGAAAACAACGATGATGTATTTACTCACAAAGTCAAGAAGTCATGAGCTACCAAGTAAATTACATACAAGACATAGGAAAACATCATTGATTGTATTAATAATGAAATAACAGCAAGCTTACAACCAAAGTCTTGACGTCGCAAGCCTTCTTAGAGGGATCCAGCCAGCATGTTCTTCAAGCATTCACTCTTTGAATATGGATCTCCCAACATACAAGATTCTCTCTCACTCGAAAGTTTTACACAAAGTTATGGGCACTTCACAACCTTCCACAAACTATCAACAATCCCACACTTGCCACACTCACACTAGCTACACTAATAGCACTGCTCAATCCAAGAATTTACCAACTAGCCAACTATCCAACTATCAAAAAACTAGCAGTGCATAGCAATGGTGAGAATTTAAATAGAAGGAGTCTCCATGAAAGGTGGAAGGGTGAGCTTATGCCCAAGGAAGGTAGTAAAAATGATGGAACAACCACACCAGAGGATGAAAGGCAACACAAACTATGCCAACAACCAGGTTTGGAGTCATCCAGAAGGCTGACTATTGGAACAAATTTGCCCAATCTCGATCATCGCGGGTGCAAAACTGAGCTTTAGCACTGACATCGCTAGTGAGAAATATCGCCAGTCAGATCATCACTAAAGATAATAAGTAACCTCGCGCTGGAGCATGAAATCGAACCATCTTGGGAATCAGATGTACTTCCATGCTGGCAGCATGGCTGGACTGTTTATGAGCACCCTTCAGCACGTATATTAAGTCCATAGTCATGATGAGGCAGATAACTTAAGAAAAGTGGGTCATTTGGCAACATCAGAGAGCATTTGTTCAATATGAGCATGTTTGACTTGGACACATGACACAGTAGAGGGACTGGAGTGAAGGCAATGACAAATTACTGTGTAACAGTTCCGCTTCTGCTATGTGGCGCGCTTAGCTTCAGCCTTTTGTTTCTTGATGGCAGCCTCATCACACCCCACCACATTGGGTCCACACCATTCCAATGGCCAAGTATCAAATACCACATCAATGGCTTCATCAATGGCAAGGAAAAGAACTATAGTCCACGTCTGGTCAGGGTCCTTGCGCTCCCGAATGTAGACAAAGTGCATATTTGCTTTAAACTTGGCTATGTGCTTGACACTGTCATAGATTTCATTGGATAACCAGGGTTGCTGGGTGACCCAGTGTTGAAATTCTGTGTCCATCAGTATCCAAAAAATCTTGATGCCCACAATTCTTTCAGCATCCTTGGTTGCCCAGAGCGATGCGAATTTGGCGGCTTCTGGCCAATCTTGGTCCAAGGAGGGAAACTGACTATCTTCAGGTAGATTAGTGGTAACCAAAACAATGGAAAATAGTAGCCATGCATAGTGGAAGGTCTTTCCCTCCTCTTGGACCTCCCTATAGTTGCTCACGAATTATTCACAAAGGAACTGCGCCCAATTGAATCGTTCTCCAGCTGTGCATTCCTCAGCTAGCACAATGGCGATCGCTGGAACCTCGGTGTCGCTGCATTTCTACATCACTTTCCTTGCCAACAACTGGGTAGCAATGCAGACTGCCTTTTCCGAGATACTATCAATAACATACCCTCACTACCCTTTCTCCAGCTTATATTTATTTTTCAGGGTTTCTATCATCGCCACATTGCCACTCTTATCGGCAATTTCCCTGGGGTCTCTCCCTTTGCAGGGAAGCAGTGAGATCCTACGAATGAGTTCTGCCATGATTTGGATGGGTTTTCCAAGCCATAAGTATCCATCATGTACGAGACAGAGCAACTATCTGATTACCAATATGGTAATAGGGGGTCAGAGAAAGTGGGGAATGGACAGGATACAGAGCAACCCAGCTTTTTCCACCTTTCGCAGCCATTCCTTTAGCTAAAGTGTCGTAACCGTCCCTTGCGCGCTCTACTCCATCAGTTCATTGGTCGCAAAATGGGGAAATTTTTCTGTATCTACAAGGCCCCAGTCTTCAAATTTCATCGTTGAAATCCAACCAGTCACCATGCTTTCAACTAGAACCCCTTTCGAAAGAGACGGGGTGATGAGTATATTGTCAACATCATCCAGATTGGTAGGGACCTTAGCCTTCCTTTTACTTGGAGGAACATACTTGGGACGTCGCACTGGCTGGATAGTTTCCTCGTCGGGATTTATTTCTTCAATGTATGTTGGGGATCCCTCTTCCTCCTCATCACTTTCAATTGTAACATTTTTTCCCTTTTCTTCCATTGTGAGCTTGCTGAAGCGCAGATTTCTCGGTGACCGCCTTACTGGTCTTGGTATCTGGGGGTCCTTCTTGGCTCACAGCATCCTAGGTGATTTAGGGACTGTGGCTGCTTGTGACATGGGATTCTATGGACTTTCTATGGTAGGGTTTATCAACCTGAGGAAGGACTCTCGATATTCCTTTGGTAGTGCCTAAAACCACGCGCTTTCCTCCATTACTTTGTCATTCATCTTGCTTCTCTCGTCTTGAACCCAGGCCATGCTATTCTTTGAATGATCAAACTTTGTGGTGTGCCCCTTTTCTTGCTTGTTATATATGATTTCAAATTCAAAGTTGGCCATTCGCCCTCTTCATGGCTCATTAATGCGATTTTGGGGGTTATCCTTACGCCTTAATTGCCCACCGCCCACTCCTCCATGTCTTAAATGGGACATCTTATCATGAACAGTACCTGCAACAATCACCTTCCATCCCATCCCCGCGGCAGCGCCGCTCCTGGTACGTGGATACGTCCTATGCCTTTGACCGTCTGTGCGCGCCGTGGCCAACTCGCACAGCTTTCCTGCAGCCTGTTTTATAGTCTCGCGCCCTCTTCCAACTGCGTGGAGCGCTAGGACTGGGCCTCCTACGGATAGTCAAATGGTCGCACCCATCGTGCGAGCCTTCCGCTGCCCTACTAGCTCAGGCTACAGGCACCCTTCACGTTCCTTTGAGTTTGATAGTGTATCACAATTTGTGTTCCCTTGTGCCCTAGGGTGCAGTCATAAGCATGCTAGCAGGGTCGCAGCTTGTCCTAGTAGTGTAGGAGAGCCGACCATGTCTAGTCCCTTCAATAGCTCTTGCACGTGACCCATGTGGGTGAATTCTAAATTTATTTTATCAATTTCTTCATCCACCCTGGCACTTTTCTTTCGTAGCCTGGCCCTTGTTTCCTCTAACTCGCGAAGTCTCATTTCGCTGCACCGAACGGTTTCCCATAACTACCAAATCCCATCACGTCGTTCTTCATGTTCAGGTTGGACCGTAGGGGTAATCGCCCGTCCGTACATGGATAGAGTTCCCTTGGCATACCCTGCTCTTTGTATGGTCGTATTGGCCCAACAACCCCTTGCTACGCGCAGATTTAGTTGGGTCGATGGTCGTGCAACATACCACCATACCCTTTGTCGTAGATGGATGACCTCCCTGCTCTAGCATGGCTGCCACGCACGTCTTCCAATCCATACATGGAGCTGCCTTCTCCTTCTTAGCTTCCTCTGTTCACACCACCTTGGTGTGCGCGACGCTTCTTCCGATGCAACATGCTGCTTCTAGGTGAATATTAAGGTGTCAGGGTTCACGAACTGCCCCTCAATGGTTGTGTCGTTATCCGCTGGCCATGGCCTTACCTTAGTGGTTATGCACTGCAATTATCTAGTCATCATATTATACTTGAGTGTGGTGACTTCCTGCAGTCTATTTTTCCATCTCTCAATCTCCTCATCTGAATCTGATGTGCACGAACTATCTCACTCCCATGAGAATCTTCCATCTGCTGAGGGATTCACCCGACCCTGGTATTGCATTATGATCTGGTAGATGCATTCTAGTTCATCGTCACTTTCTTCATCATGCACCGGCTTGGTGTAGCACGCTCCTTCAGCTGGGTCCAACGGAACTATGACATGAAGTTCCTTTTTCTCAAAGGTCATTTTCCGTCTTTTTAAGTTGATAACCCCATTCATGTCTATGGCCCAATCTATTCCTAACAATGCAAGGTATGGATTACTATCATCAACAATTTCGATTACCTCAAAATCGTTCTGTGTACTTACTCCTTCAATGTCCACTGTCACCCCTTGCAGTCGTCCCATCGGTAATATATTTTGCTGATTGGCCATCCGTAATTGAATAGGAGACCACTGTAGTGCAGGCCTACCCATGCGTTCCCACATTTGTTTAGGCAATACATTCACATCCGACCCTAGATCCAGAATGACCTGGTCCATCTCGTATTCCCCGATTTGTATGGTTAGTCACATCTCCCACTCGGTGTGCAGAGCATGTTTCCCCAGTTTTCAGACTACGCGCAGTTCCCCTGGTCCCGCGCATCTAGTAATCACCTCTTGGAGTCATTTAACCACCCTATTATTGTGTAGCAACTTCATACATCTCTCTAAAAAGGTGGTAAGCATAGAGGGATCCATTCCTAGCTCAATTGGATCCCTATCACCTGGGGTAGAGACCTTTGTGAAGCTCTCCAGAGCTTCTTTAATTGTCCCTTTCTCTTGCTTAGGTTCCTTTGTCAGAGCACCACGACCCTTCACATCTTCTCCAGATTATTTCCTCGCATCTCCTCCGGTGATTGTGTCACTTCCTAGTACCATGTTTACGCTGGGGTACTCTTCGCAAGGTTCCGATCTCATCATCTAGACATTTTGCATCGGAGTGGGTTGCAATACCCCTTTTTCATGCATTTGGGTGATAAGCGTTGGACAGTTTACCATTTCATGGTCAAATTGCTCACAGTACGAACAAGATATCCTCGTTGGATTTTTGCAGTCATGAGCATAGTGCCCTGGTCCTCCACAGTTATAACAGATCAGTTATTCGTGCCCTCACCAGGGTCCCATTCCTCTTCACCTTCCGCATCCTTGAAATCCCCCGCGTGGACCAACGGCTGGGTCAAAACCCCACACTTCAGTCTGCACTCGATAGGCCAAGGTTCTCTCCATCATTAAATCATAACTTTGACAAGTTCACTCATAGTGACCCACTGATCTACAAAAGTTGCAATACAGCTACTACGGGGTCTGGGTATACTTCTACAATAGGTGACAGTTGTCTGTTACGTGCTTTCCTCCCACTTGACAAATTGTGCACCAGAACAAGGGTGATGCACTTGGCCTTGCTTGTACCTCCATCTTGAATGGCATCGGGCCCCCTCCCGCCAGATAGTTCGCGAAGATAGGGTAGTGTTCCTTGTTGTGTCCTTGGCTCCTGCACTTAATGCATCCTCCCTATGTACGCACCTCTAGTCAGGGCACACTTTCCGCATCCTTGAAATCCCCCGTGTGGACCAACGGCTGGGTCAAAACCCCACACTTCAGTCTGCACTCAATAGGCCAAGGTTCTCTCCATCATTAAATCGTAACTTTGACAAGTTCACTCATAGTGACCCACTTATCTACAAAAGTTGCAATACAACTACTACGGGGTCTGGGTATACTTATACAATAGGTGGCAGTTGTCCGTTGCATGCTTTCCTCCCACTTGACAAATTGTGCACCAGAACGAGGGTGCTACACTTGGCCCTGCTTGTACCTCCATCTTCAATGGCATCGGGCCCCCTCCCGCCAGATATTTCGCGAAGATGGGGTAGTGGTCCTTATTGTGTCCTTCTTGCACTTAATGCATCCTCCCTATGTACGCACCTCTAGTCGGGGCACCCTTTCCGCATCCTTGAAATCCCCCGCGTGGACCAACAGCTGGGTCAAAACCCCACACTTCAGTCTGCACTCGATAGGCCAAGGTTCTCTCCATCATTAAATCGTAACTTTGACAAGTTCACTCATAGTGATCCACTGATCTACAAAAGTTGCAATACAGCTACTACGGGGTCTAGGTATACTTCTTCAATAGGTGGCAGTTGTCCGTTGCGTGCTTTCCTCCACTTGACAAATTGTGCACCAGAACGAGGGTGCTGCACTTGGCCCTGCTTGTACCTCCATCTTCAATGGCATCGGGCCCCCTCCCGCCAGATAGTTCGCGAAGATGGGGTAGTGGTCCTTGTTGTGTCCTTGGCTCTTGCACTTAATGCATCCTCCCTATGTACGCACCTCTAGTCAGGGCACCCTTTCATGCTTCAAGATTTACATTTCTAAGCACAGGTTTTGTAGTTGTGTGTGGATTTGCTAAACTCCCAACCATGGATCCTGTATTGGAGTTTCCTGCAACCTCATTGCTGTCTATAGTGCTTTGGCTTGGGTTGAGATCTTTTGTTATGATATCGTCGTCCACAGATGTGGTGTCAAAGACGCCACAAACCACGCGCAATGCTGCGCATCTGTCAACGTCATGTTAGCCTCATGGATTGTGCCTTTCAATCTCTGATCCAAATCCCAGGGGGTTTCACCAGGTAACATCGCGATCTCCTTGAATCCAATGACTGACTACGTCTCCGATTTCGTCCGACTAAACTCCCTGGTCAATGCATCTTGGATCTTCATTATTCCTACATTCAGATGATCGCTTGAGTACTTTATATACCACGTCAACGCTTGGTCCTACAACACACTAACCAGAGTATACTTTTTCATGTTATCATTCGTTATGCCTTGGGCTTCCCATATAGCCCTTACCACAAACTAGAACTGACCTGGTTCCTCATTTCCTACACCTTTAAATACCGACAACTTGATTGCGCTCACCATCTCAACCCTCGGTGGTGGTAGAGGTGGAGGTGGAGTCAGTGAAGATGGATTTGATGTAGGTGAAGTAGGTGATGGCATGGTTGGTGGTGCTATCAGCAGAATACATTGCCCAATCAACCAGACAACGCTTCTCGGAGAGAACCCTACGAGTTCTTCCTTGCTTTCTCGCGAAATGGAAATCAGAGGGTTGTTCTCTAATCCTTTGTTTCCTTGGTAACCTCTTCCGCTCCGCTTTACACCAAACATCAATAGACGCACATAATCTCTTTTTCACACAACAGCATCTTAATCCAAGTATTCAATGAATTGATATACTTGCCCTGTAATCCTTGGAGAAAGTGCTTTTCTACTTCACTATAGCTCACAATTGTGTCTATCGCGAACTCAATGATAAAGCCTCCTATTACCTGATCCAACCAGTGATCTACTGTGTGTGCGATTTTGTCTTCAGATGCTTCTAACCTGCGAACCAATTCTAGAGTCCACACAATAGGTTGATCTAGTCTACACCTCCCCACGCTATCAGCTAACCCCACGATCCACTCGTACAACTCTATCGAGAATGACATGAAGAAGATCTCATGCATGTTTGTGTATATGTAACGATCCAACCACTGTTCTTCTGATATTCGCGGATTTCTATTTTATTGAACCATGAACTCGTGAAGCTTCTAATCTAGCCAATCTTCAAGCTCTTTCTTCGTAGGGTTCCAGTGTTCCAACATCAAACATCCCTAAGGAAGATCTCGGCCCCAGCAGCAGAACCATTTTTTGGCTTATATGGGCCTCACCCAGGTTCAGAAGAGTTATTTAGCCAAACAAATCCCGCAGCTACCGGCCCTTTCGGCAACAACCCGCGGAGCACGAACTAACGTCTCACCCGAGGTAGTAAGGGAGGGTGTTGGAACCAGGTTTCCACACCCTTGGGATGTCTTGATGTGGTCTAGATGGTTCACACGCCATTCTATGGCCTCGGGCCACTTTGCTTCTACATAGATCCAAAACAAGACAATTCCTTAATATTTATTATTACTGAGTTTTCTATAGATCATATCTCCTATTTACGGTCTTTAAGCAAATATTTACTAGAGATAACTAGTTCACTCACCCAGAAAAGATACAGATTTGCATAAACTCAATATATAAGCATAAGCGCATTGATCAAACAGATATATCAACTATAAATTAACTAGATCCACAATAATTCAGATTCAACATAGTATTTCATAACCAACTTATCTTTATTCAATTCCTTCGCTAATACAACTAGATTTGCCCTGCACACTCAGCTGCAGGGGTCTGCGCACACAACTATGGACTCTACCAGGCCTCTGCGCACATAACTGCAGAGCCTCTATCTACCCACCAGCACCCTCAACTAAAACTTACAGACACCTCAAGACTTCTTTCTTCAAAAACCCATTACCTTCCAAATCTAAAAGTACATACCAAAAACTGACTCCTACCTCTAGAGCCTTGCTCTATTTATACATTTCCATGGCTCGCAGACCATGGGCGGGCCAAATTATTTTACATTATCTTTGGGCGAACAACCCTTTGACTTGACTCATTACAGTTCATGCTCCGTGCACCAAAATTGCGGGCTTTAAACCCCAAAACCATTACGCGGGGCCTTTGCTACCCAATATGCGCCCCTTAGAAACCTGTGATAGCACACAACTTTAAAGGGAACACATGAGTAGAAAGACATCATAACCTGGAAATTAGGATAATCGACGATCCAAAGTGATGGTTATAACAACAACACATTTTGATAAGATTCATACAAACATATACATAATAGCCCATACATACATGTGTAAATAATAATTACATATATCATTATAGTAACTAGGATAGTCAAACTACAACAACATATGCATGAAACATGTTGGCTCTATTATATTAAAAGAGTGAAAGATCTAATCATACATACAACCATGACCAACCACTAGTCCCGATAGCGGAATGTTATAGTCACTGCCAACTGCTCCTCCAAAGATATGTACTAGCTCTGCACTATGGAGAAGCCAACGCTTGTTACAATACACTCCAAGATTTCTCTAAGTTAAACCTATAGGAAGCTTGGATCCCAAAAGCCTGTACAATGAGTTATGAGGTTCTATAAATAGCAAAGGGTGGGGTGACCCTTGACATTCCCCTTTGTGAATCTTCACCTACCCTCATGACTCTTCAACTACTACATGACTATTACATTCTACTATTAACACTGTGTCTTTTAGTTTTACAACATGTTACATTACAATCTGCACATGTACCCATGTGAGACAAAAGTAGGCTTCAGTAAGCCATGAAAAACATCACTAAGACTCAGAAAAATGTGGGAAGACCAACTCTTAAACATCCTCGCGATGATTGATAGTGACGAACTGATGCCAATATTGGTAGTCTGTGATGGTGTCCGTGTACTCTGTGGTGACTGTTACACAGTAATTTGTCACTGCCTTCACCCCAGTCCTTCTACTGTGTCATGTGTCTAGTAAAACATGCTCATATTAAACAAATGCTCTCTTATGTTGCCAATTCACCCTATTTTCCTAAGTTTTTTTCCTTGTCGCACTAATACATTTAATACACGTGACAGACCGCTGTCATAAACAATCCTGTTATGACCCCGTCGCGGAAGTACACCTGTTTCCAATGACGGTCGGATTTCAAGCCTCGTTGCAAGGCTATTGACTATCTTTAGTGACGATCGATATGCATACATTGCTTCCTAGCGACATGGGATTCTATGGACTTTCTGTGGTAGGGTTTATCAACCTAAGGAAGGACTCTCGATATTCCTTTGGTAGTGCCTAAAACCACGCGCTTTCCTCCATTACTTTGTCATTCATCTTGCTTCTCTCGTCTTGAACCCAGGCCATGCTATTCTTTGAATGATCAAACTTTGTGGTGTGCCCCTTTTCTTGCTTGTTATATATGATTTCAAATTCAAAGTTGGCCATTCGCCCTCTTCATGGCTCATTAATGCGATTTTGGGGGTTATCCTTACACCTTAATTGCCCACCGCCCACTCCTCCATGTCTTAAATGGGACATCTTATCATGAACATTACCTGCAACAGTCACCTTCCATCCCATCCCCGCGGCAGCGCCGCTCCTGGTACGTGGATACGTCCTATGCCTTTGACCGTCTGTGCGCATCGTGGCCAACTCGCACAGCTTCCCTGCAACCTGTTTTATAGTCTCGCGCCCTCTTCCAACTGCGTGGAGCGCTAGGACTGGGCCTACTACGGATAGTCAAATGGTCGCACCCATCGTGCGAGCCTTCCGCTGCCCTACTAGCTCGGGCTGCAGGCACCCTTCACGTTCCTTTGAGTTTGATAGTGTATCACAATTTGTGTTCCCTTGTGCCCTAGAGTGCAGTCATAAGCATGCTAGCAGGGTCGCAGCTTGTCCTAGTAGTGTAGGAGAGCCGACCATGTCTAGTCCCTTCAATAGCTCTTGCACGTGACCCATGTGGGTGAATTCTAATTTTATTTTATCAATTTCTTCATCCACCCTGGCACTTTTCTTTCGTAGCCTGGCCCTTGTTTCCTCTAACTCGCGAAGTCTCATTTCGCTGCACCGAACGGTTTCCCATAACTACCAAATCCCATCACGTCGTTCTTCATGTTCAGGTTGGACCGTAGGGGTAATCGCCCGTCCGTACATGGATAGAGTTCCCTTGGCATACCCTGCTCTTTGTATGGTCGTATTGGCCCAACAACCCCTTGCTACGCGCAGATTTAGTTGGGTCGATGGTCGTGCAACATACCACCATACCCTTTGTCGTAGATGGATGACCTCCCTGCTCCAGCATGGCTGCCACACACGTCTTCCAATCCATACATGGAACTGCCTTCTCCTTCTTAGCTTTCTCTGTTCACACCACCTTGGTGTGCGCGATGCTTCTTCCGATGCAACATGCTGCTTCTAGGTGAATATTAAGGTGCCAGGGTTCACGAACTGCCCCTCAATGGTTGTGTCATTATCCACTGGCCATGGCCTTACCTTAGTGGTTATGCACTGCAATTATCTAGTCATCATATTATACTTGAGTGTGGTGACTTCCTGCAGTCTATTTTTCCATCTCTCAATCTCCTCATCTGAATCTGATGTGCACGAACTATCTCACTCCCATGAGAATCTTCCATCTGCTGAGGGATTCACCCGACCCTGGTATTACATTATGATCTGGTAGATGCATTCTAGTTCATCGTCACTTTCTTCATCATGCACCGGCTCGGTGTAGCACGCTCCTTCAGCTGGGTCCAACGGAACTGTGACATGAAGTTCCTTTTTCTCAAAGGTCATTTTCCGTCTTTTTAAGTTGATAACCCCATTCATGTCTATGACCCAATCTATTCCTAACAATGCAAGGTATGGATTACTATCATCAACATTTTCGATTACCTAAAAATCGATCTGTGTACTTACTCCTTCAATGTCCACTGTCACCCCTTGCAGTCGTTCCATCGATAATATATTTTGCTAATTGGCCATCCGTAATTGAATAGGAGACCACTGTAGTGCAGGCCTACCCATGCGTTCCCACATTTGTTTAGGCAATACATTCACATCCGACCCTAGATACAGAATGACCTGGTCCATCTCGTATTCCCCGATTTGTATGGTTAGTCACATCTCCCGCCCGGTGTGCAGAGCATGTTTCCCCAGTTTTCAGACTACGTGCAGTTCCCCTGGGCCCGCGCATCTAGTAATCACCTCTTGGAGTCATTTAACCACCCTATTATTGCGTAGCAACTTCATACATCTCTCTAAAAAGGTGGTAAGCATAGAGGGATCCATTCCTAGCTCAATTGGATCCCTATCACCTGGGGTAGAGACCTTTGTGAAGCTCTCCAGAGCTTCTTTAATTGTCCCTTTCTCTTGCTTAGGTTCCTTTGTCAGAGCACCGCGACCCTTCACATCTTCTCCAGATTATTTCCTCGCATCTCCTCCGGTGATTGTGTCACTTCTTAGTACCATGTTTAGGCTGGGGTACTCTTCGCAAGGTTCCGATCTCATCATCTAGACATTTTGCATCGGAGTGGGCTGCAATACCCCTTTTTCGTGCATTTGGGTGATAAGCGTTGGACAGTTTACCATTTCATGGTCAAATTGCTCACAGTACGGACAAGATATCCTCGTTGGATTTGTTCAGTCATGGGCATAGTGCCCTGGTCCTCCACAGTTATAACAGATCAGTTATCCATGCCCTCACCAGGGTCCCATTCCTCTTCACCTTCCGCATCCTTGAAATCCCCCGCGTGGACCAACGGCTGGGTCAAAACCCCACACTTCAGTCTGCACTCGATAGGCCAAGGTTCTCTCCATCATTAAATCATAACTTTGACAAGTTCACTCATAGTGACCCACTGATCGACAAAAGTTGCAATACAGCTACTACGGGGTCTGGGTATACTTCTACAATAGGTGATAGTTGTCCGTTACGTGCTTTCCTCCCACTTGACAAATTGTGCACCAGAACGAGGGTGATGCACTTGGCCTTGCTTGTACCTCCATCTTGAATGGCATCGGACCCCCTCCCGCCAGATAGTTCGCGAAGATAGGGTAGTGTTCCTTGTTGTGTCCTTGGCTCCTGCACTTAATGCATCCTCCCTATGTACGCACCTCTAGTTAGGGCACCCTTTCCGCATCCTTGAAATCCCCCGTGTGGACCAACGGCTGGGTCAAAACCCCACACTTCAGTCTGCACTCAATAGGCCAAGTTTCTCTCCATCATTAAATCGTAACTTTGACAAGTTCAATCATAGTGACCCACTGATCTACAAAAGTTGCAATACAGCTACTACGGGGTCTGGGTATACTTCTACAATAGGTGGCAGTTGTCTGTTGCATGCTTTCCTCCCACTTGACAAATTGTGCACCAGAACGAGGGTGCTACACTTGGCCCTGCTTGTACCTCCATCTTCAATGGCATCAGGCCCCCTCACGCCAGATAGTTCGCGAAGATGGGGTAGTGGTCCTTATTGTGTCCTTGGCTCTTGCACTTAATGCATCCTCCCTATGTACGCACCTCTAGTCGGGGCACCCTTTCCGCATCCTTGAAATCCCCCGCGTGGACCAACGGCTGGGTCAAAACCCCACACTTCAGTCTGCACTCGATAGACCAAGGTTCTCTCCATCATTAGATCGTAACTTTGACAAGTTCACTCATAGTGATCCACTGATCTACAAAAGTTGCAATACAGCTACTACGGGGTCTGGGTATACTTCTACAATAGGTGGCAGCTGTCCGTTGCGTGCTTTCCTCCCACTTGACAAATTGTGCACCAGAACGAGGGTGCTGCACTTGGCCCTGCTTGTACCTCCATCTTCAATGGCATCGGGCCCCCTCCTGCCAGATAGTTCGCGAAGATGGGGTAGTGGTCCTTGTTGTGTCCTTGGCTCTTGCACTTAATGCATCCTCCCTATGTACGCACCTCTAGTCAGGGCACCCTTTCATGCTTCAAGATTTACATTTCTAAGCATAGGTTTTGTAGTTGTGTGTGGATTTGCTAAACTCCCAACCATGGATCCTGTATTGGAGTTTCCTGCAACCTCATTGCTGTCTATAGTGCTTTGGCTTGGGTAAAGATCTTTTGTTATGATAGCGTCGTCCACAGATGTGGTGTCAAAGACGCCACAAACCACGCGCAATGCTGCACATCTGTCAACGTCATGTTAGCCTCATGGATTGTGCTTTTCAATCTCTGATCCAAATCCCAGGGGGTTTCACCAGGTAACATCGCGATCTCCTTGAATCCAATGACTGACTACGTCTCCGATTTCGGCCGACTAAACTCCCTGGTCAATGCGTCTTGGATCTTCATTATTCCTACATTCAGATGATCGCTTGAGTACTTTATATACCACGTCAACGCTTGGTCCAACAACACACTAACCAGAGTATCCTTTTTCATGTTATCATTCGTTATGCCTTGGGCTTCCCATATAGCCCTTACCACAAACTAGAACTGACCTGGTTCCTCATTTCCTACACCTTTAAATACCAACAACTTGATTGCGCTCACCATCTCAACCCTCGGTGGTGGTAGAGGTGGAGGTGGAGTCAGTGAAGATGGATTTGATGTAGGTGAAGTAGGTGATGGCATGGTTGGTGGTGCTATCAGCAGAATACATTGCCCAATCAACCAGACAATGCTTCTCGGAGAGAACCCTACGAGTTCTTCCTTGCTTTCTCGCGAAATGGAAATCAGAGGGTTGTTCTCTAATCCTTTGTTTCCTTGGTAACCTCTTCCGCTCCGCTTTACACCAAACATCAATAGACGCACATAATCTATTTTTCACACAACAGCATCTTAATCCAAGTATTCAATGAATTGATATACTTTCCCTGTAATCCTTAGAGAAAGTGCTTTTCTACTTCACTATAACTCACAATTGTGTCTATCGCGAACTCAATGATAAAGCCTCCTATTACCTGATCCAACCAGTGATCTACTGTGTGTGCGATTTTGTCTTCAGATGCTTCTAATCTGCGAACCAATTCTAGAGTCCACACAATAGGTTGATCTAGTCTACACCTCCCCACGCTATCAGCTAACCCCACGATCCACTCGTACAACTCTGTCGAGAATGACATGAAGAAGATCTCATGGATGTTTGTGTATATGTAACAATCCAACCACTGTTCTTCTGATATTCGCGGATTTCTATTTTATTGAACCATGAACTCGTGAAGCTTCTAATCTAGCCAATCTTCAAGCTCTTTCTTCGTAGGTTTCCAGTGTTCCAACATCAAACATCCCTAAGGAAGATCTCGGCCCCAGCAGCAGAACCATTTTTTGGCTTATATGGGCCTCACCCAGGTTCAGAAGAGTTATTTAGCCAAACAAATCCCGCAGCTACCGGCCCTTTCGGCAACAACCCGTGGAGCACGAACTAACGTCTCACCCGAGGTAGCAAGGGAGGGTGTTGGAACCAGGTTTCCACACCCTTGGGATGTCTTGATGTGGTCTAGATGGTTCACACGCCATTCTATGGCCTCACGCCACTTTGCTTCTGCATAGATCCAAAACAAGACAATTCCTTAATATTTATTATTACTGAGTTTTTTATAGATCATATCTCCTGTTTACGGTCTTTAAGCAAATATTTACTAGAGATAACTAGTTCGCTCACCCAGAAAAGATACAGAATTGCATAAACTCAATATATAAGCATAAGCGCATTGATCAAATAGATATATCAACTATAAATTAACTAGATCCACAATAATTCAGATTCAACATAGTATTTCATAACCAACTTATCTTTATTCAATTCCTTCGCTAATACAACTAGATCTGCCCTGCACACTCAGCTGCAGGGGTCTGCGCACACAACTGTGGACTCTACCAGGCCTCTGCGCACATAACTGTAGAGCCTCTATCTACCCACCAGCACCCTCGACTCAAACTTACAGACACCTCAAGACTTCTTTCTTCAAAAACCCATTACCTTCCAAATCTAAAAGTACATACCAAAAACTGACTCCTACCTCTAGAGCCTTGCTCTATTTATACATTTCCATGGCCCGCAGACCATGGGCGAGCCAAATTATTTTACATCATCTTTGGGAGAACAACCCTTTGACTTGACTCATTACAGTTCACGCTCCGTGCACCAAAATTGCGGGCTTTAAACCCCAAAACCATTACGTGGGGCCTCTGCTACCCAATATGCGCCCCTTAGAAACCTGTGATAGCACACAACTTTAAAGGGAACACATGAGTAGAAAGACATCATAACCTGGAAATTAGGATAATCGACGATCCAAAGTGATGGTTATAACAACAACACATTTTGATAAGATTCATACAAACATATACATAATAGCCCATACATACATGTGTAAATAATAATTACATATATCATTATAGTAACTAGGATAGTCAAACTACAACAACATATGCATGAAACATGTTGGCTCTATTATATTAAAAGAGTGAAAGATCTAATCATACATACAACCATGACCAACCACTAGTCCCGATAGCGGAATGTTATAGTCACTGCCAACTGCTTCTCCAAAGATATGTACTAGCTCTGCACTATGGAGAAGCCAACGCTTGTTACAATACACTCCAAGATTTCTCTAAGTTAAACCTATAGGAAGCTTGGATCCCAAAAGCCTGTACAATGAGTTATGAGGTTCTATAAATAGCAAAGGGTGGGGTGACCCTTGACATTCCCCTTTGTGAATCTTCACCTACCCTCATGACTCTTCAACTACTACATGACTATTACATTCTACTATTAACACTGTGTCTTTTAGTTTTACAACATGTTACATTACAATCTGCACATGTACCCATGTGAGACAAAAGTAGACTTCAGTAAGCCATGAAAAACATCACTAAGACTCAGAAAAATGTGGGAAGACCAACTCTTAGACATCCTTGCGATGATTGATGGTGACGAACTGATGCCAATATTGGTAGTCTGTGATGGTGTCCGTGTACTCTGTGGTGACTGTTACACAGTAATTTGTCACTGCCTTCACCCCAGTCCTCCTACTGTGTCATGTTTCTAGTAAAACATGCACATATTAAACAAATGCTCTCTTATGTTGCCAATTCACCCTATTTTCCCAAGTTTTTTTCCTTGTCGCACTAATACATTTAATACACGTGACGGACCCCTGTCATAAACAATCCTGTTATGACCCCGTCGCAGAAGTACACCTGTTTCCAATGACGATCGGATTTCAAGCCTCGTTGCAAGGCTATTTACTATCTTTAGTGACGATCGATCTGCATACATTGCTTCCTAGCGATGTCGGTGCTAAAGCTTAGTTTACGACCAGTGATGATCCAGATTGGGCAAATTCGTTCCAACAGTCAAACTTCTAGATGTCTCTAAACCTAGTTGTTGGGCTAGTTTGGGTCGCCCTTCTCCCTCTGGCATGGTAGTTCCATCTTTGGTGCTGCTTGCCCTAAGGATAAGCTCCCTCTCCCTCATTTCATGGAGACTCCTTCTCGTATAAAATCCCTCACCATTGTTATCATCTACTAGTTCTTTTGGTTGTACAGTGCTGCTGCTACTTTTGAGTTTGATAGATAGTTTTGGTGTGAGTGTGACAAGTGTGGGATTGCTACATAGTTTGCAAGAAGGTGTGGAGTGCCCTTAACTTTCTGTTAAAGCTTGTGAATGAGAGAGAGATATATTGTTGTCTGGGAGACCCATCCTTGAGAGTGAATGCTTGAAGAAACACACTGGCTGGACCCTCCGAGAAGGCTTGCGACATCAAGACTTGGTTGTAAGCTTTGCTCTTGTTTATTATTAATACAATCAATGATGATTTCCTATATCTTGTATGTAATTTACTTGATAGCTCATGACTTCTTGACTTTGTGAGTAAATAGATCATTGTTGTTTCTCAGTTACATGCTCTGTTGTTTCTTTGTGGTGTTTTAGGTTGATTTCTCGTTAAGGAGAAGGAAACAGAAGCTGGAGTAGCGCAACAGAACTTCATCAACCACCGGTTTGAGGTAGGCCTCCAACGATGACTATTTAAAGGAATTAATTGTTGTTTTGTCCTTGCTGTGACTAGTGTTACACAGTAATTTGTCACTGTCTTCACTCCAGTCTTCCTACTGTGTCGTGTGTCCAAGTCAAATATGCTCACATTAGACAAATGCTCTCCGATGTTGCCAAATGACCCACTTTTCCTAAGTTATCTTCCTCATCGTGGTTATGGGCTAAATAAACGCGCTGAAGGGTGCTCCTAAACAGTCCAGAAGCGCTGCCATCACGGAAGTACACTTGATTCCCGCGATGGTTTGATTTTATATGCCAGCGCAAGGTTTCTTGTGATATTTAGTGATGACCTGACTAGCCACATTATTCAATAGCGATGTCAGCGCAGAAGATCAGTTATGCCCCCACGATGATCCAGATTGGGCGAATTTGTTCCAACAGTCGGCCTTCCAGATGACTCCAGACCTAGTTGTTGGCTTAGTTTGTATCGCCCTCCTTTCTCTGGCATGGTTGTTCCATCATTTGTGCTACCTTCCTTGGAGATAAGTTCACTCTTCCACCTTTCATGGAGACTCCTTCTCCTATTTAAACTCTCACCATTGCTATGCATTGCTAGTTTCTTATAGTTGGCTAGTGGAGAAGTGTTGTTAGTGTTTGTGAGTTTGCTAGATAGCTAGTTTGAGTGTGACAAGTGTGGGATTGTTGATAGCTTGTGGAAGGTTGTGAAGTGCCCTTAATCTTGTGTAAAATTTAAGTGAGAGAGATCTTGTATGTTGGGAGATCCATCTTCAAAGAGTGAATGCTTGAGGAACATGCTGGCTGGATCCCTCTGAGAAAGCTTGCGACGTCAAGACTTTGGTTGTAAGCTTACTCTTATTTCATTATTAATAAAATCAATGATGTTTTCCTATGTCTTGTATGTAATGTACTTGATAGCTCATGACTTCTTGACTTTGTGAGTAAATAGATCATTGTTGTTTCCGGTTACGTGCTTTGTTGTATTTCCTTTGCATTGTTTTAGATTGATCACTCATTAGGAGAGGGAAGTGGAAGCTGGAGCAATGCAACGAAACTCCATTGACCACCGGTTGAGGTAGGCCTCCAACTATGACTGTTTAAGGAAAGCTATTGTTGATCTGTCCTTGTTTGTGACTAGACCCACTCTAGGGCTAGAGGGGTTTCCTCTGTCCGCAGAGGGAACACTTTCCTACATCACAAATTGGCGACCATACTGGGGAGTTTTGGCCTTTGTTCTTTTCTTGTTTACTCTTATCTTGATTTTTTGTTTTGGTCTATTTTGAAGTTTTGGGGATTAGTTACTACTAGTCTTCTGAATTTCCTGGACTAATCTGGGAAATTCCCTTATTTGATTGAAGGATTGACTGTTTTTTATTTGTGAGTTTTTCTTCACCTATTATTGTTTTGAACAACATCACGGCTTTAAATTTAACAGTCGCGCTGTCATCACGTCCACCCTTTTGTAATATCCTATTCATCGCGTTATTACGCCTAACAGTTGCGACAGTTCTGTAAAGCAGACCATCGCGGAGAAGTCGTGTACTTCCATGCTGACATTGCTCTGTTGCTGCAGTGTGTTCTTTATTAGCGCTTGTTGCTTGTGTATCACCCACGCTGATTGCTGTAGAATTGATTTTCTCAATTTTGCCTCCTGAGTCCATCAATCCTGCTGGTCCCTTGTTGTTTTCACTTGTTTGATAACTTGTTTTTCAATGTTTATATGTTGAGGCACTCTCTTGTGAGCTTTGTTGAATGAATCTTGTTTTCTTGCTTCTGTGACCTAGTTTCATTGTTTCAAGTCTCTTGGATCAGTTTCGCTTGGTTGCTTGTTTGCTTAAAGATTCGTTTGTAGCTTGCTGTTGGTTTGATTGAGCCTTCCCCTTTTCTTGTTTTTGGTTGATTGTTTAGTGACTGTTATTGAACTGATCTTTGGCATTGATTCGGTTTCTCTTCACTACCCGAACATATATCACAATTGTTTGGATCAACCGCTTTTCCACACTTGCTTGTTGCTTATTTGCTTCTTCTAGAATTAGAGACATCAAGATCAAAAGAATTTCATTAGCATACGAAAGTGAAAATCAATTGGCATTTCAAGTTTACATATTGGAAAGCAGATGTTTAAATCTCTCAGTAATAGTATCCGTGCACTTTAGGAATTGATGTCTACTTGCATTGAGTGACTGCTTTTTTGTCTTGGTTTTCTTGGTTTGGGAATCATCTCTCTAACCTCCCATAAGTAGGTGTTCATTGAAGAAAAAGATATTTCATTCATTCTAGATGCATCCTAGGATTTGTTGTATATATATGGTAAGGCCTGAAAACTGAAACATAATACAAGATCAACTCTAAAATGAACTGAATAAATCTAACAACACATTGGAACATAACACGCATTATTTAGAGGTCTAGGCTAGAGACATGCTCCGGCATCGTTAAACCTAGTCACTTTTGTTTCCACTCAAGGTTGGGTGATTCCTCCTTCTGTGACTTAATAGTGGTCTAGCACAGACTTGTGCTCCCATGTAATGTCTAGTATATGTTGGGAGACCCCACTAGGTTATCATCCTTTATCCATAGAAAGTCGTGTCTACCGCCTTACAAACCGTAACGCACCAAACATAGCATTCGGGAAGATTGACTGCCGTATGGAAAGTCCTTGGTTTTTATATGACTGCCAAGGTGTATATGCAGTTTTACGAGTTGTCTGGTAAACCTTTTGTCTAGTTCTCCAGAGTAGTCACTTTCATTCCTTTTTGGACTCCCTAGCAGAAAAGGTCCATATGAGTACTTGTCTTTTCAGGCTCATTAAACCTCGAAAAAGATAGAGTCACCTTTTCATCCTTTTCTCGACTCTTGAAACATGAAAAGGTCAAGTTTTGTTCTTGCGTCATAAAATTTACTGCCCACGAAATATTCCTGGTAATAGTGCGAGTTCTTGGTTGTGATAAGAGTGTTTTTTTCAGGTCTTTTTTTGATGGCAACGTTCCCCGAGTCTACCGGCCAAGGTCTTTCCCCAGATGGGAATCCTAGTCCGTTTCCACCTTTTGGAAACGTCGATGCTCCGTATATGGCAACTCTATCCTTTCCTGGGTTAACCATTGGTTTACCCATTTGTTTGTTTTCAACCTTGGTGGTCTCGAGTGTCATAACTCCTATTCCACCGTCTCCTTTGTCCAAACCATGACATGTTGAGTCCAAGGTTGAGCCTATGCCTTCTTCATCGTTTCTTCCTCCTCCTCTTCTCCTTCGCCTGGTGAAAATTTCACATCTAGTAACCATGAGCCTAAGAAGAAGAAGAAGAAGAAGAAAACGAAGAAGAAGAAGTCCAATAAATGCAAGGCCACCTGTGTAGTTACTGCTCCAAGTACATCTCAGATCAAACCACCTTCTGCTCCTCCGCAGAATGTTAAGTTTCCATGTAAATTATGCAAGGGTGACCATCTTCTTTGTGATTGTCATGGCATTCCAAGGATCCTAGAAGTATGGTCTCACGATCTGACTTGCCCCTCATCATCCTCTGAAGCTCAAGGCGATGATATCCTATCAACTGGAAACAGTAAGAAGGAAGGGAAGATTCGATTCCCCTATAGACTGTGTGAACGCAACCATCCCCTTCACCTTTGTTTACTCATGGATAAAGCTTCCACCATTTTGGAAAGTCTTACAACTTCTTCACCCCAACTTCCCATTGGTTATTAGAGGCTCTCTTTAGACCCTCCCTCCATCGACAAAGAGATTGACTTAGATTCTTCTCTTGTCCATCCTCCTCCTTCCGAGCCTGGCTGTGCTAAGCCTGTTCCAGACCAACCATTGGTTGGATAGAGTGTCGACTTGGGTTCACCACCTGTTGATCAATATGTTTCAAAAGAGAATCATGCTCATGTTCTTCTCATCTCATCAGATTCTCCTGAGTACGAGAACGACCCTCCTATCCCTGCTAATCACGAGAGTCCTTCTTCGATTCCTCTAAAGCATGGGGACAATCATACGATTCCCCCACCAAGTAGTTTGGTCATTTCCTTTGACTGGAGTCACTTGACTGCTTTCCGCCTTCCATCCTATGTGCCCTTCCAGATTACAGTACATACCTACGATAAGGAAGTACCAGGCACTGTCTTGGATGAGGATGCATCTGTCAGTCTTATGCCCTCCACTACCTAGCAAGCTTTTGGTTCCCCACAGCTTGTGTCGGTTACATAGAATATGTTGGCATTCGACAGAACCCTATCAACCTATAGGGATCCTCCCAAAGTTTCCTGTTATTTTGGGGGGAAAAACCATCTATATAGACGTCATGGTTGTCCAAGGTGTGAATTTCAGTCTTCTCCTTGGCCATGACTATGTTTATGCCATGGGGGCCCTCGTCTCTTCACTTGTTCGTGTGGATTTTTTTCCACACAATGGAAGAATGGTGACCATAGATCAACTAACGTTCTTTAATCCCCCGGTGCCTCCTGCGCAGCTCTCATCCCTTATCGGTTCTTGCTCACAAGCAGTGCCTTCCTTGCCATAGGTCGATTATGTGGCTACCCGTTCAATCTCCGCCTCTGCTGATGATCATGCAGATGGTCTGGTACATCATGTACTGGGGTCATTAGAACCCGATCTGTCATTGGTACATCATGACATGTATTCCTCCCAGAGTGTGTTTCTTCCATCTTGCGAAGACCCTTTGGGAGCCACATTCTCAGATGGCCCATGAATAGGAGTATGAGCATAGTTCCCGATCTTGTGTCAAGCTCGTTAATAAATGAAACAAAGAGTCCCAAGGATAGTTCTTTTCTTGTGTCGACCTCCTTAAAAAATGAAACAAGGTGCTCGAGGATAGTTTGTTCCTATCTCAACCTCGTTAAAAAATGAAACTGGGTGTCAAGAGCATTGTTCCTTGTCTTGTGTCAAGCTCGTTAAAAATTGAAACAAGGATTCTTGAGGATAGTTCAATGATCTTATGTCAACCTCATTAACAAAAAATGAAACAAGGGTTATGAGGATAGTTATTTTACCGTGTCAACCTCATTAAAAAATGAAACAACTCACTTTCCAAACCGAGTCTTTGATCAAGATCTTGTAAAATCCAAGTCGAGTCTTTCCAAGATCTCAAAAGTGAACCTTCATTCCATCCACCTCATTGAATGCAATGAAGCTTGGGGTGCATGTACCTCGATTTGCATCATTATGCTGGGGGCATGTGAACTTATAACAAGCATAGTTTTTCATTTTTGGCTTGGTGTGTAGGTGTGATTGCCACTTATTGTATCTGTTGCTTCTTGTGTAGATGTCTGGTGCACCTTACGTTGGTTTCGTTGATGGTGCCTACCGCAGTACTCGCAACTCGTCTTCTGCGGCATGGATGATCTATGATTCTCATGGTGAGTTGATAGACCTTCAAGGTGTTTGTCTAGGTTGTACCACGAACAATGTTGCTGACTATAGTGTTGTTATTGAGTTACTGGCCGAGGCGATTAATCTTAGTATTCATGCATTGGTTGTGAACCTGGACTCTTAGTTTGTCATCCACCAGCTCAATGGGTGATATTCCATCAGAGACCATCGGATTTTAAGGTTTTAACTACATGTTAAATTGTTAGAGAGGAATTTTGATTTCATTACATATCAACATATTCCACGACGATTAAACACGCTAACTGATGCATTGGCTAATCATGTATTAGACAGACATTTGTGTAACATGTAATCAAAACAACATACAAGAAGCATGTAAAACACAATTATAAACAATAGGAATATGTATATATATATATATATATATATATATATATATATATATATATATATATACATATATACATACATACATACATACATACATACATATATACATATATATATATATATATATATATATATATATATATATATATATCTCGTCTGGCGCACCGAGGCGCTCAAAAAATAAGTGTACATGTCCAAATAGAGTTTGTGTTCTCCATACATATAAAACACATGTCTCTCAAAATCACCAGCAGGAAATAAAAACCTAGGCGACTACTGAGGTGGGTTGTGCTCTCTGTAGCACACCACCACTCATGCCACCCACCTCAACAGGTGGCGCACCCGGGGTTCCACTCCTACTGTGTGGATCTGGAATGCTATGGGGACCTCCTCGATCCCCATGTAATCTGGAATCCCTGCTATTAGGCCCTCAAGGTTCCGGGCCATTGTCTCCACCGTATCATCAGCTGGGGGAGCCAAGGCTAGTGCTGCAATGCCCTGCGCATTCCTCCGTGCCTCGGGAGCCAGCCCGATGGGTCTCACTGGCCCTACATCTGCATACCATAGCATTCGTTATTAGGACATATACATGAAAAATCAAAAAACATCATAAAAAATAAAATGCAAAAAATGTGATCAAGTGTCTTACCACCATCATCCCACTACTCTCCAGCAGGCAGCTGCATGTCAGGATCTCTGCGGAAGTCCATGCCAGTGTATGGCCAATCCTCCATGAAGATCATCTGGCGCTCCGGCCACTCTCAAAACAGTGTCACCCACAACACTGGTCGGTCGCCACCCCCGCGAGGCATAACATGTGCCCACCTGTGGCCCTGGGCTTGCGTGGTCTGGGAAAATCCAGATCCATGTCCTATAACTGCAATGTCGGCATCCTCTCCAGCATGAGCGGGACTAAGATGGATCCATAAACAAACTACTTCGTCTCCCCTTGATGACAGTTGGTAAGTTTCCTCTTCATGTTCGCCGTCACCATTTCTGCCTAGTTAAACATGGTTGGATTGAGACATTCAAGAGATAGCCAGAGATGGGTCTTCGAAGCCTCATGTTGGGCTTGGGAGCCCACTGCCGTTGTCATGATGAAAAGCATAGCACGAAGGACCACATCATCCACTGTTAGGATTGCCACCTTCCCACTCCTCGTCTTGCATGCCTGTGGGCACACTTGAGCCATCAGCATCTCTAAGGAATCACCCCCGGCTCACTGCCCTTCCAGAATGGACCTTTCACCACGACGGGACAGCCCGGTCAAAAAATATATGTCTATAGCATCAAACTCGATATCTCGGCCTCAGATGATGAATTTCCCATTTGTGGGATTCCAGGCCCGGATCAGTAGCTCCAGTAAATCAGGCTGTGACCGAAGGTGTGGAGTTAGGAAGAATTTGAGCAATCTGCATGCCCGTAATGCATTTCGGCACCCCATGTTGGTGAAAGCTTCCACATCATTGTCATCATGCATCCGTTCTTGCTAGACAAATTCCATTATCACCTGCATGACGAGAAAAATCGAATTAGCACTTCATTCACCAAATTTAACGCATAATTTGCATAAAAAATAAGTTCGCGTCATCATCGACGCGAGGTTTCTAGTTGCATTTTTTTCACAGTCATCACGGAAGTACATCAATTTTCCATGATGATCAAAGTGTGTTATGCGTCATTTTTTTCAGTCATCGCGGACCTGAAGGCTATACCCGCGATGACCGAACGGCGGAGCTTGGTCCAAAAACCCGCCTTAACTAACACATTTAACGTTCAAAATGCATGAAAAAGGTATGCAATTGAAGCGTAGAACAAGGACTAATTACCTGGAACAAGTTTTGGGGGGAATGATGGACGAACAAAGCCGAAATTAGCTCACCAACTTTGGTGCTCCAAAATGCTCCACAGTGAGATGAATAGTAACAATGGTAAAAATGGTTGGATTAACCCCTTTTTATGGTAATTTTTGGAAATTAAAAAATTATATTTTGTAAATGTGGGTTTTTTGTCATTTTTTGTCACATGGTTAGCCAAAATATGGTTTTTTAACTATGTTTTTATGATTATTGTTCATTTTCTATCAAATGGGTTTACGTTTGACGTGCTTTATGCAGAGCTACAGGTAGTGGAATTCATGTACACTTGATCCGAAAAAGTCACCTTTAAGTTCTTTTCCGACTTGAAAAAAGAAAAGATAGCTGAGTTGTTCCTCTTGACTCATTAAAAGAAATAAGAGGCGGTCGACTTTAAGCTCTTTTCCGACCGTTTAAACACGAAAATATTGCTAAGCCTTTGTCATTCAAGCTTGTTATCGGTTACAAAATGACGTGATTCCAACCTCTTTTCTACTTTTTCGGGTCACAATTACTAGTTACGAAAAGTACTCCTCGATCGTAATGGTCAAGCAGTTCTTTCAAGTATTTTTTTATACTTTTTCAGGCTCGAGAGACACAAATTTACGAAAAAGGACCCCCCTGGAGTTTTCTTTTCTATGTCTTTTTTAAACTCTCTAAACATGAAAAAGACTCTGAGTTTTACCTATGTCGGACTCGTTAAACCCTGAAAACATTGGACTTGTCACCATGACGAGACTCGAGCTTCTCCTTCCTAGGGCTCGTTAAACTGTTACTATGTTGGACTCAACAGCAGGTTTATCATTAATTGTCTATGGCAGCTAGTCACTCTTGAACATCGACACTTTTGCTTCTTGTCGGGTTGGGACATCCATACATCGTCATTTGGCCTTCCGCGGGTTTGGGTTGTCATTTAGTCTCATTCCATTTTATTCATGCCATCTCCATCGAGCCTCTGATCCTTTGGTACCTGAATGCTGCTGATGAGCCCCAATTTTTGGTACAATTTGGGCTCATTTGGCCTACTTGCTCTGCTCAAACCATTCATTTTTTATTGCTTATGCATTCATTTCTTGTTTTATTCGTGTTGTTTGTAGGAAGAAGGGTAGACATTCTATCTACGTGACTAATGCATGATGATTTCAGGTTTTGGCATTAAAAAGGGAGCAAAGACTACGAAGAAGGAGACAAAGAGACAATGAGGTGGCACTGCTGGTTTTTAGGAGAGGATGTCCACGGTCTTGGGGACCTTCCTCGTGATTCCCACCATAGCTCTGAGCTCCAATCCATCTCCCCACCGAGCTTAGAGGCAACCAGCTGTTCTACAGGAACAACAGTTATAACTGTTCTACAGGAACAGTAGTTATGACTGTCCTACAGGATCAGCAGTTAAACTTCAGTTGGACAGCCGAGCTCCTAAAGTCAAGGACACCTGTTGGATGATCGTTTTTGCATAAATACTGAGGCCGTAGACTTGGATAGAAGCTTTTTGAACCTTGGTATTATTCTTGTAATTTGGAAGTACGAGCTACGACTCGGTTTTTTAAGCCAATTTTGGCATGTCATCAGACTTTCGTTTATGAATAAAGGCAGTCAGATTTTGGTCTCATTCTGAGTTTCTAAGGGAGATATAGCTCTCAGGTTAGGGCCCAACCTGAGAGCAATAGATCTCCTCGGTGTTGTAATGTGTTTGCATTTCGTTCCAGCACTTTGAGTTTGTTTACTTTCACATGCAATTCGAATTTACAGTTTGTTAATTTAGTCTTTTTCATGAGCTTAGATAGGATTAGTTTATGGTGATTTGCTTTCAGTTGCTTAAGTTCGATAGGAGGATAGTTATAAATCATTGGAGCTCCAGCAAAAAGGTTGTAAAGGCTCACTGCCATCTCTCTTAGGGATTGGGGTGCAGTCCATGACCAACCACCAAAAAGAAACGCAGTTCTTCTCACTTCCATGCAAGCTGCAACATATACACTTTCGTTGAAGATCCGCCCCTGCATTTTTGACATCGAACCATACTTCCACATTTCACTTCCACGCATAAGTTTCATTTCTTGTTTTCCATTTCTGTTCATAGGTTTCATGGCACAGTTATCATAGGTTAATGAATTTCTCGTTTTGGTGCATAAGTCATTTGTTTCATTTACGCTGCTCCTTATCACTCCACTTTCTTCTTCTTCATCTTGATCTCTCCTCAAGCCCTACTCAGCCTCTGACCAACTCATTTACCCTCCAACTCATTCATTTTCCACATAGCTCCATCTACTTCAACTTTCGTTGATCCCATCCTTCCAACCATCAAAACCTCTGCATATACTCTTCCTCCATCTGATTCCTCTGCTCCTGAGCCATCACCAGCTCCATCTCCATCCCACCTATCCTTCCACACCACTCCAACACTCCACCATCTCCCAAAACTTCCACGGCCAATCATCCTGTAGAATTGCACAGACTTCCTGTAGAAACCCCTGAGTTTCCTGTAGGATCCCCTGCAGACTTCCTGTAGAAACCTGCAAACTCGGTTGCTGAGCATCCGAATGTGGTAGGCTTCTGTGGACTGATGCTGGAGACCCTCTGGGACCTCCCTTAGCCATCCTGACCTTGCACATGCTGTCCTTCCATTCCAATCTCTCCTGCACAACCAAACCCTAATCAAAAGCATCATCACAATAAATCCAACCACTTAATGAAAAAGTACAAAAACATGATCTTTCAGATGCAAGTAGCTTAGATGCATGTATTTCAGTTCACTGCAAGTAATGGAATTATTGGTAGTTGTTTCATTCACAGTTTTGCATAGTTAGGGTCTAGCTAGTCAAATTAGGGTTTCCTAGGGTTTCCATGCTTTATTGGTTTTCAGTTTCCTTCTGAAATTAGACTAGTCTCCTTTGAGTTAGCTTTCATCCATCATTGATAAAGCTTCTTCTGTGAGCCTATAGAAGTTGGCTTGAGCCCTAGCGGACTTGTGCCAGCTGACCAAGTGACAGCTGCGACAAGAGCTAGTACTTGTGCATACAGCACCGTCGCTTCCAAGTTTGTACGAACTACCAGGTTGATAAAATTAAGAGACAGGAAGCTCCAGGAGTTGTAGCATTATTGCTACAATACTGGAGCCCACCATCTTTTTGGCGCCGTTGCCGAGGAAGCGTCAGAGTATTAGTGATCGTTGCTATTCTTCTATTTCCTTACTCTTGCCTTCTGCTGAGTAGTTTACTTCATTTCCATTCTGCAAACGTAGCATAGACATTTCCTGCTTTCATAGATTAGCATTTCCTGCTTTCATAGATTAGCATTTCCTGCTTTCATAGATTAGCATTTCCTTTCTGCAAGCGTAGACTAGCATTTCCTTTCTGCAATTTCATTTGAGCAAAGTAGATTAGTTCTTTCCTGCTTTCAGTTAATTTTGCATCTTTCATATTTAGTTGTAGATCAATCTGTCTCAGTTTTGCAGGTACCAAAAGAAAAGCAAAGCAAAAGCAATCAAAAAGAAAACGAAAGTCTTTTCCATTTCATGCCTCGTAGGAACCGAGATAGATCAGGCAAATTCCTACCAAACACCCCCACCACATCACTGAGTCACCCTTCTCTCTTCTTTGGTGACAGTGACCCAGAAGAACCTATAGGTGAACAACCTGAGATATCCAAAGACCCTATAGTAGAAGAAGAGTTAGAGACCAATCCATCTGAAGCTATGGCTGACAATAGAAGAGAAGATGAGAGAATAGAAGGTGCCTTCCCCATCCGAGAGACCAATGGAGAGATGAAAATGAAGAACATTAGCCCCTCTGCCCTACCTCACTTCCATGGGCTGACCACTGAAGATCCAGATACCTTCCTGTTTGAGTTTGTTGTCCTTTGTAGAACCTATGACTATACTGAAGATGAGCAAAAGTTGAAACTTTTCCCTTCCACTCTCAAGGATGCAGCACTACGCTGGTTCATGGGTTTACCTGGGAATAGTATCACCACTTGGGCTCAGATGCAGCAAGCTTTCAACACCAAGTACCGGGATTACTGTAGGTCCAAGGAAACAAAGGGGGAAATCTTTCGGATGTCCATGGGAAATGATGAGTCCTTAGAGGATTATGAGGAGAGGTTCCAACTAAGCTATAAGCGGGCCAGGTGCACACTTGACCCTGAATCCCTCAAGTTGGTCCTGCTCCGAGGAGTCCCTGAAGACCTGTTAGATACCCTTCACATGTTAGCTGGGGGGGACATTTACCAACTGCCTTATGAGGACATCAAGACAGTGTTTAGAAACCACTCCAGGGCAGCTCGGAAACGAGGTAGAGGAAACCACCTCTCCACTAGTGTCCCTTTCTCCAAACATGAGCTTGCAAATCAATTAGAAGATCTTAAGAGTGAGGTGAGACAAACCATCCATGTAGCCTAACACATTCAGGATTCAGCAAAAGAAAGAAGAGGCTGAGAGAGCCTTGGCTGTCTTCTGCCCTAGGTGCACAAGGAGGCACCCTAAGAACGAATGTCCATTGCATTCGGTTGAAGTGTGTTTCGTTTGTGAGGAGGACCATCCCACAAATCAGTGTCCAACCTTACCTGGGTTTAAAGCCATGTACCAAGGGACAGAAGCTCCCACAGAGCCTCTCTATTACCTCAACCAAAGGAGGCCACAGGGATCTAGACCTTATCAGCAGGGGATGCAAGGGGCATCTCAAGCTTATTACAGCCCCAACCAATCGACCCCTATGCCTTCCTGGGGTCCCCCTGCTCATCCTTCATGGTCCATGCCTCCTCCATGGTCTTATCCACCTCAGTACCCCTCTCAACCTACTTCTCATTCATATCACTCACATACCCAGCCTCAGCCTCAATGGAATGCACCTCAGTCGGGGTGGAGGCCCCAATACAACACTCCTCCTGCCATCTTGCCTCCACCACCAGTTCAACCTCAGCCATTACCTCCTGCTCCTCCAAGGCAGCCTCAAATGCCTGCTCAACCGAACCCGAACCCCAACAATAGACAGGCCCAGCAGGTATACACTGGGGAAACCTCATGCCCTACCTATGCTGTGGAGATCCAGGAGATCAATCTTCGATCTGGAAAGACTCTACCAGATCGCCAACCTCCTCCCCCAGAGGATGAGGAAGATAAACAGGAAAGTGAACCAAAGGCTATTCCACCCTTCCTGAGAGACTAACAGCCACCACACAACCCAACCCAGAGGAGGAAGAGCTTTTGGGTGAGCTCAAGCAGTTGTGTGTAAAAATACCACTTCTCCAGGCCATCAAGGATGTACCAATATACAACAAGCTGGTTAAGGAGAAGTGTTTCAAACACCCAGGCAGACGGAAGAAAGATGCCTCAACTATCAATGTCATAGGACAACTGTGTGACCTTATGCTAGGACAAGTCATCTGCCCAAAGTACCTAGATCCTGGAAGTCCTGTAGTAGATGTTCACATCAATGGCACCATTATACCTCACACCTTGATTGATCTGGGGGCTGCCATTAATGTGATGACCAGGGATACCATGCTTAAGCTTAATCTTCAGGGTTCCTTGAGGAAGACCTCAACAGTACTGCAATTAGCAGATCGCTCCACCGTGACGCCCGAAGGGATTGTGGAGGATGTCTTGGTCTCTATTGACTCTTGGGAATACCCTGCAGACTTCCTGGTTCTGCAACCAAAGGCCAAACTTACTGGATATCCTCTCATTTTGGGAAGGCCTTGGTTAGCTACTGCAGATGCTTACATAAGTTGTCGTGCAGGAAACATGACCATCAAAAATGGTCCCATGTCCAAGCAGCTAGTCCTATACCCTCCTGCCCAACCCTCCTTGGAGCATGACTTACCACTCTGGTTGGAAGAAGGGGAGGAAGATGAGGTGTATTCAGCACCTCTGTGCACATTAGATACCACTAGAAGAGACCCCCCAACCGAGGATGACTTGATCGAGACCTTGATCCAGAATCCACCTTCCAGTGCACTACCCTTAGAGAAATTGGTGGAGGATGCCCAAGCTAGCACCTTAGTGGATCTTTGTACAACCAACCCTGTTACTCCCAGAGTCAAGAATGTGGAGTTCGGCCCTGAGAAAGCATTGAAGATCAACTCCTCCCTATCTCCTTCCCAGGAAAAGGAGCTGTGCAGTCTGTTGGCCAACCACCTTGATGCTTTCGCTTGGAGCTATAAGGAAATGAAAGGAGTCCATCCTTCGGTCTGTACCCATCATATATACATCAAAGAGGATTGTAAACCGGTTAGGCAACCTCAGAGGAGAATGAATCCAGCCCTTAAGGACATTGTTAAGGAAGAACTGCAAAAACTGTTGGATGCCGGATTCATTTACCCCATCTCAGATAGTGAATGGGTGTCCCCTCTAGTGTTGGTTCCCAAGAAAAATGGGAAATGGAGAATCTGTGTGGACTACCGAGAACTGAACAAAGCTACCAAGAAGGACCATTTCCCTCTACCTTTCATAGATCAAGTGTTGGATGGACTGGCAGGAAAGAAGTTCTTCTCTTTCCTGGATGGGTTTAGCGGGTACAATCAAATCCAAATCAGCCCGGAAGACCAAGATAAGACCACCTTCACTTGTCCTTGGGGTACCTTTGCCTATCGAGTCCTTCCCTTTGGGCTATGCAATGCTCCTGCTACCTTTCAGAGAGCTGTCTTGAGCATCTTCTCGGAGCTGGTCCATGATGCAGTAGAAATCTATATGGATGACTTTACTCCTTATGGGGCCAACTTCCAGGAAGCATTGTCCAACCTGGGGAAAGTCCTAACCAAATGCACCGAGATGAACTTGTCCCTTAGTCCTGAAAAATGTGAATTCCTAATGACTAAAGGGACCGTGCTAGGCCATACCATTTCTTGCCAAGGATTGCAGGTGGATCCTAACAAAATTGCTCTCATCAAGAGGGTTCCACCTCCTCAAAAGGTCAGGGATGTCCGGAGTTTCTTGGGATTAGCAGGATACTACCGGAGATTCATTAAAGATTTCAGCAAGCTAGCCTCGCCATTGTTTGGCCTGTTGGCAAAAGATGTGGAGTTTAATTGGACTGACGATTGTCAGAGGGCTTTAAATGAATTAAAGGACAATTTGGTGTCAGCCCCAATCCTGAGAGGTCCAAACTGGGCCCTACCTTTCCACATCCACACTGATGCCTCGAACAAAGCCATAGGTGCAGCTTTAGGACAAGTTGAGCAGAAACTTCCTTATGCCATTTACTTTGTTAGCAAAAACTTGTCCAAAGCTGAGCTGAATTACACTGTAACCGAGAAAGAATTCTTGGCTGTGGTCCATGCATTGAACAAGTTCCGACATTATATTACTGGTTACCAGACCTTTGTACATACTGACCATGCTGCTATTAGATATTTAATGAATAAACCAGATGTGAATGCTCGTATTATTAGATGGTTACTTTTATTGCAGCAGTTTGATCTAACCATTGTTGATAAACCAGGTAGAGAAAATGTTGTTGCTGACTTTTTATCTAGATTGGATTTGTCTGCAGATGAGGATGGAACAGTGGACGATCAGATGCCTGATGAACATCTGTTTGCTATTTCAGTACTCTCTCCATGGTTTGCTGATATAGCAAACTATCTTGTTTCAGCACAGTTCCCTCCACACCTATCTTCCAGAGAGAAGAGCAGAATCATCAGAAAAAGTGCCTCATTCACTTGGATCGGGGGAAATCTGTTCAAGCTTGGCCCCGATCAGATCTTAAGGCGTTGTGTAAGGGAGGAGGAAGTCTTTGATATCCTCCTCACTTGTCATGATGGGCCTTGTGGAGGGCATTTTGCAGCAAAGAGAACTGCCTTCAAGATCCTGCAGGCAGGCTACTATTGGCCCACACTTCATCAAGATGTCAGAAGATATGTCAGTCAGTGTGACCAATGCCAAAGAATGGGGAAACCGACCCAAAGGGATGAGATGCCTCTCCAACCTCAAGTGACTCTTGAGCCATTTGAGAAGTGGGGCATGGACTTTGTGGGCCCAATCAACCCCTCTTCGAGGCAAAGGACTTACATCATTGTGTTTACTGACTATTTGACAAAGTGGGCAGAGACCAAAGCAATCAAAGCAGCAACAGAAGAAAAGGTGGCCGAGTTCCTAAGAGAGAACATCTTCTATAAGTTTGGCTATCCAAGAGAGCTGGTCACCGATCAAGGGAGCCAGTTCACCTCCAACCTGGTTGAAGATCTCCTAGCTCATCACAAGATCAAGCATAGGACTTCCACCCCTTATCACCCTCAAGCGAATGGGCAGGTGGAAGTCACCAATAGAGCATTAGAGGGGATCTTGACTAAAGTGGTGAGCAGCAGCAGAAAGGACTGGGCAGATCGCCTGGTTGAAGCCACATGGGCTTACAACACCACTTGGAAGACCACCACCAGCTTCACACTGTATGAGCTGGTCTATGGGAAGAGAGCTTTGCTGTCCATTGAGTTTGAATACAACACTTTGAGGATGGCAGCTCAGCTGGATCTAGATCTCAGCCATGCACAACAAGAAAGGCTGTTGCAGCTGAATGGCCTGGATGAGCACCGCATGCAGGCCCTCCTTCACTCAGAAGTGGTTCAACTTCAGAGAAAGGTGTGGCATGACCAACATCTCCATGACAAGCAATTTCAGCCGGGAGATTGGGCTTTGTTGTATGACTCAAGATACAAAGATTTCAAAGGGAAGCTGAGAACCAGATGGCTAGGACCATATGCAGTAGAGAAATGCCATGACAATGGATCTGTCCTCATTCGAACCATTGATGAGGAAGCCATTCCCATGCTTGTCAATGGGCATCGGTTGAAGATCTACAGGAGACCTCTCTCAAGACAAGAGTTCATCAAAACTATGGAGAAATCTGTTTTGGTCATAGAGAAGGGTTCTGCCTCTGCTTTTGGCGTACCCTGAAGAAAAAATGAAAAAAAAAAAAGGAAAAGTAAATAAAGATCCTTGGGTGAAAACCTCTCTGAGGCGCCCAAGGCAGGTAGTAGGGGTGAAAACCTCATTGAGGCGCCCCTATTGTCTTTAAAAAAAAAAAAAAAAGAGAAAAGGTTGAAAAAGATCCTTGAGTGAAAACCTCTCTGGGGCGCTCAGGGCAGATGGCACGGGTGAAAACCTCTTTGAGGCGCCCCTGTTATCTTTCAAAAAAAAAAGAGAAAAAAAAGGGGAAAAAATAAAACACAAATAGAAAAATATGGTAAAAATTGCATGCAGGTTGCAGATGCTCTATGGAGAAGAGGAAGCCCTTCAACTCACAGCCAAGGGTCCTTATCATGCTGTCAAGGAACCTCACCAGCACCTCCTCCAAGAGCACCCATGTTTTTTCAAGGTATGTGCAATTTTATCATGGTTTGAATCTTCTACAGGAAGATGCTGTCTTTCTACAGGAAGGCGCAGTCTTTCTACAGGAAGGCGCGGATTTTCTACAGGAAAGTGCAGACTTTCTACAGGAAGGCCGAACTTTCTACAGGAAGCTCTATGTTCTACAGGAAACTTCCCGTAGGAGTTTTGGACGGCCAGAGTTCATCTTAAAAGGAGATTTCGCGACTATGGATTGGTTTGGATGCATGCAAGCCTCTGTTGGCATCCTTGCACGTTGCTGTCACCATGCTCCACCATCCTTGTCGACATGCGGCCAAGTCCCTGCACAAACAAAGAAGATCGATGAGTTCTCGCGGAAAAGCCATTTTCAAAGCTAAACAAATGCTGGATCTCATACCGCAGGCATCAAAGAGCTCCGGGAACGTGATTGAAAGGCCAGAACCGCCATCGTGCAGCATGCACCCAAGGAGAAAGGACTGTTACGAGACCCCTCGCGGGGATCCTGTAACAGTTCAACCTGCTCGAGTGGATACCATTCACAGCACTGCCATCTGAAATGAAACGCAAGCGCATGCAAGCAAAACATCCACTCCATCGTCGGCAGCCTGTAACCACGAGCCTCCGGGTCTGTGTAAGTCGCATGCAGCAGGTAGATCCCCTCACCATCGTCCAAGAATTGGAAAAATCGTGTGCAACCACGCAGTTAAGTGTCTCAACCCTTCCTTCCATCAAATCGCATGAATCTTACTTTGAAATTGTTTGCATGGCGTAAAATTGAATGGTTGAGCGGCCTTATGGCCAGTCGACTGGCCACGTCGGCTAGTTAAAGTGTAATTGGATGTGTGGGTGGCGGCCACAACAAAGAGAAGGAACTGCACGCACGTGAGAACACTCTCGTCAGAGCATGAGTTTAACAGGAAAAGGCGGCGGCAAATCTGTGGGAATGAATGTGGCAGCAAGTAAATACGCAGGCAAACGATGGATGACGTCACCCAACGGTCCGGCGGGGACAACTCATCCCCCGCGCCACGGATTGCGCCGATTCAAAATCTAATCGGCTAGATCATGCGCCTACATTTATAATCCAACACTTCAAACTCGGGTGGCTATTATGATCTCCTCTGCACTTTGATACGCCGAGCTGTTGGCTACCAGAACGCCGGTAAAGCACACCTCGAGCGCGGCCAACTACAGTCCTCCCCGAGAATTGCGCACGGCTTCTACAGGAACGCAGTTCTACAGGAGCGCAGTTCTACAGGAACGCAGTCTACAGGAACGCAGTCTACAGGAACACAGTCATCTACAGGAAAGCGGGTGCCTCACGAAAAAGGTGGCAAATTAAAGAGGTAACCCTGAACTCTTAATGTAGCTGGTTATTAGAAGTGGCAAGACCATCGTCCACAGTCGGGTCATAAAGATATTGGTGGAATTGTTGGTTGTTGTGCCTTTGCTACCATTCTACAGGATGTTGGTATAAGTAGACTGTGTTGAAATTTTGTATGTGCATGCTCTGTCTTCATAGACCAAATCTCTTTTGCCTCTACCACCTTTAATTAAAATGACCGTGTTCATCATGCCGGGTGGGTTTATAAGACGGGAACCCACTGATTCAACCAAACTAAGGAGAAACCCGGCAGTGGTAGAGCTCTTCACCAGAGCACAATGGATGCCTTTTTGTGATAAGCTGCAGGGTTACGATGATGAAGTGGCCGAAGAATTATTGCAGGCTCTGAAGCCTAAATCTCAGACATTGGCCACGGTAAACTTCAGAGGTCTAAGCCTCAAACTCACCCCAGAACATATCAGTCGGATCACAGAACTTCCTATGGGTCTGCCGTGGGATAAAGAGGAGAGAAAGCTGAGTCAGCAGGCAAAGAAGGAATTCTTCCCACCTGAGGAAGAATTCTCGGAGGACAAAAACGGGGTACGAAGAACGAGCCTGTCACCACCTTGGAACGAAGTCAGTTTGCAAATCATGAAATATATTACTTGTGAAGGTCGTTTCAGCATCGTATATGCATATCACTTTCGGCTGCTCACTGAGTTGAGGCACCGAATTGACCTTCCTGTAGAACAAAAACTGAGCATCCCTTATTACCTCCTGCAGTCTCTAATGGAGTGTGCTACAAAGCTGAGAGAGGGAATACCAGATCAGATAGCCCACCATGGGTTGATCAAGCTTCTTGTGGAGGATGCATTGCACTCATATAAGGTCCCCCTCTCATGGGAATCCTTCCGGAATTTAACAAAAGATGGGGATATTAAAATGTTGATCGAAGAAACGGGTTCCTCCAGCAGTGAGGAACACGAAGCAGTGGCCGAGGAACAGAGAGAAGAAGGCCAAGAGACCCCGACAACAGTACAGAAGGGAGAACGGAGGAAGAAGCATGAGGGAAAGGAGGACAAAGAAAAGGGTGGCACACCTATCCTGTCAGCAAGGGAAAAGAGGATGAAGAGCAGAATGGACAAAGCAGAGGTGGTCCACGTCAGCCCAAGTACCTCAACAGCACCTGCACCCAAAGCAAAAAGCAAAACTCAGGCAGGCAAGCAAGCAGAGGTGAAGACACCTGTGTCTACAGGAAAGAAAAAACAGGCTTCTACAGGAAGCCCGAAAACACAAACTCAGGCTTCTACAGGAAGCCTGAGAATCATTGAAAAACAGGCTTCTACAGGAAGCCCAAAAACAAAAACAAAGGCTTCTACAGGAAGCCCGAAGATCAGTGAGAAGCAGGCTTCTACAGGAAGCCCAAAAACAAAGACCAAGGCTTCTACAGGAAGCCCGAAGACAGAGGCAAGGGCTTCTACAGGAAGCCCGAAATTGGAAAAAGGGGCTTCTACAAGAAGCCCGAAAGTCATTGAGAAACAGCCTCCTACAGAAAGTCTGACGACAGAGAGAGGGCCTTCTACAGGAAGCCCAAAAGCGGGAAAGAAAGAATCTTCTACAGGAGGCCCGGAAGTGGGCAAAGCAGGGTCTTCCACAGGAAGCCTAAAATCTGAAAAGGAGGGGCCCTCTACAAGGAGCTCTGAGAGAGCAAAACGCAAGAAAGAGAAGGCTGGCATTCTCGAAAAGGAGGCAGCAGCGGCGCTGGCTGCCCTCAGTACACCTCCAAAACCGAAGGAGAAAAGGGAGAGGGAGACCCCTCTACCATCTGAAGCCAGGAGAAGCAAGAGGATGACCACGGGCAAGCCACAGCCTCCACCCAGCAGCCAAACCATTTCAGGGGATGTCCCTACTTCACCCAGTGCAAGGACCCCCTCTAAAACATCAGCCACCCCCGAAAAGGGGAGCCCAAAAATAACTTCCTGGACACGAAAAATAGGCCAGTCGCCTTCCGAAGCCCGGCTCAAGGAAATAGGAAAGGGAGAGGAAGCATCACCTTCGTCACCACCAGGGGCAGCAAAGACAGGGCCGCCAAAAACGGGAAAGGAAGAAGTGCCACCCTCAGCAGAAAAGGCAGAACCACCAAAAACAGGGAAGGAAAAGCATGCTCCAGGCTCTAGTTCTCGGCCAAAGACGAGGAGCCAGGGCAAAGTTGCTCAAGGATGAGCAAATAGTTTAGCTGGGGGGTGATGATGAGCCCCAATTTTTGGTACAATTTGGGCTCATTTCGCCTACTTGCTCTGCTCAAACCATTCATTTTTTATTGCTTATGCATTCATTTCTTGGTTTATTCGTGTTGTTTGTAGGAAGAAGGGTAGACATTCTATCTACGTGACTAATGCATGATGATTTCAGGTTTTGGCATTAAAAAGGGAGCAAAGACTACGAAGAAGGAGACAAAGAGACAATGAGGTGGCACTGCTGGTTTTTAGGAGAGGATGTCCACGGTCTTGGGGACCTTCCTCGTGATTCCCATCATAGCTCCGAGCTCCAATCCATCTCCCCACCGAGCTTAGAGGCAGCCAGCTGTTCTACAGGAACAGCAGTTATAACTGTTCTACAGGAACAGTAGTTATGACTGTCCTACAGGATCAACTGTTAAACTTCAGTTGGACAGCCGAGCTCCTAAAGTCAAGGACACCTGTTGGATGATCGTTTTTGCATAAATACTGAGGTCATAGCCTTGGATAGAAGCTTTTTGAACCTTGGTATTATTCTTGTAATTTGGAAGTACGAGCTACAGCTCGGTTTTGTAAGCCAATTTTGGCATGTCATCAGACTTTCGTTTATGAATAAAGGCAGTCAGATTTTGGTCTCATTCTGAGTTTCTAAGGGAGCTATAGCTCTCAGGTTAGGGCCCAACCTGAGAGCAATAGATCTCCTCGGTGTTGTAATGTGTTTGCATTTCGTTCCAGCACTTTGAGTTTGTTTACTTTCACATGCAATTCGAATTTACAGTTTGTTAATTTAGTCTTTTTCATGAGCTTAGATAGGATTAGTTTATGGTGATTTGCTTTCAATTGCTTAAGTTCGATAGGAGGATAGTTATAAATCATTGGAGCTCCAGCAAAAAGGTTGTAAACGCTCACTGCCATCTCTCTTAGGGATTGGGGTGCAGTCCATGACCAACCACCAAAAAGAAACGCAGTTCTTCTCACTTCCATGCAAGCTGCAACATATACACTTTCGTTGAAGATCCGCCCCTGCATTTTTGACATGGAACCATACTTCCACATTTCACTTCCACGCATAAGTTTCATTTCTTGTTTTCCATTTCTTTTCATAGGTTTCATGGCACAGTTATCATAGGTTAATGAATTTCTCGTTTTGGTGCATAATTCATTTGTTTCATTTACGCTGCTCCTTATCATCCCACTTTCTTCTTCTTCATCTTGATCTCTCCTCAAGCCCTACTCAGCCTCTGACCAACTCATTTACCCTCCAACTCATTCATTTTCCACATAGCTCCATCTACTTCAACTTTCGTTGATCCCATCCTTCCAACCATCAAAACCTCTGCATACACTCTTCCTCCATCTGATTCCTCTGCTCCTGAGCCCTCACCAGCTCCATCTCCATCCCACCTATCCTTCCACACCACTCCAACACTCCACCATCTCCCAAAACTTCCACGGCCAATCATCTTGTAGAATTGCACAGACTTCCTGTAGAAACCCCTGAGTTTCCTGTAGGATCCCCTGCAGACTTCCTGTAGAAACCTACAAACTCAGTTGCTGAGCATCCGAACGTGGTAGGCTTCTGTGGACTGATGCTGGAGACCCTCTGGGACCTCCCTTAGCCATCCTGACCTTGCCCATGCTGTCCTTCCATTCCAATCGCTCCTGCACAACCAAACCCTAATCAAAAGCATCATCACAATAAATCCAACCACTTAATGAAAAAGTACAAAAACATGATCTTTCAGATGCAAGTAGCTTAGATGCATGTATTTCAGTTCACTGCAAGTAATGGCATTATTGGTAGTTGTTTCATTCACAGTTTTGTATAGTTAGGGTCTAGCTAGTCAAATTAGGGTTTCCTAGGGTTTCCATGCTTTATTGGTTTTCAATTTCCTTCTGCAATTAGACTAGTCTCCTTTGAGTTAGCTTTCGCCCATCATTGATAAAGCTTCTTCTGTGAGCCTATAGAAGTTGGCTTGAGCCCTAGCGGACTTGTGCCAGCTGACCAAGTGACAGCTGCGACAAGAGCTAGTACTTGTGCATACAGCACCGTCGCTTCCAAGTTTGTACGAACTACCGGGTCGATAAAATTAAGAGACAGGAAGCTCCAGGAGTTGTAGCATTATTGCTACAATACTGGAGCCCACCCGCTGCCACCCGCCGGAGTCATGTCGTCGACATGTTCAAGAGTATAATCCTTCTACAGTTTACACCCTCGCCTTCTCCTCTGATACTTTGTTTCACCATCTACCACTTGTTCCTTATCTCATGTCGTTGATGGGGGAAACATTATGGCCCTTCTGTGACGGGTCGTCTCCTATCGACATCAGCGCATATCCAGGAGATCGATCTAGAGATCCCCTTTGGTACCTTAGAGCTTGCATGCCTCAATGGCAAGTTCTTCACACCTGATGGTCAACTTTCATCATTGGTCGTCGATTGGGTGATTCCACGAGTGTTCGACTCCAGCTTTCATTTCACACTTCGTGGATTGTGCTAGACAGTACCTTGAGAACCATTGGCATTATTGGTGGTTTCTCTCGCGCTTGTTAATGGTTTTTCTCATTGACCGGTAATCAAGCGATTTTCTATCATTCTCGACTTTAGCACATTTATTCACATGTTAGGATTTGTACTATGATTGGATGGATTCAAGACCCCGAACTTAGATTACATATGTTCAGGCTGCGTGGATTGGTTTATGATTACATGAATCATTGATGGATGGCTGCGACCATACCTTTGTCATTATCATGGTCACATTAGCCAGATGGCTGCATCCATACCACAGACCTATTTCGTATGTCTTTTGGATGGTTGTGCCCATGCCTAGACTACATGTACTTCATTATTAGAGATATCAGTTGTACTTGCATGCAGGTTCTTCCAAATGGTGTTACAGCTCAGCCAGTTTCGTAAAGCATTTCACCCCTCCCACTCTCTCGGGCTTCATACTTTAGGGGGCATCTGTTACACAGTAATTTGTCACTGTCTTCACTCCAGTCTTCCTACTGTGTCATGTGTCCAAGTCAAATATGCTCACATTAGACAAATGCTCTCTGATGTTGCCAAATGACCCACTTTTCCTAAGTTATCTACCTCATCACAGTTATGGGCTAAAAAAACGCGTTGAAGGGTGCTCCTAAATAGTCCAAAAGTGTTGCCATCATGGAAGTACACCTGATTCCCGCGATGGTCTAATTTTATATGCCAGTGCAAGGTTTCTTGCTGTATTTAGCGATGACCTAACTAGCCACATTATTCAATAGCAATGTCAGCGTAGAAGATCAGTTATGCCCCCGCGATGATCCAGATTGGGCGAATTTGTTCTAGCAGTCGGCCTTCCAGATGACTCCAGACCTGGTTGTTGGCTTAGTTTGTATCGCCCTCCTTTCTCTGGCATGGTTGTTTCATCATTTGTGCTACCTTCCTTGGAGATAAGCTCACTCTTCCATCTTTCATGGAGACTCCTTCTCCTATTTAAACTCTCACCATTGCTATGCATTGCTAGTTTCTAATAGTTGGCTAGTGGAGCAGTGTTGTTAGTGTTTGTGAGTTTGCTAGATAGCTGGTGTGAGTGTGACAAGTGTGGGATTGTTGATAGCGTGTGGAAGGTTGTGAAGTTCCCTTAATCTTGTGTAAAACTTATGAGTGAGAGAGCTCTTATATGTTGGGAGATCCATCTTCAAAGAGTGAATGCTTGAGGAACATACTGGCTAGATCCCTCTGAGAAGGCTTGCGACATCAAGACTTTGGTTGTAAGCTTACTCTTATTTCATTATTAATACAATCAATGATGTCTTCCTATGTCTTGTATGTAATGCGCTTGATAGCTCATGACTTCTTGACTTTGTGAGTAAACAGATCATTGTTCTTTCCAGTTACGTGCTTTGTTGTACTTCCTTTGCATTGTTTCAGGTTGATCACTCATTAGGAGAGGGAAGCGGAAGGTAGGGCAGCGCAACAAAACTCCATTGACCACCAATTGAGGTAGGCCTCCAACTATGAATGTTTAAGGAAAGCTATTGTTGATGTCCTTGTTTGTGACTAGACCCACTCTAGGGCTAGAGGGGTTGCCTCTGTCCGCAGAGGGAACACTTTCCTGCATCACAACTAGACCCACTCTAGGGCTAGAGGGGTTGCCTCTGTCCGCAAAGGGAACACTTTCCTACATCACAAGTTGGTGACTCCATTGGGGAAGTCCTTTTTATGTTTCTTCTCTTTTTTGCTCTTGTTTTGGTTTTGATCTAGTGTCTCTTGAATTTTGGGGTAAGCTATCAGTCTTTTGGGTCACCTGGGTCAATCTGGGAAATCCCTTTATTATCTGTGCAATAGGATAGTCTTTGTTTGGGATTTTTTGGTTTATCTTTCATTGTTTTTAAGATTGTCACTGAAAAAATTTTAACAGTCACGCCAACGTCGCCTTGTCTCTGTTGTAAAGTTCTTTGCATCGCTGAATCCTGTCGTACAGTCGCGATGACTCCTAAAATTTGCCTATCGCGAAAGAGACGTGTACTCTCGCGACGAAATTGCTCTATTGCTACAGCTAGTGGCTGATCATCCATAGTTGCTAGTGTTATGCCCGCAACAATTCCTATAGAGTTTTTTTTTCAATTCTACCTCTTGAATTCACCAGTCATGTTGATCCCCTGTTATCTTTCTCTTGCCCATTAGCTTGTTTTTGATTGCTTATGGTTAAGGTACTCTCACTTTGGTTTTATTGAATGGTTCTTGCATTTTGGCTTTGTGACCTAGTTTGTTCTTTCAAATTCTTGAATTACTTGACTCGGTTGCTTATTTGCCCAAGGTTTGTTTGCAACCTTCTTATTGATTTGTTTAAGGCTTCTCCATTGCTTGTTTGTTTCTGGTTGATTTTTAGTGACAATTATTGAACCAATCTTTGGTATTGATTCAATTTCTTTTCACTGTCGAACATAGATCACAATTGTTTGGATTGACCGGTTTCACACTTGCCTATTTGTTTCTTTTAAATTCAAAACAATCAAAATCAAAATACTGCATTCTTTTAGTATACGAAAGTGAAGGTGTATTTTCATTTCAAGTTTGCATGTTGGAAAGAAAATAATAAAATCTATTATTAGTAGTGTCCATGCACTGTAGGGTTGGTGTGTTTATGCATTGTGTCTCTTAGCTTATCTCGGTTTTTCTTGGTTTGGGAATGATCTCTCTACCCTCTTTTAGGTAGGTGTTCATTGAAGTAAAAGATTCTTTACTCATTCTAGCTGCATCCTAAGTTTTTGTATACATACGGTAAGGCCTGAAAACTGAAACTTAATTCAAGATCAACTCTAAAATGAACTGAATGAACTTAACAATGCATTGGAACATAACACACATTATTTAGAGGTCTAGGCTAGAGACGTGCTCCGCCGTCATTAAATCTAGTCACTATTGTTTTCACTTAAGGTTGGGTGACTACTCCTTCTGTGACTCAATAGCAGTCTAGTACGGAATTGTGCTCCCAGTACCGTCGAGTATATTTTGGGAGACCCCACTAGGTTATCAACCTATATCCCTAGGAAGCCGTGTCTGTTGCCTTGCAAACTGTAATGAACCAAACACAGCATTCGGGAAGATTGACTGCCGTATGGAAAGTCCTTGGGTTTCATATGATCTCCAAGGTGTATATGCAGTTTTACGGGATGTTTGGTAAACCTTTTTCCTAGTTTCTCCAGAGTAGTCACTTTCGTTCCTTTTTGGACTTCTTAAAAGAAAAGGTCCATCTGAGCACTTGTCCTTTTAGGCTCATTAAATATTCGAAGGCGACTAGACTCATATTTTCGTCCTTTTCTCGACTCTTTAAAGACAAAAAGGTCAAGTTCTGTTCTTGTGTCTTAAAATTTATTTGGCCACGTTCACACTTACCCTGTTAGATCTTGTTGCGTTTTATTTTGTGTAGGGTTGTTTTTCCTTACTTGATTAGTTTTCCCTAGGGATTTTGAGTTAAATCATCCTGGCAGAATCACCGATCCCATCTCCCATTCCAATTGACCAAGAATCTCCATCTTCTGTCGCTCCTGAGGTACCAATTTCTAGTGATACTCTTCCTGTTATTTCGAGTATCCAACCGCTTAACTCTTGCGCTCCGAAAGACAAGTCTTACAATATTCATTGGAATCCTGTTTGGGAGCCTTCCGAAGAATACTTTCCCCTTACTCCTCCTGGTGTTTCGGTCCCAATGTCTTCTTCTGACATGGATGAGATGAACCCCGTCACGAGTGAAGAGTCCTTTATGGCAAGTGGTGAAATTCTTATACCTACAGAAACTTCACCCTTCCGTGTCACCTCTCTTGGTATCACGTTGCCTCTACGCTATAATGCTCTGGCTGATATCATGGGTTCTAGGTCTCCCCTTACGAGTTCCATGTGGTCTCGCACTGTCACTCCAACTTCGGGACCTTTTACTCCCCAGATTCACAATGTAACTGTCACATCCATCCCGACTATTCCAACCGTTTGTGTGGCTTCCTCAACCCCCATTGTTAGTGTCGTCACTACATCTTCAATTGTGACCACTGTTGCTAGACCTTGCACAGGTCCTTCAAATAGCGGCCCTTCGACACCTATATCTGGGGTTGTTGACCCTAGCCTTAATGCCCCACCTTCTTCTGGTTCCATTCTAGCAGGGGGGCATATGATCAATATCTCCAAGCTCTTCAGAATCCGGATCCACAAAATCCATTCCACTATTATGATTCTCGGGGAGCCCATATCTACCACCCTGGACCCATAGCATCTCAGCCTGTGGTTGAGGTCTCGGTTTTGTTATATGTTGCTTGGGGTACCATGGCTTATCACAGTGGCCAAGCACAGTCCTCAAATTTTCAAGGTCCACCCTATGGGCAGTCGTACTACGAGCAACCTTATCCAGGGAAACCTATTGGCCCACAAGGACAACTCATTCAAGGACAACCTTCGGCCTTCGATGGGTCTTCTTTCACATACTTAAGGCAACCTTCTGGTAACCCAGGACAACCTTACATCTAACAAGGCCAACCCAGTACCCAGTAAGGCCACCTTTCTGGACAAATTGGCCAGCCTCAAATTCAACAGGGCCAACCAATTGTTCAGCCTACTCAACCATCTGGTCAATCTGGACAACCTTCGGTTGTGCAAGGTCAACCCAATACCCAGCAGGTTCAAACTTTTGGGCATATGGGCCAACCTCAACCTCAACCGGGCCAACCTTCTAGCCAGATGGCTCAACCTCTGTTTTCTCAAGGACATCCGATTGGGCCTGCTCAACCGAGCACTCAAACACTCATTGCTTCTCAACCTCTACCCGGTTTTCAGGCCCAATCTAGGATCCAGACCCAATCCGGTCTCCAAATTCAGGTTGGATCCCAAACCCAATCTATTTATCAAATGTAGTCTGGTCCCCAAGCTCAGTTTGGAGCACAGTCACCTTATGGCTTTCAGCAGTCCCAAGGGCATACTCAATTTTCCCCATACCAAAATTATCAATAGCCACAGGTTAATTCTTATCAGAATTTCTAGCAACCATATGTTGCTCTTGCAGGCCAAGTTTGTAATCAGTGGAATGTTGGGGGTGAAATCCAGGGTCAACCATCTAGTTACAGTTATAATCCCTATGGAAAAAATTCCCTACGGACAAAACCCTTATGGGCCAAGTCCATCTAGACAAAATCAATGGGGACAACAAGGAACTGGATGGAATTCTGGTGCTACTTCTTACCCACAGCCTCAGATGTCCTTGAACCCTCAATTACCCTTTTTAGCAACGTTGGACTTACCGGATGTGTCCAAATTGACAAATGATCCCATTCTTCATAATCAGTTTTGGCCACCGGTTCCAACTAAAATTCCAGGTGATTGTCCCAAGTTTGATGGTAAAGCTGGAGAAGATCCCCAAGCTCATTTCATGACTTATCATCTATGGTGTTCGTCAAATTCATGGCTTGATGAGTCAATCCGATTCCACCTTTTTCAACGGACTCTCAATAGCTCTGCCACAAAATGGTATATTGAGCTAGCTCGCGGATCTTTTCAAGACTTTAACTCACTGGCTATGGAATTTTTAACTCATTTTTAGTTGTCGATTCGATATGAAACAGGCACACATCTCCTGACATCCTTGAAGCAGAACACAGCCATGCATATCTCTGATCATATCCATGAATGGAGGAGACATCGCCATTTGACTAAGTTCTGGATTCTCGATCAGCTTTTGATTGAATGGTTCACAACCTCATTTGTCGGTTTGATAACCCGGGACATTGCTATGGGGGCATGTGTAACTGAAGAGAAAGCTATTTTGCGTGCTCAGTACCTTGACTTGGTTTACTCCCACTCTGGTACACTATATGATTATTTTCCTGATGCTCCAAGACCTAGAACTTCCAAAGCCCTGTCAACACCATCTGTTGACGGTGTCATCAGTTCTGTCAATACATCCTCTAAGAAATCTTTTGCGAACCCTGGGAAGCAAAATCCGAATGCTTCGAATGAAAATGATTCTCAGGCCTTATCCAATTTTGGTAACACTTCTGAGGTTAACACCATTCAGTCCACCACAACAGACAAAACTTCAAAAGGAAAGAATAAGGCCGATCAACCAAAGCAAGATTCCCCTAAACCTCCACCTGAGGAAGGTGCCAAACGCAAGCCTAAGTATCGTTGCCTTATTTGTGACGAGGATCACTATACTAAAGATTGCCCAAGGTGGTCTGAAGTTAGTCGTTTGTTAAAAGGTGCCTCTGGGACTCTTGTCGTGCTCAAAGAGCCTTTTCCCTCACAACAAACCGAAATGGTGGCTAATCCATCTCTATCTTCCTCTCCCTTTGTTTCTTAGGTATTTATGGCTGGGACGATTCCCGTCCACATTAGTACTCAGTCAAAAGAGTATCCTTCACCTGCTAGGAAGGAAACTGAGGTCCCCTCTTATGCTCCTCCATCTAGCTCTGGTCCCCTCCATGTCGAGCGACCTAGTACTGAGGCGGTCATCTGACCTCGTCCTAAAGGTGTACTCCAGAAGTCTTCTTACAACCCTAATGCTCGTGTTGCTCAGCACTATAGCATCGTTGAGGACTTAGCCTAGGCTCCGTCAGCTATGTCTGCATTAGAGGTACTCCAGAGCTCCCCCTCTCAGAGGAAGTCCTTGCTATCGGCCATCGATGGCATTGACCCGACCGACTCAGATTTGATCACTTTTTACCTAGAGAGTCATGTATTGAGACTGCCTCACCAAATTTCCTTCCTTATTCAGGTCATCATCAATTATAAAACTATTCACTGCACAGTCATTGATGAAGGCGCTTATAGTTGCATTATGTCTATTGCTTGTTGGAAGGCTATCAATTCCCCAACTCTGAGCCAGTCTCCCATGACCTTGGAAGCCTTTGATGGGAGAGAGTCTCGTCCTTATGGTATACTCCAGCGCCTGCCTATTACTCTGGAAGGGAAGATGGTTGAAGTGGAGGTCGAAGTTGTCAATGCCAATTTAACTTACAACCTCCTTTTAGGATGAAGCTGGACATATGCCATGCGAGCCATGGCTTCATCTCTATTTTGTGTTATTCGTTTTCCTCATCAAGGGAAAATTGTCATGGTAGACCAGTTGTCCTTCTTTGCCTCTTCCTCCTCTGATGGCAATGTGCCTTTCGTGGAGCATACCTCCATTCCATGTGAGAGTGTGGGTGTTGGACTCTTTAAAGATCCTGCCCTTATGGGTGTTTTTTCACTCCCACCTCCCAACATCGCTCCCACTAATATGATTTTTGTTCACTCTGATCCTTGGGTTCTTCCTCCTGTTGATCAGGTAGAATCCTGGGGCAATGTGACGCCATTGAGTCCTGCTGAGCTCAACTACATCGAAATTGTTTCTCTATCGGCTTCATCTCCTAAATATACTCCTTTGAGTAGGGCTCTCGACTTGTACGTTCAATCCCATTGGCTCAGAGATGGTGCTTCTTCAGACCCTCTACAGGGAACTTTTCCTTTTGATGAAGCAATTACTGAGACTATGTCTTTTGAGGAACCCCCTTGGTCCGATCATCACCATTGTTCCTCGTTTCTCCCTACCCATCGAGAAATGCTTACTTGTCTTGAGCAGTTTGCTCCTTGTCTCCCCTACCAACCCCTTCAGAAACCCATCCAAATTCATCAAGTTTCTTCTGAAGGGAACATGGGAACATTATGCAAACTCAACCAATCGACATATCTATTAAATCCGGGATTTTCGAGCACATTCATGTTGCAGTAACTTGTACTCCGAAGGAGATTCAGCTTTATACTGATCTTTTTTACGAATTTCGTGATGTATTCACTTGGTCTTACAAAGAGATGCCTAGCATATATCCTAACATCGTAGTGCATGAAATACCTATGTATCTAGGTGCCAAACCTGTTCGATAGCATCTACGCCCCATGAACCCCCGAAAGGCTACAAATATTAAAGCGGAAGTCGAAAATATTCTTAAGGCTAGCTTTATTTACCCTATCCTGCTCACAGATTGGGTTTCTAATATTGTCCCTGTGACTAAAAAATAGTGCACTATTAGGGTATGTGTTGATTATCACGACATTAATCGTGCCTGTCCCAAAGACAACTACCCTACACCTTTCATTGACCAGCTCATTGATGAGTGTGCCAGGAGTGAGATGTATTCATTTATGGACAGCTTTTCTGGTTATAACCAGATTAATATCTCACCTGCGGATCAACACAAGACCGCCTTTATTTGTCCGTGGGGCACTTTCTCTTATAAAAAACTCTCGTTCGGTTTAAAAAATGCTGGTGCTACCTTCTAGCGCGCAATGTCTTACATGTTTCATGATATTTGACACATTGTGCAACCTTACCTGGATGACCTTCCGGCTCATTTAGCGAAACGCCAAGACCATCCAAACCACCTTCGCGAAATTTTTCTTCACTAGCGACACTATTGTATCCGTCTTAATCCGCATAAGTTTTTCTTCTGCGTGGAATCCAACAGACTTCTCGAGTTCATCGTCTCCTAGGAGGGTATCCATCTAGATCCCCTTAAAGTTGAAGCCATCCTGAATCCCCCTCCCCCTGCTTCTTTGCAGCAATTTCAGAGTTTGTAGGGTAAAGCAAATTTTCTACGCCGATTCATTCCAAATTATGCTAAAGTGGCCAAAGGCCATATGCGGTTATTAAAGAATGACATCCCTTTTCTTTGGGATACCACTGCACAAGAGTCGTTCGAGCACCTCAAGGCCCTCCTTGTTTTTGCTCCGTTGTTACGTCCACCTGATTATCACCGTGACTACACTCTATATTTAGTCGTTGCCGATACCGCCATCGGCATGGTTCTGGTCCAATACGATGATGATGGTACTGAGCATGTCGTTTACTATCTCAGTCACAATTTACTTGATACGGAAACTCGATATGCCTATGTCGAGAAGTTGGCATTGGCCGCTATTTGTGCCGTCCAACGTTTCCGCCACTATATATTATTGCACACCACGATGGTGATTTATGATTGCAACCCAATGACATACATCTTGTCACGTCAGTTACTGGGGGGAAAATACTCAAAGTGGATCGTCATCCTTCAAGAGTTAGACTTGGAGTTTACTACAACCAAGTCTAAGAAGTCCCTCATCTTCGCTGAGCTACTTTTCTCCCTACCATCTGTTACCGTGCCCTCCCGGTTAAAGGACCATATTCTGAATGAATCTCTATTCTTGATTAGTACCCTCGATCCTTGGTACAGGGATACTATTTTCTATCTTCAAACGTCCTCTTTTCGTCCTGATTTGTCCAAGGATGCTCGGCGATGGATTCGCCATCATTCTCAACCTTATCGCATTATTGAGGATACCCTGTACCGTCTCAGCGCCGACTCTATTCTCCACTGATGTTTAACATTTGAGGAAGCCGAGTGAGTTCTAAATGATTGCCACTCTGGCGACAGTGGTGGTCATATGTCCGGGTATGCTACTGCTCAAAAGATCCTTCGTGCTAGTTATTTTTGGCCTTCTATTTTTAAGGATTGCATTCTTTCCATCTTCTCTTGTCACAAGTGCCAAATCTACCAACGGAAGATGTTCACGTGTCCTACTCCTTTGCACCCTTTCGTTACCGTCGGCCCTTTTCCATAATGGGGCATTGATTATATGACCTGTAACCCTCGATCGGCCAGGGGACATGGGTATATCATCGTTGCCGTCAATTATTTCACGAAATGGGTTGAGGCGATGCCTACACTATCCGATGACGGTCAGACAGTGGTGTAATTTTTATTCAATCATGTCATTTCACGATTCAGAGTCCCTCAGGCTATCGTCATTGATCACAGCAAACATTTCTATAATCATATGATGACTGAGTTAACAACCCAATTGGGCTTGTGGCATGATAGCTCAGCACCGTACTATCCTCAGGCCAATGGCCAAGTGGAAGTTGTCTACAAAGTTTTGGTCACGATGCTTCAACACACCATCGGCATGCACAAGTCCCAAACACTATTCCGGTAGAAGAACATCTTCTTTACTTAGAGCAATTAGACGAGACCCATCGACTAACCTCTCTAGCCATTGAAGCATAGAAGAAGAGAGTGAAAACTCACTTCGACCAAGCTGTCAATCCTCATTCTTTCACTGAAGGAGACTTAGTCCTGCTCTATGATCAAGCAAATGATATGCTGTGGGCAGGAAAATTCGAGACAATGTGGCATGGGCCTTATATTGTAAAACGTGTTTTGCAAAAATGGGCCTATGAGCTGATCGATTACGAAGGGAATCCTCTAGATAAATCTCAAAATGGGCTTTATCTAAAAAAATATTATGCATGGATCTCATGCATCTGATTTGTACATACGTGTGTTTTCAGCACGTGTGTTGTCAGTGTGTGTTTTCATGTTTGGCTTGGTGTGTAGGCATAATTTCCGCTTATTGTGTCTTTTGTGTCTTGTGCAGATGTATGGTACACCTTACGTTGGTTTCGCTGATGGTGCCTGCGATGCAGGAAAGTGTTCCCTCTGCAGATAGAGGCAACCTCTTTAGCCCTAGAGTGGGTCTAGTCACAAACAAGGACAGATCAACAATATCTTTCCTTAAACAGTTATGGTTGGAGGCCTACCTCAACCGATGGTCGATGGAGTTCTGTTGCGCTACTCCAGCTTCCGCTTCCTTCTCCTAATCAGTGATCAACTTGAAACAATGCAAAGGAAATACAACAAAGCACGTAACGAGAAAACAACAATGATCTATTTACTCACAAAGTCAAGAAGTCATGAGCTATCAAGTAAATTACATACAAGACATAGGAAAAAATCATTGATTGTGTTAATAATGAAATAAGAGCAATATTACAACCAAATTCTTGATGTCACTAGCCTTCTCAGAGGGATCCTGCCAGCATGTTCCTCAAGCATTCACTCTTTGAAGATGGATCTCCCAACATACAAGATTCTCTCTCATTCATAAGTTTTACACAAAATTAAGGGCATTTCACCACCTTCCACAAGCTATCAACAATCCCACACTTGTCACACTCACACCAGCTACACTAACAACACTACTCAATCCAAGAATTTACCAACTAGCCAACTATAAAAAACTAGCAGTGCATAGAAATGGTGAGAGTTTAAATAGGAGAAGGAGTCTCCATGAAAGGTGGAAGAGTGAGCTTATCCCCAAGGAAGGTAGCACAATTGATGGAATAACCATGCTAGAGAAAGGAGGGCAATACAAAATATGCCAACAACCAGGACTGGAGTCATCTAGAAGGCTTACTGTTGGAACAAATCTGCCCAATCTGGATCATCGCAGGGGCATAACTGATCTTTAGCGCTGACATCGCTAGTGAGAAATGTAGCTAGTCAGATCATCGATAAAGATAATAAGTAACCTCGCGCTGGAGCATAAAATTGGACCATCGTGGGAATCAAATGCACTTCTGTGCTGAGAGTGCAACTGGACTATTTATGAGCGCCCTTCAGCGTGTATATTTAGTCCATAGTCGCGATGAGGAAAATAACTTAGGAAAAGTGGATCATTTGGCATCACAAGAGAGCATTTGTTCAATATGAGCATATTTGACTTAGTAACATGACATAGTAGAAGGACTGGAGTGAAATCAGTGACAAATTACTGTGTAACAGATGCCCCCTAAAGTATGAAGCCTGAGAGAGTGGGAGAGGTGAAATGCTTTACGAAACTGACTAAGCTAGAACACCATCTAGAAGAACCTACACGCAAGTACAACTGATATCTCTTATAATGAAGTACATGTAGTCTAGGAATGGGCGCAGCCATCCAAAATACATACAAACTAAGTCTGTGGTATGGATGCAGCCATCCATCTAATGAGACCATGATAGTGATAAAGGTATCATCGCAGCCATCCATGAGGACTCAGGTATGGCCGCAGCCATCCATCAATGATTCATGTAATCACGAACCAATCCACGCAGCCTGAACATGTGTAATCTAAGTTTGGGATCTTGAACCCAACCAATCATAGTACAAATTCTAGCATGTGAATAGATGTGCTGAGCATAATAGAAAGTCGCTTGATTACCGGTCAATGATGAAAACCATTAACAAGCACGAGAGAAACCACCAATAAGGCCAATGGTTCTCAAGGTACTATCTCACACAATCCACGAAGTGTGAAAAAGGAGCTGAATTCGAAAACTCGTGGAATCACCCAATCGATGACCAATGATGAAAGTCGACCGTCAGGTGCGAAGAACTTTCCATTGAGGCATGCAAGCTCTAAGGTACCAAAGGGGATCTCTAGATCAATCTCATGGATAATGAGCTGATGTCGACAGGAGACGACCCGTCGCAGGAGGGCCATAATGTTTCCCTCATCAAAGACACGAGATAAGGAACAACTGGTAGGCGGTGGAACAGAGTATCAGAGGAGGAGGCAAGGGTGTAAACTGCAGAAGGATTATACTCTTGAACATGTTGGTGACACGACTCCGAACAGTGGCAGCATTCAGGTACCAAGGGATCAAAGGCACGATGGAGACGACGTGAATCAGATGGGATGAGGCTAAATGGCGACCCAAACCCATGGAAGGGCAAATGACGATGTATGGATGTCCCAACCGACAAGAGGCAAAAAGTGTCGATGTTCAAGAGTGACTAGATGCCAATGATGATTTCCAAATTATCCCCCACCATTGCTGGCGAGTACCCCTATTATTTTTGAAAACAAGCTTGAAGGGGATAGCATATGCTTGCAATATAAGTTTGACTATCGGTCTAATCCAACCTAGTAATAGTTTAACGAGCCCTAGGGAGGATAAGCTCGAGTCTCGTCATGGTGACAAGTCTAATATCGTCAGGGTTTAACGAGTCCAACATAGGTAAATAAATAAAAATATAAATAAACTAGACGTATCGTAAATAAATAAAACCTCTTTTTATATTTAGTCCATAACCCTCGTTTCTATTTATGAAGGCTCAAGAAAGAGGTTTTATTTAAGTGAATCCTATGGGCCAAATACCATATTTGTAAAAGAGGTATGGTAAATTAATAAAAATATAAATAAACGAGAGGTATGGTAAACAAATAAAACATTTTTTTATATTTACCCCATAAGTCACCTTATATTTACGAACACTCAAAAAATGGGTTATATTTAGGTGAAACCTATGGCCAAAATACTATGGGACAAATACCATAGACTAGATTGTTATTAATACCATGCAAAAAATTATTATTAACCCTAATATTAGAATTAATAAAAATAAAAATGGCACATGGTATTGACCCATGGTATTCACCAAAATGGCACATGGTATTGACCCATGGTATTCACCTGGAATGTAGCCTATTTAAATGGGGGAATTAAACCAGCATGTAGCCTATGCCAAGATTCACTAGGACTTTACAAAGTTTTATTATTTAGTGAAAGACTCGCCAAGATCTTACAAGGTTTTATCGCCATGCCTAGTGAGAGATTCGCCAAAAAATTATATATACATATTATATTATTAATAAAATCGCCTTCCATTTTTCCTATATACCATGGAGATTCGCCCATTTGTTATATTTATAAATTTAGGGGGGGTTCTTAAAATTTTCCCTAGTGTAAAGGCAACGTGACACCGAGAGGGGTGACACAGAAGGGTGTAGTTTCCGTTGGGATAGGAATTTCACCGCTCGTCATAACGGATTCTTCACTAGTGATGGGGGATGTGTCATCCATGTCAGAAGAAGACATTGAGACCGAAACACTAGGAAAAGTTCCGGGAATATCTTCTTCGGAAGGCTCCCAAATGGGGTTCCAATGAATATCATAAGACTCGTCTTCTAGGGCGCAAGAGTTAATCGGTTGGATACTCGAAATGATAGGGAGAGTATCACTAACAACTGGTATCTCAGGAGCAACAGAAGAGGGAGACCCTTGGTCACTTGGAATGGGAGACGGGATCAATGATTCCGCCAGGATGATTCGATTCAAAAAATCCTAGGAAAAATAACGAGAAAGAACCCTACACAAGATAAAACACAAACAAGATCTAATAGGGTAAATGTGAACGTGGCCGAATAAATTTTAAGACATAGGAACAGAACTTGACCTTTTCATATTTAACAAGTTGAGAAAAGGACGAAAAGATGACTCTAGTGGCCTTCGAATATTTAATGAGCCTGAAGTGACAAGTGCTCAGATGGACCTTTTCTTTTAGGGTGTACGAAAAGGAACGAAAGTGACTACTCTGGAGAACTAGGCAAAAGGTTTACCAGACAACCCGTAAAACTACATATAAACCTTGGCAATCATATGAAAACCAAGGACTTTCCATACGGCAGTCAATCTTCTCAAATGTTTTGTTCGGTGCATTACAGTTTGCAAGACGGAAGACACGACTTCCTAAGGATAAAGGATGATAACCCAGTGGGGTCTCCCAACATATACTCGACGGTACATGGGAGCACAATTCTGTAGTATACCGCTATTGAGTCACAGAAGGAGGAATCACCCAACCTTGAGTGAAAACAATAGTGATTAGGTTTAACGACGCCGGATCACGTCTCTAGCCTAGACCTCTAAATAGTGTGTGTTATGTTCCAATGCATTGTTAGATTTATTCAGTTCATTTTAGAGTTGATCTTGAATTATGTTTCAGTTTTCAGGCCTTACCATATGTATACAACAAATCCTAGGATGCAGCTAGAATGAGCAAAAATATCCTTTTTCTTTGATGAAAACCTACCTACGGGAGGGTAGAGATATCATTCCCAAACCAAGAAAACCAAGACAACAAAGGCAGTCACTCAATGCATACAGACATCAATTCCTAAAGTGTACATATACTACTAATGAGAGATTTAATCATTCGCTTTCCACTATGCAAACTTGAAATGCAAATTCGCTTTTACTTTCTTACACTAAATGAATGCAATCCTTTTGATTTTGATGTCTTTAAATCTAGAAGAAACAAATAAGCAACAAGCAAGTGTGGAAAAAAACCAGTTGATCCAAACAATTGTGATCTATGTTCGGTAGTGAAAAGAAATTGAATCAATACCAAAGATTGGTTTAATAACAGTCACTAAACAATCAACCAAAAACGAGCAATGGGGAAGGCTCAATCAAACTAACAAAAAGTTGCAAATGAACCTTGAGCAAACCAGCAATCAAGCCAACTGATTCAAGAAACTTGAAATAATGAACTAGGTCACACGGGCAACAAAAAAAAAACAAGATTCATTCAATAAATCCAACGAGAGGGTGCCTTAACCATAAACAATGAAAAACAAGCTACTAAGCAAGCGAGAAAAGCAAGGGACCAGCAGGACTGATGGACTCAGGAGGCAGAATTGAGAAAATCAATTCTACAGCAATCAGCGCGGGTAATACACAAGAAACTAGCGCTGATAAAGAACTAACCACAACAACAGAGCGATGTCAGCGTGGAAGTACACGACTTTTCCGCGATGGTTAGATTTTCAGAATTGTCACGACTGTGAGACGTAATTACACGATGCACAGGATATTACAAAAGGGCGAGTGTGATGATAGCGCAACTGTTAAATTTTAATCCGCGATGATGTTCAAAACAATGATAGGCGGACCAAAAACTCCCAAATCAAAATAGTCAATCCTTCAATCAAATAGAGGTATTTCCCATATCAAGCCAAGGAATTCAAAAGAATGATAACTAATCCCCAAACTTCAAAAGGGACCAAATCAAAAATCAAAACAAGAGCAAACAAGGGAAGAACATGGGACAGACTCCCCAGCGGAGTCGCCAATTTGTGATGCAGGAAAGTGTTCCCTCTGTGGACAGAGGCAACCCCTCTAGCTCTAGAGTGGGTCTAGTCACAAACAAGAACAGATCAACAATATCTTTCCTTAAACAATCATGGTTAGAGGCCTACCTCAACCAGTGGTCGATGGAGTTCCGTTGTGCTGCTCTAGCTTCCGCTTCCTTCTCCTAATGAGTGATCAACCTGAAACAATGCAAAGGAAATACAAAAAAGCACGTAACCGGAAGAAAACAATGATCTATTTACTCACAAAGTCAAGAAGTCATGAGCTATCAAGTAAATTACATACAAGACATAGGAAAACATCATTGATTGTATTAATAATGAAATAAGAGCAAGCTTACAACCAAAGTCTTGACGTCACAAGCCTTCTCAGAGGGATCCAGCCAGCATGTTCCTCAAGCATTCACTCTTTGAAGATGGATCTCCCAACATACAAGATTCTCTCTCACTCATAAGTTTTACACAAAATTAAGGGCACTTCACCACCTTCCACAAGCTATCAACAATCCCACACTTGTCACACTCACACTAGCTACACTAACAGCACTACTCAATCCAAGAATTTACCAACTAGCCAACTATCAAAAACTAGTAGTGCATAGCAATGGTGAGAGTTTAAATAGGAGAAGGAGTCTCCATGAAAGGTGGAAGAGTGAGCTTATCCCCAAGGAAGGTAGCACAATTGATGGAACTGCCATGCCAGAGAAAGGAGGGCGATACAAACTATGCCAACAACCAGGTCTGGAGTCATCCAGAAGGCTGACTGTTGGAACAAATTCACCCAATTTGGATCATCGCGGGGGCATAACTGATATTTAGCACTGACATCACTAGTGAGAAATGTAACTAGTTAGATCATCGCTAAATATAATAAGTAACCTCGCGCTGGAGCATAAAATCGGACCATCGCGGGAATCAGATGTACTTCCAGCTAGCAGTGCAGCTGGACTGTTTATGAGCGCCCTTCAGCGTGTATATTTAGTCCATAGTCATGATGAGGCAGATAACTTAGGAAAAGTGGATCATTTGGCAGCACAAGAGATCATTTTTTCAATATGAGCATATTTGACTTGGTCACATGACATAGTAGAAGGACTGTAGTGAAAGCAGTGACAAATTACTGTGTAACAGTGCCTACCGCAGTACTTGGAACCTTTCCTCAGCAGCATGAGTGATCTACGATCCTCACAGTGAGTTAGTAGACCTTCAAGGTGTTTTTCTAGGTTGCACCACAAACAATGTCATTAAATACAGTGCTTTCATCGAATTATTGACCGAGGCTGTTAACCTTGATATTCGTGCATTGGTTGTGAATCTGGATTCTCAACTTTTTGTCCACCAGCTTAACAAGCGATATTCTGTCAGAGATCATCAGATTGTAAGGTTGTATTTACATGTTAAATTATTGGAAAGGAATTTTGATTTTATTACATATAAACACATTCTAAGAAGATTAAACACATCAACTGATGCATTGGCAAATCATGTATTAGATAGACATTTACGCGAAATGTAATTAATACAATGTATAGAATCATTCAAAACACAATAATGAACCATAGAAATATGTATATATATATATATATATATATATATAATGTGGTGCACCAAGGCGCTAAAAAATAAGTGTATATGTCAAAAATAGAGTCTGTGCTCTCCATACATCTGAGACACATGTCTCTCCAAAATCAGCAGAAACTAAAACCTAGGTATCTACTGTGGTGGGTTCTGCTCCCTATAGTAGACCACTGCCCATGCAACTCGTCTCAAGAGCCTATGCATCCTAGATGGCACTCCGACAGTATGTCGCTGGTACTCTACAGGGACATCCTCGATCCTCCTGTAATCAGGGATCCTGTCTGTGAGGCCCTTAAGGTTACGGGCTACCTCCTCCACTGCATTGCCACCAAGGCGAACCAGGGCCAGCTCCATGTTGCCCTGCGAGTCCCTCCATGCCTCAAGAGCTAGTCCTACCAGCCTCTCCAGTCCCACATCTGCAAGTAACATAAGAGACATTATTAAGACATATGCATGATAAAATCCAAAAACATTATAAAAAATCAAAACATAAATAGTGTGGTGTTTCGATCAAGTGTTTACCTCCCTCATCCCACTGCTCACCCACAGGAAGCTGCATGTCGGGGTCTCCATGAAAATCTGTGCCTGCATATGGCTAGTCCTTGACTATGACCTTTTGTCGGTCTAGCCACTCTCGGAAGAGCATCCCCCATGATACTGGTCGGCCACCGCCCCCTAGCGGCATGACATGTGCCAAGTGAGTAATTCAGGTCTCTCACGGCCGAGGTATGTATAAGTCCATGTCCTGTAGCTGAAGAATCAGTACTCACTCCAGCATGAGCGGGATCAAGATAGATCCATACCCGAACTATTTCACCTCCCTGCACCGGCACCTCGTTAGTTGTCTCTTCATGTTAACAGCCACTGCCTCTGCCCAGTTATACATGGTCGGGTTAAGATACTCGAGAGCTAACCGGAGATGGGTCTTTATGGCCTCATGTTGGGCTTGGGAGCCCGCCATCCTCGACACCATGAATAGTACGGCGTGGAGAGCTAAGTCTCCCACTGTTGGGATTTGTAATTTCCCGCTAGTGGATGATTTGCGTCCCCCTGGGCACACCCGTGCTATTAGCATGTCTAAAGTCTCGCCCTACACTTGTTGGCCCTCTAAGATTAGCCTCTCGCCATGGCGAGACAATCCAGTCAGAAAATATATGTTTGTGGCATCAAATTCAATGTATTTTCCCCGAATGACGAACTTTCCATCTGTTGGGTTCTAGGAGCGGATTATCAGCTCTAGAAGGTCAAGTTGTGCCCGAAGGTGAGGAGTGAGGAAGAATTTTAACAATCCGCACTCGAGAAGGGCTCTTCGGCACCTCACATCATTAAAATCTTGTTCATCGTTGTCATCATGAGTTCTCTCTTGCCACACAAAAGCCATTTTGTCCTGTGTCAGAGGAAAAATGGATTAGAACATGTTTCATAAGCTTCAACACATAAATTATAAAAATCTTTGACTTTACGGCTCGTGATCAGTCTTTGTTGTTTCGGTGACCATCACGGGAGTACATCTATATCCCGTGACGATCCCGATGGTAGTCAGTGTTAACAATCGCGGTCGTTGCTAACCTGAGCGGATCTTCCGCGATGACTGCGAGGTGAATTTGGGTTTCAAAATTTACCCAAACACCACCTATCTACCACCAAATTACATGAAAAAAGCTTTGAAATGGAGTGCAGGGGAGAGATTACTTACTTGGTGAAGACCTCGGGCAAAATTGTTGACCAATAGTGTCGGAATCAAGCTTGGAAATTCGCTCAGTTTTGCACTCCAAATGCCAAGGTAAAACTCACAAAGGTAAATGGTAAAAATAAAACTTACCATACCTCCTTTTATAGTGTTTCTTTCAAAAAAATTAAAAAATTACACTATATAGTTTGGGTTTTTCCTTTTATTTTAGGGTTTTGGTTAGGGTTTTTGAGTTTTTTCCCTTGTATCCACGCATATACTTTTTGTGTGTCGAATGGGTCTTATGTTTGACATGTTTTGTGCAGAGCTACAGGTGGTGGGATTATGTCATACTTTGTATACACTTGGTCCACTTTTTGTAAAAAGTCTTCTTTAACGCTCTTTTTCGACTTAAAAGACGAAAATATTGTCGAGTGTTCCCTTTTGCCTCATTAAATGGAATAAAAGGTGGTCTACTTTGAGCTCTTTTCCAACCGTATAAATGTGAAAAGATCGCCGGACCTTTGTCATTTCGGGTTCGATACTGGTTACGAAACGACATGTCTTTGATCGCTTTTCTACTTTTTCGGATCGATACCACTAATTACAAAAATTACCCCTTGATCGTAATGGTCAAGCGGTTCTCTCGAGTGTTATTTTATACTTTTTCAAGCTCGAGGGACATAAATGTATGAAAAAGGACCCCCCTAGAGTTTTCTTTTCCGTGTCTTTTTCAAACTCTATAAACATGAAAAAGACTCTGAGTTTTCCCTATGTCAAACTCGTTAAACCCTGGCGATATTGGACTCATCATCATGACAAGACTCGAGCTTCTCCTCCCTAGGGCTCGTTAAACTATCACTAGGCTGGATTCATCCAAAGGACAAACTTATATTACAAGCATATGCTATCCCCTTCAAGCTTGTTTTCAAAAATAATTGGGTACTCACCAGCAATGGTGGGGGAAAATTTGGAAGTCATCATTGGTTATCTGCGGTAGCTAGCCACTCTTGAACATCGACACTTTTGCTTCTTGTCGGGTTGGGATATCCATGCATCGTCATTTGGCCTTCCGGGGTTTTGGGTGCCATTTTGCCTCATTCCATCTGATCCATGCTGTCTCCATTAAGCCTCTGATCCCTTGGTACCTGAATGCCACCACCTCCCGGAGTTGTGTTGCTGACATGTTCAAGTGTATAATCCTTCTGTAGTTCACACCCTTACCTCCTCCTCTGATACTCGATTTCACCATCTACCACTTGTTCTTTATCTCGTGTCGTTGATGGGGGAAACATTATGGCCATCTTGTGATGGATCCTATCCTGTCGACGCCAGCTCATTATCCAGAAAATTGATCTAGAGATTCCCTTTTGGTACCCTGGAGCTTGCATGCCTCAATGGCAACTTCTTCATGCCTAATTGTTGACTTTCATCATTGGTCGTCGATTGGGTGATTCCATGAGTGTTCGACTTCAACTCATTTTTCACACTTAGTGGATTGTACTAGACAGTGCCTTGAGAGCCATTAGCATTATTGGTGGTTTCTCTTGTGCTTGTTAACGGTTTTCATCATTGACCGGTAATCAAGCGACTTTCTATCATGCTCGACTTCAGCACATCTGTTCGCATGCTAAAATTTGTACTATGATCGATTGGGTTTCAAGACCGCGAACTAAGATTACACATGTTTGGGCTACATGGATTGGTTCGTGATTACATACATGACATTTTTGATGGATGGTTACGACCATACCTTTATCATTATCATGGTCTTACTAACTGGATGGCTGCGTCCATACCACAAACCAAGTTCGTAGGTCTTTTGGATGGTTGCGCCCATGCCTAGACTACATGTATTTCACTATAAAAGATATCAGTTGTACTTGTGCCTACAGGTTCTTCCAGGTGGTGTTCCAGTTTATACAGTTTCGTAAAGCATTTCACCACTCCCACTCTCTCGGGCTTCATACTTTAGCGGGCATCTGTTACACAGTAATTTGTCACTGCCTTCACCCTAGTCCTTCTACTATGTCATGTGTCTAGTAAAACATGCTCATATTAAATAAATGCTCTCTGATGTTGCCAATTGACCCTATTTTCCTAAGTTTTCTGCCTCGTTGCACGAATACATTTAATACACGCGATGGACCCTTGTCATAAATAGTTTTGTTATGACCCCGTCATGGGAGTACACCTGTTTCCAGCGATGGTCAGATTTCAAGCCCCGGTGTGAGGCTATTGGCTATCTTTTGTGACGGTCGGTCTACATACATTTCTTCCTAGCGATGTCGGTGCTAAAGCTTAGTTTATGACCAATGACAATCCTGATTGGGCGAATTCGTTCCAATAGTCAGTCTTCTGGATGTCTCTAGACCTGGTTGTTGGGTTAGTTTGGGTCGCCCTTCTCCCTCCGGCATGGTAGTTCTGTCTTTTGTGCTGCTTGCCCCGAGGATAAGCTCCCTCTCCCTCATTTCATGGAGACTCCTTCTCCTATAAAATCACTCACCATTGTTATCATCTGCTAGTTCTTTTGGTTGTATAGTGCTACTACTACTTTTGAGTTTGATAGATAGTTTTGGTGTGAGTATGACAAGTGTGGGATTGCTACATAGTTTGCAAGAAGGTGTGGAGTGCCCTTAACTTTGTGTTAAAGCTTGTGAATGTGAGAGAGATATATTGTTGTCTAGGAGACCCATCCTTAAGAGTGAATGCTTGAAGAGACACACTGGCTAGACCCTCCGAGAAGGCTTACGACGTCAAGACTTGGTTGTAAGCTTTGCTCTTATTTATTATTAATACAATCAATGATGATTTCCTATATCTTGTATGTAATTTACTTGATAGCTCATGACTTCTTGACTTTGTGAGTAAATAGATCATTGTTGTTTCTTGTTTACGTGCTTTGTTGTTTCTTTGTGGTGTTTCAGGTTGATTGCTCGTTAAGGAGAAGGAAACGGAAGCTAGAGTAGCGCAACAAAACTTTATCAACCACTGGTTTGAGGTAGGCCTCCAATGATGACTATTTAAGGGAATTAATTGTTGCTTTTTCCTTGCTGTGACTAGACCCACTCTAGGGCTAGAGGGGTTGCCTCTGTCCGCAAAGGGAACACTTTCCTGCATCATAGTAACATCCTTCTAAAAATGAACTGTTAACTCCATTGTATCCAGATACAGTAATTTTGCACCTCTATCCAAATCATCTGATAATATGCGCATCATAGTCTTGAGTGCAGTTGAACCAGCAACACACTAATGCATAGTGTCTGTGCTAGTCTCCAAGTATGCATTGGTGGCTACGTGCATCAACTGATCAAATTACATGTCCATCTCTAGTCGGACTTGGTTCTTTGACTTTGCCTTGGTGAGTGTGCCAGTGGATGGGATCACATGCATGTGCACAATGAAATCCATGCTCCTGAACACCTATGCATGTGAAGCCTACAAACTAGTGATGAATTGCGAGAGTTCCTCATAGTTCTGGATCTGACTCCAGATGTGTGCCTTCAACTCTACCACCTTTGGCTTCATCATCTTTGGCAAGTGAAATGGGGCTCCTTTGTACCTCATTGTCCATGTTTGCATGTGATCGACAATAGTGTGTAGATCTGACAAGATGCGTGCTCTCCTAGCACAATGCTACTGCCAACCATCAAGATGGACAACTGACTTATGCATGGTGATATATCTGGAATACAACATCCACATGAATGTCTCGAGAGATGATACTTCATCTAGTATCGCTCTCTTCAACTCCATTATGGTGGATGTTGTAACTTGTTCTCCTCCCTTCTTGGCTGCTTGTAACTCCTTAGCCATGCACTTGTTCTCAGCTATCAAGAATCTAACACTCGAGTTGGTGGCTTGTTTCCTTAGTGGGTCCTGACCCAGGTTTAGAGTTAGTTGTGCCCAACAAATCCCTACACTACTAGCCCTTTTGGCATAAATCTGCGGAACTGAAGTCTCAGACGAAGCAGTATGCGAGGATGCTAGAACCAAGTTTCCGCACCTAGAGATCAATGTGATGTCGTTTTATGCCCTAAATCTGCCTTCGCGCAGATTGATAAGCCTTTATGGTTTATCAATATAACTCTCTTTAATCAACCTCTAGACCTTTGCAAAGGTCTATGACTTTCTTTCACGGACATTGAATGGACTAATCAACTACTTACATCATCAAATATTACTATTAATCAAGCAATTACTCAAATCAGCCTAAGTGTTTGATAACTTCATCATACAACAAGATAATATTTGCGTAAATAGTTAACATTAATTGTGTTCATATAATGGTATAAATCATGTAAAGTCACGCATAAATACATCATTGTTTCATAAACCCATCATAACATAAAGTGCATTAATATAAACAGAAGTAAAGAGATAAACATGGGTATTTCTGCAACAATCTTCTTTATTGATAATCAGTTGAAGCTTATATACTCAAGACCTCCCTACACACACAGCTACAGGGTTCGTGCACTTAGCTATGGACTCTACTCTAGGCCTCTGTGCACACAGCTGCAGAGCCTTTCTTCCTACTCTTTTGCGCTAACTCTATAGACTTCTCCCATAGACAAACTTCATTACTTTCCTTAGATATCCTAAGACACACCTATTTATACAATCCCATGGTCCGTGGACCATCAATAGATCCTCAACAAGATGACTCAACTTACATAAAGAAGGGAAAACCCTTTATGATTCTTTAACTATCTGCGCGCTCTGCGACCACAATTTGTGGAAACGTTACATCTTTATACAACAAAACTTGGGCTTTTGCCCCAAAATTGACCCTAGGGGACCCCATCCCAACAAGCCCCCAACAAAAAGATCGTCACTCGGCCTCGAGTCACTCAACTAGCACAGAGATCTTGCTGCAAAGATCCCTAGCTCCACTTGTGTAATTTGTAACTCAGTCGCGCTCTGCGTGGCTACCTGCTTGATCTGTTCCACTAGCTTCTCTGTGGCTGGTCCTGCACTGTCCTGCCAGATTTTCTGTTGTATACTTTGCAAGTTCGCTAATTTCTCCTGAATATTTATGGATACGATGTAGGCCTCATCCAAAAAGGGCCCCAATCTGGCCTTAAACATGGCCTCTTTCCTCTGCACTGCTTCCACCTGTGTAAGCAGGTGCTTTGCCTCCTCCAGCTTGGCAAGGTGTTATGTTGTAGCAATGCTGCGTGCAGTTTCCCTCACTTCATGATATTGTTGTTGGAGCTCGCGAACTTCTATATTTAAGACTTGTAGGATGGGATCTTCCTACAGGGTCGTGACTGCCTCCATATCTTTCTCAAATAGCACAGTGTAGTCAACCACCGCGGCATCCACCGTTGCGACTCCATCTTTCATAGTAGCTTTACATTGTTCCCTTACCTCTAATGGGGTTGAAGGCTATGACTTCAACTCCATTTTTGTTATCTTCAGGTTCAGCTCAAACTGGACTCTAGCAAGTTTTCTAATCTTTGCCTCCGTCGGTGCATCCTCTGGGATATGCAATTCTGGCACTGTTCTACATGCTTCTACCACTGTGATCACCGTATGAGCACTCTGGGCCTAGATTGTTTGGCCTTCAGTGCCTCTATCTTTCGAACGAACATATGTTTGTTGTTCACCCAATACTCACTGATGAGGCTGAGCATGCACTACTCCTGAGCTTTGAACTCTGCTATCACACCTGAGGCCGATATTCTTCAAAGAACTTACAATGACCTTGTCATCGTCCATCTTCGTGCTCAAGGCTCCATTTGGTAGCATGACTTCCCAAAGATCTAGTGATCGAACCATCTCTGCTTCTTGATTGGTCCCCAGTACCAAACTTTTTGGTGCAACGTTGATCTTTCCTACACCTACCTGGATTCGAGTCATCTGAATTTGCAACTTGTGCAGATCCTTCTGAATGGTACTCAGAGCCTATTATTTTTGTTGCTCCAACTATTGCAGTAGTTCTGCAGTGGTATTGTGCACCTTGTCTCCAATCTCATCAAGGTCGCCATCTGTTAGAGTGACTGGGTCTAGTGACGGCTTGGTCGCTTTTGATTTCTTTTGCGCCCTTCCTTTCTTTGTTCCCTATATCTTTTGATCCAGAAGGGGGTTCTCTGCTCCTCCTGACCACTGCCGCCCTACTCTAACTGCTCCTCCTCTATTTTGGGTGAAGGAGACTTACCACTGCATTCAGATCCATGCTCTTCGTGTTTGGCCTGATGCTTCATGGGCCGCTCTGCTTCCACCCGGGCCTTCTCCTTGGCCTCTTTTCTCCACTTCTCACCCAACTACTAGACCTTCTACTTTGTTGCTTCTTTCTTCTTCTTTTCTGCGGATTTTTTGGTGGCTACGACTAGATCAGATGGAGTGTGCTAATCTATCGGCCAATGCTTTATGACCTCTTGAATAGCATCTTCTGTAGCAAGGTAAGGTAGGTCAAACCATTTTTGTTATGGATCCTTCCGTGCTCGGATGTATACCCGGTGGAAGTTAGCTTTGAACTCCATCTACTCTGAAAGATGCTCAAACATGGTTGGTGACAACCATGGCTTCTATTTGATGGCTATGCGAATGCTCACCTCCATCAGCAATGAGAAGAATTTGGTCTCTATAACATGCACAACGTCCTTTGTTTCCTAGAGGGATGCAAACTATGCAGCAGGCTCTGAAAAATCTTTCTCCACGGGAGGAAACTAACTGTCCTCCAACAGATCCGAAGTGACGAGCACAATGGAGAGAAATAACCACGAATAATGGAATGTTTTACTCTCATCCTACACCTCTCAACAATTCACAAGGAACTCGCTACAAAGGTAGTGCACTTAGTTGAACTGTACGCCCTTTGCACATTGTGCAACCAAAGGAATCACTGGCGTCGGAACCTCATCTGTGCGGAATTTCCTCATGACTTTTCCCACAAGGATCTACGTGGAAATATTCACCACAGGGTCGGTGATAGAGGTGATCAAGTACCCGTGTGGCTTCTTCATGAGTTTGAACTTATCCTTCATCTTTTCAGTGAAGTCGTGCTCGCTCATCTTTCCACCAAACTCCTTTGTCGGATTCAACCCTGAGTGTGGCAGTGGCGTGATCTGATGGGTCAACATATCAGTAATGGGGATCAGCGTGCTCCGCCACAAGCATCCGTCATGCAATAGGGTTAGCAACTGTTTCATAACTATCAAGTTGATGTTGGAGTGGTGGTAGTGGGGTACCCACAATAGGTTCAGCAACCCTGACTGATTCACTCCACGAATCCACTCCACAGGCTCCAGCACGGTGACACATGATTCTTTGTAAAAGACCCTCTTCATATAGTTCTTTGTTTCCAAGTGGGGGAACCTCTCATGGTCCACCAAATCCTAGTCTTCCAGCTTGACATGGGGAATCCGCACCAAGCGTGGACCTTCAAAAGTGAGGTTCTCTGGTAACAAGGGGAGGAGTAATTGTCCTGCATCTGGGTCCTTAGGGACCTTCTCCTTTCCCTTGCGTGCTAAGATATAATCTGATAGATTGGATATAGGATCCACCCCCTCAGTGTCTATGTCCTCCGCGCCCACTTTGGCCTCCAGATCCACCACTTTCCACTTATCTTTAGTGCTCAGTTTTTCTTTCTTCTGGGCCTTTCTAGCAGCATGCTTCCTCGGTGAATCATGCACTAGCATGGGCTTCTTCTGCTTATCCTTCATAGGTTTGGGCATTTCTCTTGCTGGATTAGGCTTTGACCTAGGTGACCTCGATGTCGTAGGCACAGGACCCGGAACCTCCATGCTCATCACCTCTAGAGCAGATCCCTCAAAGACGACAGATCCTCCCATACTAGTAGTCTCTCCTGGTCTAGACATCGTGCTGAGAATAAATAGATGGGTATCCTCAGGTAACTTATCAAATACAGAAGTAGCGACTAAATTAGCAAAAAAATGAGGATTCATAAATAGTCGACAACTCAACACAGAAATTCTAAGTATGCAAAAAAAAATTTGTTGGATGGCCATGCATAATTTATAGTTAAATTCAAATTCAAATTTGACCGTTCCCCCCAAAATCCATTCATAAATGTTGAATTTGCGACAGATTTCCAAAGATTTCACTCTTCAATTTAGCCTTGAATGCCTTAAATGCCACCCCCCCTCTCCTCTTAACCATCTCCTGGCAGTCAAATCATAAACAATGATTGTAATAGTTACTTTCTAGATGTGTTGTGTAGTCTCTCCCTCTATAGCACAGCTCCCTTTGCTCCTCTGCTGCTATTGTGACATCGTCATTTTTAGCACAACCCTCATGTCACGTAGCTTTACAAACCAAGTAGTGTAGTTTATAGTCCTGTGCCTCCTTGCAACTGCTCGGAGTGCTAAGACTGTGCTACCATCATGTAGTCATTAGGTCAGACCCCCGGTTTATGGCTTCAATCAGCTTCCATTTGCCCTTCTTGGAAATGGGTCTCCATTCAACTTCATGAGATGAACTACTCCACCATCTGTAATCTCTTTTATAAAATATGGCCTCGGCGAGTGCATTTGAAATTTCCCTGGAAACTTATCAAACTTACTGTCATAAAATAAAACCAAATCATTTCCCTTGAAGGTGCGTAGTTTTATGTGCCAATCATGCCAAGATATTTCACGTTCCTTCTGAACATGCTGATGGAATCTAGACAAAAATCTATCTGCTTTGAGCTCCATTCGCTGCACGAGCCTTTCTTCTAAGGCTCCATGGTCCACCATTCCTATGAAAGCTGTGATGTGTAGACTGGGCACAATATAATCCATAGGCATGATAGCTTCCACTCCATAGACCAATCTAAAAGGTGTCTAACCAGTAAGATTTTTACAAGTAGTTCTATAAACCCATAACACTGCTGGTACGCACACATCCCAATCATTCCACTGCACATTGCAAACCTTCGTCAGCGGATTCTCCAATATCTTATTACAAGCCTCAACCGTTCCATTGGCCTGAGGATGATATGGCACACTCTTCTAATGGTAAACCTAGAACTCTTATGTCACCGTGCTAATCGTTTCATTGCAAAAATGCATACCATGATCGCTCATCAAAACCTTTAGGATACCAAACCTGGTCAACACATACTCAAATAAAAATTTCGCTATTATTGTGCCTATACAGTCCTTCACAAGCTGTGCCTTTGCCCATATGGTCAGATACTCGGTCGCGGTGATGATATACCGCGCACCTGTCTTCTTACCTGGGGGTTGAATTGGTCCTACAAAATCAATCGCCCATTTTTCAAATGGTTGCAATGACACCTACGGATTCAAAGGTATCTCATCCCTCCATGATGGCCTGCCCATTCTCTGACATGCATCGCATGCCCTATAATAGGCTTTAGAATCTTTATGTAGCGTCGGCCACCACAACCCAGCGCACAAAATATTTTGTGTTGTTGCTTTTCCTGCATAATACCCTCCCACAACTCCTCCATGAGGTTCAACAAGGATAAGGTTTCATTCAATTTAGGTACATAACTGTTACAGGGAAAAGTGTCTATATAGAACTGCTCTATCCCACTAAGGTGTGACATCTGCCTTAGAAACAAACAGAGAAAAGCTACTTATGTTTTTCCTTTATGAATTATAGATAGAGAGGAATAGAAAGACCAACCTCTGTCTTGCGCTAATCCCTTGATTCGATCCCTCTCTTCTTTGATAGTCCTCAGCTACCTGCTCCCTTGCACGCCCAGCTTCACAGAGTACCTGTAAGATCACATAAGCATAACACTATACAAAGACATGGATCTATAATCATAAACAATCTAGGATTAGATGTAAATTGACCATACAAATGTAACAAGCATCAATGATACAAAAGCATGGAGGAAAACTCAAATAGCTTTTATTGATAAACAAGAAAAGATCCAGGAGGAGTTACAACCAGTTGTTCCGACCCAGCATCAACCTCCCAGCAAAGAAGCCCCTCTTCACCTCAAACAAAGCTTAGATCACCCAACAATCTGATGTTTGTCTCTAGAAACCAACAATAATTCCTTACAATATGCAAATTCCAGCCTCTGGATCTCTGGGATGAGGGATCCATATATAGATATCTATAAAGGGGGATGAGTCAGCTTGTGATTTGATTAGTGTCTTCTCTCTGATAGTTCTTGCTTCCACTTGGAGACTGAGGGCCTCTTACTCATCCTTGGTCGAATTCAGTGAGGCAAGTGTCACAGGAGAAGATTCTGGAAGTTTCCATTGCCTCTCCACCTCGCGGAATGACACTGTCATTTGTCATTTCTCGCCCATCGCACCCCACAGAAGGGACTTTTGAAATGCAACGCACCCTCACAGTGTATTTAGGTGAGATGCAACGCACTTAGCCAGTGGAGCAGCTGCAATGATCTTGTTTTGACCAATTCTGAGTAGTTTTTCATGGAGAACTTCTAGGAGAAGCTGTAATTTGTTGACCTTGTTCCTTTAGGGGTTAGAACAACACTTTTAGGGACTTAGGAGCCCTTGGTTTATGGACATTTCATGCTTGGGGTTGTAGGGCACAAAAATGTCTATAACAATAACGTTGAAGTATCTCATCTAATCCCATCTTATACAAATTCCCTGCAATCACAGAGAAATAAGTCGCGCACAACATCAATTATTTCTTTTGTTGACTCCTATATCCTTCTAGAGTTGTTCCTGTGGTCAAGAAATGGATAATATATGCGAAGTGATTATCTGCTACAATCACCACAAAGAGATACACGTTAGGCAATCCTTCCTCCAAATTAGTAGGCTCCTCTCCTATTTCAATGTGCAACATATAGTCTAGCCCTGCATTTAATCTTTCTAGCTTCACAATTACTTCAAAATCATATTCTTGAAACAACAACAGCCATCTGCATATTCCCCCCCCCAACACAAGCTTATTAACTAGATATTTTATTGTAGAATGGTCTTTGTACATCTTGAAATTTCTGCCTAGCAAGTAATGTCTAAAATTCTGGAGCACGTACACCATAGCCAAGCCTTTGCGCTCTGTTGTCAAATAATTATTTTTCGCCTTTGACAACTTCCCACTCGCAAGCACTATAGGATGATCCAATTCTCCTTCGCCAGCCTATGTTAGCACTGCTCCTAGTGCAATACACAAGGCATCCACATGCACATGAAATTCCTTCTTCCAATCCCAGAAGACTAGGATCGGCGTGATGACCATTTTCTCCTTCAGTACATCTAGGATGCATTGACATTCTTCATCCCAACAGAATGTAGCATCCTTCTTCAGTAGCTTTTCCATAGGCATGATAATATGAGCATAACTTTTGATGAACTTCTAATGGTATCCAATATGGCCCAGAGTTGCATGCAGTTGTTTAACACTTCTTGGTGCCTCCAAATTAATTATTATCATGATCTTAGCAAGGTCCATCATAAGTCCTTGCCTACATACCACATGACCCAACAAGATTCTGAAAGGAAAGAAAAACAAGAATTTCTTTAGGTTTAGCACAGTCTGATACCTTAAGCATGTATCCAACATCAAGCACAAATTCGCTACATGGTGCTTTACTAGCCCAAACATTGTCCAATCATCAAAATATACCTCCAAAAACTTGTGAATGAATTCTTTGAACATCATGATGAATACGTATGATAAGAGCGTCGGTGCATTCTTAAGTCCAAAAGCCATCCTTATATACTAGAAACATCCCCACTCTGTCGCGAAGGTGGTCTTACTCCTGTCTTATGGTGCAATATTAATATGATGGTATCCAAAGAACCCATCAGTGAATGAGTAACCTTCCTGCCCTCCAACATTATCCAGTACCTCATCTGTGAACGGAGTTGGAGAATGATCATGAACGAAAGCATAATTAAGCTTCCTGAGATGTACACAAATCCTTATTTCATCCTTCTAATTCTTTTCTTGAACGACCATTGGACTCACCCAATCAAATTCCTCCATCGTTTCAATAATGCCCGTTGCAAGCATCTTGTCCAAATCCAAGAAGAACTTTTCCTTGTATTTGGGATTAAGGTGATATGGCCTTTTCTTAACAGGCTTCACGTCTAATTTCAAAGTAATTTTCATCACTCCCAAATCACCTATTATGCCTTTTAAGTCCAAAAATTTGGTAGGAAATAATTCTTCGTATTCGCAAAGCAACTCAGCGACTTTATCTACTGTAGCATCATCCTAATAATCCCCAATATTTGAAAACTTCAGCTCTGCCTCTGTGCCAATGTTCACTTGTCTAGTCTTCAATGGTGTAGTCATGTCTCAATTCTCTATCTGTGGTCCCTCAACTTCATGGTGGCCTTCGGCCTCTGGGATGTTAATATTCCTTGGATCCTCATCATCCTCTTCAGCAGTTAATGGGCCTCTAAATTAGACATAAGTTAAGCCCCATGCATCTAAATTAAACAATAATTTAAGGTCTATGACAATCCTTTAGCAAATTAAACCTCTCTTTCTGCATTAGATAATTTATTCTTAACCTTAATATATTCATTAGGAAGGTTTATGAATAATTGGATATTTGCGCCTAATATTATTTATTTTTGTGGAATATTAAGAGAATATTGGGCAGATTATGAAGATTTGGAGGAGGAGATAATTTAGGGACTTTCTCCCTACTACAAGAGGATCAATAATAAATAATAAATCAATAGTATATTATGGAACTATGACACAGATTGTGGAACTCCAATGATTGAGAAAATCTAGGAATGTGTTCTCTGCCATTTAATGTAGATTCCTAGTATTGGGGACCAAATCCACTAATCAAGGGATTTTGGTGGGGAGAGATTCCTCCATTAATGGGGAATGATTCATAATCATTTGTTATAAGTACCAAGTCGAATTTGCCTCTAGGGATATATTTTCATTAGTTTTCTTGTGGAGAGAACTCGTATTTCTGCAGTTCCATTGTATTTTCTTACAGGGATGTAATGGTGTTGATGAAAATAATGAAGATTGGTGTCATGTTCAATTTCTAAATCTTGTTCTGCTCCATAGATCTTTGAGTTTCCTTGGGCTTGGCCATTCCAGGAACCTCAGAGCCCTTTTGTATCATTTTCTTTCCTTGTTTACACTTCTTATTCACATGCATCTCTTGTTTTTCTTTCTTTCTACTTCTGCATTTAGTATTAATTATTTCTTGTTGTAGGATTCAGTTAAATGGTTAATGTAAGTCCTTTTGCAGGATCACAAGCATTATTTCATCCTTATAAAATTTTTGGAAGTTCATAGTAATCATTGAGTTGCTTAGATTAGTCTTCTTATTCCAAAATCTAGATTTTTGGAACTCCTTTGTGGCAAGGAACAATAAATTTCTGCTATTTCTTAGAGCATGCTAACAAGCTTCAATTGAGTTGGTTCCACTTGCATTAGATCACAAAAAAATTCTAGTTCACAAAAAAAATTACCCCACTGCATTTGCACTTGATTAGGTTAGGCATTTTTTAGATTTACTAGCTCATTAGTTCTTGAATTTATAGATTTTCGACTAGTAATGTTTTTCTTTTTTTTAGCATGGGTTAACAGAGGTATTTTTGAGTGATTACACTTGGAATGTGAGCTTAAGGCATCCTAGTTAATAACAAAATTTGTCCCATCCAATTTTTATTTGATTTTCTTGGTCATTCAATGAATTATAATTTCAAATAGTAAATCTGTAACATCCTGTAGTAAATCAGGGGATCCTGTAGGAAATCACTATAACATCCTATAGGAAAGCCTGTTTTGAGCTTGAATTGAAAAAAAAATCATTGAATCTAGGATTAGGCCTCTACTTGACCTCCATGCCATCAAGACCATTTTAACTCTCTTGCTCGACACTTGTCTCCCCTGCCAAAGATCAAGGAAAGATTAGCATTTGCATTCATAAAGCAAAAAGATTTTTAAAAAATGAGTTCTTTTATATTTACACATGCACACAGAAGTTAGTACTCTCTATTTCAGATTTCATGCTTAGTTAGTTTAAATCATCACATCTGATAAATAGGGTTAAGCTAGGTTTCTTTTACATTTAGTTCATAATGTTTATGAAATTAGAATAGTTTTCTTTCCCTGTGCTTTCTTTCTTGCAATAGGTTAAGGTTCCATTTTGAACATTTCATTTTATGCAATTAGTTTAGAATTCAGCTTCAGTACATTCACTCCATTATATCATGACAGTAAAGGAATGACACATTTTATGACTCACATATAGTGTCGATACCTCTTAAGTTTGTATGAACCCCAAGTTGATAATTAAAGTTGATAGCCTTGGGAGTTGCAGCATTCTTGTTGCAATACCATGGCCCTTCACTTTTTTGTGTCATTGCTAGGGAGGTGTCAGAGTATGCATTTTTTTCTTCCCTAGTTGATCCATTTCTTTTTTACTTTGTGGAAAAAAACAAAAAATATTTTCATTAGGCATATTTAATTTCAAAAGTAGAAAACTGCATTGCATTATAGTTTTCATTCAATCATAAAAACAAAAAAATCTCCAACCCCAACCCACCCCCCCATTTGATCACATGGTGCAGTAAGAGCCACATCACCATTCACTTTTGTAGGTAGAAGAAGAATATGGCAAAGAATGTAGAAGAAATGGATGGAGATGATGACAATGAGGAAGATCCTCTCTAATTTCTCATTCAAGATACTTATGGTAATGTGCACATGAAGAACATCGCTCCATATTTTCTTCCAAAATCAGCGGATATTAAGCATAGGAGAGCTAAGTCTTCCGCTTTGGCTGAACATGCTGAGAAAACCAATCATCATGTTTGTATTGAAGAGGCCAGTGTTATTGCTAAGGTTTCGCATTTCCACCATCGAAAATTCAGGGAAGCACTTGAGATTGAAAAGAGACCAAGCAATCTCAATAGAGATGATGGATGGAAATTCAGTAGGTGTTGGGTCCCTGCCCTCTCGTCCTAGTCGTTTTTTCGTCCTCTTTGGTTTTTTGTCGTTTTTCTTTATTTGTTCTTTTACTATTATTTTAGTTTTTATTTTATGTTATTTATTTTAATATATTTATTAAAATTTTAATTATTTATTTATTTTTTTTTGTTTTTTTTTCTCTTTATTATTTCTATTTATTTTATTTTATTTTATTTTATTTTATTTTTTTATTTGTATTTATATTTTTCGAGTGTTATTTTAATTTTAGTGTGATTTCTATTTATTGTTTTCTCCTTTCTTTCTATTTCTTCTGATATTTTAAGGCCCTCTTATTTTGAGGTCCCTCTTATAACTAATTTTGTTCCTTATATGTTTAACTAATAGGGTCCTTTTTGACCTTTTTGTATACATGATAAATAATATTATTTTATTTATTCTTTATATTCTATTGAGGCAATTACCTTTTTCATAAGGTCATTTTCCTATTAACTTATGGTTATTAACTTTGATTTCTAACTTAATTTCCTTTGATTTATTAATGATATTTAAATAAAATTATTATTTTCATATTAATAAAATGTAAATAAAATTATTATTTTAGGTCATTTATTTAGCAAACTGCCCTTTAAATTATTAATCAACTTATAGTTTTTAATGATTCTTTTAATTATACATTCTATTGAGGCTTTTACCTTTTTCATAGGGTCATGTATTTAACTAATTTTCCCCTAACTTATGATAATTAACTTTGATTTTCTAACTTAATTACCTTTTATCTATTAATAAAAATTTAAATAAAATTATTATTATTTTTATTAATAAAATTTAAATAAAATTATTACTTTCTATATTACTTTTTAGGTATTCTATTATTTTAAGGCCATTTATTCAACTAACTTTCCTTTAAATTATTAATTAACCTATAATTTTTGATAATTAAATGATTATAATAATTTTGACCCCTGTCCTTGAGTCAAACTAGCCGTTAGAAAGGATAGCTGTTGGAGGCTCCACTTAGTCTATTTAACATGATGAGCTTGATCTGTTTCTTCAACTTGTCCTGACGATGAACCACACTGGTTGGTTCGAAACGTGTCGACAAATGATATTCCATGTGATTTTCGCCGAAGAATCTTTCTTAACTTGATATGGATCACAGAAGCCTAAACTCTATTATTCATGGTCTAACGTCAGAGGATGTGGAAACCTTTCTATTTGAATTTGAAATTGTTTGTACATCTTATGGTTACTTATTAAAAACTCAAAAACTAAGATTGTTTCGGGAAACATTGAAGGATAGAGCTCTTAAATGGTTCATGAGTTTAGGGACTAATTCAATAAGATCATGGAATGATATGCAAAATATATTTCTAGAAAAATATAAAGATCATGATCTTAAAGAAGAAATCTTTAGAATGAATCAAAAGGAAGATGAGAGCCCTGAGGATCTAATACAAAGGTTCATGTACAATGTTAAGAGGGAAAAACTACATCATTTAGGATCCGACACACTAAAAACCCTCTTACTTAGAACAATTAGGGATGAATGGACTGATCTACTTGATCTCATGAGTAAAGGTGATGTATACCAATTATCATTTGAAGAAATTTGTGAAACATGCAAACACATATCACGAGGAAGGAAGAGAGTAAGTAAATCAACATCAAGATCGTTAAGTCAAGCTAAACTTGGAAATTTGTTTGATGACTTTAAAAAAGAGATTATTAGCAATCTAACCAAAAAAGTAGAAATGTTAAGAATACAAAATGAGCAAAAAGAAGATGTTGATATTTGTATTGTCCATGCAGAAGCACATGATGTTAAATTTTTCTCCTCATTACCAAGGTTGAAGGAAGTTCACCAAGAGGACAATGGAGCAAGTCAATTTCCAATGTGGCTATGTTATGTAGCTCCAAGAGGACCATGGCAGCCTATTCAACCTAGTATGATACAAGAACCTAATTCAAAATTTCAAGCTTATGTGCATCCATGTCAAAGTAATTGGAACACACCCTTTCCTTGGCAACATTGGCCATCTCAACCCCAAAACCAATCTTGGCAACAAGGTTGGCAAGGAACTTATGGGAGCCATCCATAATATCCTCAATATTTTCTTCAGTATCCTCCAATCCCAACTCCATGTTATCCCTACTATCCACATCCATCATAACCATAACAACAACCACATCCATATCAAATATCCACTCCCACTCAACTACCTGTACCACCATTTCCAAACCCACACATTGAAGTAGCTCAGCCCACTTACAATGCTGAGGTACAACACTTCCAAACATCTCCTCTTGAGCTAAATGGTATTCACAATAGCTCAGGAAGAGTATTGCAAAAAAAAGATTCTCTTGATATCATTGAAGAACTACATCCAGAAGAAGAATATTCAAATGAGAAGACCACAGAACCATGGTTTGCAATTGATGAAGAACATACATCAAAATCAGAGATTGAGAAATCTCCCTCATGGTTACCATCAAATCCTCCATGTGTTCAAGAAAAAAATCAAAAAATAGAGGAAGATTTGAAGGTCATGGTAGAAGAAGACATGAAGAATGATCCAGATAAGCAATCAAACCAAGGGCATGAAAGTTATATTGAGATTTCGTTCGAGACAGTCACTAAGTTGCAACAACACTCTCTTCTTCAATTGTGCTTGATATCATCAAAATCAAATCATTTGGTCTCTAAAATCCAAGTACATGTCAAATCATATATTGCAAGCCTACACATTAGTTTGTTTTTCATCTTGATGTGCACATGTCTCCGTTGGAAGTATTCTTATACTTGAAAGTGATTTTGTATTTCAAGTAGGGTAAGGTAGAAAAAAAATGAAAAATAAGATAAAGAACAATGATATCAGGTGAAAACCTCCTTGGAGGCACCCTAGGTTGGTTCATTGATTGAAAACCTCCATGAGGCGGTCAATGGGTTGGGAAAAAAGAAAAAAAAAGGAGAAAAAAAAGAGAAAAAAAAAAGATCCTACATGAAAACTTCCTTTGAGGCACCTAGGCAGACCTACTAGTTGAAAACCTCATTGAGGCAGCTAGTAGGCCTAGAAGGAAAAAAGAGAAAAAAAATAAAAGAAATCCTTGCTCCATGCATCTCTTTGATGAATGCATGTACTCTCCAACATCTGCAAGCAACAAGAATAAGTTGGTACCAAAAGAAAAATTAGTCAAGCCTAGTCAAAAGAAGTCAAATTTTGACTTTCTCCTCCTCTGCTCAAATGCTCCAACAAGGCCAAGGTAATGCCTATCCATCACCCTCATCTATTTCCACCATCCACCCATCATTCTCAAGCTTCTACCATTCAATTTTCTTGTCATCCTAAAAAACTACAGGATGCTCTATTACTATAGGATACAAAAATACATAGAGAAGAAATTTGTTTTTGCCATAACTTGAAAACCATGCATCCATCTACCAAGTTGTTTAAGGGGAGATGTGTATGGATGATGGTAACATGCTCAAGCCATTTCAGAAAATTCTAGTGCACAGTTATCGAGAAATCAGCCTCCATCACCTACAACAGTTTTTGCATTTTCTCTATATCCGTGCATCCATTTAAAAATTTGTTTCATGGGGAGACACATATGGATGATGGTAACATGCCTAGGTGATTTTAGAAAATTCCAGGGCACAGTTTCCAAGAAATAGACCTCCATCACCTTTAGCCATTTTTAGTTTTTCTCTCGATCTGTGCATCCATTGACCAAATTGTTTTTATGGGGAAGTGCATAATGCTGATGGAAACATGCTTGGAAAGTTTCAGGTCAATCCATTCTACCATTTGGGAGATATGGAAAAAACAAGTCAGCTACAAAAGGTTGTCCTATAAACCTACAGGATTCCCTGAAAACCTATAGGATATTCTATAGGATACAGAACAACACCTGCAGGATTGGCAGTGAGAATTTTTAAAAAGAAGAAATAGAGGTTGGCTTCATCAGAAAGTGATAAGGAGGTAGGAGCTGAACTTTCCCACATTTTTCCAAGTGAAAAGAATATAGAAAAGCCTTCTATTGTGTTGAAAACAATTGCAGTCTAGGGGAATTGTATACACAAATTTTTCATCTAAGATTCTTCATCCACTAAACTTGATAGGGAGACATATACAACCCTCCACATCCATCAGAGAAATATGACAGGGGGATTTAGCAAGAGGGAACCCACCAGCATAGTGAGGATTCCTTAGCATCACCATCCATTACCTCCACATCAAGGAACAACATTAGAGAAAAAAAAAAAAAAACACATGCAGCAAATACAAGGGTTTCACTCTCCAACAAACAACATCTATAGGAAGACCATCAAGTAGGTATAGGTATCCAATATTCTTGACCTCTTCTCTTGAGCATATTGTAGTTATAAATTTGTTGTCAATGCATGAGAGATGAGGTTTTATAAGCTAAGGATGGGTCAACAGTCTCAGCAGCCTTCAACTAGTTAATTGCATCTCACTCCTTAACTCATGCAATATTGAAAAGCCAAATTATGAAGGGTGATGATTTCAAGGAATGAGGACAGCAGTTAAAAGAAGAAATTTTTGCAAAGGCCAAGTCACCACAGCACTCCAAGCCCTCCATCCACTTCATATTCACTATCTATTCATCATTCATCCATCCAATTTCATTCTTAAAAAAAAAACAAACAAGTCATCCTCTCCACTTTCAAAAACCTACACTACTCCCTTTGAGCCCTAGCATCATCATCCAATCCCTCTTCATCATTTCTCATCACGCCCATATAGTTAGAAGACCCTGAAAGATGAGGAATGACTACTACAGGAAGGCAAAATGTTGCTACAAGAAGGAAGAAATGAACAAATTATGATAAACCCCAATATGTTAGAGCTTAAGAGAGACCTAATCAAAACAAATAAATCCAAGGCCATTAGGCAATCATCTAGGCCACAAGAGAGAAAAATAAAGCAACAAAAGGAAATGAGGCATTCACCATCAAAACAAAACTCAAACTGCAGTGATGAAAAGATGTTTTCCAAGAGGTCTCCAATCGCTTTCTAGATTTTTTCCAAGGTCTAAAAATGGGAAAAATGCATGGGAGTCAAGTTGAGGGTTTGTCCAGGGCTAAAAAATGGTTTCATGTAGTTTTAAGAGGGTTTCCTGTAGTTTTGACAGGAATTGCTACACGATGTTCTATTTCTCATCTAAATGAATTTTGAAGGTTTTAGAGGTGTCCAAATGGCAGAAAAAGGTAGAAGAAGGTTGATAAGGGTGTGGAAGACCTTGTCAAACTGAAAGATATTCAAGAACCCATCTTGAATAAGGGGAAGAAGGCAAGCTAATGGTCTCAAGAAACAATGATTTTTCTTTGAACAAATATTTTTTTGGGCTTTTCCTTGCAGAAATTATAGCCAAGATTCTTAATGCATAAGAGAGAGACCACCAGGGCCATGAATGAGGCATAATGAGGTCACTAAGTTGCTCAAAGGATGAGAAACACTTTCAGCAGTGGGGTATGATGGGCATCTAAATTAGACATAAGTTAAGGCCCATGCCTCTAAATTAAACAATAATTTAAGGCCTATGACCATCTTTCAACACATTAAACCTCTCTTTCTACATTAGATAATTTATTTTTAACTTTAATATATTCATTAGGAAGGTTTATGAATAATTGGATATTTGTGCCTAATATTATTTATTTTTGTGGAATATTATGAGAATATTGGGAAGATTATGAAGATTTGGAGGAGGAGATAATTTAGGGACTTGATCCCTACTACAGGAGCATCAATAATAAATATTAAATATTAAATCAATGAGATATTGTGGAATTATGGTATAGATTTTGGAACTCCAATGATTGAGAAAATCTAGGAATGTGTTCCCAGACATTTAATGCAGATTCCTAGTATTGGGGACCAGATCCACTAATCAAGGGATTTTGGTGGGGAAAGCTTCCTCCATTCACGGGGAATGATTCCTAATCATTTTGTATAAGTGCAAAGTCTAATTTTCCTCTAGGGATAGATTTTCATTAGTGTTCTTATGGAGAGAACTTGTATTTTTGTAGTTCCATTGTATTTTCTTGCAGGGATGTAACTGTGTTGACAAAAATAATGAAGATTGGTGTCATGTTTAGCTTCTAAATCTTGTTTTCCTCCATAGGTCTTTGAGTTTCTTTGGGCTTGGCCATCCCAAGAACCTCAGAGCCCTTTTGTATCATTTTATTTCCTTCTTTTCACTTCTTATTCACATGCATCTCTTGTTTTTATTTCTTTCTACTTCTGCATTTAGAATTAATGATTTCTTGTTATAGGATTGAGTTAAATGGTTAATGTCAGTTATTTTGCATGATCACAAGAATTATTTCATCCTTGGATCTTTGGAAGTTCATAGTAATCATTCAGCTTCTTGGATTGGTCTTCTTATTCCCAAATCTAGATTTCTCGAACTCCTTTGTGGCAAAGAACAATAAATTTCTGCTATTTTCTAGAGCATGCTAATGAGCTTCAATCGAGTTGGTTCCACTTGCATTAGATCAAAAATGAATTCTAATTCATAAAAAAAATTACCCCAGTGCATTTGCACTTGATTAGGTTAGGTATTTTTTAGATTTACTAGCTCACTAGTTCTTGAATTTCTAGATTTTCGACTAGTAATGCTTTTTTATATTTTAGCATGGGTTAACAGAGGTATTTTTGAGTGATTCCACTTAGAATGGGAACTTAAGACATCCTAGTTAATAATAAAAGAAGAAAAAAATCCCATCCAAATTGGATTTGATTTTCTTATTCATTCGATGAATTATAATTTCATATAGTAAATCTGTAACATCCTGTACTAAATCAAGGGAACCCGTAGGAAATCACTGTAGAATCCTGTAGAAATCTGCATCCTGTAGGAAAGCCTGTTTTGAGCCTGAATTGAGAAAAATCATCATTGAAGCTGGGATTTTGCCTCTACTTGACCTCCATGCCATCAAGACCATTTTAACCCTCTTGCTCCACACTTTTCTCCCCTGCCAAAGATCAAGGAAATATTATCATTTGCATTCATAAAGCAAAAGGATTTAAAAAAACATGAGTTCTTTTATATTTACACATGCACATAGTAGTTATTATTCTCTAGATCATATTTCATTCTCAGTTAGTTTAAATCATCACATGTGATAAATAGGGTTAAGCTAGGTTTCTTTTACATTTAGTTCATGAACATTATGCAATTGGAATAGGTTTCTTTCATTGTACTTTCTTTCTTTCAATAGGTTAAGGTTTCATTTCGAACATTTCATTTTATGCAATTAGTTTAGGATTTGGCTTCAGTACATGCACTCCATTATATCATGACAACAAAGGAAGGATGCATTGTATGCCGCACATATAATGCCGATAACTCTTAAGTTTGTACGAACCCCGAGTTGATAATTAAAGTCGGTAGCCTTGGGAGTTGCAGCATTATTGTTGCAATACCGAGGCCCATCGGCGGTCACATTATAGAACTCTATCGTATGGTGCAGCTGGGTGCTCCAATCTAGTTGAATCAACTCTGAAGGATCCTGCGGTATTCTGAAGATTGTTGCCTTAACCTCCCGCAGCACTTCGTCAATTCTTTCGAACCCATCCTCAAAGTTGAAGGTCATAAAAAATCATTCTCTTAAGATATCCCACTCTGCAGTACCATGGAAGAGCTTTATTTCCAAGTACGAATTCATAGGAATGATGTCCAAAGTGTGACATAAAATATGCACCCGCTCTGGTTGCTGCTCTGTTCCATAGACCTTAGTCCATTTTGCTAAATGATTACGCGGATCATTCTTCTTCCATCATATTTTTCAGTTAGCTAAACTTTTAGGCAACCAAAGTACAATCTCATCATTCTTTTGTACTTGTGCCATTCATCAAAATTGTCTTTATGAATACCCCACCATCGTGCAGGCGTAGGGTACAACGCCAAATCCAGCACTTGGAAGTGATGGTTCTTAGGCACTTCTCTTTAAAATGCATCCAAAAATTTATCTACATCAGTTAGACCATCATAATAAGGAAAATTTATTACCTCGGATGATACATAGCACAATGATTTAGTCATCATATTACATCACAGCATAGATACTTCATACAACCTATTCTGTCAGTGTTCCAATTCCTCATCATAATCTGATGTACAAGAAATTTTGCGGTCCCATGCAATGTGTTCATTAGTTGTCAGATTAACCCAATCTTCATCTCGCGTTGTTATTTTATAGATTTTGTCCAAATCATCATCGCTTTCCTCATAGTCATAGGCTGGTTCAGTATAGCGCAGTCCTTTTGTAGGGTCCAATGGTACTACTACACGGAGAAATTTTCTTTCAAATGGCATCGTCCTCTTTTTCAAATTGATTACCCCATTCATGTCAATAGCCCAATCAATTCCCAAGAGGGCGGGGTATGGATTGATGTCATCAACAATCTCTATTACTTCAAAATCAGCCAACGCCTTTGCACCTTCTATATCTACAGTCACTCCATGCAATCTCCCCATAGGGATAATCTTCTATTGATTTTCCATTCTCAATTGAATCAAAGACCACTGCAACGCAAGTCTCCCCATTCTATACCATGTCTATTTAGGCAAAACATTCACATCTAAACCTAGATCCAAAATAACTTGATCCATCTCATACTCTCCTATTTACGTGGTAAGCCTCATCTCGTGCCTTGTTCTTGTCTTGTGTTTTCCTATCTTTCTAATTGCACGATGTCCTTCATGGTACCTTCCTTACTGACATACTTATTTATAAGTTCTTGAAGCCCTTTCACCGCCTTGATGTCACGCAACAACTTCATAAAAGTCTCCAAGAAAGTGGTCAGCATGGAGGGGTCAACTTCTTCAGATAAATTGTCCTGACTTCCTGAGGTAGAGGCCTCAACGAATCTTTTCTTTGCTTCCATGAACGTTTCCTTTGCATGCGTCAGATCAAACCTAACCACCTTTTCTAGAGCCTTGCGAACCCACTCACTTTCTTCATGTTTCTTTCCTTTATCATCACCAGTCATCATTCCACTTCACAGAACAATATTCACATCGGGATCCTCTTCGCGGAGCTTGGCCCTCATCATATATAGATTCTGGGTAGGTTGCTGGGGTTGTGCCTTCTTCTCCTACATCTTAGCTATTAGTATATGGCATTCTTCTATCGTGTGGTCAAACTAAGTACAGTATTGGTAGGACGATCATGTTTGGCTCATACACTCTTGCACGTATTGTCTTGGCACTCCACAATTGTAGCAAATAAAGTTTCTTTGAACTATACCATGTCCTCCTCCTCCTCTGCCTCATCCGTGCCCTTGATATACTCTGTGCACTCCCCCAACACCTTGATCCAGAGGTTGATTTTTTGTTTGCATTCGATACATAGGCATTCTTTCAATTATTAATTCATAGCTACGACAGTTATTCTCATTATGGCCCACCAATTTACAAAAATTGTAGAATAACTGTTGCAGCGTTTGTACAAATTTCTGTAGCAAGTGACAGTTGTCCGTTACATGTTTTCTAGCTACCTAACAGATAGTGCACCACAATGTGGGCCCCTCACTTGGTCTCATGGAAGCCTCCTGTCTCACAGGCATTGGCCCTCCCCCTATAATATAATTCACAAAAGCAGGGCAATGATCTTTATCATGCCCCTAGATTTTACATTTTAGGCACCAAAATTCTTCGCGCACCTCCAGCCGAGAAGCTTTTTCCTTCTTCAAGCTCTATAACTCCAAGTAGAGGTTCTGCAAATCTGCATGAATTTTCTAAACTCCCAAAGCAGTGTCCTGGATAGGTGTTTCATGTAATCCCATCGCATTTCAAGGGCTCCTGCCTGGGTCCCTATCTTTTGCTATGATAAAGAAACCCTTAGGTGGGGCAGAAGCGAGTCTACAAACCATTTGCGATGTTGGCTATCTGTGAGATTCATGTTAGCTTCGTGGATCTAGCACTTCAATATTTGATCCAGCTCCTAGGATGTTTCACCAAGCCTCATCATGATTTCCTCAAATCCAGTGAGCGATTGTGATTCAAACTTGGGCCTATCGAATTCCTTATTCAACGCAGTCTGAGTGTCCACTAACAATGCCAATGGGTTATCAGTGCAGTACTTAATGTACCATGACAACGCACAATCTTGTAAAGCAGTAACTAGCCATGACTTCTTTATATGATCATTTGTAATACTCTATGTCATCCATACAGCCTTCCCAACGAACCAAAACCGACCCGGTCCTCACTTTCCAAGCCCTTGAAAACTGGCAACTTCATTGTATTCAACATATTGAATGGTGGTGGAGGTGGTGGTGGTGTGGGTGAAGGTGTATGTTGTGGAGGTGAAGGTGGAGGTGGTGTGGGTGGATGCGGTACTCATGGAAAACCCTGCTCTATCAATTGTACAACACTTCGAGGTGAGGCCTATACTGCTCCCTTGTCGTCACTCAAATGAGGCTCTATCAATGGATTATATTTAGGATCCGCTCTTTCCTGATTTCTAAAGATTCGTCCACTTCACATAGATCCAAACATCAAGGCAATGGCATAACCCTCTTTTCACACAAGAGAATTTTAATCCAAGTATTCAAAGATTTCAAATACTTACCTCGTGGTCCCTTGAAAAAGCGTCGTTCTGATTCACTATAGCTAACTGAGGTATCAACCGCGAATTTTGTCACACATCCTCCTATGACTTGATCAAGCCAGTGATCAACAACGCATGTGATCTTATCTTCAGAAGCTTTCAACCTTCGCACTAGCTTCGGGGTCCACACTATTGGACCGTCAAGCCTCCACCTTCCTTGGTTGTCTACCAATTTAGCGATCCACTAGTATAGTTCGATTGGGAAGCTGCAGAAGAAAATTTCATGTATTTATGTGTATAGATATGTGTCCAACCACTGTTCTTTCGTTGGGCAAGGATTTTTGTTCTCTTGCAACACAAATTAGTGGATCTTTCTATCAAACCACTTTTCAATTTCTTTCTTTGTCGGATTTCAGTGATGCGACATCACACATCTCTTTATGCAGGTCATGATCCTAGCAACTAAATTTGTTGACTTACTGGGTCCTCACCCAAGTTCAGACTTAGTTGCACCAAACAAATCCCTACACTACTGGCCCTTTCGGCATCAATCCACGGAGTCTCACCCGAAGCAGTATGGAGGGATGCTGGAATCAATTTTTTGTGCCCATAGATCAGCATGATGTCATTTTATGCCCTAAATCCGCCTTCACGCAGATTGATAAGCCTTTATGGGTTATCAATATCACTCCCTTTAATCAGCCTCTAAACCTCCACGAAGGTCTATGACTGTCTTTCGCAAACCTTGAACAAACTAATCAGCCACTTATGTGCATCAAATATTACTCTTAATCCAAGATTTACTCAGATCGGCTTAAGTGTTTGATAACTTCAACATACAACAAGATAATCTTTATGTAAACAATTAGCATTAATTGCATTCATAGAACATTATAAATTGTGTAAAATTAGTCAGTTACGACTACCTCTCATGGAAATGGTCATACGTGAATGACTTACTTAACGCAATTGAATCCCAAAATGATATCTAATATAATGCACTGCGTAAAACCCCCTAATACTTAAATTCAAAAAGAGTGAATGGATCTCTACTTGAATGGTTCATGAGGCACAATACTTGCTAAGGTTTTGCAAATGGGGTAGCAAGCCAAGTGGGCTTGATTGTGGGGAAAACTCCACAGTTAAGCATGCTTGAGACAGAGGCAATTTGGGATGGGTGACCTCCCGGGAAGTCCTGGTCACCGGGTGCAAGCCCCGGAATTGATGATTGACACTATGTGATTCATTTCACTAGTTTCAATCCCACTTCTTCACCCCTGTGAGCACCACCCAATGCAATGAGTGCTAAGTGAACTATTCAAAAATCTTGAGAAATTAGTCAGTTATGACTACCTCTCATGGAAATGGTCATACGTGAATGACTTACTTAACGTAGTTTAATCCCAAAATGATATCTAAAATCATGTAAAGTCACACATAAATACATCATTATTTCATAAACTCATCATAACATAAAGCGCATTCACATAAACAGAAGTAAAGAGATAAACATGGGTATTTCTGCAACAATCTTCTTTATTGGTAATCAGTTCAAGCTTACAGACTCAAAACCTTCCTATAAAATCAGCTGCAGGGGTCCACACACTCAGTTGTGGACTCTACTCTAGGCCTCTCCGCACACAGCTATAGAGCCTTTCTTCCTACTCTTCTGCGCTAACTCTCTAGACTTCTCCCATAGACAAACTTCATTACTTTCCTTAGACATCCTAAGACACACCTATTTATACAATCCCATGGTCCATGGACCATGGGTAGATCCTCAACAAGATGACTCAACTTAAATAAAGAAGGGTAAAACCCTTTATGATTCTTTAACTATCTACGCGCTCTGCGGCCACAATTTGTGGAGACTTTACATCTTTATGCAACAAAACTTTGGATTTTGCCCCAAAATTGACACAAAGATGAGTCTCAATAGACCCCCAACACAAAGATGTCTCATCACTAGAATAAACATATGCCTTGGTAGCATTGGCCAATGCAGTTGGACGCTTGCGCACATCGGACACGATCACCCATTCTTCAAACTACGTGGGGGATACATGGACATCTAGAGTAGGCACTCTACGCAACTGCATAACTCTGGGTTGTGACTCATCAAAAGATATGTTGTGCCTTTCACTTCTGGATTGTCTTCAAGGATTTCTATGTCTCCTTGATCTCTGGGGACTTGCTCTGCTTTAGGATCTGGTGAAGCCGATGGGGTGACCTCTTGGTCTTGCAGCATGAGGTCAATATCCTGATCTAATATTGGCTGAATCATATTCGTGTCCACCTTCTCTAGCATCTGTTCAATCTCTTGAGCCAAGTTCTTCTCCTATGACTACTCACCCTGTCTGCTCTTTCCCAACTACTCGGATGAGTCTATAACATGTATGGGCACAGTTTCATCAATCTATGGACGATTCGCCTCCTATAGTATATGTTCCTACAATGCTTCCTTCAATCTTCTCCAAATCTCTTGTTCTTCCCCGAGTTGTCATTTCAACTCCTGCAACTCCTTTTATGTCTCCTCCATCCTTTGTTTCTCCCTCTCCCTTTGTGTGATTCTCCTATCGCCTCTTAGCCTCATTCTCCAAATCTTCTTTCAACACAAGTGGATTTTCTTTGAACTTGCAGATTTTCTCTACCTCTGCGTTGTCAACAACCTTACTCTTGCCTTTGTCACATGCAGGCCTACTACCCTTTGTTGTTGTTGATGATGTTGCTCTTTGAGTTGTTTCTTCCTTCTGCTTTGCTAACCACTCTACAACTATGTTGACTGGTTCATTGAGCCTAGAGAATTGATAATAGTATCTCCATGGGTCTTCCTCAGGCCAATCACACACCCCGTGGATCTAAGGATGTTTCACTCTTGCACAATGGTCCTCCACTAAGAAATGCGGGTCATACGGATTGAAACTTTTGGTGTCGAAGTTGAATCTTTTGAATTCCTCCGTCTCGGCCTCAGCATGCTTGAGATTCTGGATATCATACAACCCGATCTGCAAATGAAGAGTGGGCCAAGATACCTTCTTCTTCCTTTGCAGTCTAGATGACAACCCTATCGAGATGTGATATGACACTTCTTGCATGATGAGCTTGTCCATGGAAAACTTCGGTAAAACATGCAGAGCCTTCTCCACGTTGTACATCCGTATGAAGGTGCCAAGGGGTGAGGCATACCAATCTACTATGTCGATCAATGCCTCCATCACTACCTGCGACATGCAATGTGGAGCCTGCTTGAAGATCAACCTGTACACTGGGGTGACGAAGTGGTTTGATAACTATATGATAACTCCACGGAAGCTTCATTCGAAGAAAAGATTGCAATAAGTGTGCACAGAGGTTTCCGAAGGTGTCCATGCCCAACCCAAGCCTGGGAACTACTGACGGGCATAGAATGCATCGAGTATGCAAGCAGACATGTGTATCTTCACTTGCTGACCCTTGGGCGAATGTGGGGTTTATGTTACCTATTCCTTCAACCTGAGAGACAACATGTCAGATCAGTTACAAGGTCTTCCTTCATTGGCCATTTCACCCAACATGATCACCCAATTCTACGAGAAGGTTTCTGTGCTCTTTTGGCCGTATAAGTGCCATGCAAAGATGACCAAGAGATAATATGCCTTTCGCAACATCTTTGTCTTGTAAATCTAGCTGGGTGTTTTCATGAACTTGGTTGGCTCTTTCACCCAGCTCTTAAAGATATGTCTTGAGTTTGCACTATTGTTGGGTGTGCTAAAGGGTTTATCCATTGTTGGTTGCATGGGGCCTAACCCAAGTTCAGTGTTAGTTAGCCAAACAAACCCGTACAGTATTGGCCCTTTCAGCATCAGCCCATGGAGTGCGGACCGAAGTCTCACTCGAAATAGTATGGAGGGATGCTAGAAACAAGTTTCTGCACCCTAAGATGGTTGTGATGTTGGTTTATACCCTCCATTCCTGCTTTCGCATAGGTCGTTAAGTTCTAAGGCTCTGTCAGTCTAGCCCGATATTCCGCCCTTCAGTACCTCTGCGAAGGAGTGTGATTGGCCTTTAAGCAGCCCTAACCTATGGTCTAGGTACTTTCATGCTACTATGACAACATATTGTACAAGTTCCCAAGTTATCTTAAGTGTTTTACTTATCTTACTCAATAATCACAGTTAGCACCACGTAAACTAAGATTCTATCTTGCATTCAATTAACCAACATAATTACATAATATTGGGCAACGGATCCCCCGCGTAAAGTTTTTGGGGCTGAAAAGCCCACAATTTTGGGTAATAGTATGGTAAAGGCTCCGTGAAGTGTGCAGAGGGCGAATTGTAATGGGTCAAGTCAAAGGGTTGTCTGCACAAAAATAATGTAAAATAATAGAAAGCAAGTCAGCATGCCCATGTTTGGCGGACCATGGGAAGGCATAAATAGATTAAGAGTTTAAGGATAGAAGGTAGCTTTTGGCTAAGGTCTGATGTATTATGGGTTTGTGAAGGCAATATTCGCTCTAATTCTATAATTCCGAGTCGTGGGTAGTAGTAGTTAGAGAAGGCTCTGCAGCTAAGTGCGCAGAGGCTTGGTAGAGTCCGCAGCTATGTGCGTGGACCCCTGCAATTGAGTGCATAGGGTGGAACTAATTGTACTGAATAGAAGAGTAATAAAGATAAGTGTTTCTAAATTATTGTGCCTTTGATTGCGGATCTATATGTTTATGCTTATGTTCTGATTTTATGCATATCTGTAAGATTTATGGTTGTGCACACTGGTTATCACTGTTGAATTCTAGGTTAAAGACTTTAAGAATTAGATCTGATCTATAATAAATACATTAATAATAAGAATCTAAGAAGCACCTCATCTTTGAGCTTCGCGAACGCCCGAGCGCTATGCAGAGTAGTGCGAGTGCACAGATTAGTTCGCGACCCTTCCAATCCGCATCAAGACATCCCAAGGGTGTGGAAACTTGGTTCCAGCACCCTCCCATACTACCTCAGGTGAGACTTTAGTATGTGCTCTGCGGATTGTTGCCAAAAGGGCCAGTAGTGTAGGATTTGTTTGGCTAAAACACTTCCAAACCTGGGTCAGGCCCCATTAAGCCAACAAATGGTTCTGTTTCCGAGACTGGGATTTGCCTAAGGGATGTCTGATGTTGGAATGCTGGAACCCTACAAAGAAAGAGATTGAAGATTGGTTGGATCAAAAGCTTCACGAGTTCATGGTGCAGGAAAACAAAATTCCGCAGATATCTGAGGAAAGGTGGCTGGATCGCTACATATACATGGAAATCCACGAGATCTTCATCACATCTTTCTCGTCAGAACTGTATGAGTGGATCGCGAGGCTAGTAGACAGCCAGGGAAGGTGCAAGATTGATCAGCCTATAGCATGGACTCCAGAGTTGGTATGCAAGCTAGAAGCATCTGAAGATAAGATCGCGCGGGCAGTAGATCATTGGCTGGATAGGGTAATAGGAGGGTTTATCATTGAGTTCACAATAGATACAATTGTGAGCTACAACGAAGCGAAAAGGCATTTTCTCAAGGGACCGTGGGGTAAGTATATCAAATTGTTGAATATCTGGATTAAAATGTTGTTATGTCAAAAATGGGTTATGCGAATCTATTGATGTCTAGGGTGATGCGGAGTAGAAGAGGCTACCAAGGGATCGAAGGATTAGAGAACAGTCCCCTAATTTCACTTTCACAAGAAAGTGAGGAGGAACTCGCAGGGTTCTCTTTGAGAAGTGCGGTCTGGTTGATAAAGCAGTGCATCCCAAAGCTACCACCTCCACCGACGCCATCACCCACTTCATCTATATCAACCCCATCTTCACCTACCCTTCCTCCACAGCCTCCAAGGTTTGGAATGGTGAGTACAATCAAGTTGCCCATATTTAGAGGCATAGGGAATGAGGAACCAAACCAGTTATGGTTTGTGGTAAAGGCAGTATGGGAAGCCCAAGGCATTACGGATGATAAAATTAAAACTTCTACTTTGGTGAGCATGCTGCAGGATCGCGCTTTGACATGGTATATTAAGCACTCTAGCGATCATCCCAATGCTGGAATAGTGGAGATCTAGGATGCATTGAACAAAGAATTTAGCCGACCGAAATCAAAAAATCATTCAATCATCGAATTTAAGGAAATTTTAATGCTTCCAGGTGAGAGTCCATGGGATTTGGATCAGCGCTTGAAGAGCACGATCCACGAAGCTAACATGACGCTGACGTATGCACAACACCACGCCTAGTTTGTGGCATATCTGACACCGCACCTAAGGACAGCGCTATCACAACAAAAGATCTCAACCCAGGCTGAAGCATTAGAGATAGCGATGAGGTTGCATGAAGCTCCAATACAAGACCCTAGGTTGGGAGTTCAACAAATCCATGCGAAACTACAAAAGCTTTGCTTGGAGATGCAAATCCTAAAGAAAGACAGGGCTTCCAGACCAGAGGCATGCGAAGAAGTGTGGTGTATCAAATGCAAGGGCCAGGGTCACGACAAGGATCAATGCCCTATATTTGCGAATTATTTGGCAAGAGGGGGACCGATGCCATTGAGGCTAGAGCTACAAGTAGGGCCAAGTGCAGTGCCTGCACTCTGGTGTGTGATTTGTCAAGTAGGAGGAAAGCACGTGATGGGCAACTGTCACCTGTTGCAGAAGTATACCCAGACTCCGCAACAACTATATTGTAACTTCTGTAGATCAGTGGATCACGATGAGCGAACATGTCAAAGCTATGAGCTAATGATGGATAGGACCCAAGCCTATCGAATGCAAACTGAAATGTGAAGTTTCGATCCAGCCGCAGGGGCATGCGATGGATTCCAAGGACGCAGATGAGGAAAAGGAGGAATGGACCTGGACGAGGGCGCGTACAGCTGATCTATTATAATTGTGAGGGGTCGAGGCACTACGCTCGCGATTGTACCAACCCGACAAGAATATCTTGTACATACTGTGAGCAGTTTGATCATGAAATGGTAGATTGCCCAACGCTGATCACCCAAATGTGCGAGAAAGGGATACTACAGCCCACCCCAACTCAAAATATCCAAATGATGAGGTCTGAACCATGCGAAGAGGACCCCAAAGTAAACATGGTACTCAAAAGCAGTGCAACTACAGGGGAAGATAAGAGGAAACAACCCAGAGAAGATTCGAAGGTTCGCGAGGCTCCCACAAAGGAACCTGAGTCTGAGATGGAACACATGAGGGAAACGTGTAACGAAGCTAAGAAGAGCTTCATGAAGGCCTCTACTTCAGGTAGTAAGTATCAAATTGAGCTGGGAATGGATCCGTCTATGCTTACTACCTATTTAGAGACATGTATGAAGCTGCTACATGACGATAAGGCAGTTAAGGGACTACAAGAGCTGATCACTAGGTGCGCAATGTCAGGAGAGCCACGCGTGGTCTAGAGACTGGGAAAGCATGCTTTGTGCACCGGGCGGGAAATGCGATTGACGACTCAAATTGGTGAGTATGAGATGGATCAGGTCATCCTGGATTTGGGGTCAGATGCGAATGTATTACCAAAACAAATGTGGGAATGCATGGGTAGGCCTATGCTATAATGGTCTCCTATTCAATTACGGATGGCCAACCAACAAAAGATCTTACCAATGGCAAGGTTGCAAGCGGTGACAGTGGACATTGAAGGCATAAGTATGCAAGCAGACTTTGAGGTAATAGAAATTTTGGATGACAGTAATCTGTACCCCGTGTTTCTAGGAATAGACTAGGCCACAGACATGAATGGGATCATCAACCTAAAACAACGGAAGATGATATTCGAGAAAAAGTCGATTCGCATAATAGTTCCACTGGACCGAGCCGAACGAGCACGCTATACAGAACCTGTGCACGATGAGGATAGTGACGATGAACTATATTACATCTACCAGATAACGGCGCAAGACCAGGATTGGTTGAATCCAATAGTGGACGGGAGAATCTCATGGGAGCTCGATAGTTCCTGCACGTCGAATTCAAATGAAGAGATAGAGCGATGGCAGAACCGATTGCATGAAGCAACAATACTAAATTGTAATATGATGATTAGATCATTACGACGTGTGACAACCGAAGTAAGGAAACTACCAACCGATGACAATGCAACAAATGGGGAGGAATCCGTAGACCACTGTGGAACTACAATCATGGAGCAAAAGCAGCACGGTGTGCCAAAAGGGGCGCTGTGAGCGACAACTACACAAGGGTGGGGTACACCTTGGAAGATTAGGTGGAATGGGCGCGAATGTAGATCGCGGCTGTGTGTAAAAGTTAGAGGCCCTCATAATCAAATGCAGTCTGGGCGGCTAGGACTAAGCGGTTTGGGCACCAACCTATGATGAGGGATGCAGCTGCATGCTATGTAGCCACTGCCCTAACTAAATCTGCATGTACCAAGGGTTCGATGGGCCCATAGGACCATAAATAGAATGGGGTGTGTGAAGATGGCCCTATCCGCGGTCAGGCACGATGAAACCAAGAAGGCGAAGAGAATTTCCCTGACCACCACCCCCGCAATTCGAACTAAACACAAGGACTTGGGCAAAGGAATTCGGCAGTTGTAGGAAGCCATTCGGTGCAAAAGCTTGAAAATTCGTGAACTTGGTGAAGAATGGGCTTGGCTAAGGAGGAAAAGCATGATGTTGTACGAAGAAATCAGCAAAATGAAAATCGGAGTCATGCAAGCGGGCTGCGCAAATCTGAGTATAAAAGGACCGGACATGGCCAGCCCTACTACGGTACTAGAACAAGCTGCGACCATGCTATCATAGCTACAACCGCACCAATGGGGGAGTGTACCATATACAACAGAGCGTGATAGGCTATCGGATATAAAGGTACACGAAGGGTGCCCGCAGCCAAGGCTAGTAGGAAAATTGAAATCCCACGCCAAGGGTGCAACCACTTGACTATCCGTAGGAGGCCCAGTCTCAGCGCTCCACGCAGTTAGAAGAGGACACGAGACTACAAAGGAGTTTGTAGGGGGGTTGCGCAGCTTAGATGGGGCGCACAAAGTTAGTAGGAAGCACAGAAAGCGTCCGCGTACAAGGGACTGCACTGCCGCATGGGGAGGATGGAAGGTGACCATTGTAGGTATTGTTCATCACAAGATGTCCCATTTAAGACACTGAGGAGTGGACGACAGGAAATTAAGACACAGGATTGAAAGGATCTACCACCAAAATCACATTAATGATCCACGAAAGGGGGCGATGGTCGAATTTGAATTCAAAAGGGCCTATAAAGCACCAGTGGCCTGTCACCAAACAACCCTTGGAACTTTGCATATTAAGTTGTTCCATTATCAAGTAGACAGGTGCATGATGAATGAGGTAGTCGTGAGAGCAAGTCCATGGTTTCAAGCATTATCGAAGGATATGTAGGAGTCCCTAATTAAGATGATATCCATAACCAAGGACATTACACAGAACCCTACGCCACAGGTAGGGGGTACAGCCGAGATCCCTAAATCATCCCGGACGTCGTGGACCAAGAAGGACCCATAGGTAGCAAGACCGGTCCGGATGTCTCTGTGAAATCTGTGATTCGAAAAACTATCTATGGAAGAAAAGGGCAAAATGGTTACTATTGAGAGTGATGATGAGGAAGAAGATCCTCCAACATTTTTTGAAGAGATGGAAGAATATATCCAGCTAATACAGGCTCCAGCAAAATGGCCTAAGTATGTCCCTACACAGAAAGGGAGGGTCAAGGTACCTAAAGGCTTGGATGTCATTAAAAACACACTTATAACCCTGTCCCTAGCCAAAGGGGTTTTGTTTGAAGGAACGATGATTGGCTACATTCCCACTATGAAATTTGAAGACTGGGACCTTGCGGATACTAAGAATTTTCCCCATTTGGAAACTAGTGAGCTGATGGAACAAAGCACGGAGGGGGTCGTTACAACATTACAGCCACAAAAATGGCTACAAGGGGTGGAGGAGGCTGGGCTACTCCACCTCCTATCAATTCCACATTTTCATCGAGCCCCAATCATGATATTGGTCAACAGGCAATTGCTCTGCCTAGTGCACGATGGGTACTTATGGCTAGAAAAACCCATCTCCATCATGGTGGAGCTTATTCATAGGATCTCTTGGCTTCCCTGTGAAGGAAGGGACCCCGCAGAAATAGTTGGCACAAGTGGCAACTTGACGATTACGGAATCCATGAAAAAGAAATATTCATTGGAAAAAAAGAAGAGAGAGTATGTTATTACTAGTATTCAAGACAAAGGGGTCCACATTGCTACCGAGTTGCTAGCAGGAAAGGTGATGAGAAAATTCTGAGGCAGTGAAGTACTAGCAATGGTCACTGCGTTAGTTGAGCAATGCGCAGAAGGGGTACGATTCAATTGGGCACAGTTCCTCTGTGATGAACTCCTGACAACTACAAGGAGGCCCCGGATCAGGGTAAAAGCTTCCACTACCCATGGTTTCTCTTATCCATCCTATTGGTTACAGGTGAATAGCCCGTGGATATTCAGTTTCCTCCCTTGGACCAGGATTGGCCATAGGTAGCAAAATACACATCATTATGGGTGATGAAGGATGCCACGAGAATCTGAGAAGTCAAGATTTTCTAGATACTGATGGACGCGAGCATACGACAGTGGATCAACCAGCAACCTCACCTATCTGACAAAGTATATGATAGTGTAAAGAACGTGGCCGACTTTAAGGTGGATATGCACCATGTGTATATCCGGGAACGTAAGGATCTAGAGTAGACATGGACCACGCTTACCTTCATTGCCATTAACGATGATGTTTTTGCGGTGCTCGATACCTAGTCACCAGAGTGGTGTGGACCAGATGCAATAGGATGCGATGAGACCGCAATCCAAAAACAGAAGGTTTCCACCAAGTTCCTCGCATAGCAGAAGCAGAACGAACAACTTGCTGAGGAAGTACGGGCATCCCGGAAGGCTGTGCAGGCTATCAAGGCGACAGTAGGAGGGGCTGCTACAGCAAAGGATGAAAGTAGCCCAAACATGACCACAGAGCTGGAAGTGGATAATGTGATGGAAGGTGCGGAGCCAACCACCACCGGTTCACCCTTAAAATGACCACGCACACCAGAATGGTCGAGGTCACGGAAGAATACTAAGGCGTCCAAGTTGGATGAGAAGCCTATCACATTGACTGAGAGAGACCTACGTGACATTGGGGATATAGTTCGCGAAGCTACCAGGGAGGTGCTCAATGAGGCCATGACAGAGCAGCAGATTGTGTTGGGGGAACTTAGGACACAACTGAAGGAACTTCAAGCACGGCCTCCATAGCCGGGAGTGGTATCTTCCCATGGAGCTATGGGTATGTCAGCAACTGAGTAGCTGATGCAGGCCAAAATGGCTAATACCATCACCCTTCCAACTAGAGCCTTGACAGTAGACAACGCAAAGGATAGAGCCACAGTAGGCCAGATCCGAGGATTGGGATTAAATTTGGCTGCCCTCCCGCATGAAATTTTATACCAGCTACATGATGGAGCAATGGCAGAGCTCTGCGCTAGGGAAGGTCAACCAGTACAGATGCTTAGTGAATAGGGAATCAACATCGAGCAGTTGAGCCTCCAATGTTATCAAGCAGTTGCATAGAATCGGCAGTTGGAACAACTTGTTGAGGAAGAGTGTTGTCGTGCCCCTGAGCTCGAGATTGCGGCAGATTTACCTGTAGGAATATGGATCCACAAGTTGGCCAGTGGGTTCCGCGAAGCGAAGGAGGAAGCAGCAAAAATCCAGTTGTACCTCAGTTTGCAGATCACAGAACTGAGACTCAAGGTGCAACCCTCTACACCACTAAAGGTTAGAACGTAGCGGCAATGCACCATTCAATCCGGGCGGGAAGAAATAACACGTTCCATGCAGGACTGCACTAGCTTATTGGATCAGTCACTTATCACGGTCACTTCACTACAGGAAGACCCAACTTTACAACGGTCAGAGACGGAAGCACGGAAGTTGCAGCTAGCCTATGATAATATCTGGGGGACCGTGTAGACAGTTGCTATTACTCAGCAATTGGCCAAGATGAGGGAGGCCCAGGCTCTCATGGCACAAGTTAAGGCCGTTCGGTAGAAAGAAGCAGTGCTTAAAGAACGCATCCAGCCTTGGCTTGTTGAGGAATTCGCGGTCACCGTCAACATCGAGCAAAAGTTAGCACACATGCAGGCAGAATACGAACCCATCCAAGGAACTAAAACTGATACTGAGGCATCGGAGGCTCGCGTACGATGAGTACAGCACATGGAGGAAGAATTTGTTGTGGATGTAATCGAAGCACATAAGTTGTTGGATGATCTCCACACGAATTTGTTGGATGACCTCCGCACGAAGATTATTGCACCAGCCGAGTGATTCGTGACAAGTCATGATGATTGTGTTGGGGGCCTGTTGGACAGCGGATCCCCCGCATAAAGGTTTTGGGGCTTAAAGCCCACAATTTTGGGTAATAGTATGGTAAAGGCTCCACGAAGCGCGTGGAGTGAAAATTGTAATGGGTCAAGTCAAAGGGTTGTCTGCCCAAAATAATGTAAAATAATAGAAAGCAATTCGTCCTACCCATGGTCGACAAACCATGGGAAGGTATAAATAGAGTAAGAGTTTAAGGATAGAAGGTATCTTTTGGCTAAGGTCTAATGTATTATGGGTTTGTGAAGGAAATATTCACACTAAGTCTATAAGTCCGAGTTGTGGGTAGTAGTAGTTAAAGAAGGCTCTACAACTGAGTGCGCAGAGGCCTGGTAGAGTCCGCAATTGTGTGCGCGGAACCCTGTAGCTAATTGCGCAGGGTGTAACTGATTGTACTGAATAGAAGAGTAATAAAGGTTAGTGTTTCTGAATTATTGTGCCTTTGATTGTAGATCTATATGTTTATGCTTATGTTCTGATTTTATGCATATCTGTAAGATTTATGGTTACGTGCGTTGGTTATCACTATTGAATGCTGGGTTAAAGATTTTAAGAATTAGATCTAATCTATAATAAATACATTAATAATAAGAATCTAAGAAGCACCTCATCTCCAAGCTTCGCGAAGGCCTGAGTCCTGTGCAAAGTAGTGCGAGTGCGTAGATCGGTTCGCGACCCTTCCAGTCCACATCAAGATATCCCAAGGGTGTGGAAACCTGGTACCAACACCCTCCCATACTACCTCGGGTGAGACTTCAGTCTGCGTTCTATGGATTGTTGGTGAAAGGGTCGGTAGTGTGGGATTTGTTTGGCTAAAACACTTTCGAACCTGGGTCAGGCCCCATCAAGACAACACATACATTCATAGATCACATAAGCATTGTAAATGAAACCCATACACAATATAACAAGATGCATTAACAAGAAATAAATACACAGAAATTGTAGAATGCTTCTCTTTATTCATATCTTCAGATTATTAGAGACTTTATCCGCCCTGTGCAAAAAGTTGCAGGGGTCCGCGCACTCAGTTGCAGAGCATCTACCTATGCTAAGACCTGAAACTTAGACTTTTCTACCAAGGCTCCAAGCCTTGTCTTCCACTCTCAAAAACTTATCACTTACTTAGAGCTTACTTACTTAGCTCTTTTTATACAATCCCATGGTCCTCAAACCATGGATAGATCTTTATAGCTGACTTTACGCTTTACAAAATAAGGGTGGACAACCCTTTATGAATCATGACACCTTTGTGCTCCGCGACCACAAAATGTGGAGACTTTACAACTTTATTACAAAAATTGACCTAAAACATGGGCTTTTAGCCCCAAAACTATCCTTGGGGGATCCCGTTCCCAACAGGCCCCCAACACAACATCATGACTCGCCCTCGAGTCACCCTGTGGGAATGGAGATCTTAGCACAAAGACCTACCAACTCGACCTGTATGACTACAACCTCGACAGTGCACTGTGCGGCCACCTGCTTTGCTTCTTCAACCATCTACTTGGTCACTACTCATGAATTGTCAGGGTGAATCTTTTGCTGAGTTTCTTCTAGAGTCACAAGCTTTCCTTCAATATAGGTCGTAACCACATAAGCCTCATCCAACCATGGCTTTGGTTGTGCCTTCAGCACTGCCTCCTTGTGCTACGTTGTATCTACCTATTCTTTCAACTGCTTGGCCTCCTATAGCTTTGCCAGTTTCTGTGTGAGTGTGACGGTTCATGCTATGCCTTTAACCTCATCATAGCGTTGTTGTAGCTCACATGCTTCTGTTTCCAACCACTATACATTTGGGTCCTCCTACAGGGTCGACAGGACCTCAAATGATTGTTCAAAAAGTTATGTGTAGTCTGCTACTACACTGTCAACCGTTGTTATTGCCTCTATAACAACAGTTGCATGGTTCTCCTTTACTTCTGGCAAAGTTGATGGTTAGGCCTTCAACTGTAATTTGGTGATCTATAGGTTCAACTCCAACTGAACCTGAGCCATCTCTATATGAGCATCACACACCCCTATAGCCAACTTGGGGACACGCACCTCGATCGGTTCTTCCTCGGGAATGGCCAACTCCAGGACCGTTCGGCATGCCTCCTCCACAACCTTAATTATATGCTTGTTTTTCATAGTTACATCGGTCACGGCTACATGGGGCCTAATCTAGGTTCAACATTAGTTAGCCAAACAAATCCCTACAGTATTGGCCCTTTCAGCATTAGGACGTGGAGCACAGACCGAAGTCTCATTCAAAGCAGTATGGGGGGATGTTGGAACCAAGTTTCTGCACCTTGAGATGGTCGTGATGTTGGTTTATACCCTTTATTCCTGCTTTCATGCAAGTTTTTAAGTTCTAGGGCTCTGTCAGTCTAGCCCTTTATTCCGCCCTTTAGTACCTCCATGAAGGAGTGTGATTGGCCTTCGCATAGCCCTAATCTGTAGTCCAGGTACTTTTGCACTACTATGACAATGTATTGTACAAGTTCCCAAGTTATCTTAAGTGTTTTACTTATATTACTCAATAATCACAGTTAGCACCATGTAAACCGAGATTCTCACTTGCGTTCAATTAACCAACATAATTACATACATTCACGCATCACATATGCATTGTAAATGAAACCCATACATAATATAACAAGATGCATTAACGGGAAATAAATACATAGAAATTACAGAATACTTCTCTTTATTGATATCTTCGGATTATTACAGACTCTATCCACCCTACGCACATAGCTACAGGGGTCCACACACTTAGCTATGGACTTCCACCCTAGGCCTCTATGCACTTAGTTGTAGAGCCTCTACCTACGCTAAGACCTGAAACTTAGACTTCTTTACCATGGCTCCAAGCCTTGTCTTCCACTCTCAAAAACTTATCACTTACTTAGAGATTACTTTCGTAGCTCTTTTTATACAATCCCATGGTCTGCGAACCATGGGTAGATCTTTATAGCCAACTTTACAATTTACAAAATAAGGGCTGATAACCTTTTATGACTCATAACAACTTCATGCTCCATGACGACAAAATGCAGAGACTTTACAAATTTATTAAAAAACTTGACTCAAAACATGGGCTTTTAGCCCCAAAACTTTCCTTGGTGGATCTCGTTCCCAACAGGCCCCCAACACAAACATTGCGACTCGCCCTCGATTCACTCTGTGGGCACAAAGATCTTAGCGCAAAGACCTCCCAGCTCGACCTGTATGACCGCAACCTCGGCAGTGCACTGCGTGGCTGCCTCCTTTGCTTCTTAAACCATCTGCTCAGTCACTGCTCCTAAACTGTCAGCCTAAAGCTTTTGCTGAGTTTCTTGCAGAGTCGCAAGATTTCATTCAATAGAGGTTGTAACTGCATAAGCCTTATCCAACCAGGGCTCCAGTCGCGTCGTCAACACTACTTCCTTGTGTTGCGATGCATCTACCTATTATTTAAATTGCTTGGCCTCCTGCAGCTTTGCCAGTATTTGTGTGAGCGCAACGGTTTACGATGTGCATTTAACCTTGTCATAGCACTTCTGCAGCTCATGCGCTTCTGTTTCCAACCGCTGTACATTAGGGTCCTCTTGCATGCTCATCAAGACCTTGAACGATATTTCAAAAAGTTTTGTGCAGTCTACTGCTCCACTGTCAACCATTGTTATTGCCTTTGTAACAGTGGTTGCACGCTGCTCCTTTACTTTTGGCAGAGTTGAAGGTTGGGGCTTCAACTGTAATTCGGTGATCTTTAGGTTCAACTCCAACTGAACCCGAGCCATCTCTATACGAGCATCGTGCACCCCTGTAGACAACTTGCTTGCGACACGCACCTTGACTGGTTCTTCCTCAAGAATGTCCAACTCCCAGACCATTTAACATGCCTCCTCCACGACCTAAATTATACATTTATGTTGCATAGTTCCCTTGGTCACGGCGACGATGGAAGAGTCACATTGTAGGGCCATCTGCTCATTGTTAATCCACTGCTCACTGATTAGTTGTAGAGCATCATGCTCACGAGCCCTTAGCTCCGTAATCACTCCATCCTATAACAGGTGGAGCACCTCACCAGGGAGCGCTGCCAAATTCAACCCTACTCCCATGAGGGCACTAACAGTGGGCCTGTCAGCTTCATTCTCCATGGTCAGTGCTCCATCGAGCAACACTATTGGACTGGAGACCTTCACACGCAGCGTCGCGGCAACTTTTGAAGTGCCGATAGTGAGGCTGGTGGACACCGTACCAACCAGTGACGCGTGGGTTTGTAGATCCTGTAGACCTATATGGATGAATCCTAATATTGGTTGCTACTACTGCTCAAACTATTGTAGGGCCTCCACAATGACATCTCACACCGTGTCTCCAATGTCATGCAAATTTCTCTCGGTGAGGGTGATTGGGTCCAGTGACATCTTAGTGGCTTTGGATTTCTTCATCAACCCTCCTTTCTCTTGTTCCCTTGGACGCTTGATGCAGGCGGACGTCGCCTGTGGGTCCGCACTGTGCTGCTCGGTTTTCTCGTCTGTCTCTTCCTCTGTCTCGGGTGAAGGCAACCTCGCACCTTTGTTAGAGCCCCACTCTGTTCCACCTGTTTGCTTCTCCGTCTGCTGAGCAGCATCGCGCTCTACCTAGGCCTTGTCAATGGCCTCCTTCTTCCTCTTCTCGGCCAGCCACACCATCTTGAGCTTGGCCTCCTCCTTCTTGTGCTGCACGGTGGACTTGCTCGCTCCCACTGCCAAGTCTGATGTAGTGCGCCATTCTGCCTACCAGCGATCAAGTATTGCATCAATGGCGTCATCCGTTTCCAGGTAGGGCAAGTTGTACCATTTCTGCACAGGGTCCTTCCACACCCTAATGGACACATGGTGAAAATCTACCTTAAACTTTGCGTATCCCTACAGGTTGGCAAACACCGTAAGTGACAACTGCGGTTTGCGATTGATGGCCATGCGTATGTTCATATCCATAAAGATCCAGAAGATCTTGATGTCCTTGATGTGTTGCGCATCCTTGGTCACCCACATCGAAGCGTTCTTCATTGCTTCTAGTAGATCTAGCATGACCGAGGGGAATTGACTATCCTCTGGTAGCTCCCATGCTACTAGCATAATAGAAAATAAGAGCCACGTGTAGTGGAAGGTCTTGCTGAGCTCCTATGCCTCACGAAAGATTGCAAGGAACTCGCTGCAGCGATAGTGCACCCAATTGAACTGGACTCTTTCGGCACATTAGGCTTCTAGTGCAACGACAAGTGCCGGCACCTCATTGGCGCGACACTTCCTCATGACCTTCCCTGCCAAGATCTGCATGGCCACCTTTATAGTAGGGTCATTGATACTTGATATGGCATATCCATGGGGCTTCTTCATGAGCTTAAGTTTCTCCTTCATGGCCTCCGCGAGGGCCTTCTCGCCACCTTTTCCACCAAACATCATGGCCGAATTCTCTCTTGTGTAGGGCAAATCAATTTTTCGGTGATGGGTATTGGCTCCTCCAGCCACATATACGCATTATGCACCAAGCATAGTAGCTGCTTGATGACCAATACTGTAATCGGGGTGCGGTTGTAGTGCAACACCCATAGCAAGTTGAGCATACCTACATTGTCTACTCCCCTGAGCCACTTCTGCAACTCCAATGCAGTCATCCCGGTGGTTGTGTCAATAATGTGGCGCATTAGTTGCTCAGTCGCCAGGTGCAGGAACTTCTCACGGTCAGCTAAGTCCCAATCTTCTAGCTTTAACAGAGGAACCCACCCTAAGCATGGTCCTTCAAAGACAATCTCATCTGGTAGCAGAGGAGTTTGCAAGGGGACCTTGCTCTTGTCGATATCTTTTGGAACCTTAGTCTTACCCTTGCGCAAAGGGATGTACTCAAGAAACCAAGTGATAGGGTCAGCACCTTGGACTTCAACTTCCTCCACGTCTATCCCCAAGTCCTCATCGTCCATCAGGATGTCTTCAGTTTCTTCTTATTCCAGCTCCAGATTGATGGCTTTGCCCTTTTCCTTTATAGTGGGCTTATCCTTTGGTGGGTTTCTTCTCATTGATGCGTGCACCAGTATTGCAAGCTACTTGCCCTTTTTATCCTTCACACTCTCCTTGTTTGGGATCGGATTTGGTCTCAGCATCCATGGTGATTTGGGGACTTCTGCTAATACTTCGGTAACCTCTGGAGTAACATCCTCTACCTCCATGACAACTTTCAGCACAGCCTCCTCGGTTGTCACTTCTTTGGTATCCATGACACTTGTTGGGCGATTTAGTTGTTTGCTAAATCCCTGTCATTTAATTTATCAATCCAAGGCTATCGTAAACTTAGAAGCAAACCAAAATATATGGGACCTCAGATGAAATAGGTGTAGGCAGTTTGTTTAGAATGGAAATGCATATTACAAATCTAAACTATCAGATCTATTTTATAAAAGCATAAAAAATGTTTTATCAATGGAATTATTTTACTTTAGAAGATAGAGAAGAGTCTCTTGGTCAAGAGTCCTGATTGTCCTACAATCTTTCTATAATAACATTTCCAAACATCTAAGAAATCAGGAACGAAAGCATATAAATGAAAGCAAGTAAATACTATTTTCAGTTTAGCTCTTAGCTCATGGAGAAGAGTCTCCTACTTGAGGAGATCTTGGTTGTTCTTCTCACATAAAAACTAGCTACTGAAAGGAAATCAATCTTCACATAAATGTAATCTAGGAAAGCATATAAGAAAGTAAATCTTGTTTCAATTTATTCTAGCTCATGGAGAAGAGGCTCCTATTTGAGGAGATCCCAGTTGTCCTTCTCACATAAAAACTAGCTACTGAAAGGAGATCAACTTTCACACAAAACAACATGGCCATAACATGAATTCATATTGAAACTATCTACAAGTATTTACAACAAAGAAATAAGATGAAAATCAGAATTGAAATTAGTATATTCACAACATTAATCTACAACAAAGTGTACTTATCTCAATATGGGGATCCTTCCATTCCTCAATGAGCACACATGAACAACTATCACACCTTAAGAATCAAACAAAACTCATAACTTATGATTTGGAGAAAATGATATTATTCATGTTGAATGAACAATCATAAGTCTGATGCTAATGAATAACTGATAACTGTTCTCTCTCCCTCCTCTCTCCTTTGAAGGATGCTCCTCTTATTTATACATGAATTAGGGATATCTACTCAATAAATGTAGATCCCTTCAATATCTACTAGACCCATACTTGTCTCAACTTATCCCTAAATACTAGATACAAATCCCATGACACATCAAAATCTCCATGATATTTCTCCTTGGAATATGGTCCACCTCTTGAGTTGAAATTCGAATTTGATCTTGGGAGGCCACATAAGAGTGCCTTGGAAGCTTCCAAATGATCTACACATGTCATCAAACTCAAGCCACTTTTAGGTATAAGCAAATACATTTTATTTCTCTAACTGTTAATCATAAATTCACTCTAAATACATTAAATTAATAACTTTGGAAAATGAAAATATAAACTCATATGGTAATGGAAATATAGGGTTATGTAATGATAATATGATGAAATGAAGTGACAAAATGAGGATAACGGTGAAAATGGAGTGAAAATTGATGTTAATTTGGTGGCCCAACAATATTATTCAATAGTTCTCGTGTCACCTCTGGTAATTGTTCAAACGCAAAACTCGCTATCAAATCTTCGAAGAATTCTCGATTCATATGTGCCTGAGAGCTCAACAACTCAATTCTTAAAATGCCAAGTGTTTTTCACTAGGCAACCTCCTACAATTTATAGGGCATTTTGAATTCAAATTCGACCATTCCCCCCACATTCAGTTCATTAGTGCTATATTGGCAGCATATTTTCAAGGATCTGACACATAAATTTCATCTTAAATGTCAGTCGCCCACTCCATTTGGTTGCATTTCTACCGTCAAATCATGAACAGTGACTTTAACGGTGACTTTTCGGCTGACCTGTGTGATTTCTCCCTGGGTAGTGTAGCTCCCTTCACGTTGTCTGAACCTTGTGGCACTTCCTTGCTTTGCACAATCCTTCAATCGCACAGCTTCCCAACCTGGGCAATGTAGTTTATAGTCCTGCACCTCCTTTCAGCTTCCTCGAGTGCTAAGACTATGTTACCCTCATATAGTCACATGGCCGGACCACCGGTGTATGGCTTCAATCGTCTACCATTATCCTTTCCTAGCAAGGGATCTCCATTCAATTTGAAAACTACATTTCTCCACCGTCTGTAATATCCTTAATGACATAGGGTCCTAACCAATGCATTCTGAATTTTCCTGGAAATTTGTCAAACTTGTTGTCATACAACAAAACTAGATAATTTACCTTAAAGGTGCACAGCGTAATGTGTTGATCATGCCATGATTTTTCGTGCTGCTTTTGGACCTGTTGGTGGAATCCAACTAGAAATTTCTCTTCCTCAAGCCCAACTAGCTACGCAAGCCTCTCTTCAGGGCTCCACGATCCGTCATACCTATGAGTGCCACTATGCGTAGACTAAGCACAATGTATTCCATGGGCATCACTGCTTCAACACCATAGGCAAGCCTAAAGGGTGTATGTCCCATTAACTTCTTGCATGTCGTTTGATAGGCCCATAGTATTGCGGGTATGCATAGGTCCCAATCACTTCACTGAGCATTACAAACCTTGGTCAGAATGTTTTCTAACACTTTATTGAATGCTTCCACCATTCCATTAGCCTGTGGGTGATAAGGTGTGCTCTTCTAGTGATATACTTGAAATTCCTCTGTCAGGGTGCTTATCGTCTCATTCAGAAAGTGCATACCGCAATCACTCATCAAAATATTTGGGCAACCAAATTGTGTTAGTACATACTTAAAGAGGAACTTCATAGCAGTCGTGCCTATTTAATCCTTCACAGGTTGTGCCTCCACCCATCGAGTCAAATACTCTATCGTGGTGATAATGTACCGTGCTCTGGTCTTCTTCCCTTAGGGTTGAATGGGCCCCAAAAAATCTATCACCCATTTCTCAAAGGGTTGTAACCTCATCTATGGATTAAGAGGTAGCTCATCTCTCTGCGATGGCCTACCCATCCTTTGACACACATTACACGCCTTGCAGTAAGATTTTGAATCCTGATGGAAGGTTGGCCACCACAACCCTATGCGTAGAATCTTTTGCGCAGTTGCTCTTCCTGCATAATGACCTCCCACGGAGCACCCATGAGCATCTGCAAGGATACTTATTCTTTCAAACTCCGATACATATCGTCGCAATATTTCATCAGACCCCATTTTGTACAGATGCCTAGTAATGACAGAAAATTCTGCCGCACACACCACTAACTCCTTCTACTGGATAGTGTAACCTTCTGGGGCAGTTCCTATCATTAGGAAGTGTCTGATATCTTCAAAATTACCATCCACAATGTGCATCGCAAATAGATGCGCGTCAGGCAATCCCTCCTCCAAATTAGTGGGCTCTTCCCCTATTTCGATGCACGACAGATGGTCTAGTCCCACGTTTAGTCATCTAGGCTTCACAATAACTTCAAAATCATACTCCTGAAACAATAACAACCACCTGCAGATTAACCCCCCCAACACAGGCTTATTGACCAAGTATTTCAACGCAAAATCATCCGTATACATCTTAAAATGACCACCCAGCAAATAGTGTCTAAACATCTGGAGTGCGTATACCATGGCTAACCCCTCGCGCTTGGTGGTGGAATAGTTCTTTGCAACCTTGGATAACCTTCTGCTTGTGAACGCTTTAGGATGATCCAATTCTCTTCCGCCAACTTGTGTCAGCACTACTCCCAGTGCTATACATGATGCATCTACATGTACATGAAACTCCTTCCAATCTGGGAAGACTAAAATCGGCTTGGTGACCATATTTTCTTTCAATACATCCAAGCTTTTCTTGTAGTCCTCGTTCCAAAAGAATGTGACATCCTTTTTCAACAACTTCTCCATAAACGCAGTGATCTAGGCACATCCCTTGATAAACTTCCTGTAATACCCAGTATGTCCTAAGGTTGCGCACAGCTGTTTCACACTCAACACCTCCAAGTTAAGTATCACCATGATATTCACAGGATCTACCATCAGCCCCTTTCTACAAACCACATGACCCAACAGAGTCCCAAAAGGAACACAAAACAGGAATTTCTTCATATTGAGCGTGATTTGGTACCTTCAACAAGTATCTAGCATCAAGCACAAACTTGCTACATGGCATTTTCCCTACCCAAAAATAGTCCAGTCATCGAAGTACACTTCCAGGAACTTATGAATCAATTCCTTGAATGCAACAATGACTACGCGCAAAAAAATCGCAGGCGCATTCTTCAATCCAAAAGGCATTACAGTGTACATAAAACATCTCCACTAGGTCGTGAAGGTCATCTTCATGTTGTCCTCTGCTGTGATTTTGATCTGATGGTACCCAGAGAACCCATCAGTGAAGGAATACGCTTTCTAGCCACCTACATTATCCAACACCTCATGAGTGAACGGAGTCAGGAAAGGATCATGTACACAAGCATCATTCAACTTCCTAAGGTCTACGCATATCCTTATTTCATCCTTCTTCTTATTTTCCTATACCACCATTGGCCTTACCCAATTAGATTCTTCTACAAGCTCAATGATGCCTACTGCAAGCATCTTATCTAGCTCTAAGTGGACCTTCTCCTTATACTTCAGATGGAGGGGGTAAGGTCTTTGCTTAACCGGCTTCACGTCAAGTTTTAACATGATCTTCATAATGCCCAAGTCCCCTATTATCCCTTTTAGCTCTGTAAACTTGGTAGGGAACAAATCCTGGTATTCACAGAGCAATTCAGCGACCTTATCCACCATCGCATCATCCCAATAATCTCCGATATTCGCGAATTTGGGCTCTGCCTCCATACCAATATCTACTTGTTTCATTTTCAGTGGCACAGTAATATCAAGATTCTCAATCTATAGTCCCTCAACCTCATGGTGACCCTCTATTTTAGGGATGTTAATCTTTCGCGGACCCTCATCTTCTTCTTCAGCAGTCACATTATAGCATTCTAGCACATGGCTCAGCTAAGTAGTCCAATCGAGTTAAATTAGATCCAAAGGATCCGGCGGTATCCTAAAGATTGTTGCTTTCACTTCTTGTAGCACTTCGTCAATATAGTCAATCCTGTCTTCAAAGTTGAATTTCATTATGAATCCTTCATTCAGAATATCCCATTCACCTATACCATGGCAGAGCTCTATTTTTAGGTACTAGTTCATCAGGATGACATTCAAGGAATGATAGAACAATTGCACCCATTCCGGTTGGGGCTTTGCTCCATAAGCCTGAGCCCATTTGGCTAAGTGTGCATGCGGATCATCCTTCCCATCATATTTGTCTGTCATTCTCACCCTTGGCTTCCCAAAGTGTGTTCACATCATTCTCCTACACTTGTGCCAATCATCAAAGCAACCCTTGTGCATACCCCACCATCTTGTGGTTGTAGCGCACAGTGCCCAATCCAAAGCCTAGAAGTGTTGCTTTTCTGGTACTTCCCTCTCAAATGCATCCAAAAATACATCTACATCAATCAAGCCATCATAAGTGGGTAGAATTCTTACCTCTGATGACACACAGCATAGCGACCGGGTCATCATGTTACAACTCAGTGTGGTTACTTCATGTAGTTGATTTTGCCAGCGCTATAATTCTTCATCAAAGTCTGAGGTGCAGGAAATCTTGTGATCCCATGTAATTCATCCATCTGCTATTGGATTCATCCAATCTTTGTCTCAAGATGTTATCTTATATATACAGTCCAAATCGTCATCGCTTAATCGTGGACTGGTTCAGTATAGCGCGATCCTTTAGTAGGATCTAGGGGCACTATTACGCGGATCAATTTCTTTTCAAATATCATCTTCCTCTTATTTAGGTTGATTACCCCGTTCTTGTCAGTAGCCCAATCAATGCCAAGGAGCACAGGGTAGGGGTTGCTATCATCCACAATTTCTATTACTTCAAAGTCAGCCAACGTGCTCACGCCTTCAATATCTACAGTCACCCCTTGCAGCTGTCCCATGGGGATGATCTTCTGTTGATTTTCCATCCTTAACTGAATCAGAGACCACTGCAGCATGGGTCTTCCCATCCACTCCCAAGTCTGCTTTGGTAGGATGTTCACGTTTGACCCCAGATCCAAAATAACCTGATCCATTTCATATTCTCCTATCTGCGCAACCAGTCTCATTTCTCATTCTGTCCTTACTTTATGCTTACCAATTTTTCGTACCACATGCAGTTCACCCAGGTGTTTTCGGTGCATCTATTTATAAGCTCCTTTCATCCCTTCATAGCCTTTCTATCATGTAGCAGCTACATGCACATTTCTAGAAAGGTCGTAAGCATAGAAGGGTCCATCTCCTGATCAGGCTTATCCTTGCTCCCTGAGGTGGAGGCCTCAGCAAAGTTGTTCTTTACTTCCATGAACGTTTCGCGTATCCACTCCAAATCAAATTTAGCCTCCTTCACCGGAGCTTTGTGAACCCACAAGTTGTCTTCGATTTGTTTTCCCTTATCATCCCTTGTTGCAATTCCACTTCGGAGCACTATATTCACATTTAGATCCTCTTTGCGAGGCTCAAACCTCATCATCTGCAGGTTCTAAGTCAGCTGAGGTGGTAGCACCCCTTTGTCACGTATCCTCGCTATCATCATAGGACATTCCTCTATTTCATGATCAAACAGAGTGCGATATTTTCACGACGTACGCATTGGGTTAGTGCAATCATGGGCATAGTGTCTTGGTCCTCCGCAACTGTAGCAGATTAGATGTCACCAACCTCTGCTAGTTCCTCCTCTACCTCCGCCTCATCCACGCCCCTGGAAGCCTGTTCACGCCATCCCTGCGCTCTGGTCAGGGGGCTGCATTTCTTCCTAAACCCTATAGGTAGGAGTTCTATCTATCATCAATTCATAACTTATGTAGTTGCACTCATCATGCCTTACCGATCTACAGAAGTTGTAGAACAGTTGTTGCAGTGTTTGTACAAACTTCTGCAGCAAATGACAGTTGTACGTCATATGTTTTCCTGCTACCTGACATATAGCGCACCATAATGCAGGCCCCATGCTTGGCCCTACTTGAGCTTCCAGCAATGGTCTTTGTCGTGCCCCTAACCTTTACATTTCAAAGGCACCATACCTCTTCGCGTACCTCCTGTCGAACTATTATTTCCTACTTCAAACTTTGCATTTCAAGAAAAACATTTTGCAAATGCGCATGGATCTGTTGAACCTCCAGATTTGGATCTTACATCGGTGTTTCATGTAGTCTCATTGCAATCTCCAAGGCCTCTGCCTGAGTCGTAATTTTCTATTGTGACAACGCAACCCTTAATGTCCCAGGAGCAAAGCCATGAACCACTCACAGTGTTGTCCATCTGTTAAATTCATATTAGCTTTGTGGATTTTACATTTCAACTTTTGATCCAATTCCCAAGGTGTCTCGCCTGGTTCCATCATGATTTCCTTGAACCCCACAATCGATTGTGCCTCGAATTTAGGCCTACTGAACTCCTTATTCAGCGCGACCTGGATGTCCGCCACTTCAGGGTTTGAGTTATCATCCGAGTACTTGATGTACCAGGTTAGAGCGTGATCCTGCAAAGCACTAACCAATGTTTTCTTCTTCATGTGATCATCTATAACACCCTGAGCTTCCCATACAACTTTCAGAATGAACCAAAACTGGTCTGAGTCCTCACTCGCCAAGCCTTTAAACAAAGCCAGCTTCACGGAATTTTCCATGCTGAATTGCGGTGGAGGTGGTGGTGGTATGGGTGAAGTCGCAGGGGATGGTGGTGAAGTTGAAGGTGGTGTGGGTGGAGGTGGTAGTCGCAAAAATCCTTGTCTTATCAACTGAATTTCACTTTGTGGAGAAGCCTACGCTGCTCCCTCTTCATCACCCAATGGAGGTGAGATCAATGGACTATATTCAAGACCCTTTCTTCCTTCATTCCTGTAAGTTTTTCTGCTTTGCGTAGCTTCGAATATCAAGGTAGTTGCATAACCCATTTTTCGCACAATAAAATCATAATACAAGTATTCAAAGACTTCAAGTACTTACCTCGTGGACCTTTGAAAAAGCACCTCTCTGCCTTGTTGTAACTAACTGAGGTATCGACCGCGAATTCAATCATAAATCCTCCTATGTTGCAAGCGAGCTAGTGATTGACAACACGTGTAATCTTATCCTCAGAGGCTTCTAGTCTTTGTACTAACTTTGGGGTTCAGACAATATGACCTTCAAGTCTCCACCTCCCTTGGCTATCCACTAGCTTCACGATCCACTCGTATAACTCAAGTGGAAAGGAACAGAAAAAGATCTCATGAATTTTTGTATATAAGTACCTATCCAGCCACTGTTCCTTTGTCAGTCGTGGATTTTTGTTCTCCTGCGCCGCGAATACGTGGATCTTTCTATCCAACCAGTTTTCGATCTCTTTCTTAGTTGGATTCCAATGATACGACATCACACATCTCTTATGCATATTCTAGTCCTGGCAACGGAACCATTTCTTGGCTGTGTGGGGCTTGACACAGGTTCACTGTAAGTTAGCCAAACAAATCCCTACACTACTGGCCCTTTCAGCATCAGCTCACGGAGCGCAGACTAAAGTCTCTCCCGAAGCAGTATGGGGGGATGCTAGAACCAAATTTCTGCACCTTGAGATGGTCATGATGTCGTTTTATACCCTCTGTTCCTGTTTTCATGCAGGTCGTTAAATTCCAGGGCTCTGTCAGTATAGCCCTTTATTCCGCCATTCAATACCTCCGCGAAGGAGTGCGATTGGCATTCATGCCCCTAACCTATGGTCCAGGTACCTTTGCACTGTTATGATAATGTATTGTACAAGTTCCCAAGTTATCTTAAGTATTTTACTTATCTTACTCAAGAATCACAGTTAGCACCACGTAAAATAAGATTCTCTCTTGCATTCAATTAACCAACATAATTACATACATTCGTGCATCATGTAAGCATTGTAAATGAAACCCATACAAAATATAACAAGATGCATTAACAGGAAATAAATACCTAGAAATTGCGAAATACTTCTCTTTATTGATATCTTCAGATTATTATAGAATTTATCCGTCCTACGCACATAACTGCAAGGGTCCATGCACTCAGCTACAGACTTCCACCCTAGGCCTCTACACACTTAGCTATAGAGCCTCTACCTACACTAAGACCCGAAACTTAGACTTCTCTACCAAGGCTCCAAGCCTTGTCTTCCACTCTAAAAAACTTATCACTTACTTACTTAGCTCTTTTTATACAATGCCATGGTCTGTAGACCATGGGTAGATCTATACAACCGACTTTACACTTTACAAAATAAGGGCAGACAACCCTTTATGACTCATGACACCTTCGCGCTCTGAGACCACAAAATGTGGAGACTTTACAACTTTATTAAAAACTTGACCCAAAACATGGGTTTTTAGCCCCAACTATCCTTGGGGGATCCCGTTCCCAACATCCAACGTGATCACCAGTTGTGGCAAGTGATATGTATCTTGAAATTACTTCACCCTGAAGGTAGCAAGTTGTCTTCCACTGACACTTCTCAACACCATTGTATTTGGATCAGTATGCGAGACAATCCAATGGATCATGACCATGCATGGAAACGTGGGATACCTGCATGAAATCCATTACAAACCAGTCTTGTGAATGTTGACATAGACCTCGTGGTCTTTCAGATCTTCCTCAAGTGTGCCAAAGAAGGTGTCATTTATGTCCTACCATTTCATCTTGATATCTTTTTCTATGTATAGCTTCGTGTCTTCATAAAAGGGCAAGCTCATAGACACTTGCTCAACTGCATCTCCAGTTGCACTCTCGACGATGTCCTTTGACCCTACTCTCTTAAAGGCCATTGTACCTGTACTGCTAAGAGATGGAAGAACACCTGTGATACCTAGATACATAGAAACACTCATGGAAAGCAATCTGTTAGTTGAAAACCAAAACAACTTTGAGGACTGACATGTAACATACTTGGGTGACTAACTGGGAAGATTTTGTAATGTTCACCTGGAGGCTGGGAAACTGACTGCCAAGAAAGCACAAGGAATAGTTTGGGTTGTCAAGAGGATGACTGATTGCTGAAAATACACAATGACCAGTCCATCCTAGCCTACTGAGGACTAAAACTTCGCAATGCACAGTTTCAGTCAGCAGTGATTGCACACCATCAACTGCATTTGCACAATTTCTAGGGCCAGCAAGGAACTACCTCTCAGAATTTCATAGAGCAATCTTGGAGGTTAGTGCTTGGCCATATTTTCATAATTTCTGAGAGTAAGGCAGAGCCTTCACTCTTAGAAATATGCATTCCCAGCTGGGCAAGGCAAGGTTCGCGCCAAGGCAACCCACATCCGCGACGACGACTGAAAGCATGAAAAGCTTGAATGCATGGTGAATTTGAGTGAAAACAAGGTTGAATAATCATGCATGCAAACAGTGAGTGCAGGATTCAGAAAATAGGAAAATAAGCATGTTTTTGAAGCGAGTCACTGCAACAGTGACCATCAATGAAAAACTAGTGTCATGCATGCGACAGCAGTGAGATGAAATGAAAAAATGAAAAAGTGCTTCTATAATCTAATTTTCATTCAAACGACAACATTCTTTCAACAAAAATAAGAAAACAAAACTCATGCAAAGCGAAATACACAAAGCAGCAAAAGACATGAAATGTGGACTTACCCAGAAAAAGATGAATTGAATGTGCCGAATGCTCCTAGATGCGATGTGGGATGTCATAGCTCCAAGATCAATGTGATGAATGAGCTTTGAAGCATCGAATGTAAGTGACACCTGGCGATAGGTTTCTAAAATAGCTTTTTAATGTAACCTCCAGCTGCTACAAATAGATTCTAATAAAAGAAACCCATGCATGAAAATAAAGATTGCTCAGTCCTGGAGGGGACCGATCAACCTAGGAGCACATGCAACAATCTACAAAACTGGGAATGACAATTGCACAGTTTCTAGGCTTTGCAAGTCTGGTTGTCCCTCATGCATTGCGTAATTTCTAGACTGAAACTCTAGTTGTTAGTCCAAATAGCATAATTTTTTAGATGAAGCCCAGTGTTGGGCTGCATTGCGCAGTTTTCAGAGGGAAGGTTGCCTAGTTAGATTGTGCATTTCTGGAGCCCAGCAGGAAACCCAGATGGATTGCACAATTTCCAAAGGGAAGGTTGGTTCCCTTCCAGAATTGTGCAATTTCTTAGGTGATCATCACAACCAGAAAATGACTAAGTCCAGGAGTGTCAGCCTACGAGTGGAAGGCAAACAAGTTGACAAGCATAGGCTGGTAAGCCACTAAAACTAAACTGAAGCATTTGTACTTGGACAGTGCAAGACATACTGCTAAGGATGGTTGGTAGGGAGGCTCCAAAATGAAGCTAAGGAAAAATTTTGGAGGGTGGTTGTAACTGCTACAACACAATCCTCATCCCAACAAAATGTTGCATCCTTTTTCAACAGTATTTTCATCGATGTAGTTATTTGTGCTTATGCCTTGATGAAATTTCTGTAATATCTAGTATGACCCAACGTTGCACACAAATTCTTAATGTTGATGATGACTACAATCTTGGCAGGGTCTACCATCAATCCCTGCTCACAAACCACATGACCCAAGAGTATCCCATACGGTACACAAAATATGCACTTCTTTATGTTAAGGGTGATCTGATATCTTTGATAAGTATCTAGTATGAGAAGCAGACTAGCAACATGGTACTTTACCAGTCTGAAATCTGTCTAGTCATCAAAATAAACCTCCAAAACTTTGTCAATAAATTCCTTGAAGGCCGGAATTACTACGTGTGAAAATATTATGGGTGCATTCTTGAGTCTAAAAGACACCACTTTGTATTGAAAACAACCCCACTCAGATGCGAATATGGTCTTGCTCCGATCCTCTAGCGTGATCTTAATCTAAAGTTACCTTGGGAATCCATCTGTGACCGAGTAGGCTTCCTGCCCTCCAACATTCTCCAGTACCTCGTCTGTAAATGGCATAGGGAATGGATCATGGATGCACACATCATTCATCTTCCTCAAGTTTATGCATATTTGAATTTCATCCTGCTGCTTCTTTTCTTGAACCACCATGGGACTCACCCAATCTGACCCCTCCACAGGTTTAATGATCCCATCTTCCAACATATTATCCAACTCCTTATGCACCTTTTCATTATATTTGGGATTTAATCGGTAGGGGAACTGCTTTATTGGCTTCGCATCTCGATTTAAAGTAATATTTATGATGCCCAGATCCCCTACTATCCCTTTTATATCAGAGAACTTGGTGAGAAACAAGTTGTCATATTCATGCAACAACTCTATCACTTTATCAACTGTATCTTCATCCCAATAGTTGCCTATCTTCAAAAACTTTGGTTCTGCTTCTGATCCAATATTCACTTTCTTGGTCTTTAAAGGCTCTGATATATTGGGGATCTTTGCCTCAGGTCCCTTGACTTCACGATGTCCTTCAGGCTTGAGGATGTTGATGTTTCTAGGATCTTCTTCACCCTCCTCAGTGACCACATGATAACAATCGAGCACATGGCGTAGCTACATACTCCAATCTGTTTGTACCCATGCAACCATTTCTTCAAGCATCTTGAATATCGCAGCTTTTATCATCTGTAGTGCTTAATCTATGCACTGAAACCCATATTCAAAGCTGAAAGTCAACAAAAATATTTCCTTCGGGATATCCCATTCGGTCGTCCCGTGTCGCATCTCAATTTCCAAATACCAGTTCAATGGGATGGTGTCCAAAGTATGAAAAAATATGTGAACCCACTCCGGCTATGGTTCTTCTCCCCAGGCTTTCATCCAACATGCCAAATGCTCACGTGGATCATCCTTCCTTGTGTATTTCTCCACCAAGCAAGTATTTTCGTACCCAAACCTCAACTTCATCATTCTTCGGTACTCCTTCCAATCAGCGAAGTTGTCCTTATGCGTACCCCACCAACGAGCGGGCGTAGCTAACAACGCAATATCTAGATCTTGGAACCATTGTTCCTCTAGTATATCCCTTTCAAACTTATCCAAAAAGAAATTAACATCTTCTAAACCATCAAAATAAGGTGAATTCCATACGTCTTTGGATGTGCATCGAAGCGACTTTGAAAGCATGTTACAGCGCAGTGATGATACTTCATGTAGCCAGTTCTGGCAATGCTCAAGCTCCTCATCAAAATCCGACATGCAGGAACTATCCCTATCCCATGTGATTAATCCATCCGCAACATGATTGATCCATTCCTCATCGGTCGCAGTGATATTATAGATCTGATCTAGGTCATCTTCTTCTTCATAATCACAGACTGGTTCAGTATATTGCGCACCCTCAATCGGATCTAGTGGAACAATAACCCTCATCTCCTCCCTTTCGAATGTCATTCTACGCTTTTTGAGATTGATTCCCATGTCTATGTCAAAGGCCCAATCAATTCCAAGTAGTGAGGGGTACGGTTTACTATCATCAACTATCTCAATTACTTCAAAATCATCTAGGGCACTTTCTCCTTCAATATCTACTGTTACCCCATATAGGTGCCCCATAGGAATGATATTTTGCTAATTTTCCATTCATAGTTGGATAGGATACCACTGCAATGTATATCTCCCCATTCTCTCCCAAGTTTTCTTTAGAAAAATGTTCGCATCAGATCCTATATCAAGAATTACCTGATCCATTTTGTACTCTCCAATTTACGTAGTAAGTCTCATCTCACGACCTGTTCACTTCTTGATTTTTCCTACTTTGCATACTACACGTTGTTCTGGCACAAGATTATTTTTACCTGTACAATTATTTGTTAGTTCCTGTAGCCCTTCCACCACCTTCCTATCCCTTAGAAGCTTCATACAAGTCTTCAAAAATGTCATTAACAATGAAGGGTCTACGTCCTGCATGTTATCATTTCCTCCAGATTTTCCCTTCCTGATGTAGAAGCTTCCACGAAGTGTTAGGATATTTCGACACATAAGAAATAGTTAAGTATAACTTGGTCTAGTGTAGAGTTAGGTAAAGTGTGTTTCTTTACTATGTACTTTTGTAACTTAAAATCTAACGGTCATGATATGTAGTGATCCGATGATTCATTCTTAAGTCACTAATTATTTGATTTTCTTCTAGGAATAATTAATTTAACCATTGTTTTATTATTATTCCTTGTCATATTTGACCCAATCATGAAAAATAAAAGCATAAATCATTAATTGTCTTATTTTTCTCCAACAATAATTAATTAACACTAATTAATTATTATTCTTTGTCAAATTTGACTAAATCCCATAGGAATAATTAAATAAATCATTATTTGTTTATTATTCCTTAACTAATTCCTTGAGATGATAAATAAATCATTTATTTATTTATTATTTCTAAATAAAAGTTTAAATATTTTTTCCTTCCTAACCAAATATAATAAAATATTCAAGTGGCTATTCCAAGAATGGGATCAATAATATTTTATTATTGCTCATTATTCGAGGATAACTCAATATTTTCTTATAAATAGAATGGTTTTCCATTCATTATTCACTTTTAATTATTTTCATTGTTTCACTCACTGTTGTAACTCAAATTATTTTCATTGTCGCACACCATATTTTTGTTGGGTTTATGTATTATAGAGGAGAGAGACTCTACACAAGCTGAATACGTTTGAGGATAGCCAGGCACCCATCCCATAGAGGGGGGACTGGTAACATTTATATGTTCTCTTCACAAGTGTTATTATAAAATTATTCTTTACATATCTGGTTTCCATTGGATGATTGGAGTTATTACTCTTTCTTTTTGTTGTTTAACTATGATTGTGGCATAGATCCGGACTTTGTCAGGTTTTGTTTATATCAGTTGCTGCAGATCTACAATGTTTAGCAGCCATTTATATTGTTGAGATAATTTTTCATCCACAATCTTAAGTGGGTTCTTTTCATACATCTTTGAGAAGAAAACACTACAACAAAATTGGTGACTCCACTGGGTTTTTATACTTCAGATCGAGAAACCTGGGTGACCTTTGGTTTTCAGCTTAGGGTTTCTTATTTTTATGCTCTTAATGTTTCGTAGTTTTTTAACCCTAGATCTAATAAATTTCTGACTTCTGCAAGCTTTATGGTCATTTTTGTAGATCATGGGAACCAACCTCGACAAAGGTGACACTTTTTTCCGAAATTTTCCGACCAGGATCCACAAAACAGAAATCACAGTTTTTAGCCCAAAAAGTGTGATAAGTGCTTCATAACACACCTTTCATGTTGAGAATGCAACAAGATGATGGAGCTTAGTGAAAAGAGTCACCTTCACTAAGTGGGCCCGCAGGCAAATTATGGCACAAGTTATATTTTTGGATCCCAGCAGGGATGATCACTGCAGGAGTGACCACAGCAAGAGTGATCACAGCAGGAGTTACCACAATAGGAGTGATCACAGCAGGAGTGATCAAAGTCTATTTTTAGACTGGCTGTCCAAAATAGAAAAGTCAAATATTATTGTCTCATAATAATATTTGGACTATAAACTTGATCTTATTCTCTTGGAGCACTTCAGTTTGAGCTACAGATGTGGCCCATGCAGCTTTCATAAGGAAGTACGCTTTTCTTATGAGTCAGTTGAGTTGTTGCATGCATGACTTCAGTTAGAACTCAATCAGTTGAGTTTGGTGGAGTTGATTGTGGAGTTGATGGAGTTGTGTTCAGTTTGACTTTGTTAAACTGGTTGTAGTTAGTCTAACTGCAAATAGACTAATGATGAGTTGTTAAACTAATTATTAACTCATAATACAACTATAGAATACATCAGTTAACTCAGTTTCATGTTAGTGCATATTCAGTTCAGCAGGGACAGGTGTTAGAGAATCAGATTGCTATCAGTTGTGACTATAGTTGTGCATCAGATCTTGAACAACCAAGGGATTGAGTATGCCAATGAGTTTGCTCATGTATTTGCCCAGTATTATAGCCTCTACTCACGTCTAACATAGTGTGAGTGATTCTTTGGAGGTGAAATACGAGTTTGGTAAACCATTCTCATTCATTCTTGAGCAGGTATTGAGCAGTGGAGGCAGGCAAGCAGTGGAATAGATTTGGAGATCAGATCTTAGCTGTATTGTGTGTAACAGGTGGAGCTGGTACTGGATTTCTTGTGATAAGCATTGTACTTTGTAATGTTACATGGTCTCAATCATTAATATACAGATAGTTGGGGTTTTTAGCGAGATGCTTTCCCCGGGTTACATACTGTGTTAATGTGTGAATGCTCTTGATGTTTTATTGTTATTGATGCTGCTAAATTGATGATCAACGTAGAGGAGCTTATGTATTGTGTATGTATTCCGCAATAGTACATGATCAGGATAATCTCTGTTGAATATGTGTTAAATTATTCAAAATTTCTACATTTCGGACCTAAAAGTACAATCCCTGCAGAGAAACAGGTCAGTACCTGCGATTTATGGGTTTTAGGGTTTTTCTCAAATTAGTTTCTAGTTTTTGCAGAGAGCTGTCTGTTGGGTGTCTGACCTCTGTCTCATCCTGCTTAGGCCTTGATCCACTATGTTTTACTCGTTGAAGTCAAATTTAGCCTCCCCTAGGGCTTCTAGTACACTTCCACCTTTCTAGGAGGAGTTTAGCTCAGTGAGTAGTCTGATTTTCTGCAGGGCTTTCAGCCACATTTTCTAGATTTGTACCTTTCTGTTTTAGATTTGTTAAGATAGGTTTTTACCATACATACTATCACATTTCCACTTGTTTGGTCATTTGCCTTAGGGTCCCATCAGTTTCCTTAGGTTTTACACCCATCTCCCTATCTTTTTGCAGCGATATTCCCTCTGGTTTTTTGTTGTCGCTGCTCCACTTTCCAGCGACTTAGTGTCACTTGATCCTAGTCAAATCAACATTCAAATCTCTTAACTATTTCAGTGTATTTCCCATTGGTTTAGCCAACAAGAAGTATAGTGTTTGCAAACCCAGTTTCGGTGGGGTTTAGTTAATCATTTTGTTGTTCATTTTCTGTTATTTATTTCAGTTTATTTTCAGCAAGCCTTTTTCTTTTTTTTACAAACACGATCTGAGCCTAATCAATTAATACACTTGCACACACAAGCACACCTTAAGCGAAGGGTTCTTTGTTTACACCCCAAGCCAAGACTTAACATAATAAATTTATCTCCTCGCATCGAGACAAAGATATATTGCTAATCTCCCTTCACCATTTCCGTGTTCCGTGTGCCTTATCAGCATTGTGCCACCAAGGCGTATGTAGCAGAGACTATTAGGACTTAACCACTAGTTTCCTCTTGGGCATATTACTCCTCCCCGTCAAATTCGAGGTCATAGCCCTTCGAGTCCCCATACTGACTCTTCTCCTGGTTATTCTGATTCCTCATCTAATTCTGAGCCTCCTTCACTGCATGTTGTGTGTAGAGCATGATTGTTCAGAGGTCTTTGTTTCAGCCAGATGTATACCCCAGGAAGTTTGTACACCCCTCCACGCGGGGGGGTGCGGGGGGGACTTGTCCCCCCTGCGGGGGTCCGGCGGGGGCTCAGGGGCAGTGCCCCCGAAGCTAAAAACAAATGTAAAATTGCCTTGTAAAAGTATAGTAATTTCTAGTCAATCTGGGCCGATCATTAGGCAGATGATCTGACGGTAGAACTTATGTTTAGTTTAGGGTTTTTTTCCCTAGAAGGCAACCCCTCTCTTTGTATGAGGGCATTGTATTGGAGGCTGAGATATAGATGTGTATTCTGTGAGCGAGAAACTGAGAGGTGAGATTGTGAGAGAAAACAGAGGATATTACAGCGGATTTGTTGTAGGTTGTGTCTCTTCATTTTGCTGGATAATAGAAAGGAAGGACTGGCTTTTCGGTGTGGATGTAGCCCAAACTGGGTGAACCATGTATATATGTGTCTCTCTTGTTTTATGCGTTCTCTGTGTTTATATTTCTGCAATATTTTATGTGTTCCATTGCTCCGTAATATATAATTTTCATAGCCCTTCGAGTCCCCATACTGACTCTTCTCCTGGTTATTTTGATTCCTCATCTAATTATGAGCCTCCTTCACTGCATATCATCACCATGTCTAGACCCACAGCTGGTGCAGGAACCCAACCTAGTGTTGGCTCTGGTTCTATACCAGTGGTCACATCAAATGGAACAGTCTAGGAACCATTCTGGCAGCCCCCATGCTCTCCTTTATGGATGGGTTAAGCCTACTGGATCTTAACACCATGATGTTGGTTGGCCCTCTATGCCGACTAAGCTTCCCTCAGACATCCCAAAGTTTGAGGGTATTGCTGGAGAGGATCCTACTAACCATGTTCGATCCTTCCACACATGGTGTTCGTCCAAGTCCATAACTGATGACTCCATTTGTCTTCAGCTCTTCCAATGCACGCTCCTTGGAGACATTGCAAAATGGTATGTAGACCAACCCTCCGCATCTCATTCCATTTTTGCAACGCTTGCTAAAGCGTTCCTTTCATATTTCTAGTTACCTCTCTGATACGACACTGGTACAGAGCTATTGACCACATTTTGTCAGTCCTCCGCTACTCGCCTTTCTGAACATTTTCAAGATTGTCGTCGAAGGAGAAGCACATGCCATGCCCCGCCTTTCGAAGACTGTATCTATCTAGATTGGTTTCTTAAGAGCCTTTTATCCCCCATTGGGAAAGATGTTGCGTCCCATTTTCCTCAGACTGAGGAAGAAGCTCTCCAAACTGCTTTGAGATATGATCTGATTTATGCACAATCTAATTATGTCTATACTGTCATTCTAGATCTCCCTCATCCTAAAAGTGCCAATGTACCGAGGGAATCTCATGCCACCAACGGTATCGTTGGATCCCTTTCACACTCTTCACCATATACTCAACAAAGTTATGGCTGTGCACAAGGGGGGCACCAGTTCCTCCAACACTTATGCCCCTCTTGCTAGCAACATGTTTCCTGGACCCCAACTCGTCTACCAAATTGTTGTTCTTCCTTATGTGCAGTTGAGTGTTCCATCCCCTCAAGCATTAGCGACGTAGCCTCCCATGCATCCTCAGCCCCTGCAGACATCGCCCCTTCAAGGTCAAGTGTTTGCACAACAGAGTACTACCAATCCCCAAAATTTGAAGAAAAATAATAAGGGGGAGGGTAACAAGGGTAACCAGGACAATCAAGGTAACCAGCTTAGTGAACCCCAGGGGAACTAGCCTAACACCAACAACCAGTAACAGGGTGGCCAGCCCAAGCAAAACAAGTCTATTTGTAAAAACAAGCCTTCGCATGTTGTGGTGTACATAGCCACTACACAAATGAGTGTCCCCTCTTAGCCCAGATGTGCCAAATGTGGGAAACTCAAGCAACTTCTAGAGGTCAACAATCACCTCACATTCCTGTGCCATCTCAACCGACAGTGCTCACAAATCCTTTCCCACAGCAAGGATTGTTTGCTGCTCAACCTCAGCCAAGTCAAGCAGCTCATCTCTCCCAAGCTTCTAGTGCCGGTGACTACTATATCCTCATGATGGATTCTAACGAGGTCAAAACATCTGATCAATAACCAGCTCCTTAGCACTCTATTGTTACCATCTCAGCTGAGTCATCTGGATCCACCCACCCAAGACCTCCACCATTAGTGGGTGCCTCTCTTATGTTTCTACCAGGAACTGTTCCTCCAGGTTTCAAACATCCAGGAGTTATTCCACTAGGACATTATCCTATCGGCCAGATACCTTTCTTATTCCCCCCTCCGGCAATTTTTTCTATACCTGTCATGGTTTCACTGGTCCTTTCTAACATGACTTTGGGGATCCCATTATGGTACATCAATCCCCCTACAAACATCACTCCTGGTCAGCCAAGCCCATATCACACTTTGACCCCAGTTCAACTAGTCCCCATGACCCCTGTTGCTGCTTCAATTCCATTACAACCTCAACAGGAACCAGCTACTATTGTGAAGGCATCTAGCCAGGGGGTCAAATCCAAAATGAAAGATTTGAAGGACAAGGCTCCCCAAGCTCCTCCAGCCCCTAAGGCCCCAAATCCAACACCCCCATGCGCTTTGTGTCAAGTTGTTGGGCACGCCACCAACAATTGTCCTGAACTTCCTCAACTTAAGCCTTGGTTCATGAAGAGTTCCCTGAGTCAAATATCCCAAAAGTCCATGTTAACTTACTGGTCCCACCTAAGAAACTTAAAACACTTTGCACAAAACACCCTTGTGCCCTATGTGATCTTCATGGTCACTATTCTCATTGTTTCCCTCGTCTCGATGAATTTTGTGATTGCCTTGGGGCGATTTGTGAATACGAGGCCACTCGTAGTGGAGCCTCTACTCCTATACCTATGGATTCTAATACCACCAGTCAACCAAAACAGGGAAACTCTAGCCCTACTATTGTGATCCCTCCCCCAAATGTCGAGATGACAGACACCACAAGCCCCATTATTTACCTGTCATCATCCTTGAGTTCATTTCAGGCAAACCTTTATGATGTTTCTGTGCACACTTTTGTCGGACCTCTTTCGATAGAATCCCAGGTCTCAACATCAGTAGATCCTTCATCTACCAGTCTGTTGTCTACGATTCTAGATGATGTGTATGTGAACCTTATTTCTCAGGTTGATGCATTAGGTAATTTCGTCGCGTCAAGTAGCCAGTCTTCCTCACATCTGCCCATCTCCCAGCCTGATGAGGACACCATGGAAGTTATGTCTACCCTTGATTACCCCTACCCTTAAGTAAGGGGGCATTTCTTAGAGGATTATGAAGGCCATTTCCTTATTAATTCTTCCAATGTGCTCTACCTCAAGAAATTTCACTCATAGTACATCCCTTTCATTTGTGTGTCTTTATTTCTTCCATGAATTTAGGTAGATTGCATCATCTCATCCATTGTCTTTTGCACCTTTCATATGTATCCATCATCCACACCATATATCGGTCATGTCGACGATGCAAGTGGCTTCTCCCAGAATCTAGCCTCGCCAGCCTGGGCCATTTTTCCCCCTTGCATACGTTAATCCTTTCAAACGACATGTGCATTGGATCTACCACCAATAATTAGGTTGAATATGATGTAGTGATAGGCTTGTTAATCGATTCCTTCTCTCATCGCATCCTTCATCTTCATGTTCATTTAGATTCCTTTCTACTTGTCATGCAATTGAATGGTGTGTATCATGTGCATAACCAAGTCCTATTTAAAAAATATCTACGAGTTAATTTATTGGTACATGAGTTTGAAACTATTATGTTCGGTCATGTGCCTAGAGCCCAAAATCACTCTATAGATACCATCGCAAGCAACATTCTAGATTGGCATTTATCACGTGTATACCACAGAAGATAAGCATAAACAAAATAAATGGTGAACCATCATCGTCATATAAAATTCATAATCATATTATGTATCATATAAGTGTTTGGATCCCATATCTCTAAATACATCAAGTACGTCCATAGCATACTGGGGGGTCACATAGGCCCCTACATCTCCTTTGGAGGATCTCGTGCCAAGTTGTGCTGAGATTCTTGAATCCCTTTTTCAAGCACTTGGAACACAATGGTGCTCCACAAACTCCTCCTGTTAGGGGGAATCATTCCCACCTTTGCATACCAGATTAATCCCCTCCACCACATATGTTTGTGGACAGTATCCCATGCTTGGAGGCATGATGGTTTTCCCCTGGCCATATTATCAATTAATTAACATAAGTCTCTGGTCAATTATCGTCCCATTCCTTGTATAGTTTGTCCTATCGACCTCTTCGGCGAGCCATATGCACATCGCATACTGTAGACGTTTGATACCATATCTTCAAATATTCTACTCTATGTCCACATAGTCCCCCTATTTGACTTCGTGGGTGAGAATGATTTTATACCTCCTCTAGTAGTTCATTCTTGTTTTCCTCTTCCCTTAATTCTTCATCAGGAACCATCGTTCCAAGAGGCATTAAGGCCATCTTTATACAAGTAAGGCCACTTTCCTAAAATTCATATATCTTGATTCTGATGGTCGGCTTATCCACTATGATCTCCACAAGATTTAGGGCCTTCTCCTCCTCCCAAATTGGAGGGAAAACGTCATTTCATAGAAAAATACCCAATTTTTCTATCGCCCATTACGACTAGACCGTAGCTCAGTTTTATGAACTGTAAGCACCATTGGAAAGCTCTCATTGAGCTCTATAAGGTGTCTTGCTCAGTTTTTTATGATTTGACACTTCACCAAGAAACCATTTTTCCAAGAAAGGTCACTTCGTCGCCTCTCAAAATCGAATTTTGTCACAAAGCAAAACTTGTACTTTGAGGTCCACCTCCTCTTAATACTTGTCGTACCATATGTCGATTTTTATGATAAGTACCCATCACTTACTCATGTTTTGATGGTCCCCACCAAGCATAGTCTATGTGGCAGTGCCATCGAGTCACCCTTGTTTAGAGCATCCGCGATGATTCAGCCTTGCATTCTTGGAGTCTATTTCATGTCCCATAATATCATGTCATAGTATTCCATCCATATTTGCATATCGTTCATACTCTGTTGCCCATTTTTTCCTCCAGTCATACTTTCCCCATCCCCTCCGGAGTTGAGCCAGTTGCTATCAGGTCAGTCATGCACTTTATGCTCTGATAAGGGTAGTCGTCTAGTTGTCCCTCAGTCCCACTTTTTCCAATTATCCCTGAAGTTAATCCATCGGTCACATTACTATTTTACCTCATTTTGTAGTTGAGGATCCTCATTGCCTCATCTATCGTAGGCCCTATTCTGTCTAAATCATATCATTTATTCCAGAAGAACGGCCTAGAGGGGGGTGTATCTTGGTTCCATCCTCCATTCTTGTTCGGTGCTTCGGATCTAGTAAAGGGTCTCATTATTTCCCTTTGACTTGGTTGTTTCATGTTTGTGATCCATGCACTTGATGGTCCAGTGATGCAGTATATTGCACCAGTGATTCCCGAGTGTGCATGAGATGTTTCAGACCTCATAAGGTGGTGGCCCTTCAGGTAGCCCCCCACATGCCCGGATGCATACCTACTATGCTACAGCCTCAGATGAAGTTGCACAGAGTTGATGGGTTCGGTTCCTACCGATCGCAGTGTTCATAGCATGCACGTCCCCTCTAGATGATCCATTCAGTTTTGCAAAGCCCTTCCTTGTTCAGCAGGGCTTCTCCGGTTGTTCTACCCTCCCTCCCACACATTTTTTGAGGGAAGGGTCTTTGTATCTCATGTACTCATATATTATTTTATTTAGTCCTGGATCATGTTTTTCCAAGTGCATTATGTATGTGGGACACATTGTATTATTTTGTAGCTCTGTTATGCCAGCATGTCATGTCCATTCAGTGTGTACTTCATTGCCCAGTTTTATATTTCTGGGTGAATCGTTATTTTTGTACTAGGTTATCTCGAAGGGTATGTGTATGTCACCCCCACCTCATTGAGGTCTAGTACCACAACATAAAAGGAGACTTTTCATTAGTCTCACCCCCTCTGTACCTATCCTCTTTTAAATTCAGCTTCATCTCTCTCTCTCTCTCTCTCTCTCTCTCTCTCTCTCTCTCTCTCAATCTCCGACTCCCTTGTGTTTTCTAGTGATTGTGTCTTTACAACGTACTTTAGTCATACGTTTTTCTCCTAACACCCGTGTGTTGGGGGGCAATCTGTTATCACCAAAAAATTGATCATCTATCCTAATTTACTAGATGGATCGAAGTACACCATGTAAAGCCAATTTTACCATAGTAAAATTGCTTTCACTGTGAGAAATTACTTAATAAACCACCTTTGTTAAGTAATTTATAGTTAAAACCACGAAGAATAATTAAATAAATCACTATTTATTTTATTTTCTTCTAGGAATAATTAATTTGACCATTATTATTATTATTATTCCTTGTCATATTTGATCGAATCATGAAAAATAAACAGATAAATCATTAATTGTCTTATTTTTCTCCAACAATAATTAATTAATCACTAATTAATTATTATTCTTTGTCAAATTTCACTAAATCCCTTAGGAATAATTAAATAAATCCTTATTTGTTTATTATTCCTTAACTAATTCCTGGAGATGATAAATAAATCATTTATTTATTTATTATGTCTAAATAAAAGTTTAAATACTTTTCCCCTCCTAACCAAATATAATACAATATTCCAAGTGGTTATTCCAAGAATGGGATAAATAATATTTTATTATTGCTCATTATTCGAGGATAACTCAATATTTTCTTATAAATAGAAGGGTTTTCCATTCATTATTCACTTTTGATTATTTTCATTGTTGCACTCACTGTTGTAACTCTGATTATTTTCATTGTCGCACATCATATTTTTGTTGGGTTTATGCATTATAGAGGAGAGAGACTCTACACAAGCTGAAGACATTTTAGGATAGCCAAGAACCCATCCCATAGAGGGGGACTAGTAACATTTATTTGTTCTCTTCACAGGTGTTATTATAAAATTATTCTTTACATATCTGGTTTCCATTAGATGATTGGAGTTATTACTCTTTCTTTTTGTTGTTTAACTATGATTGTGGCATAGATCTAGACTTTGGCAGGTTTTGTTTCTATCAGTTGCTACAGATCTACAATGTTTAGTAGCCATTTATATTGTTGAGATTATTTTTCATCCACAATCTTAAGTGTGTTCTTTCCGTACAACTCTGAGAAGAAAAAACTACAACAAGAAATATTCAAATAAAGAATTCGAGGGGTAAAATCTTTTGTAATATTCATGGAATGTTGTGTGAAAATATTTCAAGGAAGATATGATGCCATGAGGTAGTGTTTTGTACTAGACTCTAACACCTTCCTCTAAAGAATACATGAACAACTTCATGTGTACATCTTCAAAGAAAATACCTTGTTTCTTCATGCATTCGTGAAGCTTTTTTAGGTGGTGGTCAGACCTTCTCTCTGTGTTCCCATTGAATCTAGGCAAATAGTTATCCCACTCGTGAAATCAAGGGACATGATGGGGAGAACCAGTAATAGAAGAGAGATCCAGTGGGGCGAATTTGTTGGCCAGAAATGCAGGAAGGGCCATCTTTAAAACCTCCCTATATGATTTATTTCAGCTTCAAAGGTAGGGATATTTTTAAGTTGCTATAGCGTCAGAGTGAGTATGGGACTGCTTGAAAGCCAGTATGATCAGATAGAGATATGGATAGTGGATTCGCCAGGATGTTTACCATAGAATTGATAGTTGAGTCGCTAAGATGAGAGATCTTCAAAACACACTTCCCTAGCTCACCTAACATGGGAAATGTAAAACTTTGTTGTTCCCAGGGAAAAATATTCTAATTAGATCCCCGACAATAGCACCAGAAAGATGTTGTGGCTAAATCTTACACCTACATCACCAGTGCAACAGGAGGCAAGGAAAGATCCCTAAAGACAGCCTCTGGATTGATTGTAGACCAGTGCCTAGGACATCTTAAATAGATGAGTTATTGTAAGGTTATATATGACGGGTTTGCAACACTCCAATTGTCACATAATGAAACATAATGAGGGGGCTTCATTGATTCCTCCAAAGGTATGAGTTATGGATTTCAGGTACTCCCTCACACACACAGTTCCCAGTAGTCTCACATAGAACAGCAGAGGCCGATTACTTCAAAGGGGATTATAGCTTAATAGGTTTTGTTGAGTAAAGGAAAGAGGATTAGGAGAAAGCATAACTCATCATATAGAGCCCAAAACATCCATAATTCTATGTTGAAAGCATCGAGCCGCAAGCAATGGGAAATTCAACACTTGTTTGAGTTACAAGCAGAAATAATGGACTAAAAAGAGGATGGGTGCTATGATTCTTATAGAGCAGTTTAAATATATACTTCAGCCCTTCATACAAGCATTATGCATTAATAAATCAATGCACATGGATCTGTAAGGAAGCATGAAATAAGTTATAGCATCTATTGTAGCACAGATGCAGAGAAGAATATGAACATAATGGAATTAATGGAAGGAAAAACATACTATAATGCTAAGAAGGAGGAATCACCACCATTTTTGTGATAGTTTGAAGATATGCCTGTGTAAATTCATACAATATAAGATAACAGTCATTCACTTACAGAGTTATGAGCCAAAATATGGTATCACAGAGTTCAGCCTCGTGGGTGAGAAATTCCAGAACCTCTGTATAATATTGCTTCCCCTATTTATAAGAGATGGGGGAGCTAGAATTACAAAAATATCTAAGAGCCAAGGCTACACCTGCCATACTAGACTAGTTGTATGCCTTGTAAGACTTTGTTACCTACAGATTACAACAGTGATTGAATCCCTTTCTCAGAAATAGAAAATACAGAAAGTGAAGGAGGAATAGGAGGAATAATGGAGGAGGGGTCCTCTACTGTCTCTGTGAGAGCTCCAGAACATACCCTTTATCTGTCACAGTGTGCTTCCCATGCTACTCGGCCTGCTTCTCTCTCTTCTGCCTTAACTTCCTAAGTGACCTGTCCGGTGGAGTAGGGAGTGGAGTAGGAAAGGCGTGTGCCCAAGATGTCCTTCTCTGTGTAGAGGGATGGGGCACCATGTCATGCCATTAATCCTTCCTAAGTTCCTCCCATACTGCTCTACAGTTGCGCCATGCTTCATTAATAACGCAGCTACAGACCCATCTGCCCATTTAAAATATCTATAATGGCGCTCTCGTCACACCACGGCTGCGGGTATTTTAATCATTTAAAACAGGTGAAATAGGCAACACTTTTGATTTCCCCCCTTAGCCCCCTTATCACAGCCCCTGTGTGATGTTATTCAATATGACCAGGGCTGGGACTAGGGGTTTATTCTTTGAGTGCCAAGGCTTCAAACAACCATGCGTGGGGGCCTTTTCCCTTTATAACTTGAATTGCCTCTGATTGCCTCTTACATCGCATCATCCGAACTCTCACAGATGTGAAAAAATTTATGAAATGTGGCTTATGAAATATCACATCTAGGGCCTTTTACTTTGTTATCGTAAATCCCGCATATCGGTGCTTCAACTCTGTTTTACCGTGCTATATGTTTTTTCCTTGGCTCGAGCCGACAGTCTCGACACAAGGTCCTTATAGACCCTTCCCTAGCCATTAATCGCATCCAGGGGAGGAGTCCCACATATCACAATCGCAGCTGGGGAGGAGAAGGCCCCTTACCCACTCCAATCGTTGATCGTCAATCACCTATAAAATTGCTGACGTCATCACTCCATATCACCTGCTGATTTCATCACTGCCACATGTCACCCTATGAGTAGTGACACATGGCACGTGGAAACAGCCCTATAGGACCTCTAAAAACATCAAATATGAGTGACATGTGTCATCTGCCATGTCATCTTTTGTACTTGCCATGTTACTGCTGAAGTTGGCTTCCATGTCAACTCGATGAACCAATCAGACGCTACCACATGGCCTGCTAGAGAAGAGAGAAAGAGGCCTGCCAAGCCCTATTTTTCCATGCTTTCCTTTGTATTTTAAAATCATCCCTCCCCGATGATTTTGGTTCATATTGTGATATCAGCCTCCCTTTGTTGTTTCGAGACTCAAACCCCATTGATATGCGATAATGAGGGATTGTGGCCTATGGAGGAGAGAGAAGGAGTAGCCCTGCCCTTGGTTTTGCAGCATTTTCCTTTGAAAATCGGAATCAACCGCTCCCCAGTGATACAGCCTTATATCGCAGATTGGTCCCCGTGACGCTTTTTGAGTTTGCTATAATTGTGGGGATGCTAAGGTGCAAGATGCGATATCAGCGTTCGGTGCTTTGAACCGCCGATAATCCTTAAGCATGTGCTCCAAGACCTCACTGATACGCAGCATGCGAGAATATGGGTAGTATGACACATGGACCCCATAAAGGAGAGAGAAAGGGGATCCACCTACCCTGTTTTGCACACCTTTTCCTTTGTTAGCTTTCCCATTTCTTCCCTGGCGATGTTACATTATACCGCGGGATTGGCCCCTTGTGAGGTCTATTAAGCATGGAACCCATCGGTCCACCAATATGCGATGTGCTTTGTGCCCAGGTCCCGATTGCGATTGTCTCCTCAGACTTAGCCATTTTTTTGGATTTTCTAAGTTTTTCAAGGGGATTCTTCAACATGCTTTAATTTCTTCCCCAGGAGTCCATTTTTGGACTTCCATATACCACCAAAAATCTTTTTCCGAGAACTACGCAATGGAGTTGGTCCCCTCAAGATTAGATAGCTTCTATGTCTCATAATTTGGCATAAAACATCACTGTTATTTGGATTTGGAAGCAACTAGTGACTGAAGAAGTAGTGAGTGACAACATTACCCATGCCCCTACACACAAGTTCTCATGAAATATTTATAAGAATGTAAACATGCACACAAGATTTCATGGAATATTTTCAAAACCATAAACATGTACCCAAGATTTTATAGAGTTTTTTTCAAACATTTAATACAAATAATACAACCTTAAAGGTATGCTCAACTAATCTCTCGTCCTAATAAATTGCAACAAAGAGTTAAACATGTCTTCGACCTCAATCCAGATAAGTTAAATACCATGTGGCATCCCAACTCTCCACATATGGGAGTATGACAGATATCTTACCTTTAAACTTGCCAACACACCTGCACATTTTTATCTTGTACACTTGATTTTATCTGTATAACTCCTATGAATTGACTATCCATTTGTCAGCATAACTTGTTCTCGCTCTAGCTTTCCCCGATCCCATCCTCCATCAAATTTATTTTCAAGAAACATCATATGTCTAATGAATGTACCTACCATGGTAGTTGCAATCCATTTAAATGTTTCTGATACATTAAACCTTGTAAATCAATAATAAGGCCTCTTTTTTTATTTTAATAAATCATAAATGCCAATGTACTATGTTGGATGGAAGGATATTACATACAACCTTCCTTGAAGTAAACATTGTCCTCAGTGTTTATCATTAACTTTTACTCGAGATATAACAATCTAAACAATCAAAAGGGGATAGTTCCCCTTTCAAAATAAAGGATTTAAATTCCAAGAAATACCAATAAGCAAAAATAATAATTTTTATCAATTTTCATAATCATTTACAACTGCAAAAATAAGCAATTTCTACTTTCTCTCACTTAGCCCATTATTTAATTTTTTTAGAGAAAAAACAAAAACCCTATACCATCTTACCATTACTTACCAATTACTCTTGAAAATCATTGTTACCTTACGCAAATACTCTAAAAAGGGTTTGATAGCCCATAAGCACTCCATGGTAAGCACCCTGTAATGTATGATTAACAAAATCAACATAGTCACGTTAATCACAACATTTCCAATCAAATGAAATACTTTTAATTATCAATTATTTATGCAATGTCAAATAATACTTTAACCACGATATTTCCATAATTACTCAAAGAGCACAAACCCTCTAAATATCATCAAAATGATAAATCATTGCACTACGTGCACACTGCCTTAGCTCCCACTAAATGAATCCACACAATACTTCTAAAAGTAATCAGAGAGCACATAGCTCTCTAACCATCGAAGTAATCAATAGTTGCACCAAGTGCATATTGTCTTAACTCTTGCTAATACATTCAAAATATTAGTAATACAATAAGGGAACATACACTTCGAGTAATTCCTTTCCAAGAACTAGGCTCCTTTCCTGTCAAGATGTACATAAAATATTTACACAATAATATATAAAATTCATTTTTAACCCACATAATTGATTACTTAAGTTTTTATTCTATGAGAACCACAATGGTAAAAACAATATTCCTCCCAACCAATGGGAATTGTTTTCTACAACTAGATTGAGTCATTTTCACATCCAAACAGTTCTTTGACAAAGACCATGCCAAATCTAGTTTGGAATTCCACTAGCCAACTAGCTCAAGAATTTCAATGACCACACAGGGTCCAATACAAGATTCCTCTTGGCAGCGTCCTTCCTATTCCTCTAACGGTGTCTCGCCTATGAGGAATTTTGGGCCTTCTCCAACAGGATCCAAACTCAATAAGGTTTTTTCACTCTCACCATCTTGACCAACCCATTTCCCTTTCTAAGATCATTTATCTCTAGGGAGAGAAAATCTAGGTGGGAAAGTACCATCAACCCCTCTGGGCAGGAATCTATCATCAACCCAAGGCCTCCCAGCCTTTCACAACTGTCCACAACTATCTAGCAAGTAAAATTCTCTTTTAGCACTCTTTCCAACAATAATTTACATAACAAACGATATGCACATTATCATGAAACCAAAGAAACATTTATGAACATCATGCATTCATACTTGACCCTCAACATGGGTCCATAATGTCTAGATTGACATGACACATAACTGACATACAGATGGTATACATTCCGATTTTCTAAATAACACAATCGTGCATATCATAAAATTATACTTCTTCATTTATGGTTTCAATTCGTGTTGCAATGTTTTACGTTCATAGATTCTCATGTTGACATTAAATTATCCCTACTTAATCCCATCAATAATGTTAGTCATAAATATGCATTGTTTAAACAAGTATTCGCGTTCACAATCATTTTAGTTTCATGCATAAAGGTATATGAAAAAAAAAATTAACGTGTAAATGTCAATAACATTTAGGGTAACAATCCACCATTCTCAATTTCCCACAATGTATTGTTACAAACAAACCAGCACATGAAGAACTACCATAGTCACTTATTTACAACTTACAATAAGCTTTAATAAAAACTAATTAATGCATATAAGTTTTATTAGTTATTCATGCAACACTAACTAATCAATGCTACCAACAATCTTAATGCAGGCATGACAAGACTCAACCAGCAACTAGCTACTACAATCAAGTCTCACTACTTGACTCATTGGTTATTTTTAACATCTAAAGGGGTTCTTTCAATTTCCTTTTAAAACATTCTATTTCCTTCTTCAAGGAAATTCCCTCTCTTTTACATTCATGCATTCATTCATTATAAACAGTGCATTGTAACTTTTAAACATGTTCATTAAATGTATCATTAATATTTTTATATTTGTAAAGGTTGGTAGTCAAATCTCACTTTCACTAGTGAGTGTTAAAGATTGTTCGCAGGTGTAACAAATGTTTTATTGTCTTTTATCCTGATCGGAATTCAAATTTTATGAACACAAATTTTCAACAAGTTGTATTACTTACTACTCTTTAATGCAATTATAAACATGCATCACGCATCTCATGCCAAAAGTAGTCTACTGCATATTTTGATATGTAGATTGTTAGAATCATACCTAAGATGATACCCACTAGTATCATAGCTCGATTTATTTTCTTCTTACCAATTCCCTAAAGGCGCCAGTGTTGAAACCTTCAACTCTGATACCACTTGTAACATTCCCCGGTAACCTCGCATGAAAATTCATGGAGTTAGAATTTTTTACACAATTTACCCATGGGTAACTATCCAAATTACTATTTTAGATTCCTCATTAACCATTAGATAGAATCTTCATCATTACATAGAGTAACTTTAGTAAAGGAATAGTAAGTTACATAACCATTAACAACCATTGTTGTAGCATATTAACATAAAATTTCTTATGTAACCTTGCATCATTTTCATGATTCATTTAACTAGATTAGTTAATCACATACTTGATATTATAAACATCAACTCATGCAAGGAATCTGCATCATAAAAGTAGCACACCAAGTAACCACATCATTAGACATTGATATACCCTAGAAATTCCATAGGGTGAAAACCAACAAATGTTTAAATTTATTATTAAATGCTTGTGAGCGTGTTAACCCCTCACTCAATGGCTTAAAAGGGAGTCCATCACTTAACTATTGTGATAAAATGTTACAAAAAAATATCATTTAAATACAACCTATCTACCTAAAATCTATTACTATCATCATGATATCATTTACCCACAAATCTTCAACCTTTATATCTTTGTGCCATGGTTGTTCCATCAATGGACCGTCTTGTAGGTCGCACTCCCCAATCTACATGGACCAACAAATATTTACCTGCTATAATGTTAAACATGAACTATCCTTTGCACAAGTCACCATCATTTCCTACAATTGTTGTCGTCAACACACTTTGATATCGTGATTAGATAAAATATTAATCAACCAATAATCAATTTTTATTAGTGCCACTTCAACATCTACTCATTTTCATATATAAAACATAAACAAAATGTCATGAAATGCCTTCTTTAACATAATTGCACATGCATTAGTAACAATCATACCACTATCAAGGGTCATCTTTCCAACAAAACGCTAACGTAATGTTGCATGCACTTTCATATTCTTTCTAAAGGAAAGCTAACATACTAGATAATGTTCTTCTGCATGCAAATGTATAACAATTTTTTAAGAGAACTAGCCCAACAAGTCATTTTCTTTGTGCCTACTATTATGTTTTGTTTTCCAAAGGGATCAAAGGCATAACATCCGCTCTTTTATGCATGAAAATAGACATTTTACTCTTACCTAATGATGTAGCCCAATAGCTATACGTAATATTCTCCCAAAAGAAATCTAATACCATAGCTAATACCTTTATGCGTGCAAATGCATATTATTTTTCCCAAAAGAAGACTAACACAGTCAATATTATGTGATTTCACCTTTCTTTTATCCAGATATCTAATACCAAAACTATACTTTTCCATGCATGCAAGTGCATATGTTTCTCTAAATAATCTTAGAAAAGGAAGCTCAACGCAATAAAGCATGTGATTACTAGTTTTTCTCTCCAAGAATCTAATTCAATAATGCATGCAAGGACATATTTTTCTCTTCTCTTCTTTTTTAAGAGTTCTACCACAACAAATACTTCCTTGCATATGAATATATATATTTAGTTTCCAAGGAATCTAACACACTAATTATTTATTTTCGAAAAGTTAGCAAACTCACTAGCTATTACGCATGCAATACAAAATCTTTTCCTATCACTCCACACATCAGACATATTTGCAATATTTCCTCAATAAATATAATGAATGACAAATTATTCTCAAATAACACAACCAATTGTCTTTTATGCAAAAGTTTTATGTGAAATCTTTATCAAAAATTTTACTTATCTCTTTTTGCATGACTCGAGCTTCCCATGTGTATAAAATCATATATTCATTTCCAGTATATCAAATATATTAGATATTATTCCTATGCACATAAACACATATTCTCTTTAAGAGTCCAGTGTTTCTCTTTAAAAATTTAATGCATAGGCATCATGAGAATATCCTCAGTGATATTTTAAATGAAATAACTTATTTTTTTTGTACTTTCATAGCGAAATTTTACATGCATTTCTTTTTATGGATTCCTTATTTTCTTGTATATAATGTTTCATGTATTTTATTTGATATAGGGTTTCACATATTCTTTTCAAGAACTCTAATTCATGAGTCATTCTTGCAATGCACTACTTATTATTTTTCCAACAAAATGTTACTCTTACTAGCTACTTTTCATGTGTGCAACCACATATTCGTTTTACAAGAAATCTATCATTAATCATTATTTTTGCCAGCAATACAAATTCTTTTCCCAAAAATACTAGCATAATAATTGTCCTTTTATGCATAAAAATTCAAATTTCCCGTCGTATTTTATGGGTAACCAATGTTTTCTATGCACAAGTATTCATGGGTTGTTTTCATCTAATTAATTATCTTCAAAACTTATAATATTTCCCTTGGTTAATTTATTTTTACACATAAACACAAACTCCTTCCCAACAAGAAACTACTACAACATAATTTCTATGAGCATGAGAGTCGAGGAAAATCTTTCCAAAATATTATTGTATTTAACTACTACAAGAATTTATAATAACTCTTGCAACAAGGTAAATCTAATTTATTGATGCCTCTACACACAAGTTCTCATGCAATATTTTTAATAATGTAAACTTGCACACAAGCTTTCATGGAATATTTTCAAGAAAGTAAACATGTGCACAAGATTTTATAGAGGTCTTTCCAAACATTTAATATAAATAATGCATACCTTAAATGTATGCTCGACTAACCTCGCCTAATAGTAGCTTGCAACAAAGAGTTAAACATGTCTTCAACCTCAGTCCGAATAAGTTAAATACCATGTGGCATCCCAACTCTCCATAGTTGGGAGTATGACAGATCCCTTACCTTTAAACTTTCCCACACGCCTGCACATTTTTATCTTGTACGCGGGATTTTATCTGTATAACTCCTGTGAATTGACTATCCATTTGTTGGCATAACTTCTTCTCTCTCTAGCTTTCCCCGAGCTCATCCTCTATTGAATTTGTTTTCAAGAAATGTTACATGTCCAAGGAAATGTACCTTCCATGGTAGGTGCAATTTGTTTAACTGTTTTAGATACATTAAAGCTTATAAATCAATAATACGCTCTTTTTTTATATTAATAAAATCATAAATGCCAACATAATATGTCAGTTGGAGAGATATTACCACTTTGGCTAAGAGGTTCATGCAAACTCACAGTAAATTAAGTAATTCACACTCACTCAAATTAACTCATACTCTCAATATTGATTGCCCACCATGTGGGAGTAATTTACTATTTCCAACAAAACTGTCTCCAATAACCAGTCCCAAAAATCTCTAATATTAAGCATGTTGATCACCCCAAACCACACAAAGACACGAATGCATGTGTGCATTTCTCATCTCTTATAGAGGGCCCAGAGAATGCAAGAACTTGGTCCTTTATCAATTTAACATAACTTAATGTTGTTGAATTTGCTTCTCCATCAACTTGGACAAGGAAGGGAATATTGTATTGTAGAACGGGAGGGGCAGTAGAATTGTTGACAGCACGCATTCAAACTAAAGGGCATGTCACATATCGCAATTGGGTGCAAACTAGGTTTCCATTTGTGAAGTTCCCCAAACCTTCAATTTCCACATAGAGTTCTGAATGGATCTACATGTATTGTTATGTATTTATATCACTAAAAATATTTAGATTTTTGGGCGGTTATACATGTCTTAATTTGTAGCTTATCAAACGATCTGAAGTTCAAACATTTGGGGAAAATAAGAGAGGAGATGGTTTTGGTCATATTATAGTGTTCACGTATGGGATTATTTTTCCGCACACCCTTATAATACGCAATGTAATATTGACAATATCAATTTATCTTCGGTCTCGTCCTTATAACTAATGAGTATACTTATAAGGTCGTATAGTCATTGGAAATATGAATGTTCAAGTGATATATTATATAATATTCAGCGATATTGACTTTGATATCACTTAGGTAATATTTAGTGATATTGATCCTGATAATGAAAATTATAAGGGATGGTTAAATTATTATTTTTTATTTTGAATATTTTTTTTATTGTTTTTCTATCGAAAACTGTATAGTCAAAACATTATGAAAATAAAAATTTATGGTAATAAAATTTGTATATAAATTTATAGAAGAATTTGATATTCATAAATATGTATAAAACATAAAATAATAGGAATGAAAAAAAAAAAAATGTCATGAGATTTTTTTTCATAGGCAAAATAGATTTGAAATTCCAAGCCTAAAAGGAGTACTTCAACTTTGTGGCCTCATCAAACAATCATAGTTGACTTGTGTAAATCTTTGCAATAAATGCAGTCAATGCACTATTATAAACACCAACCTACATCCATCTTAACTCGAGTGTGAAAGGGATCAAATCTTTTTTCACTCTAAAAGAAGTTTGCACCTCAAGAAATATAATCAATCTAGACCCTTCCTATAAATATAGGTTAATTTAATTATTAAGTATATTTAATTATAATTATTATTTTTATTTTATTTTACTTAATCAAAATATTAACGAGAAATTACATTATAACATCTTTACCATACTCTCTAGAAAGAGAAACGCCTGCCAAAATTATACACCGCGAAAGAAAGCTAAGAAGCTCTGATTCACACAAATAGAAACTCTAATATTAAATTTTAGATTTCGAAAATACCTCGATATACGTGTAACATTATGATTTTAATGCTTCGAGTTTAAAGAGCAATGCCAAGTTCTCTGATCGTTTTATATATATATACTGTAATCATTTTACTCTAACCTAGTTCTAATTGACACACCATTAATGGAAAAATATTGAAATATCATAGAAATAAGAATCCTCACAAAATTGAGAACTCGGTATAAGTTTACACATGGAGAAACAACTTGTAATATTATGGAATGTAAAATTGAAACAAAAGAAAGAAAGAACGACAAAAAGATGAGGCTCATTCTCTTCACGAAAGAAAGAATGACAAAAAGATGAGGCTCATGATACGGTAATGAAGAAAATGAAGTGAATCATTAAAACTAGGTTGTATAAAGTTTTTGATTGATGTGTGTGACAGTACGAATAAATTTTTATGTGCAAGAAGGAGTTCATAAACATGTTGAAAGTGCTAAAGAAGAAAAATATATTGATGTGTACTCGCATTATAGAGGCTTGTATACCTAGAAAATCCTAAAAGGGTTCAAATTATTAAAGCTTCATAAAGCTCATTCATGCAAAAAAGACATAAAATGGAAACAAATTGGAAGTCAAAAGAGTGGTAGGAGATGAATTTTTATATAAAAAAAAAAAAAAAAAACAATTTTCCTGAAGATTAAGCATGTTGGTCCTAATGATGGGTCTTGATTTAAACTCAAAGGGTCGATAAAAAAATTACTAATGTGGAACTATTTTTGATTCCTCAACAATAAGCATGTTACTTTGGTTGAAATTTGTTGTTTACACCAGTGATCCAGGTAGATATTGGTGGCCACCTGCCAAGTCCACCTGGACCCCCACCATTGTTCCTCTCAGCATTTTCAGTTTCCTTAATTGTAGCACAATTTACTATTTTTAGCAATTTTTCGAGTCCTGAACTTCCAGAGCCATTTTGAGGCCCTAAACGACGTTTTTTGGGAAATCGGGGGGGCAACATGGGCCTATGGACCAATGTTGCCCTTCCCAAAGTGGTAGTGCTCAGATAGATCTTTCTAACGAGCTATTGTACGCGTCAAACAGAGATCGTATGCCAAAGTTACGACCCCGGGAAGTTGATGTACCAATTTACCCAAACGGGGCCCACAGTTTGGTGTTTCATCTTCTAGGGTTAGGTTTTGGAATGTTAAGGGTTTTCCATTGTTTCTCAACAATAAATAGGCCTCCGAGCCTCATTGTAACATAGTTCAGAGGCATGTAGCCACCACATCTCTTCTCAAAGATAAGCTACCATCGCCCTAACTGGTTTATTTCCATTACTGTTTGTAAGCATATTTCAGTATTTTAAATTAATAAAATGAAGTATTATTTCCGCTGCATATCTGTGTTTATGTTTATCTCTGTAATTTGTTGCGTTTCTATTTAAGTCAGATCAGTCGTATCAGAGCGGTCTGCTTTTTCTCTGTTTTTCTTTGCATGTCCCCAACGAGGTCGGGATATAAGGAGTCAGGGTTTGAACTGGTTGAACCTTTGCAAGACCAGCCTCGCAAATCCCGACGACCTCCCATGGCGGATGAGAAGAAAGACAAGGGGGCAGGAGATCCTATCAAAATCTTGCTCGAAGAAGCCCTTGAGTGACAACGGAACGTGATGATGGACAGCTTTGCCCAAATCCTTCAGTGGCTACCCAGAAGTGACGCATCGGCCTCCAGCAGCTACTCTGGAAACGCCACGCCCTTTAAGGTACAAGTTAACTTTGAAATCCCCATATTCGAGGGTCAGATAGATGCGGATCCGTAGATAAATGGTTAAATCTGCTAGAGGGTTATTTTTCTGTTCATGAATTTTCGAGTGGGGAAAAGATTGTTTTTGCGCTTCTCAAAGCAGCCCCCCACGTCAAGGACTGGTGGGAAACCTACTACGAGCAAAAAGATGAAAATACCGGCTCACTATTTTCAGCCACACCCACCTGGAATTCATTCCAGGATGCCATCAAGGAGCAGTACTACCCTGTCGGAAGCTATGAGGATGAATACATAAAGTGGACCACGCTACGGCAGGGAAGGGACCAAGACGTGCCGGAGTTCACCAATCTTTTCCATACCCTTCGCACAAAGTTGGGCATCAAGGATTCAGAGCAGCATTTGATACTCAAATACCGCGGCTGCCTACACAAGTACATCCAGGAAGAAATAGAATTCCTGAACATCTCCTCGCTCGGCACAGCATACCGATATGCCGTCAAGGTCGAGCATAAGTTTAAACAAAAGAAGCGAGACTTTGGATCTGCGAATATGAAGCAAGGGAAAGGTGCCCCAAAACCACAGAACAAAGGACAAAGCCAAGGCGGAGCAGCCCAAGACAACACGCCAAAGCTGCAAGCAAAGAATAGCGCCGCGAAGCCGAAAAAGGACACGGGAAAATGGTGTGAGTTCCATAAGAGCTCCACTCACAACACAAGTGAGTGTCGGGCCAAGCAGTCACTGGTGACTGAGCTAAAGGTTTCAGAATCAGATGCATGTTCCGACTCTGAGTCAGAACCCGACAAGGGGAATGACAAAGGGAAGTAGATCATTGATGCGGATCCCAACGCCACTGTGGCTACCGCCAAGATCCAGAAAAATGAACCCGAAGATCCAGAGGAGGAGGAGCGTCTCTTTCACTCTCAGATGTGGGTAAAGGGCTCCCCGCTACAGTTCATTGTCAATAGCAGGAGCCAAAAGAACCTCATTTCAGCAGAGGTCGTGAAGCGGTTAGGCTTACCGACCACAGCACATTCATAACCATACACCATCGGGTGGCTTCACCAAAGACGGGATCTTCGCGTGAGCCAGTAGTGTCGCCTTCCATACAACATCAAGCCCTTCACAGATGAGGTATTGTGTGACATTTCTCCCCTTGAAGTTTGTGATGTATTGTTAGGACAACCATACTTGTGGAAGCAACATGCTGTGTATGAATCAAGGCCCCATGCTATTATTATTACATTGGGAAATAAGTTGTACAGGATACCAGAGGTAGCACCGCCTATTGCCATCTCTTTGATCACTGCAAAACAATGCAGTAAGCTCATTTCCAAAACCAGGAAATTTGTTTTCCTGATGATACGCCATCAAGGAAAGAAGAAGACGGTGGCCACGACCTCTAGATAGGGCCCCTCCGCACGACGACTACAGATAGACAAGGTCATGGAGGAGTACGAGGACATCTTCACCTTCCCCACAGGGGTTCCTCTACACTGTCAGGTCAAGCACTCCATCGATCTGACCCCAGGTGCGCTGCTACCCAATGGATCAATTTATCGGCGCTCCGTTCTGGAGAATGATGAAATCAAGAGGTAGATTCAGGAGCTACTGCAGAAAGGTCACATCCGTCCAAGTTCATCGCCTTGTGGGAGCTCGATCATGTTGGTACAGAAGAAGGATGGGACTTGGAGACTCTGTATTGACTATCGGGTGCTGAACAAGATCACTATCCGTAATAGGTACCCGATCCCGCGGATTGATGACCTCCTGGACCAACTAAAGGGGGAAAAATATTTCAGCAAGATTGATCTGAAGTCAGGATATCACCAGGTACCAATCGAACTCTCTGATGTGTGGAAAACTGCCTTCAAAGCCAAGGAGGGCCTTTTCGAATGGTTGGTTATGCCTTTCGGGTTGATGAATGCTCCTGCAACCTTAATGAGGCTAATGGATGACATCTTGAGGCCATTCACCAATGCATTTGTAGTGGTATACTTGGATGATATTCTGATTTTCAGCCAAAGTTGGGAAGAGCACCTCCACCACATTCGACAAGTTCTCCAAACACTGCGATAACACAAGCTATGTGCCAATTTGGAGAAATGCACTTTTGGCATGACCCAGGTTCAGTATCTGGGATACATTATTGATGAACAAGGGGTTCATGTGGATCCAGCCAAGATCCAAGTCATTCGGGATTGGCCATCTCCAACCACTCTGACAGAGCTCCGCAGCTTTCTAGGTCTTGCCAGCTTCTACCGCAGGTTCGTGTTGGAGTTTTCTCATATCACTTGGCCCTTGATTCAAGTCACCAAGGGAGGAGCGAAAGCAAAATTCTTTTGGTCTGAATCTCAACAGAAGGCATTCATAGAGTTGAAAGATCGCCTCTGCACGACACCAGTGTTCGCATTACCAGATTTACAACAACCATTTGAGGTCGAGAAAGATGCCTCTGACTATGCTATTGGGACTCAACACGGGCATCCAATGGCATATCACAGTGAAACACTTTCAAAAACAGTTCGGAAGTATCCCACTTATGATAAAGAGATGTATTCCATTATGCAGGTTTTCCGATAATGGAAGCATTACATTTTGGGGAAGGAAACGATCATCCACGCAGACCACCGACCCCTGCAGTTCATACAGACCCAAGGGAAATTGCAGAACGATCGCCATCAGAAGTGGTCTACATACCTACAACAATTCCATTTGAATATCAAGTATAAGAAGGGCATCACCAATAATGTTGCAGATTGCCTCAGTCGACCACTAATCATAGCGTTAACAACCGTGCTCAACTCTTGTGGGCATGAGACTTCTAATTGGCCACTTCTCTACAAAAGCGACCCAGAATTCGGCCACACATACCAGACACTCTTGGAGGGTCAGCATGTTCCATATTTTCACCTCCAAAATGCCCTGCTATGCCACCTGGGTCACCTTTGTGTTCCTTCAAGCGAGCGTGCCAAGATGATTTGGGAAGCACACTACAGTCGGGCTACTAAACATTTCAGGGTCGAGAAAATGGTGGCAGTACTGCAAAATTATTTCTATTGGCCGAATCTTCGACAGGATGTCGGGAAGTACATCAGATCATGTACTGCATGTGCCATTGCCAAACCGACCATCAAGAATTAAGGCCTCTATACCCCGCTACCTACCCCTAGTCGACCTTGGGAATCCATCTCCATGGATTACATGTCAGGCATTCCTTCCACTAAGCATGGGAATGACTGTGTTTTTGTGGTTGTCAACAAGTTCTCGAAGATGGCCATTATGGCGGCCTGCAAGAAGAATATCACAGCAGAAGCCACTGCTAAACTCTTATTTGAACGAGTGTGGGTGCACTTTGGGATCCCACAGTCTATCATCTCGGATCGGGACAGTCGGTTCCTCAGTACATTTTGGTCCAGTCTCTGGTCAATGCTAGACACCAAACTCACTAAGTCCACAGCCTTACATCCTCAAACTGATGGCCAGACAGAGGTTGTCAATAGGATGATTGTACACATTATGTGCATGTACAACTCAGAGCATCCACGCACATGGGACGAGAGCCTCCCCTATGTTCAGCACAGCTACAACCAAGCTCTTCATAGCTCGACTGGCCATAGCCCTTTTTAGGTGGGCTTGGGATTCCAGCCACTATGCCCCATTGATGTGGCCATGCCACTTGCAGATACTCACACAGATTCGGCTCATGTCCAGTCCAAAACAAACAAGGCAACTAGCTTCATTGAGCACATCCAACATATTCGCCATCAGGTCCATGACATTCTGGAGAAATCAAATGCCAATTACAAGCAGCAGCATGATCAACATCGGGTGTCACACAAGTTTCAGGTGGGTGACAAAGTCTGGTTGCATTTGCAAAAGGAACGCCTTACTGGAGCCTATTGGAAACTGAGACCACTCCAATATGGTCCTTACACCATTACTAAGGCTGTGGGAGACAATGCATTTGAGCTCAGCATTCCCCCATTCCTTGGCCTGCACCCAGTGTTCAATGTGGACTGCCTTCGACCATACTTTACACCATTACTAGACACATCTGACATTGCAGAACAGCTCACACCCCCAGAATTAAATCCAGATTGCATGGAACAAGCTGCAACTGATAAGATCATGGACACACAGCTCAAGAACACTCGCCAACAGAATATCCAACTGTATCGAGTTGTCAAAGCAGGCCAACTCCTTCACCAGGGCAAGTGGCTCACCAGGGACCAAGTTCAGCAAAAGTTTCCTCATCTCATGGAGGAACTCAACGCAATGGGGACCATTGCTTCCTAAGAGGGGAGGAATGATCTAGGTGGATATTGGTGGCCACCTACAAAGTCCACCTAGACCCCCACCATTGTTTCTCTGAGCATTTTCAGTTTCCTTAATTGTAGCACAACTTACTATTTTTAGCAATTTTTTGGGTCCTGAACTTCTGGAGCTGTTTTGAGACCCTAAACGACGTTTTTTGGGAAATCTGGGGGCAACACGGGTCCATGGACCAATGTTTTTCTTCCTATAGTAGTAGTTCGCGGATAGATCTTTCTAACAAGCTATTGTACGCGTCAAACGGAGATCGTGTGCCAAAGTTACGCCCCCGGAAGTTGATGTACCAATTTACCCAAACAGGGCCCACAATTTGGCGTTTCATCTTCTAGGGTTAGGTTTTGGAATGTTAAGGGTTTTCCATTGTTTCTCAACAATAAATAGGCCTTCGAGCCTCATTGTAACACAGTTCAGAGGCATGTAGCCACCACATCTCTTCTCAGTGATAAGATACCATCGCCCTAGCTGGTTTATTTCCCTTGTTGTTTGTAAGCATATTTCAGTATTTTACATTAATGAAATGAAGTATTATTTCCGCTGCATATCTGTGTTTATGGTTATCTCTGTAATTTGTTGTGTTCCTGTTTAAGTCCGGATCAACCAGTAACAATGACATCATAATTAAATCCATGTTCTTGGAGAAAAATGATTTTGATTAGTTGATTATTATTTTTATCAATCTTTCTCACTGTATGGGGAATAAACAAAATATGAAATGTCATGAAACTATACTACATATGTTTCTCAAAATGGTTTTTGATTCCATTGTGTCTAAGCAAGTGAGTTCCATAAATATGTTGGAAAGATAGAGGAGGAAAGGCACAAAATTTAGCACACATAATAACACGAGTTGTGGCTCTTATATTAATCAACCAAACTTGATTTGACTTTATTACAATGAACCCGATGAGGGGTATTTAAAATTTTTTTGGCTAGTGACTCACCCTAAATAACTTAACGTGCACACACACTCTAAATTCGACTTTGCCCAAAATATGACTTAACTCAGTTAACTCACTCTCCAAATTTAGCCAACTCTTGCATGCAGGAATAATTAAAATTTACAACACTCCCCCTTAATTACTACCATATGATTCAACATAACTCAAACATGAAACATGACTCGTATATTTCTGCTAAGCTTACAATATAAATTGACTCAATCATTACTCAAACATGCATGTTGGTCTATCTCTCAGCTAGGCTGTAACACCCTCCTCACACATCTACCTGATTAACTGTTCAAGCAAGGTAAACATGTGACGAGAGGCTACTATGATTGGATTCAACCTCCTAAGTCACCTTAAGGAAGTGGAATCGACATAAACACAACATATAGACCTTCGACATCAGCTACAAGACTCCCAGGAACCATCCCAATCACTCAGATAGCTAGCCCCCGGGTCACACTAAGGTTTTAGACCACTTGACCCCCATATGCTCCCATGATATGGACCTAATAGCGTCCAAGAGGCTTTGGACACTCTCATCCCAAGGCATTCCAGCATCTAGGGACTATTTTTCTCAGTGTTGTGCCAGCGTCCCTAGGAATTGAGCCACTTTTTCAGGCCCAAAGCCCAGGTCACTGCCCAGAATTGAATGGCACGTTCAAAACAGAAATATAACAAGGAAACAATGATGAAAATTAAAATACTTGAATAAGCCCTTAATCATACCCTACTATCCATGACAAGAATTTCGTCAAACATATCACGAATATATAATCTATAGGTGTAAACAATAGATTTAAGTATAGGAATCTCATACTTATCTGAGAATTTTTAAGAAGCATTTTTCCCTTATATCTTTTGTTGCAATATCATCTATTAGGTCATATATACATTGCTCATTCATTTACAAGTAAAAACATGATGAGATCCATACATAGCTATTGTCATAAAAAATATACATAACCAACATAATAGCAACAGAAATACCAAGGAAATCACAGCCATATTATACACATATAAACGAGTATAATACTCATAGAAATACAAGGATAAATAACCTCATATTGGTGATGCAAAATACAAACCCAGGATGGGAGTACCATGTTCCACCCAACCGTAGAATGGATGAGCCAAATCTCTCTTCAGTCATTCACCCTCGTGCCATATTCCAAGCATGACTGTGGGATCTCATAGAACACATCAATCCAAAACCATCCAGGGCTTCCAAAGGCCAACCACCTCAGCCCATCAAACATTGATTCCACCTCACGGTCATACATCACAAAACCATGATCAAATTGGCATCTACCCAAGCCTTCCAGGGCTCCAGAGGGTTTATTCCAACCAATGCTTCCAAGACTGGTAACACAACCCACACCTTATCCAGGAATCCACAACGTTTTTCTAACCATGGCTACCAGGACTAGTAACTCAACCCACCAAGGGATTCGAGAGCGTTTTTCCAACCAAGGCTTCCAGGACTAGTAACTCAACCCAAGCTTTTACAGGGCTTCCAGAGCGTTTGTCCAACCAGGGCTTCCAAGAACTAGTAACTCAACCCAAGCTAAAGGAAACATGAGAACCAACCAGAAAAACAAAGAAATGAACCCACAACACCATGGCTATCTAGGAAATGGAAAGGCTAGGCAAATCCATTTTCATTCTAGGAAATCCTCCATGGCAGTGACATATCATGTCCAACAAACCACATGCATATGACATGCATAACAAAACTACTAAGGAAAACATACATGCAACTCGGTACTTGCAAGCCAAATCTGTTGTAGTCATTTATCTTGATGTCTTCTTACACTTTCATTCTTCATTTTTCCTTCTTGCTCCAAAACTCCAAGTATGCCACACCCTATAGGAGTGCTCCAAGAAGTGTCCAAGACTATGAGAGAGAGAGAGAGAGAATAGAGAGAGAGCCCCAAAATTGAACTAACAAAATTCCATGAACTGATCCTCAAAGCCTTTTTATTAATGAGGCCTCTATTTTCTTCACTTTCCTCACATATAACATGTGACCTTTCACCTCCCTTTTCTCCTAATTTCCATTATGTTCATAAATAAATGTGCCAAAAATTTCATTTTGTCTTTCTAGAGCCTTTGCCAATTTCCTTATCCATTAATCAACCATAAGTGATCCCTATCACTATATTTTTGCTCAACATTCAGCTTGTAATACGTGTCCCATCAACCATGGTTATCATTTTTCCTTCATTAACTATTATTACACGGAATTTTAACCAGGGTTGTTATAGAACCCTCCCCCTTGGGGGAACACCACCCTTGGTGCTCAACAACACTTATAACCACAAGACTACTCTAAGAAAAACATACTTCCGATGGAGCTTTATAACTTAGCTCATTGCACTATTTACAATGATCAAGTTCCTGCTGAGAAGTGAACCAACATGAAAACATAATGATTATAACATAATAATGACATGACACCCATACTCCTTATTGGAGCTTTATAACATAGCTCATGGTGGTATTGACATCCATATACATATTTACATATACCAAAAATCACCAAAACATGTACCAAAACGTATACCAAGACATATACCAAAACACCATATCAAAATTTCTTTGCCTCAACCGAAAAACAATGGAGGCTACATAGCCTGCATCTGATCCGCCATCTCCCATGTAGCTTCATTGGTCCCAAAGTGCTTCCACTTCACTTTAACATGCTTGATTGCTCAGTTCCAGAGCATGAGCACATTTTTCTGCAATATACATTGAGGCTCTAGATGGAATTCTCCATCTGGTTCTACCTGCAATAAAAACCAGTCAATCACATGATCAATTTCTTTAACATACTTCTTAAGTAATGACACATGGAAAACATCATGGAATTTCACTATCAAAGGTAGTGAAATTTGATAGGCTACTGACCCAATCATCTCAATAATACTGAAGGGTCCATGATCCAAGTGGCTCCAGGGACACACACAGGACAAAGAGGGATTATGGAAGCTCAAAAATCAAAGTGATCAAAATGATTTGGAACTAAGACTAGAGCGTATATCTCGTCATCCTGATCGTAGCAGTGCGAATGGTTCATTAATCCGAGCTCGTATGAGGGAGAACGAGCCAGTCAAAGTTTTGGTTGACTTTTGCTGACCCGGCAAGCTTAATGGAGACACAATTTGGAAGTTTTCTGGTGGACGGAATCTGGCCAACTCCAGCCAAATTCCGAGAAAATTTGTGGTTGTTTAATTTGACTCCTCTGGTCAAATTTTGAAAGTTTTGAAAAGGCCTTATGACTATTAAAAATTAAAAATAAAAAGGAGGTGGTGGGCCACCACCCCCACCACCCCACTCCATATGTAAACCATTCGTATTAAAATGAGGAGGTCGGTGGGAGTTGAACCCACAGCCGATGGTTCCACCAGCCCCACCCATGTGGCATATGCCAAAACAAACCCACAACCATATGTAACCAATTAATATATGAACCCTCCATTAAAGCATGTACAACCCACGTGCCAACCTTAATGCAAATAACACCGCGTGCCAAGGGGTTACGAAGGGTATGGGGCGGGCCACCCAATGCAGACATGACCCCCAAAACAAGTTTTGATCCGGTTTTTAAATCAAAACAAAATGTTTTAAAATGGAGGAGGCGAGGTTTGACCACACAACCTCCTCCACCAAATTCGGATTTGTAACCACAATGCCAAACGACCTTCTTGGATTACTCTGCCCAAAAAATGTATATTAACCTCATTTGCACAGTGCGCCTAGGCAAATGGAGGAACCAGGATCAAGCACAGAAAACGAGGCAGAGTTAATTTTTAATTAATTTTTACGCAGGTGGAACCATCACTGAGCAAAATTTCCAACAAGGTGAAATTTTGCAATGTCCAAATTGGACAAATTTTATGTCAATATTACACCTCTCAGCGACAAAAACCCAATGGCACAGTTAGTATCCTAATCTGAGCAGCAGATTTGCAGAGGCCCCAGAGGAGGGAATCTTTGAGGAATCTAGGGGGAATCTAAAAGATTCCTTGAGCCCCAGATTTCCACTTTCTCATAATTCGAAAATTTGACAGTCGATTTTGCACTATTCGATGCCACAAATTTGATGGTGTGTTTAGATTTTCCATTTTCTCATTCTATTTTTAGGCCACTTTTCTAAGTGGAGTGCAAGTGTCAGCATTCATGTGCGAGCAGCCATTTCATGAGATTCGACGTCGTGAGATCGACGGTCCGAATAGCTTCAGCAGTTTGACATCCTTTTCTTCAGATGGCCCTTGGGTGTGAGGTATATGCAGTGTGCCCATGTACTTCTTTTTGCTATACATTGTGCTGCACAGATCCCTGTTTGATGTTTGATGTGGGATCTTGTTTTCTTCCTTGTTTTCATGATTCCTGCTTGATGTGATGCGGAATCATTTGTGTGATGTACTTGTCATGATTCTTCATGTTTTGTTCAAGATCCCTTTGTTGTTATGCTGATGGGATACTCATGTTGTCGCCATGTATGTTTGCATTGAGATCCCTTTTATGCCATGTTGACGGGATGTTCATTATCATCATGCATGAGTTTTGTGTCATATTGATAGGAGTCTTGTTGACTGAGAGTTCATGTAGTGGAACATCTCTTGGAGCCACTCCTGCGTGAGGGAATTTTCCTTGTATGATAGTGACATCACCTCTTCTGTACATCATCACTATTGACAGCACTTAATGCAGCAACCTACACCATATTGACACCGGGGCGCGAAGACATAGTCCCTCCTGGATGAACTTCGTTATCAACGGCTTATGTTTTCATGTGCTGATGATTGTCATGTTCCTCTTCTTTACAACATGCAGATGTATTCATTTATGTTATTTTAAAAATGAAATTTTAACACATCACGAAAGTAAAAGGTCTTGGAAGGGTCCTTTGTCACACCCAAACCTGGATCAAGTGGTATCAGAGCGTTCTTTGCGTGGATGTGAATTGCAAGCATGAAGAATGGAGCGTGCAGCGACAGAGGATGAAAGAGCGATGTACGAGACCATGCTCAAAATTTCCAAAAGAGTGGAAATAATGTATGAAACTCTACAGAAAGAGACAGAGGAAAAGTAGCGATTGCATCTTCAATTGCAAGCCATGGAAGAGGCCCTAGAAGAACTAGAGCACAGCAAACAGAATCTTCAAAAAGAGAACAATGAATTGAAGATGCGTCTACAAGCTAAGGACGAGGCCTTGGAAAAGCTGCAGCATGACCCATGTGAGGTAAAAAGTAATTCTCTGAATTCATGTATGTTTCCAGATGATGATTTTGTTGTTTTTGAAAATCATACCATAGGAATTGGCTCCAAACTGTTGAAGAAAATGGGGTATGAAGGGAAAGGCTTGGGCATTAATGGCCAAGGCATTGTCAACCCCATCAAACTGGAGGAATTACCCCGTCAGATAGGACGTGGGTATGTTAGAAAGGAAGTTGGGGAATGCACCAAGACATCTAGCGAACCACCAACAATTGATGATGAGAAGCCCTCATCAGTTCTTTCCAAATCGACAGAGGAGGTAAAAGATGTTGATTTCCTTTCGGTTTCATCTTCACATAGTATGATTTATGTTGGAGATGTGGAGATCCCAATTACAGGGATGAACATGAGGCTCCTTACCAGGACAAGGCACAAGGAGGAAAAAGAACTTGGTATTAATAACCAAGGCATGACTCAACCATTGAAGGTTGTGCAGAGACCTCAATTTTCAGGCTTGACATACACTGAGGGAGAATGCTCGAAGGTGTCAAATTCTTCTGAGACATCGTCAAAATCATCGAGGAAAGAGAATGATGGGAACACATCCCCATCATCCCATGGTAGTTTCCATTGCAGAGAAAGAATTGAGGCAAGCTCTCATCGCCATACTTACACCAGAGACAGCAAGGAAAGGCATAACCACTCTCGACATTCGAATGTTCATTTCAATTATAATCATGGTGTTAACGATGAACGTAAAACACGGAATCAAAAAACATGTACCTTTTGTGGATTGCATAATTATAAATTTTCTAAGTGTTGGAAAAGAATGGCAGCACACAAAAGGATGAGGTGTGAAAGACCCCTTCAACAGCAGGTAAAGAAACATGGTAAGCAGATCTGGAGGAAGAAAACCTATTGCAGTCATTGTGACAGAAGTGGCCATCAAAAAGCCACATGTTGGAAGCTCCATCCAGAGCAGCTCCTTAAAGACAAAGTGTCAGTGCATGAACCAGGTGAAATGATTGTTTGACAAGCAAAACCACCACAAGGAGGCAATCCATTCACCTTGATAAGTGAAAAATGGTTTCTATATATGTTAGTGTTTCATGGTCGTGCTTTAGAAAATCATTTGTTGCATTTTAAAATGTAAAAGCAATGATGTTTCCATCACTTATCAAAGGAAAATAGTGTTTGGCCTTATGTTTGTAAATCATGTGTTGCAGTGATGATGTGTTTTCCATCACTTGTTGAAGCAACAATGATATGTTGGCCTTGTTTTCACAGCTGGGGTATTGTTTCCATTTCAATGTAAAATTGACCACCAGTATGTGGTATAAACTCATGGCAAGTGTGGGATGCTTGGGTCATTAGTTGGTCATGAGAGTCAAGCATGTAATTTGCAAAAACAATGTACTACAGGTTGCAGAGGTTGCAGGTGTCGGCTCATCGCTTAAGGCTCCGAAAAACAAAGGTGAAGGAGATGGAAGCAAGACCATTCAAGACGCTTGTGATGCAAACAAGGTACAGAGAAGTTGCAGATTATTTTTCATGCTTTTTGAGGAACAAAGCTCCTTAGTGGGGAGGATTGATCTAGGTGGCTCCAGGGACACACATACGACAAAGAGGGTTTATGGAAGCTCAAAAATCAAAGTGATCAGAATTATTTTGAACTAGGACTAGAGAGTATATCTTGTCATCCTGATCGTAGCGGTGTGAACGGTTCTTCAATCCGAGCTCGTATGAGGGAGAACAAGCCAGTCAAAGTTTTGGTTGACTTTTGCTAACTCAGCAGGATTAATGGAGACACAATTTGGAAGTTTTCTGGCAGACGAAATCCGGCCATCTCCGAACAGATTCAGGCAAATTTGTGGCCTGTTTAATTTGACTCCTTCAGTCAAATTTTGAAATTTTTGAAAAGTCCTTATGCTTATTAAAAATTTTAAAAAATATATAAAAAGGAGGTGGTGGGCCACCAACCCCACCACCCCACACCTCTCCATATGTAAATCATTCGTATTAAAATGAGGAGGGCGGTAGTAGTTGAACCCACGCCTGGCGGTTCCGCCAGCCCCACCCACGTGGCGGCCCCACATGGCATATGCAAAAATGAACCCACAACCATATGTAACCAATTAATATATGAACCCTCCATTAAAGAATGTACAACCCATGTACCAACCTTAATGCAAACAGCACCACGCGCCAAGGGGTTATGGAGGGTATGGGGTGGGCCACCCAATGTGGACCCGACCCCTAAAACAAGTTTTGATTTGGTTTTTAAATCAAAAAAAAATGTTTTAAAACAGAGGAGGCAGGGTTTGACCACCCGTCCTCCTCCACCATATTCGGATTTGTAACCACAATGCCAAACGACCTTCTTGGATTACTCTACCCAAAAAATGTATATTAACTTCATTTGTACAGTGCACCCAGGTAGATGGAGGAACCAGGAGCAGGCATGGAAAATGAGGCAGAGTTAATTTTTAATTATTTTTATGCAGGGGGAACCATGACTGAGTAAAATTTCCAAGAGGGTGAAATTTTTGCAGTGTCCAAATTGGAAAAATTTTATGTCAATCTTACACCTCTCGGCAACACGAACCTGATGGCCCAGTCAGTTTCCTGATCTGAGCAGCAGATTTGTAGAGGAATCGGAGGAGGGAACCTTTGAGGAATCTAGGGGAATCTAAAAGATTCCTTGAGCCCCAGATTTCCACTTTCTCAGAATTCGAAAACTTGACAGTCGATTTTGCACTATTTGATGCCAAAAATCTGATGGTGTGTTGTTATTTTCCATTTTATAATTCTATTTTTCAGCCACTTTTCTAAGTGGAGTGCAGGTGTCATCTTTCATGTGCGAGCAACGATTTCATGAGATTTTATGCCGTGAGATTGATGGACCGAACAACTTCAGAAACTTAACATCCTTTTCTTTAGATGGCCCCTGGATGTGAGGTATATGCAGTGTACTCATGTACTTATTTTTGCTATGCATTGTGCTACACAGATCCTTGTTTGATGTTTAATGTGGGATCTTATTTTCTTCCTTGTTTTCATGATTCCTGCTTGATGTGATGTGGAATCATTTGTGTGATGTACTTGTTGTCATGATTCATCATGTTTTGTTCGAGATCCCTTTGTTGTTATGTTGATGGGATACTCATGTTGTCACTATGTATGTTTGCATTGAGATCCCTTTAATGCCATGTTGGTGGGATGTTCATTATCATCATGCATGAGTTTTGTGTCATACTGATAGGAGTCTTGTTCACTGAGAGTTCCTGTAGCGGAACATCTCTTGGAGCCACTCCTACGTGAGGGAATTTTCCTTGTATGATAGCGACATCACCTCTTATGTACATCATCACTATTGAAAACACTTAATGCAGGGGCCTACACCGTATTGACACCAGGGCCCAGAGACGTAGTCCCTCCTGGATGAACTCCATTATCAATGGCTTATGCTTTCATGTGTTGATGATTGTCATGTTCCTCTTCTTTACAGCATGAAGATGTATTCATTTATGTTCTTTTAAAAATGCAATTTTAACACATCATGAAAGTAAAAGGCCTTGGAAGGGTCCTTTGTCATACCCAGACTCGGATCAGTCCATAAAACTGTGGTTCCATCTCGACACATGATCTAATCCATAAATATCTCTTTTTGGTTTGATGCCCAAGTACACATGTTCCCGTCCTTGAAAAACCTATTCTGATCTGCATAGTTCTTTTGCCTATCCTGTGTTGGCTTTAGATTCCTCTTCATAACTTGCATTTCTTGTTCCATGTCTGCCAACATGTCCAGTCCAATCAACACCCTGTTAATTGGATCACTCCAATTGATGTGAGTATTGCCACTCTGCCCATACAATGCCTCAAACAGACTCATCTTTGGTGACTCTTGGTACCCATTGTTATAAGAAAACTCTACCAATGGAAGATACTCTTTGCACTTTCATTGCTAATGCATCACGTATATCCTCAACATGTCCTCAAATATCCTGTTGACCCTCTCATTCTATCCATATTTCTTTGGATGATATGTTGTACTAAAGGAAAAATTTGTGCACAAACCTGTAAACAACTCCTTCCAAAACTTGGAAGTGAAATTTGCATCCTTGTCTAACACAATCTCCTTTGGAACACCATGAAACCTGACCACATCTCTGATGAATACATGTGCTATATCGCCAGTTAAAAATGTAGACTTCACTAGAATTAAGTGTGCAACCTTTGTCAACCTATCCACAACAACCATGATGGAATCATGTTGTCCCATTGTCCTCAACAACATGTGATAAATTCCATGGAAATAACCTCCTATTTCCATTCAAGAATCACAGTTGGTTGTAGCAGTCCACCATGATTCTTACACTCTATCTTTACACGTTGATAATTGAAACACCTAGCCACAAACTCTGCTACATCCTTCTTCCTATTTGGCCAATAATAAAATTTCTTCGCTGCGATCAATGTCTTCTGATATCCTGGGTGACTTGAATATGGTTTCACATGAAACTCCATCAATATCACCTTCTTGATCTCACTATTGTCTACCACGTATATCCCGTCTCTAAATCTAACCAATCCTTTTGTTGTAAGACAACAGTCCACATTTCATGCACCTGCATCTGTACCTGTACCTATACCACTACATGTTCTTGTACCTGTAACTATACCACCACATGTGCATGTACCTGTACTCTATTGCAACCTATGCACAATCTCCATATACCTAACATCCTGCTGCCCTTCTTGCAAGATCCTATCCTATAAGTCTGTCCCATAGGAACTCATAGCTACCAAGTGATTTACCTGTATTCGTCTGCTAAGAGCATCTTCCACCCTGTTCTATTTTCCTTTGATATACCTGATATCAAAATTGAACTCACTGATCATGGCCAACCATCGATCATGCCTACCATTCAAGTTTGATTGGTTAAATAGATACAAAAAACCACTGTGATCACTCATCAACAGAAACCTCCTTCCCAGAAGATAGTGCCTCCACATATTCAATGCATGTATAATCACTGCCAAATCAAGATCATGTGTGGGGTAGTTCTACTTGTGCTCATTCAGTTTTCGTGACTCATAGCATACCACCTATCCATCCTGCATAAGGACTCCACCAAGTCCTCTCTTGCAAGCATCTATACATACTACAAACTCTTTGTCCAAATTTGCAATATTTAACATTGGTGCATGTGTCACACTCCTCTATCCATTCAAACTTATTACCTTTTCTCTGTAATGATATGATAGGATAAGAAATATGCGGGAAGTTCCTAATGAACCTCTGGTAATAACCTGCCAACCCCATGAAGGATCTCACATCATCTACATTTCTAGGAGCTACCAACTCCATGATGGCCCTTATTTTTTCTACATCTAGTGCAATACCCTCCTTAGAGACAACATGTCCCAAGTAATGTACCTCAGTCTAGAAGAAACTGCACTTGTTGAGCTTAACATACAACTAATGCTCTTTCAACAACCTCAACATTTCTGCTAAATGCTCGGCATGCTCTTCCTCATTTTTAGAATATACCAATATGTCATCAATGAACACAAAAAAAAAAACTATCCAAATATGGACGCAACAAACTATTCATCAAGCACATAAATGTATCTAGAGCATTATTCAAACCGAATGGAACTACAACAAAATCATAATGCCCATACCTGGTCCGAAAAGTTGTCTTGTAAATGTCCTCCTCTTTTATGCGTACCTGGTGGTATCCTGATCTCAAGTCAATCTTCGAGAACATTATTTCTCCCTTAAACTGATTGAGTAAGTCATCAATCCTCGACAATGGATACCTTTTCTTGATTATCACTTGTTTAACTACCTATAGTCAAGGCATAATTTGATATTTCCATCCTTATTCTTCATAAATAGTACCTATGAGCCCCATGGTGATACACTTATCCTAATGTATCCCTTATCCAACATTTCCTTCAACTTCAGCTTCAACTCCACCATCTCGGGTGTACTTATCATGTAAGGTGCCTTTGATGTCAGAGCTACCCCTGGAACCAACTCAATAGAAAAGTCTACCTCCTTGTGAGGTGGTAACTCTGAAAATCCTCAGGAAATACATCCTTGAACTACTATAGAACTGAGTACCTGCTCAAAGCATTTGCATCCTCAACCTCCTTACCTTTGTCACTATAAATGTGTACTATGAATAACACACACCCTTTCCTGTGACTATGCTTTGCATGCATAGTTGTCACCTTCCTAACTGATATGGATTTCTTTTTTCCCTATAAGACTCTTTGTTTCCCATTTTCATCCACACACTCAATGGCTTTGTCATAAAAATCCACCTTGGCCCTATGAAGTTACAACCAATCCATGCTCAACAACATATTGTATGATCCCAACAGCTATACATCCAATTGTGTTGTTGTAGGCATACCATTCAAGTCAAATGCACAAGCTCTTACCCAATGATGAAATCGCTTCTTTGTACCTGTAGCCAACTGCACTAACCAAGATTCTACATGCACTTATTTATTCAAGCCATACTTATCCACCAATTCAGGACTAACATAACTATAATTAGATCTAGGGTCAATCAAAATAGAAAAAACTTGATCACAAAGCTTATTGTCCATCTCAATGATAGATTTTTGACAGTCTTTTGTTTGTTAGGTACAAGGAATGATATGACCAACATCCCCAATAGTCTGTGCCTCCTGTGCATAATATATCTGAAGCCTACCACCCATTTTGTAGACAATCTCTCCTCCAAATTATATTTACCACAAGTCCAACACTCTATAGGCTTCCAGCCTACATCCTTGTTCTGCTTCTCATATCGATGTCCCTGTCCTTTGTCATATGCATTGAACTTCTTAGATGGTGCTACATTTTCTTTATTACTGAAATCCTAAGGCCTTGCTCATTTCTTGTCCCATTCTCCTTTGTTCTTTGCATTACCTTTCCAATTTGGCTTAGTCTCAGGTTTGCACTTCGATTTCTCATAGCATTGCTTTAGCTTCCAGATAGCATCGTCCAATGATCTAAGCTCATCGAACTCAATTCTGTCTTTGACTTCCATTGGTAACCCACTAGTGAATCTCTAAATATTGGCCTTTTCCTTCTTGAGGTAAGGCACATACTTTAGTAGCTCCAAGAACATTCCAGTGTACTCCTCATCTGTCATTGATCCCATCATTAGCTGATAAAATTATTTTTCCCTGTCATCAAAGTATCTCTCTGATAGGTACTTCCTCTTGAATAGTTGCTCGAACTCATTCCAATTCAAGTCCTCCTCATTTATACCTCTAAAACTCTTCACATCTTCCCACCAAATGTTTGCTTTACCTTTGAGACTAAATGTAGCTATTTTGGGTTTCATGTTTTCTGAGTAATCATGCAACCCGCACAACTTCCTCATGCCAAGCAACCATGCCTATGCATCCTGTGATTTCTTCATCTTTCCATCAAATGTAGGTGGATTTTCTTTCTTAAAATCATTCGAAAAATACTCCCTATCGCTCTTCCTATAAGGATGATAATGATGTTGATCATCATGCCTGTCAAAAATAGAACTAGAATAATACATGTGTCTTTCATCTCCCCTATCTGGAGTATCCAACAATCTTCCATCTCTAACAATGTCATCTCTATCTGACCTATGACCACCTTGCAACCTACTGCCATATGCCCCATTAGTTTTTTCCTCCTTCTCATGGTTGATCTAAAGTGGTCCTTGTTGCTGCAATTATGACAAAATCTAAAGTATCGTTGCATTTACCTTTTTTAGTTTCTCCCGTGATTGTATGATTCAGTTATTGTCTTCCTTACAACTCCTTATTTATTCCTTTAATATTCTAAGTGTATCCACCAAATCAAAAGAATGCCCAACACCATGTTGATCATCTGATCCATAGGGAGAGTCTCGGGATATGTAGTCTACCATCTTGCTAGTCATCTTTGATTGTATTCCTGCAATGTATATCATGTCAGATAAATCAAATCACAATAAACCAATGTACCAACCAGTGAGGAAAACATACATGCAGCTCGGTACTTGCAAGACAAATCCGTTGTAGCTACTGATCTCGATGTTCTCTTGCACTTTTCTGCTCTTCCTTGGCCTTCTTGGTCCAAAACTCCAAGCATGCCACACCCTCCAAGAGTGCTCCAAGAAAACTCTAAGTGTCCAAGAGTATGAGAGAGAGATAATAGAAAAAGAGCTCCAAAACTGAACTGACAAAAGTTTGTGAATTGATCTTCAAAAGCCTTTTTATTAATGAGGTTTCTATTTTATTCATTTTCCATTATTTTCCTTCATTTTCCTCCTCACATGAAACATGTGATCTTTCACCTCCCTTTTCTCCTAATTTCCATTATTTTCATAAATAAATGTGCCAAAAATTCCATTTTTCCTTTCCAAAGCCTTAGCCATTTCCTTTGCCAATTTCCTTAGCCATTAAATAACCAAAAATGATCCCCATCACTATGCCTTTTCCCAATATTCAACTTGGAATACGTGCCCTATCAACCATGGTTATTCTTTTTCCTTTATTAACTTTTATTACATGGAATTTTCACTAGGGTTGTTACATAGGCTTACAATGAATTTGTTGTGTCTATAATACTTTCTTGTATTTTTGTCGAATGGTCTTGCTTTCCAACCATGATACAACAAGGAAGAGGTGCAGTCTAGGTCATTCAAAGTAAAATAAAAAGGGAAAGGCGACACATTGAATGACCATTTTGGAGAAGGCTCAGCATATTGGCGATCGGTGTCAGATGGGAGACCCGAAATTTCGGGAGCCAAAATTCAGAGGAGAGCCGAAAAGGGAAGTGTTGAAATTCGAGAGTCATTCACATTAGTACCACATATCAGAAGAATGGGAAGGAAGGTATATCGAGGCCTGATACTGAAAGGTTGGACATCGGAGCAGAGGACGTGTCAAAACCTAAATCTTGGAGGGTCGATCATTTCGGGGCATCAAAGATTGGGACCTCGTAACCTTTTAAAATATATATGAATCTTTATAAGTCCTAATATCATTGAGAAGGGGGAAAAATAAAGGAATCGTTGAAAATACAAGGACCTAGGGACCCTTTCTCTCTCCTCAAGACATGAAACTTGGCAACAGATAATTGACTTCAAATATTTGACAAGGCAGATGATGTCAACATGATGTGACCATATGGTGGACACGTGGCAGATTATTTAGACATTTTTGAGGGTTTGATGCAAAAAATCTGGGAGACACGTGTTACCACCAATGAGGCTCCACATGGAAATGATGATGTCAGCGTTATGTCATTTCGATGGTCGAATTTTCGAAATAAAGTGATTTTGTAACCCCATGTTTAAAATGTTTTATAAAAAATTTGATCTGATGAGTGGAGCTCTGATGTTGTTAGCATTGCGTAATAATGGCTAAGGGGACCAAGGGCATAGAAAATGCGGAGCACCCAGGTGTTGTGTTGAATATCAGAGGTCCAAAATCTCGGACCCCTTTTGAAATTTTCTTCTTGAAAAGTGTTTCGATGAGAGGGTCTTTGATTGTTGTTTGGCACTTAGTCATGAGAACTCAAAAGAACTGAGAGCTTAGGGTGGGCAGAGCACTTAATTGCTAACAAGAAATATCGTAGCAAGGATATAATGGAACTCTATTCTAATTCCATTTGAAAAAGTTATGATAATAAGGAGCTCTGATGTTATGTGGCACTTGGTCACAAGCATTCAAGGAACCAAGGGAAGAAGAAAAAATATAAAAGGAGATAGGCCCTCGACAGGATCCTGAAGGCTTAAGCACCTAAGCGCCCAAGCCACTGGTCATGGCACCCGGTTCTATGGTGGAATTGCAATAAGAGGGCTAAGAGAAAAGGGGTTGAGGAGGATCAAAATGTTATGATTTCATAATGTTCCTTTTTATAAGAGTTACGATAAAGGAAGGCTGTGATACTACATCCCCCCTTCAAGAATTATATTGTTGGTCACAGGTGTTGGTTTTATGTCATACGAACAATAAGGAGCAAAGGACAGGAGGGCTTGAGGCATCAAAGATTTGGTTTTTTGTAATGACATTTAAATTAAAGTTCTGATACACCTCGGCTCCGAAATTGCACCATGAAGTGTTAAGAGGTGCATTGGGTTCTGATAGCATACTACAGAGGAAATAAAGTGATGGATGGGTTAGCAGCTAAGTACGGGGCACCTTCAACACCACCATGCCTAATCACAACCAGCTCCAAAAAGAGGAAATTCAAATTGTTAAGGGGAGAAAGTGACAGGTGAACTCGCCAAGAATCATGGGGGAATATCTAACAGAAATACAGATAGATCATCAACCCACCACTGATCTAGATATCGTAGCTTGAGTCTGCCTAAGGAAATCATAGGAAGCGGCATGGCGATATTTTGTTGTGTCCATCACGACACCTCACGTTTTTCATTATTCTGTTGTTTTTGTAAATTTCTGCATTTTCAAGAAGAGAATCAGTTTTGTTTTGTAATCATTAGAATTTACACATGCTTAGACAGTTGAGTCGATCAGACAGTTGTAACATTGGAGATATTTTGTAAGTTATTTTTCTTTGGTTCTCCCTATAAAAGGATGGAGGAAACTCATTAAAAAGGTGCCAAATTTCTGCTTTGAGAGGTTCTAGAATCTATGTTCTAGAGTTCTAAACTTTGTTTTCAAAGGAGGTTCCAAATTTTCTTTTAATGTCTTATTCCTAAGGCTGTTATGGTTTCTTTATGAAATTTCCCCTATTTAGGCCTGTGATTAATTTTCATTTTGGAGGATTAATGAAAAAGTGTTGGTGATTTTAGGCATTGGAGATATGCAATATGTGTTCTTCCTTTGTATTTCATTTCATACATGTTTCTCTTCCTCAAAAATTGTGTAAGTTGTGGCTATTGGTTTCACTTATAAAAGCATGGATTTACTATGTTATATTGTAGCAAACAGTACCTATGAGGTTACATATTTACTATGTTATATTGTGACTGAATGTACCCATGAAATATTGGCCCATAAACCTTAAAATGCGCTCCATAATTTATGCATTTAATTTCCTTATTTCTTCCATAATGCTGCTAGGATTTGTGGCATAGAATTTTGTGTTTATCCAACCCTCTGCACTAGGCTCCTCCCTTATATTTCTCCTTTCTTTCTTTGTTAAAACAACAAATATAAGTTTCATTCTCTATGTGTCAGCCACCAAACTTGGAGCATTTATTCTTGGGAATGATGTCCTGTTACTACATATACTATATCTCCCTCTGAGAAAAGGTAATTGAACCAAATCCATTAATCATTTTCATTTATATCTTGAACAACAATGGATTATCTTCAATAGAGACTAAGATATCATAGGAACTGACCTCTCCTCAACCCAAGGGTTTTCTCTAGGAGCTATAACATCTTCTGGTGCTTTTGTCGGGGATGAATCAGAATCATTAGGGGAATTTTGAGGTCTAAAATGGGCCTCCTAAGGAAATTTTAAAATAATAGTGGAAATAATAAAATAATATTAGATTACATCATCAAATTTTACAGGTAAAAAAGAAAAAATTATTTTTTCAACTCGTATTTTCAACTTAGATCCCTATGAGTTTATTCAAATTTAGAGGGGAACACTCATTGGATGCAATATTTGATCCTCATCCAAAGAGTACCCATGTTGCTTACTTTCGATGGACCCTACTACACGAAAAATGAGAAATACATTAAAAACATTATTACAATCATGTTTTTCATGTATTTCTGATTTTTCGTGTAGAAGGGTCCATCGAAAGTATGCAACATGGGTACTCCTTGGATGAGGAATTACATTTTGTATCCAACAAGTACTCCCACTCGAAATTTGAGTAAAACCTTAGGGAGATAAGTTGAAAATACGAGTTGAAAAAGTAGTTTATTATTTTATTATTTTTTAATCTTTTTAATTTTTACTCCAAAAATGGTGAATCATCCCTCATGGTTGACGTCATCATCTTGAATCCTATTGGTTCTTATAAATTTGATTTTGGTTGTACATTTTTCTTAGGATGCCCATTTTAGACCTCAAAATTTCCCTAATGATTTTCCCTCGGTATGACATTTGTACACCCTTTGGTAAGGTGAGAAGAAAGTGGCATGGGTTGAAGATATCTCACCTTGGAAACTCCATTTTTTAATATTATTCTGAGCATCGTGGCTTTTAAAAGGCCACACACCCACTCTGATACTTCACAACGGAGAAATCCTCTTGTATTTGACCCTGAAAAGATAATATCTAGGAGAGTCTGGAAAGAAATAACTCATGTCACTCCAGTTCCTGTGACCTCTTTCCCAGATGTATCATCCTCTATCTCTCAAAAGGTTGTGATAAACTACTTTGATTCTTCCTCCAAAGTTTCAGAATATCCTAAGGGACATTGTGCATTGTTTGGCCCAGTTTCCTCAAGAGTCAAAATCAAAGAATCTTTTGTCAATTATCCCCCCTTCACATTTCATACCTTCCAAGAACATAAATAAGTTAAATATATTCTCATAAATAGTCTAACTCATAACATCAATAGTTTTCCAGCTCAGCTTTAGTTATCCACAACTCATACAACTCCTCAACAAGGCCCTGTTATAAACCTCCTACCACCTCCCTTACAAAACATGGTTGTCCCTGGTTTTATCCTAAATAAATATGCTCCACTAGACCTGCCATAGCCCCCTAAATGGTATGCCACAGGATTATCTTAATCTCTTTCCAACATTCACTGGAGAAGATGATATCTCAGCTCAAAGATATATAGAAATATTTTATGCATTTGCAAAAAATTGAATGTAGAACATTTGGATGTGGTGTTAAGACTCTTTGTCCAGACCCTAGATGGAGAGGCAAGGAAACAGTTCAAATCCCTCCCAAATGCTTCAATCACTACTTGGGAGGAGATGGAGAATTCTTTTATGCGGAAATGGGGAGAGAAAAGAGATCATGGATACATCCTCACTAAATTCAATGCAATGAATAAAAAACATAATGTAGATGTTTCAGAATTCATAAAAAGGTTTAACAAATTATATAATAGTCTTCCATCTTAAATTAAACCTCCACGAGTTGTTGCTAAAGTGGTTTTTGTTGGGACCTTTGAACCTAAATTTGATTTCACTCTTAGATAAATAAAGTCTCGTACCCTAGACCTGATTCAAATAGATGCTTTAGAAGTTGAAGCAAATTTCACCTCCACCGAGAAACGGAAAGGGAGAACTAAGTATGGTGATAGGAGGAGGGAAAAAGAGGAAGAAATATCTTTGAGCCATGGGAAGGAAAACCAAGAATAGAAGCTTGAAGACATGAATAAGATGATAAGAAATTTGTCTAAAAAGCTTGTAAAACTAGAGTTGGAAAACAAAAATCCTCCTAGATAGAGTCAACCATCTCCAAACCGAAATTTCAACCCTCAATATAAAAGACCGCCCTTGTAGCTCTTGCAAAGAGAGAGAAAGGAGCAGCAAGATCATATTCAACGACCTTTGTATTTGGAATATGATCCAGAGTAAAATATTGAAGAAACCATAGAGTTCAAGAAAACCAATTATTTTCTCTTTCTAATGAGGAACATGAAATAGAATCACACGAGGAAGAAGGGGATGACTTGGATGCCCCATTGGATGATAGTGAGATTAAAACTATTTCAAGTAGTTTTATAGCTTCATTCAGCCTCAGTTACATATAAAATATGACCTCAGGTCTTCTAGGAAAAGGTTTATAATGCAAGATCAAAATGAAGATCATCCTCACTCAAATCCCCCTAAATCAATAGAGGAAGGAAAGAAACCTCTTTACCCAGTCCCATCAAGAAAGAAGGAGTCCTCAGGTCATGTTTCTCATAATCTTGAAGTCCCAAAAATAGGGCAATTGTCTCCCCAAACCAAGCCAGTCTATAGTAAAGAGAAGGAACTTGTTGAAGTTGCAAAGCTGATAGGAACCCCTCTGCCTTTAATCTTCAAAAAGAGTTGGAGAAGGTAAAGATCTCTATTCCCTTAACTAAATTGTTAAAATAGGCTAATTACAAAGCTCAAGTATCTTAATTCATATGTCCATCTACCATAGCTCCTATGCAAGATAGCTTGAACCTCCAAGAAGAAAGACCCATGGTTGTATTTTGACCTCATGTTAAGGAGAAAGACTCTTCTACTGCCCCTTTCTATGTTACCTTGGTAATCCATGGGCTCCTACTGCATAACTGTATGCTTGACTCAAGAGCTTATCATAATCTAATGTCCTTGTCTGTCATGGAGCGGTTGGGGTTGCAAATAAAAAAACCATATAAAGACTTGTACTCCTTTGATTGTAAGAGGGTAAAATTTATGGGGATGATTGAAGACCTGGTGGTCAATTTGGCTCAAATCCCTATAAAAAGCGTTGTAATGGATATTGTAGTGGTTGACATCCCTACAAGGTTTCATATGCTTTTGTCCAGGTCATGGGGATCGAAAATTGGGGGATCTATCAAACTGGATTTGACATATGCCACCATTCCTATGTTTGGTGGAGAGGAACTTTGATTTTATAAAAAATCAAGGTTTGTTAAGATAGTTACAAGGGATAATTGTTCAAATAATGGTCCAGTGTATGGTAAAGAGAATGATTTCTCTTGTTTGTTGTTAGAGGAAAATGATCAAATCATGGATGAAACAAAGGTGGAATGTTTTGTCCAACTAAATAAACAAGCACTAGAATGTAATGAAGTGTGGAAGTTTTACTTTAACGGTGCTTATTCTAGGGAAGAAAATGGGGCCAGTGTGCTACTAGTGTCTCCAAAAGGCAGCCCGATTCCTCTTTCGTTCAAGCTAGAATTTGAAGCCACTAATAATGTTGTTGAATAAGAAGCTTTGTTTTTAGGGTTGCAAGAGGCTAAAAAGATCCAACATTGGGTGCTTGGAAGTGTTTGGAGATTCAGATCTGGTGGTAAAAAATTCAAAATTCAATGCCAAACTAAACATCCATTATTGAAGGCTTACCGAAATAAGATATCGGATTTGATTAAGAATTTTTTCTTAGCCTTTAATATTCAATTTTTTCCCAGAGATAGAAATTGGATGGTTGATTCCTTTACTGTAGCTACTAGTAACTTTAAGCCTCCTAAAAACCCCTTTCTCTGATACAAAGTTAAGGTTAGGTACAAACCTTCAATACTAGAAAATGTCAAGTATTGTCAGGTGTTTGAGGATGAGGAAAAAATAAACACTTCATGGAGGCTATTGGAGAATTTCCAAACTCATATATTTACATGGATGATGAGGGAGTAATAGATGACCAACAATTTAGTTGGGGAGAAACTATTATTGGATACAATATTTTACAATATAAGGGTAACACCATCTTTGGGGGTTTGGTTCCATTGGAAAGACTTTTTAACTCAAATTATGCGGCTACTAAGTGTAGAAAATATGTGATAGGTTAACCCAATAATGCAATATAAATCAAAGCAGAATACTATAACCTGCTTCTACTATCAATTTGCGGAAGCTTAAAGATCGAGATAAACAATATAACCAGAAGAAGAAGAATCAATGACACAATACACATGAAAATACTTTGGTGAAATCCTCAGATAAAAACCCCACGCTATTTTATTATCATACATGGTGGAAATACATAGGAATTATACAAAGCCTTAGCTCTCACAGCTAGCCAGCTCTCAGTACCACCCTTAGATATGCTCACAGGCAATCTTGGCTTCTATCTAGCCTTCCTCACTGCCCTCTAAGCTCCTATTTCCTTGCGATGTTCCTTGTGGATGATTTTCCTATTACTAAGTGGAAAACCAATCCTTCAAAACTGCGCAATCCTCAAGGATAAATCCTTGACTACATGCATGAGTTTTCTCCATTGGAAAACACATGCAATTGATTACACTGTCTTTGAACATTTATCTCAACTGGATATTTCTCATAATAGACATGCATGAGTTTCTGGTGAGGGAATCTTTAGTTAACTAGAGTAGCACTAGTTGAGTGCATTAGTGCATCAACTGACTGTTAACTCACTATTAGTTCCTCAAATAGTTTGGAACTAATTTAGTTGGACTTAACTCAGTAAATTGAGTTAACTAATTACAGCTAAAATATAACTCAATCTTATCTCCTTAATTTAAGGGATAACTCTTGCATGAGTTTGAAAGACTTCTAACTTGAATTTCTCCAACTAATTAATTTAAAATAAATTAATTAATTATTTCCAAGTAGCTGTTAAGACTAAATTTGATTTTAATTAACAATTTAATTCAAGGACAAATTAAATTGGAATATTCTTGTTGCCATATTTCAACACTCCCTCTCAACAAGAAAGGGATTATTTGCCACCCCGATCCTGTCTTTCTGGAACTCAAGTTTACACTTTGATAATGCCTTTGTCAAAATGTCAGCATCTTGCTCCTCTGTCGAAATATACTCCAACAACATGATCCTCAAGACCTGTGAAAAGCCACAGGCAACAAATCTTGCCTTATGCTTCTCCATACTACCATTAACAGCTTGCTTTACCTTGTAAAACCAACGAGAACTCACAACTGATTTATTCTTTGGTCGCAGAACCACATCCCAAAAACTATTATGAAATATGGAGTCATACTCCTCCACCATAGCATCAACCCAAATCAGCTGCTTCACTGCTTCCTCAAAGGAAGATGGCTCGGTCTCAAAACATTCCCCAGCAAGGGCCATGTATCCAGTGTACCTCTCAGGTGACCTCCTCTATCTATGTTGAGAAGATGGTGCTCCCACATTCTCTCTCGCATCCTCCAACAATTTGTCAGCTTCTCTTCTTGAGTGGATGTCTCCACTCCTGGAACTTCTACATGTGGTTGCTCTGTACTAGTCTGAGGATCCTCCTCCTTAGGAACCAACAGTTCCTCCACAGCCTGTAGTTGGAGCTCCCTCTCAAGGGAAACTCACATGGCCTTCTACTCATTAAACTTGAGATCTTTGCAAATCATTGTCCTCTGACTGGTAGGAAAGTACACCCAATAGTTGTAAGGTGTATCATTGTACCCCAGAAATATCCCTAACTCTATTGTTGGCTCAAGCTTCTTCCATGCATCCTTTGTTGCATGGCAATATACCGATGAGCCAAAAACCCACATCTGGTCTCTTACCAGAGAAAGCTTCCTCTGGTGTCTTCATCCCAAGTATGTGATGCGGGCTTCTATTCTGCAAATAGACCATTATGTGCATGCCTCAACCCACAAGTGAAGTGGTAGGCCTTGGTCATGCAACATTACCCGTGCTACCCCTACAATAGTTTTGTTCTTCCTCTCGGCCACCCCATTCTACTGTGTGTTATGAGGTGCCGTCAACTCTCATTTAATTCCTTTTGCTGCACAGAAGTCCTTAAACTCTTGAGAGACATCTTCTCCCCCATTATCACTTCTCAAGGCCTTGATCTTCTTCCCTAACTCTTTCACGACCAAAGATTTGAACTCACAAAACTTTGTGAAAGTTTTGTCCTTCTTCTGCATGAAATAAATCCAGCATTTACGAGAATAGTCATCAATGAAAATCACATAATACCTTTGCTTCTTTGTGGATGCTGTCAAGAATGGTCCACACAAATCAATATGAACTCGCTCTAAGATAGCCTCTGCTCAACTGTCTCGATCATGAGAGGAAGACTTGGTGTACTTTCCCAAGGTACAACCTTTGCATGTGTCAACTTTCTCAAGTTTACCTTTGGGAAGTCCTATAGATATTTTTTTCATTATCTTCAAAGCCCCGTGATGCAAATGGCCCAACCGCCTGTGCCATAACTCACCAATGTCTTGGATTTGCACCAATTATGCTTTCATACTCAATGCTACACAATCATCTACCTCTATTTTATAGAGATTCTTCACTTGAATCCCTATCCTCTTGGTCTGACCCATGGCTATGTGTCTTAGGAACGCCTTTCCTTTACTAAAGACAACATCATAGCCTTTGTCCTCCAATATTGCGACCGATACCAAGTTCTTCTTCAATTCAGGCATATACAGCACATCTGCCAAGGTGAGAGGAGCTCCATGCCCCCTCTGAAAAGCAACCGTGCCCACTCTTGAAACACTGTACCTTCCATCATCACCCATCTCTATGTGCATCTTGAGGTCTTTCTCTTCTAAGGCACTAAATAAATATTTATCACCGGTCATGTGGAATGAGGCTCACTTTCAAGATACCAGACACAACCCATCATCGATCACACCATGCATGCAATGAGGGTAAAGTCCATTTTGAACTGAGAGGCTAATGCCTCACCTTCCAATCCTTCCAAGGATCCCTTCTTCGACTTCTTCGATGGGCAATTAGTCGCATAGTGTCCCATCTTGTGACAATTAAAGCATATTACTTTAGACATGTCACCCTTCTTCCCTCCATGAGAAGAATTCAATTTGAAATGGGAAGCCTTCCCCTTCCCTTTCATTGCCTTACTTGCTAAGGCCAGATTTTCTTCATCATCATTCTTGGATGAAGAACCATCTCATGTGCTCCTCCTGATCTCCTCCTGCATAAGATCTGACCACAGTCGTTCCCAGTTCGATGGTTCCTCCCTTCCATTCATAAAGTCCTAGTAGCTATTCCAACTCTTTGGAAGGCCAAGGAGAGCGAGGCTCACCATAACATCATCAGCAGTAGTTATTCCCACACTGCCAAGCTCATCTCTGCAGGTGGTGAGCTTGTTCAGATATGTGGAAATAGTATCACCCTTCTCCATCTTGATTCTTCGAAGCTTATCCTTGAGCGCCAATTTCCTCTGGTCTCTATTGTTCTAGTAGAGGTCCTTCAATGTCTTCCACATTGAAAATGGAGTATCCTTCTCATGGAGACTTGAGGCAATATGGTCTCGAACTCCCTCAAGGATGATCTGACTCACCTTCAACACACACTTCTTCCACTCAGCCAACTCTTGTGCATTAGTTGAAGTTGGCTTTGGGATTTCTTGATCAATGAATTCCTTCAAGCCATTGTCTTCTAATACATCCTCCATTCTATCTTTCTATGCTATGTAATTCGAAATACCTTCCAAGGCATACTCGAGTCTCAAGCCATAGAACACCATTGGCCAACCTTGAAGTATGATATGAATTCAATTTGCACCTGCAACCCCGAACTTAAAACTTTGAATTCTCTTCTCATTATATTGTTCACAGCTCCAATACCATGTAGAAAATTTCTACAAATCCAACTCTTATACCATGTAGAAAATCTGTGATAGGTTAACCCGATAATGCAATATAAATCAAAGCAGAATACTATAACCTACTTCTACTATCAATTTGTGGAAGCTTAAAGATCGAGCTGAACAATATAACCATAAGAAGAAGAATCAATGGCACAATACACATGAAAATACTTTGGGGAAATCCTCAGATAAAACCCCCACGTTATTGTATTATCATACATGGTGGAAATACATAGGAATTATACAAAGCCTTAGCTCTCACAGCTAGCCAGCTCTTAGTACAATCCTCACAGAAGCTCACAGGAAATCTTGGCTTCTCTCCAGCCTTCCTCTCTACCCTCCAAGCTCCTATTTCCTTGTTTTGTTCCTTGTGGATGATTTTCCTATTACCAAGTGGAAAACCAATCCTTAAAAACTCTGCAATCCTCAAGGATAAATCCTTGACTGCATGCATGAGTTTTCTCCATGAGAAAACACATGCAACGGATAGTACACTATCCTTGAACATTTATCTCAACTGGTTCTTTCTCAAAATAGACATGCATGAGTTTCTAATGAGGGAATCTTCAGTTAACTGGAGTAGCACTAGTTGAGTGCATTAATGCATCAACTAATTGTTAACTCACTATTAGTTCCTCAAACAGTTTGGAACTAATTGAACTGGACTTAACTCAGTAAACTGAGTTAAATAATTACAACTCAAATATAACTCAATCTTATCTCCTTAATTTAAGGGATAACTCTTGCATGACTTCAGAAAGACTTCTAAGTTGAATTTCTCCAACTAATTAATCTAAAATAAATTAATTAATTATTTCCAAGTAGTTGTTAAAACTAAATTTGATTTTAATTGACAATTTAATTCAAGGAAAAATAAATTGGAATATTCTTGTTGCCATATTTCAACACTAAGCCAAATAAGCAAGAGATTGAAGAATATGTAGAATATTGTAACATTAGCACTGAAGGAGATCTGAGAATTATCAAATTAGTTAAAGGAGTTCCTAGGGAATACAAACAAAGGTACCTAGACCCTTTTAAGGAGTACATGGATGTGTTTTCCTGGTCATATGATGATTTAAATACTTTTCATCCTAGCGTCCTATAGCACAAAATTCCCTTAAAAGATGGGGTAAAGTCATATAAGCAGAAGCTCAAGTAGATTAATCCTTTTTTGCTCCCATCCATTGAAAAGGAGGTGAAGAAACTATTACAGGTTAAGATAACTGTATGGTTAAGGTACTCTGATTGGGTAGAAAATCTAGTTCCAATCAAGAAGAAGAATGGAGAAATAAGGTTATGTGTTGAATTCAAGAATCTAAACAAGGCCTCCCTAAAATATAATTACCATTTGACTCAAATGGACTACATTTTGAAAAAGTGGTAGGGTCTGCTTGGATGTCCACGATGGATGGATTCTCTGGATACAACTAATTTTTTGTGCACCCAGAAGATCAGAAGAAAATTGCTTCCAATACACCCTAGGGAACTTTATGTATGTCAAAATTCCCTTTGGACTCATAAACTTGAGAGCCACTTTTCATAGAGCTATGGATATAGCATTTGTTGGAGAAAAGAACAAATTTGTAGTAATTTACCTAGATGACATCAATATTTTCTCAAAAACAGATGAAGAGCACATTAAACACTTGCAACTCACTTTTAAGAAATGAAAAAGATACGGTCTGTCTTTAAACCCCAAGAAATCTCATTTTGCTCTGAGTGAAGGAAAACTACTGGGCCATATTGTAGAAAATGATGGAGTAAATATTGATCCCAAAAGGGTGGAATCCATCAATAACATTCCATTACCATGAAATAAGAAAGAAATCCAGGTTTTCTGGGGAATAATCAACTTTTTAAGAAGGATTATACCAAATTATGCTGAGATGGTTAAAGAAATCATAGAGATGTTGAGGAAGGATAGGGAGGTAAAGTGGATAGTAGAAGCTCAGGAATCATTCTCCAGAATCAAAAAGGATTTTGCATAGGCCCCAGTACTAGTCAGCCCCGATTATCAAAAAATGATTCTCTGTTAGGTCCCTATACTACTAGTGTAGCCCCTTATTGTTATTAGTGCAACCCCTTACTGTATTTTTGTGCCCATGTAGTCCCCATATTTTCATTATTGTTCCCCATAGAAGCCCATGGTTGTCATTATTGTGCCCTTAAAATATTATTTTTATGTAGGCTCTAATTATATTATGACCCCTTATACACTTATATATAGAAAGGTGGCCTTGTCATTTGTATCGTATATAACATTTGGAATCATATCTAACTTATATGGAGTGACACGTGTCACTATCTCGACCTTCGGCCCCAAAAACGATACATAAGATACTACAGTTCGTTCTCTTTTGGCGACCTTTTATGAAATTCAAATGTGATGCTCATAGAGGAAGATATGATGATTTTACCAGCGTCACCTATTTGAGACGAAATTATGGATCATTCAGAAACCCTAACTTCATTGGATCATATCCCTAAAAATATAGCGAACCAAGATCTGAAATGTTAACACGAAGTTCATCAGGATTTCAGCTCCTAATGATAAAAAAATTCATCTTTTGAACCTTCGTAGAAAAAAGGTTAGAAAATTCCACAATGACTTGTTTGCAACAGACATGGAAGGTTTGAAAGATGACATAGAAGCAAAACTGAAAGGCGACATGGAAGATTTTAAGAATGGTTTAAAACAAACATGGAAGGTTTGAAGGAAGGCTTGACAAATTTGCTACAAGAAATGCTTCCTAATGGTGAAAATGTATTAGATGAAACTCATGATGAGAACAAAAGGAATGCTAATCATGATTTCATAGACTCTAACTTTGGATTGAAAACCCACCATATTCAAAAGATCGATATGAGGAAGCTTGATCGCAAGGATCTGGTAACCTGTATACTACAGATAGAGCAATACTTTGATCTCCATAATGTGAAACACACACAAAAGGTATGCATTGCATATTTATATTTAGAATCGAATCAGTTTGTATGGTATCAATGGATTTGATCTTGTAAACCACTTGTCACTTGGTCATTTTTTATAGAGGAAATGATACCACATTATGAGGATACAAAGAGAAATTCCTTCTTTATCCAATTGATAGATCTCAAACAAAAGGGTTCAATAGTAGAGCACGTTGACGACTTCCAAAAATTGAATATCAGGGTAAATGATATTCCAAAGGAGCATAGGATTGATGTCTTCATAGGAACTTTAAAGGGTAACATCCAACATGAGGTTTGCCTTTGGGAACCTAGTTCATTGGAGAAGGCATTCAGGGTGGCCATAAAAGTGGAAAGAAAAATTATGGCAACAAGGAAGTCTACAACTCACAATTGTAAAGACAGAAGTGTTGTTTCTCATAGCATTCCACAACCTACAAGGTTGACACCATAACGGTTGGAGGAAAAAAGAGCAAAAGGGATTTGTTACAGTTGTGATAGAAAATACACTAAAGGTCATAAGTGTGTTGAGAAGAAATTATTTTACATAGATTGTGAAGAGGAGGCGAAAGAAAAGGATTAAGAAACGTCAAAAGAAGAGGATATTCACGAAGAACCAACCTCAAAGAAAGAAGAAATGAATCTGACCATATCTTTTAATGCATTGACAGGAATTACCACTCCTCAAACTCTCAAGATAGAAGGACATATCAAGAAGAAAAAGGTAATAGTATTGATTGATTTGGGTAGTTCTCGTAATTTTATTCTTTGTCAGATAGCCAAGGAATTGAATTTATTCCTATATCCACGACCGGAGTGTCAAGTAATGGTTGCAAATGGAGGAACTATAAACTTCTCTAGAAAGTACCATAATATCAAGCTATCCATGGGTGAAGTTGTATTAAATATTCCAATTCTTTCCATTCCAATGGGTGGCGCTGATGTTGTACTAGGAGTCCAATGGTTACAATCTTTGGGGATGATAGCTTTTAAGTTTCAATAACTTTTCTTGAATTTTTTTTGGGAAGGAAAGGAAGTTGAATTAAGGGGTATCACATGGAAACCAGGAAATACAATTAGTTATAATGGCATGAAAAATCTTCTAAAGAAATAACAACTAGGCGTAATGGTACAATTATGCTCACTAGATGTTCAAACATCGAAATCATATGTTTCTCCAAATCTCCAAAAAGTCTTGTACAATCATTCCAAGGTATTTGAGACTCCTATAGGTCTCCCATCTATTCATGATCATGATCATGCTCTTCATTTGATTCCAGTAAGTGATCACCCAAACATCAGGCCTTATAGATATCTGTATGCCCAAAAGAGTGAAATTGACTGTATGGTTGCATAAATTCTAGAGGCTGGTATAATTCAACCTAGTCAAAGTTTTTTCTCTACTCCAGTAGTATTGGTGCATAATAAGGATGGATCATGGTGCATTTGTCTGAATTATAGGGAGATCAACAAGCTTACTATTAAAGAAAAATTTCCCATTCATGTTATTGATGAATTGTTGGATGAATTACATGGAGAAATTTACTTCACCAAGTTAGATCTTCGTTCAGGATATCATCAAATTAGAATGAAGAACAAAGACATTCTGAAAACAACATTCAGATTTCATGAGGGTCATTATGAATTTTTGGTCATGCCTTTTGGCCTTACTAATGCACCTTCAACATTTCAAGGTTTGATGAATTCCATTTTCAAACCCTTATTTATAAAATTCTTGTTAGTATTTTTTTTATGATATACTAATCTACAACAAGTCTTGGAAGGATCATGTTCAACATGTTGACAAGGTGCTTGAACTGTTGGAGGAGAAACAATAATATGCTAAAACCTCCAGGAGGTGGAATATTTGGGTCATATTGTATCTAATGAGGGTATTAATGTAGACCCTAACAGAATTAAATCCATTAAGGAATGGAAAATCCCTGCAACCATAAAGAATCTTCGAGGATTTCTTAGGTTTACAGGGTATTATCGCAAGTTTATTAAGAATTATGGGAGAATAGAGGCACCTATAAAAATATTATTGAAGAAAGATGCATCTTCTTGGAATCCAAAAGCATCTAAGGCCTTTGAACATCTTAAAGAGGCAATGTGCCAAGCACAGGTCTTAGCTACGCCAGACTTCACAAAAACCTTTATTGTGGAATGTGATTCCTCATGAAATGGAATTGGTAATGTTTTGATGCAAGAAGGAAGACCCGTTGCTTTTGAAATTCATCTAATCAAGGAAAAGATTTACACAAACCTATTTATTAGAAGGAAATGTTAGCAATACTACATGCATTAAAGCAATGGCGACCTTACCTAATGGGAAGACACTTCAAGGTAAAAACAGATCATGAGAATCTTAAATACTTTTTGGAACAAAGATTATCTTTAGAAGAGCAACAAAAATGGGTGACAAAGATTTTGGGTTATGACTTTGAAATCATCTACAAAAAAGGGCATAAAATGGTGTTGTAGATTCCCTCTCATGAACGGATGAGGATGTGGAAGTATTTCTTTGTTCCATTTCTATTATCAACCCATATTGGATAATCGAAGCAAGGGATGAATTGAATAATGATGAAGTGTGGACGCTCATTCAAAATTTCCAGCAAGATCCCAGTATATCTGATACATTTAGCTGGAAAAATGATTTATTATGGTACAAAGATCACTTATATCTTTGTAATAATTCCCAACTCAAACAAAAGATTATTTTGGAATTGCACACCTCTCCCTCAAGAGGGCACTTAGGTTTTTAAAAACTTACCAGAGGGTCAAGAAGGATTTTTTTTGGAAAAGGACTTAAATCTAATGTTCAAAATTTCGTGGAAAAATGTTTATTTTTCCAACAAAATAAAGTTGAAACAATTAAGACCCCAAGTTTGTTACAACCTTTAGCCATTCCAAGTCAAATTTGGGAGGAGGTTTCAAGGGATTTTATCACAGGCTTACCCAAGTCTGAAGGAAAGAGTGTCATCATGGTGGTAGTTGATAGACTTACCAAGTATGCACATTTTTGTGCATTATCTCATCCATTTAAATCCAATACATTTGCTACTGCATTGATGGAAACAATTCAAAAGATACATCGAAACCCAAATTTTGTTGTAAGTGATAGAGATCCCATTTTCACTGAAATTTTTTGACGGAATTATTTTCTTGTCTCAATACTCAATTAGCTCATAGCTCATCTTATCATCCTCGATCTGAAGGCCAAACGGAGATAGTGAACAAACGTTTGGAAGGATATACTATTTTCTTTGTATATGATAAACAAGCACAATGGTCAAGTGGTTACCTCTATTTGAATGGTGGTATAACACTTCCTTCCATATTGCAGCAAAAATGACCCTATTTATGGAACTTTATGGATATAATCCACCATCCATCACATCATCTTTAAAATAAAATTATAAGGTTCAAGAAGTGGAAGATCACATCGAGCATCAAGAACAAGTTATCCAACTCTTAAAGGGTAACTTCACTTTGGCGCAGAATCGAATGAAACAATAGGTAGATCAACATTGCAGCGAAAGAAGTTTTGATGTAGGCGATTAGGTATTTTTACAGCTACAACCATACAAACAAATGTACCTCAAGAAAGCTAAGAAGGATAATAAATTATCGCCAAATTACTATGGTCCTTACAAGGTGTTGCAAAATATTGGTACTATGGCATACAAATTAGAGCTTCCTGCATCTTCTCGAATGCACCCAATTTTCCATTTTCATGCTTAAAGAAGGTTATATGTGACAAGCTCCGAGTTCATATTTTTGGAACTTGACGAGGAAGGAAAAATCATATTGGAACCTGAATCAGTCACGGAAACAAGAACCTGACAGCTATGAAATCGATCAATCTCAAAGTATCTCATCAAGTGGAAGAACTTACCTACTGAAGATTCCACATGGGAGGATGAGAATTTTATACAAAATCATCGAGAACTACTCAAGCGTTGAGGACAACACTTTTTTTAAGGAGAGGGGCATGTTAGGTCCCTATAATAATAGTGTAGCCCCTTATTGTTATTAGTGCAACCCCTTTATTGTATTGTTGTGCCCATGTATTCCCCATATTGTTATTATTGTGCCCCATAGAAGCCCACTATTGTTATTGTTGTGCCCTTACAATATTATTGTTATGTAGGCTCTAATTATATTGTGACCCCTTAGACTCTTATATATAGAAAGGAGGTTTCCCGCTCGAGGAGGCTAATTTTGAAGTCATTGATCTATCTCTTCTATTTTGTGAGTTGGTTGCATAACATTCTCATCTTTTCTTTTGCTTCTCCCCTCATGGTGGTCGTTGTCTTGTTGCAAAAAAATGAAGAAGGTCATGAACGACCAATCTCATTCTTCAGCCAAGTGTTACTAGATGCTAAGCTAAAACACAATATCTTGGAGAAACATGCATATGCTTTAGTCAAAGCCCTAAAAAATTTCAAAATCTATGTCCTACAATCCAGTATAACTACTTATGTTCTTATAGTTGCAGTTAAATATATCCTTGTGCCAAGGGATAGTGAAGGAAGAAGAGGCAAGTGGATTGCTAAAATACATGAATATGACATCGATAGCAAACCCACCAAGTTGATCAAAGGGCAGGGGTTAGCTAAAATCTTGTCTGGAGCAAGCTGCCAAACCTTGGGCATAAATTTGCTGACAAATAAGGAAGGAGAAAGCATAAGAGAAGAGGAGAAGAACAATTTCAAGACTTCAACACAACGAATTCAAATGGAGTACCTTATCTCACATTGGTATAAACATATAGTCCATTGTTTACTTTTTTCTAAATTGCCCAGTCAATTTTAATAAGGTTAAATATAGGGCTTTGACACTACAAGCTCATAAATTTGTGATCTCAAATGGCCAACTATATTGGAAATACCTAGTGGGTATTTTTCTCTTATGTATGGTTAAAGAAGAGATCCATAATTGTGTCTTTATAGGACATTATAGATGGAGAGCTACAACCCACAAAATTATCAAAGCAGGTTTTTATTGGCCTAGGTTGTTTGGTGAAGTACATACCTATGTTTAGGTCTATGAGAAGTGTCAAATTTTTATAGAACAATAGAGGTTGGATCCCCTTCCTTTAATCCCTGTTTTTATAGAAGAACCTTTCAGATAATGGGGATTAGACTTCAAGGGAGAAATACATTCACCTTCTAGTGGCTAGCACAAATTAATACTCACACTCATTGATTAATTCACCAAGTGGTTGGAGGCTACCCCATCTAGAAATGCAACTAATTCAGCAGTCATCAAGTTTATGGAGGAAAACATCCTTGCCAGGTTTCGTTGCCAAAAGAAAATCGTCACTGACAATGCTCAGGTGTTCAAGTCAGCCAAATTTATTGATTTTTTCCAAAGGTATATCATTATAGTAGACCATTCCACTACCTATTATTGGCAAGGAAATGTATTGGATGAATCCTCTAATAAAACCTTGGTAATAATTATGAAGAAGACAATAGCCTAAAATTAGAAGAAATGGGATTCACAACTAAAGTTTTCCATATGGGCTAACAGCGTTACCACCAAGAGGTTCATTGGGAAATCTCCTTTTGAATTAGTGTATAGGAAAGATGAAATTTTCCCTATACAGATAGCAATTCCAGTAGCTAAAATTCTACAGGATGTTGAGGAGTCAAACCCTCTAACCTAGAGGATCAAACAGCTGGTAGAACTTCAAGAAATAAGGGAACAAGTAAATCAGAAGTTGATCAATTATCGAGAAAGAATGAAATCTCTCTTGGAAATAAATGCGAGGGATAGATCTCTGCAGCCAAGAGATTTGGTATTTAGATGGGATGTCAGAAGAGAGGACAAAGAAAAATAAAGGTAGTTTGATCCATTATGGTTTGGACCCTTCAAGATATATGAAGTAATGGGAAACAACACCTTCTTGCTAGAAAATTTGGATGATGAGGTGCTTGAACTACCTATGAACAGGCAGTTTCTCAAGATTTATTTCCAGCATTAAAGAGGTTCATTTTCATCCATTGTATATACTGGTGAGCCATTGTACATAACAGTAATGCTTTAAGTTCTTAATGTTTATGTTTTTTTTCTTTTCATGTACTTGAATAAAATGAATCCATGCCCAATGGATAGGAGGCATTAATCTGTAGGTTGCAAGGTCCCACCTTACCAACCATCAATAGAATAGAGAATTAAATGTCACATTGAATACTATTACTAAATTTTTATTTTTGTTTTACTCATAATATGACTAACTTAGCTATCATGTAATCATGTTCCTTCAACTATTTCAATTTAAGAATATAACATAAGAAGTCAAGGATAACTTTCCCTTAATATCACAAACTATATTGACCCAACAACATTTCCAAATTCATCAATTAAAATTCCCAATCCCAATTATTAAGTTAATGCTTCAATCGTGAGAATTATATAATGAATGTTGCAGCAAGAGAAATTAATGTTACCAATTCAGAAGCATATTATTCTTTAAAATCTGTCAAGTAAAACAATGGATCTACATAAATTGGGCACAAGTAGTTGTTTTCTACAGTCATTGAAGCACAATAATGCACCCATGAATATATGCAGGTCATATGAAACTTATTATGCTCATTTGTGCAAATTCCTACAAAAATGGTCCTGTAAAATTGTTTCCAACAACAATGATTTTTTTAAAATGAAAGCTTTAGATAATAAAAGTAACACCTTCCTTATTCTCTATTCACACTTCAACAACTTATTAAATTTAGTCTCGCACTCATACAAAAACTTGCATACATAGGAAGCTACATCCATTAAATAATCTATTCATAAATTTTCTAGTGCATAAAAGCTACAGTGAGTAGGACATGTACTCTAACAATTTATATGCACAAAAACTACATCCATTGAAGTTATGAAAAACACTTTGCAAGCATGCAATCTACAAACTACATCCATTGAGGCCTTTTGAAAAACACTTTGCAAGCATGCAATCTACAACAATTGAGGTATTTTAACAAACACTTTGCAAACATGCAATCTACAGCCATTGAGGCATTTTGTCAAACACTTGGAAGCCACAATCTCTTAAGGAAATTTGACATGAATATAAGATTCTCCCTCAACCTATTTAGCTCATAAAATTTATATATTAATTCTTCAAATGACAAAATATTAAAACAATAACTAAATCATTTTATTCTTTCACCCAAAACTTGACAACAGAGACACAAATTTGGCAGCAGCAATCTGCAAAATTGCCCACATTTACGATCTGGGTTTTGAAAAGTGTGGTTTTGGAACCAAATTAGGGGCTACAACACCAAATTGCATGAATACCCCCTGATGTTGTCCTGAATCCGTACGAAACTACGCATATATGAATTGTTAAAAACTAGCAAATATGTTCACCCCAGGAATTTCATTTACAATTTTTGTCAAACATATGGCATGCAAGCTTGAATCTACAGCTATGAAAAATAAATAACAATCTATAATTAAATTATAATTACTTATTTATTGTCTAAATGCCTTTCAAAATCATTTCATCCACTATAAGTGATTTGAAGGGCTTTGAGATTCATCAAACATTATCTTTATTCAATCATTCCTACAAACCCATGGCAAGCATCTTGAACTATTGCAATACATAATGATTGAAAATTACCTCTGATTATCTTTAAAACTCTTGTCTTTCATCTTGTTTTTTTTTTTTTTTACATTTTTATTCAACGGCTAATCTAGTGAATCCTCCTTATATGCATCCATTTCCTGCTCTGGTAGGCTGCAAGTTAACACTTATTCATGCATAATGATAAAAATAATAATAGCATTTCTCATTCACGGATTTTGTCAAACACTTTGCAAAATATCCTGAAACCCTTTCTAAAACATGTCTCTAATTACATGAAACAAAACCATAACTCATGAACTCTTACCCAAGTCCTTTGGAATTTCTTTATTTCCATTACCTTTAGCAATATTTGTCTTTCCTTTCTCAAATGCTACAATACCAATGTTAGTACAATAGACTACACCAATAATAATTCCATATCTTGAGATCTAAACATCCATTCATATAGACCACTCTTGGTCTTCATTTTCAACTATCTAATAATATTCCAAATAACATAAGCTTAAACAAAAATTAGATTCTTACAATAATTTAAATTTCTACTTTTTATTTTATGCTAAAGTTATACTATAATTTTAGGACAATAAAAATTATACCTAAAGAGATATTCAACTCCAATCATTGAGAATATGATCCATCTTTGATCCCTTAACCAACTCATTTGAACCATTCGGTTTTCCACCCAACCATATCCAAGGAGAAATTCTCCCCCCTAGAACCCCCGAGCAGTAAGAGCTCACAAACAGTACCAAAATATAGTAGTAGAGAGATATCTAAGGCAAGTTAAGGAAGATAAGTTTCACTTCCTCCCAACACCACTCATGGTCAGCTCCACCAGGTAGAGCTACATAGTAATTTAGTTTAGGAATTTCAAAATCATTTCAAAAGCAATTGAATACTCTCCAAGTCTCTCACTCTCATAATATTTTTCAAATCTCTCCAACTCTTGGTATCACAATGCACCTCCATCTCCCCCTCACTAAGAATACATGAGACACATATATAGGAGGAGCAACAAATTATTTTCATAAAGGAGTAATATGCATGCCTTGTATTCCATTTAGAGGAGTGTAACTCATGTCATGAAGGAGAGGTATGCATGCCTTAGTTAAGGATAGTGTAACTTATGCATTAAAGAGAGTGTAAGAGGAATATTTTATGACATGTCTTTAATGAGTGTAAGAGGAATATGCCATTCTTTAATGAGCGTGTAAAATAGAGTGTAATGTATTATTAAAAGAGAGAGATTTATATAGAGCCATGAGATTCATCGAGGAGAGAGGTGTGAAGAGATTGAGGAGATGAAGGTGACTTGTAATTCCCTTTTAATAATAATATCATAGTCTCATAAAATATAATAATAATATTAATAATATTGAGGATTAAGTCGAGATTGAACTATTAGGATTGATTAATGATAAGTTAAGTGATTTTCCTTCAACTATACTTGATTGCCAATTTATGCAAGGTGATTTACTATTTTTGGAAAGTCATGCTTGAGATGCTAGACATGACTTTCTATTTTTAGAAAGTCACTCTAGGATTGTTAGAAAAGAGGTTTTATTAAGGAAATTCATCCCTGAGCTTCCCATGATTGGTATTTTTCTTCTGGAGAATAGGGATTTTGTACCCCTATTGCATGCATGCCTTAGTAAATTGAGGACTTTGCACCCTGATCTACTCTAAAGATCCAAGATTCCACACCTTGATCTTTTTAAATATTCAAGACTCTGCACCCTAAAATTTTTATTATAGATACAAGACTCCACGTCTTTATCTTTCATGGATTTAGGACTCCACACCCCAATTTCCATGGCTTCTCATCTACTCTGCTTTGAAACTCCTCACTTCACCTTAAGGTAATGATTGTGAGCTCATACCCATCTGATGGTTCGTTGGTAAGGCCTTCTTCCAAGACCTGCACACATCACAATCTCATATATCAAAGGAATCAATGAATTTCATAAATAACTTATTCACATTTTACCAAATATTGTGCATGACATCCACAACCAGTTTGGTTCTAGAGAAATGACTTCCGCAGCCATTTAAAATTTGAACATCCTTGTTTGAAAATAACCATGTTCCATATCACATCCTCTCAATACAATATTAAGTATATAAAATCATATATCATGACTTCCACAGTCATTTATAATTTGAGCATCCTTATTTGCAAATAACTATGTCCCCTACCACATCTTGCTCATTACAAGATTAAACATATATAATCATATAAATCATGTATCATCCATAAATCATAATTAACCATATGTTCCACATAACCATGATCATTCATGGATCTATGTGTCTCAATACTGAATCAACATCCATGTCATACACCTATTGCCAAACTAAGATACCAAAAGAGAAAACATCAATAATATGCTCTTAACCAAAATCAATTCTTATACACACAACCATAGATATTATCCTAAGCACACAACAACTAGGTGACCCAAACTAGGTCTATAGTATAAAAGCATGTACAAAAGTTTCTCACACATAATATTATATCATTATTTCAAAATCACCCTCTCTAAGTGTCATCAAAGTTATCTCACCAAGAAGGGACACTATATAGGTTCTCAATGCATTGCTTGCAATACATTGTCCCCAATTGAAGTCGATGTTGTATCTATAAGACTTTCTTGTATTTTAGTCGAATGGTCCTGATTTCCATCCATTATACATAAAGGAAGAGGTGCAACCTAGGTCTTTCAATGGAAAATCTAAACAGAAAGGAAACACATCAAATGACCATTTCAAAGAAGGCTCAACATATTGAGGGTCGATGTCAGATGGGAGACCTAAAATTTCGAGAGCCAAAATTCAGAAGAGAGTTAAAAAGGGGAGTGTTGAAATATCAAATCCAAAATGAAAAGGGGACTGTCGAAATTCGGGAGTCGATCACATCAATACCCAATACCAAAATAATGGGAAGGAAGGTATATCGGGGCCCAATACTAGAAGGTTGGACATCGGAGCAGATGACATGTCGGAACCCAAATCTGAGAGGGTTGGTCATTTTGTGACATCCAAGATTGGGACCTCATAACCTTTTAAAGTATATATGATTATTTATATGTCTCGATATCGCTAAGAAGGGGAAAAACAAAGGAAATCGTTGAAAATCCAGGGACCAGGGACCCTTTCTCTCTCCTCAAGAGAGGACACTTGGCAACAGATAATTGGCTCTGAGGAGCTGATGAGGTAGATGACATCAGCGTGATGTGGCTGTATGGTGGACACGTGACAGTTGATTTCAGAATTTTTGAGGGCCTAATGGGGAAAGTATGGGAGACATGCGTCACCACCAATGAGGCTCCACATGGAAATTAAGATGTCAGCATGACGTCATTTCGAAGGTCGGATTTTTGGAGGAAAGTGATTTTGTAACCCCTTGTTTAAAATGTTTTATAAAAATTATGATCTGGTGAGAGTGGATTTGATGCTGTTAGCACTGGGTCATAAGGACTCAAGGGCCCAAGGTTGTAGAAAAGGCATAGCACCCAGGTGTTGTATTGAATATCAAAGGTCAGAAATATCAGACCCCTTTTGAAATTGCCTTCTTGAAAAGTGTTCCAATGAGAGGGGCTCTGATTGTTCTGTGGCATTGGTTCATGAGAACTCAAAAGAATCGATATCTTAGGGTGGGTAGAGCACCTAAGTGCTAAAAAGGAATATCATAGCAAAGAGATATTATAACTTTGTTCTAATTCCATTTTAAAAAAGTTACGATAATAAGGAGCTCTGTTGTTATGTGGCACTTGGTTGCAAGCATTTAAGGAACCAAGGGTGAAAGAACAAATATAAAATGAGATAGGCCCCCGAAAAGAGCCTGAAGGCTTAAGCACCCAAGCTCCCAAGCCATTAGTTAAGGCACCTGGTTCTATGGTGGAATTGCAATAAGAGGGCTAAGAGAAAAGGGGTTGAGGAGCATCGGAATGTTACGATTTCATAATGTTCCTTTTTATAAGAGTTATGATAAAGGAAGGCTCTAATACTGCATCCCCCCTTCAAGCATTATATCGATGGTCACAAGTGTTGGTTCTATGGCATATGAACAATAAGGAGCTAAGAGTGAGAGGGCTCGAGACCTCTGAGCTTTGGTTTTTCGTAACAACATTTAAATTAAAGTTACGATATGCCTTTTCTCTAAAATTGCATGATGAAATGTTAAGAGGTGTATTGGGTTCTGATATCATACTATAGGGGAAATAAAGGGATGGATGGGACGGCATCCAAGTACGGGGCACCTTCAACACCACCACGCCTGGTCACAACCCACTTTAGAAAGAGGAAATTCAAGTTATTAAGGGGAGAAAGTGACAGGCGAACTGGCCTGGAATCGTGGGGGAATATCGTAACAGAAATACATCCAGATCATCAACCCACCACCAATCCAGATATCGAAGCCTAAGTTTACCTAAGGAAATCATAGGAATCAGAAAGGAGATATTTTTTTTGTATCCATCATGACACCTCACATTTTTCATGATTATGTTATTTTTGTAAATTTTTGCATTTTCAAGAAGAGAATTGATTTTGTTTTGTAATCATTAGGATTTATACATGCTTAGACGGCTGAGTCGATCAGGCAGTTGTAACATTGGAGATATTTTGTAAGTTGTTTTGCTTTGGTTCTCCCTATAAAAAAAGGGAGGAAACTCATTAAAAAGGTTCCAAATTTCTGCTCTGAGAGGTTCTAAAGTCTGTGTTCTAGAGTTCTAAACTTTGTTTTCAGAGGAGGTTCCAAATTTGGTTTTAATGTCTTATACCTTAGACTGTTATGGTTTCTTTGGAAAATTTCGCCTATTTAGGACTACGATCTATTTTCATTCTGGAAGATTAATGAAGAAGCGTTGGTGATTCTAAGCTTTGGGGATATGCAATATGTGTTCTTCCTTTGTATGTCATTTCATATATGTTTCTCTTCCTAAAAAATTGTCTAAGTTGTAGCCGTTGGTTTCACTTATAAAAGCATGGATTTACTATGTTATATTGTAGCAGACAATACCTGTGGGGTTAAAAATTTACTATGTTATATTCTGACATAATGTACTCATGAAATATTGAGTTCCAAACCTTAAAATGCGCTCCATAATTTTTGCATTTAATTTCCTTATTTCTTCCATAATTCCGTTGGGATTTGTTGCATAGGATTCTATGTTTATACAGCGCTTTGCACTAGGTTCCTCCCTTATATTTATCCTTTCCATATTTGTTGCAATGACAAATACAAGTTGCATTATTTGTGTGTCGGCCGCCATACTCGAAGCATTTATTCTAGGGAATGATGTCCTGCAACTGCATATACTATATTTGCCTTTGAGAAAAGGTAATTGAACCAGATCCAAAAATTATTTTCATTTATCTCTTGAACAACAATGGATTATCTTCAAGAGAGACTAAGATGTCCTAGGCACTGACCTCTCCTCAACCCAGGGGTTGTCTCTAGGAGCTACAACAGACTCAAAACTTTTACAATTTTTCATTCTTTTTCTTTTCTTACAAATTATATATCCTCGAAATTGCTTCATTCATAGTTGTGCTTTCCTATTGTAGGCTCCATATTTCTTTACTTGTTGCAGTTGCAATTTTTCTTTGTCTTTTTTTGCATTTGACCTAAGTTGTTCTTCAACAACTTCCTCTTCAAGGATTCTTTCACTCATGGACTATTGTCAAAACTCTTCATCTTCAAATTGTCTTCTTTACTCTACCTCTCGCGCTTCATATTCCTGAATTTATTTCTACCATATTTCTTGATAGCAAAAGCTTATCTCTTCATGACTCCATTGCTGAAAAATGGTTTCAGTGCTTTCTTATTTTGTCTTCAAAAACGTCCATCTCTTTCTTTTCACTTTCATCATCAGGTACTATTGTTTTTTCCTATAATATTTGTCTTCATCTTCTCTTTTAACTGAATTACTATCCTGTTTACCTGCACACTCAAAATCAATGTTAAAAACATCTTCATTATGCTCTGTATTGAGAGTTTCATTTTCTTCCTCTTCCTTCGCTCCCTTCTCTTGTTTTTTCATTACATCAAAGTTTTCATTTTCTGCCTTTTTACCAACCTTTGTTGTTGTAAACATGTTGTCTTCCACTTGGCTTCCAAACATAAGTGGGATTTTTTCATCAAATAACAACATATCAATAAGATTTTTTTATTGCATCATGTGCAAGCACTCATCACTAGTTAATTGTTCTTCATCAAAGTTAACATCAACATAATTTCTATCCACTCTATTGTGGGATATATGAGCATGCATGTGTTCATGAACAATTTCAAACTCACCAAATTCATCAGTTGCAGATGGATGCACCAATGCACATCTCACTTTGTAGTCATCATCCACATGTGTTTTGTCATAATGGGATTCACCATCATTTGCACCATCCACATTACAGTGGAGTCCTTGAGCATTTATACGCTCTTGCTCTGCTTCATATACAGAGGCTTCAACTTCTTTCTCTACAATCCTTGTTGCATCTGCTTCATCCATATGCATGTTTGCATAATGGGTTTCACTTTTATCTTCTTCATGACCATCATCCATTTTTGAGTGAGATTCTCCGAGATTTGTTGTCCTCCCATAGCCTTGCTTATCTGCTCTTAGATATGTGGTTGAATTCTCTACCTGTGACATAACATGTTGTTGCATGTCACTCCCCCTTGCACCAAATTATTCTTCCAAGATCTTACATGCTTCATTGGAAGTTGTAGCTTTTGCTACCTTGTACAAGAACTTCTTATCCAATTCCTGTTTTATAAAATTCAATTCTAAAGCATCACATACTTCATCATATGGGTTATTATACTTGTATTCAATTAACTCTTAGCTCGAAGAAAAGTTAGTATCTTAATAACCCAATGATCAAAATATTTACTTGTAAACATAGGAGGTGGTAGCAAATCAAAGCTACACCAATCGCCCTCAATTTATTCTTTGTCTTTTGCTAGACTTCTCAGTTCCTTGGTTGCGACGTAAACCTCTCTAAACATGGCAATGATCTTTGCCTCTTCTTTTAGATTACACCTCCACAAAATATTTTAGTAGTAGTCATGGATAGCGAATTGAGACTTATCTTAAAGTGAGTTATTCTCTTTTTGTTTTATGGTTTAATTATAAAAAAAAAAGGTGATATCTACAATACTCAAATACCATTTTTAAGTATGGCATTGAATTCTTATTGTTTTACTGTATTTTATTTTTTCACTGACATGTTTTTTTAAATGTATAAATATTTAACTCATATAATAATTATTTTTATAATTAATAATAATGATAATAAGATTGATGTTGGACCAATAATACTAGCTGAGAATGCGAAGGAGGCGAACTAGGGTTTCTGTAACCAGTCCTAGGGTTTCTGCAGCCCCTGCTACGGCAGGCTTGACTGGCAAAGCTCAGTACTGAAGGAAATAGGGTGGATCGGAGGTCTTCGTGGTCCTGCCATAAGCGCGAAGGAAAATGCAGCCCCCTCAGGGGGAGGGCGATGCGCCTCCCCCAAAAAAGGACAGCCAAAAGCAGCAGACCGAAGACATTGACAAAGAGAATAGACAAAATGAGGGCAATACGGACAGCAACAAGCAACAGGACAATGAACAAGATCAGAAAGACAAAAATAAAGCAAGTTCCTCCACATGCAGACCGGTGGCAACTCACAGGCCAAAAGTGGAATTTCCCAGTCACCGAATCAATGCCAGAATACAATTTATGAGAGATCATGCGCTGATTGGCAAGTTTATTGGAATATGGCCAACTGAGAGAGCGTTAAGGAGCTGGATAAGTACCAAATGGAACCCAAAGGGACACATCACTTTGCATCTAGGTCCAAAGGGGTTTTTCACTGCCGTTTTTAACTGCTTGGAAGATCGCAACAGGATTCTGGATGGGGGTCCTTATTTTTTCAATTCTGCAGGACTATATCTCAAAGGGTGGGTTGAACGATTCAATCCAGACAAGGAAGACCTCAGTTATGCTCCCGTCTGGATAAGGCTGTACTCGCTTCCTTGGGAATATTGGGAAGAAAACTCCCTCCAGGAGATTGGAAATGCTCTGGGCGAATTCGTCAAGGTGGCCGAGGAAACAAAATTATGCAGATACACGTCTTATGCCCAGATCTGCGTTTATATGGACCTCAAGCAAGCCCTGCCAGACACGGTAAGTCTCTTCCATGAAGATGTTGAATGGATTCAATTAATAGACTATGAGCACGTACCGTTTAGATGCAGGAAATGCCATGATCTAGGACACCTCTACAGAGATTGTCCTCTGAACAGGAAACCCCCTCCTCAAATGAGCTCAGACAACCAGGCGTCTAACGGTTTTACCAAAGTGGTAAACCGCAGAAGAGGGAACAAAAAATCGATAGCCAATCCCAAGACCAATCAAGTTAATATGTCAAAACCCTCAACGAGTAACAGCTTTGAGGCCCTGGCCAGTAATGATATGCAAGATCCTGATAATGGACCTCAAAATGACAAAGAATCCAACAAAGAGCAGCCGGAGGGAACTTCACAGCAACCAGGGGATATCTTATTCAATAAATCAACCCTTCAATCCCAAACCAAAACTCAAGCCTGGCATTTTCAAGGAATGGAAGTTGATAATCCTGAACCAAGCACCAAGACGCTAAAGGAAAGAGAGGAAGCCTCTCAAGAACCCCAGATCATGGAGGAAGACCCTGAGAATATTGACATTGGTGAACTGGATATCCTAGGACTCGAGCAAGCATGCAAGACAGGGAACTTTGACAAAATACCAGACCGGCAAGTGGATAACCTGGTGGAGGTCCTCAATCGAGCACAAAAGAAATACTCTCTAGGAGTCCAGATCGGAAGTCAATGGGATGGTAAGTTCATCACCAAAGACAACAAGAAGCGAGGAAGAAAAACAACCCTCGAAAGAACCATCAAGATAGGCGAAGTGCTAGTTGAGTCAGGTAGGTATGCCAAGCTGACCAAGTACTTCAATATCAATCCCAATCCTTCTCAATGAAGCTGATATCATGGAACATAAGGGGGCTCAACGGCCCTAGGAAAGGCAGACTATTAAAAAATATGCTTATGCAGGAAAAACCAAATATACTCTTTTTGCAAGAAACTAAATGTAATTCGACAGTTTTGGAAAAAATAGCAGCGAAAGCCTGGCCAGGAGGGCTAGTAACAGTTGTTGATGCTCAAGGGGCATCGGGAGGACTGGCAATTCTCTAGGATGCACGAGTAATTCAACTCGACAATATACATGCAAATAAGAACTTCATTCAAGCAATATTTCATATAATTGGCACCAACACTCATGGTCATATAACTAATGTATATTTCCCTCAGGAAACCATACACAAAGCTGAAATTTTGGATACCTTGTCGGAGCTTAACTCAAATAGGCTATACCCGCTTTGGATATCTGGAGGAGATTTTAACATGATAGCAAGAATGGAGGAAAAGCAGGGAGGCAGAAGTAGAAGGAATAGAGATGGGAACCTACTAAAAGACTTTATTCAAAACAACTGGCTGGTAGATCTTCCTTCAAACAATGGCATGTTCACTTGGAACAATAAAAGAGAGGGATTGCAACAAATAGCTTTGCGTCTCGATAGATTTCTAATATCAGACAATGCAACTCAACTGGGAGGGGAATTCACTGCCTCCATCCTTCCAGTATCAGGTTCAGATCACTAGCCCATAGCTCTCCAATGGAACCGGCCAGGCAACAGTATTAGGCATCCCTTCTGGTTTGAGGCCTTCTGGTTAACTCATCCGGATTTCTATGAATTTGTTAGATCAACTTGGCTCAAGTTCAATCCCACTAGTGGTACCAAGATGTCTATATTCCAGTAGAAACTAAAGCACCTCAAAGGAGAAATCAAACACTGGAATCATACCACTTTTGGCAATATTTTCAAAGCACGGGCTGCACTCAATCAAGAAATGAAGATTGTCCAGCAAAGGATCATCATCGAAGGATGCTCCGAGGAACTCGTAAAGCAGGAACAAGCTATCGAATCCCAAATTCTAGATAGAGCACAACAGGAGGAAACCCTTTGGAGGCAGAAATCGAGGATCAGATGGCTCAAGGATGGGGAAAAGAATACAAAATTTTTTCATAAAACCACAGTGCAGCGCAGAATGAATAATTACATTTCCCACATCAAAAACGAGCAGGGAGACAGAATTGAGACGCATGAAGGCATTGAAGATGAGTTTCTCAGATACTTTAAGAAAGCTCACCAAGAACCCAGCATAGATAGAATGCCTGCTATAAACAAAATTCTAAGGAACATTCCAAAATTAATCACAGAGGAGCATAATCTTCTCCTCCTCAAGCCCACAAGTATGCAGGAAGTCGAAAATGTTGTTCATCAGTTGAAAGCAGGGAAAGCGCCGGGTCCGGATGGATTCACCTCCAACTTTTTTCATAACTTTTGGGATCTTATCAAAGTGGAGGTCTGGCAAGTTGTTGAGGAATCTCGCACTTTACGATGGATGTACCCAGGGCTGAATGCCACCTTCATCGCTTTAATACCCAAGGCAGAGGAATCCAATACTCCAGACAAGTACAGACCGATTGCTCTATGCAACATCATCTACAAAATTGTCTCAAAAGTGATAGCTACCAGACTGAAACCGCTGCTCCCTCTCATTATCTCGCCCGAGCAATCTGGTTATGTAGAAGGCCTGCAGATAACGGATGGTATCATTTTAACTCATGAAATAATCCACTCTTTGAAGCAAACCAAAAAACCAGGTATGTTGCTTAAAATCGATTTGTCTAAAGCTTTTGATAGTATCAGCTGGGTTTACATTCAAAAAATTCTTACTGCCTTTGGCTTTGCCCCTTCCTGGGTTAGATGGATTATCAATCTTTTGTCTTCCTCATTCTTTTCTGTGCGGCTACGTTTCGTCTTTCCAGGGGTATCAGGCAGGGAGATCCCCTTTCACCTTTTCTTTTTGTTATTATGGCAGAAGGACTAGGTAGGAGTCTAAATTCTGCTCTGCTTTCCCAGCGTCTCAAAGGCCTATCTTTCAGCAATTCTCCTACCTACTCCCACCAGCAATTTGTGGATGATAACATGCTTTTTGGTCATCCCTCGGTCCAAGAAGCTCGCCTTCTCAAAGCCCTCCTATCGAACTTCTCTGATGCTTCCAGAGCCCTTATCAATCGTGTCAAATCTCAAATCTTTTTCTTTAACACCCCTGCTCCCACTCAAAAAGCCATTGCCCGTATTCTCGGTTTTACCATTGCTTCCCTTCCCTCCAAATACCTAGGAGCTCCCTTAATAGCCTCGGCCCTCAAGCACTCCTCTTGGAAAGACCTGTTAGAAAAGCTAGAGGCAAGGCTTTTCCTCTGGACTCATAGAGCTCTTAATATGGCCAGCAGACTTGTTCTCATTAAGGCAGTTCTCCATTCCATGCCCTTGTATCTTTTCTCTATTCTTGCAGCTCCTAAATGGGTTCTCAAGGAGATAAAGAATCTCCAGCGCAACTTCTTATGGGGCAGTTCAGGCCCTAATCGAAAGTGGGCTCTGGTTAAATGGGACAATGTGTGTCTTCCGAAGAAGGCTGGGGGTATTGGGCTAAGAGATCCAGGGCACAGTAATAAGGCAATGGGAGCTAAAATATGGTGGAGGTGGCTTGCAAATCCTAACACCCCCTGGGCCTCCCTTTGGACAGCAAAATATGCGAATAATAGCCCTATTGAAGAAAGAATTCGAATGTCAGAAGTAAGCACTGGGTCTGTAATTTGGAATTCGGCCATTCAACATAGGGATCTAATACAACAGCATAGTTTCTGGGAAGTTAAGAGCGGCAACACAGCAAGATTTTGGGAAGACTCCTGGCAGCAGCTCCCAAAGATAAAGGACACACTCTCTAACCTTCCCTTACCACAGCAAGGTATAAATCATTCAGCAAAGGTTAATCAGTTCTGGGACCCCTCTTCCGCACAGGGATATAGACAATGGAAGGATGCCAAACAAATTATGATGCACGGCTCTGAGCAAACTCAGCTCTCTCTCTCCTTAGAATTACAAAAATGGCAAATCCTCATCTCAGAAGGATCGGACATACTAAGATGGGGATATGAAGAGAAAGGCACTTTCACCACAAGGGAAGCATATAAGATAATTATCAAAGAACGGATAATCAAAGACACTTTATGGGATAAAATCTGGCATTCCTCAAATTGGCCGAAGGTGTCTACTTTTTTATGGCTCCTATGTCACAATAAAATTCTCACATGGGATAATCTTAGAAAAAGAAGCTTCTCTGGCCCATCTATATGTCTCAACTGTAAGCAAGAAGAGGAATCAGCTATACATCTAATGCAAACCTGTCAAATAGGACGGAAGCTGTGGGAAAAGGTTACCTTCTGATGCCAAAAAGAAGGCAAAGTGCAAGGGGATATCAGAGCTACTATTCGTAATTGGAGTCACGAGCCATATCAAAGCAAACTCCTCAACACACTATGGCAGCTTATTCCTGGTCTACTGATGTGGAACATCTGGAAGGAGCGGAACAGAAGAGTTTTTAAGGATCAATCTATGTCTATAGAGCAGATATGGACCAAATTACATCAGAACATTAAGGAGTCATTATCTATTAAAGACTGGTCCCCAGAAGATTTTCCTTCATTGCAGCAGGAATAATCAGTCTGGGACAATTGGAAGATACATTTAAATCAACAGCCTACCCTTAAAAACAATCCTACTAAGAAGAAACAAAAGTCAACAAAATGGACTCCGCCGCCCAACAACATATTCCAGCTCAACTTCGATGGAGCTTCAAAGGGTAATCCGGGAAAAGCAGTTTATGGGGGAGTCTTCAGGGATCATTATGGCACTCCTCAACTCATCTTTCTCGGCTCAAAAGGTTGGGACTCCAACAACTCAGCGGAATTGGAAGGACTATGGCGAGGTCTCACCCTGGCTCAGGGCAAAAGTTTTTTTCCACTTATCATAGAAGGGGACTCGCAAATCATCATAAATATGGTCATAAAACTAATGCAGGGATCCCCCATACATAAGGTCAGTAACAGTTGGAGGATGGCTCAACGGCTCGAGCTAATAGACAGATGGCTTGCTCAACATCAAGTAATTTCTTTCAAGCACACTAAGCGGGAAGGAAATAAGCTTGCTGATTTTCTTGCTAATATAGGAGTGGAAATTGGGGTAGATCTCTTTGTAGGCTTAATCTCCAGCATAGCCTCCGAAGATCAACTCTCTAAGTTCCAGAATATTGTGAAGGATGATATGCTTCAGGAGGATGACACACACCCGGATGCGGGTGTTAATGTGCCTCATTTATGAGGGCTTGTTCAATGCAGGCAGCTGGCCCTGCACCTAGCTGGCGGACAAAGACTGGAGATCCCAATGGCATGCGAATTTATTTGGATGCTGGACGGAATGATGGTCGCACAGATCGTCATTAATGTGCGCCTGGTTCGAGAGTTCATGCTCAAGGTTTTATGTATGGCTCGGTATTTGGTTCACGCCATTGCTCCTGGTTCTTTTCACCTCCACCCGTTTTTCTTCCCGCACCCCTGCCTCGCTCAGATAGTCTGGAAGCATGCCTGGGTTTTCTGTATCGCCGGGTTCCTCTGTGCTCAATCCCTCTCCCGTCAGCTCTGCCATTTTCCCTTTCTTAGCTGTTCTGTCAATTCGAGGATGCCTCGCCGTCGAGGAGTCTCTCGCCGAGGAGGTAATACTGGTAATAGAGGCAGAGCCTCTCGTTCTACTCCTCAGAATGTAATCCCCATTGCTTCGGCCTCCCCGTCCTCACCGCCCTCTGGCCATGCTGGGCCTCTCCCGCACAATTCCTTTCAAACTACCCGCTTCACCTTCCATAGCAGGCTCAACAGGCCAGTTTTGTCTGCCAGTATCACGGTTATTCTTGCTGAGAAAGAGGACAATCCCAACAGCTCAGCCAACACCACCACCTCTCAATCTTAGGAAGACAGCGTCCTTCAGGGGGAGATGGCTGGGGTTGTGTTTAATGCAGATAATATGCAGGAAGATAGCCCTGTTCTTGAAGCGCCTTCGCATCCGGTTGATTCAACTCAGCATGAGATCCTTGGTTGTGGATCGGTTCATCATGCAGGCAGCATCCTCAACCTGGTAACTCCTCCAGAAGGTGGTATCGAAGGAATTTAAGATAATGGATTCGTCACCTGGGTTGCCTCGTCTAGCCAGGTGGACAAGGATGTGCCCGACTCTCCACAACATGTCGATTAATGCTGGTTCATCACCGACGGGTGGCACTCTTGCCTTTGCTCTGTTGGATTTTATGCTATGTGTCTATGTTTTTGGGTCTCTGGTTATGGGTCTAGTCTCAGTTCTTGTTTGGTTTCGGCGCGAGCCAACCTGTTCTTAATCTGCAGCAAAAACTCTGGGTTTGGCGAGTTCTGTTTTGCCTCTTTTTGTCCATGACGGGTATGACAGCATGCTTCTCAGTAAAGCCTCTGCAGGCGATAGTTATGATGTGTTAGACTCAGAACAGAATTATTTTTTAGTGGGTCAGTGTCTAACAAATCAAGTTTTTGAAGTCTTTAATCCTGAAAGGGCAGATAGTAGTATATGTATGACTCAGAATCTCTGGCTGAGGGCTGGCCTCTGCCCCCTCTGAGGTCTCGATCTCCATATACATATTTTTCTCTTTTTTAATAGAATTAGTATTTACGCAGAAAAAAAAAAAAAAAATAATGATAATAAAATAAAATATAATAATTATTTTTATAATTAATAATAATGATACTAAAATAAAATAAAAATGTAATTTAGTTAATTTTTATTAAAAATAAAAATAAAAATTATAAATTAAAAAAATAAAAAAAATAAAATAAAATAAAATATTAACATTGTAAAATGTATAATGATATAACGTCCACCCTATATTAAAAAAAAAAAAAAAAAAAAAAAAAAAATATTTTATAAAAACTAGATTTCATACTTAAAAAAAATTAAATAAATAAAATCAATCATAATTTATATAACAATTATAAGAAAACACTTTAAATATTTTGATTATAAAAAAATAATTATATAATTTATTTTAGGAAAAAAAAAAATCAAAATTTCTCCTTGAAATTTAAAATCAGAATCTCATAATTTAGCTGGTGATTGCGAATTAAGCTATTGCCCAGACCAAGATAATCAAAACTTCATTATAAATCTTTCTACATATAAAAGTATACTCTCCTACTTTGCATTTGGCTCAAAGACATATGTTTCATAATTATTTACGATTATAAAATATTCGTTTAAAATAATATTTAATTTATATTTATATTTTTAAAAATATTTATAATTATATATATAAATAATTTTTAAAATAATATTTAATATATATATATATATATATATATATATATATATAACTTTTATTGAATTGAATATTATCTCACCTTGATTAAAAGTTTATCTAAGGTACAGATAAATATATTAATAACTCAAATGTCGTATACTTATAAAAAAAAATTATCAAATTGAGAGTTTATCCTTTATCAACTATCTTTAAGTAACATCATAGGATTTGTTTAATTTTTTTTAAATAATATATAAATGGAATAATAAATAATGATTATATGTTTATCTAAAGTACAGATAAATATATTAATAACTCAAATGTCGTATACTTATAATAAAATTATCAAATTGAGAGTTTATCCTTTATCACCTACCTTTAAGTAACGTTATATAATTTGTTTAATTTTTTTTAAAATTATCAAATTGAGAGTTTATCCTTTATAACCTACCTTTAAGTAACGTTATATAATTTGTTTAATTTTTTTTAAATAATATGCATAAATGGAATGCTAAATAATATTTAACTATCAGATGATTAAATTAAAGTAAATTAATAAATTTTATTAATTTTAAATAAATCGAAAACATAAACTAAATCATTTATATTTTAAATAAATTTAAAAACTAAATATATATTTCAATGAATAAATAATATATATCAATATAATATAGTAATATTAAAAAACCATACATAAAAATTCCTTATGTTAATATAGTAGGAAAATATTGCAAATCATATTATAAAAATACTTTTTTATTAAAATTAATTTGTATATTTAAAATTAAAAATATTTATTTTATGAAAAAATATATATTTCATTTAATACTTATATATATGATGATTAAATATTAAAATTAATATGGTTTATCGAACTTTGAAAAAGTAAGAAATTAATTAAAATTGTTTAACATTATTTCTATGTTTGAAAATGTATATATATATATATCACCCTAATTTATTTCATATATACACCAGTATTCCATTCCATACTAGAGTTTATCTTCTTAAAAATGAAAATATATATTTTTATAAATTGCCTAAAGAAATAAGATTTTATTCATATATAGTTTTATATATAATTAAATTTTATATATCATCAAATATTATATATCATTTAATATTTTTTTTAGGAAAAATTCTAATTTTATTCGACTTTTAACAAGGAACAATATTTTGTAGAAACCGGATTAGAATAAATGGTGATGGGTGTATTGTTGAGCCATGTTAAGGGTTGGAAAAATCTAGTCATGTTAATGGTTGGTGTGGCTTAGGAAAGGTGGGATCCTTAGTGATTTTGATGGGTTAAATGACTTTGGGTTGCGGTTTTTCAAGGCAAAAATTTAAGCATGTAGTTATCTCAAGACTCACAACTTAGCAAAAAAATATTTGCATTCTATAGAAGTTGAAAGCATTCGGTCAAATAACCTTTTTGCTAATAAGCAATAAAAATGAAACCTATAAAAATCACATAAATTATGTTGAATTGAAGTGTCATAAAAATCACTTACCTTGTCTTTTTTCCTTTCTTTTTCTAAACCTTTTTCCAAAACCTAGGTTTGGGACCATTGTCAACTCATTTCCAATGGTCTGCCAGGGAGATTCTTTGTTTGAGTCTAGGCTCTCAAAGACATGAGTTCTCTTTATACCCCCTGTACCCTTTTCATTGTGGGTTTCCTCTTTTCTTTCTTTCGTCAATCTCTACTAATTTGGTACACCCCCATTTGCTTGGTTACCATATTGGGCCTGTGCATCCATATTTGGATGGTCCTCCATGGTATCTTTTGCTTCTTGGGAAAGGTAAGGTTTGGATACCTAGCAACCCTTTGGCTTATGGACCTGCTTCTTTTTCTTTTTTGGTATCTTTTTTGCCCCTGGACATGTGCTCTGCAAATGTCTTATTTGAAAATAAATTTCACATGTGAAAGTCATGTTCTCATAATCTAATATCTAAGTTCACTGAAAGTTTTTTTGTTTTAGTTGAATGCGTTCAGATAGACCTGTGTTGAGATCTAAGTCTATCTCTACACAAACTCTAGCCGCTGCCAGAAAGGAAGAGAGAGATTAGTTAATCTCACGGACACAACCCATTGATTTGGCCAGGAATCATTGAATTTGAATATACATATAAAAGCCTTTAATTGGAGATCACAAAAAATAGAATTTACTTATGAATGATTAAATTCCATGGCAAGTACTTCTTCCATTTATTCTACAATATAACGTTATGGGTTGTTTTAGATTTGATGATGGGATGGAGACCTTCCCTTACATCACATCCTTGAAAACACATATCCACTCGCGTTTCTAAAAGAAACAACTTACTTGTAAGATCCAAAGACCTCTGACTTCCTGGTGCCCATAGCTCCACCACATAGCTGCAAGCATAAAGATGATAGAGTTTCTTGAGATACCATATCCATATAATGCGGGAGAAATCCTTTAACTACTTCCCTTCGTGTAATAGGCACTGCGAAGACATAGTTCCAGTCCGCTACTCTAGCTTTTGTTTTATGTCCACCACAAAATCAGATCCAGTCACCCATAAAAGGGTAAAGTTCTTACTTAGTGTCTTAACGAAAATCTAGAAACCCTCCTCTAGATATGGCTTTTCAATCTATGATCCTCTGATTTGAGGAGGAACGAGCCGAAAGAACCACCCGCAGGTATGAAGGACACGATACACGAACCTTGCATTCATGAAAAGCCGTCTTGCAAAGATAGAAGTCGTAAAAACGCCACAAAAGATACAGGTTATGGCTTCCTGGTTTAAAAGCAGTTCCTAATCACTTGGATTGTGGGTGATACATTTGCCTGCTATCTGTGGAGAGAGTCGGTTGCATGCCATTAGAAAACGATTGCGTACAACCACTAAGATAGATTTGCTCGTCACTCAGATGGAAGCAAGGGTCTGCGCCTTCGTTCCATCGCTAAAGATTGACGGTGGTGTCCAAAAGAAAACCAGCGAACAATGAAACCCTAGCAACTCGTATTCTCCATGCCTGTCTCCTCAACGCGATATCTTAATATGAATTAAAATTAAAGGAAAAAATATTTATTTATTTATAAATTTGAAATATAATAACTGTAATAAAATATCTATAAATATTATAATACATATAATTAATTGGTTTGCAAATTAGAGACAAATATTTTATGATAATTTATATTTTTATGAATATTTATAATTTATATTTTATTTATTTATATTTAAAATTAAAAAATATTTAATGTTTAAAACATGTTTTTATGCCATAATCATGTTAAAATGCATTTGTCGAGGTCTTTTGAACAAGTGTGGTTCATCGTCACTACAAGGTGAAGAACCATATCATGGCAACAAGTTAAATAGAGAGACTATTGGTTAGAAAGAAACAGCTATAATGGATTCGACTTCAACTACAACAGATTGTATCAAGAACTAGGGGAAAGGTTGATAAATTATTAATTAATTGATAGAATTAGTTTCTTTTTAACTAAATAAATATCCTAAATAATTGTTAAGAGAGGCTATGAATTCTACAAATAAACTTAAATTAATATATGAAAAAAAGTTTATTAATTAGATAACCAATTAGTTAATAAATTAATTAATTTGTTAGTTAAGTTTATATATATATATATATATATATATATATATATATATATATATATATATATTATATCCAATTATTAATTTATTTATTTTTTTTAATTTACTTAAATATATTTATTTTACTTGAATATAAGTTATAATTAGGGTTAAATATAAATGTTTGTTAATTGGGGTTAAATATTAATGTCTACTTAGTTAAATTGTTTAGAAACATTATTTATCTAAAAAGAATGTAACTAATTAAAAATTCCATGAAAGGAATAAAGCAAGAAAAAAAAAATTAACATAAAAATATATTACATTAAATTGTATTATCCTCGTATTAAATTATAAACATAAACCTAAAAAGAATAGTATTATAGGAACAAATAGAAATTATTAGTAAAATAGGAAAAAGATAATTAAATCAATAGAAAAGGGAAAAAAACGAACGAGAAGTCAGGGAATAAAACTAGACAAGAAAACGAAGGAGGGTAGATGGGGGGCACGGGGCTAAGAGGAAAGAGGAGGGATCTAATAGCTACTAATTTTCCAATAGTCATCCCTATTGAGATTGCTCGACCACCTTTCGATTTCTATGGCTTCACTAAACTTACGGTGAGGGAAAGGAGCAATCTTGGCAATAACCCGGGCTTCCTCAATACATATATGATGTTTAGACTTCTCCGCGTGTTCAGCCAAGGCTGAAGACCTGGTCCTCCCATGATTGATGTTGGTTGCGTGCTCATGAATCCTCTGATTAATAAAGCACCCAGTTTCACCAACATAGGGGGTCCCACAAGAACAAGGAATAACATAAACAACTTTCATGTCCTTGGGGTCAATAGGGTCTTTTACAGATCTAAGGGAGTTACAAATAGTGTTAAGGGGTCTAAAGGTAGAGGGAACATTATGCTTCCTAAGAAGCCTCACGATTTTGTCAGTGTTCCCCTGGATGAAAGGGAGATGCACCCGTGAGATTCAGTCTTTAAGTTCTTTCTTAGACTTGGGACCTCTGCTAGCTTGAAGGAAAGCTTTCAAACCTTGGTGCCTACTATATCCATTATTAACAAAAACATCAAGGAGGTGGACCTTCTCGTTCTCAAGGTTCTTTTCATCAGATATTCTCTCAACACCCAAGTGGCAAGTTGTTTGAATGATCGGTCTCTCTATTTAACTTGTTTCCACCATCTGGTTCTTCATCTTGTCCTGACAATGAACCACACTTTTTGGTTAGAAACGGGTCAACAAATGGATTTGGATGTGATTATTGTGAAAAACATGTTCATAAACTTGATATGGATCATAAAAGCCTTAATTCAATAATTTCTGGCCTTCATTTTGAACTAGCACACTTGCAGATTTCTAAGTTGAATTCAGATCTGACATTCCTTAAGAGATGTAGAGATTACTCAATTATTCTGATTTTCGAATTGACCTTAATATTCCTAGGAACCATCGTGTCTTTCTGAAAGCTTTTAGCTCTGCTGAGGTATGATATTTGCAGGGTTAAAAAAGTTCTTGATCAACATTCTCGTCTTCTTCTCTCTTTACATTTGGAACTTTCTGGCTTATTTACCGCTTCCCAGTGCGCAAGGGATGATGCTTTTTCGACTCTTAAATCTCAGAGGATGGAAGATTTGTGGAGGTAGAAGCATTGTTCTAAGTTTCTCTGAAATATCCTCTCAGCTCAATGATCTTTCTGTCCCCTTAGGTCATTCGTCCAAGAGCCAGGTATCGGTTGGTCAAATTGTTGTTCTTCGATCCTAGGTTGATGGTAGGCCTAGCACCGACTGTACCCCTGCGATTAGTGGTACCTAGATGGGTTCGAGTCGAGGGGTTAACTCACCGGAGTTCTTACCTTCGGTCTCCAGTAGTTCATTGTTCGTGCTACCGCTTCCCAGCATGGACACTGATATGCAGCGCGGTGATTTGCACGCCCCCAGCTCGATCCCTCCTCCTGCAGATTCTTGTCTTGCCTCCGATGTTGTTAGCAGTTCCACTGATGTGATGACTAGTTCATTCGAGCCTGATCCTGCTCCTGTGGTAGATTTCCATCCCCGCGGTGTTCTTTCTAGTTTGAATGCAACCGCAGGTTCGATCATCCCTGTTTTATCCAGCACTGCAATATTACCTTCTCCTTTCTCGGTTGATCGGCCTCCCTTATTCCTAACAGATCTGGTCCTTCCCTCCTCCAATGGCGACGAGTCCGTTCCTTCCTCCGCGCGTGGGGATTCCAGCGGTCTTCTTTCGTTTGGCAAAAACCAAGGTGAGCCTACGCTATCATGCCCAACCGTTGATAATCGGTTAATTGATTTAGGAGTTGGGTCTTTAGTTTATGAAGTTGGCAGCGTTGCTAATAGCGTTACGTTGGACTTTGGTAACAACGATTTGAAATTCAATACCAATTGGAACGGTATTATTAATAATCTAAATAAAAATTTTAAAAATGGTAATAGTAATATTAATAGAAAATATAATCTAAAATACAACATTGTTAATAATAATAACATTAATAGTGTTAATATTAGTAATAATGGAAAGTATAATAACAATAATAATATTAATAGTGAGAGCGATAATAACAATAATAAGAATAATAGTAGTAGTAATGATTATAATAATAACATCAATATTAATAATAATATTATTATTATTATTAATTATTATTATTATTATTATTATTATAATATTAACAATGGTAGTAATAATAATAGTAGTAGTTATCAAGATCTTAGCAAACAGGCTTAAAAATATGCTCCCTTCTTTCATCTCCGAGAACCAAGGCGGCTTTGCTCCTAGGAGGCAAATATCTGATAATGTCATCCTCATCCAGGAGGCTATTCAGAGCAGCATGTCAAGAAACGAAAGGGGTATGATCATTAAGCTCGATATGGCAAATGCATTTGACCGGGTTAATCACGCATTCCTTCAGGCAGTTCTAAAGGAATTCGGGATATCTGAGCTCTTCATCAACAAGGTTATGGAATGCATATCAGACAATTGGACGGCCCCCCTTATAAATGGCAGGCCCAGCAAAGCCTTCAAAAGCTCGAGAGGATTGAGACAGGGGTGCCCTCTTTCCCCCTTCCTCTATATCATCATGGCGGAAACTCTAAGTTTGCAGCTGGAGAATATGCGAAGGACAAAGGAAATAACAGGGGTTGAAATAGCAAGAGGTGTCAAGGGGATCAATCACTCTCTTTTTGCAGATGACACTTTATTAATAGGAGGGGCCTCAAGTCTCATGGCCCGGAGATTCAAAAAGGCTCTAGACCTTTTTCTGCAAGCCTCTGGAGGCAAGCTAAATAACCACAATTGCATGATTTACACTTGGAATGTCCCCAGACATATAATCCAGAGAATTTCCATAATAATGGAAATCCCGGCTCAAAGGAATTGGACTTATTTCATGTACCTAGGGCTACCTTTAGCAAAAGAAACAGTAAAATCAGAGATTTGGGTCAAGCTGATCGAAAAATTAAGAGGCAAACTTCAAAGCTGGGGAGTGTATTGGCTAAACTTGGCGGGCAGAACAATACTAATCAAAGCCATTCTCACAGCTCTTCCAATATATCAATTTGCAACCACACTCGCCCCGGCTAGCATCCACAAACACATGGAGCTGATAATCAGAAGTTTTCTGTGGCAAGGAGGAAAGCAAAACACAAAAAAGTTTAGTCTGGTAAAGTGGGACAAGGTCACTCTTCCCCTAGAGAAGGGCGGACTCGGAATCAGAATTCCAAGACTAGCAAACATGGCCATGGGCTACAAACTAATTTGGCGAATTCTCAATGAGAGAGGAACCTGGTGGACAGAAATCATTAAGAAGAAATACCTGAGCGGAGTCAATAGCAATATCCTCACTGAAACCATCATTGATAGGCAGGGCACGCCCATGTGGAAACTTATTAAAAAAATGCTCCCTCAATTCAAATCCTATATATCCAGGGTACCGGGTAATGGCAAGGAAATTAACATTTGGAAGGACAGGATAATGGGATCAAATGAAAGGGAATCCCTCCACAAATTCAGGCCCCTCCAGAGGTGGATGACAGAAGCAAAATTCAAAACCCTCTTCGATATCTCTCTATGGGAGAATAACTCTTGGATAGGGTGGAGATCCTTTAACCTCCCCTCGGATCTCACAAACCTTTGGGTTGAGCTCAAGACCTCCCTTACAGGTGCAGCTCCCATCAATAAACAGACAGAGGACAAATTTGTCTGGGACCCTAATGGAGGAAGACACACGGTGAAAGAAGGCTATAAAGCTCTTCAGAATGCCTCAGCAGTTAATACATGGCCCCTACACAAAGCTGCATGGAGAATTGAATGTCTGCCAAAGGTGAAACTGTTCAACTGGACCCTGCTCCATGGCAAAATCCTCACAGCGGAGAACCTCAAGAAGAAAGGCATCCAAGGTCCCTCTATTTGTTGCATGTGCAGGGCAGCGGAGGAAAGCAGCATTCACCTTTTTATAGAGTGCCCGTTCGCCAAGACTTGTTGGAAGCTCCTCACCAGCCCTTTAGACACAGGTGAGTTGCCAAATCAAATCACTCTTCTTCAGAAAAATTGGGGAAAACTCCTTCCTCAGAATAAAAAAGGCAAGACCCTAGCCGCAAGGTTTTGGATCAGTATTCCTCCAAATCTTTTCTGGCAGATTTGGAACGCCCGGAACAAGTGCATATTCAACAATGAGAAACCAAGCATAGCTAGCACTCTCGCAAAAGCAACTGCACTCATCACAGAGACTATCGAGGCTAATGGTATAACTCAGGTGGACTTGGACTCGACTGATGCAAAAATAAAAGAGTGGATTGGCAAATTTAATTATGGGACAACTCCTCCGAAAAATTCAAGCATTTGGAAAGGCAATCTGGATTGGAAGCTTCGAGGGACAAAAGAAGAAGTCACCCTGTGGATTCAGAACCAAAGGAGACCTGTCCTCCAGTTCGATGGAGCTTCCAAGAATAATCCGGGTCAAGCTGGAGCGGGTGGGATCATTAAAGACCCTCAAGGGAAAATTATAGTAACTTATGAATGGGGTTTAGGCACCATGACCAATAACAAGGCAGAGGCTTACAGCCTACTGCTGGGAACCTCTATCTCCAGGAAATTAGGCCTTCAGAACCTTCTTATTTTGGACGATTCTGCAATTACCATTGTGGCCATGACTTCAGGGAGAGACTTCAAGCAGATGGCACTGAATAACATCAAAACTAGGATAAGGGAAAACATCAGGTTTCTAGGAGAAGTCTCGTTCAAGCATATACTAAGAGAGAACAACAGGGAGGCAGATGAGCAAGCAAACAAAGCCATAGGTAGGCAGCCAGGTCAGATAAGAGAGAATGACACAGTATATGGAAAGGATATCCCATAAAAAGATCCCTCACATCGCCTCAGTCCAGGACAACAGTCAACTCAGACAGGAGGATCATCATTTCAGACCTCCCTCGAATTCTCCACTCCACTTCCCAAACCATCTCGACTGCATAATTCGGTACCAAGGATCTCGTCTCTGTCAACAAAATATGGTCCATATCAGCAAGCTCCGCTTAATAATGAAATTCATTCTGACTAGCGCAGCCAATCTCTGGAGGGGAGGCCGAGCCCATCTCTCTCACACGATTCTGGGCGGCAGAGAAATCATTTCAAAGGGCAGCCCTCTTCACATGTCTGGATCCCCGCATTGGATTGATAACAGGAGGAGTCTCCCGCACTCTATAAATTGCTTCTCAGATCTCAGAAACCTCACAGCTCGCAGTCCTGCAAGGCATAACACCGATGTTCTCTTTAAACGTAGGCATCGTTCGACCTGCATCAGCTCGCAGCGGGATCAAGCCTCCACTCTGATCTTGGTAAACTCTGTTTCTTGCTCTGTGGTCTTTATTACAACTAACTCTCTGTGTTCTAATCTCTGCAGAGCTCCTAGAAATTTTCTTCAGTCCTCTTATCTCAGCTCTCTGAGCCCTTTGATCATCTTCTCTCCAATCCAGAACCTCTGTGACATAGCCTATTCTCCTTCTACAGCCCTGCTCTCAGCTCTTATCGGGTCCTCTCTTCTTCCAAGCACCGGTCCTCTACTTGCTCGAATGGCTGATCAGCAAAACAATCCTCCCGTTCAGGCCCAACCCGGCAACCCTCTGGATAGGATCTTCAATAACAAGGACTGCACCATGTGCAAGGCCCATACGATTATGATAAACAGCCTAACAAAGCAACTCAAGGAGCTGACGGATGACTACCATGCAGACAGGAATTCTAAGCGAAAAAAGCTAGACAAAAGGAAGAATGAGATCGAATCTCTTAAAGAAAGATGCAGCCACATGGAGGCAGCCATTGAACAAATTCGCTCCCTCACCCAGAGTTACCAGGCCGAAGCATCAACCAAGGCAAGCGCAAGGAATCAGGATGATTCAGTCACTCAACACCTCCCTTAAAAGATATGCAATGTAAATTTAGATGGATAGGCGGTTCCTTCGTTAGGCAGTATAGTCGTCTTCATTTTGTTTTCTGTTTAACCAAGAGAAGCAATGAGGAATATGGGTCTGCGAACCCGCTTTTGACCCTCAGCTTTCAGATCCGTTTCCCCTATGTAATAGAATTCAGTCATGCTGGCTTTTATAATATATAAGTAACCGACTTCGTTAAAAAAATAATAATAATAGTAGTAGTTGTAATAGTAATAGTAATAATAACAATCTTTCTCATAGAAATAAGGTAGTCAATCTTTCTAGTTTTTCCTTTCCCTTTTCTGTTTATAGTCTCCTTAGTAAGGGATTAAATTTTTCCCTTGCTCCTAGAAAAATCTATGTGGAAGACATTATGTGCGACATGGAATTTGAGATTAGGGGCTTACCTGATAATATTAAAGACACAATACGACAAAATTGTGTTGTAATCTACAGGAAGGCAAAGCCCCCTAGGTACAATATTAGCATGGATGAATTTGATGCCCTCAGATCCTTGAGCCTTAACCATGACATTTTTGTTCTTAAAGCCAACAAAGGTGGGGCTGCTGGTATCCTTGACAAAGAGGATTATTGCAGGAAGATGTTGAATCACTTGTGTAATAGTGGTAGCTACAAAAAGCTTAATAAGAATCCCCTGAAAAGGATCTCTAGAACAGTAACTTTCTCTATTTATTAAGTCTAGTAACCTTGTGGGCACCCTTTCCCACAATATTATTGAGAGTAGCCCCATCAGTCCAAGGATTTATGGTCTTCAAAAGCTCCACAAGGAAGGGACCCCCTTTAGACCTATCGTCAACACCATAGGAGGGCCAACCTACCTCCTAGCCAAATTTCTTTCCTTGAAGCTTAAACCCCTTCTTGGCCTTACTAAGTCATTCGTCAAAGACTCTTCTACGTTTGTCAATGAGTTAAAAGGCATAAAGTTTGACCCTGAGGATATTCTTATTAGTTTTGATGTAGTCCCCCTTTACACTTGCATCCCTATTAAGGAAGCTATTGAGGTCATCAACTGCCTCACTGATTTCGATACTGCTCGTTTAGTAGAGATTTGTCTTACTTCCACTTTCTTCTGCTTTGAAGGAGAATTCTATGAGCAAACATGTGGGGTTGTCATGGGCTCCTCCCTGTGCCCGGTTATCTCTAATCTTTTTATGGAAGACTTTGAATCCAAGGCTTTGGCCTCAACCCGGCTTTTGCCTAAGCTTTGGAAAAGGTTTGTGGATGACACTTGTGTCATCTGGTCTCATAGCCAAGAAGAGTTAGATCAACTTTTTCAGCATCTCAATGATCAATCTTCTTCCATAAAGTATACTATGGAAAAGGAATTTTATGGTTGTCTACCTTTCCTTGATGTTCTTATTTTGAAAAAGGATGGCGGTTCTTTCTGCCACCAGGTGTTTCAAACAAAACAAAAAACAAACAAAAAACAAAAACAAAAAACAAAAAAACAAACTCATACCAAGTAGTATCTTCATGCCATCTCTCATTATTTCCCTACTCAAAAGTTGGGTGTTCTCAACATGCTTGCCACTCAGGCGTTGAGAATATCTGATGAAAAAAACCTTGAGAAGGAGAAAGCCCACCTCCTTGATGTTTTTGTTAATAATGGATATAGTAGGCACCAAGGTTTGAAAGCTTTCCTTCAAGCTAGCAAAGGTCCCAAGTATAAGAAAGAACCTAAGAGAAAATCTCATGGGTGCATCTCCCTTTCATCCAAGGGACCATTAACAAAATCGCGAGGCTTCTTGGGAAGCATAATGTTCCATCTACCTTTAGACCCCTTAACACTATTCGTGACTCCCTTAGATCTGTAAAAGACCCTATTGACCCCAAGGACATGAAAGGTGTTTATGTTATGCCTTGTTCTTGTGGGGACCCTTATGTTGGTGAAACTAGGCGCTCTATTAATCAGAGGATTCATGAGCATGCAACCGACATCAAGCATGGGAGGACCAGGTCTTCAGCCTTGGATGAACACGCGTAGAAGTCTAAGCATCATATATGTATTGAGGAGGCCCAAGTTATTGCCAAGATTGCTCCTTTCCATCACTGTAAGTTTAGGGAAGCCATAGAAATCGAAAGGAGGTTGAGCAATCTCAATAGGGATGACGGTTGGAAGATTAGCAGTTGTTGGATCCCTGCTCTTTCCTCTTAGCCCTCGGCCGCCCTCCCACACCCCCTCATCTACCCTCCTTCTTTTTCCTGTCTGGTTTTATTCCCCTGACTTCTGGGTGGTTTTTGTTCCCTTTTCTATTGATTTACTTTCTTTCTTTTTTTCCTATTTTACTAATAATTTCTATTTGTTCCTATAATAATATTATTTTTAGGTTTATGTTTATAATTTAATAAGAGGATAATATAGCTTAATGTAATATATTTTTATGTTAAAAAAAAAATTCTTACTTTATTTCTTTCATGGAATTTTTAATTAGTTACATTCTTTTTGGATAAATAATGTTTTTAAACAATTTAACTAAGTAGACATTAATAGACATTAATATTTAACCCCAATTAGTAGACATTTATATTTAACCCTAATTATAACTTATATTCAAGTAAAATAAATATATTTAATAAACATTGGTAAATTAAAAATAATAATAATAATAATAACTAGATATAATATATTTTTACATGTATATATAAATAAACTTAATTAAGAAAATAACGAATTGGTTATCTAATTAATAAACTTTCATTCATATACAAATATAAGTTTATTTGTAGAATTCATAGGGTCTCTTAACAATTATTTAGGATATTTATTTAATTAAAAAAAAAAAGACTAATTCTAACAATTAACTAATTATTTAAAGAATTAATTATTTATCAACCTTTCCCCTAGTTCTTGGTCCAATCGGTTGTAGTTGAGGTCTAGTTCATTGTAGTCATTTCATTTGGTCAAAAGTAGTTGTTTCTTTCTAGCCATTTGAATGACCAATCTCTCTATTTAACTTGTTGCCATGATCTGGTTCTTCATCTCGTCGTGACAATGAACCACACTTGTTGGTTTGAAACGCATCGACAAATGGATTTTGATGTGATTATCGCCGAAAAACATGTCCATAAACTTTATATGGATCACAGAAGCCTTAATTCAATATTTAATGTTTATTTATATGCTTAGCTTACAGAGTTAGTTTATGTTATAAAGTATAATATAAATTTAAATTTGAAATGTTTCCACAAAAGTTTAAAATTTAAATTACATATATTTTAACAAAAGTTTAAAGTTTAAATTACACATATTAATATTTTAAATGATATAATTTTTTTAAATAATAAAAATGTGTCAAATATTATTTTTATTAATTTAAAAGTTAATTTTTTTAAGTTTAAAGTTATTTTTTAAATTAAGCAAAGTCTTTCGGTAGAAATCATATATGGGAAATTTTTGGAAGACGTGTTTTGAACCAACAACTGCAGTTCATCATCAAGACCAGATGAAGAGGCAGACCATGGCAAAGGCTTAAATAGAAAACAATGTAGAGACATAATTTCAACTAACAGCTACATTTCAACAATAATATTTAAATTATGATATTAATTTATTAATATATTAAAAACAAATATTATTAAGTAATGACTATATTAAACGGCTAGTTTTTGAAAAATAATATTTAAATAATGATATTACTTTATTAATTTATTAAAAATATGAATAGGCAACGAATATATTAAACGGATAGTTTTTGAAAAATAATATTTAAATTAATTTATTAGAACCAAATATTAGTAGTTTTTGAAAAATAATATTTAAATAATTATTAGCTTATTAATTTATAGAAAAATATTAATAAGTAACGGCTATATTAAATGGCTAGTATTTGGAAAAAAATATTTAAATTAATTTATTACAACCAAATATTACTAGTTTTTGAAAAATAATATTTAAATTATTGAGTTGAGGCTTCTATGGTCCATATCAATGTTGAGAAGACTTTTCGAAGAAAATCACATCATGATACATTTGCCAATGTGTTTCGAACCAACAAGTGTGGATGACCTACTCTCTATTTAATATGCTGCCATGGTCTAGTTCTTCAACTTGTCCTGACGATGAACCACACTTGTTGGTTCGAAACGCGTCGACAAATGTATCATGATGTGATTTTCACCGAAAAATCTTCTCAATATTTAAATTATGATATTAGTTTATTAATTTACTAAAAACAAATATTAATAAGTAACTGCTATATTAAACAACTAGTTTTTGAGAAATAATATTCAAATTAATTTATTAAATAAATAAATAAAAGTCAAACTCTAAACAAGGAGGGAAGTTAAAAATTATAAAAACGATTCAAGGCCCTAATCGAGACAATATCATTTGATAAATAAAATAATTAATGGAAATAAAATAAAATAAATTAAAAATAATTATTGGAAACATAAATAAAACAAAACAAATATATACACAAGTCTATATATATATTCAAAGAAAAGTAATCAATAAATAAAATAGGGTCAACAATAAAATATGGGTCTGAGGCCCATTAGACAAATATTAAAAATACTAAAAAGAGTTAAGAACGAATTGGATAATAAAATACATTAAAAACATGAAGGATCAAGAAAATAAACTCTAATGAAGAATAAATCAACAACAAATACTATAAAAACGGCGCCAATACCTATATAGATAAACAAATAAACAAGATAAATCCCAAAAAGAAGCTTAAAAAACTAGGAGGACATGACAGGGACCCAACTGCTACTAATATTCCAACCATCATCTCTATTCAAATTATTAGGTCTTTTTTCAATTTCTAAGGCCTCCCTTAATTTACGATGATGGAAATGACTAACCCTAGCAATGACTTGGGCCTCCTCAATGCGGATGTGATGCTTAGATTTATCTGCATGCTTTGCGAAAGCAGAGGAGCAGATCCTACCATGGTTGATGTCAGCAGCATGCTCACAAATCCTTTGATTAATCGAGTGACTAGTCTCACCAATATAGGGAATCCCACAAGAGCATGGGATAATGTAAACACCCTACATATTCTTGGGATCCACTTGGTATTTTACGGATCTAAGGGAGCTCTGGATGGTATTTAAAGGCCTAAAGGTTGAAGCCACCTTATGCTTCCTTAGGATCCTTGCAAACTTGTTAGTGGTCCCTTGGATAAAAGGAATATGAACACCAGAAAATCGATCCTTGGTATCTTTATTTTCAAAGTTTTTTTAATGAATAAAAGTAAAATGTACTTTTGGAAAATGAGATTTTACATTTATAATTCACAAATAAATAATTTCAAATGATATAGTTTTCTTTAAATAATAAAAAATAATAGTTATTATAATTACCAATTCATAATTTTACTAATTTATAATTAAATTAGTAGGATAAATCTTATCACTTTTAAATAAATTAAACAAACAAAATTAGATAATCTATATATATTTTTGGGTAAGTCTAAATGTTTCTATTAATTATTGTTGGGTACATATTTGCAAACATTAGAGAAATTTTGAGTTCTAAAATGGCCTCTTAACAAATATTATAAACTAACAATTGCCCCTAAAGTTGTGCAAAGGTACACCGAAGGAATATAAGATTTGGGAATATCATTATACCATGAGCGAACCCCACTATTGAATGCATGCACATAAGGTCTTCCATATTCAAATCTAGTAGATGAAAAGCACATGAAAGTTTGAGTTACAAGGGCGCAAGATTTTCAAGAACTTGGCAATGATTTTTTTTTTCAAAAAGAATTTTCATCCAAGGTAGAGCTCCTCATATTAAGTATTGTATTTCAAGTTGGTGAAGGGACAAGAGCAACAGACAAAGCTTTGAGTTGTAGGATGTCCACTCTTTACATTGCCACATTGAGAACCCAAATATCAATGTCAATCTTGGCTTGCGGGTGCTTGAAGGCCTAGTGGAACCAGGGGACTCCCATCAACATCAAGACATTGATCCTCATCTAGGGATTTGGGTCCAGCAATAGAAAGACGAGCTGCGAGGCATCAGAAGAAAACCGAGGCGAACACTATTTACAATGCCATATGTAAAAAAATGGCTTGAGGGAGGAAGATGAAAATGGGTGCATCTTATTAGTTGGGACAAATAGTGTCTTTTTTCAATTGAAGAAATCATGTGTGGAGGAACTCTCATGCATACATAGTCCTGCCCAGGATTTGACCACATGACCTTTGGGGACTAATCCTCGCCATGTAATTCTTCTACCACATCCTCAGGATTGGGACAAATAGTGTCTATGCAACCCAACCCTGTAGAAAGAAACATTTAGTGTAATTACAATATAGAACAATCAAATATTGATCTATTAATTCCACTTTGCTTTTTATGTTTCGTCCAAATACATTTTTTGTAGTTTAACTTTATTTTTATTCAATATACAAACACATTAATTTCTCACAATATAATATATAATATTTATATTAAAAAGTATGAAAAATAGTGATAATAATCATACTGCAAGACATTCCTTTGATAGAAGTGGATGGTTTCCCACTTCAAATTTGTTGATCTAAATTAGAGAAGATTAGTAATGTTGTGATAATTCCCCATTCAGAAATAAACCCAAAATGCTTATCATTTTCTTTTTCAAGTGCTTAAGGATCCAAAAAAATTGTATAATTAACATATTTTCGTGAAATTTTCTTATGTAAATGTTATAAACAGTTTAACATAAAAACATATGCTGAACAGCAACAATATAATAGCAAACAACATCAAAATATAACACACAACAAGCACATGATAAAGGAGTTCACCCCTTCTAGGCTATGTCTCCTTGGTCTAGCTTCCAATGGTGTGGGCCTCCCTATTATGCTCAAATTATATCAAAAATGTGTTTACAATGTTCATATGCCTCTGAAACCTATCTCAATGAGTTCAGAATACTCAAAAAATGGCTATCTAGCCTCTTTTTGCATCCAATTTGGATAATAACTCAAGAAGTTATGACTTCTCCCAATTTCTCCACAAATTGCTCTAAAAGGGGCAGAAACTACATTTCCATCCAAAATTCGCTAAAGAAGCGAAAATTTTGCCACACCGTGGGCCATATCCTATCATCCATATCGCAATCGACTAAATTGCAGGCTCTTAACACTACAAAATGCTGCGATGCGGTGTTATGAACCTGATGGCATATTAAACTGAAACTTATAAAACTCCCGCGTCTGGAATCCTCCTGCTCATCGCAATCGGCAATTCAACAACAAAGTCTTTGTTGCATGAAAACATTGTGATTGTGGACCCGCTAGGACTTTAAACTACGACATATAAACATACATCACGTCTGGGGTCTATCACCTTCAGAACTCACCTGTGTTGGGACCGATTCCTGTTACTTCTGCGATTGTGATATGCGATCACATCACTAACCTTGTCAGGGCCTATTTTGTTCTCCCCTTCACCATCTTCAATATGCGATTGCGATTAGATCGCATCTCAACCTGAACCTGCCAGGGGCCGATTTGTAACACCGAAACACTTACCTCTATGATATGTGATTTGTGAGGCCTAATGGTGGGATGCTACTTGGCACCTCCTTATTCACTGAATACCTGCCACATCATCCCAATCCTGCCATGTAGGCAAGTCAACCCTGAACTTTTACTTGCTCTAACTTCTGCATATGAACTCGGTTTTGAGTGTCATTCACACTGTTGGATTCAGAATGATGTGCTCTTCAATCTGAAACTGATTTTGACAAGATTCTGACATTTTGATTTTTTAGCATACTACCTAATCACTCCTCCCTACTAGAAGCGCCAAATTTTCTTCACACTATGCACCAATAGATTTGCATATATGAAGGCAAATCAAGCCTCTCTATCTATTCCATCTTCACACTATCTATTCAAGACTATGCACCAATGCACCAATGCATAAAGCTCTTTATTATACGTAGGATATTTAATAACCATGCCGTTAAAAATTTCAGAATGAAATGAAATGGGCTTACCATGTTGTAAAATAACTACACCCATGGCATAGTCACTTGCATCTGTTTCTATTTCAAATAGTTGTTTCAAATCCGGCAATGTCAAAACTAGGGATGAACTGATCTTTTGTTTCAAAGCATCAAATGCTTTTTGTTGTTTGCCTCCCCACTGGAATACAAACTTCACATTGGTCAATGCATGTAGTGGAGATGCTATGGAGGAGAAATTGGCAATGAACTTCCTCTAGTATTGCGTTGCTCCTAAAAAAACTCCTTACTTCTATGATTGATTTTGGTATTGGCCAATTCACAATGACTGAAACTTTAGAGGGGTCAATCTTCAACTCACCTCCTTCAACTATGTGGCCAAAATACACTAAAGAAGTTTTCCCGAATTCACATTTAGACATCATCAGAAATAATTGTTCTTTTCTCAAGACATCCAACACTTTCCTAACATGCTTGACATGCTCTTCTTGTGATTTTCTGAATATCAAAATATCATCTAAATAGACAATTACAAACTCATCAAGAAATTATCTTAAAACATCATTCATAACTCTCATGAATGTAGCTGGAGCATTTCAAAGACCGAAAGGCATAACCAGCCACTCAAACAATCCCTATTTGGTTTTAAAAGCAGTCTTCCATATGTCCTCCTCGGCTATTCTAACTTGATGATATCCACTTCTCAAGTCTAATTTAGTGAAATACTTTTCATTTTTCAACTAATCTAGAAAATCATCTATTCTAGGCAATGGGTATCGACTCGATAATCTACACACATGTGACAAGTTCCATCTTTCTTGGGTACCAATACAATTGGTGAACCACATGGCGAAGTAGAAGGAAGAATTACTCCTTTATCTAACAATTCCTGGACTTGTTTTTTAATTTCTAAACTTTCTAGAATTTACATTCAATGCATACCAATGTTTGGGAGTGGACAGTCTTGTTGTAGCTAAATTTCATGTTGAATTCGTCTTTTTTGTAGTAGTCACTTTGGTTCTTGAAACATGTCCCCATATTGATTGACCACATCAACCAATTCAGCTTTCAGCTTCACATCATAGCCTGCAAAGGATTCCTACTCCGTGTCATTCTTCTGCTTGATCATGAGGAGCACAAGACTCTTGCTCGAATTAACTAGTCGTTTCATTTCACATGTGCTTGCCAAAGACAAATTAAGTTTCTTATGATGGGATATCACAATGTACTCCACTCCGTTTTTGAACAAATCTTATTTTTTTCTCAAATCTGTGGAAAACAGCCTTCTTGTCATACAAATACGAACTTCCCAACACAATTCCTGAGATATCCAATGGCACAACGTCTAATTCAACTTCATCAATGAAATTAGCGGTGATTGAAAACCTGAAAATACATTCCCGTGTGACCTGTAAATTAGCATCCTTGGTTATCCATCCCAACGGATACGGTTTTTGATGGGGCACGGTTTCCAGATTCATTTTCTTAACCAAATCCACAAAAATTAAGTTGGCATGCGATCCACAGCGATTGATTTTCATATGTTTGGAAATGACTCGAATATGGAATAGATCTATTCAGGTTTCCTCATTTGAAACATGTGGGTATTATTTCTTGCGCTCGTACTTGCGACGGTTGCCTCTTTACTGACCTCTTTGCTTGATTTTGCCACAACTTTTCCTTTGGTGACTGTCCCTGCGATTTTTGTTTCATCCCCTTAGTCTGACCCCAAGTCTTGTTGTGCAACATCATTGGTCTTTGTTTCCCTTTATTGTTGAATTTCTTCGGTTGTAATTCTCGATGAAGCTTCCAGCAATGTGCTTCATCATGTATTTCCTTGGAACAATTCTTGCACATGGGTCTCTCCCCTTCTTTCTTAACAGAAGCATTTTTCTTCTGCTTTCCTTTAAACTTCTTCCCTTTTTCAACATTCTGAAATGGATTCTTCTTACCTTCTTCCTATATATTTTTCCCTCTTGCTTTGAGGTGTGTAGCTTGAACACAAACCTCATCAAGATTCGTGGGACTGAACATAAGAATAGTATGTCGAAGATAGCTATGCAACCCTCCTATGTATTTCAGCAAGGTATCTTGTGACTGTAAGTCTACTCCTAGCATAAGAGCTCTTTTCCTAAACTCTTGAGTATACTCTTGCACATTTTGACCTTTCAACTGTTTGAAAATTTTCCAACTCATAATGGCTTTTTGCATATGCGTTAAAGGGTAGAACTAACTTTTTATAGCAACAATGAAATCAGACCAAGTAATAGAGATCTTACCATGTTTTTTGATCTCATATTGAGTCCTTGCTTCCCACCATACAAATGTTGCACCCTCAATTCTCAATGAAGCCAACTGAATCTTGATATCATCCTCTTGAAGGTTCTGAATTCTACAATACACCTCCAACTGACGAATCCATTTATCCAGCTTCTCTGCATTAACTTCTCCATTGTACATAGGCAACTTGAATTTAACATCAAGCTTCAGAAAAGGTGATTTACCAGCCCCTTTTGAAGAATGATAACGAGTATGAGTAACGGTGGTATTGGTGGAAGAGTGTGAAGATACTTTCAAAGAATAATATAAAGAAGATGGTGGCGATGGTGGAGGCTTGTCTCCATTCCCATTATTTCCTTTTCCTTTATCTTATTTTCCATTACCTCCTCCTAAAAAGCCTTCTCCATTGGGAGGCTTGGAACTTTCTCCTTGCAATCTATTGTTCCTCTCTTCATAGAGGACATTAACCATATTTTCCATATCAAAAAAAGCCTTTCTAAAGGTCTTCTCATCTTCTGTCGTGATAGGTTCTCCTTCATGAGACATGGTCTCTAAAGACTCAACTACAACTTGAGGTTGTACTGGTGTTGGAATCTCAATTGCAACTTCTGCAACTTGAGGCTAAACTAGTGTAGAAGACTTTGGCAACCTTTCTCTTCTTCCCTTTGACCCAATTTCAGGGCTTTCAACCAGCTTTCCTTCACCTCTTTTGAGCTTTAACCTTGTGAGCATGACATAAACTTGCAAACAATTAAATCCTTCTTTCACAAAGAAAATCTAGTAAGAAAAACCAGTCCTTTGATACCAACTTGATTCAAATTGGAGCAGATTAGTAATTTTGTGCTAATTCCCCATTCAAAAATAAACCCAAGATACTTATCATTTGCTTTTTCAAGTGCTTAAGGATCCAAAACTTTTTCATAATTAACAGATTCACATGAGATTTTCTTATGTAAATGTTATAAACAGTTTAACATAAAAACATATGCTGAACAACAACAATATAACATCAAAATATAACACACAACAAGCACATGATAAAGGATTTCAGCCCTCCTTGGCTACGTCTCCTTGGTCCAGCTTCCAATGGCTTGGACCTCTCTATTATGCTCAAATTACATCAAAAGTGTGTTTACAATGCTCAAATGCCTATGAAACTATCTCAGTGAGTTCAGAATACTCAAAAAATGGATATCTAGCCTCTTTTTGCATCCAATTTGGATAAGAAGTGAAGAATTTATGACTTCTCCTAGTTTCTCCACTAATTGTTCCACAAATTACTCTAAAACCGGTAGAAAACTACATTTCCTCTCCAAAATTCAATAAGGAAGCAAAAAATTTGCCACACTACGGGCCATATCTTGTCAGCCATATCACAATCACAATCGGCTAAGTTGCAGGCTCTTAACACTGCAAAATGTTGCAATGCGGGGTTACGGACCTGATGGGATATTAAATCAAAACTTATAAAACTCCCGCATTCGGAATCCTCCCACTCATCGCAATCGACAGTTCAATGGTGAAGGTTTTGCTACACGAAAACATTGTGATTGCAGACCCGCTGGGACTTTAAACTGCAACATATAAACATACATCGCATCTAAGGTCTATCACCTTCAGAACTCACATGCGTGTGGACCGATTTCTGTTACTTCTGCGATTGTGATATGCGATCACATCGCTAACCTTGTCAGGGCCTGTTTTTTTCTACCCTTCACCATCCTCAATATGCAATTGCGATTAGATCACATCGCAACCTGAACCTGTCAGGGGCCAGTTTATAAAACTAAAACACTTACTGCTGTGATTTACGATTTGCGAGGGCTAATGGAAGGCTTCCACTTGGCACCTCCTTATTCGCTGAAGACTTGCCACATCATCCCAATCCTGCCATGTAGGCAAGTCAAACCTGAACTTTGACTTGCTCTAACTTCTGTATACGAACTCAGTTTTGAGTTTCATTCGCACTGGTGGATTCAAAATAACGAGATCTTAATCTAAAACTGAGTTTAACAAGATTTTGACATTTTTATTTTTGAGCATAATTCTGAGCACCTGATCATTTGCCCACAATGATAATATCCATTTAATTTCTGTTTAGATTGTGCGAGGCGTTCATTTTTTTCCAATAACATGTTGACACTTGTCCTTTTCTATTGGGCTGAAAATATCCATGACAAGGTGGCCCAATAGCACACGTACATTAACCATAAAGCAACCCCACAAGCTAAATATGCCATGAAGAAACCCTTGTCACCACATTGGCTGGATATATACTTTAATTAGAGGAGGGCATAGAAGATACTTCAATGTATAGTGTGATTTAGAAGAAGCTTGTGATAAATTGTATATGGACAATAATCAGTTTCACTTTCCCTTTGATGAATTTACGCCACAATATATAGAGAACATCATTGAGCGATGTAAAAAGCAAGCTATGGCTACCAATTTTCAACTTGCATGTTTTCTAAAGGTAGTTCTCCTTCCAAATCCACAATCAAACTTTTGCAACTATATGGATGATCTCTATGAGATGAATGGTTATATTTATTTGGATCCACATAACTATGGTGTGCATTTGAAGCATACTAGTCAATCATTTGTCACATTTAGATGCCTTTAATGGGGATTCAACATGGGACTTGGATTTGTGGATAAGTTTCTTGCAGTGCTTAATTGTTGAGATCGGAAATTGTACATGAGACCTTGGCTTCGTACAATACTTCAATATTGTTGTTAGCACTCATATATGGGACTATAATTTCTTATACGTTCACAACGCAAGCATTAAGGGAAATGATTTTATAATGGAGATGGAATGGTGAGATTCTCCATAAGGGTGTAATTTGGGATGAAGGCCTGTCGAAATAATAACAATTGTGGCTATTCAATGCAAGGTGGACTAGGTCCACTACATTCTGTCTTTTAAATAATTCCCACCAGATAGTTCACTTAGAACAAATGTAATGCAACCTCTTAAAAGAAATCCCACTTAGTAGCTAGTGTGTGGTTATAATTAGGATTTTCTAGCTAGCTATAAACAGAGAGTGATTCTTCCTTATGGGACATATCTATTGGAGTTTAACTCATTCGGCGGTTTCCCCACAAAAAGACAAGTGAACATAAGTTGATCCTTCCATAAAAAAAACTTTGTATAATGTTAAAACTCGTTAGAAGGTTGCCCCTCAAAAATACAAGTGAACATAAGTTGATCCTTCCATTAAAAAAAAAAAAAAACTATGTATAGTGTTACCCTATCTTAAAGATTTTGGATTGAAAAAAGTATTGAGCATTCGTAACTGTGTATAGTGTTACCTTATCTTAAAGATTTTGGATTGAAAAAAGTATTGAGCATTCGTAATATTTTCTTTATAATTTATTGTCACAAAAACATAGTTATATTATTTCCATAATATCCATTCACATTTACATGCATTTATGTAAAACTTTATTTATTTTAATATTGATGAAAATCTACACAAAGTATCAATTTTTTTTTTTAATTAAAATATAATTTCATCTTATAAAACATGAGCCTTGTCATTTAAAATTCTTGCATTTGATGGTGATCCAATGGTGCAGTCAATTGGAGATGCATTTTAACATTGTATATTTCCCTTTTGAAAGGAGAAATAATTATTACTTAGCATAGTTTTAATAATGATCATTTGGTGAGATTCATTAGGTGTTAATTTATTTATGAGGATAAATTGAATAGGTGTTAGCATCTCTCTTATGCTCCAACTCCAGTGATGATTCATTTAAGAGCTATAAAAAAACATTCGACCTACCTATATTAGATCATTTATGGTTACAAAATATCCAACAATGGATATGCGTGACTATTGGACAATTACAATGTTTTTCAAAAGAAAAAGAGTAAGTGGATAACCAAAAAGATTTTTTAAAGCAAACAAAAATGGGTTTGAATACTATGTTGTGAACTTTGAAATCACTTAGAATACTATTAGTTTTGTCAAGGAAACTTTCCACTTGATCTTGGCATTTATTTCTTACTGTTTTATGCATTAATGTTTTACAGATTTCAAGGTAATTACTGATTAATGCCATACTTACTACATGGTAAATAGATATGTTTATATAAGAATAATAAGTGAAAAATGGTTATTTCACCATATTTCTTCATTATTTTACTATAAAGTGCTTGAAAATTCACAAGCTTAGCAAAATTAGTGTATATGTGTTATGATAGGTAAATTAGTGTATATGTGTTACATTATTTTGATAACTAATGTGATTCCTTGTACGCATATGCACTTATTTTCTGCCAGCTTCAATGCAATGTAGTGTTTGTCATTACCCATTTAAAACAAAGACATGCCAATCATGCTTATCTCATGACAGACTACACAACGAATAATGTCATGGGGATGCATCGACATGATCAACACGCGTCATTACCAGGCTGACAACACATGTCATTACCAAGCGGACAAGTGTATTAACCTGTAGAGCTTTGCAGGTTGAATGAGTCGTTGGGATTTGCATATTTCAAACTGAATAATTTAGTGGCTCAAAGTAACATAGAAGGGAGGACATGAAGCATTGTGTTGCACTGCAAATCACCCTCTTTATGCCCAGTTCTCTTTGTTGAGAGAGTTGCTATTGTTGGTTCCTTCAACGTCTATCTCCTCCCAAATGGCTCATACTTTTTACGAGGTTTTCACCTTCAGTAGGCTTGAATGATGGAGAACATACATTTGACACATGGGAGATCTCCCATCTTGTTAAGGAAAATGGAAAGCGAGCAGCGGACTATGCCCATCGAACAGGAACTGCACCTAAAACAGACTATGCTACTTACTTGGTCGTCTCTGGGGTATTTTTCGACTCCATGAGAGTATTTGACCAATGGAGTTTGTTTCATCCAATGGTATATATTGCAACAGGAGGATTACAGTTTCATATAGGAATGAAGATGAGACCATAGGCGAACTAAATGAAGCTTATGACTATAATTTGGCAGAAGACGAAGACTCCTATGAAAGTAATATATAGAGGAAGTGTTTCAGAGGTCTCCAGGTGATGTGGATTGTACTCCAAGGACAACTCGAAGTGTGTTTTTTGATACTGAAGATGGTGAGGAACCTTCTCCAACAAACTTTTTTTATTGTTTTATGATCTAAAATTCTTTTGTAAATTCATTTTATTGTTGTGGATATAGTTCAAAGTTGAAATCTGAAATACTAGTAATGAATAATTGAGGAGTTGACATTGCTACTTAAATTGTTAACTATTGCAAACTTTCTTAGTGAAAAATTAGGTTTATTTGTTTTACTGTTTTCATCCAGTTTTTAAATATTAGTGACAAAGCATTTCATAAGGAATTTGATCCACTAACCTTTTTCTTATGCTTGTCTCAAAATGATATTTGAAATAATATTCTACTTATTTGAATCTGGGATAAAAAGGGCTGAAGAAAACCTAAATTTGTCCTTTCAAATTCTGCGTTGCTCGGGAAGAATAAAATGTTGTTATAAAATGTGTCATCTTTGAAGTAATCCCTTTAGTAGTTAACCTCATAAGTCTTTTATATAAAGGAATACAATTCTGCAGGTCTTTACAATAGTATTTCTAAAAGGCATGTCATTTACAATTATTCACAGTGAGTGGCTTATATCATTTACATGTTCCGCAAATGTAATACATATAACGTCGGGAATGTCACGTAAATTCCCCTTTGTTGATTGGTTGCCATCAACTTATTTTCAATATAATTTTTCTTTCCATCTTTCAGATCTCCCAACTGAAGATTTGTCAATGCAAAGTCAGACCTCAAAGATCGAGCTTGACACCCGCCATGGTGGCGCTTTCAAGGATTCTGCGCATGGAGGCCATGGCCACACCCCAATTGAGCTCAGCCTCATCCATTGTGAGGAAGGTTGTGATCCACGTTGTGATCTATTTGTTGATTGGTGTTGGGATTTATTCTGGTGGGCTTCGGCTTTATCGACATTCACCTTAATGGTGATTGGTAAAAGATACTCAAAGAAAAGTCACATGTCCCTCATTAAGAGTCCTTTTCTGGGAGCTTCTCTCTACTGATAGCTAAACCTAATTTAGTCCTTTTCTGTGGAGCTTCTCTCTACTAAAACCTAATTTAAATTCATTAAGCTATCCAAACAACAAATCTCCCACCAGCAATCGTGCACTTCTCAAAAGAAGCATGAGTTGTACATAGGATGGCATCCAAGGAGCGATTACTCACTGCAACCAGTCACATGAGTTGTACAGAGGATGGCATTCAAGGAGCGATTGCTCACTGCAAGTAGTCTCATTCGGTTGATCCAAAGAATGTGATTGACACTTACAAATTTTTGGAACAATCAACTTCAAATCCAAAAGGATATGTCGGTGGTCATGTTCATCGGTTCCAGGACCGCAGCTTGTGATTAGCAAGAGAAACTTGATTTGGGCGAAGAGTAACCATCATTCGTGAGGTCAGTTGGTTCCTACTATTTCTACGTTGGGTTGAAAAATTTAGATAGAGATCCATGTTAGTGAAATGATTTTAAAGGCATGAGACAACTTTCCATGTTAATCTTACGAAGTTTTTCCTCTATTATTTTCACTCAGAAATCAAATTGATTTCATTAAGACATCAAAGATTTTTATTCCACTTTATTATTTGCATTCAAATAATAGAGCTTGCTCATAAAATCTGTAGTATACTCTCAACACTCCTAGATATGTTGCTTTACAATTAGCTTCTATGTAAAACAGAGAGTACAAAATGCAACGATTCAAAGCAACTCAACAAACTAAACTATTACGTACGTGTTGGACAAGCCGGAGACCGTGCTGCTTTTAAGCGTTGGGAACCACGGAAACCACTACGAGGCGGCCAACAAATACATTATCTATGTGGAGAAGGGGCAAATGTGGATTCGAATGAAGGTAAATCTGACTCTTAAAATGGTGGTTGCGTGTAGGGTGTGGTTGCCACATGGGAAAAAATTATTCGTTGTTGAACAATGAAAATGCAGTGTTGGTATTGGCTGGAGAAAAAAGAGTTTGCTCAACTCAATTCAGAAGAGGAGAAAAGAGGAACACCATCAGTGTAAATAATAGTAGAAATAATAAAATAATATTAGAAAACATCATTTAAAAAAACTATTTTTTTAATTCGTATTTTCAACTTATCTCCCTACAGTTTTTCTCAAATTTCAAGCTAGAGCACTCACTCGATGCAAAATTTAATTTATCATCCAAGGATTACCCATGTTGCATACTTTCAATGGTCCCCGCTACATGAAAAAATGAGAAATACATGAAAAAATGTGATTGAAATCACGTTTTTAACATTTGTTTATGTGTTTTTCATTTTTTATAGAGCAGGGGTCATCGAACTAATGCAACATAGGTACTCCTTGGATGAAGAATTAAATTTTTAATCCAACAAGTGCTCCCACTCGAAATTTGAGTAAAACTGTAAGGAGATAAGTTGAAAATATGAGTTGAAAAAGTAATTTTCTTATTTTTTATTTTTTAATCTTTTTTATTTTCTTACTCCAAAAATGGTGAATCATCCCCATGGTTGACATCATCATCTTAAATCCTATTGGTTTTTATAAATTTGATTTTGGTTGTACATTTTTGTTTTGGGGCCCATTTTAGACTTCAAACTTTCTTTAATGATTCTTCCTTCCTCACTCCTACCTGATTTGTGGGCTAGTGGAAAAAAAAAACCAAAACATATGTCAAAATCACAAGACAACCGAAATGTGAAAAGAGCAGGAGGTCAATATGACCAAAAAACCAATAACACAAATAAATGGTTAATTTTCATCCAAGATCTGAGGAATGAACAATGGCATGATTCTCATGTACATTACCAGGTGAGGAGGGTGGGTCGAATGAGGAATGGACATGAGTTTCCATGTGTGTTAAACAAGCTTCCACTCGATCCATTTTTTCCATAAGCCTTTTTTTCTTCGAACCAAAGGTATCAAGACTATCCAACATCCTCCATTGATGAGTCTACAACACATTTATGAATTTTATGGCAATGTTTCTATCCCCATATTTATCATCACTAAGTCGCTCTCCTAGGTAATTACTTGTCTCAACTTCCCCTTGAAATGGTCCAGGGGAGGCAGAAACTCAAAAAAACGTAGAAACACCTCATGGTCTGGATCCACGGCTTCCTTAAGGCCATGCTTCTTGCTAGTGTGACTATCTAGTTGGGTTCGACGACCTACTCATCTCCTCACATGAACCCTTTGGTGGATCATGACTTGCTTCCCATGAGAGTCACCTGGTAACCTCAATCCAGGACTCTATCCTGCCAAGACAGTGCCACCACCACTACCTAGATTTCAATTGAAGCAAAACAATAATAGGTAATGTTCTTGTAAAGTTACCTCGATGCTAGCAACAGAGTTCCAACACCAAGAGTGTGCACACACCACCAAGCTACCAAGGTTGTCACACGATCACCAAGTAAAAAAGCATTCTGAAGTAACTCGCTTGCGCGTTGTTATCCCAAGATCCCAAATATCACCCGTCAGAGCTGGAAGGACTCCCTCTCTGCTACTCCAAAGCACGTCACCAATTTCCCCTGTAAACAAATACCAACTACTGCTTTCCAAACTCACCACCACAAATACTCCATCAATACAGTGATTTCTTGCTTTAGGTCATCCCATACCAAATAATAGAACCTTCCACAAGTTAACAGAATCACCATATAACAAGGACGTTAGACTCTCCATCAAAAATAAAGTCACCATTAAATATATCAACACGTTCACACTTTACGCATATTCTTTCACACACTTTTGCATATGAGATAGGTGTTACAGCACCAGCTCATTAAATAACATTGAGTCCATATAAGTGGTTAGCATTCATCATCACCCCACGCTTCTTGGTTTTCTCACCCCATTAGGATAAATAATCTATATTTTTAAATAAATAATTAATTAATATTAATATAATAAGATAATATTAAAAAGTCATAAAATTATACTTGACCTTGGCCATATCAATTCATATTCATGATTGGATTTGTATCTAAGCAATTTCAAAGTTGTTACCTTTTTGCCACTGGATACCTTAACAACCCTGAAGAGAACACCTTGTCATGAGTTACTATACACTCATTAATATTATAAATATACATAAATATTTTTTAATTAAATTAATTTAATATTTATATATAAAAATAAAAATCATCAATTTCATAAAACGTATTTGTAGTTCAAAATTTTGAAAATTTATGGCCATTTAGATTTAAAATAATATTTAGTGTTTATTTGTATTTTAAGAATATATTCACAAGCAGAGAAATATTTATAATTTTGAGATTCTTTTAGCAACGATTAGAGTACATCATTTTTATTAATAGATATGCATTTTTTTAAATAATAGGCATGAATTGAAAATAGGTTCTTATTTATTGAGAGATTATATGTATAGCATCAATGAAAACATGTTAATGATCTAAAAATCTTGATAAAAAAAAAAATTTAATTTTGTTTTGTGACTAGAGGAATCGACAATTTGGTTGGTCTTTACCCATGTGCCACAAGATCGATTCCAACTACTAGCACTAAAACTTCTAGGTGGCTATGTATGCTCGTTCCACAAGCACAAGTGAATCAAGAGGATTTGAACATCAAACCTCCTCAAACATAATACTTCATTTTTACAATGATTGGAAATTGTGTTGCCCATTGGAAACTAAAAATTACATAGATTTGTTATTTATAAATCACAATTAAATAATTTCAAATAATATTTTTTTTTGTTTCCTTTTAAATGAATTATAAAAGCAAAGTTAAATAATATATCCATTTAATAGCAAAAACATAATTTATATTACTTCAAAAGAGGTTTGAATGGAAGCTAGTAGTGTTTGCATTCATTACAACTTGGAAATTTCACCAAATTTATACATATTTTTAGATAATCTATTGTATCCTCTAATAGCTATCCCAGATAAGCATTCCAAGGATTTCTACAAGTGGCTTCTTTCATATATTGATATGAAATGTGAACTATACACAACTACATAGAAAAATAGTCATGTTTGGGAAATATTATGAGTTTCCTTCCCCTTTGTGTGAGGGAAGCTTTGTCCCTCGATCTCCATTGGGTCTCCATTACGATGAATAAAGTCATCCTTCATTAATCCTATTTATAATAAAATACCAATATCAAGATTGTTGGAAGTAGGAGAGAGGACATCCATTCACTTAGAAACCACTAAGGATATAAGAGGTATTTATTTAATCTCAAAGGAACTAGTCCACTTATTTTACAAAAGAAGGAGGTTCATGATATTTTCATTGAGGGTGGAATTGGCCTATTCAATCCCTACAAGTTTAGAATAAAATATCATTAAACAATGTAAACTTTGAAACGGGAACTGATACTGTTACCCGTTTCGTAGAGATAGCTAAAAAGTAACTTGATTTTGAAAATGGGTGATGCAGAACGCACATGTTTTTTCTAGAGCATAGTTTTTGGCACTTTAGTTTTTTTTATGTACATCACGTTTTAGAATGGTAGTGATTTTCATGCTGATTTTAAAAAGTAAGCATTCTGCATCACACTCCTTTTTTAAAAGCCCTATTTTTTGGCTTTAAATTTTTTAATGTATAAAATGTAAATAATTATTTAGTAAATTTGATAATTTTTGAAGTGGTCGTTTTCTTCACATTTTCTTGGTTTTTATTATAATTTTAAATTTTTTTTTCGTCAGGTTTTAACTGTTTTGCATTTTTAAATTAGAAGGTCGATATTTAGACTTTTCGATATTCTACATATTTATACATCCTTAATTAATTTTTCAATCGACATGAAATAATTGTTTCTAAAAAACAATATTTTTTAACAATGGACATAAAAATAACCATTTTTAACATAAATATAACTAAAAAACTACACGTTTTGATAATTTTTTGTTAGAATTGACATGTCAAAATCACAATTTTTATACGATAATTTTAACTAAAAATGGTTAAATAATAGCTTTTTCTATGAATTTCATGTCAAAAAAATAATAAAAATCACTTTTTTTTTCAAAAAATAATGATTAACTTAAAAATCAATGCAAAAATCACATATTACCAATATTGAACGTATAACAACCCTAATTGAGTGTTTATTCTTCTCATAAAATGTCAAAGTCAAAACATTGCAAAGCTTGATTTACAAGCATAACTTAAATTTAATCAACAATGTCACGTAATCCAAACTCTTCGTCCTCTAGAGTTTCATCATTGTCCTATTCCACAATATTTTCTGTTTCATTTTGCTCATTTTCCTCTTCTAATGGGTCTTTGATGTCTGCGAAACTCCCAATGTATGTCTTTCCAAACATTCCATGTAATGGTGGTTGGGGTTCCTTTGACTTTTTTGCCACACGTGATTCACTAAAGTCCCCTTTCTTCAACCCAATTTCTTGCATTGCATCTGGAAGAAATTGAAGAGCATTAATTCTTTGCTGAATGAAATTGCACTGTACTGGATCTTTTTCAATTGCAATGCAATTTCTTCCTTTTTGAAGGCAACATGCTAATGTTGTACCTAATTTTCAAGCACAAAAGAAATAATGAACTAAATTAGTACAATGACATATTAATTAAAAAAATAACATATTGAAATTCAATTCCATATAATAAAACTTACCTGAGCCAGAAAATAAATCCAAAACCCAATCTCCTTCATTTGAACAAATGTTTATAAGATAGTTAATCAATAATTGTGGTTTTTTATAAATGTTAACTATCTCTCCTTTTGCTTCTTTGTCTTCATATGTTAGTTTTCTCACAACAGCATCATAACTCAGTATTTGGTTATGACTCTTTCTGTCTACCCGATTAAAAATCATAGACATATGGCTATCATCTTTTGCCCAACTATCAATATGAATGAACTCACAATCATTTATAAATTGTTGATCTTCATTGTGAAGAAGATTTGACTTTTCCCTGTAACATGAATAGTAAAAGTTAAATTAACTTGTACATAAATAAATTTTTCAACATTAATCAAATATACATTTTAAACGTCTTACCATGTAAGCTGCATCCTTGAATTTGTTTTCCCCTTGAAGCTTGACAATATCATTGCCAATTGTGTGTCTGAATGAAATGTCACAAATCTCCATAATGGTGATGACGTGACTTCTACAAATCCCGCAACCACTTTACTAAAAGCTTGATAAGTATCAGGGTCACTATCATAGTCAATGTTTGGAATATTGAAACCATGGGGAATATCTGCAATGACTAGGGCATAATTCCTTTTAGGTATGAGTTTAGCAATGTCTTCACAGTCGCCTTGTATTACTTGATATTGAATAGTGTCTAGCCCATTCCAAATGAAATGATTAAGAGTTGGATCAAGTTGAATATCCTTAATACGTTGCTTCCTCGGTCTTTCGATCTTTATCTTTTCAATAAAGGTTTTGAAACTATCTGGAACTCCATTATCATCCTTCCTCATATTTTATAAAATAAACAAATATATGTGTAAGTTATAAATTAAAAATAGTACACAGGTGAATAAAAATGAATGTATAAATCAAGATACCTTTTTAAATGCAAGATAAAAAGATTTTAATGTTGATGTAGAACTTGAATCTGGATAGTTGCGTACGACATCATCCCAACTATCTTCATTCAAGAATCTAACCATTTGTTCCTGAATTTTCATTTAAACTTTGTGACTGCATAGATAAAGTAACAAAAAGTTAATATAATGATATGTATAACAAATACTACCAAGAACAGCATGTTTTATTTAAAATATAATTATAATCTAGAAATAAATAAAAATATTTCAAGAAACTTAGTTTTGAAATTCTTCAGACATTTCCTCCAATGATAATTCCCCTGACCTCACACGAGATAATATTGTTTTGACAATTTTCTCATCTTTCACTCCTTGCATCGCCCTCCAAGGTGTGATAGTCATATCGTCTGGAAGATGCTTCATTTCAGGAGCTAATTTACTGTTGCCACATATGAATGGCTTAGACTTTTTGACCTTCTGGTTTTTAATGGCAATGTCTTCCCACATGCCAAAAATCTCATCAATCAACCTCCAAACATCTCCAGTTCTAAATGCCAATTGGAAAATGTTATCAACACCTCTGAATAAATCACTATGTTTGTTGCCCTTTCCACCTTTTGAATTGGTTTTCTATTCAATTTGATATCCTATTTCCATACAACATTCCTTTTGGAACTCTACAGTAACTTTTGTCCTATCCCCACCACATTTTTCTTCAAATTCACTATGAATAAATCTAACCCTTTGGATGAAAGTCATAGACATCCTATATTCATTATCTGAATTATGATCCCATGCCACTAACTTTGCTTCTGTATCAGATAAACCAGCGTAAATGATACATTTCATTGTTTCAAAATGTGGGTTATTAGGATATTCCTCCATCAATTGTCTTTGAGCTTCTACAGAATGGTTCCCCCCAAGCACATAATAATTGTATTCAAAACATTTTGACTTATCAAATGCTTCTTTGTTGGGAACTTGAAGTGGATCAACAAGAAGCACATAACTAACCACATGAGCATATGGATTGTACCTCATCAATGTCTTCAAGTTGTGAACATGCAGATGATGTGGCTTTCTAACTTGATATTGACATTGTCCTTCACTTTCTTTATAGGTTTGCCTAACATTAAGCTGAAATGTGCGACCACCATCAATTAAGTTTCTCTTTGTCAAATTCTCTCGAATGACATTTTGTTTTGTTTTGATAATGCCATCTTCTAAATCAGCTCCTGGTGTAATGATTTCTCTACTTTCTTTTGAAGTTTCACTAGGTTCTTGACTGCTGGTAATGACTGCTTCAAAATCATCAACTCTACTTTTCTTGGTCATAACATTCCCACCAGAGTTATTCTTGGGCATTGTTACTTTTGGATTTTTATGGCTCTTCTCAGTTCCAATGTCATCTTCAGTAATGACAACATATGTTTCATCGTCAATTTCAACTTCATCATTCTCAAAAGTAACTTGTTTACCCTTGCTAGATTTATCCACCAGAGACCTTTTTTTCTGATTCTTTGGATGTAGTTTTGTAGCATTATCAATTACTTCATTTTGCCTTTTTTCCATATTTTCTTCTAACACTGAGTAAAAACTACTGACAACTTTCATGATATCATTCTCAATGAGATGAATTCCTCCCAACCTAATTGAACAACTTTCAATGAAATTCTGCCAAACAAAATATCATATGTCAATAAAAAACAAAGTTAAAAATATAGTGAGACACTTTAAAAAACGCAAAATACAAATATAAATAATAATACTTACGATGTTTTGTGTCATCTCATTTATGATTTGACTACACAACTTTGTAGATACCTCTCTCGTGTCATACAATGAATATGATAGTTGGTATTTAACCCTTTTATGTGACTTGGGAGCTTTTGTAAGTACGTAAACAACTTCAGTGTCCGGTACCGAACACATATCTACGACTCTTCCCATCACCTCAAAAATTCCATTATCATTCGGTATATCGATATATAGATATATATTCACATTTGCGCTTTCTCTTTCTTTCACATACCACATTCTTGATGGAAATTTCACCTCTTTCGAATTCTTCCAGTCTGAAATCATCTTCTTATCACTTGAGGCACTTGAAAGATTTGTAGTCATGAGCTCAGGTGGAGTTCGTTCACCAATGTTTCTTTTAGATGCACCTTTATGAGCCTTTGGTCCAGAAAGATTCACTGAAATTCTCTTTGATGCCATTTTCCTGAAAAATAGAAACACATAAATCAGTAAATAATAAAAACATATTAACTTAAAGTAACAACGAAAACATATCATAAATTTTAATCAACAATCGCCCCACCCACCACCCCTCATATTCCAAAAGGACATGCATTAACATTCCAGTGTAAAAAAGTAAATCATGAATAAAACAGTTTGTTGGGGTGCCCTCATCGACCCACCACCCCCCCCCCCCCCCCCCCCGCATGGCATGGGAGCCCTCACCCACCCACCCCCCCCAAGCATCCCAACCCCCCCACCCCGGCAGCCCGGGCGCCCCGACCCAACCCCCACAACCCTCTCCAGCCTGGGCGCCCTCACCCGCCCGCCCGACCGACCGACCCAGGTGCCCTCACCCACCCCTCTGGGCGCCCTCCCTACCTCTCCCCCAATCCGCGCGCCCCGCACCCCCTCACCCGCCCGTTCCAACCCTCCCGGCACCCCACCCCTCCGGGCGCCCTCACCCGGCCCCCCGCCCGGCACCCTCACCCACCCGCCCACCTCACCCGAGCCCCCCTCCGCCCGGGCTCCCTACCTCTTCCCACACCCGCCCACCCCGCACCACCTCACCCGCCCGCTCCAACCCTCCCGGCGCCCTCACCCCTTCAGGTGCCCTCGCCCGCCCGTTGGCCCAGCGCCCTCACCCACCCGCCCGCCTCAACCGAACCCCCCTCCGCCCGGGCTCCCTACCTCTCCCCCAACCCGCCCACCCCGCACCCCATCATGCACCCCTCACCCACCCGCTCAAACCCTCCGGCGCCCTCGCCCGCCCCCTCGCCCAGCGCCCTCACCCACCCCCCTGCCTCACCCGAACCCCCCTCCGCCTGTGCTCCCTACCGCACCCCCTCACCCCGCACCCCTTCACCCGCACACCCCGCACCCCGTCACCCGCCCGCTCCAACCCGCCCGCCCCGCCCCTTTAAGCGCCCTCGCCCGCCCGCCCGCCCCACACCTCCGGGCGCCTTCACCCGGCCCCTGGCCTGGAGCCCCCCCGCCCGGCGCCCTCACCCACCCGGCCGCTTCACCCGAACCGCCCTCCGCCCCAGTGCCCTCGTGCAGGCGCCACCTGGGGCGCCCCTTGTGCAGGCGCCACCCGGGCCGCCCGCGGCCTCGCCCAACAGGCAGGGCGATTCCGGGAATCACCCTGCCTGCCGGGCGAGGGCGCAGGCGGCCCGGGTGGCGCCTGCACGAGGGCGCCTGTCACGCCCATACACCTGCGGTGATCTTCCAACCGCTTGTAGCGAGGTGCACCACCACCGAGCGCTTTCTTTTTAACAATACTAACACCCGTGGACTATGCCTACTTCAACATGAACATACTTAACTTATGTTTTTGCAACTGAATAAAGCATTATCCTTTATACTTTAATGAAGACCATTCTCAATTATTAACCATGAACAATAAACCGAGAACATCAACAATAAGCAAGTACAAAGGGAGGGGAAACTCCCAGAAAGTCTGCCCGACAATTTTATTATATCAAGAATATCAGATTTTACAACAAGTGTGTCTTGGCCGAACCAAGTCTCACACTTAACCAATTTTTACAAAAGACAGGCCACCTGCCTTTTACAACATCTTGTGCACCCTTGCACGAAGGGAGGTGCTCACCCGAGCCACCCAAGATCCCTTAGCCAAGTCCTACACAAAACTGCACCTTATAATTCACCCCGGACACGTTTGCCAACCTTCGACCTGTTCACTTTCCAAGTGTGCAACACCTTAAGAGATGAGCGCATGAGATATGCGCATCTCTCTTCTAATTCTGCGCACTTTTTAGAACTCCACGAAGTTGTGAGGAGTGAATGCGATGCCCCAAAATGACTCCATCACATGCTTATATATACGCATGTCTTGTTGGTGATACGTGGGGTGTGCAGCCTTAAGGCCGACCCCCAAAAGTCATAACAATGCGCTCTCCAACCATCTTGCAAGTCGGCTTGCAAGTCTTCATTCCAACGCATATAAACTTCTGTTCATACTCCAAGTGTTGTCGCAAGTGTTCGTCCTTCGTCACATTTTCGTCGCACTTGTGGCGCCCGCCCGTCACGTTTCTGCACACTCGTCGCACCAACGCACGCCCGTCGTGCCCGCGCGCCCGTCGCACCCGGCGCCCAACCGTGCCAAGTTTGCGAAGGTCTTACATTCTCCTCCACCTGAAATCGTTGTCGTCCTCGACAACATACCATCCCGGTAGCTCTCCACCAAGATCATCATCCAGGATGTCGACCTTTCTACACAAGGCAAACATCCTTGCAACATATGTAGAGACTCTTTCTCCACTATGCCTCGACCTAGTGACCACTGCCACCAATCTCACCATAATCCATGCTTAGGTCCATGGAAACTCCATCCATCTCATCTGCAACATGTCACGATGCTTGATGCCAAGCCATCCCTGCATCATCATCATCATCGTTGTAACTCCATCACTCCAAAGTGCCTCATACCAATCCTCTACATCAAGTCACTCTTCCAGGCCATGCCCATACATGTACTTTGAAAGTATGCATCCCATACTGCATCAAAGCCACCTTACCTCAGCTCCTCAATGCATTAGATCGTCTAAGTCCACCGTACATGAAGTCCCTAAAAGTTACAACAATCTCATGTCATCATGAGCTCCATGAGCCATCTCCAACCAACACCTCAGCAAGCATACAATATGCCTCAGCTCCCCATGTAGTAGGAATGCTCCATAGCTGCTCACAACTCCATCCAAGTAATCAACTCTCGATGTGCCCCATTTAGGTCCATGAAGTCCTCTTCATCATCTGCAATGTGCCATCCTCAAGTCTCCAATCTTATCAACTCTTGATGTGCCCCATTCAGGTCCATGAAGTCCTCTTCATCATCTGCAATGTGCCATCCTCAAGTCTCCAATCTTATCAACTCTTGATGTGCCCCATTCAGGTCCTTGAAGTCCTCTTCATCATCTGCAATGTGCCATCCTCAAGTCTCCATGTCACACTAGCAAGTCCTCCTGCATAACATTCCTGCCCTAGCACTCCTCTTTGGATGTCCCTTGACATCTCTACAAGTGCTTCCACACAATGTCCTTGCATAGGTCTGCCATGCCCCATGTCTTCAAGTCTCCAACCTGATGTCCATGACTAAGTTGCCCATGTAGTCCAACCAAGTAGACACATCACAACATCTGGCCATCCCATCCAAGTCTTCAACTTTCGGTTTAGTGAACTCGGTCACCCAACCATCTCATCATCATGTCATGAGTCCCTTCATCATAGCTCCTCCACCAAAGTGTCCATCAAGACTTGCTCTTGGTCTTGGCCATGACAAGTCCACCCAAAACATCACAAGTGTGTGCCCTCCTCAACCTATCCATGAGTCATGCCGGGCACTTAGCCAATTCTCCATGTGGCTAAAGCATGACTCAATCATCCACAACGATCATCAAGTTCCATCCTTGTTCCAGGTCCTTGCACCTTTCATCACAAGGTCACAAGTAACCCTAACAAGCTTTCCAACAACTGACAATCCTTGCTCTTCCATACAAGGTTCCATCATGGTCATCCATGGTAAGATGTCCTCTTGCCTTGGCAAACTGACTTTGCCCTTCACTGCACATGGTCCATCTCCCAAATGCCCAAATGAAACACAAGTATCATCACTTACTTCATCATCATGAGGTTCCTCCATGTGAGTGACCTCATTCATACATGTTGACAAACTGCACGATCCTGGTTCAACTTGATCATCTTCAAGTTCATCCTCTATCGTAGTCATGCCTGCAACATCTTCCTCTATCACGACTTCCTCTTCCTTGTTGGCACAAATTGCAACTTCACCTTGCTCCATTGCCCAATCGGTTTGAAGAAGCTCTTTCTCAACTTCAGCCTTCCTCTTCAAGGCTAGGAGATGCCTCTCAAGAGCTAGGCAATCCCACTTCTTTTGGTTCAATTTCTGTCTTATCCCGAGCTCCTTGAGTTCTGCTTCAATCAAGTCTACTTCCTTTGCAAGTCGAAGAGCTTCCTCTCTATTCTCATCAGAAATCCCTTCCTTAACCAAGGCACGAAGAGCATCCTTTGCTTCAAACAACCTTTTGCCCCATTCTACAAATCCTTGTTTTACTCCTTCTGACTCTTCAAGTAGACTCCCTTCGAATTCTTCGAAGGATGCATAACCCAATTTCTGCAAGATAGACATCTTCACCTGCAACCTGAACCGGCCCTTGTCTCACTTCGTGTGAAACGGTCTCCTTCACCTGCAAGTACCCTTGTCACTGTCACGAGCAACCTTTGCTCACCAGCTCCAACCGAGCTCTGATACCAACTGTCACGCCCCTACACCTGCGGTGATCTTCCAACCGCTTGTAGCGAGGTGCGGCACCACCGAGCGCTTTCTTTTTAACAATACTAACACCCGTGGACTACGCCTACTTCAACATGAACATACTTAACTTATGTTTTTGCAACTGAATAAAGCATTATCCTTTATACTTTAATGAAGACCATTCTCAATTATTAACCATGAACAATAAACCGAGAACATCAACAATAAGCAAGTACAAAGGGAGGGGCAACTCCCAGAAAGTCTGCCCGACAATTTTATTATATCAAGAATATCAGATTTTACAACAAGTGTGTCTTGGCCGAACCAAGTCTCACACTTAACCAATTTTTACAAAAGACAGGCCACCTGCCTTTTACAACATCTTGTGCACCCTTGCACGAAGGGAGGTGCTCACCCGAGCCACCCAAGATCCCTTAGCCAAGTCCTACACAAAACTGCACCTTAGAATTCACCCCGGACACATTTGCCAACCTTCGACCTGTTCACTTTCCAAGTGTGCAACACCTTAAGAGATGAGCGCATGAGATATGCGCATCTCTCTTCTAATTCTGCGCACTTTTTAGAACTCCACGAAGTTGTGAGGAGTGAATGCGATTCCCCAAAATGACTCCATCATATATGCATGTCTTGTTGGTGATACGTGGGGTGTGCAGCCTTAAGGCCGACCCCCAAAAGTCATAACAATGCGCTCTCCAAACATCTTGCAAGTCGGCTTGCAAGTCTTCGTTCCAACGCATATAAACTTCGGTTCATACTCCAAGTGTTGTCGCAAGTGTTCGTCCTTCGTCACATTTTCGTCGCACTTGTGGCGCCCGCCCGTCGCGTTTCTGCACGCTCGTCGCACCAACGCACGCCCGCCGTGCCCGTGCGCCCGTCGCACCCGGCGCCCAACCGTGCCAAGTTTGCGAAGGTCTTACAGTGCCCCTCGTACAGGCGCCACCCAGGCGGCCCGCGCCCTCGCCCGGCAGGCAGGGCGATTCCGGGGATCGCCCTGCCTGTCGGGCGAGGGCGTGGGCGGCCCGGGTGGCGCCTGCACGAGGGCGCCCCCCCTCGTGCAGGCGCCACCCGGGCCGCCCGCACCCTCGCCCGGCAGGAAGGGCGATTCTCGGAATCGCCCTGCCTCCCGGGCGAGGGCGCGGACAGCCCGGGTGGCCCTCGTGCAAGCGCCACCCGGGCCGCCCGCACCCTCGCCCGGCAGGCAGGGCAATTACGGGAATCGCCCTGCCTGCCGGGCGAGGGTGCAGGCGGCCTGGGTGGCGCCTGCACGAGGGCGCCTGTCACGCCCCTACACCTGCAGTGCTCTTCCAACCGCTTATAGCGAGGTGCGGCACCACCAAACGCTTTCTTTTCACCAATACTCACCTTCGTGGACTACGCCTAATTCACTTGTCCTTACTTAGTTTGTTTTTCGCAACCAAGTAAAATGCATTTATCCTTTATACTTAATGAAGCCCATACTCATTCATTATCCATATGCAATTAACCAAGAACATCAACAATTGCAAACAAGTATAAAGGGAGGGGCAACTCCCGAACAGTCTGCCCAACAATATATTATAACAGTTTCTTCAATAATACATCATCAAGTATACTTGGCAAAACTCCAAGTCTATACTTAGAATAATTTACAATCAAGGCATAGAACAGCCTTTTACAACATCAATGCCAATCTACACGGTAGGAGGGTGCTCACCCGAGACACCTAAGACTCCCCCTTAGACTCTACACGATTTCCACCTCAAACCGCACTCTGCTCGACCTACGACTGACCTCCGGTAAAACTGCGCACTTCCACCTTAGAGCGCATGAGCTATGCGCACTCTAACTTATTTCTGCGCCTTCTTTTACCCCTTGTCCAATGCGTAGAAGAGATGCCTGTTCGTTGTTGTTCGAATGAGCTCAAAGCTTCCATACTTATACATGCTTCTGCGTGGGTTTATGGAAGGGTGTCTAGCCTTAAGGCCGACCCCATAATCCAACACTACACGCCCACAAACATACATTAACATGTCGGACTAGCTCCATAATACATCACATATAAAAGAGGTTTCAACGCTTAACCATTTTAAGTGTTTCTCCCTATCGTCACACTTAACGTCGCACAAGGTTATGAGGATCGTCGCATATCGTCGCATAAGGAGCGCCCGCCCATCGCAAGTCCGCCCGCCTGTCGCACCGATGTGCACCCGTCGCACCCGACGCTCGTCTGCCCGAGTTGCGAAAACCTTACAGCGCCCCTCGTGCAGGTGCCACCCAGGCCGCCCGCGCCCTCGCAAGGCAGGCAGGGCGATTCGCGCGGGCGACCCGGGTGGCGCCTGCACGAGGGCGCCCCCCCTCGTGTAGGCGCCACCCGGGCCACCCGCGCCCTCGCCCAGCAAGCAGGGCAATTCCGGGAATCGCCCTGCCTGCCGGGCGAGGGCGTTGGTGGCTCAGGTGGCGCCTACACGAGGGCACCCCTCGTGCAGGCGCCACCCGGGTCGCCTGCGCCCTTGCCTGACAGGCAAGCCGATTCCCGGAATCGCCCTGCCTGCCAAGCGAGGGCGCGGGCGGCCCGGGTGGCGCCTGCATGAGGGCGCCCACCCTCGTGCAGGCGCCACCCGGGCCGCCCGCGCCCTCGCCCGGCAGGTAGGGCAATTCCGGGAATCGCCCTGCCTGTCGGGTGAGGGCGCGGGCGGCCCGGGTGGCGCCTGCACGAGGGCGCCCAACCTCGTGCAGGCGCCACCCGGGCTGCCCGCGCCCTCCCTCGGCAGGCAGGGCGATTCTCGGAATCGCCCTGCCTGCCAGGCGAGGGCGCGGGCGGCCCAGGTGGCGCCTGCACGAGGGAGCCCAACCTCATGCAGGCGCCACCCGGGCCGCCCGCGCCCTCCCCCAGCAGGCAGGGCAATTCTCGGAATCGCCCTGCCTGCCGGGCGAGGGCGCGGGCGGCCCGAGTGGCGCCTGCACGAGGGCGCCCCCCCTCGTGCAGGCGCCACCCGGGCCACCCGCGCCCTCGCCCGGCAGGCAGGGCGATTCTCGGAATCGCCCTGCCTGCCGGGCGAAGGCGCGGGCGGCCCGGGTGGCGCCTGCACAAGGGCGCCCCCCCTCGTGCAGGCGCCACCCGAGCCGCCCTCGCCCTCGCCCGGCAGGCAAGGCGATTCTCGGAATCGCCCTCCCTGTCGGGCGAGGGCGCGAGTGGCCCGAGTGGCGCCTGCACGAGGGCGCCCCGGTTGTGCAGGCGCCACCCTGGCCGCCCGCGCCCTCGCCCGGCAGGCAGGGCGATTCCCGAAATCGCCCTGCCTGCCAGGCGAGGGCGCGGGCGACCCGGGTGGCGCCTGCACGAGGGCGCCCCCCCTCGTGCAGGCGCCACCCGGGTCGCCCGCGCCCTCGCCCTGCCTGTCGGGCGAGGGCGCGGGCGGCCCGGGTGGCGCCTGCACGAGGGTGCCTGTCATGCCCCTACACCTGCGGTGGTCTTTCAACCGCTTGTAGCAAGGTGCGGCACCACCGAACGCTTTCTTTTTAACAATACTAACGTTTATGGACTACGCCTACTCCAACATAAACTTATTTTAACTTATGTTCTCTTGCAACCAAGTAAAGAGTTATCCTTTATACTTTAAAGATGATCATTCTCAATCATTAACCATGTACAATAAACCGAGAACATCAACAATAAACAAGTACAAAGGGAGGGGCAACTCCCAGAAAGTCTGCCCAGCAATATATATTATAACAGCTTTACTTCAATTGTACAAATGCAAGTGATGCTTGACAAACTTCAAGCCAACACTTAGAATATTTTACATCAAGGCATAGAACAGCCTTCTTACAAATTATGTGCACCTTTTCACAAAGTGAAACACTCACCCGAGCCTCCTAATTCACCTTGCCAAATCCTGCACACAATTGCCTGTCCAATCTCCACCTCTCAACCCGGGTCAAAATTCCATCTCCACACAAGGGAGGAACTACACATAAGACATGTGTATTCCCCCATTACCCCTGCACAGCCTTTTTACCCCTTTCGCTGATTTAGAAGTGTGAATGATTCGATGATGAAATGAGGTGCAGCCACCTCTCATATATATGCTTCATACCTTAGCACATAACTTTGGGCCGACATGTAAAATAATGGCATGAAGCCCTCACGTCATATTTTATGTGTGTCGGCTTGGTATATTTTGTTGCCCATCGTTCCATGCGTATAAACTCCTTGCACGCTCTCATAATGTATGTGTTCACGTGTGATAACACTTAGCCAATTTTCGTGAGTTTTACTAACGTCGCAGGTTTCGTCGCAAGTCCTACCGCAGCTCGTCGCAATCGTGTCGCGTTCCATCGTAGCTCGTCGCAATATTGGCGGTCGTGCGCGCCCATCATGCGCCCGTGCCCGGCGCCCGTCGCACCATCACCCGAAGCCCTGACAGCGCCCCTCGTGCAGGCGCCACCCGGGCCGCCCGTGCCCTCGCCCTGCCTGCCGGGCGAGGGCGCGGGCAGCCCAGGTGGCGCCTGCACGAAGGCACCTGTCACGCCCCTACACCTGTGGTGATCTTTCAACCGCTTGTAGCGAGGTGCGGCACCACCGAACGCTTTCTTTTTAACAATACTAACGTTTATGGACTATGCCTACTCCAACATAAACTTATTTTAACTTATGTTCTCTTGCAACCAAGTAAAGAGTTATCCTTTATACTTTAAAGAAGATCATTCTCAATCATTAACCATGTACAATAAACCGAGAACATCAACAATAAACAAGTACAAAGGGAGGGGCAACTCCCAGAAAGTCTGCCCAGCAATATATATTATAACAGCTTTACTTCAATTGTACAAATGCAAGTGATGCTTGACAAACTTCAAGCCAACACTTAGAATATTTTACATCAAGGCATAGAACAACCTTCTTACAAATTATGTGCACCTTTGCACAAAGTGAAACACTCACCCAAGCCTCCTAATTCACCTTGCCAAATCCTGCACACAATTGCCTGTCCAATCTCCACCTCTCAACCCGGGTCAAAATTCCATCTCCACACAAGGGAGGAACTACACATAAGACATGTGTATTCCCCTTTTACCCCTGCGCAGCCTTTTTACCCCTTTCGCTGATTTAGAAGTGCGAATGATTCGATGATGAAATGAGGTGCAGCCACCTCTCATATATATGCTTCATACCTTAGCACATAACTTTGGGCCGACATGTAAAATAATGCCATGAAGCCCTCACGTCATATTTTATGTGTGTCGGCTTGGTATATTTTGTTGCCCATCGTTCCATGCGTATAAACTCCTTGCACGCTCTCATAATGTATGCGTTCACGTGTGATAACACTTAGCCAATTTTCGTGAGTTTTACTAACGTCGCAGGTTTCGTCGCAAGTCCTACCGCAGCTCGTCGCAATCGTGTCGCGTTCCATCGCAGCTCGTCGCAATCTTGGCTATCGTGCGCGCCCATCGTGCGCCCGTGCCCGGCGCCCGTCGCACCATCACCCGAAGCCCTGACATTCTCCTCCACCTGAAATCGTTGTCGTCCTCGACAACATACCATCATCCATGATGTTGTCTCCTCCACATAAGGCAAACATCACTGCAACATATGTAGAACCACTGTCTCCACCATGTCTCGACCTAGTGACCAACTGCCACTAAGCTCACTATACCAAAGTATGTATCTCCACGATCCATGTCCAGGTCCATGGAAACTCCATCTATCTCATCTGCAACATGTCATTATCAATCATACCTGCTCCATATGCTTGAGGACTCACTGCCATGAGCAGCTAACAATGAGCCCATCTTCTTACTCATCTAAGAAGATGTAGAGGGAGTAGAGCCTGAAGGCTCTCCCTCACTAATCAACTCGATCCATCTATCAGGATCCTCAACCTCCATCCTTTGTAGATAAGCAACCCGGTCTTCCTTCTGGACATCCGGCCTCACATATACCTCATCATCATCATCATCATCATCATCTTCCACCAGCTCTAACCTTCTTGTTAAGTCCAAGATGCTATCGGAAAGTGTCTTGATGACCAATGATTGTTCCACAAGCTTTGCCTCAATAGTGGACAACCGCTTGTTCTCTTTTTCCTTATCCTCCATTTGCATTGCTCCCACTTTACAATGAGGCCTTGTTGCACCAATGGTAGGCACACCAATAGGTACATCTTCCCTTCCATCATAAATGTAGAGCTTCTTCAAATGTGGTACAATCATAGCATCAAAATGCTTCATAAACTCCATCCCCAATACAGCCTCATAGTCATCAATCCGCACTATAGTGAAGTTCACCTTCCCGGTCCATTCACCAAGTGTAGTGTCCACCTTCTCAGCTATACCAAGGATGTTCATAGGAGGAGAATTCACTGTCTTCATTTGCACCTTTGCCATACAAATTTCAGCCCAATTCTTCTTGCAGTATCTTCTCCCATGAAGTTGTGAGAAGCCCCACTATCTACCATAGTGAGCACATTAGTATCTCCAATCTTCATTCGAACATACTCTAACTTGTTTCTTTCTGGATCGTCCTTAGACACTGCTTTTGTAGTAGCAGAAGCATCATTATCCTCATCATCAGATTGTGCAACCATAGCCACCTTTAGTTTAGAGGGACAATTCTTCACTGTGTGTGGTCCTTCACATAACCAACACTTCAAAGGTTTCTTCATCTTTGCACCATCATCTGATTTTGGAGTATCATCTTTCTTCTTCTCTTTTGGCTTTTCGGACTTCTTCTTCTTGTCATCAGAAGTTTCCTCAAAGTGATCCACCATCCTATCAACTACAACAAAAGCTTCTTCAAGTGTGTTGATCTTCTGCCTCCTTACCTCATTGCGTGCCCAAGGTTTCAATCCCATGATGAAGTTGAACACCTTGTCCTTCTCTGCCATGTCATGAAGTTCTAGAGCTGCACTTGAATACTCTTGCTGGTATGCTTGTAGGCTTCCTGTTTGCTTTATGTACTTGAGTTTGGTCCTTGCTTCCCATGTGTCATCTTGAGGAATGAAGTGGGTCTGCAAGGCCTTCTTCAAGTCTTTCCACGAAGTAATGTCATCAGCACTGCCATTGGCAATCTGGTCCACTCTCCTTCGCCACCACATCTTAGCATCCTTTGTCAAGAACTGAGTAGCTACCTTGACTTGTGTCTCACCATCAACCAGGTTCAACCGCTCCAAGTACTGCTCCACGTCCCACAAGAAGTTTCCAAGAATTGCTGCCTTCCTCGTTCCATCATAAGATTTTGATTCCTTGACCTTCATATGAGGCACTCCTCCACCTGAGTTATGCCCCACGGCCTTCTTCACAATTGTAAGCTCATTCTTTGTATCTTCAAGAGTCTTCTTCAAGTTCTCAATTTCTGCAAGACCTTGATCCCTTGATTCCTCGACTTCTCTGACCCTTTGTTCGAGTTGTGCACACCTATATTCAGTGTACTCATTTTGTGTCTTGAGCTCATCATTCTGCATTTGAAGTCTATCGAGTTTCTCTTCAAAAGAAATCTCCATATTTTCAAACTTTACCAACACCCTTTCAATGAACTCCATAGGAGTTTCTTTGCCACCATGACTAGACCCGGCTGCCATCTCGACCAGCTTCTTCTTCCTTTGTGATCTAGTCTCGACCATACAAGAACTCCACCGAGTATCCTGCAACCTGAACCAACCCTTGTTCCACTTCGTGTGAAACGGTTTCCTTCACCTACAAGTACCCTTATCTCTGTCTCAAGCAACCTTTGCTCTGATACCAACTGTCACACCCCTACACCTGCGGTGATCTTTCAAACGCTTGTAGCGAGGTGCGGCACCACCGAACGCTTTCTTTTTAACAATACTAACGTTTATGGACTACGCCTACTCCAACATAAACTTATTTTAACTTATGTTCTCTTGAAACCAAGTAAAGAGTTATCCTTTATACTTTAAAGAAGATCATTCTCAATCATTAACCATGTACAATAAACCGAGAACATCAACAATAAACAAGTAAAACGGGAGGGGCAACTCCCAGAAAGTCTGCCCAGCAATATATATTATAACATCTTTACTTTAATTGTACAAATGCAAGTGATGCTTGACAAACTTCAAGCCAACACTTAGAATATTTTACATCAAGGCATAGAACAGCCTTCTTACAAATTATGTGCACCTTTGCACAAAGTGAAACACTCACCCGAGCCTCCTAATTCACCTTGCCAAATCCTGCACACAATTGCCTTTCCAATCTCCACCTCTCAACCCGGGTCAAAATTCCATCTCCACACAAGGGAGGAACTACACATAAGACATGTGTATTCCCTTTTACCCCTGCGCAGCCTTTTTACCCCTTTCGCTGATTTAGAAGTGCGAATGATTCGATGATGAAATGAGGTGCAACCACCTCTCATATATACGCTTCATACCTTAGCACATAACTTTGGGCCGACATGTAAAATAATGCCATGAATCCCTCACGTCATATTTTATGTGTGTCGGCTTGGTATATTTTGTTGCCCATCGTTCCATGCGTATAAACTCCTTGCACGCTCTCATAATGTATGCGTTCACGTGTGATAACACTTAGCCAATTTTCGTGAGTTTTACTAACGTCGCAGGTTTCGTCGCAAGTCCTACCGCAGCTCGTCGCAATCGTGTCGCGTTCCATCGCAGCTCGTCGCAATCTTGGCTGTCGTGCGCGCCCATCGTGCGCCCGTGCCCGGCGCCCATCGCACCATCACCCGAAGCCCTGACAACGCCCCTCGTGCAGGCGCCACCCGGGCCGCCTGCGCCCTCGCCCGGCAGTCAAGGCGATTCCGGGAATCGCCCTGCCTGCCGGGCGAGGGCGCGGGCGGCCCGAGTGCGCCTGCACGAGCCCCGCTCATGGGGCTGAGGGCGAGGGCGGAGGGTGGGTGAGGCGGGCGGGCGGAGGGCGGGTGAGGCCGAGGGCGGAGGGTGGGTGAGGCGGGCGGGCGGAGGGCGGGTGAGGCAGGCGGGTGGGCGGGTGAGGGGTCCCGGGGGTGGGTCGGGCGAGCGGGTGAGGGCGCCCAGGTGTGGGTCGGGCGAGCGGGTGAGGGCGCTCGGGGGTGGGTGGGGCTGGCGGGCGGGCGGGTGAGGGCGCCCGCGGGTGGGGGGGCGGGCGGGCGGGCGGGCGGGTGAGGGCGCCCGCGGGCGGGTGGGGCGGGCGGGTGAGGGCACCCACGGGCGGGCGGGCGGGTGAGGGCGCCCGTGGGCGGGTGGGGCGAACGGGTGGGCGGGTCGGGGCGGGCGCGGGTGGGTGGGGCGGGGGGGGTCGGGGCGGGCGGGGGCAGGTGGGGCAGGCAGGTCAGGGCGCCCGCGGGCGGGTGGGGCGGGCGGGTTAGGGCGCCAGTGTCGTGCGGGCGGGCGGGTCAGGGCACTCGGGGGTGGGTGGGGCGTGCGGGTGAGGGCGCCCGGGGGTGGGTGGCCCGCCCGAAGGGGTGAGGTGCCCGGGTGAGGGCGCCCGGAGGGGTTGGGCGGGCGGGTGAGGGTGCCCGGGCGGGCGAGCAGGTGAGGAGGGCGTGGGTGGTTCGACCAGAGGGGTGGGGCGGGCGGGTTAGGGTGCCCGGGCTGAGCCGGGCAGGCGGGTGAAGGGGGACGGGGTGTGTGGGCCGGGCGGGTGAGGGGGGGCTGTCAGGGCGCCCGGAGGGGCCGTGCAGGCGGGTGAGGGGGGGCGTTGTTAAGGCGCCTGGAGGGGCCGGGCGGGCGAGGGGCGGTGTGGAGCACCCACTGGTGTTAAGAAAATGAGGTTGACCGGGCCCACCATGCTCACGATTTTTCATGAAACTAATTTAATATGAAAGTTTTCAAAAAAAAAAATTAACTTACCTTTTAATTGCGAGAATTCTTCGTTGATTATGTTGTTGATAGCGATTTAGCTGCTCCACAAATTCATGACCTCTTTCAACAATTTTCAGAAAGCCTTGATGCGATGTTAGTAATAGTGATAATGAAATTTTAATATGTAAGTGAAGTTACAAGGATGTTTTACTGTACGGTTAATATGGGATAATTTGTTTTACAATATTATAAAGTGAATATTATTGATTTGTTTTACAACGGGTTGAATGTGGGATAATTTGTTTTAAAATATTTTAAAGTGAATATTGTAGTATTGGAAAGTGAATATTATATGGTTTAACTATTATAATAATTGTAGAAGTTGTAGTGTACACTTTTAATTATGATTTCATAAAAAAAATTAGTTTACATTTTCCAATAAATTGTAAAACAAAGTAATAAAGGTAAATAAATTTAACAGATCTTTTGGAGGGAAATATTTTCGCGAAACTTTTTGGAGGGAAATATTTTCGCGAAAATTTTTGGAGGGAAAATTTCATTCTTTAAGCTATATAATATCTTTAGGAGACTCTCCATTTGTATCATTCAACATCTTCTATTTGAAAGGGATGGATTGTTCTGATAGTGAAGTTTCGATTTATACACCATCAACTTCTTCATTGCGTAACAACTCTATTCATATTGATGAACATAGCGGGAATTCTTCCACTATGAATAGAAAGTCACTTCTTCCACTTAGTCCTGATTCTAAGGACTATGAGAGCAGCACTGATGAAAGAGGGGATGGAGAATTTCAAATAAATAAAGAGTCATAGATTCCACTTAGTCCTACTTCTAAGGACTATGAAAGCCGCAGTGATGAAGAGCATGATGGTGAAGTTCAAAAGAACAGAGTGTCACAATGTCCACTTAGTCCTAATTCTGAGGACTATGAGAGCAGCAGTTTTGAAGAGCATGATGGTGAAGTTCAAAAGAATGGAGGGTCACGGTGTCCACTTAGTCCTAATTCTGAGGACTATGAGAGCAGCAGTTTTGACGAGCATGATGGTGAAGTTCAAAAGAATGGAGTGTCACGGTGTCCACTTAGTCCTAATTCCGAGGACTATGAGAGCAGCAGTTTTGAAGAGCATAATGGTGAAGTTCAAAAGAAGGGAGTTTCACGGTGTCCACTTAGTCCTAATTCTGAGGACTATGAGAGCAGCAGTTTTGAAAAGCATAATGGTGAAGTTCAAAAGAAGGGAGTGTCACGGTGTCCACTTAGTCCTAATTCTGAGGACTATGAGAGCAGCAGTTTTGAAGCGCATGATGGCAAATTTCAAAAGAATGGAGTGTCACTGTGTCCACTTAGTCCTAATTCTGAAGACTATGAGAGCAGCAGTGATGAAAAGCATGATGTTGATTTTCAAAAGTATGGAGTGTCAAAGTGTCCACTTAGTCCTAATTCTAAGGACTATGAGAGCAGTAGTGATGAAAAGCATGATGTTGATTTTCAAAAGTATGGAGTGTCACGGTGTCCAGTTAGTCCAAATTCTAAGGACTATGAGAGCAGCAGTGATGAAGAGTGGGATGATGAAATTCAAAAGATTGGAGTACCACAGTGTCCACTTAGTCCTAATTCTGCGAACTATGAGAGCAATAGTTATGAAGAGCATGATGATGAATTTCAAAATAATAGAGTGTCACTGTGTCCTCTTAGTCCTAATTCTACGGACTATGAGAGCAGCAGTGATGAAGGACAGGATGATGCACTTAGTCCTAATTCTAATGAGTATAAAGGTAGCAGTGACAAAGGACGGGATGTAGCATCTTCAATAAGTAAGTCACATTTTCAACGTAGTCCTAATTCTATGGACTATGAGAGTAGCACTGGAAATGCGTATGAGGAAGAATATCCATTAAACATCGAGTCAGATTTTCCATTCAGTCTGAATTCTAAGGACTACGACAGTAGCACTGAAGAAGCAGAAGATGAAGAATATCCTCCAAGTCAATATTTGAAAAGCAGAGATGATCATAGTGTGGATAACATTCCTCTTAATGATGATGAAAAGCCTTATACAAATGATGATCAAATGATGGAGATGTTGCCAAGAAACATTGTATCAAGGAGTAGGAGCAGACCTTTTCGTATCAATGCAAGTTGTTCTAGTTATACAAGGGGTAGAGCAGAATATCTGACGAGAAGAAGTTCTATCAGTGCTCTCATTTCAAGTGAATGTTGCCAAAAAGATTGCTTGAAACATATGGATTTCAAATTTGCATTAGAAAGCAAGAAGAGATATTTGTCAATGAATAAAAGCATGCAAAATTCATATTTAGTTGGGTGCATGCAATCTACATTGTCAGGTTATGATTATCATATTGGGACTTTTTTTATCTGTAGAAAAGGTTTCAAAATGTTTCATTCGATTGGGAATTTTCGTCTCTTGAGAATTCAAGAAAATTTGGAAAAGGATCCCACATTTTATTCAGGAGTACGTCATAAAAGACAGTTTGGTCCATTATCAAATACTGCAATGTCATGGATGAAAGATTTCTTTTCAAAGCATGGAGAGTGTATGCCAAATGGAGAGACAATACATATTCCAGATAATTTTTCAAGACGAGAAATCTACAACTTATACAAAGAATATGCAGAAGGTGCTGAGGGACATGGCCAGTTTATTACATATCAATATTTTGTGAAGGTATGGAAGAAAGAATTCAACAATGTCCGTATTCCTAAGAAGACAAGGATGGGGATTTGCAGTACATGTGCTTCTCTTAAATCAAAAAGGGACAAAAGTGAAGGCTTAGAAAGAGGTAAGCGTTTATAACTTTAACTTTTAAAATTGTATAGTCATCAACTATGAAAACATATTTCTTAATGAATCTCTTTTATGTTTTGTAGATTTAATTGTCAAACAACTTCAGGAGCATCGCGAACAACAAACAAACGAAAGGAAGAAGTTGTACAAGCATCGAAAAAAGTGCTATGATAATCCGAATAAATATTTGGGTTTGATAATTGATGGTATGGACCAGAAGAAAACACTTTTACCACATTTTGTTCGCACACCCAAAAATTTACAGGAGGAAAACTTTATTCAATTTCACTTGGTCAGTTGTATGGTCTTCAATGGGAAAATGTTGCCAAGGGTGTACTTCACAGCTCCAAATATTCATAATGATGCAAATCTGACCATAACTATAATTCATGATGTGATTTCTCATTGGTCTGGTAATCTTCCTGAAGTTTTGTATCTACAATTGGACAACACTTGCCGTGAAAACAAAAATTAGGTTGTTTTTGGATATCTAAACATGCTTGTTGAATTGGGAATTTTTCAGAAGGTAAAGGTTGGTTTCCTTCTTGTTGGGCACACTCATGACCATATTGATCAGATGTTCAGCCGTTTTTCAGTCACATTGAGGAGGAAGGAAGTTGGTAGCTTGCCATCACTGATTGAATGTATTAAGAAATCATACAGCCAGAGCCTACTTTTGATGTGTTGGAAGAAACTATTGACATGCGAAGGTTTATTCTGGGATCATATGGTGAGGGGAAATGCATTGAACAACTTAATGACATTAGCTTCCAACATCAATTTCGTATCAAAAAAATTGATGGGAAAACACTAATATGGGGCAAGAAGTATTCAACTACTACAGAATGGGCACCGTCATCAGGATTGCAATTTTTGAAGTTCATTCCAGATCATCCAATATTTGCATCAAAAATATTGTTATTACAATCAGTTGGTGAAGTTCAGAATGCACGTAGACAGAACAGGGCTATAAATTATTCTGATTGCCTCGAAGAAATTAAAAAAAGTATTAGATATACATATGAGTACTTTGACATTGCTGATTCAGTTTGGTGGGAGTCGTTTTTCAATAATCAAAGTGATATCATTTCGACAACAATAAATGAAGATATACCTTTGAAAAATCCATTTATTTGGCCACATAATGTGTCGAATGAACATGAGGAAGTAAACATTGTTGAACAACAACAATCTCAAGGTATTATTAATTCTTCATAGGCAGAGGAAAGAGAGATGTATATTGGTTCCAGAAGATCTCGTGCACAACGTGAAGCCATGGAAGACCTTTATAGGGGTTCAGTACAGGATATTAAGGAGGGTTGTATGATTGCAGTGCTAGCAGATGGAGATCCCAATGGCTATCCATTTTGGGTTGCTAAAGTTATAAAGGTCTTTACAGAAAATGAGGATGTTACAAGTGTTGAAGTACATTGGTATGCCACAAATACACACCCATTCAATGGTGTGTATAAGCCAGAGATGGTAGTTGACAAAAAAAATGGCGGAAAAAGAAAAAGAAAGGGTACAAATGTAAATCGCCACCGCACAGACATATTAAAATTGGAGGATGTAGACATACTTGTTTATGACTTCAATTTAACAAAGAGTGGAACTCTTCGCTTCAAGACGATAGAGATTCTGAAAAGGTTGTTACCAGAAGGAACAGTGTTGACATGGGAGTCACCTGAAACCAGTCGTAGATCTAGAAGAATTTTGAAACCTGAAATGTTGGGCATGTGGACTCAGATGGGGCACTAGTTGATGAAAGGGAAGAATATGGAACATCTTCGTCAGCATCTAGTCACTCATCTGAAGATGTGAATTCTGATGGTGTGCCAGAAAACATGAGTGATTTTGAATAGTTGTTTAAGACAGTTTATATAACTGATGTATGCATCGTATCTTCAAATAAAATTAATGTTTTCCATATGGTGTTAAATGAGAAGTTATGAGGCATTTTTATGTTGTTGGATTATATATCTTAGTTATGATAAATTTTATTGTTTAAAATATCTACAATGCAATATTAAATTAGAGATATAAAATATGTTTTATTCAATATACAAATAATGACTTTTGAATGCATTTAGTGATGTAATTTGTTCATAATGTCATGGTTTTTTTTATTTTATAGTTGAAAAAAATTTCAATTTTTTTTGTATCTAGCATGTTATGGTTGAAAACATGTTAAATTTATACTTAGGAAAGAAAAATGATATTCTACCAAAAACATTAGTGTGTTTTTTCCCGCATAAACAACTTTGTTTGACACATAGAAATTTGGTTTTATTAGCATTTTTTTTAAATACTGAAAATTGACCCTAAAAAAAAAATCATTGTTCCAGTGTCATCAGTTTCATTTTGAAGCTATATTTTGCACGAAAATTTCATAGTAAATTTTGTAGTCACTGCCAATTTTAAAACATGTTCAAAATTGACGCCTAAAAAATAAAAACATCATTCCAGTATACACACTTTTCGTTTTGAGCATTGTTTTTTATGTTTTTTTGGGGTTTTTTGGCCAGAGTTCCCGTTTTGAGTTTATAGTTCCCGTTTCAAAGTTTACATTGTTATTAACACACTATTGTTGGCCTAGTTTATCTCCTCACCTCCTTCAACTTAGGGCTACCCATACTTGTCCTATCAAGACTATTCACCCCAAGGAAAAGAAAGCTAAAACTTGAAAGACACTATGAATTACAAACCATGCAAAACCTAGAAAATGAAATTTTATCTCAATCTAAAGTTGAAATACAACTAGAGGAAAATTCAAAGTAATATTAATGAAAAAAAAAGAGGAGTTAGGGATTGTATAGGGAAGGTAAGTGATAAGGAGTTAGGGATTGTATAGTCAACACAATGAAATTTACCCACATGGAGGACCTTGCTCGACCTCGAAGTATCTTAGTTAGATTCATTGGCTCAAACCAATAAAAAGAGATTCAAAATTGTAACTCCCAAAGGTTGGAATTTCCCCTACATCACTGCCAAAATCAATCCATATTACCAATATCCATAGAAACCATATTCAATGAGCATAACCAAACAATTTGAGGATATTTAATTGTCTAGTATTTCTTGCGAGAATTGAAAACATTACATTGATTAACCACAACCAATCCCATTCAAAGCAAGTGTGGGAGCTAGAAAAGCTATGTCTCACTGACCATTCCATATTGTTTCCAATAATTTGATTGAAGAGTGTGCCTATTGCTTTGAGGGAAATTTGATAATATGATAGTCATTATGCCATGGGATTAAGATAATACCATTGACATCATTTATAATTGATATTTCAGGCCCAAGGGAGGAAGTTTCCTTGGACCAATGATTTACTTCATTATTCAGTTCTTGTCTAATATGGTAAAATGGGACTCGACCGAAATTTATGAGGATTTGCTTAATTATAAAAATAATAAATTTCAATTTGTCTTCCCTAATGTTGGATGTGTCAATCATAGCTTTGATTACTAACATCAAATCCCATAAAATTATCAAGGTTTTGATTCTCTCTTTCATAGAAATGGAAAGATACTACCACAATACGAATTCCTCAATGAGACTAATAGATACACTTCTTAGTCCCTAAGTGTAGTAATAAACCTTATTTCTTTTTGGATCATGTAGAATCGATCCATTAGAAAAATTTTGAGGTCAAAAATGGGCACCAAAACAAAATTATACAACCAAAATCAACATTATAAAAACCAATCAAATTCAATGCAATGATGTCAACCATGGGGGATGATTCACCATTTTTGGAGTAAAAAAAAAAACTACTTTTTCAACTCTTATTTTCAATTTATCTCCCCACAATTTTACTAAAATTTCGTGAGGGAGCACTCGTTGGATGTGGAATTTAATTACTCATCTAAAAAATACCTATGTTGCATACTTTTTATGGACTCTGCTACACGAAAAATGAGAAATACATGAAAAATGTTATTGCAATCACGTTTTTTCATATATTTCTCATTTTTCGTGTAGCAGGGTCCATCGAAAGTATGTAACATGGGTACTTTTTGGATGAAGAATTCAATTCCACATCTAGCGAGTACTCTCGCTCGAAATTTGAGTGCAACTATGGGGAGAGAAGTTGAAAATGTAGTTTTTCTTCTTTTCCCTCTAAAATTTGATGAGATACTCTAATCTTATTTTATTATTTCCACTATTGTTCTATAATATTCCTCAAGGGGGGCATTTTAGACCTCAAAATTTCTCTAATGCAACACCTTCCACCCCTATATTACTCTTGGAGTTTCCATCAAAGTAAATTATTTAAGACGACTATTACAGCTTCCACTCCAAAAATTCAAAAGAATTTGCCCTAATCATCCCAAGGGTATTATGATGGGCTCTTTTGATGATATTGGGGGTGCTAAGTTGATTTTACTTAAACTGAGACATGAAAAATTCATCCACTATGTCAATATTGTGATGTGTGATTGTATTCTTTGTTGAAAATCTCAATAAAAAGGGAGATGGTCTCTGAGGTGTAGGTTTTAACCCTGTATAGAAATTACCTGCAAACGAATTCTTAAAAACAGAAATTATATATTGGCGAGAAACTCAAAACAAATACATAGAGATTTTCCCTTGGATTCAAACATTGGGACTACGAAATTGATTTTTCATTATGTTCCTTTCAATGTTACAATACATGTATATACATGTCGAAGCATTCATAAACCCCAATCCATTAATCCTATATTAGAACATAATAGTAGTTCCCTTGACTGGATCTACATGATACCATGGGCAGAAAACCATCCTGCCCAAAACCATGTGCAAAATCTACACACAAAACCATAGGTAGGCTTGCCCACCTAATATAGGATCCAGCTAGTCGTGAAAAGAATATAACACACCCAACATTCTCTCACTTGTTGCTTTCTTTCCACACAAGGGGTCATATGAGAGCTTAGTCATTGGTCCAGCCCTGCAATGCCCATTGTTTCTCTATACCAAGAAAACTTCTCAGCGTTCAAAAACTACATCAATGCATCTGCACATTCTTCAAAGTGTCCACCTTTACCAGCAACACATTTTTATCCTCAACCATATCCCTTACAAAGTGATACTAAACATCAATGTGCTTTGTATTTGAATGATAAGCAGGGTTATTTGCCAAGAAAATTTCACTTTCGTTGTCACGGTCTATCTTTATAGCTCGTTGTACTAACCCCATATTTGAACAAAATCTCTGCAACCAAACTGCTTCCTTACTTTTCTGAGTGGCTTCCGTGTATTCTGCGTCTGTAGTTGAAAGTGTCACTACAGACTATTTCTTGCTCATCCAACTGACTGCTCCTCCAAATAAATTAAACACATACCCACTTGTAGATCTTCTCTGATCTAAACCTCCAGCCCAATCTACATCAACAAAGCCACAAATGTCCAAAACGTTGTCCAATCTTGGTCTTCCTTGGTAGAATGGACCATAATGACTAGTGCTACACAAATACTTGAAAACATGCTTCACTATTGTCCAATGCTCCTTCCCTCGTTTTGACATAAACCTGTTCAATACTCTCCCTGCATGTGTAATGCATGGTCCAGTACAAACCATTGCATACATCAAGTTATTGACTGCACTTGTGTATGGAACACGGGACATGTCCTCTTCATCTTTTTGTGTCTCGGGACATTATTCAGCAGATAACTTTACACTTACAAGAATAGGAACCTTCACTGATTTACTATCTTGCATATTAAGCCTCTGCAGTATTGTCTCGACATATTTCCTTTGATTTAACCAGAGCTTCCTCTTTGCCCGATCTCATATAATTTCCATGCCCAAAATATAGTTTACATCACCGAGATCCTTCATGTCGAATTTGGAGAACAATTGGGTCTTCAAATCATGGATAATTTTTTTGTCATTTCCAATCAGCGACATATCATCCACATACAAGACCAGATAAATAACATGGTCACCAATTAATTTACAATACACATAGTGATTCGCTTTGTTTTTGGGAAAGCCAAGTCCCTGTATAAATGTATCCAATTTTTGATACCACATCCTTGGTGATTGTTTTAACCCATACATAGACTTTTTTAACCTACATGCTAATTCTTTCTTTCCCTTCACCGCAAAGCCTTCAGGTTGTTTCATGTAGATCTCTTCTTCCAGATCCCCATGAAGAAATGTTGTCTTCACATCCATCTGTTCTACCTCAAAATCAAAAGCAGCAGCAACAGATAAAAGTAATCTAATAGAAGTTACCTCGGAAACAAGAGAAAAAATATCACCAAAATCAATTCCCAACATCTGGAAATAACCTTTTGCTACCAACCAAGATTTGTATTTCTTCACCTTGCCTACTGCACTCATTTTCTTCTTAAACACCCATTTTCTTCCAATGGGTTTCCTTCCATCTGGCAACTCCATTAGATCCAAAGCCTCATTTTTGTCCAAAGATGTCATTTCATCAATCATGACCTCTTTCTAGAGTTTTCCATCCTCGGAATCTATTGTTTCCCTGATAGTTCTGGGATCATCATCAGTAAAATATCAGGGAAACCATGTGAAATCCATGCACAAAACCATAGGTAGATCTGTCCACCTAATAGAGAGTCTAGTTAGTCATGGAAACAATATACCACACACCCAACATGAGGTAATTTTTATTGCTATGCTTTTCTCATTACTAAAAATGTTCTTATTTCTAGCGAGTTAGAATTGGATAAGAAATTTTGGGAGACCTTCCTAAAATATTTTTAAAATAATCTTATCTTCAAATTTCCCAATATAAAATTTCATCCAGCGCTTGAAGAATTATTCCAAGTGTGAGACCACATTACTCCATGATATAAACAATCAACCACACAGGACCGAACTTATATGACCTAATCAATGGTGGTTTAGGACCTAATGTCATCTCTAAAACTATAATGGAAGAACTGGGACGTTCTTGTATTAATGATGTGCCTAGAACTATGCTTTCTTTTAATAAGCAAAGGCAGTGAATTGTTCGAAAGATTAAACATGTGACTTTAGTCCTTTTCTCTAGTTGAAAATAGTAGCGAGAGAAGGTCCTTCTTGAATTGTGCCTTAGTCAAGAATGGCCGCGAGTTGTCTTCCTTTTTTCAAGAACAAGTTCATAAGAGAAGAATGAGTTAGTATGTCCATGATAATCGATATTCCATACACTTCAATCATATTTCAAGCAACATTAACTACCATTGCATAAGTAACAATTAAACATCACATTTATGCCCACGGTCCTGCTTCTTGCAGAGCTAGTATAATGGACTACATGCAACTAACAATGCAAATTAGTGCATGGATATCAGCAAAGTAACAAATTATTAAATATAACATACAAGTCTGCATGATTCACATTTTTTCTAACTTTGAAACACAATTGATTTGACTTATGGCAATGGAATATGTCAATGTTTAGATAATCACGGAGTAATGATATATGTTAGGGCTACAACTAATTTATTTAGACCAACTTTTAACACCTAAACAATATGTTTAGATAATTTCTAAAAAGATTTACTTGCCCATGATTGATCCCATCAAGTCCAAGTGTTGAACATGGAAACTCTGATACCACCTATAACCAACCCCATGGGGGTGGCTGCTACTATTAATCTAACTCCCCGTCTCTGTTGGAAGAATGATATAATGATAGTTTTTTCTTTTCTTTTCTTTTTGTCTCTTTTCTTATGTTCATTATGTCTTCATAAGTTTTGTTTTTCACTGAAGTCTCCACTCCCTTTATAACATGTGTGTGTGTGTGTGTGTAGAAATATGAAGGGGCCCCTCCGATTAATTTAATCTCCCCAGTGACTATCACTAGATGCCATGTTGCTCTATCTGCATATCCCTCCCTTAACCCTCAAATTCGACGGTCAAAATTGGCCTAGCAGATTTACGGCTTGCACAGAAGTGTGGCCCCACATTGGTGTCATGAGGAAGCGGGCACGATATGATCTACACCATCATTCTCAATAAGTTGATCAACGACGTGCGCAGGGGGTCCATCCCCAGTGACATCACACCAAAGAGGGTGCGCAGGCCATCATATCATTGGCAATGATCCTCCATCATTGATCCATGCTTAAGGCCCCGCCTAATGTCACATCCCATTTTGCCTTAAAATTCTCATAAATACGACGACCCACATCGTTTTGTTCTTCTGATCTGTGGATTGCATTGGGGTAACATGCATGACAGTTAATTTTTGCAAGGGCTGTCACAATCCGGGCTCCAGGTCATGGTTATGGGGCCCACACCGGATAGCGCACGTCAATCACATTCCATCCAATGGCCAGGGATGATTGTGCCACCCACCCTCCTCCCTATTGCCCTCATGGGGGGGTTTCACAGTGCCCTCTCCAACGTCTGATCGTCAACATCTCCATCGTCCATTCGAGCATGGCTTTGCCCCCAAACACAACATGTGGGCACGTGGAGTTATGACCTAGAGGCCTTCGGTCAATGTCACAAGGGCATAACTCCCAACCCCAACGATGATTTCACTGCATGCCTTGACCTTAAACATTCCAAGGCAATGCGTCCCACTATGATTAAGGGAACCAATCCCACGCTGACACATCACGGGTTCTAGAAACCATGGTCTCCCACTAATGGGTAATCACAGATGAGTAGACCAATTAAAGGACTAGTATGAGGATTTTCTCCCACAGACTCATTATACACCAAATCTTCCTTATTTCAATTTGATGGTATTTAAAAAAAAGGAAATTTATTCAGCCAAGGTTAAATAGACTTCTCCAGTGCGTAATCACACTACCACCATATTACCAACTCATAGTGGCTACAAGGTTGATATTAATGAATGTATGTATATGTACATATATATTGATTTATGTAAATTCCCATATCACGCATACAAATCATTAAATCAACTCTCAGACACAATAACCAATTTGACATAGTTTCTCATTCCTTTGATTTGCTATTGCACACCATGCATAAATAAGACAATCAACACGAATTGATAGAAATAGTTTGTACTTACATTCCTAAGCACAAATCACTTAGTGCAAAGCTTATCTTGGATTAAAATGAATGTGGGAAACTAAATATGTTCAATTGAATTTAGAACAAGAACTCTCAACCAAACCATAGACAGTTGCAACCAATATCACTTAAAACAGTGGCCCCCGAGTCAGAGTCCAATTATTGAGGGTCTTGCTTTATAAATCAAAGCATCAACTACTAGATGAAACAAGGACTTCAAAGGGTCTCTTTCCTCCACTAGCCAACCACTCAACAATCAAGTGAAAACACATGGAATCCAAAGCCCAATTGCCTCCACCCCATAATGCCAAGGGAACCCAACAACTAAATCTCTACCCTTCAAATAAAAACATAGTGGTTCCACACACTTAAGGGAATCCAAAACCCACTATAAAACCAATTAGCAAAAAAGTTTCAGAGGTTCTCCCTCCAAGAATCCAAGGACACAATCCTCCACCCATAACACTAAGTGAATCTAGAAAAAGCCCATCCCACCCTCTAGCTTTATAGGGAGTCCAGAGGCATTGCTCCTCACCAAAGAGAAACTATCTATATGCCAAACTTGCCCATTAAATTCAATTCAATGTCTTCCCTTATTTTCTAACTCTTGGAATTAATGTCTTACAAACTCCTCATTAATGCCTTTCAAATTATTCAAATTTGAATTACAACAAATATTAATATTTTTTATACTTCTAATATATATGTTTTAAATATATTTATTTTAATAAATTAAAATTAATTCAAATATTAACTCACTGAATAAATAAAAACTTAAACAAATTACTTTCCAAATTATTTTTTTAATTTATTATTTAGTGGTAAAAATGTATTTGTAAAAGACATATTTCTAATTGCCATGAAAGCTCTCTAAAACCTAGTATAAGATAGATGTGTAAGTGTAATATAAGTAATGTAAACAATTTTAAGTCATTCAATTAAAAAATAATAAGTTAAAAGTGATATGGGTATAAGCTCCATTAATAATTAAAAAGTTATAGTAAACAAAAAGTTAAAAGTTATAAATAAAAAGTCAAAAATAATATAAAGCTGATATGGGGATAAGTGTAAACATTTAAATATTGACTCAATTAATAATAAAGAGTTCAAGTATTAAAAATAATAAATATTTTGATTTCATATGGGGATAAGTGTAAACATTTAAATATTGACTCAATTAATAATAAAGAGTTCAAGTATTAAAAATAATAAATATTTTGATTTGATTTGATTTTTAATTAAATGTAAGAGGTAAAAAGTTCTAATTACTTTCGAGATATATCTAAATCCTCCATCCTCACAACTACCAAAAATATTCCCATAGAAATATCTTCCAATTTTAATTAAATTAAAAATAAAAATGCTTTTATATATAAAGACGTGAAACTTACATAATATAAATAATATCAGTAAGAACCATAAGTTTTTTTAATTGTATTTTCATTGGTTTTTCATTGTAGCATTTTCATTGACACAAATGATCCAAAATATAAGTTTAATATTTTACAACCAACTCAGTCTTTTAATTTAGATACTTTCTTAAACACAATACAAAGAATCAAATTTAAGAGGGAGAGGAGCAACATAGAGGGAGGGAAATAGTGATAGGGCTAGAGAGTAAAGAGAGGAAGAGAAAGGGAGAGAGAGCATAGCAAGAGAGAGAGGGAAAGAAGAGAGAGGAGATGAAAGGAGAGGAGATAGATAGGGACAAAAGGGTACACAAAGATGGAGGGGAGAGAGATATCTTCCAATTTTAATTAAATTAAAAATAAAAATGCTTTTATATATAAAGACGTGAAACTTACATAATATAAATAATATCAGTAAGAACCATAAGTTTTTTTAATTGTATTTTCATTGGTTTTTCATTGTAGCATTTTCATTGACACAAATGATCCAAAATATAAGTTTAATATTTTACAACCAACTCAGTCTTTTAATTTAGATACTTTCTTAAACACAATACAAAGAATCAAATTTAAGAGGGAGAGGAGCAACATAGAGGGAGGGAAATAGTGATAGGGCTAGAGAGTAAAGAGAGGAAGAGAAAGGGAGAGAGAGCATAGCAAGAGAGAGAGGGAAAGAAGAGAGAGGAGATGAAAGGAGAGGAGATAGATAGGGACAAAAGGGTACACAAAGATGGAGGGGAGAGAGAGAGAGAGAAAGACAAGGAGGGAGGGAGATAGTGACAAAATGTGAGAGAGTGAGAGATAGGGCGCAAGAGAAAGGGAAAGAGGAGAGGAGAAGAAAAGAAAGACAAATGGAGAAAGGTGGATAGAAAGGAGACGAAAGATAGAAAGAGAGTGAGGGAGTGAAGGGGAAGAGAGAGAGGAAGGGAGACAGAGATATAAATAGATCTAGAAAGTATGCGTATATGTTTACCGGGTAGGATAAATAAGAAATAAGAAAGAGACAAATATAGATATTACATAGTATTATATAACCAACCTAAATCCATCCTAAACGTAAATCTATCAAGTGCCTAAAAGATCAAAACTCTCCTTAGAGGTGCAAATTTTTCTAGAGATGCAAACATTTTCTCAAGTTTTGAACTCAAAAAAATATTTACACCTCTAGAGATTTTATCCCTCTCAAATATTTCTCAAGTTTTGCATCAAAAAAAATATCTACACCTTTAAAGATTTGATCCCTCTCAAAGCTTGATAGATCCAAAATTTAGATAAATCTAACAATTAAATGTATTTATAAAAAGCATGTATACGCTAAATTTATTCATTTTTATTAAAATTAAAAATAATATTTAATAAATAACTTAAAAATAATTTTGATCAATTAAAAATAATAAATATATTAAAATAACTTGGTAAACAATTTTTCTATTTGATATATTAAAAAATAATACATATATTAAAGTAACCTTGTAAACCATTTTACTACTATTCAATGTTTAAATTAAAAATAACATATATATTAAACTTTGTAAACCATTTTCTTTTAGTTAAAAATTCTTCATATATTTACTTAGAAAGAAAATACAATAACACTAATTTTATTTCTATGAAAATCTCTCCTTTAAATACTTTTTCTAATGTCTTAAATGCTAAAAATCCACATCCAGGTCTGTCAAATGTTAACCATGTGAACTCATAATAGTTTGTCAAGCACTTTTTTTAATTATACCTTTACCTCTAATTAAACATTCAACTTATAAACCCTTTGCAATAATTCACATCATCGTCTCATAAATTACTAAATTGAAAAATAAGTATTCAATTTCAAACACTTTCTCTACGCTGAACCAGAACTAAACACTCAAACTTCAACTTTCTTTTTCTTTGTTTTTGCACCAGAATTAAACACTAAAACTTCAACTTTCTTTTTCTTTGTTTTTCACCAGAATTAAACACTAAAACTTCAACTTTCTTTTTCTTTGTTTTTGCAGCAGTGCGCCTCTTCACCTACCTTGTGAAACCCTAAATTGAAAAGCAAGGGATCACTTTAACCATTAATTCCCATAAGGTGGTCAAAAATGCGTGGCGGCCAGAGTTCATTGTCGCTGCCTTGACCAATGCAAAGTTGGTGAGTACGAAACGTTGCATTAAATGCAAGCAATGCGTTGAATTAAGGTTATCCAACCTAACTCGGTCATGTGTACAAAGGAGCGTTTCAATTTTATGGTCTCGTTAAACAACAAGAGTTGGCCTGTATAAATCCTTGCAATAAATGCAATAAATGCGCTTGTTATAAACACGAGTTATACACCCACGTAGTTAAGAAGCTCGACGCTGTAAATTTCTGGGTCACACAGATGGCAGCTCAAATATTAAATTTGAGAGGTCAACCTCGAGATGCGTGTAACAATACGATTTAAATGAACCCCGAGTTCGACGATTTGTGCCAAAGTTTTCATAGTTGTACATAATGTAACAATATTATTTTTGAATTGAAAAGGATGAATGTGCACAGATCCAGAATATTATCATTCATCATCAATGGACAAATATTTGAATATCTCAAAAAGAAAATCCCTCCCAAAGCTGAGAACTGGGCATTTGCTACACATAGCTTTTTATCCAACTTTTTATCTTAACGTTGCATGCATGGTTATAGAATGTAAAACTGAAAGGAAATTGGCCCAAATTGCCCTCACGTAAGAAAGATCCACAAAAAAATGAAACTAATGATACGACCATTAACAAATGAGGTGAATCATTCAAGCAAGCTAGGTTTTATACACTTCTTGATTGATGTGTATGGCAGCATGAAAAAAAATTATGAACAGGATGGAGTCTTCTATATTCCTGGAAAATTCAAAAAAGTTCAAATCTATAAAGTTATTTCATGCAAAAACATAGAAAATAGAAACAAATTGGATGTTAAAAGAGTTGCAGGAGATGAATTTTTATATCAGAAAGAACAAAAGCAACTTGCATGGCTTTGAATTAAAGGAATACAAAGGATCCCTGACTTTACAAACAATTATAGGCAAGTTTTTTGTGCTTTGTAGCTGGTTGAAAGTCAATACCCGAACCACTACCCTTGCATAGTGGTGAAGTAGGTGCATAAGCACGCTTCTTACCATACCACAGGGCAAGGTACATATGTGGTGCGCTCTTGACTTTCGCAGGAAGACAGCCCCCTTCCCTGTTGCATGAAAAATATACCCCATATGTCAATAAAATATTCAGTCTAAACTCAATCTCCAATCTAAGCTCAAGGGTTTACTAGAATGTCATCCATGAATATGGGAAGGCATTCCTAGGGTTTTTCCCATCTTTCAAGTTTTCCCAATCTAAAGATCAGCTCTGATGAGAAGTTGGCAAGGTGGACAGCAAGAATGCAAGCTTCTGCCCAACTAAATTTAAACATAGATATACCTGAATAGCTAGAAGTCTTCTCTTTCATGGATTCTCACGAGTAACAGCAGCTTTAATCCTGTCCACAGTGCATGAAATGAGACTATTCACTGTTGCAACAGACCCCAGGGATAATTTAGCCGTTGGCACAGAGTCAACCAAAATTTGAAAAGCCACAGTGAGTAAAGATCCTCCACTGCCTAGGTCGTTAATGCCTGAATTGGTAACTGCCATGCACTTTGGCCCATCTGGTAAAATTGCAAACCCAGATGGCAGAAGAGCCACATAATCTGGATCACCTCCACTGAGCACAACATTCATGGCAACAATATCCACTGGAGCATAAATTACGAACGACCCAGATGCATCTGTGCAGCTCTCCTGAAGTATAAGCATATTACTTTGGTTGGAATTCACAGTCTGCACCAGTAACAGTGACATTAGAATTAAATCCATGTTCTTGGAGAAAAATGATTTTGATCAGTTGATTATTATCTTTACCCATCCTTCTCACTATATGGGGCTAAACAAAATATGAAATGTCATGGAACCATATTCTATATATTTTTCAAATGATTTATGATTCCACTATGTCTAAGCAAGAGATATCATATAAGTTCCCTATTCAATGGTACCTTATCAATCAAATTTAATCTATAGATTTGTAACATGACTTACATTAACACGTAGAAGAGATACACAATTCCCAGGATCTTGTCCGTTGGCAATGTGATCGACTTCTTGAACCAACCCTCCATTAGATAGTATATCCCACTGTCAATCAACAAGATTTATGAGTATTGGTGTTTGAAATTGTAAGTGGAATTGTGCCAAATTTGTTTTCTAACCAAATCTATCTCATATTATAGTTAATTCCTACATCAATTCTATCTAATTATTAAAGGATTAGAGAATAAGTTCATGAGAATGACACAGACCTATGGTGTCTCCTAAAAAAGGGCAGTCCTGCATCACTTGGCCGTGTAAAATATAGCTACGATTACCTTAGACGGTACTTTGTAAATGGAAGAAGAATACCTCATTTCTGGAATTTTCGTCTCGAAGGAAATCAAACACTTTTTTGGGGGGCACAGGCAGCCAGAGGGATGTTGCAGCACTAAGAATAATTCCGGGAGGCCTGCCTGGATCATCTACACTCTTTCTGGTCATCACACGAACGTCTTCTGCACCGCTTCCAGACAGAGTTGTCCAAGTATGTGCAGTTGATGCACTTACACCAGCGCAGAAGCTTGTGACCATGCGCTCAGCTAACTTAAGTATGCTCTTTCTTCCTTCAGGGCTAGGTATAACTTGAAACAAACAAGAAAAAGGGTTCAGTAACATTTCAGAAGAATTTTTAGATTGATGTAATCATAATTAGTAAGAATTAGCTCAATTGGTTCAACCATCCATTCACGACATGTTGCTTAAATTGATGTAATTATAATCCTCAAGAATTGGGTCAATTTGTTGAACCATCCATTCGACACATTGTTGCTTAACCGATTCAAATCAGCTTTGAAAACAGAAAAAGGAAACTGATGAAACTGTACAGAGAAGGTAGAACCAGGGAGAACCCTACCCCCAAGGTCCCTTGATGGGATATTGCTAGCCAAGACACTTGCTAGACGCTCACATTGCCTCTGCAAAGTTGCTATCCATCGTTTTGCACCAAAAGCCATACCAGAATTTACCAGCTGACGATAGATATGGTGCACTGCCCTGTCATCAGCTTCAACATGCTCCACCCAAGTCACCTGTTTCATTTAAGCAGCACCAAAACCTTTTTACCATATGAGACTAAAAACCCTAAACAAACATTCCTATTTCAAAGACAACCAAGTATGAAAATTAATTAGTTATTCTCCTTTATTGCCCCATTCCATTCCTCCTTGAAACTTAATAACAGTGTATTGACCATATGAAAAATCAAGCAAAACAGTAACAGATATGAACTCTATCTCCTGCCTTAGAATAGCTATTTGGCATCTCTTGAATGAGACAACCAGATGGTCGCCTTCGGCATCTTATCACTGAAGAAGAATTCCCTCGTAAACTGTCCAGAGAGACATCAACAACAGCCCATATTGTGTCTGAGTGCTGCTTGCAATATCTCACGAAGTAATTTTCCCGAGTTGGCACTAATGGAGAGGGTACTTGAAACTCTGCATGCATCTATTTTGCATGAACACCACAACCAGAAGTTATGACAAGCCATGAAGATATGTCACAGAAGCTTTTCCCCTAGTATGGAATGTTATGAAAATTAAGTTGTTTACCACTTGCAAAGCACCATTGTAGTTGCCTGCAACGCCTGTTGAAAAAACATCCACGGTAACTGGTCGTGATACAATGCCAGGAAACATGCCTGCCCATTGATTCTTCAAAACAAGATTGAAAATAAGAATTTGATTAAAGATGGTGAATTTGAACGGGATATAACAACAAAACCACATAAATTCATAACATCAAAGATTTAAAATTAAGTCTTTCCTGACTAAAATTGTTTAAAAAAATTTCTTACAAATCCATCTCTTTAAGATTTCTTTTTGTGAATTTTGAAACCAACTAATACGTTTCATCATAAAAACAAACATCAAAAATATTTAAAACCATAAAATTATTAATCAAAACTTATAAAACAGAGATTATATACCACATCCATTAGAGTCTCAACCATATTAATAGCATTCATGATTACAACCGCAGTCTCTCGAGATGCTTCAGCCTTTAATCCATAGGGCCTTGGGCCTATGCCTCTGGGAAAGGTGCGAATATATTCCTCTTCATTAAGAATATCAGTGCCATCCTCCGGACGTGAGGACCATAGGGGTTCCCCCAGTTGTGCCATTCTCACTAATTCTTCCATGGCTGCAACAGCTAACTCTACAACCATAGGTTTTTCACCTTCTGTAGGACCAACAAGAGACCTGTTTCCAATTTCTCCCCCTGATGACGATCCATAGATATCTGGCCCTATGTTCGGCTGCACACCATAGCTTCCCACTGCCAGATCAAGATTCGAACGAGGGAGGGAACTGAGAGGTGATGGCCCGAATGAAAGCAAGGGCTTGCCCACGTACTTGGCAGCTATACCAGATATTCGATCGATCTGCACAAGCCATTCAAGCCCCTTCAAATCACATGCACCCGCTAAATCTGAAAAAAGTACAAACAAAGTATATCCTGGAAAGCCACTTGAACCAATTCCGCTTTAAAAAAAAATTCGAAAACCACTAAAAACATGGGTTAAGTTCTATCTTTTCATCTCAATGGTACATATGTCATGATGTTAATGGGTTGGTAAAGGGTGTTTATGTTGTGAAGTATTGTGTAAATTCTGAGAATTTGCTTAAAAAAAAATTATAATTAGTTACACAAATATAAAGTAAATTATGAAATTTAAAATTTAAAAAAATTTCAGAAAAATCTATGCTACCAAGATTGGACCTTCATATAGTCACTGCATGCTACAAATTTGGAAACCTACCTCCTCTCTGAGCCTTGCATTTTCCATCCGCAGTTGTTGTTCGTCGAATGACATCTCTCCCAAAGCTGCTGGACCTCCACAGTTAGGACAGGAAGCATTGTTTAGTGCCTCTCTGTACCGCATATTCTCTGATCTGAGCTTCTCATTCTCTGATCTCAGCTGAGTGTTCTCGTGGCGCTCGTGTTGAGTCTGAATAATCCCAAAAATATAGAAGTATAGTACAGTTTCAACCAAATATAAACAAAAGCATTTACATATATACTTTTCTATTCCATGGAAAATTTCGAAGTTCAAATTCACTATTTGATTAAATTTCTCATTCCCACCCCCCTCCGAACTATTCACCGATTCAAAAATAACAGTCATCCCAAATTTTTGGAGTTAATTCCAAAATTTCAGGAGTTAATTCATAGTCAAATTTAGCCATTGGACTGCTAATATTCATCGAAAAGTTTTAGAATTAAATTTCATTTTTGTGCTTAAAAAAACCAAAAAAAATCCAAAACTATACCAGGAATTAAAAAAAATATATTTACTTAAATATCATCCAAAAATATTTACTAAAATTTTCATTTTTTTTTCCAAAAACGATTCTCTGATTCAAAAATAATATTCATCTACATCTACACCATTAAATTGTTCTCTAATTTATAAAATAATAATAATAATCAATCACTGATTTAGAAGGAAACCTATACCATAAAATTATTGTATAATTTCACCAAAATTTGAGTACTCACAGGAATATAACAAAATATAGTTGAGAATTTAAAATTCAAAAGACATTCTCCTAATTCTACCGTTAGTTAAGTGTGGATCCTGGTTGGCAGACTGAAACTCTGTTGATAAGCTTGTAAAAAATCAATTTCATTAGAATTTGATTCCTCTTACAGAAATATAGCTAAATATAGTTGAGAATTTAAATATCAGAAGAGATTTCTCCTATTTTACCGTTAGACAACTGTGAATCGTGGTTGGTCGACTACAACTCTGTAGAATTTAGCTTTAAAAAACTCTATTTCATTAGAGTCTGAGTACTCTCACGACAATATAACTAAATATAGTTGAGAGTTTAAAAATCAAAGAGATTCTCCTATTTTACCGTTAGATAAGTGTGAATCCTGGTCGGTCGACTACAACTCTGTACAATTTAGCTTTAAAAAAGTCAATTTCATTAGAATTTAAATACTCTTATAAAAATATAGCTGAATAGAGTTGAGCATTTAAAAAATAAAAGAGATTTTCCTATTCAACAGTTTGATAAGTGTGAATCGTTGTTGGTTGACTGCAACTTTGTTGTTTAGCTTGTAAAAACTCAAGGGATTATGGTATCTGGTGTGTGGAAGCCTAATAGGGATTTGGAATTTTGCTATTTGCATAAGTTATTTAGCACTAACCAGGGTATTTGTTGCAACTTTGATTAATGCAAGGTGCAAATATGAGTATGATTCGGAGATCTTAGATATGATTTTGATATTCATTCTAGTTTAGTAGTCTTCTTTTAGCCAAAAACTCCAAAACACCATATATACAAATTTTGATATTCATTCTAGTTTAGTAGTCCTCTTTTAGCCAAAAACTCCAAAACACCATATATACAAATTTTTACCCTGCTTTCTGAAAAAGAAATGTGATAAATCTTTATTTATGTTGTATTGTTCTGTGACTCCTAACCAAAGTTGGCAGGCATGCTACAAATAAAACATCCTCAGTCTGAAACTGGAATAGTCGGCCCCGTATCAAGTACACAACTTTTCTTCCTCGTACACAAATTTCATTGTGGTAAAATAAACAACCCGATATGTTTGTTCTTCCCATTTAAACCAATACCTGCCAATTGACAAAAGGAGAAGCAAAACCAATCAGCCAAAAAATCATGGCGTACCTTCATCTGAGTGCGTTTATTCTGGAACCAAAATTTGACTTGCAGAGGTTCCAGGCCAAGTTCTCTACTGAGCTCTTTTCTCTGCTTGTCATCTGGGTGCGGACATTCTTTAAAAAACCTGCAACCCAAGACGAATATTCGCAGGGAGAACATTATTGATATTCCTGCAAGACGCTTAAGTAGATTTTTTTTAACACTTTTCTATTCTCCAGGAATCCAAGAGGTCATCTCGTTATATAGTCAACCTTACAAAAAGCTTTCAAGGAACCGAAGCAACAACAATCCATCCCCACCCCTCAACCTACCAAACACTAGAAAACTACCGAATATTATTACAACTTACATTTCCATCTCTTGAATTTGGTGCTGAGTATGGCGATGATATCGCTTTTTGCGAGGCCTGCGTTCGCCATCCTGATCTTCTCCAGACGCCCCTTCAACGTTGTCGCTGCCCGATTTGCTCTCAAACTCTTCTTCTCTTATTTTAGCAATCTCACTATCAGCTGTTTGGCTCATATCGAACTGTCCTTCCGCCATATTCGGCTGAATCAAACCTAAAAACCGTCAAATCTGTGATACCCTCGATCACATATCTCTACAATTCATAGCACCTGGCCTACCACAACATATAACACCCAAAACAAACATATGTACACACTTCTCATCCATGAACTTTTTGGCATTATAATGAACAACATTGTGGTACTATACATAATATGATAACATGAATTCTAACTGTGGAAATCTATATATTTAAAATATAAAAAATGGAATTGGATAAAACCAATAAGTTAAGTTAAGTCATAGATTCCACACCTTACTCAAATAAAACTATCTAGAATGGAAAAATGAGAATGTATTTCAGCGAAAAAATTCAAATATGATGGAAAACTGAGAGTTTAGAATAAGCACCGACCTGTGCAAGTGATAATCCGGAAGAGGTTGTATAGCCAGCTTTAGTATGACGAGCCATCAAAGGGGGCACATGTCTAGCCGGGATCATAAAACCAGCCGGCATATTGATAAAGTCAAACCCAGCAATCCCTGCTTTCTGCCCACACAGTCCACTGCTAGTTCAGTTCTTCACAACAAAATCCCTAGGCCTAAACACACCAGCAGGTCTCATAAACCCTAATTTCTTATATATAGGCCCAAAAATAGTAGTCAGGAGTCAAAAAGCTCAAAAAAGTGTTCTACACCAATCTTGTTTGGGGGACAACAACAACAAGATAAACGTGAGCACTAGGGGCACCAAGTATTAGATCTGGGAAACTGGAATGTCAACAGGTGGAATAATAATAACATGGTCACTCTCCCTTCTTCTCCTGCTTCCCTTCTCCTCTTCAACAACGGCCCTTGAGACAACAAAATCTGCAACATAACAAGCAGAAGCTCAGCGGGCCATTGCAAAACCTAGAGACACGGGATACAGCTACCCTCACTCCAAGATTTTGGCTGCAAGGCAAAAGATCTGCAATTGATACTGCAAGATTAGATTCAACTACCCATGATGGCGCAGAGAACGAAGAAAGGAAGGAAAAAATGAAAAAAAGAGAAAACCTGCAGAAATCAAAGAGGGGGGAGAGGGGGAGAACAGGTGGACTAGGAGTGATGTGTGACTGTCAGGGGAAGATGGAGAGGAGCAGTAATTGCCGAGGGGGTAGAGGAGCGAGAGCATTTAATGCATGGGCGCTCTAATTACACAAGAGAGAGAGAGAGGTGATCAGATCTTTAATCTTTTGTGAGAATTGTTATATGGTGGAAAAAAAAATCTGTGTTCCTGACGGCTACCAAACCAAATGCCCACAAATTTTACAAAATCTCATTTTAACGCATAATTTGGCGTGGCGTGGTGAGTAACAGCGGAAACAATAACCGCAACAGCATTAAAATGCGGCATCAAAGGCCAGCCAAGCGCTTCCAAGGACGACGTTGATATTGTTGTTAGGCATTGGATTCTTTTTTCTGTTTTTTGTTTTTGCTTTTTTTTTAATCGATCGATCAATAAATGCGGCCTCTCGGATAAATTTAATTCCTGCCTTTCAACCATCTCGTCGTTGCTGCGTGCGTAAACTTTTCTCATTGCATTGACTGTCTCCCGCGTTTCATTCGTTCTTCCTCCTTCCATTATTTATATTCCCTCGTTGCCCCTTTACGTAACAAGTAACTCTTTGCTGCTATCACTAATACGACTCTGTTCTTCCACCGACTCTTACTGCGCCGTCTCGCTATGCCTACCTCAGTTGTATATATCATTATCTCATATATATATAGATATATCTGCTATGTCTTTATTTTTAATATTCATACTAATATATTATATATTTATATATTTTTTAAAATTATTTATGTTGGGTTAAGACTTGGTTTTCTTCGGATGTAAAGAAACACGTTAACTTCTAAGACCCAAAGGTATCTCGCACGAGTGAAACTCTGACCCAAAGATATCTGGCACGAGTAAAACTCTGACCTCTGATTTTCCCTTGATTCGCGGTGATGAATTAGCAGCTAGAAAAGAAACAGGTTAACTTCTAAGACCCAAAGGCATCTCGCACGAGTGAAACTCTGACCCAAAGATATCTCCCACTAGTAAAACTCTGACCTCTGATTTTCCCTTGATTCGCGGTGATGAATTAGCAGCGAAAAATAATTGTTTCACTTCCAGTTTGACAAGTAAATTATGATAAATTTTCCCACGTATTAAATATATATATGGATCATATATATTTTAAATTATTATTTTAAATGCAATAATAATAAATTCTATATAAAATTATTTTATAATTTTATGTTCTTAATTTATAATTATAAATAATGAAAAAAATTCTTATAACCAATATACTTCTAATTATTATATATTTTTAACTATATAAAAGTACTTATAATTATTGATTTTCAATTAATAATTATAAAACTATTTTTTATTATAAAATATGATTTTATAACTTTAATGGTAATAAATTACAGAAAGTACACCCAACAAAAATACTATATACACCAAAACATAACCCCACACCATTAAATCAATATCCAGTGTTTTCATATTACACCAAAACATAACCCCACACCATTAATTCAATTTCTATTAATTCAATATCAAGTGTTTTTATATATACCAAAACATAACCCACACCATTAATTTAATTTAGTGTTTTTATAGAAGTTGTTTTTAGTGCAATGCTTTGGACTTTTTCGTGAGGTGAAATCTTGATTTGAGTTATTTAAATTGGTTTTTTATTGTGCAAGGATTACCTATTAAGCTTGTGATTTCAATAAATTTCTGCTTAGCAATTAGACCAGAAAAACCCACCAAAAAAATTTTCAAAAAATCTTGCTAAATACAACTGGGTTTTTATATACACCAAAACATAAACCCACAGCATTAACTCATTAATCTTTTAGGGACTTGCACTCCTCAAAACTATTATAATTATAAATGTATATACAAAGTCAACTTTGAATGGTTAATTAATTGTTTTTCAGAAAGAAAAGCATTATATTTATATTAAGGTAATATATACATCATAATTCTGATGGGTTTTATGTAACAAGATCGCCACTAAGAGGTCAATATTTTAGGAGAAAACAGCATAGCATCTTGAAAAGGAAGAGTTGTAGCATCACATAGGAACATATTGAAAACTTGAGGAAAAAGACATCACCATTATTGACTCACTGTACTTCAGGAATAGGAAAAGAAAAAGAAACCCACAGCGTTTCTGTTTACAACCTTCAGTGATCAAAAATATAAACTGTATACCCTCCAAGACGTGCAGCAGTCATGAGATAGGAGGATAGAGTGTCGAGACAGAAGACAGCACATATTTGGAGGAAATGTTTGAGTCCTCAAAAAATTTTAAATTCCTCCATTTCCAGAGGCATAATTATTCATTATGAAAAATAAGAAATGATTTTAATGGAAGCAAGGTATTAGTGATTATTAATTAAGTTGTTTTAAGGACATATTATATAGATGAAATGGTTTTTATCGGAGTATTTTTAAATATTAATCAAAATCCTTTTAGGGATTTGAAAAAATTAAGTTGTTTAATTTATAGAATTTCAGTGCATAGAGGTTTTTTAGGCGTTTGAATGTATTTATACCTTTAAAAGTGTATTTTAAATAACAAAAAATCACAATGTTACTTGAAATTGTATAGCTATATTAGAGTGAAAAAGGTTATTTCATAAATTATATTATGCATATTTATAATTATTAATTTTTAACTAATAATTATGAAATAAGTAATCTCTATGTGCGTCTTTTTGGAAAATTTTCAGCTTATTTTTCTATCTAATTTGTCTAGAATAGATATTCATTGAAATATGAACTCTTCACAATAGAAGCAAGGTTTTTTAAGGTATTGAATCTATATATGCAGTCAAAAAAATAGTTTAAAAAGCACAATTCAAGATTTGACCACAAATATTTTCCTGAGATTTAAACCACTCAAAACTTTAAAAAAATCACTTAAAAACTACTCCATTATAAAACTAATTTTTATATAAAATATGATTTTATAATTTGATAATATTAATATATGAAAAAATACATCTTACAAATATATCATATACACCAATAGAAAAATACACATTATATATATAAAAAAATACACATTAATTATATATATATATATATATATATATATATATATAAATAAGAAAAAATACACCCTACAAATATACTATATATACCAAAAACATAAACTTATAACACTAACTTACTAACCTTATTGGGCAAGTGTAATCCTTAATACTATTATAATTATAAATTTACATACAAATTCAACTTTGAATGGTTCATTAACTATTATGAATTATGAAAAATAAGAAATAAAATTAATTATTACTTACACTTATTTTAAAGACATCTATATATATTTATTTAGTTTTTTTAATGAATATATATTTTACATATATATAACCTATCCAATAACATATACATTGAAAAATTAAATATTTTATTATTTTAAATTATTTTCGTCTTAAAATAATTTAAAGTAATGATAAATTACTTTATACAACAAAATAATAAATTTTGACATCTTAAACGACCACGAACCTGACTCTAATCATAGGCCTTTACTTATAACTCTCAATTTTGTCATGCATAGAGTTCCCATAGAAAATAATACTTATAGCCAAAAGAACTTAATATTTGATAGAAATAAAAATGATGTCTTTCTAAATGAATTAAAAACTAATTTGCTTCTTTTATCTAGTATAGACAACATAGAAGACCTCTATCATAATTTTACTACAACCCTCTCATATTCTATTAACAAGTTCTCAATTGAAGTTTCAAATAATAAAAGAAATAGCAAAACCAATCCATGGTATGACAAAGATTGTAAAAGTGCGAGGAGAGCAATTAAGGAAGTTGTTGATGAATCTCTTAAAATGGACAAGATAAAAATATACAAAGCCCTAACTAAAAGGAAAAAGAGGCAGTACATTCGTCAAAGACAGGAGAATCTCTTACACCTCTCTAAGGTAGATCCTAAGAAATTTTGGAGGCAGATTCTAACTAGGAAGACTAAGGATAATAATAAAATTGCTCTTCACAATTGGAATTCCTATCTTAAAAAGCTTTATGAATCTCCAAATGTCATGGAAAATTTGGAAACCCCTCTCACAACGAAAGAAGTTTTCTCTTTAGAAGACATTAAGTTTGGGGTTAATCGCCTCGCTAATGGGAAAGCTAAGGACATTGAAGGTTACCAAGCGGAAATTAAAAATTGGAGGTCTTGTCCTCATCCCCCACATCCACAAGCTTTTCAATCAAGCAGTCGAGCAAGGGTTCCCTAAAACTTGGATTGAGAGCCTCATTATCCCCATTTTTAAAAGTGGGGATACAAATAACCCCTCTAATTATCGAACAATTATGATCAGCCCTCTCTTAGCCAAGTTATATGGTAGTATTTTGGAAAAGAAGTTAAGCATATGGCTTGAAAATGAAGGTAAGCGGGCTAAAGGCCAAGCAGGTTTCAGAAGGCATCACTCAACAATAGACCACCTTGTTATGCTTAGGATCATTGCGGAGGAATGTCGTAATGATAAATCCAATTTATTTTGTTGCTTTGTGGACTTTAGAAAGGCTTTCGATACGGTTCCTAGATACAACCTTTGGAATAGATTAGAAGAGCTAAAGGTTCCTCTTGAGTTGAGAGCTGCCGCTATAAGGTTATACGAGAATGTAATTGCCAAGCTAAAGAGCAATGAGGGGTGGTCGAAAGATATTAAGTGTAACATCGGAGTTAAACAAGGTTGCCCCCTCTCCCTTACCCTATTTGGCATTTACATTGATAAGCTTGAAGGCTATTTAGAGGAAGCAGGATGTGATGGCACGATCTTCGCTGGGATAGTCGTCATCCTTCTTCTTTATGATGACGATATTGTTCTTTTGGCAAGGTGCCCATCTGATCTTAATAAGCAACTCAAGCTTCTTAAGGATCTATGCTCTACCATGGGTATGACTGTTAACACTGACAAAACAAAAGTTATGATTATCAAATCCAATAAGGACACTTATGCTAATTTTATGTATGACAATAATAACTTGGAGGAAGTGTATTCTTACAAGTACCTAGGAATTGATATTCATCACAAGCTCAACTGGAACCATAACATTGAGAAAAGGATTAATGGGGGGTGGAAAGCTTATTTTGGTCTTGAAAATAATTGTAAAATAGCAAACCTCGTAATGTGGGATAAAAAGAAGTTCCTCTTTGAAACTTTAGTCACTCCTGTTATCTTATATGGTTGTGAGGTTTGGGGTTGCAGCATCTCCAGAGAATCATGGAGAAAGATTGAGCAAATCCAGAAGCGTTTTATAACTTATAACCTGAAAATTAAAAGTAATACACCCTATCTTATTCTCCTTATAGAAGCAGGTTTTTCCCCTATTGAAAGCCTAGCTATGCTTAGGTTTCTGTTGTACAAGCACAAAATCAGTAACATAGAAGATCATAGACTTCCTAAGCTAGCTTTAATTCTAGCCAAAACCACCTAAGGCTCAATCGAGGGTGGTATAAAGACACAAGGGCCTGGTTAAACTATTGGGAGATCAACGAAAATGATGCATTGCAAAACATAAATAACATTAAAGGTATTGTTACCTCTAAGTTCAAAGAAAAAATGTGGTGTGAGAAAGATTTAACGGCTAAAAGAAAATTAAGTTATTATAAGAAGGTCATCAACCCCACCCAAGAAGATCAAAAGTATCTCTCTATTTTAACTAGCTCAAAGAAGAAAATTAATATAGCAAAGATTAGAACGAATTCTCATGAGCTCCATAGTGAAACAGGTCGTTGGGCAGTTCCTAAAATGCCATGGATGGAAAGGATCTACCATATATGTGAAAATAGGAACATCGAGGATGAAAACCACTTCCTCTTAGAATGCCTGCGTATAACCACATTAGATCTCAGTTTCACAATCTTTGTTACAACACTGACCTTCCTAGCCTTTTACAATGTCAAAACTATAGTGAGCTTGGGAGGCTTCTCTCCAAGCTTTTTGAGCATAGGAATAAAATCTTAAATCAAAATAAATAATTTGTTTCTTTAGGTCGGATAGACCATTGTTTGGTCTCAACGGACGTTAACCATTACCATCATCATTAAATTTATAAGTGTGAATAATCGAAATAATTTCTCTGTAATATCAAAAATAAATTTGGTATTTATAAATATTTATATTTTATTTTATTTTGTAATATTAATTATTAATATTTATAATTCATTAATTTATAATAACATCTAACAAATTAAAGATAAATAATAATAACTCTCCCTACCTTTAAAAGGGAAAAGGTCAAACTCATTAAAAAAAAACGCCAACCATATACCACCATTGTATACGCTTAATTATAACACTGTAAAAGCATAAACTTGTTTACTCCATACACAGTCAACTGTAATAGCATTTATTAAATTTTAAAATAAATAATAATAACTATCCGTACCTTTAAAAGTTAAAAAGGTCAAACTCATTAAAAAAAGACGCCAACTATATATCACCATTGTATACGGTTAATTATAATAATGTAAAAGCATAAACTTGTTTACTCTATACACAGTCAACTGTGAAGAGCTAATTAAGTCCCATTATTTTTGCTAATTAAATCAGTGGATATTTATCTGTAATCGTGAGTTGCACTGTAAATTATTTTTTTTAATGTCGTAATAGATTAAAAGCTCAATTAATATAATATATATACAAAATGGTTATGGACATACCGAGTTGGAATTAAAAAATCATTTTAAAATGATTAATTAATATAATAATAATATGGGTTTATAATGATAGTTTATTGGAGTAAGTGTTTAAATCTTGTGGAAAATTTTGAGATGAAATTTTGATTTGTGTTATTTAAATAGGTTTTTCTGATCACCCTGAAAAAAATTTAGGACACTTCGATTGTATGGGGGTTACTCATCAACTTTTTGATTTCAATAAATTCTTGCTTGATTTTATAGAAATTAGACCGGAAAAACCTACCGAAAAAGCTTCCAAAATGTCTCAATAAAATTAATTTAATTATTCAATAAAATTTATTTATTTATGTGTAATTTAAGGAGGTGTAATTTGGGTTACCCATCAACCTTTTGATTTCAATAAAATTAGACCAGAAAAACCAACCAAAAAAAGCTTCCAAAATGTCTCATTAAAAAAAATTAATTTATTAATGTGTAATTTAAGGAGATCACGTTTGCCCTTTGAAAATAATGAAATTTTTGACACAATTTTGACTAAATCAAATGGAAATTTTTGGAATTCTGGAATTTTGAAAATTTGAGTTACAATTGTCATGTTTGAGGATTTAGAGTACCACAAGGGCTTTTTTATGAAACCCACCGGAAAAGCTTCCAAAATATCTCAATAAAATTAATTTAATTATTCAATAAAATTAATTTATTTATGTGTAATTTAAGGAAGTCACGTTTGCGCTTTGAAAATAATGAAATTTTTTACACAATTTTGACTAAATCAAATGGAAATTTTTGGAATTTTGGAATTTTGAAAATTTGTGTTACAATTGTCAAGTTTGAGGATTTAGAGTACCACAAGGGCTTTTTGATGGTGTTGAATCTATTTCCACCGAAAAACAATTTAAACACGGAGTAGTCTAACTTATAAACGAAATGGCCTTTTTCACAACCATTTTTATAGTTAATTTCAATCAAAATCTGACATAGATTTTTAAAAACTTGAGTTAAATTGTTTATTCTCTATAATTCTAGTGTCCAAGGGGTTTTTCAAGGTGTTGAATCCATTTATGCATTCAAAAATGTATTTTAAACAAAAAATAATCTTGAAATTGTATTGCCAAATTTTGGTGAATTTTGGTGAAAAAGACTGTTTAGTCTATAAGTTAGACTAAGCCATTCAAACATTCCCATAGTCTATTTTTTTGAAAAAAAATGACCAGTGTCTAGCAATAAATGGTAGTGTGGGCAAAATTGTCACCCCATTGGACAACACTTTTTTTCATTTTAAGATATAATTGTAAAGAACCATGTAATAATAAAACTATTTTTTTGGTTAGTATAGGAAAGTGTCATTTTCAAGTTTAAGAACATTAAAGGGTGTTCTAATATCAAGCAAGGTTGTTCCATGTATTTTACTTAATTTGACATTCACATTGATACATTCACATTGATAAGTTAGAATGTTGGTTGGAAGAAATTGGTTGTATAGGCCCAAATGTTGGTATAATCATCATCTTTCTTCTTTATATTGGTGATATTGTTCTCATGGCATGAAATCTCTACGACCTCAATAATCATCTAAGAATCCTCAAGGACTTTTGCTCTAATGTGGATGTGATTATGAATATGGATAAAACAAATGTTGTGATAATCAAATATCATAAAATTACCTATTACACTTTCATATATGACAATATTAGTTTGGAGGAAGTGCCTTCATTCAAATATCTATACATATTCATCATAACCCCAATTCCAACTATAGTGTTAAAAAAGCCTATGAGAGTTAGTTCAATTAGTCAAGTTTTGCTAAAGCACCTTGTTAATAAGAAGTCATTAAGTTAATTCTCCTCAACCCCTTTGAAGTTAAACTCTACTAATCAATTGAATAATATATATTTATAATTATAAATTTTTAAAATTAATCATTTTTAAAAACTTTTTTACAAAAGAAAATATGAATTTATAACCTGACTTATAATTAATCATTTTTAAAAACTTTTTTTACAAAAGAAAATATGAATTTATAACATGACTATACCATTACACAATTACGATTATAAGTATAAAAATATATATCTTATGGTTTATAAGTATACAAATAAATATCCTAGGGTTTACACTTATAATGGTAAGTTTTTAACTAATATTTATATTATATTTTTTACATGAATATGGCTTTATATTATATTTTTTACATAAAATATGGTTTTTTATAATTTAACTGTATCAGTACACTAGAAGATATATCCTATTAGGTACATCAAGATTTAAAACTCACACTAATAATTTTATGGGAACAAGTGTTTTCAATATACAAGTTTTGGCTCTTGCTAAGTCAAAAATTTCTAGTATATCTAGCTTATTGTTGTTGGATATACTCTTGGTGTTATAATGGCAACCTCTAAGTTATGGCTTTATATTATATTTTTTAACATAAAATATGGCTTTATAATCTAACTATACCAATATGCGAGAAGGTACAGTCTACTAGGTATACCAAGATTTAAAACCCACACCAATAATTGTATAGGAACAAGTGTTTTCAATATACAAAGTCTTGGTTCTTGCTAAGTCATAAAGTCTTGGTGTATCTACCTTAAGGTTATTGTATATATTCTTGGTGTTTTAGTGGCAACCTCTAAATTTGGGCAAGGCCCACATTACTTCGAAGAGTTACCGATTCACCATGTGTGTACAAGCCATGAATGGTTTTTTTTTAAACCATGATGAGAATATTGTATTAAATTAAAATTCATGCTTGGATTGGAGCAAGTGACTTCAATGAAAATCTTTCATGGCTAATTATACCTATAACCTCAACATGGTCTTCATTCTCAATATTTATTAGTCAACTTTCCTAAAGGACACGTTAGCTTTGGAAGTGTAGATTCTCTAAAAGGTCTATAGATACAGACAAAATTTACACTAAGTATTAGACCCATTATTAAGGAATAGTTGTGAGGGAAGGAATACCATTTCTCATGACTCTTACATCCAAGTTTACACTTTTATTGGCAAGATCATCTGGATCAACAAAATTGTTCATTCTCAACACATGAAAGAAGATAATAGTAGAGAATGCTAGTTTCATATTCCTAATTCGATCAATAATACTTTGCAACTTGCAATCTTTATGCAAAGATCTATGAATAAGGTGATGGATAACCAACTGCTAGTCTCCCAACACCATCAAATCTTTGATATTTACTTCTGTGGCCAAAAAGAGCTCTTTCAATAATCCATATGCCTTTGCTACATTATTTGCGCATTTTCCTAACCCCCAATTAAACTCAAGTTCAATTTTTGCATGAAAGTTGAGAATAACCCAAGATCATATCCTCCTCTAAAAACTAATTTAATAAATTTATAAAAAAGAATAATTTAATAAAACTATTTATTTATGATAATTAATTACACCATTTTTAAAAGCAAGTTAATAATAAATTTTATATAAAATTTGATTTTATTTTATTAAAAAAATAAAAAATCATAAACCCAATACGCTTACCATTATACCAATACACTTACAATTATGATAAATTTTATAACTACCTAAAAATACTTATAATTATTGATTTTTAATTCATAATTATAATTTTTTTTAATATAAAATATAATTTTATAATTTTAATGGTAATAATATATAAAAAAGAAAAGTACATTCTACCCCAAAAAAATATATATATGCGCCAAAACATAACCCACCCCATTAATTCAATTCAGTGTTTTTATATACACCCAAACATAAACCCACACCATTAACTCACTAACCTTTTGTGGGTAAGTGCAATACTCAAAGCTTTTATAATTATAAATGTATATACAAAGTCAATTTTGAATGGTTAATCAATCGTTACTAATAATGAAAAATAAAAATAGATTTAATAAACGTAATTATTTATAATTATTAATTATATTATTTTAAGGGTATATTATAGCAGTTGTCTATAACGCGACTTTTTGAAAGTTTTTTCGGCGGGTTTTTCCGGTGAAAATCCGGCAGAAATTTATTGGAATCGCAAGTTTGATAGCTAGTTTCTGCACAATCAGGTTTTTCAGGGTGCTGAATCCAAATATGCAGTTAAAAAACCATTTTAACTGCAACAAATCATGATTTAATCTCAATTTCTTCCGCCGGAATCCGTCACCGGAATCTCCAAAAAGTCGCATTCTAGACAACTCCCATATTATATAGACGAAATGGCTTTTTTCAGAGTATTTTTAAAATTTTAATCAAAATATTTTTAAAAAATTAAGTTGTTTTTCAGACATTGAATCTATTTATACCTTTAAAAGTGTATTTTAAATAGCAAAAAATCATAATCTTACTTGAAATTGTATAGTTAGATTCAAGTGAAAAAAACTATTTCATAATTACATTATGCATATTTATAATTATTAATTTTTAACTAATAATTATAAAAGGAGTAGTCTTTAAGTGTGACGTTTTGGAAAGTTTTCCGATTTACTAATTTGTCTAGAATCTTGTAGGGATTCAATGAAACCACAAGTTTGACAAGTGAACTCTTCACAATGGAAGCATTGATTTTTGAGGGTGTTGAATCCATATATACACTCAAAAAAGCAGTTTAAACAACACAAATCAAGATTCCAGTTTATCACAAGTTTGACAAGTGAACTCTTCACAATCTAAGCATTGATTTTTGAGGGTGTTGAATCTATATATGCACTAAAAAAACACTTTAAACAACACAAATCAAGATTTGACCACAAATATTTTAGCCAAATTTCAACCACTCAAAATTTCAAAAAATTACACTCAAAAACTATTTCATTATAATATTCATTTTTATATAAGATATGATTGAGTTACTCAATCATATTAATATATGAGAGAATACATCGTACAAATATACCCTACCAACATATATGTACACTAATAAAAAAATATAACCCTACAAACATACTCTACGTACCAAAACATAAACCCATACGACTAGCTTACTAACCATATTGGGCAAGTGTAATCCTCAATTCTATTATAAATTTATATACAAATTCAACTTTGAAGGGTTCATTGACGGTTATTAATTATGAAAAATAAGAAATAAAATTAATAAAAATATTTAGTTATGAGTATTAATTACACCATTTTTAAAGACAGATTATGTATATATATATATAATATTTTTTTATTTTTAAATAATTATAAATTTTTATTAAATTTACAATTGTGAATAATTAAAATATTTCTTATAATATTAAAATAAATTTAATTTTTTTAAATATTTATATTTATATTATATTCAATTTTATAATATTAGTTATTAATATTTACAATTCCATTAATTTACAATAAAATTTATTAAATTTTAATTTTAAAAATAAATAATAACTTTCTCAACCTTTAAAAGGAAAAAAAGGGCCAAACTCATTAAAAAAGACTCCAACATAGACCACCATGGTATATTGTTAATTATAACACTGTAAAAGCATAAACTTATTTACTCCGTACACAGTCAACTGTGGACAGCTAATTAAGTCGTATTAATTTTGCTAATTAAATCAGTGGATATTTATCCGTAAATTGTATCTTTTTAATGTCGTTATAGATTTAAAGTTCATTTAATATAATATATATACTAAATGGTTATGGACAATCATACCGAGTTGGAATTAAAAAATTATCATGCGTCGAGTCAATTCATCTCGGTAATAAAAATTTAAAAAATTAATTAATATAATAATCTATGTTTTTGGTGATAATGGATTGGAGTAGGTTAATTAGTCAATAATTTTATAAATAATTATGTGGTTTAAGGAGGTTATTTTTTTGTTTCGATAATAATAAAAATTTCGATATAATTTTGATTAAATTTAATGGAATTTTGGATTCTCATACAATTTTTATTAAATCTAATAGAATTTTATGGAATTTTGGAAGGCTAAGATGCAGTGGTCAAGTTTGAGGATTTTGGGTGTTACAAGGGCTTTTTGATAGTGTTAAATACATTTCCACATAAAGAACAATTTAAACACTCTCACATCTTTTTGAGAAAAAAAAATGACCAGATTCTAGTAATAAATAGCCATATGGGCGAAATTGTCACCTCATTGCACAACACTTTTTTTGTTTTAAATTTTTTTAGAAGAATTTTGTTAAAGATATAATTGTTATAAAAACATTGTAATAATCAAACTATTTTTTTGTGTGAGTATATGAAAATGTTATTGTGAGTTTAAGAACATTAAAAGGTGGTCTAATATCAATCAAGGTTGTTCCATGTCTTTTACTAGAATGTTAGTTGGAAGAAGTTGGTTGTATAGGCCCTAATATGGTTGGTATAATTATCATCCTTCTTCTTTGTATTGGTGATATTGTTCTCATGGCATGAAATCTCTAAAACCTCAATAATCATCTAAGAATCCTCAAGGACTTTTGTTATAATGTGGGTGTGATTATGAATATGGACAAAACAAATGTTGTGATAATCAAATCCCATAAGACCACTTATGACACTTTCGTGTATGAAAATATTAGTTTGGAGGAAGTGCTTTCATACAAATATCTTGGAATGCATATTCATGATAACCTCAATTCCAACTACAAACTTGAAAATACTTTGAGGGTTAGCTCAATTGGTTAAGTTTTCACTACTAAAGCAACTCTATGAATAAGTTAATTAATATATATTTATGTTTATAAATTTTCTCCTCAACCCCCTTGAAGTTAAGCTCTAGTAATAAGCTGAATAATGTATATTTATAGTTACAAATTTTTAATAGTAATAATTTTAAAAACCATTTTTAACAAAAGAAAATATGAATTCATAACATAAGTGTATCATTACACAATTAAAGTTATAAATAAATATCCTATGGTTTACACTTATAATTGTAATTTTTTAACTAATATTTATATTATATTTTTTTACATAAATATGGCATTATATTATATATTTTTACAAAAAATTATGGTTTTATAATCTAACTATAACTATACCAATACACGAGAAGGTACACCCTACTGGGTACACCAAGATTTAAAAGTCACACCAATAATTTTATGGGAGCAACTGTTTTCAATATACAAAGTCTTGCCTCTTGCTAAGTCATAAATTTCTAGTATATCTAGCTTATGGGTGTTGGATATACTCTTGGGGTTATAGTGGAAACCTCTAAGTTATGGCTTTGTATTATATTTTTTTAACACAAAATATTGTTTTATAATCTAACTATACTAATACATGAGAAGGTACACCCTACTAGGTACACCAAGCTTTAAAACCCACACCAATAATTTTATGGGAACAAGTGTTTTCAATATACAAAGTCTTGACTCTCATTAAGTGATAAAGTCTTGGTATATCTAGCTTACGGTTGTTGGATATACTCTTGGTGTTATAGTGGCAACCTCTAAGTTTAATCTAGGTCAGGCCCAGATTACTCCGAAGACTTACCGATTCACATGCGAGAGTGTACAAAGTCTTGAATGACTATTTTTTTTTAACCATGATGAGAATACTGTATTAAATTAAAATTCATGCCTTGATTGGAGCAAGTGAGTACAATTCAAATATTTCATGGCCAATTATACTTATAACCTAAACATGGTCTTTATTCTCAATATCTATTAGCCATTTTACTATCATAAAGGACACACTGTATTTGGAAGTGTAGATTCTCCAAAAGGCCTATAGATACAGACAAAATATGCACTAAGTATTAGACCCATTATTAAGGAATAGTTGCGAGGGAAGGAATACAATTTCTCATTAGGATGCTTACATCCAAGTTTACACCTTTATTGGCAAGATAATCTAGACCAACAAAATTGTTCGTTCTCAACACATGAGAGAAGATAATAGTAGAGAAGGCTAATTTCATATTCCTAATTGGATCAATAATGTTTTGCAACTTGTAATCCTTAGGCAAAGATCCATGAATAAAGTGACAGATAACCAACTGCTAGTCTCCCAACACCATCAAATCTTTGATGTTTGCTTCTATGGCCAAAAGGATCTCTTGCAGTAATCCATATACTTGTAAAATTCCCTAACCGCCAAATGAACTCAAACTCAATTTTTCCATGGAGTTTGAGAATAACCCAAGCTCTTGTCAGCCTCTAATCGCTAGTTAACTCTTAAAAAACTAATTTAATATATATATATATGTGTGTGTGTGTGTGTGTGTGTGTGTGTGTGTGTGTGTGTGTATGTGTATGTGTACATGTACATGTACATGTACATATACATATACATATACATATACATATACATATATATATATATATATATATATAAAATAAAATAAAATAAAATAAAAATAAAAATTATGATCATTAATTACACCATTTTTAAGGGCACATTATATATAGTCATTCAACTTTATTTATTTTATATTCCAAAAAGGAAACATCAATCATTCTATTAAAGAAAAATATGAGTAAAAAGAGATAATTGAATGCAGCTACCCACCAGATGCAACAAAAAAACAACCAGTTAGATGCAACAAAGCATTGATGGGAACCTCACTAGAAAATACAACCGATCTACATTTAAAGTTGTCCTGTAACAACCTTGGGTTAAAAGTTCATGTAATAAAGTTAATAAAGGAAAAATAAGACCAAGGTCATGGGACATGTATTCCAAGCTAAATGTTGGGCAAAACATCCTAATGGGTGTTCATTTGGTTTATTATGGCTAAGGAAGTTGGCAAAGGCATTGAAAAGGCAAAGATGCATTATTTAGCATTTTCTTTATGAAAATAGGAGAAAAATAAGGTGAAAGGTCACACGTTGCATGTGAGGAGGAAATTGAAGTAAAATGAATGGAAATTGAAGAAAATAGAGGCCTCATTGATAAAAAGGATTATGAAGATCAATTCACAGGTCTTTTCAGTTCAGTTTTGGAGCTTTGTCTCTCTATTCTCTCTATTCTTTCATACTCTTGCACACTTAGAGAATTCTTGGAGCACTCTAGCAATGGAGAAAGGAAGGAAAAGGAAGGAAAAGAAAACAAATGGAAGCAAGGATCAAGCAGCTACATCAGGATTACTTTGTAGGTATCAATTTGCATGTATGATTTCCTTGCTAGATTTGGCATGCATGTGTGTACTTGGTTCTCTTGATGTCATTGGCATGGGTTTTTCCATGCGTGATAATGGTTTCATATTCGCATTTCCATTTCCATATATCCATGGTGTGATGGGGTTCTTTCATTTGGTCGAGCTGGATTTTCGGATGGTCTTGGAAGCAGGTGAGGTGGTCTCACGAAAATTCCCAAGGGCCTAGAAATCCCTTAACCAATAATGGCAGGATGCTTGGTAAATCCTGAGGGTGGAGATGGGAAAATTCATTAAGGTATTGGTGAAGAAATTCGGAGGCATCCATGCTTGTTTAGGGCCAAGTGATCACTTGACCGGTTTTGGCAAGATTGCAGTAAGGCCTGGTAGTGTATGTTTCGTTGGTTGGGCATAGGAATCCCTTGACTGGTAATCGCAGGATTGCGGTAAAACCTAGTTGGGTAGGTGCTTGCTTCGGTCCAATCAATCCCTTTAGCGGTAATGATGATACATGTGGTAAAGCCTGAGGAAGCCCTAGTTGTTTTGTTGTGAGTCCCACATTCATGCTTGGAATATGGCACGAGGGTGATTTGTTGAAATAAAGATTTGGTTCAACCCAATCGATGGTTGGGTGGTACATGGACGTCCCTAACTTAGTTGGCTTTTCCATATGTTAATAGGAGCCCTTTTTCCTCTTGTATTTCATCAGTATTTATACTTGTTATTATGTGGCTTTGATGGTTGTTCTATCACTGTTAATATTATGGTTATATGTTAGTTATAAGTATGGTTTTATGACAGAATTTAGTTATGGATCTCATCATGTTTTTATTAGTAAATGAATGGTTATTAAATGCATGACGTAATAGATATTATTGCAGCTATTATGAGAGGGTATCAAACCTTCTTGATGATTTTCAAATAAGTATAAGACCCCTATGTTCATATATGAATTTAAGTTCTTGTCTAATTTTTTCATTAATGGTTGTGTCCTTGTGTCATTCATAATTCTGGAACATTCTATAAAGTTCTGGGCAGCGGTTTGGATCTTAGCCCTGAAAAAGTGGCTTAGATCTCGGGGTCGCATGCAGAGAACTGGGTAAATTAGACTGCAGTTGCTGGGAGGCAGGGTTATCCATGAAACTGGAGGAGGCATGCCTTGTTATGCATGTGACTGGCAACCTAGGTCAATGAAAAAGAAATTTAACTCAAGGTTATGGCACCTAGAGTGGTTGTTTGTTTCATGGGGTTCTTGTAGCTCCTAAGGAAGGTCAGGAAGGATTTTGTCTGTCAATTCCACTTCCTTAATTGTACCTAGGAGGTTGAGTCATATCATAGTAACTCTTCATCACATATTTACCCCGGTGGACCTGTGAACTTGGGTAAGTGTGGGAGGAGGGTGTTACAAGGTGGTATCAGAGCATGGTTCAACAATTGGACTGGATGGGTGAAATGCGTTGGTCATGCATGCATATCAATTGCATATGTATTTGTTAAGCAATTCTGTGTCTAAATGTTTGTTATGGTTATGGTTTTCGTGCATGAGGTCATGGTATGCAGTTGGTATTGTCATGCATGATGTCAATATATTGATATGATTATGATTCTACATGTATCCTCCTAATCTCAACTAATTTTACAAATGAGATACCCTCCCCTGAACTTCACTAAGGTATGTTGATTATGTTTATATTTTGGTTTAGCTGACATTGTATAATTGTAAAAAGAAGAATATTAAAGATGACTAGCAAAATGGTGGATTATAGTTCACAAGACTCTCCCTACGAATCAGATGAGCAACATGGTGATGGGTACTCTCCTAACATAGAAAACACTTTGAGAATTTTGAAGGCAGAAATAAGAATTTGTAAAGGAGATAATGGTAGAATCATTTATTCACGAGAGATACTTTCCAAGGCATAAGAGAAACAAGCAGAAGTCAATGCAGTTATCCTTAAGATTTTTTCAGACTTGCAGAGACATCGACAACCACATATTAGTTATGGACATGAGGACTAGACTAATGGGGAATATGAAAACAGATCTCATGGTGGGCATAGGCCAGATAGAGATGACACGATTAGAGATGGCAGGTTATTGGATACACCTAACAGGAGAGGTGATGGACATGGGTTCTATTCTAGTTTTGGTTCAGACAGGTTTCATGGTCATCATCGTTATCCTTACAAGAGGAATGACGGGGGATATTGCTAGATGAGTTCAAGAAATCCAAGCAACCTACATTTGATGGAGATTTGAAGAAGCCGAAAGATGAAAAAGCATGGTTACTTGGTATGACAAATTTATTTGAGTTGCATGATTACATTGTGTTGTAGCCGCTACAACCACCCTCCAAAATTTTGCCCATGCTTTGATTTTGGAGCCTCCTTTCCGTCAACATGAGCTTATCTTTCATTGTCATTAAGTATTCATGCTATGATAAAGACTTACCTTTTCATGATTTTCTTGTGATGTATTGATCCCAGTTTGATATTTTCATACACAAACTATCTCTTGACTTGACCTTGCAACATTGTTGGGCTTGCCTCCAAAAACTTCACAATCCTAGAAGGAAGGCCAACCTTGATGATTGGAATAGTGCAATCTAGGATGGTATATCTACCTTGAGCTTAGAAACTGGACAACTATGGATGGAAACCTAGCCTTGAGCCCATAAATTGTGCAAATCATCCTTGCTCTGAGAAATTACGCAATTCATTGAGTCAAGAAGTTGCCCAATGGTTGGGAATTGTGCAATCTTCCTTGGTAGTGTGAATGGTTGGCTTTCTCGAAAAATAAAAAATCAAAAGTCAAAAAGCAAAAGGCATCCCTAGAAAATAGGGAGTGGATAATTAGTTTGCTGAAGGATGACACATCTTGTTATTTTTGGAATTCCACGATTTTTCCTTGATTTTAGGGATGCATATCATAAACACTAATTGGTATAAATCTATATAATGGATGCCCCTAGAGCTCATTTGTACATTTGATCTTGGATATATAGCCTTCCCAATGATATCAAGGAGCCTTCAGTGGAGTTTGTGGTGCTTTTCCGAGTGAATTTTGCGTTTGTCATCTTTTGTCGTTTTGTTTTTGTGAGTATTGTTTCGCTTGTTTATTGTCATGGATTTTGGTGTTTTAACTTATATTAGCTTGTACAAGTGTTGGTTCAGTCCATCGTTTTCCTTTTACAAGTGTCGCATAAACTTTCTTGTTTTTGCTCATTAGTGGTCTTCGTTTCAACGACTCTCCATGCATGTTTGTTTTTCCTTTTTGCATGTTGATCTTCTACACTTGATTTGCATTGATCCATCTATCATTAGTCAAATATGCACTCTAACTCACACCATCACTCAGATCTTCTAGTTTATCACACTCTTTCCAGGCAGATCTTGCCTTCCCTTGGCCAACAATTGCCTTGTCTAGCTAGGCATTGTGCAAGTCCAAGGCTCAAATTTGATGCTTGGCCTCTGAGACTGCGCAATGTGCAGTACTTGGCTAGCCCAACTACGCGTTGTGTAGTTTTAGGACTCAAGCCTATTCCTTGGGCACTTAGACTGCGCAAAGCCCAATCTCTCCCTCAGTCTACCCAAGCTGAGACTGCACATTGTGCAGTCTCTAGCCTCAAGCTGCTCCCCTGGTAGTTGAGACTACACAATGTGTAGTTCAGGAAGTCGAACCCTCTCCCTTCACCTCAAGAATTGTGCAATCCTTCTCTTCAATCATGTGGTTGTTGTTGTGATCTTGTTTTGTGAGTCATTTTACTGAAGCTAATTTATGTCTTCCATGAGTGGATTTTCCTCCTACGGGTATTGTAGTTGTTGAGCACTTTTCTTCACCAGTCACTAACATCATGGAACCAAAGATATATGCTTCAAAGGAAACCACTGAAAGCAACACCAGGGAGGAATTTGAGAGTACGCTAATGAACTTGCCAATTTACTTAGATACTCAATTGTTCATAGAGAAAGAATCAAACATCACATGGCAGAAAGTGAATGAAGCATTCTCAACAAGAAGCTTCGATGAATACCTTGCAGACCGGCAAGTGTATATCAATGTCCAAAGGTCGGGGTTACATAAGGTTGCATGTAGGTACTCAAATTTCCCATGTGTAGACATTGCCAGCTGGCTATTGTCTCATACATATCCAAAGACCATAACTATGAACAATGTCAGCAGACAAAGGCTTGCCTCTTTCTTGGCACCGAATTACCATCTCATGTACCATTTTCCAGAGCCGAAATCACTCATGGATTCTTACTTTTATGCTACCACTAGTGACTTGAGCACAAATGACATTGTCAAAAGTTGGCTGAGAGAGCTAGTATAGTTCTATTAGACACCCACCAACATCTACAAGAAAAAATCTCTCAATAGGGCCTATCATCTCTTGATAGTTCTATTTTGTAGAATCTATGGTCAACATAGCATTGAGACCTTCTCTGAAGGGTGGACATTCTTACTGAACTAGGTCATGAATGAAGGAAGACCATTCAACTAGTCAAACTTGTTGGATCAATAGTTGAAGATCCATGTAGCTAATTCCCTAAATCCTCCAAAGGGAAAGCAAGCTAGGTTTTACATGTCTTCCTACTTGTTGGATGCAATTTTCTCTCATAATGCATTGTCTGGCATGAATTGGACATGGACACCATAATACTTTGTCATGCACATTCATTGCAATATGCTTTTGGAGTGCAGCCATAGAGGAGTAATGGAAAATTTGACTGATCACTTCCTCATTATGTTGTATAAGTTGATCTTTGAGGAAGAGCCACCTTGCATGTCACGTGGGGCAATGGAAGCAGTGTCAGAGATATCAGATTGGTTTGCCTCACCCGATGCCACATTCCTCAGAGTGTTCGGCGGGCAGAAGTCTCTGCATCTTCCGCCGATGTATGCCACCGATAAATTAGTCATACAAGAAGTTGTGTACCATCTCTCCACATGGTTGTCAACAACTTTGCACAGGAAGAAGAAATCACCTTGGCCCACTCTTCCTATGCAGATCGGATTGTCTGAAATCAAGAATCTAAAAGTTGCAGACACTAAAGGCAAGGCAATCTAGAAATTCATATTCAGTTGTTTGGACTTCAATCCGTACGATCCAAGGAATGTTTGCAAAGACAATTGTGCAAGTATTCATTATTAGTGGCTAAGTGGTTCCTTTCATATACCTGAGGAGGAAGCCTGGAAGAATTGTTATAATTCCTACAAGTCCCACAAACTAGTCAACTTCGTTGGAACATCACAGGTTACTCTACAGAAATAAGTCACTCTAAAGGAAGTACCAATAGACAGGCACAACCCAGTGCACGAAAGGGGTAAGAGGAAGGTTGCACACAACCTAGGAGGAGAGCGAAACCACAAGATGAAAGTAGATACAATCATACTTAAAGCGCTCATAGCATTAGAGAAGAAGCGGAAATAATAGATATAGGAATCATAACAGAAGAAAAGGGAAGAAAAAGAGTAGAGGAGATTGGAGGAATAAATCCAGAAGTAGGAAGAAGAAGAAAGGTGAAGAGTTGAAGAAGAATAAGTTGCATAAAGACAAGTAGAAGAACAAGAACAAAATTGACAGCTAGAGGAGGAGAGCAAAAAGATGCAAGACAAGGAGCTTGCTCAAGAAATTGAGGAGTTGATCGAAATCCAAGACATGGAGGTGGAACTAGAGCCATAGAACCAAGATGTTGATCTAATTCCAAGTACACAATAGGTCACCATTCAGTCTCCCCATCCTCTAGTAGTAGATAAAGCTCCAAGCGAGGAAGAGGAAATTGTTCCTCTTGATGATCGTCCAATCATGGAAACGTACAATTTGACTTATGACAAGCTTCAAAAAAATATTGTACAAGCAAGGAAGAAACATTTTATGGATGACCTCGCATCTCCTACATTCATCAGAGAAAGGGTGATTGTGATAGACACCCAAATAAATCCAAGTGTCATTGTCATAGCCAATTTGGCCTTCGCCCGAGCTACAAAGTAAAACATAGAGTAAGAACAAACAGTTGGCAAAGAACTTGTAGGCTGCAAGGAAAGAAGTTGAACATCTTCGAGCAGAGGTTCATAATGAAAATATCACGCAAGTTTATCTAAAAGAACTTAAGGTAGCCATACTTGGTGAAGTGTCATCATTGGGAGAAACTATGCAGAGCCTATATGAAGAACTTGTCATTGTGCATAAGGAAGTTTCCCACTTGCACGACATGTAGCATAAGTGTAAGGATAATGCCAAATCCATAAATTCATTGTTGTCGTGCATGAATGGTCAACCCAATACAAATTGGCACCACCCGAATTGGTGAAGAAAATAAGGCAAAAAGTAGAGTTGGAGAAAGCACAAGTGCAGATGATCATTCAGAGCAATAAACAACTCGCCTCATTCATCGCCAATATTCAGGCCTCATATGCATGATTATACAACAACATGGATTTCATGGTGAAATCGCACAACATCCCATCAATTGGCTCACTCATTGAAACCAAATGCAGGAATCAGGTCAGGGAGGAGGTTGAAGAATACTTGGAAAGGATTTGACAGATCATTACCAAGGAAGATCTTGAATTAAACATGAAAAACATGCAATAGTACATTGGTGGCCCTGTTCAAATCAATACTATGATGCTCTGACTAAAGAAAGAAATCCAGAATGGTTCCAAATCAGTGTACCTAGATGCCATGGAGGCTAGAGTCTACTTTCAGTCTGATCCCATCGCATAGTTTGGGGAAGTCATTGTGTAGTACAAATCTTGGCACCGTCATGTGATCGAGAATTTACAAGTCAAAGTCGCTAAGATGGAGTTTCCCCAAACTCAAGCTTGACTTTTGTCTTATTAGGCTGCCTAGTTGGCTCTACCTAATTTTGTCTAACATGGGTATGACTATATTTTAATATCATTATGTAATTAATTTGTAAGTGAAATTCCAAGTGTCAATTGTGGAATGTGAAGAGTCATGATGTAATGAAGTTGAAGAGTCATTTTGTAAAGAAGTTGAAGAGTCATGAGGGAAGTCCAAGAGTCACAAGGGGAAGTGAATAGTCAACCCTTTTGTTATAAATATGTCCTCATAACTCATGTAAATGACTTTTGGGGAGCCAAGCTTTTGGCTAGGATTTTAGCTTAGAATCAAGAGCTTGGGAGTTTGTTAAGAGCCTTGGCTTCTCGTAGCATAGAGGGAGTATCTTTCTTTGGAGGAGAATGTGTTGAATTCATGTTCCATTATTGGGGCTAGTGGTCCGTCAATGGTATATGTATGTTTGGAAATTTCACTTTAATAAAAGCTTAGAGCCGACACGTTTTCATGCATATGTTGTGAAACTAGTAGGACTATTCTTGTTATGTTTTCAATACATGTTATTTCATTTATGCTAACGATTGTGAAATAATTCATTTGCATTATAGTATGAATCTTGTTGAATGTGTGTTGTTGTTTATTTCTATCATGGTTAACATGTGAAATATTTTGCAGGATAACTCGTGATGTCTTTATGTTCGCGTGTTTCTTTCAAGTTGCATACTATTACAGGCTCCTAAGGGGCTCACACATTTTCCCCTCGTGTGTTAGAACCTTTCATATATTGTACTTGACCCTTCGCAGAGTCATACACTTGTTTACCAAAGTCACAAATACACCACTCTATGTGTTATTGCAACTAAGGCACATCATTAAAACCCACTGCTTCGGCAACTAGGCCATATTTTCAATGGGGCTCCTACACCAAATGGTGTGAGGTCTAATTGGGACTTCATATCGAGGAGACACCCTGAATGTTGGCGGGTCCAACACCATCAACACATCAAAAACATGAAGGCCATAATAGCTATTTTATGTCTTAAAGGAAAAGCAAACATCTGGTGGGAAGATGTGAAGCGTGTCAGAGACATTAGGACAAAGGAGTTGAGTTGGCATGAATTCAAGAGACTTTTTTGAAAGAAGTACTTTTCAAAGAGGTATTATGATAGTAAATCCGAGGAGTTCTATGAGATAAAGATGGGATCAATGACAAATGATGAGTACATGACCAAGTTCCTCGAGTTACTGAGGTATGTACCTTATGTTAAGGATGAGAAGGCTAAAATTCAGAGATTTGTCAGTGGATTACCATTAGCATTCAAGGATCAAATCGAGTATGATGACCCTTGGTCACTGGAAGAAGTCATTGGGAAGTTGAAACACTGTTATGAACAATCGAAGCGTAAGACAGAGTCTCAACAGGGTTGGAAAGGTAAAGAAAAAACTAAAGGTAAATGTCCACTGAAGCGAACAACACCTCAGGATGCAGGTGAGAAAGATAATGATGTTCCTTATAATAAGTTTAATGCAGTTGAGAAGGGACATGGGTCACAACCTAGAGAGCAACATAATAGAGGTGGTGGTAGGGGACAATTGCAGTGTTTAATATGTGGCAAGGAGAATCTCAAGAATGATTTTCCGTCGTATCAGGGTGGTAGGCCTTAGATCGATAGTGTATAGGAAGCGCAGACAGTTGGGGATGTTGGGCAGAGCATTCCTCGAATCTATGCAACATTCGATAACAGATAGGTGGATCACCAAGAATCTATTATTGAGATGGACATTAAGCTTTGTGAACAAGTTGTTTCTATTTTGATTGACCATGGATCTAATTATAGTTATATTGTTAACCCTGACTTGGTGGATAAGTGTGGTTTGAGAAAAGAAGTGCATGCATAGTCTTGGTTAGTGCAGTTGGCTACAAGTACTAAGAAGAGATTTCATCATTGGGTAAGAGCTTATGCATTTGCGTTGAATGGTATCCCTACATGAGCGCATTTGAATGTACTTCCATTGGGATCATACAATATGATTTTGGGTATGGATTGGTTGTATCTTCACAGGACTAAGGTGGATTGTTATGAAAAGGCTATTGAGCGCTTGGATGACAATGGAGGATAGATAATTTTGCAAGGTAAGAAGAAGGCAACATCAATTAGAATGGTTACAACTATGAAGGCAAAGCACAATCGCAAGAAATGATGCACGTTATTTGCAGTTCATATCTCCAGTGATAAAGGTAAGGGTGTTGAGGATGAAAAAGTCTTGAAGTGGTAGCCGGTCTTGCGATAGTTTCAGGATGTAATCCCACCAGAGATTTCATAGTTGCCTCCTCACAGGGAAGTGGAATTTTCTATTGAGTTGGTACCTGTGGAAGCACCAACATCAAAGGCACCTTACAGTATGAGCACTCTAGAGTGAGTGGAATTGAAGTTGCAGTTGAAGGAAATGCTTGACAAGGGATACATAAGGCCAAGTGTATCGACTTGGGGTGCATTAGTGTTGTTTGTGAAGAAGACGGATGGTACTCTCAGGTTGTGCATTGATTACAGGTAATTGAACAAGGTGACGATCAAGAATATGTATCCTTTGTCGAGGATTGATGACTTGTTTGATCAACTGAATGAAGAAACGATGTTCTCGAAGATTGATTTAAGGTCAGGTCATCATCAAGTATGCATCAAAGAAGAGGACATCTATAAGAATGCTTTCTGGACCAGGTTTAGGAATTATGAGTTTGTTGTAGTTCCTTCTAGTTTGACTAATGTTTCAGCTACTTTCATGTGTTTTATGAATATTGTGTTGCGTCCTTATCTAGGAAAGTTTGTTATTGTATTCATTGAGGATATATTGATATATTCTAAGAATGAGGAAGATCATTCCAAGCACTTAGCAACAACATTAAGATTTTTATTCCAAGATTAACAAATGTAGTTTCTTTCAGACATAGGTACATTACTTGGGGCATGTTGTTTCCAAAGAAGGCATAACAGTGGATTCGAAAAAGATAAAAGCTAACATGGAATGGGCAACTCCTTGAAATATGAATGAGCTCAGATCATTCATGGGGTTAGCAGGTTACTACAGGAGATCCATAAAGAACTTTTCACATCTTTCCTATCATATTACATCGTTGCAGAGGAAAGGAAAGAAATTTGAATGGACAGAGGAATGTGCAACGAGTTTTGAGAAGTTGAAGCATTTGTTGACAAATGCTCCAATTCTCAAGATTGCGAATCCGAATGAAGAGTTCGTAGTGTGTACATATGCTTGCAAGAGAGGACTTGGTGGAGTCTTGATGCGGGATGGACAAGTGGTATGCTACAAATCAAGGAAACTGAATGAGCACGAGAAAAACTATGTGACACATGACCTTGAGTTGGCAATGATCATTCATGCATTGAAGATGTGGAGGCACTACCTTCCTGACAAGAGTTCATTATGATAAGTGATCATAGTGGGTTGAGATACTTATTTGACCAACCTAATCTGAATGTCAGGAAATCTAGGTGGTTGGTCATGCTCAGTGAGTTTGATTTTGATATCAGGTACATTAAGGGAAAAGAGAACAAGGTTGTAGGTGCTCTTAACAAAAGAGTGCAAATAGATCACATAGAAACTATGAGTTCATATGGGACAAATTTATAGTATTGAATCTTACAGGCGGGACAACAAGATGATAGGTATAGGGAACTTAGGCATAAATTATAGCAACATGGTACATGTGAGAAAGATTTGGATTATCATCTCACAACAGATGATTTGGTCAGATTTAGGGACAATATTTATGTGTCAGACAACAGTGAACTCAAGAATATTATCTTGTGGGAATTTCATGTTATTCCGTATTAAGGTTGTTAGCCTCCTGTTGCAACAGGTGTTCATCTTTCATGATTGACAGTTGAAAGTGCCAAATATGTCATACTTTGCATGCTGCAATGCTCCATATTTCCAAAAGAGGCCAAAGAAAAGGCCATGAAAGTGTGCCAGTCTAAATGCCACTGCTCTATTCCAATTTTGATAAGTTATTCCTTTTTGAAGAATTTTCTGTTAAGGGAAGGCCAAACAGCTTAATCTTGGCTTCCCTAGGTTTCAATTTCTTGTTCTAGAATGTAGAGAATGAAAATCTGTCCAAACAGTTTAATCTTGGCAGATTTGTAGGTAGGTAGAGAAACAAGGGTGCTCAATAGCTTAATCTGAGCCCCTGGATGATATAAGGGTACATTTAGATAGGAGGACAACAAAAAGAAAAAAGGATAATCAGGGTCTGCAAGTCCAAGTGCACCCATGCAAAAAGAAGAAAAAATGTTAGGTAAGTAGGCTGGGTAAGTAGTTTTGTGGTTGCAGAATCAAGCTGTGTGATCCATTTCATGTTTTCAAGTGTTATATCTGTTCAGATCACAAGTGCAAGGCAATTCCCCTTCGGAGGAGCTCAAGCGAGGCATGTCTAACTCCCCTTTCTTCTCATTCCCCAAATCACTCACTAACATCCCCTTGAGAACCTTGAGATCTGCCCAACCAGTCCTGTTATCACTTCATTTTTGTAAAGCACCAAGTCAAGCTTTGACTTTCTTTAGTGAAAAGAAGCCACATTTCTTGTGTAAAATCATGTCTCCACAGTCCATTCACTTCCTATGTCTAAGTTTCAGCTCACAAACTTAGCCTCTCCCCTACACTTCACCTCACCAATTCATATTAACTCCTAACTCTACTATCTAGCTCCCTAGATCATCTCCTTATCCCCTATTACACAAAAAACTATATAAAAACCCAAAAAATATTACATATCCCACCCTATAGCACTATAGCTATGTACATACAGTTCTGGGATATAATAGTCCACCTGGGACTATTATGAACCCATCCGTGTCATAACCCTGGGATTGGTCTAAACCTCTGGTTAGGCCAATAACCTATATCCACCCCTTTACCCTTAAAAACCTTATAATTCTACCTCCGCAATCATTTCCCCAATGTCTAATGTTTAATAGTTTTTTGGTTAAACATTAAATTAACCCGCGACCCACATTAACCAAGTTTTTTTTACCCCCTCGGTGCGTTTTTATTTAAAAATGTCGGGCGGGTCTCGTCCCTAACCCCCTATCGCCTCACCTTTACCGCCATCCGTCCAATGGACAGCGCCCGAGATCCGACGGTGGGCGGGTGTTCTCATACGCCGATCTGCCGGAGGTTAACGTCCGAGGGATGGGCGGTTTCCCCGTCGTACCCCCGCCACGTGTCAGCCTCCCGGTGTGTTCGGAGGCCCCTTCCCCAATACCGCCTGTGCCGAAAGGTGGTGTGGGGAAAACCGGATACCGCCTTCCGCCCTCCTACATCAGCACCACGTCATCATGACGTCATCATCTTGCATCGGCCTCCTGCCACCGTGTCCTTGCCATGTCATTGCCACATCGCTGCCACCGTACTGCCACGTCATCACCCCTACCGTACTGCCACGTCACCCGGCCGTACTGCTGACGTCACCCTGCCACGTCACCGCCGTACTGGGACCCACCGCTGACGTCATGCTGACGTCATCGTCAAAAAGGGCGAAGCGCGAAATCTGCACAACGGATGCCCGGAATGAAAAACCGAGGCAGTTTTTGATGCGCGATTAGCGCTTAGCGCTAATCGTGCATCGCTAAGGGAAATAGGCCAAAATGGAAGCCCTCTCATGGCGCGGCTACCAGCGGGCCCGAAATTCGCAAATTCACAGGAATTTCTTCACATAGGTTCGGAAAAGGGGCAAAGACAGTTCTAAAGGCGACAGAGGGCCAAACAACAGCCATAAAATGTCGATGGGACAGTTTAAAGCATTCAGAAGCAAGGATAATTTTAGGGGCGAATGTTCGCCCTTTGGCGAAATTAAGGGGTTTTAAATTTTTAGTGGGCGAATATTTTGTATCATAGTACATTTTTACAAATCACCTCAAATAGCCCACCTTATTTTGAGGGAGAGGGTAAAAAAGGTAAATTTAGCCCTTGAAATTAGGACTTACAACCTTCCATTCGCCCATTTTCAAGAATAGGTTTTATTTAAGTGAATCGATTCGCCCATTTTCAAGAATGGGTTTTATTTAAGTGAATCCTATGGGCCAAATACCATATTTATAAAAGAGGTATGGTAAATTAATAAAAATATAAATAAATGATAGGTATGGTAAATAAATAAAACATTTTTTATATTTACTCCATAAATCACCTTATATACATGTAACGGTGTAAACAAATAAAAATATAAGTAAAGTGGAGGTATGGTAAATAAATAAAACGTCTTTTTATACTTACTCAAACGGTATGGTAAATAAATAAAAATATAAATAAACTAGACATATCGTAAATAAATAAAACCTCTTTTTATATTTAGTCCATAACCCTCGTTCTATTTATGAAGGCTCAAGAAAGAGGTTTTATTTAAGTGAATCCTATGGGCCAAATACCATATTTGTAAAAGAGGTATGGTAAATTAATAAAAATATAAATAAACGAGAGGTATGGTAAACAAATAAAACATTTTTTTATATTTACTCCATAAGTCACTTTATATTTACAAACACTCAAAAAATGGGTTATATTTAGGTGAAACCTATGGCCAAAATACTATGGGACAAATACCATGGACTAGATTGTTATTAATACCATGCAAAAAACCATTATTAACCCTAATATTATAATTAATTAAAATAAAAATGGCACATGGTATTGACCCATGGTATTCACCAAAATGGCACATGGTATTGACCCATGGTATTCACCTGGAATGTAGCCTATTTAAATGGGGGAATTAAACCAGCATGTAGCCTATGCTAAGATTCACTAGGACTTTACAAAGTTTTATTATTTAGTGAAAGACTCGCCAAGATCTTACAAGATTTTATAATTGAGTAAAATATTCGCCATGCCTGGTGAGAGATTCGCCCAAAAATTATATATACATATTATATTATTGATAAAATCGCCTTCCATTTTTCCTATATACCATGGAGATTCGCCCATTTATTATATTTATAAATTTAGGGGGGGTTCTTAAAATTTTCCCTATTCAGAAGACATTAAAGAGCCCAGCTTCATTGAAAGTGTATCAGAGGAAGCGGCGAAGACTATCAGTTAGTGTTTTGGTGGAAATCCGTATTTCCAAAGCAGGAGAGCATTGAAGGCCCCAAGCAAAGTCAAAGAAAGTGGTGAAGCTATTTCAAAACTCTCAAATCATAGTTAATGCACCTCAGAACCACTCAAGAGTAGGGGATCAAAACCCAAAGCACAGTTATGACTAAATGATCAACACAGAGCCATAAAGACAACACATTAACTCTTTTTGATACAACTGCCCCCAGCGTAGCTCGAAGATATTTTCTTGCATTTATTTCAGCCATATGTTAGGTTAAAGACACTTATTATATCAGATCTATCTCAGATCTGATTCTGGTAGATATTTTACTTATAAAACCACCCTAATTTATTGTTTAGAGGGTTGGTTGGTTAATGCACTCCAAGAGAGACTCGCTCTGTATATCTGATATGTTTTCTTTAATCAAAGACTGCTAAAAGCTTGGAGGACGGACTGTCTACTATGTTATTAATGTTCTGAAGAATGAATATGGAATTCTTGTGCTGCAACATGACTCAATAAGTGTTTCTTATCTCTGTTTTAAATTCATATATGTTTATATCATACATATATCACCATCTAAATAGCAGAAAGAAAGATTAACTTAGAACTTGCTTGGCTGCACTCTATGCTCAATTTCTACTGTTTCTTTATGTTTTCTACTGGATTGGTAATGAATATGAATTCCCTTTGGCTCATATTCCCCCTAATTCACTCATGTTTGACAGTTATCTAGGGATTCTTGATTGCTCCTAGATAGAGCTCATTCACCTTCCCTCTGTTAAGCTGAATGGGAAATTCTTAATTGCTTCTCATTCCTTAGCCCTCATTCCATCCTTTTAGCTTGAATCGTTGTTTCATGTGCAGCTAACTTGCTCCATATTTCGTTCTTGTGACCAAGAAAACGCACCAGTAGTCCTAATCCTTGACTCCATGCCCAATGGTTTGAAACTCTCACACTATACTTACCTCTCTACTTGGAAGCCTCATCCATCCCACCAAACTCAAACAAAACCCCTTGAACTCAATAACTAGCCTAAAATCATCATCAACAACGTTAAATGATAAAGATAGATCCCTCTCTGATTGCAGGTGGGCTAGAACCTGCAGTCCAAAGATTGGTTTGTGGTTACTTCGGCCGTATTCCCTTGGGAGTCAAAGGGAAAAACCTGAGTGATAACATAATGGTGACTCCACTGGGGAACCGCTGAATTTTCCCATTGCTGTATATTCCTTAAAACTACAGATGAAGCCTGAATGTCAGCCAGGGAGCCTTTGAAACTGTTCTTGCTTTGCATTTACAGGAGTAAATAAATGCTGCTTCAGTCAATCTTCATGCTAGTTTTAAGTTATACATAGTTATTCCAACATGTGATCAGTTCCTTGCTAATTCTAAAAACATTCATAGAAAATACCAAAACAGGTTCAGAATCTGGCTCCCAAAAGGAACTCATGTTATACAAGGTCAAATCCAGACCCAAACCCCCCAGCTGCTTTTGAAAATCCGAATTTAATCCCATGGAACCTCAGAAAGCTAGAGCGAAGAGAAGATTTTGTTGACTCTAGCCCTGAAACAGTTCAGCCAAACTGTGTTCCAACCCCTGTCAAAGTTTTATTTCGTTCAACCCCTACTTCCTCTTGCTCATCATCCACCTCTCAAAGCACTCCTTCCACACCTCCATTCACTGCACATACTCCCATTACCACCACTGTTGTTACAGCTGTTCCGGTTGTTCCTGTTGTCCCACTTATCCCTGTGAATATGGTGAATATATATGCTCCGTTACAGTTGCCTGCTAATCTAGGGGCTATGCCTCAGGATTACCAATTTAAAATCACATATTTTGATGGAACTGGTTCTTGCACAACCCTTCAGCATACCAAGAAAATGCAAGACTATTTTGAGAACTACGAGGTTGATGATGATAGTGTGAGAATGAAGATTTTCGTCCAAAGTTTGACAGGTGATGTCAGGACTTGGTTTAGAGCACTCACAGCCAATTCCATAGCAGACCCAGAAGCCTTATACCAGTCATTTATCAACAGATGGGAGAAAAAGAAGGACCCCTTACACATATTATCTGAATATGACACCATCAAAAGAGGCCCTCAAGAGTCTGTCTTGGACTATTGTGCAAGATTCAACAATGTTTATAATGCAATACCACTGAACTTAAGACCTCCACCTGATCTTGCTTTGTATAAATTCCCTGATGGTTTTGATACTGACATGGCTTATCAGTTAAGGGAAAGAGTCCCTCAAACCCTTGCAGACATGCAAAATGTTGTTGTTAGCATAGAGGCAAATCTAATTGCCAAAAGAAACAGAGCTAGAACTGAGAGAAGAACCACCTTTAAAGAGGAACCCTCAGCCTTAGATCAAAAGCTGGATGCAATTATCAGTGGCATGCACAGGCTGGGAGACAGAGTGGAGAGTTTTGAGAGAAAGTCATCATGGGAAGGACAACAACCTAATACCATAAGGAACCCAAATTTCCGGAAAACTCAGAACACAAATGTTGGTAGGTTTAGCCCAGACCATGATGTAAGGCCTCCTTTTCATGAAAATTATGCTGAAGCATCTACATCTAGTGAGCCCACAAAGGACACTCACATGAACTTAATAGATGTGAAGGCTGAGCAACAAATTTTCCTAACCCAAGCAGACCAAGATGAGCATGACTTTAATCAATTTCAAACTAAGTTTGGTGAGTCTTTTGACTTTAAACAGGGTTATGATTCAGCTGTTTATGAGTTCCACAAACAGTATAAGCTGAGGACAAGAACCATAGATGTGCCCGAAAAGGTTAAACCAAGTGATACCAACCAGCCTAAGAAGATCAAAGAAAAGGCTGCCCTCATAGAAACTGCTGATAAAACAATTCCAAATCCAAAGGATGTCACCATAGAGGATGTCACAGACACGCATCCCTCTAATGATCACTCTCTGCCACTTTCTTTCTCAAAAGAAGATTTGAACAGCTATCCCAAAAAACTTTCCAAATCAGAAATAGTTCAAGAAATCAACGAAGAACAAGAAAAAACCGCTGAAAGTGCAATTGAAAAGGGAAAATCTGCCATTCACAATACTAAATCACAGTCAGAAAAACCTTTTGATTTAGAGGCAAAAATAGGTAAACTGAAGATATCCATCCCTTTATCTGAACTTGCCAAACATGATATCTATAGGCATCAAATCAAAAGATCACTGCAAATGGCAGAAAATAGGGATGATGTGAATGTATTAGATGATCAACCTGAGCTCCTTTTCGGTCTTGAAGTCAATGGTAAAATAGGACATGGAGCTGTGTTACCATTCTATGTCAGTTTGCACATTCATGATAAAGTATTGCATAATGCTATGTTTGACTCGAGTGCCTCACACAACCTTATGCCCAAAGCTGTAATGGAGAAGCTAAACCTTGATGTTACAAGACCCTACAAAGACTTATTTTCCTTTGACTCAAGTCAGGTCAAGTGTTTAGGCTTAATCAAAGACTTATGTGTCTCCTTAGTCCAATATCCCAACAAGACAATCCTCATGGATGTGGTGGTTGCTGACATTCCACCAAAGTATGACATGCTATTGTCAAGATCTTGGGGAGAAAAACTCCAAGGATCTCTCCAACTAGACCTCTCTTATGCCACTATATCTGTCTTTGGGCAACCAAAGAGACTGTATAGAGAAACACTGATGAAATATGTGGTAACTAGTGAGGATAAGCCCCAAAATTTTCCTATTTATTCAATCCATTTTGATATGGATTCTTTTATTTTATTTAATGACGAAACAAGTCCTCCCACTGATGATAAGCCATTGGCTCTAGAACTGGACACACACATCAATGAAGAATTGGTTGCCCATACTGATGAAACTTTCAAAACAATAAGGGCAACCAGCATACAAGAAGAACCTCCCCAAATAGAAAATTCAAATATGCCCACTGCAAGAATGACTAAAACTCTTGATACTAGCCACAAGCAAGAAATCACATGGTATTTAGAGTTTGATGGCTCTGTCAACAAGTTAGGAGCAGGGGCAGGTGTATGGATTTACAATACACATAACAATCATGCAGAGGCCATGCCTACAGATTGAATTCCAAATGCACCAATAACATGGCAGAGTATGAGGCTCTCCTTTTAGGCCTTAAACTGCTCAAAGCTCTAGGAGCTGCGAAAGTATCCATTCTAGGTGACTCAGATTTAGTCATACAACAAATGAAAGGCAACTTTGTTACTAATGACAATAGAATGAGGGCCTATAGGACTGCTGCCACTAATATACTCAATGCATTCACTGAATCCAAGCTTGCCAAGATCTCAAGAGATCATAACATTCATGCACACAGCCTAGCCACTTTTGCTAGTACATGCAAGCTGCCCTTTGAGCCAAATCACCATTTCACTGCTGAGATAAAACATAGGCCTTTTATCCCAAATAATGTTAAAGATTGTCAAGTGTTTGAAAATGATACCCAGATTAACAATTTCCTCACTCTTGAGTATGAGTTTTCAAATATTAAGATTGACATGGATGCTATGACGGATGAACAACATCAAACAAATGAAAATCAGCAGGCTGTAACCGCTGTAACAACCAAACAAATGCTAAACCCAACTGTTTTTGACAATACAAATATAGAAGAGCTGAAACAGATGCATTTGGAGGAAATAGCCGAAACAGAGGCCGAGATAGTTGATCTAAAAGATAACTTTCTCCCTGCTGGCCTCACTCCGTTAGAAGATATGTTTGATGAAAATGATGTTCCCAAGAAACCAAAAATGCAGCCCTTAAACGCTGCTATAGAAGAACACAACATTGGGACAGCAGAGAAGCCCAAAATGATCAAACTATCTCAATCTTTGCCACATGATCAAAAGCCCAAATATGTTGATTTGTTCAAAGAATTCCAAGATGTATTTGCTTGGAGTTATAAGGACTTGAAGTCCTATGACACCTCAGTGATCCAACACACCATTCCCTTAAAACCAAATCAAAAGCCTTTCAAACAGAAACTAAGGAGAATCAATCCTGTGCTTCTCCCTTTGATTGAAAAGGAAGTGAAAAGAATGTTTGAAGCAGGTATCATAGCGCCCATCAGATTTTCTGAATGGGTATCCAATCTTGTTCCCACAAGAAAGAAGATAGGTGATATTAGGCTATGTGTAGATCTAAGAAATTTAAACCAAGTCTCCCTAAAAGACCACTACCCATTGCCAAAAATGGACCACATCCTACAAAGAGTAGTGGGGTCATCTAGAATCTCTTTTCTAGATGGATTTTCAAGTTTCAATCAAATACTGGTTCACCCGGATGACCAAGACAAGACAGCCTTTACCACACCGTGGGGAACATTTAAATATGTGAAGATGCCTTTCGGACTTAAAAACGCTAGTGCTACCTTTCAAAGGGCGATGGATATTTCATTTTCCAAGGAAATACATGATTTCCTAGTTGTCTACCTCAATGAATTAACCCCTTTCTCCAAAACTGATCAAGAGCACCTAAAACATTTGAGGCAAATATTCATGACATGTAGGAAATATGGCATTTCCTTGAACCCCAAGAAGTCTCTCTTTGGCCTTGAAGAAGGTAAATTACTAGGCCATATCATCTCAAAAGATGGAATTAGAATTGATTCTGAAAGAATTCAAGCCATCCTTCAAATCCCATTTCCAAGAAACATAAAAGAGTTGCAAGCATTCCTTGGAAAGATCAATTTCATAAGGAGATTTATCCCAAATCTAGCCGAGCTGATAAGACTGTTAAGCAACATGTTAAAAAAGGATGCCAAGGTAAAATGGTCTCTCGAAACCAAGCAAGCCTTTGAGAGTACCAAAGCTGCCTTAACCCAAGCCCCTGTCCTCACAAGTCCTCAGTTTGATAGGGACTTCATCATATTCTCATTTGCATCTGAGCACACCATAGCTACTGTCCTTTTGCAAAAGGATGATCAAGGAGCTGAAAAGCCAATTGCATTTTTCAGCCGAGCCTTAAGAGATGCCCCTTTGAAGTACCAAATCATGGAAAAGTAGGCCTATGCCATTGTTAAAGAAATCAAAGATTTCCAAGTTTACATTTTATATTCACATGTGATTGCCTATGTCCCAAATGTTGTTGTAAAAGACATATTAACCCAAGAGGGGCTAGAAGGCAAAAGAGGCAAGTGGATTGCTAACATCCTTGAGTATGACATAGAAATAAAACCAACCAAGCTCATAAAGGGACAAGGTTTAGCCAAACTGATGTCCGAAACAAACTTTCAAGCCTTAGACATTAACCAATTGGACAATGAACAAGAGCTGGCGACTCCGCAGATCAGTGAAACCTTTTTGCAATCCCCATGGTATGCTGATATATGTTTTGTATTGTTAAACCTGTTTGCTCCCCCAGGATTGTCCAGAACCAAGAAAAGATTTTTGAAAATGAAGGCTTCAAAGTTTTGTGTCATAGATGGTGCTTTATTTTGGAAAAATCATGAAGGCATACTGCTTAATTATTTAACCATGGATGAAACTAACAATGTCATGAAAGAATTCCATGCAGGGGACTGTGGAGGACATCTATATTGGAAGTCCACTGCGGATAAAATTTTAAGGGTTGGTTTCTATTGGCCCTCTCTGTTTGCATATGTAAAGAAGTTTGCAATCTCATGTCATAAATGCCAAATCTTTGAGGGCAAAATAAAGCTGTTACCTCTGCCTCTTAAGCCCATCTCAACCGAAAAGCCTTTTCAACAATGGGGTCTTGAATTCATTTGAGAAATCCACCCCTCTTCCTCAGGCCAGCATAAGTGGATTCTAACAGCCACCGACTATTTCACTAAGTGGATTGAAGCCATCCCATGTAGACAGGCCAATGACTCCATCATTATCCAATTCCTTGAGACCAACATCCTTTCTAGATTTGGCTGCCCTGAGAAGATCATTACTGATAATGCCGCTGCCTTCAAATCCAAAAGGATGATCAATTTTTGCCATAAATTTCACATTACCTTGGGCCATTCCACAACCTATTACCCTCAAGGTAATGGCTTGGCCGAATCATCCAACAAAAGCCTCATCAACATCATAAAGAAAGTGCTAGAAGAAAACAAAAAGAACTGGCATAGAAAGCTCACAAATGCCCTATGGGCAGACAGACTTTCAACAAAGAAATCCATTGGGATGAGCCTGTATGAGTTGGTGTATGGCATGGAGGCCAGATTTCCATCTTCTTTGGGCATTTCCATTATGAAGCTGTTACAAGAGGTTCAGGCAGAACCAAATGATATTCAACGAAGAATAAACCAGACCATTCATCTTCAGCAAACAAGAGAACAGGTCTATAACAGAGCTCAAATTTTGCAAGAGAAACTCAAAAAGATGTTTGATAAGAGAGCTAAGGCTGAAGATTTCTGTGTTGGTAACAAAGTTCTAAGGTGGGACTCACGAAGAGAGGACAAGGGCAAACATGCAAATTTTGATTTTCTATGGAAAGGTCCATTTGTTATCAATGTTGTACAGGGCAATAACACATATTTCCTCAAATCTATGGAGGACGGCATAACTGAAGAAGGCCCTGTCAATGGCCGAATGCTAAAGCATTATTATGATCCCTGTTGTTGAACACAACACGGCTGTATTATATTTGTACATAAATACTTATATTTTCAGCACTTTGTTTTTTTTTTTTAGTAGGTCGAATAATGGAACAGTGCCGCAGAGTTTTTTTAAAAAGGCAGAACCAAAGCAAGTCCTCCATCCAGATCTCTGTCATTTCATTAATCACAGCAAAAGAGCAGGTAGTTCCTTCCGACAATGGTATTAAAAGAGAAGAGGATTTTCAGTTTACATCAACACCCTTTTTCAAGACAGAATCAAGGGAAGTGCTCCAGTTTGTTCCCCCTATGTTGTGTTTTTTTCAAAGGCAGGTTCTCAGGCACAGGTGCATGTAGTAATAGAGCACGCAGAAGAAAGCAGGCGATGCTGCTATGGTATAAAAATTCAGTTGATGAGAATGCTGTGTTCAAGTTTCAAAGTTTCAATCATTTGACAGCCAACACAAGGGAAGTTTCAGTCTACAACAACAATAGAAGATCAAGGCAGTCTGACCTGCTGTTCTTGGCTTTTCACAAGGAAAAGCCATCCCCAAGTGGAGCCACTGTTAGCCTCCTGTTGCAACAGGTGTTCATATTTCATGATTGACAGTTGAAAGTGCCAAATATGTCATACTTTGCATGCTGCAATGCTCCATATTTCCAAAAGAGGCCAAAGAAAAGGCCATGAAAGTGTGCCAGTCTAAATGCCACTGCTCTATTCCAATTTTGATAAGTTATTCCTTTTTGAAGAATTTTATGTTAAGGGAAGGCCAAACAACTTAATCTTGGCTTCCCTAGGTTTCAATTTCTTGTTCTAGAATGTAGAGAATGAAAATCTGTCCAAATAGTTTAATCTTGGCAGATTTGTAGGTAGGTAGAGAAACAAGGGTGCTCAATAGCTTAATCTGAGCCCCTGGATGATATAAGGGTACATTTAGATAGGAGGACAACAAAAAGAAAAAAGGATAATCAGGGTCTGCAAGTCCAAGTGCACCCATGCAAAAAGAAGAAAAAATGCTAGGTAAGTAGGTTGGGTAAGTAGTTTTGTGGTTGCAGAATCAAGCTGTGTGATCCATTTCATGTTTTCAAGTGTTATATTTGTTCAGATTACAAGTGCAAGGCAATTCCCCTTCGGAGGAGCTCAAGCGAGGCATGTCTAACTCCCCTTTCTTTTCATTCCCCAAATCACTCACTAACATCCCCTTGAGAACCTTGGGATCTGCCCAACTAGTCCTGTTATCACTTCATTTTTGTAAAGCACCAAGTCAAGCTTTGACTTTCTTTAGTGAAAAGAAGCCACATTTCTTGTGTAAAATCATGTCTCCACAGTCCATTCACTTCCTATGTCTAAGTTTCAGCTCACAAACTTAGCCTCTCCCCTACACTTCACCTCACCAATTCATATTAACTCCTAACTCTACTATCTAGCTCCCTAGATCATCTCCTTATCCCCTATTACACAAAAAACTATATAAAAACCCCAAAAATATTACATATCCCACCCTATAGCACTATAGCTATGTACATACAGTTCTGGGATATAATAGTCCACCTGGGACTACTATGAACCCATCCGTGTCATAACCCTGGGATTGTCTAAACCTCTGGTTAGGCCAATAACCTATATCCACCCCTTTACCCTTAAAAACCTTATAATTCTACCTCCATAGTCATTTCCCCAATGTCTAATGTTTAATAGTTTTTTGGTTAAACATTAAATTAACCCGCGACCCACATTAACCAAGTTTTTTGACCCCCTCGGCGTGTTTTTATTTAAAAATGTCAGGCGGGTCCCGTCCCTAACCCCCTATCGCCTCACCTTTACCGCCATCCATTCGATGGATAGCGCCCGAGATCCGACAGTGGGCGGGTGTTATCATACGCCGATCCACCAGAGGTTAACGTTCGGGGGATGGGCGTTTCCCCGTCGTACCCCCGCCACGTGTCAGCCTCCCGGTATGTTGGAGGCCCCTTCCCCAATACCGCCTGTGCCGAAAGGTGGTGCGGGGAAAACCGGATACCGCCTTCCGCCCTCCTACGTCAGCACCACGTCATCATGATGTCATCATCCTGCGTCGGCCTCCTGCCACCGTGTCCTTGCCACGTCATCATCTTGCGTCGGCCTCCTGCCACCGTGTCCTTGCCACGTCATTGCCACGTCGCTGCCACCGTACTGCCACGTCATCACCCCTACTGTACTGCCACATCACCCGGTCGTACTGCTGACGTCACCCTGCTGACGTCACCCTGCCATGTCACCGCCGTACTGGGACCCACCGCTGACGTCATGCTGACGTCATCGTCAAAAAGGGCGAAATCTGCACAACGGATGCCCAGAATGAAAAACCGAGGCAGTTTTTGATGCACGATTAGCGCTTAGCGCTAATCGCACATCGCTAAGGGAAATAGGCCAAAATGGAAGCCCTCTCATGGCGCGGCTACCAGCGGGCCCGAAATTCGCAAATTCACAGGAATTTCTTCACATAGGTTCGGAAAAGGGGAAAAGACAGTTCTAAAGGCGACAGAGGGCCAAACAACATCCATAAAATGTTGATGGGACAGTTTAAAGCATTCAGAAGACATTAAAGAGCCCAGCTTTAGTGAAAGTGTATCAGAGGATGCGGCGAAGGCTATCAGTTAGTGTTTTGGTGGAAACCCATATTTCCAAAGCAGGAGAGCATTGAAGACCCCAAGCAAAGTCAAAGAAAGCGGTGAAGCTATTTCAAAACTCTCAAATCACAATTAATGCACCTCAGAACCACTCAAGAGCAAGGGATCAAAACCCAAAGCACAGTTATGACTAAATGATCAGCACAGAGCCATAAAGACAACGCATTAACTCTTTTTGATACAGCTGCCCCCAGCGCAGCTCGAAGATATTTTCTGGCATTTATTTCAGGCATATGTTAGGTTAAAGACACTTATTATATCAGATCTATCTCAGATCTGATTCTGATAGATATTTTACTTATAAAACCACCCTAATTTACTGTTTAGAGGGTTGGTTGGTTAATGCACTCCAAGAGAGACTCGCTCTATATATCTGATATGTTTTCTTTAATCAAAGACTGCTAAAAGCTTGGAGGACAGACTGTCTACTGTGTTATTAATGTTCTGAAGAATGAATATGGAATTCTTGTGCTGCAACATGACTCAATAAGTGTTTCTTATCTCTATTTTAAATTCATATATGTTTATATCATACATATATCACCATCTAAATAGCAGAAAGAAAGATTAACTTAGAACTTGCTTGGCTGCACTCTATGCTCAATTTCTGCTGTTTCTTTATGTTTTCATCTGAATTGGTAATGAATATGAATTCCCTTTGGCTCATATTCCTTCTAATTCACTCATGTTTGACAGTTATCTAGGGATTCTTGACTGCTCCTAGATAGAGCTCATTCACCTTCCCTCTGTTAAGCTGAATGGGAAATTCTTAATTGCTTCTCATTCCTTAGCCCTCATTCCATCCTTTTAGCTTGAATCGTTGTTTCATGTGCAGCTAACTTGCTCCATATTTCGTTCTTGTGACCAAGAAAATGCACCAGCAGTCCTAATCCTTGACTCCATGCCCAATGGTTTGAAACTCTTACACTATACTTACCTCTCTACTTGGAAGCCTCATCCATCCCACCAAACTCAAACAAAACCCCTTGAACTCAATAACTAGCCTAAAATCATCATCAACAACGTTAAATCATAAAGAGAGAGCCCTCTCTGATTGCAGGTGGGCTAGAACCTGTATTCCAAAGATTGGTTTGTGGTTACCTCGGCCGTATTCCCTTGGGAGTCAAAGGGAACAACCTGAGTGATAAAAAAGGTCACCCGGGATATTAGAAGACATTGAAAGCAGTGAAGAAGTTCTACTATTGGAGAAATCTGAAGAAAGAGGTAGTTGAGCTGGTCGCAAGGTGTTTGGATTGTCAACAGGTAAAGGGAAAGTGTAAGCATCTAGGTGGGTTATTACACTTGATTTCAATACTAGAATGGAAATGGGAGGTCATTTCGATGGATTTCATTATAGGTTTTCCAAGGACATCTAAACAAGATGATTCCATCATGGTTGTAGTTGACAGGTTGACAAAGGTAGCTCACTTCATAGTGGATAATCCTACTTATTCAACTGGTGAGGTAGAACATGTATTCATCAGGGAGATAGTGAGGTTGCATGGTGTTCCAAAGAAGATTGTGTTAGACATGGATGCCAAGTTTACTTCCAAGTTTTGTAAGGAATTATTTGGAGGCTTGGGTAAAAATTTGGCCTCTAATACAACTTATCATATGTAGATAGATGGACATACAGATAGGGTCAATAGGGTATTGGAGGGTATGTTGGGAATGTATCTTAAGCATAAAAAACGAAAGTGGGAAGAGTATCTTCCACTGGTTGAGTTTGCTTACAACAATGGGTATCATGAGTAATTTAGGATGAGTCCATTTGAGGCACTGTCCAGGCAGAGTTGTAATACTCCTATCAGTTGGAGTGATCTAGTAAACATGATATTGATTGGACCAGATATGTTGGAAGAAATGGAACAATAAATGCAGGTTATCAAGAAGAATCTAAAGGAAACATAGGATAAGCAAAAGAGTTATGCATATCAACGTAGGGCATTTAAGGAGTTTCAGGTTGGGGAGCATGTGTACTTGCGCATTAAGCCCAAGAAGAGCTCCTTGAGGATTGGGTCATGTGCAAAGTTGGCACCTTGGTATTGCGGTCCTTTCGAGATTCTTGAGATGATTAGACCAATACAAACTTGCACTACCTCCGATGGTGAAATTCCAAGATGTTTTCCATGTTTCATTACTTAAAAGATATGTAAAGGATGTTGATCATGTGATTTATTGGTCTGTATTGCAGGTGGAGCCAGAAGGAGAATTCCAGCTGGAACCTCAGTGCATTTTGTAATGGAAACAACTCATGCTCCAAAACTGAGCAATCGAGAAAGTTAAAGTGAAGTGGAATCACTTGCGGCCCGATGAAGCTACATGGGAGATGTATGATCATATGCAGGCTATGTATCCTTCATTATTTGTCGGTGAAGGTAAATAATATTTGGTATATGTACATATTTATGTATGCTTTTTATTGTAAACACCACAATGATCTATGTTATAAAGCTCCAATAACCGGTATGGTTATCATTTTGTTATGTTTGTCATGTTGGTTTTGCTTTTTAGCAGGTTGTTCATTGTAAATACTACATTGAGCTAAGTTATAAAGCTCCATGGGTTGTATGTTTTGGTTTTCAACGGCTTTGCTGGTTGTAGGTGTCATTAACACCAAGGAAAGTGTTCCCCTAAGGGGAAGGGGTCTGTAACAGCCCCAGGTTAAAAGTTCATGCAACAAAGTTAATAAAGGAAAATTAATACCAAGGTCATGGAACACGTATTCCAAGCTCAATGTTGGGAAAAACATCTTAGTGGGTGTTCATTTGGTTTATTATGGCTAAGGAAATTGGCAAAGGTAATGACATTGAAAAGGCAAAGAGGCATTATTTGGCATTTTATTTATGAAAATAAAGGAAAATAAGAGAAAAGGAAGGTGAAAGGTCACAGGTTGCATGTGAGGATGAAATTTAAGGAAAATTAATGGAAATTGAATAAAATAGAGGCCTCATTGATAAAAAGGCTTTTGAGGATCAATTCACAACTTTTGTTAATTCAGTTTTGGAGCTCGCTCTCTATTTCTCTCTATTCTCTCATATTATTGCACACTTAAATCATTCTTGGAGCACTCTAGCATTGGACAAAGGAAGGAAAAGGAAGGAAAAGAAAGAAAAGGGAAGCAAGGATCAATCAAGGAAGAGTTGGATCAAGCAGCTATAATGGGATTACTTTGCACGTATTGAGTTGCATGTATGATTTCCTTGCTAGATTTGGCATGCATGTACCATGCATGTGTGTATTTAGTTTTCTTGTTGTCATTGGCATGGGTTTTTCTAGGTGTGAAAGTTGTTTCAACTTTGCCTTTCCATTCATGGTGTGATGGGGTGCTTTCATTTGGTTTAGCTGGATTGTCAGATGGTTTTGGAATTGGGTGAGGTGGTCTCAGGAAAAGTCCCAAGGGCTTAGAAATCCCTTGATTGGTAATGGCGGGATACGCAGTAAAGCCTAAGGGTGGAGACGGGAAAATTCCTCAAGGTATTGGTGAAGAAATCCATAGGCATCCATGCTTTTTTAAGGCCTAGTGATCCCTTTACTAGTTTTGTTAGGATTGCGGTAAAGCCTGGTAGTGTATGTTTCTTTGGTTGGGCCTAGGAATCCCTTGACCGGTAATGGCAGGATTGCGGTAAAGCCTTATTGGGTAGGTTCTTGCTTTGGGCTTAGAAATCCCTTGACTGGTAGTGGTGGGATATGCAGTAAATCTTGAGGAAGTCGTGGTTGTTTTGTTGTGAGTCCCACATTCATGCCTGGAATATGTCACAGGGGTGATTGGCTGAAAGAAAGATTTGGTTCAGCCAAATCTATGGTCAGGTGGTACATGGAAGTCCCTGAATTGGTTGGCTTTTGCATATGTTAATAAGGTCCCTTTTTCCTATTATATTTCATGAGTATTTATACTTGTTATTATGTGGCTTTGATGGTTGTTCTATCACTATTATTATTCTGATTATATATTGGTTATAAGCATTGTTTATGACATACTTTAGTTATGACTCTCATCATGTTTTGATTAGTAAATGAATGGTGATTGAATACATGACCTAATAGATGTTATTACCTCTATTGTGAGAGGGCATCATACCTTCTTAATGATTTTCAGATAGTATGAGACCCCTATGTTCAAATATGCAGATTACATGTTCACAATGTGTTTGAGAAAATGTCTTTAATGGTCATGCCTTGTTAGGTCAAGTTCTTGTCTAAGTTTTGCATCATTCTAGAAAGTTTTATCAAGTTTTGGGCAGAGGTCTGGATCCTAGCCCTGAAAAAGTGGCTCAGATCTCGGGGTCACATGCACAAAACTAGGTAAATTAGACTATAGTTTCTAGGAGGTAGGGTTATCCACGCTATTGGAGGCTTTCAGGCCATGGAATCCCTTGTTATGCATGCAATGGGAAGCCTAGGTCAATGAAAAAGAAAGTTAACTCAGGGTTATGGCACCTGGAGTGGTTGGTTGGCTCTTGGGGGTTATATAGCTCCTAAGGAAGGCCATCAAGGTTTTAGTCTGTCGATTTTGCTTCCTTAATTGTACCTAGGAGGTTGAGTCATATCATAGTAACTCTTCCTCACATATTTAACCCAGTGGACCAGTGAACTTGGGTAAGTGTGGGAGGAGGGTGTTACATGTCCATTGCTACAAAGATAAACTGAGCCAAGACACAATATTTTAAAACAAAGATTATAGACTCAGAGTTGAAACATAGGACTGTAGACAAAAGGAAACAAGACCATATGTCTGGAGGAAAAAACTTATTAGATTAGGAAATCTAGGAGCTATCCTCCATATGAATCAGTTACAGATCTTAAGGGATCTAAAAGGACCCACTTCTTTTTAACTAGAGGTCATTTCGTTCTTAAAAAAATACGCGGCCTTCCTCCTCTTGAAGAGCATTTTTAGATAAAAGGCCATCTTGATTGTTCCATTATCTATGGATGTGGTTAAAAGATAAAGATTGAAAGAGATCATGAGATACTTGAGAATCCTTTCCTTAACCAGTAGGTTAAGAAAAGGATTCTCAAGTGACCCTTCCTCGATAGCCAATCCACCACACACTTTGAGTCCCCATACATGTGTTTAAAAAATGAAAATAGATTATTATTATTGAAATGATTTGAAGTGATTATAAAAATTGTATTCAATTTATAATTTTAACTCACTGAAATACTTACTATTAATGTAAAAACAAATTATGGATTTTTAAATATTTTTATTATATTTAATTTTACAATTTTAATTATTGGCATTTATAATTCCATTAATTCATAATAACCATTGGATTTTAAATTTAAAGATAAACAATAAAAAATAATAACTCTCCCTATTTGAAAAGGGCCATGACATACATACATATATATAATAATAATAATAATAATAATAAAAAAACAAATTCCAATTATTTATCACCATTGTATATTATGAATGATAACACTGTAAATGAAACTTTGGCTTGTTAAAATACAACTTATTGAAGTTCAAATCCCACAAACCCCAATGATTGTTTGTTTAGGGTAGGATGGAAGGAGCTCTAGAAACCCTTGTGGCGGCCTTAGTCACTCTATATTTACTCTGTTTGCATGGAATTTCCGCATGTCATACAATGATGAATCCTTGTGATATGGCGAATAAATATTTTTATTTTGCAGGTATGGTTGTCAGTTAAGCTAACTCTCCTTCAGTTTTGTACAACTCTATGTTGAAGTTTGTTTCTAGTCTTCCAACGGTGCAATAAATTTCTTCCCTTAATGTTTTTGTGGATGAGGAAGCTTTCTACTGTGAAATATATTTTTTCAGAGAATGGTTTGGTTTGTAGGTTTAATTGGTTTTGGCCATGACTGTGATGGGCCTCCAAATTAGACATAAATTACGGTCCATCTAACCTTTCCTAGGCGCATAAAGGCTATATTAAATATCTCATTCTACACTTAATAATGTTTTTTTTGCTTTAATATGTTCTTATGAAGGTTTAGAGGTAATTACATGTTATGTGCCTAATATTATTTATTTTTCCAGAATATTGAGAGAATATGGAGTAAATTCTAAATGAGATAATATAAAGACTTGCTCCCTACTATAGGATGGAACAAGATTGGATAATAAATGAATCAATTATCATGAATTTTTTGACAAATTATGGAGCTCCACTGATTCAGAAAATCTAGGAATGTTTTCCTTGTCATTTAATGCAAATTCCTAATGTTGGGAACCAAATCCACTATCTGAGGGATTTTGGAGGGGAAAGTTTCCTCCTTTCAAGGAGGAAACTTATACATAAATTAAGGCCCATCTAATATTTCTTAGGCACATAAAGGCTATATTAAAACTCTCCTTCTACACTTAATAATGTTTTTTTAGCTTTAATATTTTCTAGGAAGGTTTAGAGGTAATTACATATTATGTGCCTAATAGTATTTATTTTTGCAGAATATTGGGAGAATATGGAGTAAATTCTGAATGAGATAATATATGGAATTTCTCCCTACTATAGGATGAACCAAGATTGGATAATAAATGAACTGAATATCATGAATTTTGTGGAAAATTTTGGAGCTCCATTGATTGAGAAAATTTAGGAATGTGTTCCTTGTCAATTAGTGCAAATTCCTAGTGTTGGGAACCAGATCCACTATTTGAGAGATTTTTGAGGGGAAAGTTTCATTCTTTCAAGGAGAATGCTTCCCCATCAATTTTTATAAGTACAAATTCGAATTTTCCTCTAGGGGCATGTATTGCTTAGCCTTTTTATGGAGAAAAATTGTTATTTAGCAACTCCACTTTCATTTCTAGTAGGGATGTACTTGGATTGATTCAAACAATAAAGTTTGGTGCCATTTTTAGCTTATAAAGCTTGATTTACTTCATATGACTATGAGTTTCCTTAGTATTGGCCATCCTAGGAGCCACAAAACCCTCTTGCACAATTTCTTTATCTCCTTTGAATGTCTTTTTCACTTGCATCTCTTATTTCTGCATTACTATTCATGCTTCTTTTGTTGTAGGTCATATTGGTTAAATGATTGAAATGAGTTTTTTTGAAGGTTATTTACATATTCACAAGCATGCTTCATCCTTATAACAACCTTGAAAAGTCATATTCATCATTGAACTACTTGGATTGGTTTACTAGTTCACATATCTAGAATTTCTGGAAGCCCCTTGTAGCAAAATAGTAGTAATTTTCTGTTATTTTTTAGAACATGTTAATGAGATTCATTTGAGTTGATTCCACTTGCATTGGGTCATAAAACATTCAAGTTAATAAAAAAATTTACCCCATATCATTTTCACTTGATTAGGTTAGGCATTTGGAAGGTTAACTAGCTCACTAGTTCTTGAATTTAAAGTTTTTAGAGTAGTATTTTTCTGCTATTTTTCAGCACGTTTTAATAAGTGTATTTTGGAGTGATTCCACTTGAAATACAGTCCTAGGACATCTTGATTTATAACAAAATTTCTCCCATCTCATTTCCATTTTATTTTCTTGGGAATTTGGCAAGTTATCTCGCTTCCAAACAACACATACATGTCAAAGCATATGTTTTGAGCCTACACATGAGTTTATCTGTCATCTTGTTATGCACATGGATCCATTGGAAGTATTCTTACACTTGAAAGAGATTTTGTTTTTTCAAGTAGAATAGGATAGAAAAAAAAATGGAAAAAGAAAAAAAAGAAATAAAGGAAAAGAATAAAATCTCAGGTAAAAACCTCTTTTGAGGCACCTGAGATTGGTTCACTAATTGAAAACCTCCTTGATGTGGTCAGTGGATTAGAAAGAAAAAAAGAAAAAAAGAAAAAGATCTTAGGTGAAAACCTCCTTTTTGAGGAGCCTAGGTAGACCAACTAGCTCAAAACCTCATTGAGGCATCTAGTAGGCCTAGAAAAGAAAAGAAAAAAAAATAAAAATGAAAAGGAAAAAATTATTTGCTCCACATATCTCTCTCAGATGAATGCAGGTGCTCTCCAACCTTTGCAAACAATATTAATAATTTACCACCAAAAGAAAAAATTGATCAAAAACCTAGTCAAAGGAAGTCAAACTTAGGCTTTCTCCTCATTTATCTAGATGCTTCAATAAGAGCAATTCCATGTCAATCCATCACCCTCATCCATTTTCAACATCCACCCATCATTTCCAAGCCTTTCTCATTTATTTCCCTCGCTGTCCTAAACTGATACTAGAAGGTTCTGTTTTGCTATAAGAGGCCAAAATACATAGGACAAAAATATTTTTTACTATATCTCAAAAATTGCACATCATTGGCCGATATGTTTCATGGTGAGATACTATGGATGATGGTAACATGCTCAAGGAATTTAAGCAAATTCCAGTGCAAACTTTTCGAGAAATTGACCTCCATCACCTACAAGAATTAATATTTTTTCTCGATATTCGTGCATCATTGGCCAATATTTTTTATGGGGATATGCATAACTATGATGGAAACATTCTCACAAAATTCCAGGTCAATTTGATTCACCGTTTGAGAGATATGGATAAAGCAATTCTGCTATAGGAGCATTCCAAAATTGCTATAGGAGCATGATTGGCATGGAAAAAGGGTTCAAATCTTATGTTTTTCATCTAGGAATAAGAGGAGGGGCCCACCATAGCCTCATCATTCTCCACTCTCATTTTCATCTTTGTCTGTGAAAAGAACCCATTTCACCCCTTCCTCCATCCATTCCACCACAAAAAAGGCCTTTGATCCTTGTCAACATATTACTCATGAATTATTAGTATTTTTAAAGGTATCAAATGAAGGAAATAATTATCTTAGGAGGGTATATGTGGCTGCTACAAGAAGACACAGTCCTATAGCAATCTACACATCCCCTATCAAACCATAGAGCATCAAATATAGAATTCAATCCCCATGAGCACTTGAGGATTGCAATTTTGATCCTTTAGCAATCACAAGACCTCATATCAGGTGTTACAAGATTCTTGATTACCTAGCAAGCAACAACAATTGATTCCAAAAGCACCTGCACAAAAGATAAAGGACCCGCATCATCAAGTTTCAACAAGCAGAGAACATAAAATGTTTATATTCTTCTCGAGAAATTGCATAAGGCAAGGGAGACAAAGCAATCACCTCACAGAAGACACTAAAAAGCAAGCTCACCCATGTCTAGATCGTTCATGCAACCATCAGAGGAACATTACTAGCAACTTTAGAACCAACAAAGGAAATTTCAACAGTCATATCAAAAGATTCAATATCACCTGCAAAAACACATCAAGGATAAGGCTCAAGTATGCAATCCCCTAAACCCTTCCTACAAAATTATTTTAGCTTGAAAAACATTGCAAGTGTATGAAGGAATTTATTTTATTTTATTTTTATTTTTATTTTTTATTTTTTTTTTATAGCCAAAATTAGTAGCAGATCAACCTCGGCCTTATCTAGCAGTTAGCTTCACTTTTCCACCAAGGCACTTGCATGTGTGGGAAAGGAACAAGAGAAATGTGAAGAGGACTTGAGAAAATGGGTTGTAATCATTTAGTAATGACGGAGGACATGGAGTGCGAAGGGGTAAGTGAGGGCCAACTCAGTTAAAAAAAGGTACCTTGTGTTTATTTTGCATGCAAAGAAAAAAAGAGAAAAAAAATTAAAAAAATATATAGAAAAAAATTGATAAAATAATAAAAATAAATAAAATAAAAGGTGGACCCACCACCTCTTGGCATGGAAATTTTAGTTGCTATAGGATTTAGGTTGTGTGCTACAGGAAGGAACAAGCACGTCTCCTTCCCATACTTTGGAAAAGGTATGTAGATGACACTAATGTCATCTGGTCTCACGGCCAAGAGGAGTTAAATATCTTCTTCGTTCATCTCAATAATCAATCCTCATCTATTAAGTTCACTATGGAACAAGAAGTTAATGGTTGCCTCCCGTTCCTTGATATTCTTATCTCTAAGAATGAGGATGGTTCCCTCTCCCACCGAGTGTTTCGCAAGAAAACTCATACTGAGCAGTATCTTCATGCTAGTTCCCACCATTTCCCGGCCCAGAAGTTGGGAGTTCTCAACACCCTTGCAACTCGGGCCTTAAGGATCTCTGATGATAAGAGCTTCGAGGAAGAGAAGTCCCACCTCCTTAATGTCTTTGTTGATAACGGTTATAGTAGACACTTGGGACATAAGGCTTTCCTCAAAGCAGCTAAGAATTCGTTAACCAAAAGAGGGCCTAAAGAGCAGATTCCTGGTGTCCATCTTCCGTATGTTCAGGGGACCACGGATAAGATTGCAAGGGTCCTTAAGAGGTATAATGTCCCTGTAACTTTTAGACCGCTCAGCACCATTCGTAAATCCCTCAGATCGATGAAGGATCCCATCGACCCTAAGGACATGAAAGGGGTTTATATTATTCCTTGTTCTTGTGGGACCCCCTATATTGGTGAGACTGGTCGCTCCATTAATCAAAGGATTAGTGAGCACGCAGCTGACCTCAAACATATGAGAACAAAGTCTTCCGCTTTAGCAGAGCATGTGGAGAAAACTAACCATCATGTCTGCATCGAGGAGGCTAGTGTGATTGCTAGAGTGTCGCAATTCCATCACCAGAAATTCAGGGAAGCCCTAGAGATTGAAAAAAGACCGAACAATCTCAATAGAGAGGATGGCTGGAAGATCAGCAGTTGCTGGATCCCAGCCCTCTCCTCCTAGTCGTTTTCTTTCTTTTTCTCCTTGTTTCATCAATTTTGAATTTGGTAATTTATTTATTTATTTATTTTCTTTTATTTATTTATTTATTATTATTATTATTTTTTTTTTTGACTCTTTGACTATTAATTTAAACCTAATTTATCTACAAAAATTAATTTAAACTATTAATTAATTTTATGATTATTATTTATTTACTTTTATCTTATTATTATTATTATTATTATTTATTTATTTATTTATTTTTTATTTTTTATTTATTTATTTAATTTTAATTTTTTAATATATATATATATATATATACATTTTTAACTCTGAATTAAGTTTTATAGTTCTCTCATTTTTTAATAATTTATATTACTAACTAGAAGTTTTATCGAGCAATTTAAATTAATTTTATTCTTATTAATTAATTTATTTGAAATGATTTATTTTTATTAATTTTACTTATGCTATTATATATTTCTAATATAGTATATGTATACATATTTGAAATTAATTATATTAATTTAATCTATATTAATAACCGAATTTATAGATACAATATTTATATATATTTATAATAATAAAAAATAAAAAATAAAAATAAAAATAAATTAAAAATCATGGTCAAACTAGCCGTTATAACTAACTAATATTTTTATAATTAATTCTTATTCTTAATAATCATGATTTTTGAAATTATTTATTTATGTGTTTCTTGTATACATTTCTAACAATTTTAAATTAAAATTAATTTTATTATATATGAATTAATTGATACTTAAAATAAATAATATTAAGTAATACCCTATCATGGTCAAACTAGTCGTTATCGGGTCAAATTTAGCTGGTGTCTTTTCAGCTGTGACCTTATCGAGGAATCTGGGTCATTGGATATTCTGCCCTGTCTATTTAAAGTGCATAGCCTGATCTGCTCATTCAACTTGTCGTGACGATGAACCACACTGGTTGGTTCGAAACGCGTCGACAGAAATTTCTCCATGTGATTTTCACCGAAGAATTCTTCAAATAAAGGAACAAAACTACTACAGGAAGAACAAAGTTGCTATAGGAAGGAACATCACTGCTACAAGAAGAACGAATTTGCTACAGGAAGCTAATAGAGTGCTGCAGGAGGGCAAATTTCACCTGTAGGGAGACCCACCACTAGATCAATCAAATCTAAGAGGTTCAAAGCACAAAATACCATGCTACAGGAGAAAACATAGGAACTACACACAAAAACATGGTTTCTATAGGAAGAAAAATAATTGCTACAGAAGTAACAAGGACTGCTACAAGAGCAACATGGAATACTACAGGAAGGGGTAGCCACATCAAAAGGGGAAGAAAAATACTTCCAATAACTTTAGGATCTTGATCCACAACCTGAACTTGGATCTTACTACAAATTTGTTGAGAGTGGGAGAATTATACCCACCAAATTTGTAATACCACTCTTCTTTGAGCTAGAAAGGGAAAGAGGTAGAACTCACATATGGGTACAAATTGCAAAATCCAAGAAGGTGGAGGATGTGGGCCTCATGAAGGAAAAAGTGCAACAAATGGGTAAGGAATTGGCCAACTTGGGGCTAAAAGAATTAGTCATGAAGGAGAAACTGCAGAGGATTAGAGAGAAACTATAGGAAAAGGAGCTGCAACTTGCCACCATTGAGCTAAGGAAGGGAATTGCATGAAAAGACACCTGAGGCATAAAAGAAGAACAACATGACAATAAATTGAATAGGTTTCTCAGAGGATGAACAACAATTTTAGTAGGGGGTATGATGGCCCTCCAAATTAGACATAAATTAAGGCCCATCTAACCTTTCATAGGCACATAAAGGCTATATTAAATCTCTCCTTCTACACTTAATAATTTTTTTTTAGCTTTAATGTGTTCTCAAGAAGGTTTAGAGGTAATTTCATATTATGTGCCTAATATTATTTGTTTTCGCAAAATATTGAGAGAATATGGAGTAAATTATGAATGCGATAATATAGTGACTTTATCCCTACTACAAAATGGACCAAGATTGGATAATTAATGAACTGAATATCATGAAATTTTTGACAAATTTTGGAGCTCCACTAATTGACAAAATCTAGGAATGTGTTCCCTGTCATTTAACACAGATTCCTAGTGTTGGGAACTAAATCCACTATTTGAGGGATTTTGAAGGGGAAAGTTTCCTCATTTCAAGGATAATGCTTCCCCATCAATTTGTATAAGTACCAATTCTAGTTTTCCTCTAGGGGAATGTGTTTCTTAGTCTTCTTTTGAAGAAAAATTGTTATTTAGCAGCTCCACTTTCATTTCTAGCAGGGATGTACTTGGATTGATTCAAATAATGAAGTTTGGTACCATTTTTAGCTTCTAAAGATTCATTTCCTTCATAGGACTCTTAGTTTACTTGAACTTGGCCATCCTAGGAGCCTTAGAGCTCTCTTGTACAATTTCTTTATCTCCTTTGAATGTCTTTTTTACTTGCATCTCTTATTTATGCATTTACTATTCATGCTTCTTTTGTTGTAGGTCATATTGGTTAAATGATTGAAGTGAGTTGTTTTGAAAGTTGTTTATAAAGTCACAAGCATTATGAATCCTTAGAACAACTTTGAAAAGTCACATTCATCATTAAGCTACTTGAATTGGTTTATTAGTTCACAAATCTAGAATTTATAGAAGTCCCTTATAGAAAAATAGTAGTAATTTTCTGCTATTTTTTAGAACGTGTTAATGAGATTTATTTGCACTGATTCCACTTGTATTAGGTCATAAAATAATTCAAGTTAATAACAAAATTCACCCCATATCATTTTCACTTGATTAGATTAGGCATTTGGAAGGTTAACTAGCTCACTAGTTCTTGAATTTCCAGCTTTTAGAGTAGTAATTTTTTGCTATTTTTTAGCATGTGTTAACAACGACATTTTGGAGTGATTACACTTGGAATGGAGTCCTGGGACATCCTACTTTATAAAAAAAATTCCCCATCTCATTTTCATTTGATTTTCTTGGGCATTCCCCAAGTTATCTCGCTCCTCTAGCAAAATAAAGCCTCCTGTAGCACCTCATGTAACACCTCATGTAGCACTCCTATAACACATGTAAAATTGACCATATTTTCTCCAAAATATTGGTTTTTTTCTCTAAGGCTTGAATCATGACCCCTAGGCTCTGAATCTGTGATTGAATAAGAGTAAAAGACCTCTTAAACCTTGCCTCTTCTCCATTGCAATTCATTTGTAAAGTTTGGATTAGTGGACTAATCCATGACTTGAAGAGCATAATGATGATTTTCATGATTACTTTATGAATCACCTTGTGGACTCTATTGGCAAAATCTATCTTGAATTCAATGATTGAAGAATGATTTCATTTTGTCTCATACATCTTAAGTTATTGTTTCCATTTCCAACATTGTTAATTCTATTGCATAGACTAGGCTTCCTTTTAGTGTACCATTTACACTCTACAAATAGGTTAATGTTTACATTTCTAGAAAAATGATTAACATTTACATTCATGCAAACTAGAACAACCTTTCCTTTCTCCAAAAGTAACTAGGATTTCCTCTCGGCAAAAGTAATTAGGTTTCCTTTCTGCAAATAGAGTAACATTTCCATTTCTACAATTAATTTAGGCTTGGATTTCATGACATTCACTTCATTGCATCAAATCAACGAAAGAATGACACATTTCCTACTGCACATACAGTTCCGACACCTCTTAAGTTTGTACGAACCCCTGGTTGATAATTTAAGTTGGTAGCCTCGGGAGTTGCAACATTCTTGTTGCAATTCTGAGGCTCATCAAGTTGGCCAATATGCATAAATGGATCTCTAAGACATGGAAGCCCATTTTGACAAACATGTTGAATATTTACCCTATGGCACAGGGTTTCTTCATCGTAGTTTTTGAAAATATTGAAGACAAGAAGGCTATTTGAGAAGTTGGGCATGTTTTTAGGGGAGCATTGACCTCTACATGCAACCTTGCTCCCCCACTTTTGATCTGATAAGGACATCAATTTTTACAACCCCAATTTGGGTAAGAATTTCAAACCTTCCCTTGCATTTTTGGAACCACACATCCCTTTTTTTCATTGGGGTCGTGTTGGGAAAATTCTATCGTAGCTATCTTGAAATAAATAAAAAATAATAATAAAAAAATTAAAGACTATTTATGCTTGCATTTGTGTGGAGATGGACTTCAACAAGGGTTTTCCCATAGAGATTAATTTGATGGCTCCAAACTATGTTTGGGTCCAAAAGATCGATTATGAGAATATCTCATTTCAGTGTAGAGCATGCTATGAAACAGGGCATGTAATTAAAAATTGCCCCAAGTGTCCTCAAAATAGCAAAGATCGAAAAAAACCTCGAAGACCTAAATGGTGGGAAGGTGCACAAGGTGACCATTATACAATATTCAGAGAAGAAGAGCTTTAGGGCAAGAAAGAACCATAAGACAAGAACAAAGTAGATTTAGTCAAGGAAACCATAGCCGCGACAACAAAATCTAAGCAGGAAAATTCGCTTGCCAATGTGGATCCTCTGGTTGCTAGTAAGGATTCCCCAGATGTGGCATTAGTAGAAAAGCAGCAAAACCCTTGTGGAAAATGAATTACGTTCGAAAACAACAAGGAATCTAGATAAAAAGGAAACTTCTTGGGCAAATAAGACATATGAGGAAATTTTCAAGAAAAATACCGTGCAGTTCCCGAAGAATGATTCATTGGAGTTTGTAGAAAATGTGGTTTGGATTCAAGTTGGGAAGAAAGGAAAAAAAAATCTCCAAGAAAAATAAGAAGTCATTCTAGATCAAAATAAAATTATACTGAAAAATGGAATGTAAATGTGTTTGTATTTTGGGGGTTTTTTGGAAATATTTAGTTGGAAAAAGAATGAAGTATTTGTGTCATGGGGAACTCATTTGAGTGTTTGGATTGAGCTTATGTGCTCAATCTCAAACCCATAAGGAAGAATGGAATATGTAAAGGTTTTGGTCTTGTAATCCAATTTTTTTTAATACAAACCTCTACCCATTTCATTCAAAACAAAATGATAACACTATAAAAGACTGTGAATAACTACTTAACTCTCACTAGTTTTGCAAATTAAATTAGAAGATATTCCTATGTGATCACGAGTTATATTACAATTTGATTTTTTTAATGTTTTAATAAATTTGAAATTCATTTAATATTAGTGTTGCCATATAAATTGAATGGCTAATAAACATTGATATGCATCAAAACATTTACCTAATAATAAATTTCACATTAAAAAACTCATTTATAACCTTATTTTAAATTATTGTTATATAAAAAGAATTAACTTTATTTTAAATTATTGTTATACTTATTAATTATAAAAAGAATTAATATATGAGTTAAACATATATATACATGTAAAACAATAATTTACCATGGAGATTCACCACTATTTTAACATGGAGATTTTTAACTTGTAAATAGACTTTGTTAAGATATCATGGCTCATACCCCATGGCCTACTAATACCACATGTCCAAAAAAACATAACTCATTTTCATATGACACATGTTTATACGACATTTTTTTAATTAATCAATTTAATTAAAAGGGCAAAAAGAGAAAAAATTATTTTTTGAGATAAATATAAACCTTTGATCTATCACTACTATTAAAAATATTCTAGAATATTTTATAAATATTAAATCCCTATTTTACATTTAATAATTATTAATAAATTAATTAAAATTTAGAAACCCGATTTTAAAATAGTTATGCCTATATTAAATATATTGAATAGTTATGGGCGATGACACTCGGTTGTAATTAAAAAATTATGATAAGTTTTTTTATTCAATTTAGGTTAATATTAAAATAATTAATATAACATTATGTGTTTATTGTGATAATGAATTACAATATATTAACTAGCATATAAATTCAAATTTTTTCATACTAGTTAAAATTTAAAGATATCTAGGAGGTTGGAGTGGGAGGGGTGCTTTTTAACCTCAAAGAAAAATATAAAATAAAGTTTGCTTGGGGACTTGGGAAAGCCTCAAACAATCAAGCCGAAGCACTGCCAGTCTGGCGAGGCCTGAAGATTATCATCTCTAAAGGCATCAAGAAATTTATCACTGTAGGTGACTCAATGGTGGGAATTCAAAAATGCATAAGACTTTCTAAGAATGAGTCCCTTCTTGACTCAGAATCTTCTCCCTTGATCGTCAGGATAATTTATCTTCTCAGAAAATTAGAAGATTACAAAAAATTTCATGTCAAAAGAGCAAATAATCATATGGTGGATATCCAAGCCAACAAGGGAGTGGAATTATAACAAGGAATTTTACTCATTGATCATCATAGTGTCATATGTCACATTCCTTAAATGAGATATTAAACATTACCCTAATGGATCACAGCTGGAGCATGGGAACTGACAAGGATCAACAATATATCAAATATGACAATATCATGAGGATTCATAGGAGCTCCTCGGGAGAGGACGATGATAGCTGGGCATTTAAGAACAGGTGGGCGCAGGGGAGTAAGGTAGCCATGTTACAAGACAAGTGGGCTCGCTTCCCTTAGTTAATAAATGGGACTTCAGGTGAGTGTAGTCTCAGTACCATCGCGGTTCGAGTCAATAGGAAATTGGCGGTGATAGAGATAGCGAAAGATGGCTTTGCTATGTTGGAGATAGGAAATGCATTTAAGTTGGATAAGATGGGAGTAAAATACAGTAAGGAGTAGGTGATTATTTATAGTAGCTCGCTAAAGCAACTCAATCATCGAATTATTGGTATGCATGGGAGGATAGCGAAAAAGATGGCCTCTGTTACTAATAATGGAAGTGGAAACGATGCAGAGGAGCTTCGGCGCAACAAGAGTGTGGCAAAAATGTTAGACAGTTCAAGTAAGAAATTCATTAAGGAGATAGTCAAGGAGATTCATGAAAACATGGCAGTTGTGTTTTCCCATCTGTCTAGTTTAGGGAAGGACATGGAGCTGATACAAAAGGCAATGGAACACCTGAACACTGGTATGGTGAATTTGAAACATAAAGTGGATAACATCGAATTGCGAGTTGAAACAACCACTATGGGGGTTTTGAAGGAGGTATTCAAGTTATGTAATGGCTTTGGTACAATGGAGAAGGAAAATGCAGTTGTTGCGAGTTGCGAGTTTGAACCTATCGTTGGGAGGAACGCGAAATTGGGCATGCCATCTGAGGCGGCTTAGGAGGAATATAAACCTGGAAGTCATGGGTAGCCTCATTTTTTTTTATCTCATGTTTTGTTGGATAGTAAATTACTGTGGGGTTTTCTGGAAAATCTATAGTTTAAAAGATGTAAAGAAAATATATAGGAATAAAATTGGTAGCAATAGGGTCTCTATGTTTATGTTTATACAAAAATATGAGACAGAGCTCTCCTCGATTATATGGGTCCTGACTCGTTTCCAGTTTTGTTAATGAAAAATGCCACCTGCTCCTTTAAAAATAAAATAAAGCTTTAAATATATAAATGTAAAAGAGCGTTGCAATAATTTATTTATTTTTTGGTTAATTTAAAAAAAAAATTACACTCTTTGTTATAAGTTTATATGAAAATGTCACTGTCAAGTTTAAGAACATTCAGGAGTATTTGGAAAAAATAATTGTAATGTAGGAGTCAAACAAATGTATCCCCTATCCCCTACTTTATTGGGTATTTGCGTTGATAAGTTGGAATGCTGGTAGGAAGAAGCTAGTTGTACTAGTCCAACTCCTCTATTTGGAATTTTCACTCATAACTTAGAATGTTGGTTGGAAAAAGCTCGTTGTATTAGCCCAACTCTCTCTACTATATTCATCATCCTTCTTCTTTATGCTGATGATATTGTTCTCATGGCATAGAATCTCTATAGCCTCAATAATCATCTAAGACTCCTCAAGGACTTCTGCTCTAATTTAAGATCACTTATTACACTTTCATATATGACAATGTTACTTTGGAGGAAGTGCCTTCATACAAATATTTAGGAATCCATATTTGTCATAAGCTCAATTACAATTCTAGTGTTCAAAAAAAGGTAAATGGAGGGTGGAAAGCTTAATATGGGTTTGAAAACAAGTGTAAATTAACAAACCTTTGGTTATGAGATAAGAAAAAAATATTCTTTGATACTCACATCGCTCTTATTATCTTATACAAATGTGAAGTTTGGGAATGATGCATCTCTAAACTGTTTCGGAGAAGAATAAAGAAAATCCAAAAGAATTTTATAACTTTTAATCTTAATGTTAAAAGCAATACACCCCATCCTATCCTCCTCATAGAAGCTAGTCACTTCCCGGTTAAGTGCACGGCTATGGTAAGTACTGAATGTACAAGAAATAAGATAAACAACATGGATAATAAGAGACTCCCTAAAATTCCTTCCAAGTCCAATCATAATCATTAGCAACTCAAAGGAGGATGGCATCAAGAAGCCAAGTCTTGACAAAGTCATTGAGGAATACAAGAAGATGTCCTCATGTAGGATACAATATTAAAAATATTATTACATGTAAAATTAAAGAGAATTTCTAGTACAATAAAGAGTTCATAAATAAAAGGAATCTAAGTTACTACAAGGAGTTGGTAGATACTCATGTATAAGATCAAAAGTATCTTTTAGTTTTGACTAGCACAAAGAAAGAAATTAGCGTTACTAAAATATAAACCAACTCCCACTAATTACATAAGCAAAATAGGCATTGGACAATTCCCAAAACATTATGGGATGTAAGAATCTATCATCTTTGAGACACTACGAGGGTTGAATATGAAAGACACATTCTCCTAGATTGCTCAACATGGACCTAACTTTAGAACTCAATTACAAAATAATCTCTTACAATAGTGACCTTTCTAACCTCTTACATATCAAAATTGGGTTAATCTTGGAATGCTTCCCTTATTGCGTTTTTAACATAAAAATAATATTTTAAAGGAATTTAAGTAATCTGTACCATTTAAAAAGTTGGATGGACCAATTTTGATTTCAATGGGAGTTGATTGTCATTATCATTATTTTTCAGTATTTTTTATTTGACTTGATAAGGATTTGAACATTGAATCTCATGATTTACATCATATTTTATGATATGATAATTGTCAATTAAGTTGCCCTTCATAAACTCATTATTAATTTTTTTAATTAATTAACAAGAAATTTATTTTTTTAATAAAATTTTGATAAATAAATAAATTAAAGGTTAACTTGTTTTATTCTGAAAAAAATCTCATAAAAAAATTTAATCTTTTCCATTTCTTAATTCACATCATAAAAATTATTGAAATTATAAATTATATGATTTTTATTGTAATATAATTTTTTAGAAAAAAATCATATTTATGAATTTAATTTGTCCCAATAATTTTTTAGTAAAAAAAAATATCTGTGAATTTAATTGGTACAAATGAAAATGTCAGACAAAATAAATTCCCAGACACCTTTTTATTTTTTATTTTTATGCCTTTCTTAAATAATAACTAACTGTAAAAAAATCTACCTAAAATAATATAATTTTATATTTAAATATTAAAAAATAAAATAAATTATAATTATTTTTAATTGTATACTCCATTTGAAAATTAGATTTAAATAAAAACAATATTTAAGCCTATTATTGATGAGACTAACCATATAGATTAAAATGTTGAATGATATTGATAGACTATGTCCTCACACCTTATCGATGTCTACATATTTCTCCAAAAGATAGATAAATATAAGAAGATATTTTCATAGTTTGTCGTTTTTTCAAATACGCCGATCTCTAAATATAACCTTATATTAAGAGAGCTATCTTTTAATATATTGGAGTTTGTTTACTGTTATAAGAAGGTTTGTTTTGTATTTTTTATGATTAAAATTAAATCAGGAAAAAAAGGAGTATTGCTAAGTTAATGAAAGTATACACATTTTACTTTTTCTGGTTTTAGGTTTCTGATTTCTTAAAAAGAAATATATGTTTTTAATCGTTAGATTCACTCAAAATATATATTAAATATGGAGAAGGAAATAAAACAAATAAATACAATAAAAATAATAAGAAATGGCAAGAGTGAAATAATCCAATCACATGAAAAATACTTTTATTAAAAATTATAAGGTGAAATAATCCAATCACAAAGAAAAAATATACTAAATGGTTTGAATAAATTAAATAAATAATTTTTTTTAATAATAATTAAATCTAAAATTAAAAAAATTTAAATAAATTAATTTAACAAAATAAAAAAAATGGAATAAATTGAATCAATAAAAATTTCAAAACAAAAAATGTTAAAAATATAGAAAAATTGTTTAAATAAATTCAATTAACAACATTTAAAACAAAAATAATTGAAAATTTAAAAAAAATGAAGAGACTTTCAAAAAAATGATATAAAAACAAGCCAAAAATGAGGAAAAGAAAAACCTATTAAATTAAATAATTTAATAAGACAATGTGATGGGTTTGAGGTCATAATTTTTTTGTTATTAAAATTAATTGGTTTTTTTAGTGTTTTTCCAATAATATTATTTTTTTTGTTTTTATTTATTTATTAAAAATAATTGGATTTTTTTGGATTTTCAATGCTTTATAAAGTGTTAAAATAAGAGTTTTAGTTTTTTGAAAAAGGTATTTAAAATTAAGATAATGTGGGGAGATAGTTAAGTTAGAGATTTGGTTGTGGATTGTATAAGTTATATGTTTTTTGAGATGCGCTTGAGAGATATAATATTTAAATTTATGTAAATTTTTATATATATATAATTTGGTAAACTCTTTAATCAAGATTTAATTTATAATGTTTTAATTTTTTTTTTTCAATTTTATATTGAATTTTAATTTTAATAAAACAAAACAAGATATTGTATTATACATTCAATAACTATAGATAAGGAAATTGATTCAAAATAACAAACAAATTTAAAAATGATTATGGATATTGATTCAAAATAATAAGCAAATTAACAATGCTAATGTGTAATGAAGTGAGTGCATTATATTTTGTTTTTTGTACAGGCTTTTTTGGGTTATTGATATGTGGTTTTATAGGCCTTAATCCTATAGAAGAAGGTTTCCCCACTATATATTCATTTTAAGAATTAATAGAAATGATTGACATACAAGAAAAATAATAATAAACACATTAAAAATAATTATGGATACTTATATTAAATTGTAATAAAAAAAATGAATTAGATTATAAGTCTATTTTTGTTTGGTATAAATATCTTAGCCTTGTGTTATGTAAATGGATGATTATATTGAATTACTAGTTGAACGTATATTAATATAACAATAGTTTGTATGTAAAAAGTTAGAATATGAAATAAATGAGTGCAAAATTGAATTTTTATATACAATAAGGTTTTTGAGGTAACATAATTTCTTAATTATTAGGCCTTCTCATATTCTTAATAACAAGTTTATAAATATGAAACAAATGAATATAAAATTATTTTTTTCAAATAATCACAATTACAAATTAAAGATGACTTTAGGAACAAAATTACATGCTAAATCTTATTCTTCTTTTTTATTGTTGTTCTTACTTGGTTTTGATATTTAAAGGTTGCATGCTCATAACTTGTCCATGGATATTTAGACATTTTCAAATGAGAGATTAAACTAGAAATATATAGGTGTATTTGAAACTAATGAAGTGTGTTGGAGATAAGATTTTCAAATTTTATCATTAATGCATATGGGTTGCACTTATAAAAATACTACTTTTACAAGTTTTATTGCTATTATAGTGAATAGTTTTAATTTAGTGACAGATGTAGTAGAGCTTGTGAATACACCAAATCTCAATGATACTGTGGTTTGCAAGTTCTCTGTGTAAGGATTAAATTTTGATTCCATAAACCAGTTCTCCTTGCAAGGATTAAACTTTGATTCCATAAACTTTACACTTAGAAAAATAACCATATTCCTTAATAACATCACACTTATAGAACTTGTTTCCTAGATAACCAATTTTTCTTCAAATATTGACCATACTATGAAATTAGAAAGATATTTTTCTATATTATAAATCCGATAAATGTTAAATAATAACTCAAATTAAATGAATTAAATAAAAAAACCCATGACCAATTAAGTAGCACAATTACCGAATACATTACATAGCCCAAATCCCTTGATACATACCACTTATTATACTTGTCGAGGCAGGTATATAGCGATCACTACGCAGTTGACTGCATATTAATTGCGTTGACTTGTTTTTGATATCATTCATTTAACCAAAGTTTTTCATGCAATTGCGCAGTGCAGGAGGGATGGTAAAGTTTAACTAAAGTTTCCTTGCGGTTTGATTGGGCAAGCAAATGAACCTCTTATTGCAGTCAACCTTTAATTACCCTTGAGAAATGTATTAATTTTAGAGCGTAATCCTAAGTTCTAGCTATCATGTGTGATAAATTTACAACATTATCCTAAATTTGATAACTTTAGGACATTATGCTAAGTTTTATTTTGAGGCAAGCTTCTAAATATCATATCCTATTCTAAGTTCTATTCTATATTTTAGTTTTAGGCCAACTAAGCAGTCTCGTGTAACCCGTTATTGGCATGTTAGCCATCTGTTAGGCTTCCCACAACTCCTAAAATAATAAAAGCTCCAATTCTTTGCTCCTATCTTCACTTTTGGTCTCAAATCAACTGACTCTGGTACTCGATCTCCAAGTGCAATCCCTTTCTTTGTTCGTCATAGAGGTATAGGCTTCTTCCACGACATTTCTAGGTACCATATCACCATGGTCGGATATAGTGAAGTGGCTAGATACAGTGAAGCAACATTGTCATTGAAGCAACATTTCTAATTACCATATCACCATCCCCTAATACAATGAAGCAACGTTGCCAACACAATATCCCTTTTGTCCTTTCACCATGTATGTTGAAGCTTTCTCTTTCACCGTATATATTTAAATCTTTCATCATGTAATCCATTTAGATTGAAGCATCCTAAAATAGTAGTACATTGAAAGCTCATACAACAAACAACAACAAACAACATCTTCTTCAAGTGGCTAGCATAAAAAAAAGCCATATTTTACACAAAATCTTACAAATTTTGGTATGTATGTACAAGCATTTAGCATTTTTCATTTATGTTTGTTTGTTATTGGATTTTCAAGAATACTGACACATTATAAATTAATATTGAAGCATTATAAATTATGTGTATATTAGCATTAAAAATTATGTTTATGTGTGGTCGAATTTCCAGGAATACTGAAGCATTATAAATTTTGCCTATATTTGAAGAACACTAAAGCATTATAAAGTATGTCTATGTTTTGTATAAATTTAGACATGTTTAGACTCAAAATTTTATTTTGTTTTGTCTAAATTTAAACATGTTTAGACTCAAAATTTTATTAACTAATTTGTTCGAGATACAAACAAATTTTCCTTTAATTCTTATGATTCTAGACTTAAGCTTAAAACAATTAAAGTTTCAAATTCGAATACAACATTAAAACCATAAAACATTAAAAATTCTAGGTTTTTTCCCTTACCAGATCTGGTCAGTTGTTGGCTATCTCTACTCGATTATAAGAGCAAAAGATATGTGCCTATAAATTGACTTCTCAACTAGATTCTCTTGGGCTTATCTTATATTGGAAGCTTCAAGCATATATATCTTCATTTCCTTCTCTATTTCTAAAGGATGATTCCTTCTTCTTCCTTTGAAGGATATGGCATAGCCTTTCTACCTCTTTTTCAGCTACATCTCATTCTCTCACAATCTTTAAGAGACCTTTCTTAGGTCGAGTAGGATTTAAAATCTTGTCCATTTTACAAAGGCTCTTTAGCCTTGGCAACATTCTCTCACAATCTTTAAGAGACCTTTCTTAGGTCGAGTAGGATTTAAAATCTTGTCCATTTTACAAAGGCTCTTTAGCCTTGGCAACCTCAACCATTTTTTCCTTTAACTTCCTCCTTCACATTTATGTTTTTCGGTGCTACCTTGGCCCCTTCTTGTAGACTGTTGCCTCATTCTGCATCTCCACAAGCTATGAAACATAAGTATCAATGATCTTATGTGAATCATTGAATGATATTATGCCATTGGACCAGGCCTTAAATATGCAGGTTCCCAACATGCATATCAATGTTTCTTCAAGAGCGTGTTTTAGTTTATGCCTTGCCTCTCCTTCGGATCTAAATATTCCTTCATCTACTCCAGGTGCTTCCTATGCCTTCTGCGCATTTATGTCTCCCTTTATGTCCATTTCCTTTTTTCTAACCGCTGTTGCAAATGCCTTTCTGTCCATTTCCTTTTTTCCAAACTCTGTTTATACATGTCTGCACTTTGGACACGAACACAACAACTGGTTGATGATGCATCGATTATGGCCGATGTTGCAATGATTATGGATGATGATGCAACAACTATGGCACAAAAAAGATTTGGCTCCTTATGTTTCTCTTTCCTAATGTTCGAGCCAATAGAGCAGACCACCTGTCTCAACGGTGCTTTGCATGGATGCCCAATCAACGATGATTTGCCTAGATGTCCATGTGTTGATCCTTTAATACAATGTATACTTTATAATGTCAATATGATTCATAGGGATCCGTTAAGTGACAAAATGGTGGTTTTTTTTTAGAATTCAAAAATCAACTTTCAATAGACTTTCCAAATAAGTTCCATAATTCAAAATCAATGCTAACTTTGAACTTTTTATAATTAAAAATTAATGATAACTTCCATGAGCGCGTTGGTCTCTCCAATCCCAAAACAACCATCTTACTTTGTGTCTTTCATTATGAACAACAAGTTTAGCGTCTTATAATGTATTTTAGAATGAACAACAAATTTAGTGCTAATGTGGAATGTGAAAGATGCACATAAACCAAAATTAGAAGAATCAACATTAAATTAACTTGGATTTCTAAAATTTTGGTAGGGTGAAAATATAGTCATGACAAACTAGAAAGGGTTTTGATATAGCTTTTCTTAATTGGTACTGAATATTATGATCACTATTGTCCACCGATCATGTTATTTCATTGACAATTATATGAGTAAAAGCTATCAATGCAAAATTTCAATTTTTCCGATTCATTGTTATGCGGCCACTAATTAAGGTTAAATAGACTTTTTGATCATTGGGGGAGACTTCAATTGTACACTGAGCATAGATGAGGTTTGGGGAAAAGGTAAGAAGATGGATCATGTGGGTTCCCGACTTAGAGAAGCCATTCTAATTCATGACTTTGTGGATGTTCTTCCTTCCAAAAGTGGGCCTACATGGGACAATGGGAGAACGAATGAGGCGTACCTTGCTAAGAGATTGGATCATTTTATCATTCATGAAAGTTTGATTGACCGTCTGGGATCTCCTTTTGTTTCAAATATTCCCAATTTCATATCTGATCATCACCCTATATCAATTAAATGGAATATGGTGGGTCATAGGCGGGGTTATCCATTTAAATTTAATAGGATCTTGCTGGAGGATGAGAAATTTAATTTGATCGTTAAATATTTTTGGTCATCTCACTCGTTTTTTGATTCTTCCAGGAAGACAGAATCATTTATTGACCATTTGAAGGGCCTAAGATCCTGTGTCAAACGTTGGCAACATATTAGGGTGATTTCCAACAGAAAAGAACTCAAGAAGATTAACGAAGAATTCAGAGTTTTATCTGATCAACTTATTTCATATAATTTTTCAGCTGATTTGACGACTAAGATTAGGGACCTCGAGAGAAAAAAGAAACACTTGTTGGCTATTAAGGAGGCTTCTTGGCACTTAAGAGCAGAGCCATGTGGCTCACAGAAGGGGATAGGAATACTAAATTTTTTCATAGGTATGCAAACAAGAGGAGAGATATAAATTCCATATGGGAGATACAAGATGAGAAGGGTGCCTCAGTTTACTCTCAGGAATACATATCCAGAGAGGCTGTTAAATATTTTCAACAGGCATATAGCAGTAAAGGGGGATGTGAATTTCCAAATATTTTATGGGGCATTGAGCCATATCCCACAATGTTTAATGAGGAGCAGAATGATATTCTCTTTGCCTTGGTCACTGAGGAGGAACTCTTGGTCATTATGAAATCTTTTCAAAAATATAAGAGCCCGGGTCCTGACGGTTGGACCATTGATTTCTTCATCCATTTCTTTGATATTATGAAAACTGATCTTTTGAATATGGTGGAGGAATCCAGGACAAAGGGCTCTATTCCTCATTCAATTACATCTACTTATATTGCCTAAATTCCTAAAAAGAAGCTATCACTCTCTTTCAGGGATTTTAGGCACATCTCTCTCTGTAATACCATTTACAAGATAATTTCTAAAACCATTGCAGTTAGGATGAGAAATATGCTCGCTGTGTACATTTCTCATGACCAACATGGCTTCCTGAAGGATAGGAACATTATTGAGGCTATTGCCATTACTCAGGAGGGTCTGCACTCTAAGGTGGAGGCTGCCTTTCTAAAATTGATCTCAAAAAAGCTTACGATTGCATAGATTGGGGTTTCCTCAGATGCCTTCTCATCAAAATAGGCATTAATATTAATTGTTTAAATTGGATCCTGGCTTGTGTAATTGATGTCAATTATGTTGTTCTGGTAAATGGTATCCCTTCATCCTTTTTTCAGGTAGCTAGGCGTCTGCGGCAGGCATGTTCATTTTCCCCACTCCTTTTTATTTTAGTAATGGATTCGCTCAGTCTTCACATTAGGAGGGCCATCAGTGATAAGGTTTATAAGCCAATGGTGATCTGCAGAAATTTCTCTTTCTCTCATAATCTATTAGTAGATGATATCTTATTGGCGGCCATGTTATGCAGTGTTACTTGGGATTGTCTGCACTTTATCATGGTGAAATTTCAGAAAGCTACAGGACTTTCTATTAATGAGGATAAATCATCTTTTTACACGAAGGATATAAACTCTGAGATGGCTATGTATCTCTACAATCTTTTTCATATCCAGGTGTCTCCCCTCCATGAGGGTTTGAAATACCTTGGCTATCATCTCAATCCTGTTGGTTACTCCCCAGCAGATTGGACTTGGATTCATGAAAGATTCATCAAGCATATTATGAGCTAGGAATACAAATGCCTCTCTTTGGTAGGTAGATATATATTATCTCAATCGGTCTTGGTTCAGTTATTAGTTTATTGGGCACATATTTTTTATATCCTTGCTAAGATCATCTAGAAATTGAATCGGAGCATGGCTAATTTCATTTGGGGCGCTAACAGGCATCATAGAAAATTCCATTTGTCTAAGATTGTGAACCTTACTCGGCCAAAAGCCCTTGGGGGGTGGAGTATTTTGAATATAAGCTTATTTAATTCTGCTCTTCTTTGCAAATCTCTATGGAAAGCAATTTTCGGGACCATCACTTGGAGTAACATAATCAAGGCTAAGTATTTGCATAATAGAGATATTCTTTTTTGGTATAGACTGGGTTCATTTGGTCCCCCTAAAGGCTGTTATGAAACCAACTCAAGAAAAGATAGAAAAGATAGATCAACGCCTTAGAATTCAGCCTCTTTGAGGGGGCAACCTCCTTTACATTACATAAATGAACAATTCTTGGATGATACAAATGAAAAGACCTCCTTTCTATATATAGGAGTCCAAGGGGTCATAATATAATCAGAGCCGACATAACAATAATAATGTAAGGGCACAATAATAACAATAGTGGGCTTCTATGGGGCACAATAGTAACAATATGGGCACTACATGGGTACATCAATATAATAAGTGGGTTGTACTAATAACAATAAGGGGTTACACTAGTAGTAAAGGGGCCTAACATGCCCCTCTCCTTCAAAAAGCATTGTCCTCAACGCTTGAGTAGTTCTTGATGCTTCTGTATAAAATTCTTGTCCTCCCATGTGGAATCTTCAGCAGGTAAGTTCTTCCAGTTGATGAGATACTCTGAAATTGATCGATTTCGTAGCTGTCGGGTTCTTTTTTTTGTGACTGCTCCAGGTTCCAATATGATTTTTCCTTCTTCTTCAATTTCTGGCAATATTGTTTGAATTGGGATCTTTTACAACTTTTGAATAAGTGGCCATACTTCTTCGTCCTTCTTCCATTCATCCCTTGCTTCGTTTATCCAATTTGGTTGGATAATAGAAATGGCACAAAACAATGCTTCCACATCCTCATCCTTGAAGAGTCTTCCCATTCGGTAAGGTCGCCATTTTTTAAGTGCATGTAGTATTGCCAACATTTCCTTCTCATAAATAGCTTGCTTGAGATGTAGTAGTAAAAATACCCAATCACCTACATCAAAACATTTTTCACTAAGATGTTGATCTACCTGTTGTTTCGTTTGATTTTGCACCGAAGTGGTGTTATCCTTTAAAAGTTGGAGAACTTTTTGTTGATGCTCGATGTGATCTTTCTCTGCTTGAACCTTTTTCTTCTTGATATGTCCTTCTATCTCTAGAGTTTGAGGAGTGGTAATTTCTTCCAATCCTTTACAAGATATGGTCGGATTCATTTCTTGATGCTCGATGTGATCTTTCACTTCTTGAACATTTTTCTTCTTGATATGTCCTTCTATCTTGATAGCTTGAGGAGTGGTAATTTCGACCAATGAATTACAAGATATGGATGGATTCATTTCTTCTTTCTCAATGTGATCTTTCACTTCTTGCACCTTTTTCTTCTTGATATGCCCTTCTATCTTGAGAGTTTGAGGAGTGGTAATTCTTGCCAATGCTTTACAAGATATGTTCTGATTCATTTCTTCATTCTCTGGGGTGGGGTCCTGCCGTATATCCTCTTCTTTTGATGTTTCTTGATCCTTTTCTTCCTCCTCTTCATATTCTATGTAAAATAAATTCTTCTCGGCACACTTATGACCTTTAGCGCATTTGCTATCACAATTGTAACAAAGCCCTTTTTCTCTTTTTTCTTCCAATTCTTGTGGTGTAACCCTTGTAGGTTGTGGAACGCTGGGAGAAACAACACTTCCATCTTTATAGTTGTGAGGGGTATGCTTCCTGGTTTCCATAATTTTGCTTTCCACTATGTCACAAATCCCTTTTACTCTTTCCAGTTGTTGTGGTGTTGCTCTAAAGAAGGTGTTGCTCTTTGTATCCTCATAATGTGCTATCATTTCCTCCGTGAAAATTGACCACATAACAAGTTGTTTACGAGAACAAAGCCCTTCATACCATAAAAATTGATCCGGTTCTAAATATGAAGATGCAATACATACCTTTTGTAACAAATGTACACCATGTAGATCAAAATATTGCTCCATTTGAAGTATCCAATTTACCGGATCGTTGCCATCAAACTTCCTCATCATGCTTTTTCTTGATTTTAGGAGCTCAATATTGAAACGGCTGTAACTCTGTACTTTCGGATCTTTAAGTTCTGAAATTGTGACCTATAGTAGCCCTCTGCATCCTCTTTCCAATGCCACCAGTCTGATCCAAATTGGATTCTCCAAGAAAGAGTTATGCACAATCTCCCAAGATGACCTGATTATAGACCTTTCCAGAAGAGCGAACTTGTATGAAGTGCCACGTGTCACTGCTTCGACCTTTGGATATGAAAAAAGCATACAAGAAACTAAAATCTGTCCTCTTTCTGTACCTTCTTACGAAATTTCAATCTGATCCCCAGAGAGAAAGTTATGACGATTTTCCCCAGGTCACCTGTTTGGAATGTAATTTAGGAATCTGCAAAAAGACCAACTTCCTCAGATCATATCTCCGCAAATATAACGCGAAAAGCTCTGAAATTCAGACCCAAGGTTCAGCGTGATTTATTCTCAAATGGGTTTTTTTTTTTTAACTTCTGAAACGTCGCAGAAAAAAAGTTATAGCGAAAATGCCATGATGACCTGTTTGGAGCAGCGAAACCCTAGAATCCAAAGCTCTGATACCAAATGTTATGAAACCAGCTCAAGAAAAGATAGAAAAGATAGATCAACGCCTAAGAATTTAGCCTCTTCGAGGGGGCAACCTCCTTTACATTACATAAATGAACAATTCTTGGATGATACAAATGAAAAGACCTCCTTTCTATATATAGGAGTCCAAGGGGTCATAACATAATCAGAGCCGACACAACAATAATAATGTAAGGGCACAATAATAATGATAGTGGGCTTCTATGGGGCACAATAGTAACAATATGGGCACTACATGGGTACATCAATATAATAAGTGGGTTGTACTAATAACAATAAGGGGTTACAATAGTAGTAAAGGGGCCTAACAAAGGCTCTTCCATCTGGCGTAGTTTACATAGGATAGAAGGCTTTTTTCCTAAGAATCTGGCATGGAATCTACAATCGGGCAGAAAGATCTTAATTGGTTTAGATCCATTGGTGGGTGAGCCTCTGGATTTCGATTTTCCTCATCAGCTACTTCTCCAGCTTCAGAATAGGGGTATCTTTTATTGGGATCAGATTATTGATAAATGGGTGGGTTCTATTCGCATTTGGAAGTCAGATGAATTGATTGGTCTATATGGAAATCAGTCTTCTCAATGGAACACGATAATATCTTATATGCAACATAGGGGTTTCTTCAAATCAGTGGAGGAAGATCATCTTTTATGGAATGGTCCTAAAGGGATATCAGCTGTTTGTGTTAAAGATGCCTATCTCATGTTTCAGATGGAGTTCCCTACTCCTCTAGATAATATTTTCCCTAATGTTTTTTGGAAAGAACCTTGCCCTACTAAAGTGATATTATTTTCATGGTTTGTCTTCAATAATAAGAATATGACGTGGGACAATTTACAAAAAAGAAATTGGCATGGGCCAGCTATTTGTCCATTATGCAAAGCAAATGAGGAATCAAACTATCATTTATTTTTGGTCTGTCCACTTGCTATTAAGATATGGAAGACAATGGCTGATCTTTTTGGACTGAATAGGATATCATTCTCATCTATTAGAGAGGATTTTCAGTGGTGGAGAAAAATGAGACCGGACGGGAGGCCTATTCCCTTGATCATTATTTGGTCCATTTGGAAATGGAGAAATAGGGCTCTGTTTCAAGATAGGAAGGTGATTTTTGCTCTTAATATAGACTCTATCATATCTCTCCTTCCTTCAAGCAAGGATCCACAGAATCTCCATCCTGCCAAGGATCATATAGGTCGCTCTATGGACCTTTCTGTTCTTCCCCACACATACTTTGATGGGGTTGCCTCGAATGGAATTTGTGCTTGTGGAGTTTTCATTATTCCATGCGTGGATCAGTGTATCAAAATCTTATGGAATGGTGGCAAGGGATCGAACAACAAAGCAGAAGCTATGGCATTAGCTGGTCTCCTTTGTTTTTGTGACTTCCTTGGTATTCCTGGTCTACATATTTTTGGTGACTCCAAGCTGATCATTGATCATGTGAAATCTGTTCATCACATTCAGAATATCAATCTCTTGGGGTGGCTGGAAAGAATTTCATCTATATGGCATGCTCACCATGATTACTCTATTCAACACATTGGAAGGTCTTACAACATGGAAGCAGATGCTCTATCTAAAGAAGGTCTTTCCTCTTCAAGTCAATACTGGCAGGTATACATCACTGTTGGAGGAATTCAACATAATATTCAAGAGTTTCGCCTCCCTAGTACATAGCACATTTCTCTCCACATTTCTGGTATGTTTGAATGCACTTTTTTTTTCTATCAATATGAATCTCTATATTAGGTACGTAGCTTATCCTGTAAATATATTTTCCTCTTGGCTCCATCTTATTACTATCATCTTCTCCTATTCTGATGGTTTTATATGCAGCACATCCTTAAAATATTTTGTAATGTCTAGAGACTGTACTCTATCATATTCTTTTCTGATTGGGAGCTATATCATCCCACTGTCTTGCTTCTCGGTTCTTATAAGTCTTATCTCAAGATTCTTCATGAGCTATTTGGGATTCCACATACTATCTGCCATATCATGTATATTCTCAACTTATATGAATATAATTCAACTTTTTTTTCTTACTGAAAACATCTCTTTTTTAAAAACTAAAAAATTATTGCTATTACGATTTCAGTATTGTAATATGAGAAATATAATTTCGGCAGGCATGCCATCTGCAACGTAGATATTGTTTCAAAAGTATAACGGATTCAACCATATGAGTCAATTGTTTTTTCTCAAACCTCTTTTTCTTAAACTTCTATCAATCCTCATTCCATAAAATGATATATATCTATGTATATACAAGTATATTTTATTGTTGTTAAGATGTATACACACCTCATCTATTATCTTTTACATACTTGTATATATAATCAAATTCACCAATCTTGACCTTCCATGAAGGTTAATAATACTAGTAAACAAGCTGCACAATTCTCTCAACCTCCTTTGAACAATACAAATACTAAACGACCTTAAAAAAGATCCTAATCAAAATAAATTAAATTGAAGTCTACTCCAACAAGAAAAGCTTGACAAACAATTAAGAAAGGTAAAGTTTGTCTTTTAATTACTCTCACATGGAGTGGGGTCTCATTGTCCTTTGGGGTCACTATCTCATTGAGAGATGTTATTATTTTTAAGCTTAAATAGTCATTATTATTGGTGGGTTTTTGTTAAAGGGTGACTTAACTTAATAATAAATACACCTAGAATTATAGTTGTGGTTTAAGTAATAAACAAATAATAAATGCACCTAGAATTATAAATTTATAAATTTTTAATGATGTTCATGTAAATTAAACATTGATACCTGCAAGATATGAAATTCAAGTACATAAAAGAAACATTACTTAACAAATATTACTAAATAAAAAATATGAACTTTTTATTAATCCAATGGAATAGCAAAGTAAACGACACCTAATGGAAAAGCATGATGAAGGTAAATGGGCTTTAAAACCCCTTCATGGGATGTGTCTTTTGCTTCCTTGGTGTGGTCTAATTCCAAACTTAATTAACAAATAAGGTAACAAATTAGAATTTGGAATCAAGAGAATAGAGTACTCCAACAACATAATTTTACTTAGATTGATATGAATGACTAACTTCAAAGGCTTTATTTATAGTTGAGCAATGGATAATCCTATCGACATGATCTTTCTTATAATAACTAAAAAATGACTAGATCAATGGTTAGTAATAACAATTAGGGTATGGTGAAGTCCACACATAATTAGTATTCTATTATAGCAACTTAGGTGCGTTTATTGGGTTGGAAAATAGCTAAAAAATAATGATTTTAGAGGAAACATAGTGTTTGGGATTTTATCCACACTATCCATGTGCAATTAATGGGTCAACATCTATACTTGCCAACTTTTTCCAATTTATGTAGTTGACTTATCAAATTCTGGCAAGTTTAAGGTCACATGATGGTGGAATGAAGTGTAGGATGAGAATTATACATACCAATGTAATATACATTCAGGTAGAACTACTCGAAATGGTGCAAGTGAGAAAATTTAAAGTGATAAGGTATTTCCCCCTAATGTATGTGGTTAGGAGCAAATCGTATGACTAAAATACATCACACTTATCAGTTATGAAAAGGAATGACCAAGGAGGGAATGGAGTGTCGAAAGAAGAAAGAGTTCCCATGAAGGGTGAAGGAGAACCAGTTGTCATTGACAAACCAAAGAGGTGTCGTGTGTATAAGGTCTTAATAAGGATGAGGTGGGTATACCAATGCCTCTTGAGATACTCCAAATAATGATACAACAAAAAACCATGGAAAAAAATGGGTTAGGTCAATGAGACAAAATGGTCACAAAAAAATACAATGTGGGTTTATGGGAGTGTTGATGTGTTTTGATGTCACACATCAAATAGAGTGATTCTAAACGAACAAACTTTTGATCAAACTTAATGTTGCAATTGTTCCTCATGCAAGTCCAATAGTGATGGTTTATATTTTTCAACATAGAGGAGAAAATAAAAGACATTAGAAAGGAAGAAATTGCTAATGTTTGTCTTATCATTAAATAGTCTTATGTGTTAGATTCATTCAACGTTTTATAGAATAAAAAATAAAGGTCAGATGCAAAGGATATCATTATTTCCCCCCACATATATGCATTATTTCTACTTATCATTATTTCTATTATTCATACCATTTCTTTATTTTTGGTTTTAATAACTATATATTATTTCATGTCGAATTACCTTACATTTTCTCCCTTTTTACTTGGTTATTTTCCAAGTTGTGAAAAATTATTCCGTCACTTCATATTCCTCTATAGATTCTTTTCTCCGCACATAACCAATTAATATACACAATACTTAACGATTTCAAGAATGTATAGAAGGTTTTGCATATGGCATTCTTTGCAGACCATTACATCCACTCAACCATAACTTTCACGAAAACCATTTTTTTTCGTACACTTCTCACACTCCATGTTTTAGTACTTGGTTGTTTTTACCTTCATTCCTTTTCCCTGCTCACTTGTTTCATTATTTACTGAAATTTATTCTTATTTACTTTTACATTTCACACTTAACTTATTTTCCAATTTCTCGCACCTCACCTTCACATTGCTATTATTTTTCATATCATTTTTATTATAAGTTATTTTAGCATATCTCCTTATGATACATAACATTCAACTTGACATACCACAAGGTGACACTTGGAAGATATTAATTGGCACAAATGAATGACATAACACGATGATTGGAAAATGAGGTTGAAACCAAAAACTACACCATGTGAGTTGCACAAGGTCTCGTGACTCTTTCTACTTCTAATATGAACACATTTTGTTAACACAAAATATTCAAAATATCTAGAATATGAGAATATCAATCATAGGATAAATTATTTATATATATAAATTATGTTTAAATACAAAAGTGATGTAGTTGAATTTGATGATGGGGCCCATATACATATTAGGAAGGAGTGCCATTTCGTAAGGAATCATGATTTTTGAGACATGCCCTTTCATAATTATTATTTATTATTATTTGTATTATTCCATATTCATGTTCATAACATTGTCTTCCCCTCTAGAAATACTTTGTCCTCAAAGCATATGGATGAAAAGTTATGTTATCATTTTCCTTGTCTTGTAATTTATTCACATATTTCCAAATTCTTAGAGTTGTCATTTTCGATGATACAAGATGATATGAAATTCTAATTGTGGTAGAGAATTGTTGGACTGTGAAATGATCTAACCATCCCAAATCAATCTTCCATGGAATTTCACACTTACAAGATTTCAAAGATGAATTGTTATCACAAGACTTAATTATGTTGACATTAATATTATTTGAAATGTAAATCAATTGTTTATGTCTTGAGTGATATGGATTCATTGATTGGTTAAGATATGATCTAGGGGATCCAAAAAATGCTAAAAATTTCAAAGTGCTCAAATTCTCCTGAAACTAGCTCCAAGTCATAGAGCTCATCGTTATGATTCGAACAACACTTGAATCAACTCAATCTAACACTGTATGAAGAAGTTATAATGCTCTGAAGTTTTGGCCAAACAAAAAAAAAGTTCAACTTGCAGAGTTTACTGTGAAGGGTACGAATGATGACATGGTAGGGCTGATTGGGTGTATGGAAAGGCAGGTGGGAGAATCACATGAAGTTATGTGTCAGATGACATCATCAGTGACCGGGTTGTACAATTGGTGAAGTGGCCTAATCATAGGCCATCGTGTGGACCAGTTAGAGGGTGTCACATCGCCCAATGAGAGGCCACCAAGTGGCCTAGATTTTTGTGCCAAAATTTATATGGGTCAAACCATCAACCACAGGATCGAACCCAAAACCTCACAGTAACTAATCTGATGCTCTTCCATTGAACCAAATATGTGACTTATTATTATACAGTGGGCATGGTATATTTAACGACCACAAGTCTGACAGTTGGAGAGAGGGTCAGGCCAACATGCATGCCCGATAGCCCCAACCTTGGTTATATTGAGGGGTGCGTGTCCACAATATAACTAGAACTAAGGAATAAGGACCGACTAGCCTGCAGTTACATGCTCTCCACGTAATCGAAGCTGACAGGAAGGGCAGATAAGAACATGAGCCATGGTTCTATGTGGCAGTTCATGCAACCATGTCGGGTGCTATGGGCAGGTGTAGTGGAAGGGCCAATGGCCCATGGCCACATGGTGTTGAATACGACCATGGAAGAGGCTAAAAGGGGTGCGACCAGCAACCCCATATAAATTTTATTTAATATCAAAATCATATCAACATAACCTCTAACGAAACTAGTGGATCAAACCCACGACCTACAGTATGTAAACCAACACGCCCAACCAATTGGGCTAGAACCACTTTGTTAAACAATTAACAGGGTGGAGAGTTATTGTAGAGAAATTTTGTAGAAAATTTGGTAAAGAGGGCATATTTTGCTCAATTTTAAGCCTTTTTGAGTGCAACAAGAGTCTAGATAGAGGTTTTTGAGTAGTGATCCAGGAGATCCAAAAAGTGCTAAAAAATAAAAATGATCAAATTCTCCCGAAGATAACTCCAAGTCATAGATCTCGTCATTATAATTCCAACAACGCTTGAATCACCTCAATTTGACACTATATGAGGAAGTTATGGCATTCTGAAATTTTGGTAAAAAAAAAGTCAACTTGTAGGGTTGAATGTGTAGGGTACAGATGTTGACGTGGCAGGGATGATTGGGTGTATGGATAGGTTGGTGGGAAAATCACATGAAGTCATGTGTTAGCTGACACTATTGGTGGCCGGGTTGTACGATTGTTGAAGTGGTCCAATCATAGGCCACCACGTGGGCCAATTAGAGGGCACCACATGACCCTATGAGAGGTTGCCAAGTGGCTTAGATTTTCATGCCAAAATTCATGTGGGCCAAATTGACAGCCACAAGAATCAACCCCCAAACCTCACGGGAAATAATATGGTCCTCTACTATTGAATGAGTTATATGAATTATTATTTACAGTGGGCATGGTATATTTAACAGCCACTGGTCCGACAGTTGGAGAGAGGGTTGGGACGATGGGCACACCCAACCGACCTAGTCTTGGTTATATGGAGGGGCGCATGTCCATAGTGAAACCGAAGGCGGGGTCTAAGGACCAACTAGCTCGCGGTTACATGCTCTCCACATAACTGGAGCCGAGGGAAGGGCGAATAAGAACAAGAGCCACGGTTCTACGTGGCGGTTCATTGGACCATGTTGAGTTCTATGCGCAGGTGAAGTGGAAGGGACAATGGCCTATGGCCACTTGGTGCCAAATATGACCACGATGGAGACTAAAAGGGGTGGGGCCAACGACCCCATTTAAATTTGATTTAATATCAAAACCATATCAAGATAACCTCCATCAAAATTGAAGGATCAAACTCATGACCTACGGGATGTAAACCAGTGCGCCAAATCAATTGGGCTAGAACCACTTTGTTGAACGATTAACATGACCAAGAGCTATTGTAGAGTAGCTTTACAAATAGTTTGTTAAATAGGGCATATTTTGCTCAATTTTAAGCCTTTTTGAGTGCAAGAAGAGCCTAGACAGGGGTTTTTGAGCATTCTGGACAACATGGGAGTGTTATTTCTACAAGTTGAAGCTTGATTTTTGATGTAGTGATCATTTTAGCATCTTAATAAGGCAGTCACCATTAGAAACTACACCCATCTATGTATCCCAAGATGGGTGAACTCCGTTATCAATTTGCAATTATCTTATGCTATGTTTTTGTCTTCTTAACACTTTAAAATTTCTGTAAATTAACTTAAGTTTGTGTGTTTTCATAATATCGACCCATTGCAAAAAGATACATAAAATAACCTACCAATTGATAAATAAAACCTTCACTTTTATTTTTGGATCATTTTGGTATTAGAGCATGGTTTTGTGAAGGTTTGACATATTTTTCAAGGTTTTTGAATGCTTACAAGGTCTAGATTGAGAAGAGGAGAAAGAGCACTTGAAGAACCTAACCCTCAAATTGGCTCAAGAAGACCACATACTCCACAAGTCATGGCTCTTGAAGAATTACAAGGAAAATAATTAATGTCTGAGGATGAGAGAGCTTTCATAAAAACTTTCTTTGATATGATTGAGATGGTGAAAGTGTTGTATAATGAAAGAACAACATGGTTGCAAGGAGAAAGTTATAATTGGAAAAAAGGTGATGGCGGTGAGGGGAGAAAGCCTCCACCTCCTCCTTCTCCTTCACCTTCTTGCTCACCTCCCTGTTTAGCTCCTTCTTCACACTGAGAACAACTCCTCCTATATCTCCAAGAGGGCATGCTAAGCCTCCTTTGCTTAAGCTTAATGTCAATTTTAAATTATCAGTGTATGATGGAGAATTAAATGCTGAAAAGTTGGATAATTTGGTTCATCAAATTGAAGTTTATTGTAGGATCCAAAAGATTGATTATGATGTCATAAATATCCAACTTGCTTCTCTTCGTTTTGGAGGTGCAACTCTTATCTGGTGGGAGGCAAAAACTCAAGAAGATTTGAAGAAAAGTGGTAAAATTATCTCTTCTTGGAATTATTTTATAGTTGCATTAAGTAAGAAATTTTATCTATTAGTTTACATGCAAAAATCAACAATGGGTTGACAAAATTTTAGACAAGCTAAAGGTCAAAGCGTCCAAGGTTACACACAAGAATTCAGAAAGAGAGCTTTAATCTTGGGTGTTTATTTGACCTCACAAGATACTCTTCTTAAATATATAGGTGGATTGCGTAGTTATTTGAGACATATTATACTTATGTTTAATCCCACCAGTATAGGTGAAGTATGTGTTTAGGCTACTCACTTAGAATCAAGAGGCGAGAATACTCCTCAAGATTCCAACAAGAAACCCTTTAAGTTTGGAGACAAAGGAAAGGGGAAAGCTAAAGGAAAAGGCAAGAAGAGTGTTGTAGTCAATAAAGAGGGAGAGAAACTTACTTACAAACATTTTTCAAAATATGGCCATGATGAAGGCCATTGTTGGAAATTACATCCATAATTAAAACTAAAGAATTTTAATAGCAAGGGGCAACAAAATATTGTTGCTACAACTCAACAAGATCTAGGATTTGATTCAGGTGATAAAATGAAGATCACAACCATGGGAATGAAAGGAATAACTTCTAACGCAAGTACTGGTTCTTCTAGCAAGTCTGTTGAATCTCAAAATGATAAAGAAAGAAGTGAGATTTTCATATCAGGATCATTATAAAGCATACAAAGGTTGATACACTATTTGATAGTGGATCTCAATTCAATCTTATTTTTGAAGCAATTGTCAAGAAACTTAATTTAGAGACTACACCTCATGCAAAACCTTACCCTTTGGGTTGGGTATGTGATTATGCTAAATTTCAAGTGACAAGAAAATTTAAACTCAAGTATACCATCACTGCTAATTTTATAGATGAGGTTGAGCTTGACGTTGTACCACTTGACATTTGTGGGATTGTCTTAGGGAGTCTATTGGTATCAAATTATGACTGTCTATTCCACTTATAATCCTCTTTTGATTATCATTTTTGACCATTTAACCTTCATATTCCAGCTATAATCCTTAGAAACTAAATGATATGATGTCAATATCCTTATTTTTAGCTTGAAATTAATTTTTGAAATTATTATGTTAAAAATGACATTTTTCAGAAAATTACAAGAAGTTGTGACTTCCTGTAAATGCTCCATTGTTTGACATGTTGCATAGCAGGTGAGCGAATTTGAAGATTGTGGGCATGAAGTAAAATGTACATGGATGGTGGATTACCTATCCACTTTTAGTTTTGAAGGAAATAAGTGTCCGGTCAACACTGGTCAAACCCAGCCACTTCAGCATAATTTCCAGATTTTGTGAAGAAAATAATTTCTATTTTGAGAATTTTTGCATAAATGAAGGAACTGATTCAATTTCGACCTTCTTGGATGTAATTAATAGAATTCTGTTAGGATAATATGGAGGAGGAATAGCTTCTTTTGTTATAGGATTCATGATAAATAACCTATGGGAGAAGACTATGTTTTCAGCTAGATTGTGAACATATGAAAGTACAGTTTGTGCATTTTTAATCTCTAGATTTAATACAGACTTCATTATCGAGTTTATGCTTCCAGATCCAATAGTCATACTCTTCTGAATCGTTTTTCAGTGTGCTTGTGAAGTGTTGAAGGGCCCTCATCACTATGCTGGTACACTCTGTTTTCAAGTTTCCTTACTAGTTGCATATTTAGATTTGAAAGTTAGAAGTTATTTTATGTGCTGTAGGAAAGGTTATGTTATTAAGTTATCAATTGGAAAGGATTTGCATTCGTTGTGAAAAGAACCTTGTAAAAGGATTCAACCAATTCTTATCTTGAAAATTGATATATATGCTTGCTGTCATACGATTTCCATATTCGCTTATTGGCTTTGACTTTAAAGATAGTTCATGGTTTGATTTCCAAGTGATTCAGATTGTAATTGTTAAATTCAATTTGCAGTTTGATAAGTGATTCTTGTAAAAAGATTCAACTGTTATTGGTTTGCAACATTACTCATCTTATTCACTGTTTGATTTAGTTAGTTATTGAAATTACTTTGGATTGTTATGATTGGGAAAATTTCTATTGAGCAATATTCTTGTAAGGGAATGATAGGATTTTTAACCAGTCATTAATACCCTGTTTTTGTTACCTAGGCAATCAGAATTTCATAAGATTTGTTTTATCTAGATTGATGCTTGAGTGATTGAAAATACAATGAAGGACTGCTTGTAAGAGAGCACCATTAATTTCATTTCACTAGGTTGTCATTAGAAACTTAGATCCTTCTAGATCTATATACTTTAGGTGAGCACCTCTAAGTGTACTTTCCCGGGTTGATAAAGGAATTAAGAGCTTAAATTACCTTAGTAAGTAGAGACCAAACATTTTGGTGCCATTACCGAGGAGGTGCAACTAGAAAGATTAAAAAAAAATAAAAAAAATAAAATTAAAATCAACAAAACAACAAAAACAGATTTAAATTTAAATTTCAGTCATGTTTATTTATGTCTAGGTTTAGGGATGAGAAAGGAAGATTCACAAAAACCCCCCAACCAACAACTAATCCACCATTAGGAGCAGAACCATTAGAAAAGATTGAGTACACAACACCAACTGGAAAAGTTACTGTGGAAAAACTTGAGGAAAAACAAAGATCAGGCCAAAGACTTACTCTCATTGAAAGACAAATCCTACTAGCTCATGAGGCAAAGAAAAGATATATACCTGAGACTTCTACAGTAGGGAAATTAAAAGAAAGTAGTACAAAAATCCAACAACCTATCTTTGAACAAATTTTCCCTCAAGAACTAAAACAAGAAGAAGAGATAGAAACCTTAGACAAATCACAAATTACAATGGCTGAAGACAGAGGATCCAGAGGACCTACTCCTGAACAACTAAGAGAGTATGAGAGACAAATGGAAGAAAGGAGAAGAAAAAGGGAGAATGAAGAAAAACAAGGAAATGATAATCTGTTTGGAGGAAATCCAAATCCACCAGAAACAGAGGAATCCACATTTAAATTTCCAATTCAAGATAGAGGAGAGTATATGGATGAGGAAATTAAAATGAAGAATATACCGCCATCTGTATTACCAAAATTTTATGGTATGGCATCCGAAGACCCGGACTCGTTTTTGTTCGAATTTGACATAGTATGCCGAACCTATGGATATACCAATGATGCACATAGACTTCGAATTTTTCTTGCTACCTTAAAAGCAGCAACACTTAGGTGGTTCATGGGATTAGGTGAACATTCAGTCAATGATTGGGATGATACGAGAAAGATCTTTTGAAAAAGTATCAACCTTACTGTCGATCAAAATATTCTAAAGATGACATCTTTAGAATGAATCAACAAGAAGACGAGACCTTAGAGGAATATTTGGAAAGATTCTGATATAATCTACAAAAATCAAAACATAGAACCATGTCTATTGATCATTTTCGAACAATCTTTCTTAAAGGCATCCGGGATGAGTATCTAGATGACCTCAATCTCATGGGAAAAGGGGACATTTCTAATTTACCTTTTGAGGAGATCGCTGACTTGTGTCAAAAGTACTCTAGAAATAGGGCAAGAAATGGAAAATGATCCATGACATGAAAAATCACAAAATATGCTACAGGAAATATTACTAGAGCTGAACTAGGTAATCTATTTGAAGATTTCAAAATAAACCTTCTAAGTACTTTGGGACCCAAATAGACACTTTGAAAACAAAGAAAAGACAATATGAACAAGAGCAAGAATTATCTATATTCTGTCTGAAATGCAGACGAAAACATGCTTTGAAAGAATGTCCTTTAGATAATGTGCAGATTTGTGGGTTTTGTACAGAAAATCATGACACTAAGGATTGCACAAAGATGAAAATTTTGCAGAATTACAATTTGGAAGCCAATGTAGAAATGAAGAACATGTATTTCATAGGAGCTAGAAGGCCATGGTAGCCAAGACCTCTAGGTATGTATCGAAATCCAAATTCAGCAAATTATAACATGCCTGTTCAAAATTCTTGGAATGTTCCTATGCCTTGGAAAAATTGGTTTAATCAACAATAGCAAACATACCCACAACAAAGATGGAAAGGATATTCTTTTCCTCAGCAATTTACTCAATAACAACCTCAGTAATATCAAAAACCATTTGCTCAACCATATTCCCAACACTATCAATCACAATACTCTCAGCCATATCCACAACAATACCCTCAGCAACTAGTAGCTAATCAAAAGTATAATCCTCAACAAACTTTACCTGCTCCCCCACAAATAAATTCACCTCAGCTACAACTACCATCCAACCATCCTCCTAGACCCACACAACTACCAGCTCAACCCATAGCTAACCCAAACAACCGAATAGATAGACCAGCGTACATCGTAGATGAGGGACCATTGTACCCAACTCTACCACTGCAAAACATTGAACTAAGGTCAGGTTGAACTTTGAAAAAAGAACCTCCACCTGTTTAAACACAGTCACAAAAAGAGAATCAAAATTATGAACAAGAAAACCAACCACGTGGAAAACAAAGTGACCCAACACAAAACAATCTAGAATAGGGTCAACAAATCAAAACACTACAACCACCTCCATTTCCGGAACGATTACTTCAACCAAAATTATCCACACCATTGTCACAATTTGATGTTCTTGATGAATTGAGAAATGTGTATGTCAAAATGCCATTACTCCAGGCAATCAAGGATATTTCGATTTATACCAAAGCCATTAAAGAGCCCTGTCTCAAAAATCCTGCAAAGAAAAGATTTGACCTACAAACAATACATGTCATTGGCAATTTAGCTGGCTTGATGTCGAATGTCATTTCCATGGAAAAATATGTTGACCCAGGCATACCTAGAGTCACAATAATTATCAACAAAATTTCAATTCCAAACACTCTGATTGATTTAGGAGCCGCAATAAATGTTATGACGTTGGACACAATGAAAACTTTGCAACTAAAAAATTTACAGTCAACCCCAATTGTTTTGGAATTAGCAGACCGCTCTAAAGTTTTTCTTGAGGGGGTATTGGAAGATATAATTGTTTCAATGGACTCTTGGGAGTATCTAATTTATTTCTTAGTACTACAACCAAAATCAAACTTAGGAGGACATCCACTCATACTTGGCAGACCATGGTTGGCAACTATTGATGCATTCATTGGATGTAGTTCTGGTAACATGATCATTTCTAGAGGCACAAAGAGAAAACAACTTACCTTGTACCCATCAGCACAAGCCCCAACAGTAACACAAAAATTATGGCTTGATGACAAGTACAATGATTAGGAAGAAATATACTCAGTTTTAAGCATCAATCAAATGTATGATATTGAGGAGAACAACAATGAAGATTTAGTGGAAATGTTTATCTCCCAACCTGATGTTTCAGAAGAATTGAGAAATGAATAATACACTACTGCAGATCACATGTTGGCACAAAGCTTTCAAGAAACTTGTACTATGTACTCTCTGAAAACAATATTTGAGGAAATCTTTCCAATCGACTCCATTACAAACACACAAAGCAAGAAAATAGAAATCAACCCAGGAAAAGCATTGAACATTGGGGCCTTTCTAGAAACATCTCAGTGACAGAGATTGCTTGAATTGCTCACCAAATACCAAAAGGCATTCGCTTGGGACTACACTGACATGCAGGGAATTCACCCAGAAACTTGCACTCACCATATCTATATAGACACTAGTATTCAACCAGTAAGGCAACCACAGAAACAGATGAATCCCATGCTCAAAGAGGTTGTAAGAGATGAATTTTAGAAGTTACTAAAAGTGAAGTTCATTTACCCCATTTCTAACAGCCAATGGGTATCTCCATTAGTAATAGTTCCCAAGAAAAATGGTAAATGGTGAGTTTGTGTTGACTATCGAGAACTGAATAAGGCCACCCTTAAAGACTATTTTCCACTGCCATTTATTGACCAAGTTTTGGATACATTAGCTGGAAAAATGCCATTTTCCTTTCTCGATGGTTTTAGTGGCTACAATCAGATTAGCATAGCCTCAGGAGACCAAGATAAAACAACATTTACCTATCCCTGGGGCATGTATGCTTACAACTTCCTACCATTTGGCTTGTGCAATGCACCAACAACATTTCAAAGAGAAGTATTAAAGTTTTTTGCTGATTTGGTCCACGAATGTGTTGAGATATATATGGATGATTTTTCAGTATATGGTGATCCTTTGACAATTCTTTGCAAAATCTTGAGAAATTTTTACAGCGATGTATAGAAACCAACTTGTCTTTAAGCAATGAAAAATGTTATATGATGATGAATGAGGGAATAGCCTTTTCTGAGGGAATCAAGCTAGACTGAAACAAAACACAATTATTGTCAAATTGGCCATTCCAACAAATCCAAAAGATGTAAGAAGCTTTCTTGGTTATGCAAGTTATTTTAGGATATTTATTGAAAACTTTAGCAGGATAGCATTGCCTTTGTTTAAACTCCTTGCAAAAGATGTAACCTTCAATTGGAATGAGGCTTGTCAAAATGATTTCGAGAAACTCAAAGAGAAACTAAGCACTGCCCCAGTTTTAAGGGGACCCAATTGGTCTTTACCTTTTCACATTTCAACTGAAGCATCCGACACAGCAGTAGGGGCTTCATTAGGGCAAAAAGAAGATGTTTTAATATATGCCATTTACTTTGTCAATAAAAATTTGACTCCTGCTGAACTCAACTACACAGTAACAGAAAAGGAAATGCTTGCAATTATACATGCAGTGAACAAATTTCGTCATTATGTAATTGGATATGAAGTCCATGTTCACACGAACCACTTCACCATTAGATACTTAATGAACAAATCTATTACTAATGGCAAGATCACCAGATGGTTACTGTTACTGTAGGAATTTAATCTTGCCATACTAGACAAACTAGGGAAAGAGAACCAGGTAGCGGATTACTTTTCTAGACTACAAAATTCAGGTGAAGCTGTCCAAGTTGAAGATTCATTTCCTGATGGACACTTGTTTTCAATTTCAGTGTTTACTCCATGGTATGCTGATTTAGCTAATTACTTGTCCATAGGAAAAGTACCACCATCTTTTAGTTCAAAGGAGAAGAAAAGGCTGATCAAACAAAGCGCAAGATATTCATGGGTTAATGGCGATTTGTTTTACACTGGTTATGATATGATCATTAGAAGATGCATTAGAGAGGATGAAATAATTGATATACTAACCTCATGCCATGATCAACCTTGTGGTGGACATTTTGCAGCTAAGAGGACAACACACAAAATTCTTAGCCTTGGCTACTATTGGCCATCAATTTTCAAAGATTCAAAGAAGTATGTAAGAAGTTGTGACAACTTCCAACGCATGGGCAGACCAACCACCTCCGATGAAATGCCACTACAGCCACAAGTGCATCTAGAGCCATTTGAAAAATGGGCTCTCGACTTTGTTGGACCCTTCAATCCACCATCTAAAGGTAAGAAGTACATTCTTGTATGTACCGATTATGTGACTAAATGGGCTGAAGCAAAGGCACTTGCAAGGGCAATTGAACAAGCAGTAGTCAACTTCCTTTTTGAAGAAATCTTTGTTAGATATGGAGTACCTAGAGACATAGTAACTGACCAAGGGACTCAATTCACATCAAGATTGGTTCAAGAAATTACTGATAAGTACAAAATCAAGCAGAGACGAAGCACACCCTACCATCCGTAGGCCAATGGCCAAGTGGAATCTAAAAACAGAACACTAGAAGGGATCATGACAAAAACAATGGCAACAAACAGGAAGGACTTGGCAGATAAGCTCAATGAAGTACTCTGGGCATACAAAATTACTTGGAAAAACACAACAGGGTTTACACCCTATCAGCTAGTGTATGGCAAAGAGGTCATGCTGCCAATAGAATTTCAAATACATACATATAAATTGGTTGCAAACTTAAGAATAGATCTCTCAGAAACCCAACAAGAAAGAATCATGCAATTGAACCAGTTGGACGAAATGAGACAACAGGCAGTGCAAAGGACAACAATGATACAACAACAAAGGAGACAGTGGCATGATAAGTTAATTAAGAAGAAGGAATTTCAAGTTGGTGAATGGGCATTAATCTTCGACTCAAAACTAAAATATTACAAAGCTAAATTTACAACCCACTGGATAGGCCCTTATGAAATCATTGAAGTATTTGAGAATGGATCAGCCAAACTAACTTCAATTGACCAGGACATACAAACATATTTGGTGAATGGACATAGGGTAAATATCTATCATAAGCCTGTCAGCAAAGAAGACTTCATGAGGACAATATCACAACAAAAGGAGGTTTAGATAGTACAGTAGTCAGCTGTAATATCTAAGCCTTAATCAGTTTCTGTTTTCTAAAAAAAAAAAAAAAAAAAACAAAATAATGTTTAGATATGAAAACCAGAGACGTCATAATCTAAACATGAATTCTTATGAGAAAACCAAGAAATTGGCTTGAAAGAATTCCTTTATAGTTTAGTTTGAATTGCAAAATAAAAGGATTTTGAAAGAAACATGACTTGAGGACAAGTCACATCATCAGTTGGGGAGAAGAAAGTTTGAATTTTTTCATGCTTTTCTGTCTCCCTAAGTTCATCTCCAGTAGAGGAAGGGATTTGTCTTTACATTTTCTAATGGATTCTTAAAAAAAATGATTGTTGTTTAGTATTTTCCAAAAGGATTTGATTTTAAACTCAAAACATATCTCAGAAAGGGACCTGTTATATATAATTTCTTAGAAAGGGACCTGTTATATACAAATCCTCATTCTCAGAAAGGGACCTGTTATATACAAATTCTCATTCTTAGGCAAGGGACCTGTTCTATGCACATTATCAGAATGGGATCTGTTCAGAGGAAGATTGCATCTACAAAGAAGAAGACTGCACCTAAGAAGAAGAAAATTGCAAAGAAGAAGATTGCACCCAAGAAGAGGAAGATTGCATCTACAAAGAAGACTAGACTGCACCTAAGATGAAAGAGATTACATTTAAGAGAAAAATGGACACCATCACAGGTCTGAACTATGCCTGAACATATCAAACAACAAAAGCCAGCCTCCAAACAAAGAGATATCAGAGGACTGTAAGAATTGTCATTTTAATATTTTTAATTTCTTTTATTAATTTCAATTTTTAAATGATGGTTTATGATGATTATTGATTTTAGTTTCTAAATACCCAGTTTATCCTATATCGTTCATTCTTATATCCTGTAGGAGTTAGTCCTACTCTTCTACCTATATCTTATAACTGTAACCTATTTCCTATTTCTGAACATTAGTCCTATCTTCTACCTTGTATATATTCCTAAAAGCCTGATCCTTAAAGCCTACCTTTTCCTGGATATGAAGTCCTTGTTCACACGGACCACTCCGCCATTAGATACTTAATGAACAAACCTATTACTAATGGCAGGATCACCAGATGGTTATTGTTACTGCAGGAATTTAATCTCACCATACGAGATAGACTAGGGAAAGAGAACCAGGTAGTGGATTACTTTTCTAGACTACAAAATTCAGGTGAAGCTGTCCAAGTTGAAGATTCAGTTCTTGAGGAACACTTGTTTTCAATTTTAGTGTTAACTCCATGGTATGCTGATTTAGCTAATTACTTGTCCATAGGAAAAGTACCACCATCTTTTAGTTCAAAAGAGAAGGAAAGGCTGATCAAACAAAGCGTAAGATATTCATGGGTTAATGCCGATTTGTTTTACACTGGTTATGATATGATCATTAGAAGATGCATTAGAGAGGATGAAATAATTGATATACTAACCTCATGCCATGATCAACCTTGTGGTAGACATTTTGCAGCTAAGAGGACAAGACACAAAATTCTTAGCCTTGGCTACTATTGGCCATCAATTTTCAAAGACTAAAAGAAGTATGTAAGAAGTTGTGACAGCTTCCAACGCATGGGCAGACCAACCTCCTTTGATTAAATGCCACTATAGCCACAAGTGCATCTTGAGCCATTTGAAAAATGGGCTCTCGACTTTGTTGGACCCATCAATCCAGCATCCAAAGGTAAGAAGTACATTCTTGTATGTATCGATTATGTGACTAAATGGGCTGAAGCAAAGACACTTGCAAGGGCAATTGAAAAAACAATAGTTAATTTCCTTTTTGAAGAAATCTTTGTTAGATATGGAGTACCTAGAGAGATAGTAACTGACCAAGGGACTCAATTCACATCAAGACTGGTTCAAGAAATTACTGATAAGTACAAAATCAAGCACAAACGGAGCACACCCTACCATCTGCAGGCCAATGGCCAAGTGGAATCTACAAACAAAACACTAGAAGGGATCATGACAAAAACAATGGCAACAAACAGGAAGGACTGGGCAGATAAGCTCAATGAAGCACTCTGGGCATATAGAATTACTTGGAAAAACACAACAGGGTTTACACCCTATCAGCTAGTGTATGGCAAAGAGGTCATGTTGCCAATAGAATTTCAAATACATACATATAAATTGGCTGCAGACTTAGGAATAGATCTCTCTGAAGCCCAACAAGAAAGAATCATGCAATTGAACCAGCTGGATGAGATGAGACAACAGGCAGTGCAAAGGACAACAATGATACAACAGCAAAGGAGACAGTGGCATGATAAGTTAATTAAGAAGAAGGAATTTCATTTTGGTGAATGGGCATTACTCTTCGACTCAAAACTCAAATATTACAAAGCTAAATTTACAACCCACTGGATAGGCCCTTATGAAATCATTGAAGTCTTTGAGAATGGATCAGACAAACTAACTTCAATTGACCAGGAAGGACAAACATATCTGGTGAATGGACATAGGCTAAAGATTTATCATAAGCCTATCAACAAAGAAGACTTCATGAGGAAAGTATCACAACAAAAGGAGGTACAACTAGTACAACAGTCAGCGGTAATATCTAAGCCTTAACTAGTTTATGTTTTCTACAAAAAAAAAGCAAAATAATGTTTAGATATGAAAACCAGAGATGGCATAATTTAAACACAAATTCTTATGAGAAAATCAAGAAATTTCCTTGTAAAAATTCCTTTTTAGTTTAGTTTGAATTGCAAAATAAAAGGATTCTGAAATAAACATGACTTGGGGACAAGTCACATCATCAGTTGGGAGAAGAAAGTCTGAACTTTTTCATGCTTTTCTTTCTCCCTAAGTTCATCTCCAGCAGGGAAGGGATTTGTCTTTACATTATCTAATGGATTCTTAAAAAAAAATGATTGTTGTTCAGTATTTTCCAAAAGGATTTGATTTTAAACTCAGAACATATCTCAGAAAGGGACCTATTATATATAATTTCTTAGAAAGAGACCTGTTATATACAAATTCTCATTCTCAGAAAGGGACCTGTTATATACAAATTATCATTCTCAGGAAAGGGACTTGTTCTATGCACATTTTCAGAATGGGATCTGTTCAGAGGAAGATTGCACCTAAGAAGAAGAAAATTGCAAAGAAGAAGACTGCACCCAAGAAGAGGAAGATTGCATCTACAAAGAAGACTGGACTGCACCTAAGAAGAAAGAGATTACATTTAAGAGAAAAATGGACACCATCATAGGTCTAAAATATGCCTGAACATATCAAACAACAAAAGCCATCCTAAAAACAAAGAGATATCAGAGGACTGTAAGAATTTTCATTTTAATATTTTTAATTTCTTTTATTAATTTCAATTTTTAAATGATGGTTTATGATGATTATTGATTTCAGTTTCTAAATACCCAGTTTATCCTATATCGTTCATTCTTATATCCTGTAGGAGTCAGTCATACTCTTCTACCTATATACTATAACTGTAACCTATTTCCTATTTCTGAACATTAGTCCTATCTTCTACCCTGTATATATTCCTAAAAGCCTGATCCTTAAAGCCTACCTTTTCATCCTGTACATATATTCAATCAACCTACAGTGATAAGTATCAATAGATCTACCAAAACTAAGCACGCATAATTAAGAACCAATTAAGTCACCAACTGCAGATTGGAAGTCATCAATTAGTAGGCCACAGAACTGAATTTTGAAGAAGGGATTAGGTCACGAAGACAAAGGATTTAAATTTTTTTATGGTTTTCAACCTAAATTTTTTTTAAACATTTTTGATAGACAAAGGGTGTGTGATCATAAGTAAGGATTAATGGCTAGTTCAGCGAAATCATCATGACCCGATGCTCTTATGATTTGAAGGCGCCATAATGATTCGTATTCCTCATGATTTCAACAAAGGGCTTGCACCATCCCAAATTTCATCATTCAAAGACCGCTTCTAGGACTCGATAGGGCATCATTAAAAATCCTTGTGTAAGGCAATGAAGGAATTATCAGTGAAGTATATGCTGCGTGAAGAGACTGAGGATTCGTTGCATAAACAAGTAATGAATGAAGGTCGTAAGAATGAAACCACCGTGTTAAAAAGGGAAGTAAGTATTATATTCATCACGATGTATAGGTAGAAGTCCGAACCTGTAAAAAACGCTGTGAATCAGAGCTGTTTACCATTCTAAAGGTTATAAAGCAATCCTATCTGAGATACATAATGTTGGCATTATGGCACAGGTTTGGAGCTATGGCACAGGTGTTGTCCTTGATGGCAACTCTCTCTGGTGACAGATCTCAATTCAGGCTTTCATAATGAAGGAAAAGACATATACGCAGGTTCACTTAGACGAAGCCGCGTATACACGCGGGTTAGACATTGCAAAGGCGCGTATGCGTATAAACGCACTTTCACGCAAGGAAAAGCGCGTACATGTTGGAGAACTTACTTTTGGTTCGTGGTATTTAGTCCTTGGTAATTGAACCTATGGTTTTGGGCCATGGTATCTCGTCAAGAGTGTTGATCCCAAGTATTGGGTCCATGGTATTGTTTTGTTATGGTTTTGGATCGTGGTATTGTGGAAGGCCTAAGACTATAAAAGAGGAAGGAGATCATTTGGAAAAGGACGATCTGAATTATTGAATATCTGATAAAGTGCTAGATCTGAAATATTGATTGGGTTATGGTGCAGATCTGGATCTGAATGAAGGAGGAACCTTAGCGCAAGAGAAGGATAAGTTCTATTGATGGGTCATAATCTTAAGGCTTGAATAATAGTATCTTTGTATGATTTTGATTTGTTATATGTGGCGCATGCTTGATCTATAAATCTAGTAATCTGGGTTAATTAAGGTCTGAATATTTGAAATTATCCTTTATAGATCTGTACGCAGGTTCAGGGAAGTAAATAGGCGTATACACGCTGGTTCTGTGAGTAAAAACAACGTATACGCAGGTTGGTCCAAACACAGAAGCGTATGCACGCAGATTCTGGTTATTGAAGTAGCGTATATCTCTTGAGTTGTGTTCTAGTAGCTTCTGTTTATTGTTGCAGTGTTCTGGGTTCAGAATTTGGTGTGTGGTTACTGTTACTGTGTTTCGGGTACAACTGTCAGAGAAGTGTCTACTTGATTCAGTTCTAATTGGTGAAAAGGAGATTGTCTGATGCATAAATTCTTGATGATTGAGTGATGGTCATGGATCCAATTTGAAAATTTATGAAACATGGTCCCTGGAAGAAAGAGAAGGTTGTAGCCTTCTGTAGGCTAGCACCTACGTACTAGTATCTTGGCTAGTGCAAGAGCTAAGGGGGGTTGTAGCTCCGTTCCAGGAGAAGCTGGAGAACGAGAGAGGGTTGTAGCTCTCAGCAGGTTGCAGCCTGCGTACTGGTAAAGGACTGCACCAGTACAGAATCATTGTAAAAAGAAGTTTCTAATTAAAAGGAAGATAGAGATGAATTGCAACAGGTGGTTTTCACCCACATTGGGTTTCCACCTTATATCTTGTGTTCTTGTATGTGATTGTCTTCTGCTATGTTTTACTGTTGCTGGTTACTGTTTATTTGATTCTGATACACAGATTAATAATCAACATCTATAAGATTAAGTAAATTATAAGTTTGCATGGTATACGCAGGTTTCCTTCTACATAGTTATGTATGTACACGGTTTTCACCAACTGAAGTAGCGTATATGATATGGAACTGAGAAAGGGATTATTTGACTTGATAATATTGATTCACCCCCCCTCTCAGTATTATTTCCAACAATAGGTATCAGAGCAGGTCCTTCTGAAGAAGCTTGATCGCTTGAAGGAAGATCCATCATCATGAGCAACTATGAGAGAGAAGCATCTATCAGGCCACCAATTTTTGTTGGGACCAACTTCGTCTATTGGAAGGTAAGAGTCACAACCTATCTACAATCTCTTGGTACAGAAGTCTGGGATATCATAGATACAGGGTATACTTTTCCATCCACAACTCCTACAGATTTGGCTGGTAAGAAGCAATATGAAACAAATGCAAAGGCTGTCAATACTCTTTTAGGATGTCTATCTCAATCAGAATTCGTCAAGGTTATGCAGTATAAATCCGCAAAATAAATACGGGACAAGATTGTTCTGAGCTATGAAGGAGATGAACAGGTAAAACGAGCAAAACTTCAAACCCTCAGAATTCAGTATGAAAATCTCCGAATGCACAATGATGAAAGTGTGGCTAACTATTTCCTTCGTGTAGATGATATTGTTAATTGTATGAAAAATTTGGGTGAAGAAATAAAAGAGGTTGTTGTGGTTGAAAAAGTTCTAAGATCTTTGTCCCTTAAGTTTGAATCAAAAGTTTCTGCAATAGAAGAAAAGGAGAATCTACGGAACCTTACCATGTCACAGCTGCACGGAATTCTAACCGCTTATGAAATGAGGAAAGGAGGACCATCAGACAGGAGAGAAGCTGCATTCAAGGCATCACGCAAAGGATATTACTATGAGTCAGGACATACGTCAGAAGAAGAGGAAGAATCAAATTTTGTCAAGAACCTTCAACGGGGTGCTTCAAGATTCAGAGGTAAGTTACCTTTCAAATGCTTTGCTTGTGGAAGAGTCGGTCACTATGCTGCCAAATGTCCTCATAAAGATAAGCTTGACAAAGGTAAGGAACTTGTTAGATGGAACAAGAAACAAAATGTAAATAAGAAAAGCTATTACACTCATGAAGATAGTGATGGACTTTCAAATAGTGATGAAGATGAAAAAGGCTATAATTATAAACTTTTAATGGCTTTTGAAGATGATGATTTTATGGATGCTATATATGAAGAAGGTCTTTATGAAGATATTTCTAGACTCAAAATTTGTTTAGAAGAGAAGAATGTGATCATAGATGCTCTACAATTCCAACTGGCTGAAAAGGAAAAACATCATGAAAAGTTAGAATGTGAAATTGTGGGACTGAGAAAAGAGATTGAGAAAACAAAATCTCTTAATCTTAGTTTTGTTAAAGGATATGACACTTTAGATGAGATTATCAAAGTGCAACGCTCTCCACTAATCAAGACAGGTCTGGGATATAATGAAGAAACAACTAAAGCACAGAAACCATCTACCTCCAAGAGTTATCTTGATGCAGCAAGGAGAAGTGAACAAATACCCAATGGAAATCACCAGGTAAATTAGGGACAATTTACCTCAAGAATAAACAAAGACTACCAGGTAAATGGGGGGAAATATACTTTAAGGACAAGCAGAAACTACAACCAGCCACAGGTAAAACCTTCTCAATTTGCCTCAAGAATGGATGTCAATAGGAACTACAATCATTTGGCTGGTAGATTTGATAATCACAGGAGTTTCTTCAATGTCCAATGTTTCTCTTGTCATAACTTTGGTCACAAAGCAGCTCAATGTGTTGCCTATAAGACAATCATGACTAGAGAAGCTCATAAACAGAGGAGTATGACTGGGATCATGAAAAGAACCTACAATAACTTCTCTGCTCTTGAAAATGAAATAGAATGTTCTATTTGTAACAATTTCGGTCATGAAGATTCTGAATGCAGGAGCAGGTTTCGGCAGACAACTCAGAAGGAGCAAGCCTCAAGTGCCAAATCATGGAGAATAAAAGAACCACAACCAGAAAGATGTGGTATAGCCCTATATGCGGAAGGGCAGGAAAATCAATGGTACATCAACAGTGGATGTTTGAAACATATGACAGGTGATAAAGAAAAACTTCAGTCATATAGTGCCTTAAAGAAGGAAAAGAAGGTCTCTTTTGGAAATGACACCCCTGCTCTCATAAAAGGTAAAGGTTCGGTTCAGTTGAAAGAAAGGGTCAAAGCTGGAAATGTCATGTATGTTGATGGCTTAAAGCATAATCTATTAAGTGTCAGTCAGATGTGTGATCAAGGAACTGAGGTAATATTTCGATCAAATGGATGTAGTGTTCGTGATCTTGATACAAGAAAAACAGTGATCAAAGGCAAAAGAACTCCAAATAATTTATACATATTCAAAGAAGGACAACATCAATGCTATCTAAGCAAGAATGATGAACACTGGCTATGGCACAGAAGATTGGGGCATCTTAGCTTCTCATAGATAAGGAAAGCATGCAAATACCAGGCAGTTCGTGGTCTTCCAGACATCAGATTCCCAGACAATACAATATGCAAATCATGTCAGTTTGGTAAGCAAACCAGAACTAACTTCCCTGAGAAGGAAGGATCAGCCAGCAGGCCACTTGAACTTGTCCATACTGATGTATGTGGTCCATCTAGGAAAAGGTCACCTTGAGGAGAAGAATACTTCATATTATTCATTGATGACTATTCCAGGATGTGTTGGATAGGACTTATGAAGCACAAAGATGAAGCCTTTGAAAAGTTCAAATCATTCAAAGCCTTGGTGGAGAACGAATCAAATCACAGAATCAAATGCCTCAGGTCTGATCGAGTAGGAGAATTTACCTCGAATGAATTTTTCGATTTTTGTGAAGAACATGGAATAAGAAGGGAATTCTCTACAGCTAGGACTCCTCAGCAAAATGGAGTAGTGGAAAGGATGAACAGAATGGTTCAAAAAATCGCTCGTGCTATGTTTGATGAGTTTGGAACTCCCGCAACCTTCTGGGGTGAAGCCGCATTTGCCGCAGTTGTTATTCTCAACAAGACAAATGTCTGGGTGAACAACACCCTAACTCCTCATGAGCTATGGTATGGTGAAACTCCTTCGGTAAAATATTTCAAAATTTTTGGAAGCAAATGCTATATCAAAAATACTGATGAAAATCTTGGCAAGTTTGAACCTAGAGCAGATGAAGGCATTCTCCTTGGTTACTCTCCCCACAAAAAAGCTTACGAGTGTTATAATAAAAGGCTTGGAAAAATTGTTGAAAGTATTGATGTGGTAGTTGATGAAGAAGGAAACATTCCTAGGCAAGTGAATTCCGAAGATTTCGAAGATGATGAGGACTATCCTTCAACATCAAATCAGACTTATGATGAAGAAGAAGCTCAAGAGGCACCATAAGAACAGATAAGGATAGAAGATAAGACTCCATCTAGGTACGTTTAGAAGAATCATCCAGAATCTCAAATTTTGGGGCAGAAAGAGGCAGGGATACAAACAAGAAGAACAATTGCAGAAGCCTCAAGCTATTTGGCATTGCTCTCCTCCACTGAAACACAAAATGTAAAAGAGGCATGCAAAGATGAATGCTGGGTCAAGGCAATGGATGAAGAACTTGAACAGATCGAAAAGAATAACACTTGGGAGTTGGTTCCTAGACCAAAAGATAAGAATGCCATAGGGACAAAATGGATCTTTAAAAACAAGTTGAATGAAAATGGGAAAGTTATTAGAAACAAGGCCAGACTTGTGTGTAAAGGGTATGCTCAATAAGAAGGAATAGACTTTGAAGAAACTTTTGCTCCCGTTGCTAGACTTGAGGCCATCCGAATGTTCCTTGCTCTCTCAAGCTTTCAGAAGTTCAAAGTATTTCAAATGGACGTGAAATCAGCTTTTCTGAATGGAGACTTAGAAGAAGAAGTGTATATTGAGAAACCAGATGGATTCATCCTTGGAAATGATCCAAAACTTGTATGTAGACTTAAGAAGGCCCTATATGGTCTTAAACAATCTCCAAGGGCTTGGTATTATTGTCTGGACAAATATCTTCATCAACAAGGTTTCTCAAAAGGATCAGCAGATAGCAATCTTTATATAAAAATTGAAAATAACAAATTGCTAATACTTGTTGTATATGTTGTTGATATCATTTTTGGCAGCAATGAAGAAGCTATGAGTCAAAGCTTTGCCTTGGTGATGCAGAAAGAATTTGAAATGTCCTTGCTTGGAGAACTGGCATATTTTCTTGGATTACAAATCCAACAAAATGAAGGCGGTATCTTTTTATCTCAAACCAAGTACCTCAAGCAGATTTTGAAGAAGTATGGCATGGAAGATTCGAAACCAGTATGTACCCCTATGGTTATAGGATGCAGCCTCAGTGCAAATGATGAATCAGCAGAAGTACATAAACCAACTTATATATCCATGATTGGAAGTCTGCTCTATTTAACAGGTACCCGACCAAATATCATGCATGCAGTGGGAATAGTTGGAAGATTTCAGGCAAATCCTAAGGAAACCCATCTTCAAGCAGTAAAGAGAATTTTCAAGTATCCTCAAGGAACTCAAAACTATGGCCTGTGGTATCCAAGAGATACAGATCTCACTCTTCATGCTTATACAGATGCAGATTGGGCTGGAAGTGTGGATGATTGGAAAAGCACTAGTGGTGGTGCATTCTTTATGGTTCCAGATTAGTATCTTGGCTCAGCAAGAAACAGAGTTCGATTGCCTTATCTATAGCTGAAGCAGAATATGTGGCTGTCACATCTTGTTGCACTCAACTCCTTTGGATGATGCAAACTTTGCAGTATTTTCAAATCACTTGTACTCCTCCTATCTCCATCTTATGTGATAATATAAGTGCTATCAGTATCTCAAAGAATCTCGTCTTGCATTCAAAGACTAAGCACATACCGATCAAGTATCATTTTCTCCGAGAACAAGTATTGGAACAAAAGGTCAAATTGGAGTATGTTCCCTCTAAGGAACAAGTTGCTGATATTCTCACCAAACCACTGCCCAGGGAGACATTGTAATACCTCAGACAAAAGCTGGGAGTAGTTGATGCTTCATCCTGCTATTGAAACTTGTCTATTTCAAGAGAAAAGTGGTTGTACGCGTGTTGGATGAAAAGGATCCGCGTACATACGCCGGTTTATATAGATGCAGTCGCATATATGGAGGCTTGATGGATATCAGCAGGGACAGGCTCTGGTTGAAGATAGTCTGATATGGGTCTGAGAGAGACTATTTGGCACAGATTCAGGGGGAGCAAATAAACTTCTAATAATGCATTGTTGGCATTATCTTAGAAGCTTTTGGTTCAAGTTCACAGCTGTTGTTGGTTTCAGGTGGAACAAATGCAGAGGGAGAACAGAAGGAAAACATGGTTTCTGATTTGAATAATGATTGACAGATGCTGTTGATATCAGTTATTGGTGACTTTCATAAGTCTTGCTCTAGATATTTCGTCTCAAAGTCATGTATCTCTTTTATGGTGTCAAGGTCATGTAACGACCTCTTTTGGTTTCCCCATTATTCCTGGGATGAATGATGTAATATGTAAATTTCTAATGTATCCCCACTTGGTTGGGTGATGGATGTATGTATACAGTCTTTTGGTGATAGGAAGGTCTTTTACGATGTATAAGTCATGGTTCTTCTTGAAGAACATCTTTTTGCAGATCTTGCTTACAGTCAGGGGGAGCATGGTCAGCACAACAGAGCAGAGATTTCAGCATGTACTTAGGGGGAGCACAACCCTTTGCCCTTGATGTCAAAGGGGGAGAATGACTTTGAGGATCTTGGGGTTGCCATCAAGTCCAAAGGGGGAGATTGTTGGCATTATGGCACAGGTTTGGAGCTATGGCACAGGTGTTGTCCTTGATGGCAACTCTCTTTGGTGACAAATCTCAGTTCAGGCTTTTAGAATGAAGGAAAAGACATATACGCAGGTTCACCTAGACGAAGCTGCATATACACGTGGGTTAGACGTTGCAAAGGCGCGTATGCGTATACATGCACTTTCACGCAAGGAAAAGTGCATACATGTTGGAGAACTTACTTTTGGTTCGTGGTATTTAGTCCTTGGTAATTGAACCTATGGTTTTGGGCCATGATATCTCGTCAAGAGTATTGATCCCAAGTATTGGGTGCATGGTATTGTTTTGTTATGGTTTTGGACCGTGGTATTGTGGAAGGCCTAAGACTATAAAAGAGGAAGGAGATCATTTGGCAAAGGATGATTTGAATTATTGAATATCTGATAAAGTGCTAGATCTAAAATATTGATTGGGTTATGGTGCAGATCTGGATCTGAATGAAGGAGGAACCTTAGTGCAAGAGAAGGATAAGTTCTATTGATGGGTCATAATCTTAAGGCTTGAATAATAGTATCTTTGTATGATTTTGATCCGTTATATGTGGTGGATGCTTGATCTATAAATCTGGTAATCTAGGTTAATTAAGGTCTGAATATTTGAAATTATCTTTTATAGATCTGTACGCAGGTTCAGGGAAGTAAATAGGCGTATACACGCTGGTTCTCTGAGTAAAAACAACGTATATGCAGGTTGGTCCAAACACAGAAGTGTATGCACGCAGATTCTGGTTATTGAAGTAGCATATATCTCTTGAGTTGTGTTCTAGTAGCTTCTGTTTATTGTTGCAGTGTTCTGGGTTCAGAATTTGGTGTGTGGTTACTGTTACTATGTTTTGGGTACAGCTGTCAGAGAAGTGTCTACTTGATTCAGTTCTAATTGGTGAAAAGGAGATTGTTTGATGCAAAAATTCTTGATGATTGAGTGATGGTCATGCATCCAGTTTGAAAATTTATGAAACGTGGTCCCTGGAAGAAAGAGAAGGTTGTAGCCTTCTGTAGGCTAGCACCTACGTACTAGTATCTTGGCTAGTGCAAGAGCTAAGGGGGTTGTAGCTCCCTTCCAGGAGAAGCTGAAGAACGAGAGAGGGTTGTAGCTCTCAACAGGTTGCAGCCTGCGTACTGGTAGAGGACTGCACCAGTACAGAACCATTGTAAAAAGAAGTTTCTAATTAAAAGGAAGATAGAGACGAATTGCAGCAGGTGGTTTTCACCCACATTGGGTTTCCACCTTATATCTTGTGTTCTTGTGTGTGATTGTCTTCTGCTTTGTTTTACTGTTTCTGGTTACTGTTTATTTGATTCTGATACACAGATTAATAATCAACATCTGTAAGATTAAGTAAATTATAAGTTTGCATGGTATATGCGGGTTTCCTTCTACGCAGTTGCGTATATACGTGGTTTTCACTAACTGAAGTAGCGTATATGATCTGGAATTGAAAAAGGGATTATTTGACTTGATAATACTGATTCACCCCCCTCTTAGTATTATTTCCAACACATAAGGGTATAACGTTACGAGTATGTTGACAATAACAATGTCAACATACGAGTAAAAGGGCCACGACATAGGGGAGATCTACAGAACCGGTTGAAGGGTATTTCGATTTAATTGGCAGTGTCTTGCATTAAACAATAGATATGCATAGTACTTAGGCTCAGGTAGTTTTCTTATCATAACTATGGTAAATTTTGTTTTTACAGCATAAGGGAAATACAATAATTTTTTACAAACTATGGTAGAATTCTTTTTACAACTGTAAATTCTTCTTACACATAGGGTAACAGGAGACAATTTTTTTTTTCTCTCATGGCAAACCAAACAGAGCCACAACAATTTGACCCTACCGAATACCATAAGGACTGCATAGAATTTTTAGGGAAAACAAAGACTGACATTCTTAGAGAAATTTAATGGGCATAATGAGCTAGCAGCAAGGGAGTTTGCCTCCTCATTCAATGGAGAGAGGGCCATTGTAGGAAACTTGTCTTTTAGGGTCTCAGAAGACACAATTGCTCAAGTAATAGGTATAAGCCCAGAAGGAGAAAAGTATTTTAAAACCAAGCAGTTCAAAGAGAAAACATGGACACATTTCATATCCAGGACAAGGGTATCATCAGTTGACTGGAAATCAGGGATACCAAGGAGTTGGCTCATTCATCCATGGGATGAAATAGTTTATGTTATTCAAAAATTTATAACCTGTGAGGGAAGATACAACATTGTATTTCTTTATCATATCAAATTGTTAATGCATCTAAGAGGAGACTGCATCATAAGCTTACCATATTTTCTTTTGCAAAGCCTGACTAAGATGTCTAAGACCATACAAAAACAAAGGAAAAATCAGGATAGGAGCCTATACCATTTTGGTTTGGTAAAAATCTTGATTGAATTTGAACTGCAAAAGATAAGTGTGACATGGAAGAAATTCTTGGTGACTAATGAGTTTATGGCAGATGAGGAGCAAGCAAAGCAGCAGAATCCACAGGAGGAACAACAAAATTTAAAGGAAGGGCAGCAGCATGCAGAACTATTGATTGATGTAGATGTTATAGAGGAATACTTTTCATAGTACAGACTAAGAAACTCTGTTCCATCCAGCAACAGTATCAGAACAAGGAGGATGGTAAGGGAGGAGGCTGAAAGGGCTGAATAGGATAAAACTTTCTCCACTTACACAAGAAGGTCCAGAAATACTAAGTTAGGTTAGAAAGGGAAAACGGTGGAGGAGGATGATATTCTACAACAGGCACAGTATGACTACATACAAGGATTGGAAATTAAAGACAAGGAAAAGGAGCAACAAGAACATAATTTCTCAAGTAAAAAGAAAAGAAAACTAGAAAGGAAAGTTAAGAAGTTACAACAGCAGCTTATGAAATCAGAGGTTTTGGAAAGAGTGGTGAAAAGAGAAAATAAAACACTCAAAATACAAAGCAAGAAGTTTCAAGATAAGAATGGAAAATTGAAAAAGAAGGTTAAGAAAATAACAGCCAATAAAATTCAAATTTGTAGGAAGGCCTACAAACTTTACAAGCAAAAGAAATCAATTAAAACCAAGTATCAAATCCTGAAGACAAAATATGAAGCCAAAATGAACATCAACGCTTTACTTTAGGTAGCAGAGGCAGAAGTAGAGGCAGAGGTAGAGGTAGCAGTCAGAATTTGACAGATTAGAACTCGTTTTCATGAGGGCATGCAAAATCCTGAGTTTGGGGGAATGTTCGTATCAAATTATGACTATCTATTCCACTTAAAATCCTCTTTTGATTATCATTTTTGACCATTTAACCTTCATATTTCAGCTATAGTCCTTAGAAACTAAATTATATGATGTAATTATCATTATTTTTAGCTTGAAATTAATTTTTGAAATTATTATGTTAAAAATGACATTTTTTAGAAATTACAAGACGTTGTGACTTCCTGTAAATGCTCCATTATTTGACATGTTGCATAGCATGTGGGCGAATTTGAAGATTGTGGGCATGAAGTAAAATGTACACGGATGGTGGATTACCTATCCACTTTTGGTTTTGAAGGAAATAAGTGTCCGGTCAACGCTGGTCAAACCCAGCCACTTCAGCATAATTTCCATATTTTGTGAAGAAAATAATTTCTGTTTTGAGAATTTTTGCATAAATGAAGGAACTAATTCAATTTTTACCTTCTTGGATGTAATTAATAGAATTCTGTTAGGATAATATAGAGGAGGAATAGCTTCTTTTGTTATAGGATTCATGATAAATAACCTATGGGAGAATACTATGTTTTCAACTAGATTATGAACATATGAATGTATAGTTTGTGCACTTTTAATCTGCAGATTTTATACAGACTTCATTATGAAGTTTATGCTTCCAGTTCCAATGGTCATACTCTTCTGAATCGTTTTTCAGTGTGCTTGTGAAGTATTGAAGGGCCCTCTTCACTATGCTGGTACACTCTGTTTTCAAGTTTCCTTACTAGCTGCATATTTAGATTTGAAAGTTAGAAGTTATTTTACGTGTTGTAGGAAAGGTTATGTTATTAAGTTATCAATTGGAAAGGATTTGCATTCGTTGTGAAAAGAACCTTGTAAAAGGATTCAACCAATTCTTATATTGATATATATATATATATATATATATATATATATATATATATATATATATATATATATATATATATATATATATGCTTGATGTCATACGATTTCCATATTCGCTTATTGGCTTTGACTTTAAAGATAGTTCATGGTTTAATTTCCAAGTGATTGAGATTGTAATTGTTAAATTCAATTTGCAGTTTGATAAGTTATTCTTGTAAAAAGATTAAACTATTATTGGTTTGCAACATTACTCATCTTATTCATTGTTTGATTTAGTTAGTTATTGAAATTACTTTGGATTGTTATGATTGGGAAAATTTCTATTGAGCAATATTCTTGTAAGGGAATGATAGGATTTTTAACCAGTCATTAATACTCTGTTTTTGTTATCTAGGCAATCAGAATTTCATAAGATTTGTTTTATCTAGATTGATGCTTGAGTGATTGAAAAGACAATGAAGGACCTCTTGTAAGAGAGCACTGTTAATTTCATTTCACTAGGCTGTCATTAGAAACTTAGATCCTTCTAGATCTATATACTTTAGGTGAGCACCTCTAAGTGTACTTTCCTGGGTTGATAAAGGAATTAAGAGCTTAACTTACCTTAGTAAGTAGAGACCAAACATTTTGGCGCCATTGCTGGGGAGGTGCAACTAGAAAGATTTAAAAAAAAAAAAAGAAAGAAAAAAAAGAAAAGAAAAAACTTAAAATCAACAAAACAACAAAAACATAGATTTAAATTTAAATTTCAGTCATGTTTATTTATGTCTAGGTTTAGGGATGAGAAAGGAAGATTCACAAAAACCCTCCAACCAACAACTAATCCACCATTAGGAGCAGAACCATTAGAAAAAATTAAGTACCAACACCAACTGGAAAAGTTACTGTGGAAAAACTTGCGGAAAAACAAAGATCGGGCCAAAGACTTACTCCCATTGAAAGACAAATCCTACTAACTCATGAGGCAAAGAAAATATACATACCTAAGACTTCTACAGTAGGGAAATTAAAATAAAGTAGTAAAAAAATCCAACAACCTATCTTTGAACAAATTTTCCCTCAAGAACTAAGACAAGAAGAAGAGATAGAAACCTTAGAAAAATCACAAATTACAATGGATGAAGACAGAGGATGCAGAGGACCTACTCCTGAACAACTAAGAGAGTATGAGAGACAAATGGAAGAAAGAAGAAGAAAAAGAGAGAATGAAGAAAAACAAGGAAATGATAATTTGTTTGGAGGAAATCCAAATCCACTAGAAACAGAGGAATCCACATTTAAATTTCCAATTCAAGATAGCGGAGAGTATATGGATGAGGGAATTAAAATGAAGTATATACCGCCATCTTATTACCAAACTTTTATGGTATGGCATCCAAAGACCCCGACTCATTTTTGTTTGAATTTGACATAGTATGTCGAACCTATGGATACACTGATGATGCACATAGACTTCGACTTTTTCCTGCTACCTTAAAGGCAACAAGACTTAGGTGGTTCATGGGATTAGGTAAACATTCAGTCACTGATTGGGATGACACGAGAAAGATCTTTTTGAAAAAGTATCAACCTTATTGTTGATCAAAAGATTCTAAAGATGACATCTTTAGAATGAATTGACAAGAAGACGAGACCTTAGAGGAATATTTGGAAAGATTCTCATATAATCTACAAAAATCAAAACATAGAACCATGTCTGTTGATCTTATTCGAACAATATTTCTTAAAGGCATCCGGGATGAGTATCTAGATGACCTCAATCTCATCGGAAAATGGGACATTTCTAATTTACCTTTTGAGGAGATCGTTGACTTGTGTCAAAAGTACTCTAGAAGTAGGGCAAGAAATGGAAAAAGAGCCATGACATCAAAAATCACAAAATCTGCTACAGGAAATATTACTAGAGCTGAACTAGGCAATCTATTTGAAGATTTCAAAACAGACCTTCTAAGTACTTTGGGGAACCAAATAGACACTTTGAAAACAAAGAAAAGACAAGATGAACAAGAGCAAGAATTATCTATATTCTGTCCCAAATGCAGACGAAAACATGCTTTGAAAGAATGTCCTTTAGATAATGTGCAGATTTGTGGGTTTTGTACAGAAAATCATGACACTAAGGATTGCACAAAGATGAAAATTTTGTAGAATTACAATTTGGAAGCCAATGCAGAAATGGAGAACATGTATTTCATGGGAGCTAGAAGGCCATGGAAGCCAAGACCTCCAGGTATGTATCAAAATCCAAATTCAGCAAATTATAACATGCCTATTCAAAATTCTTGGAATGTTCCTATGCCTTGGCAAAATTCGTTTAATCAATAGCAACAAACATACCCACAACAAGTATAGAAAGGATATTCTTTTCCCCAGCAATTTACTCAACAACGACCTCAGCAATATCAACAACCATTTGCTCAGTCATATTGCCAACACTATCAGTCACAATACTCTCAACCATATCCACAACAATACCCTCAACAACCAGTAGCTTATCAATAGCAGAATCCTCAACAAACTTTACCTTCTCCTAATAAATAAATTCAACTCAGCTACAACTACCATCCAACCATCCTCCTAGACCCACATAGCTACCATCTCAACCCATAGCTAACCCAAACAACCGAATAGATAGACCAGCTTACATCGTAGATGAGGGACCATTGTACCCAACTCTGCCACTGCAAAACATTGAACGAAGGTTAGGTTGAACTCTGAAAAAAGAACCTCCAACTGTTCAAAAACAGTCAGAAAAAGAGAATCAAAATGATGAATAAGAAAACCAACCACGTGGCAAACAAAGTGACCCAACAAAAACAATCTAGAACAGGGTCAACAAATCAAAACACTACAACCACCTCCATTTCCGGAACGATTACTTCAACTAAAATTACCCACACCATTGCCACAATTTGATGTTCTTGATGAATTGATAAATGTGTATGTCAAAATGCCATTACTCCAAGCAATCAAGGATATTTCAATTTATACCAAAGCCATTAAAGAGCTCTGTCTCAAAAAGCCTGCAAAGAAAAGATTTGACCCACAAAAAATACATGTCATTGACAATTTAGCTGGCTTGATGTCGAATGTCATCTCCATGGAAAAATATTTTAACCCGGGCATACCTAGAGTCACAACAATTATCAACAAAATTTCAATTCCAAACACTCTGATTGATTTAGGAGCTGCAATAAATGTTATGATGTTGGACACATTGAAAACTTTGAAGCTAACAAATTTACAGTCAACCCCAATTGATTTGGAATTAGCAGATCACTCTAAAGTCATTCTTGAGGGGGTACTGGAAGATATAATTGTTTCACTGGACTCTTGCGAGTATCCAGTTGATTTCTTAGTACTCCAGCCAAAATCAAACTTAGGAGGACATCCACTCATACTTGGCATGCCATGGTTGGAAACTACTGATGCATTCATTGGATGTAGATCTAGTAACATGATCATTTCTAGAGGCACAAAGAGAAAACAACTTACCTTGTACCCATCAGCACAAGCCCCAACAATAACACAAAACTTATGGCTTGATGACAAGTACAATGATCAGGAAGAAATATACTCTATTTTAAGCATCAATCAAATGTATGATATTGAGGAGAACAACAATGAAGATTTAGTGGAAATGTTTATCTCCCAACCTGATGTTTCAGAAGAATTGAGAAATGAACAATACACTACTGCAGATCACATGTTGGCACAAAAGCTTTTAGGAAACTTGTACTATGTACTCTCTGAAAGCAATATTTGAGGAAATCTTTCCAATCGACTCCATTACAAACACACAAAGCAAGACAATAGAAATCAACCCAGGAAAAACATTGAACATTGGGGCCTTTCTAGAAACATCTCAAGAACGGAGATTGCTTGACTTGCTCATCAAATACCAAAAGGCATTTGCTTGGGACTACATTGACATGTAGGGAATTCACCCAGAAACTTGCACTCACCATATCTATACAGACACTAGTATTCAACCAGTAAGGTAGCCACAAAGACGGATCTACCCCATGCTCAAAGAGGTTGTAAGAGATGAATTGCAGAAGTTACTAAAAGTGAAATTCATTTACCCCGTTTCTGACAGCTAATGGTATCTCCATTAGTAATAAATCCCAAGAAAAACAATAAATGGAGAGTTTGTGTTGACTATGGAGAACTGAATAAGGCCACCCTTAAAGACTATTTTCCACTGCCATTTATTGACCAAGTTTTGGATACATTAGCTGGAAAAATGTCATTTTCCTTTCTCGATGGTTTTAGTGGCTACAATCAGATTAGCATAGCCTCAGGAGACCAAGATAAAACACATTTACCTATCCCTGGGGCACGTATGCTTACAATGTCCTACCATTTGGCTTGTGCAATGAACCAACAACATTTTAGAGAGCAGTATTAGCAATTTTTGCTGATTTGGTCCACGAATGTGTTGAGGTATATATGGATGATTTTTCAGTATATGGTGATTCCTTTGACAATTCTTTGCAAAATCTTGAGAAAGTTTTACAATGATGTATAGAAACCAACTTGTATTTAAGCAATGAAAAATGTTATATGATGATGAATGAGGGAATAGTCTTAGGACATCATATTTCTCCTGAGGGAATCAAGGTAGACCAAAACAAAATACAAATTATTGTCGAATTGCCCATTCCAACAAATCCAAAAGATGTAAGAAGCTTTCTTGGTTATGCAAGTTATTATAGGATATTTATTGAAAAATTTAGTAGGATAGCATTGCCTTTGTTTAAACTTCTTGCAAAAGATGTAACCTTCAATTGGAATGAGGCTTGTCAAAATTATTTCGAGAAACTCAAAGAGAAACTAAGCACTGCTCCAGTTTTAAGGGGACCCAATTGGTCTTTACCTTTTCACCTTTCAACTGACGCATCTGACACAGCAGTAGGGGCTTCATTAGGGCAAAAAGAAGATGCTTTAACTTATGCCATTTACTTTGTCAATAAAAATTTGACTCCTGCTGAACTCAACTACATTGTAACGGAAAAGGAAATGCTTGCAATTATACATGCCGTGAACAAATTTCGTCATTATATAACTAGATATGAAGTCCTTGTTCACACGGACCACTCCACCATTAGATACTTAATGAAAAAACCTATTACTAATGGCAGGATCACCAGATGGTTACTCTTACTGCAGGAATTTAATCTCACCATACTAGACAGACCAGGGAAAGAGAACCAGGTAGCAGATTACTTTTCTAGACTACAAAATTCAGGTGAAGCTGTCCAAGTTGAAGATTCATTTCCTGATGAACACTTGTTTGCAATTTTAGTGTTAACTCCATGGTATGCTGATTTAGCTAATTACTTGTCCATAGGAAAAGTACCACCATCTTTTAGTTCAAAGGAGAAGAAAAGGTTGATCAAACAAAGCGCAAGATATTCATGGGTTAATGGTGATTTATTTTACACTGGTTATGATATGATCATTAGAAGATGCATTAGAGAGGATGAAATAATTGATATACTAACCTCATGCCATGATCAACCTTGTGGTGGCCATTTTGCAGCTAAGAGGACAACACACAAAATTCTTAGCCTTGGCTACTATTGGCCATCAATTTTAAAAGATTCAAAGAAGTACGTAAGAAGTTGTGACAGTTTCCAACGCATGGGCAGACCAAACACCTTTGATTAAATGCCACTACAGCCACAAGTGCATCTTGAGCCATTTGAAAAATGGGATCTCGACTTTGTTGGACCCATCAATCCACCATCCAAAGGTAAGAAGCACATTCTTGTATGTACTGATTATGTGACTAAATGGGCTGAAGCAAAGGCACTTGCAAGGGCAATTGAACAAATAGTAGTCAATTTCCTTTTTGAAGAAATCTTTGTTAGATATGGAGTACCTAGAGAGATAGTAACTGACCAAGGGACTCAATTCACATAAAGATTGGTTTAAGAAATTACTAATAAGTACAAAATCAATCACAGATGGAGCACACCATACCATCTGCAAGCCAATGGCGAAGTGGAATCTACAAAAAAACACTAGAAGGGATCATGACAAAAACAGTGGCAACAAACAGGAAGGACTGGGTAGATAAGCTCAATGAAGCACTCTGGGCATATAGAGTTACTTGGAAAAACACAACAGGGTTTACACCCTATCAGCTAGTGTATGGCAAAGAGGTCATGCTGCCAATAGAATTTCAAATACATACATATAAATTGGCTGCAGAATTAGGAATAGATCTCTTAGAAGCCCATCAAGAAAGAATCATGCAATTGAACCAACCGGACGAAATGAGACAACATGCAGTGCGAAGGACAACAATGATACAACAGCAAAGGAGACAGTGGCATGATAAGTTAATTAAGAAGAAGGAATTTCAAGTTGGTGAATGGGAATTACTCTTCGACTCAAAACTCAAATATTACAAAGCTAAATTTACAACCCACTAGATAGGCCCTTATGAAATCATCGAAGTCTTTGAAAATGGATCAGTCAAACTAACTTCAATTGACCCGGAAGGACAAACATATCTGGTGAATGGACATAGGCTAAAGATCTATCATAAGCTTGTCAGCAAAGAAGACTTCATGAGGACAATATCACAACAAAAGGAGGTATAGATAGTACAACAGTCTGCTGTAATATCTAAGCCTTAATCAGTTTCTGTTTTCAAAAAAAAAAAAAACAAAAAAAACAAAATAATGTTTAGATATGAAAACTAGAGATGGCATAATCTAAACACGAATTCTTATGAGAAAACCAAGAAATTGGCTTGTAAGAATTCGTTTTTAGTTTAGTTTGAATTGAAAAATAAAAGGATTCCTAAAGAAACATGACTTGGGGACAAGTCACATCATCAGTTGGGGAGAAGAAAGTCTAAACTTGTTCATGCTTTTCTTTCTCCCTAAGTTCATCTCCAGCAGAAGAAGGGATTTGTCTTTACATTTTCTAATGGATTCTTAAAAAAAAATGATTGTTGTTCAGTATTTTCCAAAAGGATTTGATTTTAAACTCAGAACATATCTCAGAAAGGGACCTGTTATATACAAATTCTCATTCTTAGAAAGGGACCCATTTTATACAAATTCTCATTCTCAGAAAGGGAGCTGTTATATACAAATTCTCATTCTCAGGAAAGGGACCTACTGTTTGGACATTATCATAATGGGATCTGTTCAGAGGAAGATTGCATCTACAAAGAAGAAGACTGCACCTAAGAAGAAGAAAATTGCAAAGAAGAAGACTGCACCCAAGAAGAGGAAGATTGCATCTACAAAGAAGACTGGACTGCACCTAAGAAGAAAGAGATTACATTTAAGAGAAAAATGGACACCATCACAGGTCTAAACTATGCCTAAACATATCAAACAACAAAAGCCATCCTCCAAACAAAGAGATATCAGAGCACTGTAAGAATTTTCATGTTAATATTTTTAATTTCTTTTATTAATTTCAATTTTTAAATGATGGTTTATGATGATTATTGATTTCAGTTTCTAAATACCCAGTTTATCCTATATCGTTCATTCTTATATCCTGTAGGAGATAGTCCTACTCTTCTACCTATATCCTATAACTGTAACCTATTTCCTATTTCTGAACATTAGTCCTATCTTCTACCCTATATATATTCCTAAAAGCCTGATCCTTAAAGCCTACCTTTTCATCCTGTACATATATTCAATCAACCTACAGTCATAAGTATCAACAGATCTACCAAAACTAAGCATGCATACTTAAGAACCAATTAAGTCACCAACTGTAGATTGGAAGTCATCAATTAGTAGGCCACAGAACCGAATTTTGAAGAAGGGATCAGGTCACGAAGACAAAGGATTTAAAAATCTTTATGGTTTTCAACCTATTTTTTTTTTTAAAACATTTTTGATAGACAAAGGGTATGTGATCATAAGTAAGGATTAACGGCTAGTTCAGCGAAATCATCATGACCCGATGCTCTTACGATCTGAAGGCGCCATAATGATCCGTATTCCTCATGATTTCAACAAAGGGCTTGCACCATACCCAATTTCATCATTCAAAGACCGCTGCTAGGACTCCATAGGGCATCATTAAAAATCCTTGTGTAAGGCATTGAAGGAATTATCAGTGAAGTATATGCTGCGTGAAGAGACTGAGGATTCGTTGCATAAACAAGTAATGAATGAAGGTCGTAAGAATGAAACCACCGTGTTAAAAAGGGAAGTAAGTATTATATTTATCACAAAGTATAGGTAGAAGTCCAAACCTATAGAAAATGCTGTGAATTAGATTTGTTTACCATTCTAAAGGTTATAAAGCAATCCTATATGAGATACATAAGGGTATAGCGCTACGAGTATGTTGACAATAACAATGTCAACATATGAGTAAAAGGGTCATGGCATAGGAGAGATTCTACAGAACCGGTTGAAGGGTATTTCGATTTAATTGGCACCGTCTTTAATTAAATAAGAGATATACATAGTACTCAGTCTTAGGTAGTTTTCTTCTCATAACTATGGTAAATTTTGTTTTTACAGCATAAGGGAAATACAATAATTTTCTACAAACTATGGTAGAATTCTTTTTACAACTGTAAATTCTTCTTACGCATAGGGTAACAGGAGATAAAAAAATTTCTCTAATGGCAAACCAAACAGAGCCACAACAATTTGACCCTACCGAATACCATAAGGACTGCATAGAAATTTTTAGGGCAAAACAATGGTTGACATTCTTAGAGAACTTTAATGGGCATAATGAGTTAGTAGCAAGGGAGTTTTCATCCTCATTCAATGGAGAGAGGGCCATTGTAGGAAACTTGTCTTTTAGGGTCTCAGAAGACACAATTGCTCAAGTAATAGGTATAAGCCTAGAAGGAGAAAAGTATTTTAAAACCAAGCAGTTCAAAGAGAAAACATGGACACATTTCATATCCAAGACAAGGGTATCATCAGTTGACTAGAAATCAGGGATACCAAGGAGATGGCTCGTTCATCCATGGGATGAAATAGTTTATGTTATTAAAAAATTTATAACTTGTGAGGGAAGATACAACATTGTATTTCTTTATCATATCAAATTGTTAATGCATCTAAGAGGAGACTACATCATAAGCTTACCATATTTTCTTTTGCAAAGCCTGACTAAGATTTCTAAGACCATACAAAACAAAGGAAAAATTAGGATATGAACCTATACCATTTTGGTTTGGTAAAAATATTGATTGAATTTGAACTGCAAAAGATAAGTGTGACATGGAAGAAATTCTTGGTTACCAATGATTTTATGCCAGATGAGGAGCAAGCAAAGCATCAGAATCCACAGGAGGAACAACAAAATTTAAAGGAAGGGCAACAACATGCAGAACTATTGATTGATGTAGATGCTATAAAGGAATACTTTTCAGAGTACAGACTAAGTAACTCTGTTCCGCCCAGCAGCAGTATCAAAACAAGGAGGATGGTAAGGGAGGAGGCTGAAAGGGCTGAATAGGATAAAATTTTCTCCACTTACACAAGAAGGTCCAGAAATACTAAGTTAGGTTAGAAATGGAAAATGGTGGAGGAGGATGATATTCTACAACAGGCAAAATATGACTACATACAAGGATTGGAAAGTAAAGACAAGGAAAAGGAACAACAAGAACATAAATTCTTAGGTAAAAAGAAAATAAAACTGGAAAGGAAAGTTGAGAAGTTACAACAACAGCTTATGGAATCAGAGGTTTTGGAAAGAGTGGTGAAAAGAGAAAATGAAACACTCAAAATACAAAGCAAGAAGTTTCAAGATGAGAATGAAAAATTGAAAAAGAAGGTTAAGAAACTCACAACTTATAAAATGCAAATTTGTAGGAAGGCCTACAAACTTTACAAGCAAAAGAAAGCAATTAAAACCAAGTATCAAATCCTGAAGACAGAGTATGAAGCCCAAATGAACATCAACGCTTTACTTCAGGCAGTAGAGGCAGAAGCAGAGGTAGAGGCAGAGGTAGAAGTCAGAATTTGACAGGTTAGAATTCATTTGCATGAGGGCATGCAAAATCTTGAGTTTGGGGGAATGTTGGTATCAAATTATGACTGTCCATTCCACTTAAAATCCTCTTTTGATTATCATTTTTGACCATTTAACCTTCATATTCCAACTATAATCCTTAGAAACTAAATGATATGATGTCATTATCATTATTTTTAGCTTGAAATTAATTTTTGAAATTATTATGTTAAAAATGACATTTTTCAGAAAATTACAAGAGGTTGTCATTTCCTGTAAATGCTCCATTGTTTGACATGTTGCATAGTAGGTGAGCAAATTTGAAGATCGTGGGCATGAAGTAAAATGTACACGGATGGTGGATTACCTATCCACTTTCGGTTTTGAAGGAAATAAGTGTCCGGTCAATGCTGGTCAAACCCAGCCACTTCAACATAATTTCCAGATTTTGTGAAGAAAATAATTTCTATTTTGAGAATTTTTGCATAAATTAAGGAACTGATTCAATTTCGACCTTATTGGATGTAATTAATAGAATTCTATTAGGATAATATGGAGGAGGAATAACTTCTTTTGTTATAGGATTCATGATAAATAACCTATGGGAAAAGACTATGTTCTCAGCTAGATTGTGAACATATGAATGTACAGTTTGTGCATTTTTAATCTCTAGATTTAATATAAACTTCATTATTGAGTTTATGCTTCTAGTTCCAATATTCATACTCTTCTGAATCGTTTTTCAATGTGCTTATGAAGCATTGAAGGGCCCTCATCACTATGCTGGTACACTCTGTTTTCAAGTTTCCTTACTAGTTGCATATTTAGATTTGAAATTTAGAAGTTATTTTATGTGCTGTAGGAAAGGTTATGTTATTAAGTTATCAATTGGAAATGATTTGCATCGTTGTGAAAAGAACCTTGTAAAAGGATTCAACCAATTCTTATCTTGAAAATTGATATATATGCTTGCTGTCATACAATTTCCATATTTGCTTATTGGATTTGACCTTAAAGATAGTTCATGGTTTGATTTCCAAGTGATTGAGACTGTAATTGTTAAATTCAGTTTGAAGTTTGATAAGTGATTCTTGGAAAAAGATTCAACTGTTATTGGTTTGCAACATTACTCATCTTATTCACTGTTTGATTTAGTTAGTTATTGAAATTACTTTGGATTGTTATGATTGGGGAAATTTCTATTGAGCAATATTCTTGTAAGGGAATGATAGGATTTTTAACCAGTCATTAATACTCTGTTTTTGTTACCTAGGCAATCAGAATTTCATAAGCTTTGTTTTATCTAGATTGATGCTTGAGTGATTGAAAAGACAATGAAGGACCTCTTGTAAGAGAGCACTGTTAATTTCATTTCACTAGACTGTCTTTAGAAACTTAGATCCTTTTAGATCTATATACTTTAGGTGAGCACCTCTAAGTGTACTTTCCTGGGTTGATAAAGGAATTAAGAGCTTAACTTACTTTAGTAAGTACAGACCAAACAGAGTCCATATTTATATTACTGAAAAGCCATATTCTATTGTCATGAGAGCAAGTATCATCTTTTCAAAGATGGAGTTGAGTATATTGTTAGAGCACATTGCCATCACTACTAATTTTATAGATGAGGTTGAGCTTGATGTTGTACCACTTGACATTTGTGGTATCATCTTGGGGAGTCCATATTTATATTACCAAAAAGCCATATTCTATTGTCATGAGAGCAAGTATCATCTTTTCAAATATGGAGTTGAGTATATTGTTAGAGCACATTGCAAGAAGATGAACTTATCTCTTGTTAGTGTGGGACAAATGAAAAGGCTTGTGAATTCTAGTAAGAATTTTGTATTGTTGGTGATAAAAGCTAAACATATTGCTGAATCTGAAGCTTTCTCAGGACGTGATTCTAAACTCAAGCATGAATTGGTTGAAGTTGTTAATACTTATGACAATATTTTTCAGGAACATAAAGGGTTATCTCAAAAAAGAGGAATCCAACATGAGATACAATTGCAGTAGGTGCACTACTTCTGAATATTGGCATGTATAGAATTATAGTCTTGGAGTATGCAAAGATCAAGCAGCAAATACAAGCGCTGCTTGACAAAGGGGTCATCAAACCTAGTACATTTCCTTGTGGGTCTCCTATTTCTTTGGTTCCAAAGAAAGATGGTACATGCGACATGTGTGTGGATTTTTGGGTTTGAACAAGATTACGATAAATAATCGTTATCCTCTTCCTCAAATTAATGATTTGCTATATCAGTTATAGAATGTTGTTTATTTTACTAAGTTAGATTTGAGAAGTGGTTATCATCATATAAGGATTACTAAAGATGATATTTGGAAAAATACTTTTAAGACAAAATAATTATTGTTTGAATGGTTAGTTATGTCATTTGGGCTTTGCAATGCACCTGCTACATTCATAAGAGTTATGAATGATTTATTGTGACCATTCCTTGATGATTTTGTTATAGCCTCCTTTGATGATATTTTGATTTTTAGTAAGAATCGTAAAGAGCATGTCAAGCATGTAAATCAAGTTCTAAATGTATTGAAAAAAGAAAATTTGTATTTTATAATGCCTAAATGTGAATTTGGGAAAACCTCCTTAGTTTACTTAGGTCATTTTGTAGGAGGTGGTGAATTGAAGACTAATCCCTCCAAAGTTGAAGTCATTGTGAATTGGCCTAAGCCCAATAATGTAACAAAAGTTAGAAGCTTTTTGGGAGCAACCCAATATTAGAGAAAGTCAATTTCCAACTTTTCATCTATTGCAACACCATTATATGCTTTGACAACTATGAAGCAGGTCTTTCAGCGGGGAGGCAAGCAACAAAAAGCCTTCAACACTTTGAAAGAGAAAATCAGTATTGCACTAGTTATAGCACTTCCAGATCTCAAGTTGCCATTTAAAATTCAAACTGATGCAAGCAAATATGCTATGGGAGTCGTATTGATGCAACATGATAAGTCAATATGTTATCAGTCCGAGACCTTTTCCAAAGTAGTAATTAACAATCCAACTTATGATAAAGAGTTGTACACTTTGGTAAAAAGTGTGATCTAGGTGGATATTGGTGGCCACCCGCTTATTCCACATGGATGCCCACCATTGTTTCTTTTAGTTTTTTAGTTTCATTAATTGTAGCACAATTTACTATTTTTTGGAGTTTTCAAGTATTGAACTTCCGGAGCCGTTTGAGGCCCTAAACAATGTTTTTTTTTTTTTTTTTTTTTTAAGTGGGAAAATGTAAGATGTTATATAATGTTTGCAGTTTAAAGTTACATTCCTTGGATAGATATTTCTAACGAGGTATTGTACGCGTCAAACGAAGATCCTATGCCAAAGTTACGACCCTGGGAAGTTGATGTACCAACTTACCCCAACAAGGCCCATAGTTTTGGCGCTCTATCTCCTAGGGTTAGGTTTTTTGATGTTTAGGATTTTCCATTGTTTCTCAACAATAAATAGGCCTTCGAGCTTCATTGTAACACAATTGAGAGGCATGTAGCCATTACATATGTTCTTAGAGATAAGCTACCATTGCCGAGCTAGTTTATTTCCATTCTGTATGTAAGCATATTTCAATTCTTTGATATTAATGAAATGAAGTTTTATTTCTGCTACATCTCGGTGTTTATGTTTGTATCTGTATTTTGTTGCATTCCTGTATAAGTACATATCAAAGTGTGAAGAAGTGGAATAATTATTTGATCGGTAAATAAATGATTATTCATACTAACCATCAACCATTGCAATATCTTCAATCACAAACTAAGCTACAACAAGATAGGCATTCCAGATGGATGGGATTTTTGCAGCAATTTCATTTGGTCATCAGGTATAAGAAAGGTATTTACAACAAAGTTGTAGATATGTTGTCGAGGCCTATTGTTAATGCATCTGTCATTTTTAAGCATAACTCAATCACGCATGAAAGTTATATTGAACAATATGCTCAATATGAAGGTTTTAAAGAAGTTTATGCAACTTTGAGTCAAGGAAATCATGTTGAAGAGTTGGATTATCATGTTCATAACAATTTGTTATATCATCTTGGTAAGTTGTGTGTTCCATAGGGTGAAAGAGTTAATGTCATAAGGGAAGCCCATAGTTCTCTTATTATTGGTTAGTTTGGTGTGGGAAAAATAGTTGCTCAACTACAGAGGTATTGTTATTGGCCTCGTATCAATGAAACTGTGTCAAGATATGTAAGAGGATGTTCTATGTGCATAAATAGTAATCCAAGTAACAGGAAGTTGGGTTTGTATTCCCCACTTCCTATTCCTTCTCGTCCTTGGGAAAGTATTTCTATGGATTTTGAAGGAGGATTACATATGTATAGAAAAGGTCATGATTATTTATATGTTGTATTGGATCGTTTATTTGTAATAAATATGTCAAAACTTAACAAACCGCACAGAGGTTCTTCCAGAATGTATGGGTTCACTTTGGGTTACCCACTTCTATTGTTTTTTATCAAGATTCTCAATTTATCAGGAAGTTTTGGTCAAGTTTATGGGAACTCATGGACACAAAGTTGAAGTCGAGCACGACATTTCATCCACAAAACGATGGTTAGACAAACACAATGAACAAAAAAATAGTACTTCTCTTTCGTAGATATTGTAGCAAGCATCCTAAGCTTTGGGATGAGCATTTGAATTACATCCATCATACCTATAATCATGCCAAACATTCATCTACACAAGTATCTCCATTTGAAGATTGTTTGGGTCATTTGTCAAAGTCTCCCTTGGATTTTATCTTTAGTAAAGACATTGCAGTGGATGGACATAGTGATGTGGACAAAACCAAACATTTCGTTGAAAAAATCCAATTAGTGCATCAAAGGGTACAAGAACAACTGGAGAAAAGCCACACCAAGTACAAAAAAAGGAATGATAAGCATCGGGTTATCATGATTTCCAAGTGCGAGACCAATTTTGGTTGTACATTAGCAAGGAATGATTGCAAGGTGAAGGTAAAAATATCAAACCATTCAGATATGGTCCTTTCAAGATTTTGGAAAAAATTGTTAATAATGCTTTCCAATTAGATTTGCCACCTTATATGCAAATTTACTCTGTTGTGAATGTGGGAAACTTGAGATTGTATAAGCCTCTTATGATCATTGATCAAGAAGAGAATGTTCAAATTCCATCTATAGAATATTTTTCTCCTGAATACTTGAATGAGTTACATGAAGATACTATTCTTGACAAGCGAATAAGGACTTTACATAGGGGCAATGTGGACTATCTTCATGTGGGGCTCAAAGGTACTAATCCAAGTAAATAAAGGTGGATAAATACCGGGAAAGTGAGAGAGTTGTACCCTCACTTAATTGCTGAGTAAAAATAATCTTTTGGTGGTCCAAAAGATTCCAATGGGGAAGAGTGATCTAAGGGATCCAAAAAATTCTCAAGAATAAAAGCTCTCAAATTCTCCCGAAACTAGCTCCAAGTCATTGAGATCATCATTCTAGTTCTAATGACACTTGAATCGCCTCAATCTGACACTGTATGAGAAAGTTATGACGCTATGAGTTTTGGAAAAAACAAAAGTCAACTTGCAGGGTTGATTGTGTAGGGTATGAATGTTGACATGGAAGTCTGTACACTGACATGGTAGGGCTGTCTGGGTGTATAAAAATTTAAGTGGGAAAATCACATGAATCCATGTGTCAACTGATGTCATCAGTGATTGAGTTGTATGATTGGTGAAGTGGTCGAATCATAGGCCACCACGTGGGCCAATCAAAGTGCACCACATGGCCTATGAAAGGCCACTAAGTGGCCTATATTTTCACGCCAAAATTTATGTGGCCCAAACCGACAGCCACAAGAATCGACCCTCAGACCTCATGGCAAACAATTTGGTGCTCTACCATTGAACTAACTATGTGACTTATTTATACAGTGGGCACATTATATTTAACGACCAATGGTCTGACAGTTAGGGAGAGAGTTGAGTTGGTGGGCATGCCCAAACGACCTAGCCTTGGTTATATGGAGGGGCACGTGTCCACAGTGGAACTAGAGGTGGGGGTTAAGGACCAACTAGCCTACTGTTACATGCTCTCCATGTAACTAGAGCTGACGGGAAGGGCATGTAAGAATGGGAGCCACAGTTCTATGTGTTGATTTAGGAAGCCATGTTGGGTGCTATGGGTAGGTGTAGTGGAAGGGCCAATGAATCGTGGCCACATGGTTTCGAATATGACCATGGAAGAGGCTAAAAGGGGCGGGGCCAACAATTTCATTTAAATTTTATATCAAAACCATATGTAACCTCTCTCGAAACTAGTAGGTCAAACCTGCGACCTGTGGGATGTAAACTAGCACACCCAACCAATTAGGCTAGAACCACTTTGTTGAATAATTAACAAGGCCAATCGTTATTGTAGAGCAGTTTTGCAGAGAGTTTGCTAAAGAGGGTATAGTTCTCTCAATTTTAAGCCTTTTTTAGTGCAAAAAGAGCCTAGACAGGGGTTTTTTAGCATTCTGAACAACATGGGAGTGATATTTTTGCAAGTTGAAGCTTTTATTTTGATTTAATGAGAATTTTAGCATCTTAACAAAGTGGTCACCATTCGAGGCTAGACCCGGAGACCTAGCCCAAGATACGTGAACTTCGTTATCAATTTGTAATTGTTTTATGCTTCATTTTTGTCTTCTTAACACTTTAAAATTTCTGCAAATTAACTTAAGTTTGTGTGTTTTCACAATATCGATCCATTGCACAAAGATACATAAACTAACCTACAAATTGATCAATAAAACCTTCACTTTTATTTTTGGAACAAGATATATGCTCTTATGATTTGCACGTTGATAAGGAGTTCTTGTGTCACGATTTTATTCTATTGCACTTGTAGCATTTTCTTTATTTATTTGTGTCATATGATCTTATTTTAATATTGATGTTGTTGATTTGATTACCATATCTTCTTTTGGAGTTTTTGTCATTTGAACTGCAACATCTAACTATGTCTTTACTTTAATTGGATTAAGATTTGATTGAGTTGGGCGGTTAATGGGATATGTATTCAATCCCTTTTCTTTAACTTGAATTTCCACATATAAATATTTTGAGAGTTCCTTCTCGATAAATTGGTGTACTTTGTTTTCCAATGACTTTTTCATAGCCTTCTATTTCTTGACATGTGCAAGTAATTTATGACTATGATCTTTTAAGCGAAAATTTTCCTTGTTTTTATCTAACATAATTTCATCGAATTCTTTCTTCTTCTTTGATATTGACTTTTTATTTTCTTGAAGCATCACCTTCAAGATATATTTAAAGTCTTATGATGAAGGTGATACTGATTCCAACTTCATTATCATGTCCTAGAATGTTATCATCTTCTTCTTATAGGGAAACATCAAAACATATTTATACTTGTTTAACATTAACGTACCTATTTTTTTAAACCAAGGTAAATTGAGAATTATATAAATATCTTCTTTAAACATAGTTATGCCACTGAATTGAGATATACATTCATAGTTATCAATTATTACTTGTAAGTTCTTAATTTTGTATTCTGCTTCAAAATAATAGGCATCTTTACTCTCAATTATATCTAGTTATGGATTAATAATTGATTTTTCAAATTAATGTTAATGTAATTTTCCTCATGGTTCTTATTAATAACAATATTCCATAATATAAGCTCATGTTACCTTTATAAGATAATCTTCCTTCCATCATTTATGAATTATAATCTACTTTTCATCTTGAATATTTAAATATTTTGGACTTTAAAACTTCTTTTATACACTCTTTTATATCTTTTTATTGAACCCCTTTTTTAATTAAAATAAGCTCTTTGACTTATTTTTTGTTGTTGTTGAAAACTTTAATACTTAAAAGTTTGTTACTTTTATATTATAACGTCTCTCTCTCTCTCTCTCTATATATATATATAGTTTATCTTAGGTGGTTTGATAGAATGATATTTCCTCCACCCAATTTAAATTCCCTATGAGTGACATTATGGTGACAAATATTGATGTAATGGCTACATGCCTATGAATATTGTTGTATTGACCCTCACTCTCACCCTTGGGCTGAGAGAGAAGATGATTTCCCATATATATATATATATATATATATATATAGACTTATGCCTTTTTATAAACCGATAATTTCAATATACCCTATAAGAACCTTCTTGACATATTTCTAAGATGACTCATGGATTCGGCTTTAGTGAAGGTGATTATACAATTGAGGATGTACAAGAATGTAAAAATTGTGTGCCCTGCAATAACAACTTGGTTTTTCCTAAAGGTGGTTAGGTCTACATTTGAGCCATGATTATATGTTGTTTGCAGGGTCACAACATGTGTGGGTGGGTCCCTTTCCATGCCACAATAAAACCATATATTATTCCATTGAATTTCTTGCTTCTACAATTGATTATGGTTGAGACGACTTGGTCAATGGTGCTTAGGCAATAGCGGCTATGACACCATGAATTCATTTTATCTGATGTGTAATTTTTTTTATGTTTTTTGTTCAAACTTATAGAGGATTGATTCTTCCTTCAACATTGGATATAAAGAAACTCTTCCAAAAATATCAATTGTGGCTAAAAGCTAGGTTAGATGAGGTTTGAAAAGAAACATGCTAATGGCTGAGATCATAATTAGCTCTGATACCAAATGATACGAACAAATTTCATTAACGCACATAATATTTAGAATATCCAAAATATGAGAATATCCATCACACAATAAATAATATTTATATATAAATCTTTTAATACAAAAGTGATATGATTGAATAAAATGATGGACCTCATATAAATATTAGGCGGAAGTGACATTTCGTAAGGAGTCACGTCTTTTGAGACATGTCATTTCATAATTATTAATTATTATTGTCTCCTCATGGGACAACCGAGTGGTTGGCACAATGGGATGTCAATCCTTGCACCCGATTTTAAATCCCACAGGAAGTGGGGGCATCTTTGGCCCATTGTGATAAGGCTCAAGGAGTAGGCTCCCCCACGCTGATGGAGTCTCAACTCTTACTAAGTCATAAATTTCTTATATATCTGGCATAGGGATATTTGGATATACTCTTGGCGTTATAGTGGCAGGCGCTAGGGTTGATCTTGGGCCTCACCCAAATACTCCAACGAGTTACGATTTCACATTGGTAAAAATAAAAATAAAATTTGTTATTATTTATATTATTTACTAGCACAACCACATTTATATAAATATAAATGTGGTTGATAAACGTTGATAGACTTATATCAACCAATATCAATATTATTATTATTGATATTAATAATATCAATATTATTAATATTATAAATAAATAATATTATTGATATTATTATATAATATTATTAATATAATATGAATAATATTAAATAATAATAAATAAATATAAATTAATGAATAACAATTTAAAATAATTTTAGAAACAAATAATTCCACACATAAGAAAACATTATAAAAAATAATTAAACACATTTTAATTAATAATTTAAATTATTAATTATTTAAAAAATAATAAAAAGTAAATAAAAATTATTTAAATATGATAAAATCAGCAATCATTATATTAATAAAATCAGGTAAAAAAATATTAATAAAAATTAATAACCTAAATATATAACATTATTCATCATAGAAATATAATAAAAATGTTAAATGAAAATATTAAAAAAGTATAACCATAGGAAAAAGTAATTGCATTTAAGAAAATGTTGGCTTAGTGGCCGAGGTTCAAAGCTAGTTTGCCAAACAAATCCCTACACTATTGGCCCTTTCGGCATCAATCCGCAGAGCGCGAGCTGAAGTCTCACCTGAAGCAGTATGGGGGGATGATGGAACCAAGTTTCCGCACCCAGAGATGAGCGTGATGTTGTTTTATGCCCTAAACATGCCTTCGCGCAGATCGATAATCCCTTAGGTCTTATTGATATAACTTCCCTTAATCAGACTCTACACCTCCGCGAACGTTCATGACTATTTTTCGTGAACCCTAAACAGATAAATCCTCCACTTACACGCCTCTGAATTTACCCTTAATTCCGTATTTACCTAGATCGGCTTAAGTGTTTGATAACTTTAACATGCAACAAGGTATTCCCTGCATAAACAGTTATTATTACTTGCGTTCATATGACAAGATAAACTATGTAAAATCGTGCATCAATATAGTATTCATTCATAAACTTATCATTCATCATAACATAATAGCGCATTCATTCATAACATAAATAAATAGATAAACACAAGAATTTCTAGAATAATCTCTTTATTAATACTTCAGTTCTTCTTACAGACTCAAGACTTCCCTGCGCACACAACTGCAAGGTCTGTGCACTCAGCTGCGAACTCTACTCTAGGCCTCTGCGCACATAGATGCAGAGCCTCTCTTCTAGTCTAAGACTTCTTCACTCTTACTCTTAATGACCCATTACATTTGTCTTCACTAATTTCTCTTGTGCATTAGACTCTCTAAGACTCCCCTTTTTATACAATCCTATGGTCTGTGGACCATGGGTAGATCTACTAAAGCCGACACAACTTACATAAAAGAAGGGTAAAAGATTTATGAAACTTTACTATCTACGCGCTTCACAACCACATCTTGAGGAGACTTTACATTATTTACAACAAAACTTGGGATTTTTGCCCCAAAACTTGGGCTTTTGCCCCAAAATTGACCATAAGGGACCTTGTCCCAACAGAAACATAAATTTCCGCATGATCGACAACCATTGTGAATCACTATTTGATGCGAGCCTCTTCTAAAACACACCTAGAGAAGTGGAAAAAGAAACACCAATTCAAATCAACAAGATAATGATCACGATAATTCACGCTTTCAATCTAGTCCCTTGTCATTTTCTTCCCCGATTCTCTTTGGTGCAAATGATATAAAGTTTGAACATTTGATTTCATTCCATTCAAAGCGCGGATATGCTCATCGACAAAATCAGGATGGAAGCCATGTCTACTATAAAACCTTGCGCGAATAAAGGTAACAAAACTAATGGTTTCCACAATATATTTAATTGCTTTGATGTAATACAGACCATCATTGTTCTCCATATCTGTGAATCATTGACAAAAAGATACAATTAAAATCAGTACATTCAAGCAAAACAAATAAACAAAAATGAAATTGTTGATTTATGATTTTGGTTCTTTCATATTCAAACATAAATGTAATAGGATTCAAAAGAAGGCTAAAAAAGGCAGAAACAAGTACAATTCAACCAATGAAACAACAACAACACCACAAAAAAGTTTATTAGCACATGCAATTGCTCCAAAACAATCAATTTACTTACTTGACCAATCAACAAATCTATTGAAATCAACAACAAGCAAAACAAAGAACTTATCAAGGTGCATACAAATAATTGCAAAAAACAACAATAGCTAGAGAGAAGTAATCTTCTTTTTTCTTAAAGACATGCATACAAATAATTGCAAGCAACAACAACAAATACAAAAAAGGATTCATGAATAGTAAATTGTATTCAAGATAAATACCCCAAAAATGATATTGACTTGAATCGTTCCTCCTCTTTCTTTCTAACTGTAACATATGCACTATCTTGCATTTTTGCATAACATTGAAAAGAAAAAGACAGTGAAATTTGCAAGGAATCTGTTGATTTCACTCTTGATATAGCTTTAAATGTCAAACCCTGCCTCTCTCTATCTCCAATATATACATTGGCTCATTGCAAAGTCATCCCCTGTGAGTTGTGTATTGTTAATTCCCATGCCACTTTCAAAGGCATCTGTCTCATATTGCCCCTAACAACAGGCGTAACCTGTACAATAATTGGACAATGCCTATCAAATGGAACACTGCAATACTTTTCAAACATAACTGTAACAAATTGTGGTGGCTTTGAACCAAGCGCAAAGACAATATTTTCAATATATCCAAGAGCACCATTAACTAGGACAACTTCAACCCACAAATTACAAGTTAACATCACGTGCTCTCCATGACATAAGAATACTTCACGCTCCAACACATCATCATCACTATCACTTATTTTTGTTCTTCTACTACATTCTGCAACACATCTCACAATAGGAGACTTTAATTATTTAAGCATTTTTTGATTGTGCAAATTGACAAGATTATTCGTTGCAAATAAGTGAATAAAATAATCAAACAAAACCATTTCATATCGATCCAAGAAACTATAAACACACATCATAATAAGATCCTAATCAACAAGAAAAGGCTTTGCATTTCTAATATTGGTTAAAATATTGCAAAAAGACACTTATCTCAGATAATCTCCTTGCTACCTATAAATTTTTTCAGAGTCAAAACAATGTTAAATATTTCCCATAAAACTTTCCAAGTTGTTCTACCTGCATCCAAGGGTTTATCCCTAACAGGAGGGAGCTCGGAAAGGTCACCCACAAGAATGATGGACCTACCACCAAAAGTACAATCCTTGTTTTCATGCAAGGCTTCTCGCAAATGAGAATCTATCTTTAAGAATAGCCTTGGACCTATAAATCTCATCTCATAAATCAATATATATCGAACATGCCTCATTTCTTCTTGAAACACTGCCAAATCCTTCCCACACAGTGGCTTCATATCTTTTATAGGAATTTTTAAAGAAAAATGTATTATTTTTCCACGTATGTTAAAATAAACAATACTAGTTGGAGCAAGCAATAACAAAGGAATTTTACCATCCATTCTTGAACTAGAAAGAGCATGAAAAATACAGTCAATGAGAGAAGACTTCCTAGTTCCAGTAGTACCTGGAATAATCATTTTCAAAGCACCATCATTTCTACCATTAACAAAGTGTTGAAAAACAATTTTGAAGGAAGCTAGTTGTTTTTTTGATAGAGAGGAACACGACAAATGTGTCCCCGACAAAACCGTAATTCAGAACACCTGCAGACTACATATCTTTTACAAAAATGATTCCTTGTTCTAAAAATTCATTTGAGATCATCATTTCCTCTCAATTATAATCAATAGCAAAGTCCCTTCTACCAAGATTATCAAGGTCTGAAATGTTTACATAGCTCGGAGGAACTAACCGCGAAAAAACCTGCCACTCCTCTAAATCTCGATCACCATTTTCTTAATGTATAAGCAGCTCCACATCCTCTTCATTTCCTTCATTTGGAAAAGGGTCTCGATCAACATGCCATGCATGATATCTCCAGTTCCTCCAATTCTCAACAATACTTTTAGTAGATAACTTGATATCTGAACCAATGTCATGAAACAACTTGTATAAAAGAAACTCACTCTAACAAAACATTTCAGACTCTCACGACCCTTCGTTAGGAACAACATAAAACCATGGCCAAACATGAATGATAGCATGGCTATCTTGTGGCCTCCATTTCTCCTTCCTACACTTCACCTAAAAACTCCATGATCTCGTTATTTCTATCGAGCACAAATGTTCCAAAAAAACGGGTTAGCTTTGATAAACCTAAATGAAATTGTTTTCGCACAAAACTTCATCAAAATGCAATGAAATCCTTTGGTACACTTTCTTCCCAACATTCAACGAGAATAATTTGTGACTACAAACAACAAGAGGCAATTTAGCAACAAATGACATGTTTCTTGAGCTCCAATGTCATGCTCATCAAGTGTTTCAACAAGGAACCTTCTATACATAGATAATGTAAGAGGCACAAACCCAATCCCACCAACAACTCTGGTCAACATTACCTGATGAATTTCCAATCTTCTCTCTACCTTTGAAGCATATTTTGTAATATACTTCAAAACTTAATGTCGAGAAAGAACTGGTTGATAATCAACATTTGCTCACCACATTGTTAAAACATCAACATTATGAACATTTAAACGGTCATCATTTGTGTCGGTTCATACTTTTTTTCCTCTTTTTCATCTATGCATAATGTTGACTCTGCATGAACCTCCCATGGAGAATGATAGTGACATGAAAGGACAAACCCTTTTTTCTGTAAACAAGAATAAACACTGGATTTTGTATGCCTTTGGACATGGTTCACTAAATGCTCATAATCTTCTTTGGGATTGTAAGAAAAAAATGTTGAGTATTGAAAAGACATGGATCATGATTTAGAGTTCAAGGGATCATCACATTTTGATGATTTATGTCACATGGATTCAAGGCTATAACATATTTGTCAAAGTAGAGTTTTGCTGCATCGACAACAATGGCGTTAGACCAATCCAAGGTTTCCATATCTGATGCTTTAGACAACCATAATAATCTGTGGATGCGAGCCGAACCATCATGTTGCCACTCGTACGTGACAAAATTCAAAACATGTAGTTAACATATTATAACCAACGATAACAACATACCTTTTGTTTCAAATCATTACAAAATCGTCGAAAAGAAATGACAACAAACCTATATCAAAAGTCTTTAGCACCAAGATATCTCTGCAAGACTATGTCATGAAAGATATTGAATCTTTAGTGCATGTACATAGCGACTATATACGGGTATTGAATAAAATTTTGAATCTTTTTTCCATGCTCACTTTGTCATTGATAATCTCTATTTGAAGGCATAACACTATGTAAATCAGGTCACTTTGTGTCAACTGCACTTAATGTAAAAAACAAAGTAGGGAAACCCAACTAGTTGATTATGTCAGTCAGTTCAGAATGACACTTTGTCCAATAAGCCCTCGTACCCCTAAGACAAGATCCAAAATGCATTAATTTCTCAACCAACTCATTATTTGGCAAATCAGAAAGCTGTTGACGCAGCTCTCAAACTATTGCAGACTCATTTTCATGAATATTTTTCTTCAAGAAGAAGGAAGTTGTTACCTGACTACGATGCTGCATAATCATATTAAAGAAGAAATATCGAAACCGAGGATGGATTCCAAATCTTTTATCATGAAATTTCAATAGATGAAAACCCTGTTCATGCATCTCAACATTTCAAATACAAGGGTGCAACCAATCAACATCACCTGTAGGGAATTGATGGGCCTCTAAATTAGATATAAATTAAGGCCCATGCATTTAATTTAATACATAAATTAAGGCCTATGACCATCCTTTAGCACATTAAACCTCTCATTTTTCATTAGATAATTTATTTTTAACTTTAATATATTCATTAGGAAGGTTTATGAATAATTGAATATTTGTGCCTAATATTATTTATTTTTGTGGAATATTATGAGAATATTGGGAAGATTATGAAGAGTTGGAGGAGATGATTTAGGGAATTGTTCCCTACTACCGGAGGATCAATAATAAATACATAATTCAGCAAGATATTATGGAATTATGGCACAAATTGTGGAACTCCAATGATTGAGAAAATCTAAGAATGTGTTCCACTAATCAAGGGAGCAGATCCACCAATCAAGGGAGAAGATCCACCAATCAAGGGATTTTGGTGGGGAAAGCTTCCTCCATCCATGAGGAATGATTCTTAATAATTTTTTATAAATACCAAGTCGAATTTTCCACTAGGGAATGATTGATAAATTCTAGAATGTGTTCCCTGCCATTTAATGCAAATTCTTAGTATTGGGGACTAGATCCACTAATCAAGGGATTTTGGTGGGGAAAGCTTCCTCATTCATGAGGAATGGTTCCTAATCATTTTTTATAAGTACCAAGTCGAATTTTCCTCTAGGGGGATATTTTCATTAGTGTTATTGTGGAGAGAGCTTGTATTTTTGCAGCTCCATTGTATTTTCTTGTAGGGATGTAATTCTTTTGATGAAAATAATGAAGATTGGTGTCATGTTCAGCTTCTAAATCTTGTTTTTCTCCATAGGTCTCTGAGTTTCCTTGGGCTTGGCCATCCCAGGAGCCTCCGAGCCCTTTTGTATAATTTTCTTTCATGCTTTTCATTGCTTATTCACATGCATCTCTAGTTTTTATTTCCTTCTATTTCTGCACTTAGTATTAATGATTTCTTGTTTTAGAATTGAGTTAAATGGTTGATGTAAGTTCTTTTGCAGGATCACAAGAATTATTTCATTTTTGGAAAAGCTTTGGAAGTTCATAATAATCATTGAGTTTCTTGGATTAGTCTTCTCATTCCCAAATCTAGATTGTTGGACCTCCTTTTTAGCAAAGAACTGTAAATTTCTGTTATTTTTTAGAGCATGCTAACGAGCTTCAATCGAATTGATTCCACTTGCATTAGATCAAAAAAACATTCTAGTTCATAACAAAAATCACCCCATTGAATTTGCACTTGATTTGGTTAGACATTTTTTAGATTTACTAGTTCTCTAGTTCTCGAATTTCTAGATTTTCGATTAGTAATGTTTTTAATTTTTTTTTGCATGGATTAACAAAGTTTTTTTTAGTAATTTCACTTGGAATGGCGACCTAAGACATCCTAGTTAATAAAAAAATTTGTCCCATCCAATTTGGATTTGATTTGCTTGTTCATTTGATGAATTATAGTAAATATATACATCATGTAGGAAATCGGTGTTGGCATTATGAGACAAGTGTTGTCCTTGATGGCAAATCATCTCAGATTGATAAATTATAGTGCAGCAAAGTTATTTTCAAAGTTCACGCACTTTCATGAAGATAAAAGTTTCTTTCATGTAGAGAAAAGTTCACGCGCTTTCATGAAGATAAAAGTTTCTTTCATGTAGAGAAAAGTTCACACACTTTCATGAAGACAAAAGTTTCTTTCATGTAGAGAAAAGTTCACGCAATTTCATGCAGAGAAAAGTTTCTTTCATGTAGAGAAAAGTTCACGCACTTTCATGCAGAGAAAAGTTTCTTTCATGTAGAGAAAAGTTCACGCACTTTCATGCAGAGAAAAGTTCCCTTCATGCAAGAGAAAAGTTCACGCACTTTCATGATTGGTTCATGGTATTAGTCTGACAATTTTTGATCCTATGGTTTTGGTCCGTGGTATTGCATCCAAAAGTGTTGATCTCACGCACTTTCATGGTTGGTTCATGGTATTAGTCCGACAGTTTTTGATCCTATTGTTTTGGTCTGTGGTATTGCATCCAAAAGTGTTGACCCCAAGTATTGGGTTCATGGTATTGTGTTATTATGGTTTTGGACCGTGGTACTGTGAAAGGCCTAAGACTATAAAAGAGGAACGAGATCATTTGGCAAAGCATCATCTAAATTATTGAATATCTGATAAAGTGCTAGATCTGGAATACTGTGATTGGGTTATGGTGCAGATCTGGATCTGAGCTAAAGAGGGATCTCACCGGTTGATAGAGAACAAGATCTAAGGATAGATCAGGATCAAATGGTTTGAAATGAACTATCTCTATATAGTTGATTATGCTTATTCTAGATCTGTATACTAACGCTTGTAATGATCTAAACTAGGTATAACTTAAGTTTGAAATCGCTGCAAGTCATGATTGAATATTTATAGATCTGTACGCGGGTTGGCTTTGGTGAAAGCACGTATGTATGCAGGTTTGGTTCATTGTAGTAGCATATACCATTTGAGCTATGATGTTTAAAGTTACAGGTGGTTCAGGTTGTTGATGTGTTCTGATGACTGTTTAATGGTGTCAGTATTATACATATTCAGTTTGATTGATTGTGTTGATGGATGAGATCTAGTAATGGATTAGGATCATAATGACTCATATTTATGTGATCTAATGGACCAGATCGGGTTGCTAACACACATATTATCCTTGTATATGTATTGATCTGGTGTTTGGGTGATTCAGAAGATTGATTGATTATGTGCTTCAATGATATTAATCGGTCCAGTATGAAAATTGGATGAAACGTGGCCTTTCAGATTATGTGTTGTGCTTCAGGAGTATCCAGTATGAAAATGTATGAAACGTGGTACCTGGAGGAGAGAAGATTGTAGGTCGGTGCCTACGTACTAGTATCTTAGCTAGTACAAGAGCTAAGGGGGTGGTAGCTCCCTTCCAGTAGCAGTTGAAAACTTTGGAGCATTGTAGCAGGTAGCAGCCTGCGTACTAGTAAATGGATCGGCCAGTACAAGAACTATGGGGGTTGTAGCTCCCTTCCAGGAGAGACTAGAGAACGCAAGAGGGTTGTAGCTCTCTGCAGGTAGTAGCCTGTGTATTGGTAAAGGACTGCACTAGTACAAAACTTTTGTAAAAGGATTTTCTTATTAAGAAGAAGATTGATATGACTTACAGCAGGCGGTTTTCTCCCACATTGGGTTTCCACCTTATATCATGGCGTTCATGTGTGTGTCTTATGTGTGATGATCTGTTCTATTTTACTGCACTTGTTTACTGTTAATATGGTTAATAATGTTCTAATGCACTCATTGAAGACCAATTAACTGAATCATAAGTTTACTGAATATACGCGGGTATTCTTAACTGAAGCAGCATATATGAATCAGAGTATGGAAATGAAAAAGTTTTATTGACTTAATAATACTGATTCACCCCCTCCTCTCAGTATTATTTCCAACAATCAGGGGATCTTGTAGGAAATCATTGTAACATCTTGTAGGAAACCCCGTTTTGAGGCCGAATTGAGGAAAAAGCCTCTAGGAAGTTAGAAAAGGGTCCCTACTTGTCTCCCAAACATTTTGACTATTCACCATCATCTCCGAGCCACTTGCCACATCACCAAAAGAGATTAGCTTTCACTCTCACATTGAAAAAGACAAAAAGAAAAACAAATTTATTTTGTTCATTTATATGCACAACAGTAGAAGGTTTAATGGTTTGAATCTGCATACTTAGGACAGTAGGATTGCATACATGTTAACTTAGAATTCTTTTGAAGCAAATCCTTTTAGCAGTTAGTTAGAAAATTGTGTGATTTAGCATTGAATTTCCGTCTCTTTCCTTGTACTTTCTTTCTTGCAATAGGTTAAGGTTCCACTTCAAACATTTCATTTTCTGCAATTAAGTTAGGATTTGACTTCAGTACATGCACTCCATTACACCATGATAGCAAAGGAATGACACATTGCATGCCGTACATATAGTGCCGACACCTCTTAAGTTTGTACAAACCCCGGGTTGATAATTAAAGTTGGTAGCCTTGGGAGTTGCAGCATTCTTGTTGCAATACCGATGCCCATCACTTTTTGGCGCCGTTTCCAGGGAGGTGTCAAAGTATGCATTGTTTTCTTCCCTAGTTGATTCATGTCTTTTCTCTTTTTGAAAAAAGAAAATTGCATTAGGCAAATTTCATTTCAAAAATAGAAAAGTGCATTGCATTAGTGTTTTCATTCAATCATAATAATAACAAAAAAAATCTTCAATACCAACCCATCCCCCCAATTGATCACGTGGTGCAGTAAGAACCACATCACCACTCACTTTTGCAGGTAGAAGAAGATGATGACAAAGAATGTAGAAAAAACGGATGGAGAAGATGACAATGAGGAATATCCTCTCGGATTTCCCATTCAAGATAATGATGGTAGTGTGCACATGAAGAACATCCCTCCTTCTTTTCTTCGAAAATTTCATGGTCTAAGGTCAGAGGATCCGAAAACCTTTCTCTTTGAATTTTAGATTGTTTGTCGATCTTATGGTTACTTATTAAAAACTCAAAAACTGAGATTGTTTCCGACAACTTTGAAGGATAGAGCTCTTAAATGGTTCATGAGTTTAGGGACTAATTCAATAAGATAATAGAATGATATGCAAAAGGTATTTATAGAAAAATATAAAGATCATGATCTTAAAGAGGAAATCTTTAGAATGAATCAAAGAGAAGATGAGAGTCTAGAGGATCTAACAAAGAGGTTCATGTATAATGTTAAGAGGGGAAAACTACATCATTTAGGATCCGACACACTAAAAACCCTCTTAGAACAATTAGGGATGAATGGATTAATCTCCTTAATATCGTAAGTAGAGGTGATGTATACCAATTATCATTTGATGAAATTTGTGAAACATGCAAACACATATCAAGAGGAAAGGCAAGAGTAAGTCAATCAGCATCAAGATCGGTAAGTCAAGCTAAACTTGGAAATTTGTTTGATGACTTTAAAATAGAAATTCTTAGCAATCTAACCAAACAAGTAGAAATGTTAAGAATACAAAATGAGCAAAAAGAAGATGTTTGTGTTGTCCATGCAGAATCACATGATGTTAAATGTTGCTCCTCATTACCAAGGTTGAAGGAAGTTCACCAAGAGGACAATGGAGCAAGTCAATTGCCAATGCAACAATGTTATGTAACTCCAAGAGGACCATGACAACCTATTTAGCCTGATATCATGCAAGAACCTAATTCACAATTTCAAGCTTATTCACATCCACCTCAAAGTAATTGGAACACACCCTTTCTTTGGCAACAAGGTTGGAAAGGAACTTATGGGAACCATCCACAATATCCTCAGTATTTTCCTCAATATCCTCCATACCAAACTCCATGTATCCTTACCATTCACCTCCATCAAAACCACAATCCCATCCACATCCATCTCAAATATACACTCCCACTCAACTACCTGTACCACCATTTCCAAACTTGCACATTGAAGTAGCTCAACCCACTTACAATGCTGAGGTACAACCCTTCCAAACATTTCCTCTTGAGCACAATGGTATTCACCATAGCTCAAGAAGAGTATTGGGGAAAAGAGATTCTCTTGATATCATTGAAGGACTACATCCAGAAGAAGAAGATTTGAAAGAGAATATCAAAGAACCATGGGCTATAATTGATGAAGAAGAAACATCAAAATTAGAGATTGAGAAAGCTCCCTCATGGTTACCATCAAATCCTCCATGTGTTCAAGAGAAAAATCATAAGAAAGAGGAAGATTTGAAGGTCATGGTAGAAGAAGACATGAAGAATGATCCAGATCAGCAAAAGGATCAGGGACATCACAACTATATCGAAATATGGTTCCAGACAGTCACTAAGTTGCAACATCACTCTCTTCCTCAACTACGCTTGATCCTTTCAAAGTCAAATCATTTGGTCTCTAAAATCCAGGTATATGTCAAAGCATACATTTCAAGCCTCCACATCATTTTGTGTGTCATCTTGATGAGCACATGGCTCCATTGGAAGTATTCTTACATTTGAAAGTGATTTTGTTTTTCAAGTAGGGTAGGGTAAGAAAAAAGAAAAAAGAAAAATAAGAGTAAAAAATAAAATCTCCAGTGAAAATATCCTTTGAGGCACCTGAGATGGGCTCATTGATTGAAAACCTCAATAAGACGATCAATGGGTTGGAAAAAAAAAGAGAAAAAAGGAGGAAAAAAGAAAAGATCCTTGGTGAAAACCTCCTTGGGGCACCTAGGCAGACCTAGTAGTTGAAAACCTCATTGAGGCAACTAATAGGCCCAGAAAAAAAAAGAGAAGAAAGAAAAAATAAAAATCCTTGCTCCATGCATGCATGTACTCTCCAACATCCGCAAGCATCAAGAACAAGTTGGTACCAAAAGAAAAATTGGTCAAGCCTAGTTAAAGGAAGTCAAATTTTGACTTTCTCCTACTTCGCTCAAACGCTCCAACAAGGCCAAGGCCATGCCAATCCATCACCCTCATATATTTCCACCATCCAGTCATCATTTCCAAGCTTCTATCACTCATTTTACTTGCTGTCCTAAAAAACTACAGGATGCTCTGTTTTTCCTACAAGATACAAAAATACATAGAGCAGAAATTTGGTTTTTCCATAACTTGAAGACCATGCATCCATTTGCCAAGATTTTTCAGGGGAGATGCATATGGATGATGGTAACATGCTCAAGCAATTTCAGCAAATTGCAGTGCACGGTTTCTAAGAAATTGGCCTCCATCACCTTCAACCATATTTGCGTTTTCTCGATATCTGTGCATCTATTTAAAAATCTGTTTCATGGGGAGATGCATATGGATGATGGTAACATGCCCAAGCAATTTCAACGAACTCTAGTGCATGGTTTCCAAGAAATCGGCCTCCATCACCTTCAACCATTTTTATTTTTTCTCCATATCCGTGCATCCATTGACCAAATGTTTTCTATGGGGAGGTGCATAATGATGATGAAAACATGCTCAAAAAGTTTCAGCTCAATACAGTCTACCGTTTGGGAGATATGGACAAAACAAGTTGTTGTCCTGTAAACTTATAGGATATAAAACAACTCCTATAGGATTGGAAGTGAGCAGTTTTAAAGGAGATCCAGAGGTCAAAGAAGCTCCTCCAGAGCTTAGCAGCAGCATCAGGACCATCAACATCACCATCCAACACTTGCACGTCAACATCAACTCAGCAACATCATGCATGTATCTCCAACAACCATCACGTAGGTACAAGTATGCAATGTTCTTGACCTCTTCTCTTGAGCATATTATAGTTAGAAATTTTTTGTCAATGCATGAGAGATGAGGTTTTATAAGCTAAGGATGGGTTAGCAGCCTCAGCCACCTTCAACTAGTTGATTGCAGCTCACTCCTTCACTCATGCAATGTTGAAAAGTCAAATTATGAAGGGTGATGATTTCAAGGAATGAGGACAACAATTAAAAGAAGAAATTTTTGCAAAGGCCAATGTCACCACAACAATCCACACCCTCCATCCACTTCATATTCACTATCTATTCATCATTCATCCATCCCATTTCGTTTTTGAAAAAAAAAAAAAAGAGCACCCTCTCCATTTTCATGAAATTTCCATTTGCAAGTCAGCAAGAAGGACGGTCAAAGAGCAAAGGAGGATCACAAAGAGATCCCTATCACTCACATTTTTATTTTACCACTCATTACCATTCATTCCTCCACCATTTATGTCATTTTTTCCACTCCTTTACTTCAATTTACAAAGGCATTGTGTTTTCTACAGGATGATCCGGTAGGAATTACAGTGACCCAGAAATCCTACAGGAGGCAGTCCTAAGGCAAATAAATGCTGGAACAAGGTAGCAGAATGTTGATAAGGGTGTGGAAGACCTTGCTAAACTGAAAAAATAATCAAGAACCATCTTGAATAAGGGGAAGAAGGCAAAGTAATGGTCTCAAGAAACAAGGATTTTTCTTTGCACAAATATGTTTTTTTGGCTTGTCCTTGCAGAGCTTACAACCAAGATTTTTAATGAAAAAGAGAGAGGCCACCAGGGCCATGGATGAGGCACAATGAGGTCACTAAGTTGCTCAGAGGATGAGCAACACTTTCACCAAGGGGGTATGATGGGCCTCTAAATTAAACATAAATTAAGGCCCATGCCTCTAATTTAAAACATAATTTAAGGCCTATGACCATCCTTCAACACATTAAACCTCTCCTTTTGAATTAGATAATCTATTTTTAACTTTAATATATTCATTAGGAAAGTTTATGAATAACTGAATATTTACGCCTAATATTATCTATTTTTGTGGAATATTATGAGAATATTGGGCAGATTATGAAGAGTTGGAGGGGGAGATAATTTAGGGACTTGTTCCATACTACTGGAGGATCAATAATAAATAAATAATTCAACAAGATATTATGGAATTATGACACAAATTGTGGAACTCCAATGATTGAGAAAATCTAGGAATGTGTTCCACTAATAAAGGGAGCAGATTCACCAATCAAGGGAGAAGATCCACTAATCAAGGGATTTCGGTGGGGAAAGCTTCCTCCATCCATGGGGAATGATTCTTAATAATTTTGTATAAGTACCAAGTCAAATTTTCCTTTAAGGAATGATTGAGAAAATCTAGGAATGTGTTCCTTGCCATTTCATGCAAATTCCTAGTATTGGGGAATAGTTCCACTAATCAAGGGACTTTGGTGGGGAAAGCTTCCTCTATTCATGGGGAATGATTCCTAATCATTTTGTATAAGTACCAAGTCAAATTTTCCTCTAGGGGGAGATTTTAATTAGTGTTATTGTGGAGGGAGCTTGTATTTTTGCAGCTCCATTGTATTTTCTTGCAGGGATGTAATTCTTTTGATGAAAATAATGAAGATTGGTGTCATGTTTAGCTTCTAAATCTTGTTCTACTCCAAATGTCTCTGAGTTTCCTTGGGCTTGGCCATCCTAGGAGCCTCAAAGCCCTTTTGTATAATTTTCTTTCCTTCTTTTCATTGCTTATTCACACGCATCTCTAGTTTTTATTTCTTTCTATTTTTGCACTTAGTATTAATGATTTCTTGTTGCAGGATTGAGTGAAATCGTTGCTGTAAGTTCTTTTGCAGGATCAAAAGAATTATTTCATCCTTGAAAAAGCTTTGGAAGTTCATAATAATCATTGAGTTGCTTGGATTAGTCTTCTTATTCCCAAATCTAGATTGCTCGACCTCCTTTTTAGCAAAGAAAAATAAATTTATGCTATTTTTTAGAGCATGCTAACGAGCTTCAATCAAATTGATTCCACTTGTATTAGATCACAAAAACATTATAGTTCATAACAAAAATTACCGCATTGCATTTGCACTTGATTTGGTTAGGCATTTTTTAGACTTACTAGCTCACTAGTTATCAAATTTCCAGATTTTCGACTATTAATGTTTTTTATTTTTTTGCATGGGTTAAGAGAGGTCTTTTTGAGTGATTCCACTTGGAATGGGGACCTAAGAGATCTTAGTTAATGCCAAAATTTGTCCCATCCAATTGGATTTGATTTTCTTGGTCATTCGATGAATTATAGTAAATCTGTACATCATGTAGGAAATTAGGGGATCCTGTAGGCAATCACTGTAGCATCCTGTAGGAAAGCCTGTTTTGAGGCCGAATCGAGGAAAAATCCTCTAGGAAGCTAGCAAAGGGTACCTAATTGTCTCCCAAACCTTCTTACCATTCCCCATAATCTCCAAGCCACCCTCCACATCACTAAAATAGATTAGCTTTCACTCTCAAATGAAAAAAGACAAAAAGAAAAACAAATTTATTTTATTCATTTACATGCACAACAGTAGAAGTTTTGATGGTTTGAATATGCATGCTTAGGACAGTAGGATTGCATACATTTTAACTTAGAATTCTTTTGAAGCAAAGCCTCTTAGTAGTTAGTTAGAAAACTGTGTGATTTAGCATTGAATTTTCGTCTCTTTCCTTGTACTTTCTTTCTTGCAATAGGTTAAGGTTCCATTTCAAACATTTCATTTTCCACAATTAAGTTAGGATTTGAGTTCATTACATGCAATCCATTACATCATGACAGCAAAGGAAGGACACATTGCATGCCGCATATATAGTGCTGACACCTCTTAAGTTTGTACGAACTCTGGGTTGATAATTAAAGTCAGTAGCCTTGGGAGTTGCATCATTCTTGTTGCAATACCGAGGCCCATCAGGAATAAAGTGGGGAATTCCATATCTATCTATCCTTTAGTGTTATATTCATTAATGGGAGATCTACTAATATATGGCCAATATATTGGTTCAACAATTGTGCTATTTTCATTGTCAATAAATCTTCTCATTCGATCAACTTCCCTAGATTTATTAGGCAAGTGAGAAAGAAAGGATGATGGGTGACAATGAAAACAATTTTCCCCATCTGTTTCAATCTCCACATCCATCCTAGTTATTTCATCAACATCACTATCAACATATTGTAACTTCCTAGAAACGTTAGTATCTCTTTCTAGGAGAGGAGTAACTGAATCGATGTCAATTTCAACATCCCTATAGTACTTGTCCATTTCAATTTTATAACACAATGCATCCATCACACTTGTTCTCTGGACATAACATTCATAGAATTCATATCGAACACCTCACCTTCTCACAATTAAGAAATCTAGTTGTTCAACACATTGTGGAAGCATCTTCACAATCGAAGAAATATATTGTGGAAAACTTATTTTGTGGCCACTATATTTATATTGACCACCATGAGCATGCGTCACTTGCAATATTGGATTTACCTGTGCTATTAGCATCTCTTCAACTTGTGTCAAAAATCTTATAACCTTAGGCTCCTCAACTGGATCCATGTTATTAAAGAGAGAAAAACAATGAGCACCTTTCTTGCACTTACATCTTTTACAAATGGGCCCTTCGTGTAATATGAAAACTTGTATACCAGGATAAAATTCATTGCACACATGGCACAATGCAAAACATATAAACTTTCAATCCTCGATCGAAATTTTTTATACACATCAACCATATCTCCGCTAAAATCATAGGGAGCACTTTCATTTTCTTACGACATACCATTCTAGCTTGTGGAATTGGAGTTTTGGTTGTATCATTTCTTTCCATAAAAGAATCGCAATTCATTCTTCTACATTAATTACACTTGAGCAAATTCTTCTTGCAAGAAAGAAAATAACCTTTGCAAGAACGAAATATCTACAAAACAAGTTAAATTTGTTAATCGAACAAAAATAAATTTGCATTTTCTTCATTGTTGCATCGCCCATCGCCCATGTGAAAGTCAGGGAATTGATATTTCTTGCGTTGATTGCAAATTTGTTTCTTGACCACTAATTTTTTATTTTTTTGTCGTTCAAAAGTGCTTTCATTATATTTTCAAAATATCATAGCTTACAAAAAATATCTCAATAGTTCCTGCTCTCTTGAGACAGACAGACATTGTGAGAATGGGGACTGGAGCATACTAGTGAGAAAAAATAACATACATTATTCCCGATAAGTGTTAAGGCCTTAGCCTACTAACATAGACACAAAAATAAGCCTAATTTGACAACAACATGTCAGGGATGGGGGTAGTGAGGCATTATAGGGGAAGCTGCGAAATACCCAACATGGTCATGAATGTGGAAGTCGATGTGCTCCACTCGAGCTGCCAAGCTGTGAAGATGGTCATTGGTACGTTGCTAACTACGTCGGAGGTTGACCAGTTGATCCAGGATTTCACTTTGATCGTACTAAATATTTGTCAGATACACCACAATCTCATTGCGTTCCTCATAAATGTGGTCCCTGAGGATATCGATTTCAAGTTGATGGTGGCACAATTGCTCTACTATAGTGTCTAATGAGGCAAGGGCTACAAGGTTTCCTGGAGAATTGGCTAGAGAAATAGCCTCAACATCCTTGGTTTCTCGACTGGCCGAATTAGCAGAAGATGAAGAGTGCCTAGGCTCGGGATGACTAGACTGAGCTGGCTAACCCCTCCCTCGGTGAGGACGGCCCCGTTGGCGGGGGAATTTTAAAATCAATAGTAGACGACGAAAAACAATAGGAGGAATCCGCGGAGGAATTTGTATCCTGTTATCACCCCAAGAAACTCTCCTAGGTTGTAGCTTGGAGATGCTCGGGAACATTACAAACTCAACTTAATGTTGGAAATAGATGAATGGAAGGAATGATGCTTGTTCAAGTCAGATAACCACTTCTACTTTGCTTGACTCGAGACATGCATGAACACCCCCAGACTACAAGGCTTTAGACTACCAATCACTCATAGTTTAAAGATTGGGTGAATATGGAGAATACTGACCACACCAGCAGATGTACGAGACCTTGTGATGGTTGGCTGCAACCAGTAAAGAGGTCTGCAAATCTAATTCCCTAGTGCACAAACAGGATGACAACTCTCTGTCACTAAGTGAAAATAAACCAGATTAACACATTCATTGATACATGCAAGATTCAAACACAGAGGTAGGATGATAGCTCCTCTAATGATATACATCAAGAGTTCAGGAAAACTGCATATCAGGCACAACCTAGAATAGAATAGAAATGGAAAGTGCACAATTAACAACAAAAGAAGCTTGTATTAGCTCAAAATGAAGATGAGACGCTGCAAGTATCAAAGTAGTTACAGTCTCCAGAAGTTGAACCTTACATCAAAACAACAACCATCAACCCTGATTACATCTTGTTTCTGGGTATTTATAGAGTTTCATTACAAAGGCACTCGACCATTCTAAGTATGAGGAGGTCATAATTGACCACCAACCGCTTTAACTATCTGATGGAGTCTCTGGTGCGATTGTTTGTTGCAGTTGATGGATGTGATCTTTTCCTGCGCTCTGTTGTCCTCTGAGGTAGCTGGAGTGTTATATGGGATGAAGTCCCATAACTGTTGAATGCATTTACTTGTTTGGCTCTGTCCTTTTTCTTCTCGGCCATGTTGTCCGTGGAACGTAGTTGTTGAGGAGGAAATGCGTCCGGTGCCAAAAATTGATTACCTTTGTCCTTTCGGGAGCATAGGATGGTTACAGTACATGGATTGTACAGTGGGTGGAATAGTCGGATGGCGGAGCAATATCGGTCATTGGATCGGGCGGATAGACGACGGAGATGAGCCAACAGGGATATCGGAGAAGGCGGGAGCGGGGTGATCACAGGTTGTTGGATCGAGCAAATGGATGGCGGGTATGGCTTGGCGGAAGGTATTGGGAGGATGCAGGGCAAGACGATCGTGAGCCGTTGGATCTTGGGTGGGCAGATCCAACGGTAATTGGGCGGAGGAGACGCGCCAGGGTTAATGGCCGAGGAAAGCAGTTTCGGTAGCAGGTGGTATTGATCGCACTGCCATTGGAGGTTAGGCGGTAAATGTACAACGACATGCGATACCACTCGGAGGGCGACGCGTGGCAGTAGAGGGGCGGGAAAACCGATTTTCATCGCACGTTATCACGCGGTTTTTTTGTGGGTGTGGGGGAAGTGATGGTCGTCCGATCATGGCAGAGACGATCAGACGGTGTGGATTTGATCGCGTAGGTTTTGTCAGATGCGATGGGGAAAAATCTTGTGAAGGAACGCGTTCATGTGAACATAGTTATATGAGGGTTTAAACTCCGCGCTCAGGGTTAAGAGCAAAAGTTCCTATATGTGATTTTTAACAAGAGACCCTGGAAATGGAGGTGAAATGAGGATAAGTGAGGTGAAGGGAAGGGCGAGCATTACTGGTATAGGCCTCTTCTGAGCAAAACCAAGGACCGAGCTTACTCCGGCTCCTTGAATATCAACAACCTAGTAGAGCTAACACTGGCTCCTTCTGGGGATGAGATCCTCCCTGTGAGGTCTCAAGAACTTGCAGATCAATGCCTTTCCTATGAAAACCAATTAGCAAAATTTCCTAGTGTTCCATTGGGCATGGAGTCTAACTGAGCTTACACTAAAACTGATAAAACAACATATTTACGATTTTAGGGCCAAAAGACCTTAAATAACATAAATTTTCAGAAAACGCCCATTAATTGTGCCATCAAAAACTGTCTCCCCTTCCATACTTTGCAACATGAAAGTATTGTTCCCTTGGATCTGAGAGATGATAAAAGGCCCTGTCTAAAAAGCATCAAACTTCCCATGGTTGCCTTTCTTCTCTTTCAGGGCATCCCACTTAAGAACTAAGTCCCCAACCTGAAAAATTATCTGTTTTTTTCCTTCTATCAAAATATTCCTTGATTCTCTGCTGATGTGCTGCTGACCTTTCAACTAGTTGTTCTTTGATTTGATGTACCTCTGTTAAATCAGTGATCCTTTTTGCCATATCTTCTTCCTCATCCTGCTCTTCTTGCAAGAATTTTGCCACAGGGAGGGTTAACTGAATCGGGAATACAACTTCAGTGCCATATACCAACTTGCATGGAGAATTCCCTGTGGATTTCTTGGTGGTCACTCTGTCAGCCCACAGTGCATATTTGAGCTTAGAATCCCAATTCTTTTTGTTTTCTTCCAACAGCTTTTTAATTATCCTTATTAGACTTTTGTTGGAAGATTCTGCTAGACCATTGCCTTGAGGATAGTATGAGGTGGAATGAACCAACTTAATGCCCATTGAATCGCAGCTGTCCACCAATTCTTTTGCCCTGAAGGCTACTGCATTGTCTGTGACTAATTTATGTGGACAAGCAAATCTGGTTAAGATATGCTCTGTCAAAAAATTTATGACCACATTATGATCAGCCTTTCTGGTAGGGATTGCTTCAATCCACTTAGTGAAGTAGTTAGTCACTACTAATATCCATCTGTGCTGGCCACTGGAATGTGGATTGATTTCTCCAATGAAATCCAAGCCCCATTACTGAAAAGGGCCATTAGCATATATGGGTTTTAAGGGCATGGACTTCAATTGTTGTTTTCCTTCAAATCTTTGGCACTTGTCACATGATTTAACAAATGAAAAGACATCAGCAAACAAGGTGGGCCAATCGTACTCAGCTCTAAGGATTTTGTGGGTTGTAGTTTTCCAATAATGATGCCCTCCACACATGCTAGAATGAAATTGTTGCATCACTTCCATGGATTGTTCTTTGTCTAGACACTTCAAAAGAATTCCAGAGGGGTCCCTCCAGTAGAGCATATTTTCATGAATGCAATATCTAGCTTCGCTGAGCTTAATAGTTCTGGCTTGGATTGAACTAAGGCCTGGAGGAATTTCTAGCTTCAGCAAAAATTGAGCTATTGCAGAGTACCGCTCACAAGAAGCTAAATTTTCTGCCATTGACTGATTTTTCCCTGGTTCAACTGCTTCTTCTTCTGTCTGACCATTTTCTAACATTGTGCCTATGTGATTTATGTCCAGCATTCTGCAATTTTCTTCTGCCATCAGTCTGGCAAGGCCCTAACCCCTGACTAGTTTGGTGGGCTTCAGTTCTATGTCAAGTTCAATAAGTTTTGCAATCCATTTAGCCCTTCTTCCATCAGCATCAGGCTGCGTTAGGATGTTTTTTATTGAAGCAGAGGGTACATATGCAATTATCTTGGAATGCAGAATGTAAATTCTGAAAGCTTTCAAAGACTTGATAAGAGCATATGCATGTTTTTCAATGATATCATAGTTCCGCTCAACATCCCTTAATGTTTTGCTGAAAAAGGCCATTGGATGCTTTGAGCCTTCTTCATCTGCCTGCAATAAAACTGCTGCAAGGGTGTCTTCAGAGGCAAATGAAAATATATGGAACTCGTTGCTGTAATCTGGATTTCTTAAAGTTTCCATAATACCTTTCTTAATGGACTCAAAGGATCTTCTTGCTGCATCAGTCCATTTGATCTCCGACCCATTTTTCAACATGGAGGTAATGTGCTTTACAAGTTATGCAAAATTTGGGATAAACCTCCTTACAAAATTTATCTTTCCCAGAAAGGACTGAATGTCTTTCTTTGATCTTGGAACAGACAAGATCTGTATTTCTCTTACTCTTTCTAGGTCAATTCGGACACCTGCGGCAGAAGCAACATGTCCTAACAGCTTGCCCTCTTCCAAAGCAAACTATGACTTTTTAGGATTGACTGAAATCCCAAATCTTCTGCACTTCAGGAACATTTTCTTCAAATGCTGTAAATAGTCATGATGGCTGCTGGAGTACACTGTCATATCATCTAGGTAGATAAGGATGAACTTATCCTTCTCTCCCACAAATGCTATATCCATAGCTCTGGAAGGTGGCTCCAGCATTCATCAGCCCAAAAGGCATCTTGGAATACATAAAAGTGCCCCAAGGAGTGGTGAATGCAGTCTTCTCTTGGTCATCTAGATGTACAACAACCTGATTATACCCTGAAAATCCATCCAAGAAAGACATCACTTTGGCCCCTGAGACTTTCTGCAGAAAATGCTCCATCTTGGGTAGAGGATAATTGTCTTTCTTGGAGCACTTTTTTAAGTTTTTGAAATCAACACAGAGTCTAATTTCTCCACTTTTCTTCCTCACTACCACTAAGTTGGCTACCCATTTGGAATATCTGAGAGGAACTATGATTTTGGTAGCCAGTAACTTCTTTATTTCTTTTTCAATCAGAGGAAGGAGCAAAGGATTTATGGGTCTCAGCTTCTGCTTAAAAGGGATGGTGTCTTTCTCTAAAGGGATTTTATGCTGAATGATCTTTTTGTCATAAGTTTTCAGGTCACTATATTCCCAGGCAAAGACATCAGCAAATTGCTTCATTAAATTGCAGTATTCAGCACTATGGGCAGTAGACAGATGAGTGGACAGATTTATATATCTTGGTTGATCTAGACTCCCTATATTATGCTTACAGACTGCAGATTGGTCTTCTTTTTGGGCAGCCTTATAAGGCACATCATTTTGGTCAAACAACTTTTCTAATGGAACCAAACCCTTAGGTATATGATTGCTGGGCAGTTGGACAATGCTATCTTTGCCAATTTTGTTTCTAAGCTGGGATTGGGGATTTTCTTCCAAGGCTTCATTTTATTGGTCAATTTGCATTTTAGAGAATTCATTGATGACTCGCAGAAATCTATTCACTTCATCATCATATTCAAAAACTTTCCAATGCTGGAAATTATTAGGCAAGGATGGCCTGTATTTCATTTGAACTTCATAAACTAGTTTGGGAGGCATGGGAGGGATAAACATTCTAGCAGACACAGCAAGGGAATCGACAAGCTGATTTTTTACTCTAGGGATATATGAGATACAAAAATTATCAAAAGAATCTTTGAGTCTCCATACCTCATCTCTATATGCTTTCAGTCTTGGGTGCTTTGCTTGAAATGTTTTATTCACTTGCTGAATGATAATATCAGCATCTCCAAACACCTTTATGTTCTCGATTCCTTTTTCTTTGGCTACATTGAGACCCAATATCAGGGCCTCATATTCTGCTATATTGTTGGTAACTTGGAAAGCCAGCTTAAAAGACAGATGCGTGCTTTCTTGTTTTGGAGATATCAGCACCACCCCTGCTCCTGCAGTTTCCTTGGAGCATGCTCCATCAAAGAACATCTCCCAAACCTGACTTCCTTGCTCTCCCTCGGCCTGATTGACTGGTTTCTTGATCTACATTGAGGCCTTCTGGGATTCTTCAATTTGGAGAATACAAGCTCCAAAGTCAGTGTCCACAACATATATGGGATGATTAGAAGGATTCCTCTCATCACTGATGATGTAGGCCAGCTGTGCTTCTTTGTAGAATCTCCTGCTTTCCCCTCTAAGGACTGGGACAGTGGCATAAGATAAGTCATTCTGTAATGTCCCACCTAGTCTCTTAATCCACCCTCTGGACAACAACATGCCAAACTTGGGAGGGACATCTGCTACCACGATATCCATGATCATGCTCTTCATGGGCAACTGAGTGAGGGTAATGGCCAGGTCTTTGATTAGTCCTAGGCATTTTACCTTTATTGAATCAAATGAGAATAAGTGATGATAAGGTCTAGTGATATCAAGGCCTAACTCTTCCATGACAGCGTTAGGAATCAAATTGTGGCTGGCCCCTGTGTCTAGTAGGAAATTGTGGAGGATTTTGTCATGAATGGTCAAGGAGACATAAAATGATGGAGAATTATTATCAGCAGGTTTGATCATGGGGCTAAGCACAACTGCAGGCTTATCATCCTGCAAATTGACATAGTCAGTGGAGGTTTGTGAGACTTTCAGCTCAAGAGCATCAAGGATAGGCTTTCTAAAAACTTCACTCTTCACTGGTTCTATCAGAGGTACATATATTTTTAACTTCTGGACTTCTGACTCAAAACTAAAACGGGAAGGGGACTTATCAGGACCTCTTACCTCTTGAGCTGGTGCCTTGAGGATGACTGGATCAACTGTTGGTCTTTTCTGTCTAATATTCTGTTGCTCTAGTTGAACAACATCTTTTTGGGCAAGATTCTCCTTGACATTGTTTGCTTTTGACCTCAGATTATATCTTTACTGTTCACCAGTCTGCAAAACAACCTCTCTGTCCCACTCCTGATTGGTTTGGTCCTGCAGTAATGATTCTTCATATGCAGGCAATGTCAAAAAGGTAGTACTGCCTTTATCTTCCATGCAATGAATTTCATCCTCTTCTTCAAGCTGTTCCTCTTCCATAACTACGTTCTGGAATGGAGCCTTCACTCTTTGTTCTTCATTTGTCTCTTTACCCCTTTGAATGATTTGCAACTATTCATTTGATCTTCTCAATGGTTTTGGATTTCTTGGAGCAAATGTGTTTTGAAACCTTGTCTTTCAGGAGCTCTGCTTAATTTTCAGCTTAGATATCTCAGCAGCCAATGACTCTATCATTTTAGTCATTTTATCTAATTTGGGTTCTGAAGATGAAGCAGAGGAATACGAAGCCTCACCTCTCTGCCTTCTTCTATCAGCATGAATTTTAAGCTTTTCTGCAGCCATGATATTAGATTCTACCTCTAGGGCTGCATCCTGCATTTCAGCTAGAGTGGCACATCTTCTTTCTCTCAAAAGCAGGCAGAAGTCAAAGTCAAAAGCATTAGCATAAGTGAGTTTGGCAGAGGTGGGGGTAGGCTTTACTTCAGCTGGTATCTTACTATACATACGGTTAAATCTTTTATTAAAATCAGGCAATGATTCCCCATTCTCCCTCTTTAGGTTTCCAAACTCTGTATGGTAATAGAGCAGATCTTTCCTATCCCCCCATTTCTTCAGGAATGCATCATCCAATGCTTCAATGTCTACTATGGACCTATGGGGCAATTCTCTAAACCATTTTCTAGCCTCTCCATCAAGGCTCTGGACAAACACTCTCATCCACACATCATCTTCACTAATATCTAAGTTATCAGCATAGCTATAAAAAGACTCAAGGTGTTCTTCAGCTGTTACTCCCTCTGTACCAGTGAACTTGGGCATATATTTCTGATATTCTCCTACAGGCATGGCATTCAAAGGAATGGGCAAGACTAGGGGTCCATACATAGCAGCTATGATTCTTTCCATCTTTGTGGGAGCTTGTTGGCCTACCATGACTGGGATAGGTGGAAGGATACTGGTAGATTGAATGGTAGGAAGTAATGAAATAGATGACAGACACAAAGGGATATGATGGACTATATGGGAGGCTTTGTTTGGACTGAGATCCAAAGGGGAACTGACTGAACAAGGAGCTTTATGAATCTCTAAAGGTATTTCTTCACTAATAATGCTAGGCTTTAAATCTTCAAACTATATATCCTCAGCTATAACCTTCTCTTTCAGAGATGCGTAAGTTTTCTTAGGCTTACCTAATCCTGATGCTCCTTTCTGTGATATTTTCCCCCTCTTAGCAATCCTCTCAGGGTTAGGCATTGGGTCAGCTGGTGATTTTTGAGGATTTCTCGGGGTATGCCTCACAAACTAAGCCAGAACTGTAATGTGGAGTCGCCGCCAGGTAGGTTCTCTAGTAGAGTCGCCAGATAGATGACTACAACCAGAAATGTGTCCAAACTTTATCTATCATCAAAGCATGGAACTGTGTCATTCTCCCAGGGAAGCTAAGCTTCAATCTCCTCTCCCCGGCAATGGCGCCAATTAATGTTATCACCCCAATAAACTCTCCTAGCTTGTAGCTTGGAGATGCTCGGGAACATTACAAACTCAACTTAATGTTGGAAATGGATGAATGGAAGGAATGATGCTTGTTCAATCTAGATAACCACTTCTACTTTTCTTAACTCCAGACATGTGTGAACACCCCCCGATTACAAGGCTTTAGATCACCAATCACTCACAGTTTAAATATTGGGTGAATATGGAGAATACTGACCACACCAGCAGATGCACAAGACCTTGTGATGGCTGGCTGCAACTAGTAAAGAGGTCTGCAAATATTATTCCCTAGTGCACAAACAGGATGACAATTCTTTGTCACTAAGTGAAAAGAAACCAGATTAACATATTCACTGATACATGCAAGATTCAAACACAGAGGTAGGATGACAGCTCCTCTAATGCTATACATCAAGAGTTCAGGAACACTGCATATCAGGCACAACCTAGAACATAATAGAAATGGAAAGTGAGAAATTAACAACAAAAGAAGCTTGTATTAGCTGAAAATGAAGACGAGACGCTGCAAGTATCAAAGTAGTTACAGTCTCTAGAAGTTGAACCTTACATCAAAACAACAACCATCAACCTTGATTACATCTTGTTTCCGAGTATTTATAGAGTTTCATTACAAAGGCACTTGACCATTCTAAGTATGAGGAGGTCATAATTGACCACCAACCACTTTAACTATCTGATGGAGTCTCTGGTGCAATTGTTTGTTGCAGTTGACGGATGTGATCTTTTCCTGCACTCTGCTGTCCTCTAAGGTAGCTGGAGTGTTATATGGGATGAAGTCCCATAACTGTTGAATGCATTTACCTGTTCGTCTCTGTCCTTTTTCTTCTCGGGCATGTTGTTTGTGGAACGTAGTTGTTGAGGAGGAAATGCGTCTGGTGCAAAAAATTGATTACCTTTGTCCTTTCAGGAGCATAGGATGGTTACAGTACATGGATTGCACAATGGGTGGAGTAGTCAGATGGCGGAGAAATATCGGTCATTGGATCGGGCAGATAGACGGTGGAGATGAGCCAACAGGGATATCGGAGAAGGCGGGAGTGGGGTGATCATAGGCCATTGGATCGAGTAGATGGACGATGGGTATGGCTTAGCGGAAGGTATCGGGAGGACGCAGGGCAAGACGATCGTGAGCCGTTGGATCTTGGGTGGGCAGATCCAACGATCATCAGGCGGAGGAGACGCGCCGGGGTTAACGGCTGGGGAAGCGGATTCGGCAGCGGGTGGTATTGATCACACCGCTATTGGAGGTTAGGTGGTAAACGTACAATGACATGCGATACCACTCGAAGGTCGATGTGTGGCAGCAGAGGGGCGGGAAAATCGCTTTTCATCGCACATTATCAAGCGGTTATTTTGCGGGCGTGGGGGAAGCGATCGCCGTCTGATCGTGGTGGAGACGATCGGACGGTGTGGATTTGATGGAGACAGGTTTTGTCAGATGTGATGGGGAAAAAGCTTGTGAAGGCACGCGGTCATGTGAACATAGTTATATGAGGGTTTAAACTCCGCACTCGGGGTTAAGAGCAAAAGTTCCTATATGTGATTTTTAACAAGAGACCTGGGAAATGGAGGTGAAACGAGGATGAGTGAGGTGAAGGGAAGGGCGAGCATGACTGGTATAGGCCTCTTTTGAGCAAAACTGAGGACCGAGCTTACTCTGGCTCCTTGAATATCAGCAACCTGTAGTAGAGCTAACATATCCCACCTACAAAAGACATAGCCAAACCCAAAACTACAGGGCCACTTCCCTACTGCAATATAAACTTCCAAATTTCCACTAGAACCAAAAGAGGTAAACAAATTTAAGACCTCCCAAACCAAAGCACAAGGCGGAGAAGCCTTCGCAGGTAAATTCAAGGCAAACCACTGGCCGTGAGCGCAACCCCGATTAGGGTAACTTCCTGCATGCAAAGGAGTAATTCCAAAACCATGAAGCCAAATTCTCGAAATTAAAACACCATTCGCACACCTGAGAGAACTCAGAGGATCTTGCGCAGATGAGGGAGGAGCCAATAATGGCCACCAATGATGTAGAAGCCTTTAAAGGCGAACCACGACTGTCCAAGTTCCAGGGTCTCAAGGGTATACTAAGAGACAGTATACAACCAGCACTTGGAGGCATACAACAACTTCCTTACTCCTTAGCCGGGACCAACGCCTCAACAGGATTCCATGACCTCAGACCCAAGTGCCTTCACAAACCTTCAAACACAAATTCATCTCCCAAATTCCAAACTGAACACATGGGATGCCTACTGGCGAATTTAAAGACTGGCTATGGGGAGGGACTCATTGTGCTACGACAATGAATGTAGGTGCATAGTGTCTAGGCTCTATCAATTCCCACATGGAGGAGGAGCAGACCCCATAGACCTCACACAAGACAGATGGAATTTGTGAAGGGAACCACCATCGAGGGAGGAAGAATCAACTTCCAGAAGGTCCTATAGGGCCTGAAGTTTGCCTGGATCTAAATCAGCTGCACTTAGGAAATCCTGCCATGGTTTGGAAAATTCACTATGCTAGTTTTTCACTCCTTAGTTAGTCAACCAATCCGCCACTCTATTTCTAGTCTGGAGGACGTGGCCTGTTGTGACGTAATCAAAACGTTCCATCATATGTTTTATTCAGGCAAGATGTGCCTCCAGATGCCAGCTTTTAACAATTTTGAATGTGGGAGAACCATTGATGATCTTCTGAACCATTTGAACCACCAGCTTTGAGTCCCCTACAATATGGATTCGAGAGAAATTTTGTTGAACGACCAAAGAGAGGCCCTTCTCGAGAGAAGTTATTTCAGCTACGTTGTTGGTGGTGAGGCCACAATATCCAGAATAGACCCTTGTAGGGGTGCCCTTCTCATTGCATAGAACCCCACCATACCTCAAGGGCCTTGGATTGCCTTTGGATGCTCCATCGAAATTGATTTGAATGCAACCGAAGGGAGGCCAAGAGAAGACAAAGGGGGAGGAGATTGGAGGGTCTTTGACCAAAGGAGAAGAAGGAAAAGTCATATATTAGGAGAGATTGAGAGAAAGGGGAATGACTGGCTCCGAAGGGGTGGGCTTCTAGTTGTTAGGGTCCCAGGTCTCATAGAAGATTGTCTCTCTAGTGTTGTCTTTGATTATCACCCAGATGGAGGCACTAGATGGATTCTGGTCATGAAACATGGCGCGGTTCTGTTCTTTCCAGATATTCCATAGGATGAATCCCAAGATAAGGCATCAAGCTCTATTGACGATTGGATTTTTGAATCTATTATGCGGTCATTGTTCTATAGTCTCCCCAATATCATTCTAATGACTGTAGTTGGGTCCAAAGAGAACATTAGCGAAGTTCCAAACTTCACTTGTAGTAGGGCAAGAGTTCAAGAGGTGTTGGAGAGTTTCCACCTTATTTCTGTAAAGGGGGAACTGTGACGATCCCATAAAAGCTTTCTTCTATATTTGATCCCAGGTGAGAATGCGCTTGTGACTGACCATCCAGAGAAATTTTTCATCCTTGGGCCATATCTTCCCCCCTAGATTTTGTACCAAATTGTCTAGCATGGCATGGTGATGGTGTATACCTTGATGAGATAGGCTTTGTTGAGGGAGAAAGATTCAGATGTCGAATACCCCTACCTTAGTCTATCATGATCCAGGGAGAAAGGGATGCGCTGTTGATCCAAATTGTTAGTGTCAGTATTTGCATACTGCCACCAGTGATCAAAAATCCTCTTTTCATATTCATATTAGGGTCTCACTCAGAAATTTTTGTCATTCCACCTAGGTCCTCATTCAAAAATTTACTCACTGATGGTAGACCTAGTAGAAAAACCTCACTCACCTACACTCCATATACCTCCCTTGTCCTTTTCCCATGCGCTCTTGGTTATGTTACCCTCCATTCCCCAACTTCCATTTCACCTCCCGCATCCACGTCATTCATTTGTCTCATGATCAGTTGAAGCTATGCTTTTTCCTATACGCCATAATGATTTAAAACATGGTTTCCAAACAAATGAGGACGAATTTTCAGAAACTGAAAGAGGTGTTTTCTTCTAACATCCTCATGTACAAAAACCTCTCTCATTTTTCTAACAACTATTATGGTTTGGGATATACAGATGAAGCTTTGCAAACATATTTTCCTAAATTTTCCTGTTTAGCCATACTTTTATAGAACATATTGTGGAAAATCAAAGATGAATATTGAGAAACTGGAGGATGTGTTCTTAAGATGCCAAAGTACAATAACCTACTGAAAATTTTACACAACTATTATAAAATGATAGATACATGTATATCTTTTCAGTCTATTTTTTGGACTCTCTAAAGTCCTGTTTCAATTACCTTTTTGCAAAGAATATTGGGAATAGTTGGAGCTGAATTTTGGGAAACTGAGAGAGGTTTATCTGGATAATATATCTATATACAATAACCTCTCTCATGTTTTATTGGTATATCTTGGATTGAGATATATAAAAGGATGACTGGACCCTATTTTGCAGGATTTCGGGAGGAAAATGTTCAAAGACAGTTAGCCAACTCATCAACTAAGAGTTACAATCAAATTCAAACTTCTCTTCATTGTCAACAAAAATCCATAATGATAGTGCCAAGTATATACATTAGTTTTTAATGTCCTACATTTCATTTCTATTTGTGCAAAACAGTTTAGGATATTTGTAAAAAGATCTTGAGATTTTTATCAAGATATTTTAGTTTAGAATTTGTATAAATACTTCATCATTTGAAGTAAGAAAAGGTTGGACTCTCTTGGATGTTGTAATAGCTTTCATACTTTGGCATGGAATATATTGGATGAAGTTGCAACTATTTTGGTGGGATTCCTGTGGCATGGTAATTTGATCTTGTTTCTTCTTCTGTTTCATATGTATGAATGTTTTGTACCTCTCATGATCCATTTCACTCTATGATATGTTGATTTTCAAGGTGTGATAAGCAGAATTCATCTTTGTATGCTCTGTTTTGGGAAAATCATCATAGATTGTTTCATTTCTTCAGTTTAAAAAGAATTCATGACCCTCATGCTCTTTTTAGCATCTCACTAGTCTAAACCATCTCATCACTATACTACGAAGTTTAAAGTACATTGCCTACCTTGCCCCATTAGATGTCTACAATTCATATTCACCTTGCCCTGACCTAGTTCATTCTCTGACCTAATTCACTCATCCTTGTGACTAGCCAACCAAAATCAAATCAAACAACCCTCTGCACTTTACATCTAGCCTAAAACCGTAATCTATCCAGCCCTCTTGGCTATGATCCTTTGGAAAGAGCCCTCTCCGGCTTGGTAGGGCTAGCTACCAAGTCAAAAGATTGGTCTATGGTTACCTCAGCTATACTCTTTCTTAGCCTTGGAGATCCAAAGGAGTGATAACATATTGGCAGCATTGTTAGGGACGAAAGCTCTATCTTCTTCGGGAAAGAACGACAACAACTTAGATCCGGTTGTTGATGGTGGACAATAGTCGGACACAAGAAGGTTGAATCATCCACCTGGCGACTCCATTGTTCAAGATCCTGAGCTTCAAAGTTCAAAGTGACTTCACTGCCAAAGAATCCAGATTTCAAAGCATTGATGGTAATCACTGATGACAGGGTATGTGGCAAATCCTTTATTTGGTGAAATATTACTAACTTTAAGGACTGATGACAGGGTATGTGGCAAATCCTTTATCTGGTGAAATATTACTAACTTTAAGGAATGAGTTAGCAAAATTTTAGATTGATTAGAATTTCTCAACATCAGTATTTCATTGTTTGAAATCGAGCCGACTCACACCTGAAGGTAAAAATTGTTTTCTTGGTTTAGTTGTTGAAAGATTAGAAAATGAAATTGAACTATTAGATGTTCAAATTGAATCATATGATTTCCAAGATCCTAAACAGTTCTTGGAAACTCTCCCTCCTCCCAAACAAGAAAAGGTAAGGCTGCCCTTGGATGGTTGGATTGACGGATGTTTTGATTTACAGCAGGGATGTGGCAATCTTTAGCTAAGAGAATATGCTAATGAGTTGTGGCAACAGATAGAATCTGGTATTTATAATCCTATAGTAGCATATATGGAATATTTTCTTAATTTTAATGAAAAACTAGGTTTCCTTTTATAGAGCCAGAGGTATTATGTGTATATATTGCTGGTAGAATTTCAAATTATGTTCTGGTTCAAGCACCGTCAAACAACCTCATCATTATGACAACTACTTGACTGGTTGATTTGGCACTTTAGTATCACTTGATTCACTTATTTTACAGTATATTAGTGTAGGATAAGTGTGCAATAAGTTTACTGAACAAACATCCTTCAACATATAGCTTATAGTTTGTAGTGTGTGTGTTTTCAGTGTTTAGTTTGGTTGTAAGTTTTTGACCATATTGGCCCACATGGTTAGGCACTTGGTTTACAGTGTTCTTGACACCTCCAAGGAGTTGTCATCCCCAATAATGCTGATGTTAGTGTCATTATTTTCATACTATCATCAGTGATCAAAACTCCTCTTTTCATATTCATATTAGGGTCTCGCTCATAAATGTTTGTCATTCCACCTAGGTCCTCATTCAAAAATTTATGCACTGATGGTAGCCCTAGTCAAAAAACCTCAATCACCTACACTCCATCTACCTGCCTTAACCTTTTCCCATGCACTGTTAGTTATGTTACCCTCCATTCCCCAACTGCCATGTCACCTCCCGCATCCACGTCATTCATCTGTCTCATGATCAGTTGAAACTATGCTTTTTCCTATATGCCATATTGATTTCAAACATGGTTTCAAAACGAATGATGATAAATTTTCAGAAACTGAAAGAGGTGTTTTCTGCCAACATTCTCATGTACAAAAACCTCTCTCATTTTTCTAACATATATTATGGTTTGGGATATACAAATGAAGCTTTGCAGAAATATTTTCCCAAATTTTCCTGTTTAGCCATACTTTTGCAGAACATATTGTGGCCAATCAGAGATGAATCTTGCGAAATTGGAGGAGGTTTGTGTTCCTAAGATGCCAAAGTATAGAACCTACTTCAGATTTTAAACAATGATTATAAAATTAGAGATACATGTAGATATTTACAACCTATTTTTCAGACTGTGTAAAGTCCTGTTTCAGTTACCTTTTTGCAGATAATATTGGGAACAAATGGAGCTGAATTTTGGGAAATTGAGAGAGGTTTATCTCAATAATATATTTATATACAATAACCTCTCTTATGTTTTACTGATCTATGTCAGATTGAGATATACAAATGGATGACTGGACCCTATTTTGCAAGATTTCGGGAGGAAAATGTTCAAAGACAGTTAGCCAACTCATCAACTAAGAGTTGCAATCAAATTCGAATTTCTCTTCCTTATCAACAAAAATCCATAATGATAGTGCCAAGTAGATACATTAGTTTTTAATGTCTTACATTTCATTTCTATTTGTGCAAAACAGTTTAGGATATTTATAAAATGATCTTGAGATTTTTATCAAGATTTTTTAGTTTAGAATTTGTATAAATACTTCATCATTTGAAATAAGAAAAGGTTGGGCTCTCTTGAATGTTGTAATAGCTTTTAGACTTTGGAATGGAATATATGGGATGAAGTTGTAGCTATTTTTGTGGGATTCCTGTGGCATGGTAATTTGATCTTGTTTCTTCTTATGTTTCATATGTATGAATGTTTTGTACCTCTCATGATCCATTTCACTCTATGATATGTTGATTTTCAAGGTGTGATAAGAAAAATTCATATTTGTATCCTCTATTTTAAGAAAATAATCATAGTTTGTTTCGTTTCTTCAGTTTAAAAAGAATCCATGACCCTCATGCTCTTTTTAGCATCTCACTAGTCTAAACCATCTCATCACTATAATACAAAGTTTAAAGTACATTGCCTACCTTGCCCCATTAGACGCCTGCAATTCATATTCACTTTGCCCTGACCTAGTTCATTCTCTAACCTAATTCACTCATCCTTGTGACTACCCAACCAAAATCAAATTAAACAACCCTCTGCACTTTACATCTAGCCTAAAACCCTAATCTATCCAGCCCTCTTGGCTGTGATCCTTTGGAGAGAGCCCTCTTCGGCTTGGTAGGGCTAGCTACCAAGTCAAAAGATTGGTTTGTGGTTACCTCAACTGGACTCTTTCTCAGCCTTGGAGATCTAGAGGAGTGACAACACAACTGTAGAGACAAATTTTTCCAAACTTCGTGGGGAGCTTCAGTATGCCAGTTAACTTCAATTTTCCATTTTCTCATAGCCTCTTTGATCCTACTGTGCAGTCAATAATTAGCTACTCTCCCCTCAATTAGTTGCTGGAGAAGGGATTTTAAATCCTGCAGGGACTCTTCTCTATCTAGGCTAAGGAGTTGTTGCCATGACTCCTCCAAAAAAAAATGGGTCCGCCATCTTTTATTTCTCGGAACAAGTGATCCTGAATGAGGTAACTATTCTGGTTGGCCAGGTTCCAGATGACTGATCCTGAAGGCGGGGAATGATCCCTGAGTAACATGAATTGAGATTTTCCTTGGCCATATTTCTGAGACCAATTTCTTTTCCATCGCTCCAAACCACCCTAGATCCATCGCCACCAAAGTTTGGCCCCTGCGACCGCATTCAACATCTTCGAATCTCTCAGGTGAAGACGCCCTTGGGCTTTGGGAAGGCAAAGCTTGTTCTAGGAAACAAGGGGCCATTTATTTTCAAGGGTGGCACTGTGCCACATGAATTTTTTAAAGATGGAAGACAAATCTTTATAAAGCTTTTAGGAGCAGGGAGAACATAAAGTTGGTATAGAGGGATAACTTGAAGGATGGATTTGAGGAGAGTAGCCCGACCAGCCAAGTTTAAGACCCTAAAAGTCCAGTTTGACAGTTTTTTGAGGATTTTGGAACACAAATCTTTCCAGTGGGCTATGCGTAGGGGATTGGCCAATAAGGAAACACCCAGGTATTTTGATGGAAGAGACCCAATAGAAAATCCTAGAATACGAGCTAAAAACAATTGTATCAGGCGAGGAGTATTAAAGAAATAGATATGAGATTTATCTTTATTGAGAAGCATACCTGAGGCGAATTGAAACTACACAAGGATCCCATTGATCATAACCACTTCCTTGACCTTGGGCTCACCATACAATAGGTTGTCATCAAAAAATTTCTGATGGGTATTTGTTATATCTGTGCCTAGAAGGTGAAGCCCTTTCAGTTCATTATTGAGTTTTGCTGCCTTAATTAGATGACTCAATCCGTCATCAACTATGATGAAGAGGAAGAGCGAGATTGGGTCACCTTGCCTGAGTCCCCTCGATGATCAGAATGTGGGAGAGGGAGCTCTATTTACCAGGATGGAGAAAAAAGGGGTGGAGATCATTGAGTAAATCCATCTGAGCTAATATTCTGCAAAACCGAAAGCTTTCATGATCGAGATGAGGTAGGACCAACTAAGGCGATCGTAGGCTTTAGAGAGATCCAGCTTGAGAAGAATCCCTTGCTTCTTATGGTACTTTAGGAAATATATAATCTCATGGTCCGAGACTATCCCATCCAATATTTGTCTCCCTTATACAAACCCTGATTGTTATGGGCTAGTCATGTGGTGAAGAATTGGTTGCAAACGATGAACTAGGATAAAGGAGAGAATCTTATAAATCACGTTGCATAATGCGATAGGCATGAACCCACAGGGGGAATTCGCCTCCCTGGATTTTGGAATAAGAGTGAGGAATGTAGCATTTAGACCGAACCAGATCTGCCTACACTGCTGGGACTCCTCCACCAACGCAACAATTTCAGGACCCAGAAAATACCAACAAGCCTTGAATAATTCAGAGGTGAACCCATTCAGACCAGGCAGCTTGTCTGGGGGAATTTATTTAACCACTGTTTCTACTTATTTGTATGACACTCGGTGCATTAAGGCCTCATTTTGCTCCTTCGTCACCAATTTTGGGATATGAATGGTGATTCGCTCAATATATTCCATTCTATCTATGTATTTTTCACACAAAAGCGAGGAGAAAAAGGAGATAAGTTCTTGTTCCATAGGTTGGTGGGATTCCAGCTCAATCCCCTCCCTTGAGATAAGTGAAGTTATGTGGTTATGTTGCCTATTGCTGATCATGGATCGATGGAAGAACTTTGAGTTCCGTTCCCCCTTCCGAAGCCATTAAACACTAGACTTTTGCCTCCATAATGCTTCCTCTTGTAGCCTTATTTATTCCAGCTGTGATAAGAGGTGACCTTCTTCCATTACTAGATCCACTAACCGACTTTCACAGATTATCTACATTTGAATCTTCTCCATTTTCTCTTCTAGCTTTTGCTTCTCAACAAATATATTCCCAAACTCATCTCTATTCTAGATTTTGATTTTTAATTTAAGGGATTTGAGTTTTCTTTGAAATATTTGCATGTGAGAGTCTGGGGGTGCCTCCAGGAATTTCCAATAGTCTTCTAGTTTTTCCACTAGGCTCGGGTGTCGTAACCAAAAGCCTTCAAAGTGAAAGGGTTTATTCTGCGGGGGGAGTGAGAGGCGAAATTTAGAAAAATAGGCCAATGATATGATCTAAGGATGAAAAAATGGAGGCTTTAATGAGGGGATCCTTTAAGAGTAGTTCTTCCGACAGAAGGAACCAGTCCAAGTGATATGCCACCTGATTTTGTCCACCTCTCCTATTGTTCCATATGTGAAGGCCTATCTTCAATTTCACATCTTCTAGGTGAAGATCCTCTATCAAGTCATTGAAGGCAAGCAAGCTAGAATCCAACCGTTAAACTCCTCCACTTTTTTCATCCAAGTTTTAGATTAGATTGAAATCACCCCTATGATCCAGTCGGGGGAATAAGTAATTGGACGAAGGGCTTGTAGTTCTTTCAGAAATAGATCCTTAGATTGGGGAGTGGAAGGGTCATAGACAACTGTCAAGCTATACCACACATCTGATCCGACAGGTTGAAGGGTTTCAGATAAGGTATGACAAGTACCAATCCAATCCTCGAATATGACTTGGTTTGGGTTCCATAGTACCTCAATGCCTCCCGCCATACCAATGGCGTCTATCATCATGACTTCACTGTTCTTCCAACATTGCTGGCTAGCCTCCTTTAATTTTTCTAGAGTCATTTTGGTTTCCTGAAGCAACACTATATCTGGTTTGACTTTATTTATCTTTTCCTTTAGAGATCAGAGCTTACCTTTACTATTGAAGCCTCATATATTCCATGAGATGATTTTCATTAGGAGGGTGGTATAGATCTTGGGAAATAATCCGTTAGCTGACCCATCTATCCCAAATTTAGCAGAAGTGCTCCTACTTCTTTGATTACTTCTCTTGTCATCTTCCTTCCCTTTTTTCCTCTGTCCTGGATGGCTGTGTAGAAAATCCTATAGATTCACAAGCTCATGCAATTTACTAAAGCACAAGACAAGAATGTACTTCTACTTTCAACCAACAGAATCCAATAGATCGATGAAAACAATAAAAACAAGAAGAAGATAAATCAGTGGCACATAACATAAGATGTATCTGGGGCAATCCACTACTCAAAACCCGATGCAATGAGTGCTAAGTGAACTATTCAAAAATCATGAGAAATTAGTCAGTTACGACTACCTCTCATGGAAATGGTCATACGTTTGAATGACTTACTTAACGCAGTTGAATCCCAAAAATGATATCTAATATAATGCACTGCGTAAATCCCCCATACTTCTACTCAAAACCCCTTTATCTGTATTTCATATCTCAGAAATATGAGTGAAGATAAAAATCTTGTTCTCACTAGAACAATTTCGCACAAGTATGCTCAACTCTCTCATCTCACAAGCTGGCTCTTGGCCAACACTTAGCCAATTCTGCAGCTCTCCAAGCTCCTAATATCTTGCATAATTCCTAGGATGAATAGCTGGTGTTTAAAGGGAATTCATGCTTCCGAAACTGGGCAATCCAAAGATAGGTTCTTCTCTGATTTCATGCATGATACTTACAACTCAGTAAATCACACAACTGATAATACACTGTCCCTGCACTCTACTCTCAACTAGGTCTTTCTCAGAATCAACATGCATGAGTTTTTGATGAGGAAATCTTCAGTTAAATAGAGTGACACTTGTGGATTCACTAGTGCACCAACCGACTATTAACTCTCTCTTAGTTCCACAAAATTTTTGTAACTAATTTAACTAAACATAACTCAGTAAACTGAGTGATCTAATGAAACTCATCATAGACCCCTCAAACTTAGGGAGAACATACATGACTTCAGAAAGACTTCCAACTCAAAATTCCTAAGCTAATTAAGTTAATTAAACTTAATTAACTATTTACAAGTTGCTATGAGAATAGAATTCGATTTAGTTCTTAGTTTAATTCAAGGACAAATTAAATTGGAATTTCTTGTTGCCATTTCTCGACACTCCCTCTCAACAAGAAAGGGATTATCTACTACCCCATCCTGTCTATGTGAAACTCGAATTTACATCTTAATGTCATCATCATGCTCCTCTGTGGGAATATACTCTAACAATATAATCCGCCTCAATACACAATCTCTGAGATGATGATATCGAATATCAATGTGCTTGGACCTATCATGAAAAACTAGATTTTCAGAGAGTTTGATACAACTCTGATTATCATAGTAAATCACTTCCGAATCCATCTACTGATCAAACAAACTAACCAGTATCTTCAACATCCAGATGGCCCCACATGCTTCCTGACTCACATCCATGTATTCTTCCTCTACGGAACTAAGTGCAACCAATATTTGTTTCCTGTTGTACCAGGAAACTATCGGTGACCCAATACTGAAGATCCCTCCTGAAGTGTTCTTCCAGTCAGATGGAATCCTTGCCTAATTTGCATCGATGAAGCCTTGAAGCTTCACTCCCTCTATTTGTCTATACCATAATCCATATTGAGAAGTGCCGTTGAGGTATCTCAACACATGCTTTGTCACCTTCCAATACAACTTGGTAGGCCTAACCATTGCTTGACTAAGTTGGTTAACTACATAGCACATATCCGGTCGTGTGTTCACCAAGTACATGAGTGAACCCACAAGATTCCTGTAAATAGTAGCTTCCACTACTTCCCCTGAAGTAGCATCCTCCTTCCTCCAGTTACCTGCTAAAGGAGTCTCCATGGGTTTGTTGCTCTCCATGCAGAGTCTCCTAAGTATCTCTTGGCATACTTGCCTTGAGACACAAACAAATCTACATCTCCCTACCATACCTCCATGCCAAGAAAGTAATGCATGAGCCCCATGTCCTTCATCTCAAAATCTCTTGCAAGGTCCTCCTTGAAAGACTTGATCAACTGATCATTACCTGTCAGTATGAGATCATCAACATAAAGTACAATGATCAACATTTTACCTTCCACCACTATGTCGTACATGTTTTCATCTGCTTCACTTGTTGTGAAGCCCAACCCAATGAAGTAGCTATCTATCCTAGTGTACCAAGCATGAGGTGCTTGCTTCAGTCCATACAACACTCTCTTGAGCCGACACGCATGCAGCTCACTGTCGAAGGTCTCAAAACCTTCAGGTTTCTCTATGTACATCTCTTCCTCGATCATGCCATTAAGGAAGGTTGTCTTCACATCCATCTAATGTATCTTCCAACCCATATGTGCTGATAGTGCAAATATAGATTTGCTTGATGAGTACCTTGCAACAGGAGAAAAGGTCTCATCATAGTCAATCCCCTCTACCTGTGAAAAGCCACAGGCCACAAATATAGACTTATGCTTCTCCACACTACCATCTATAGCTTTCTTTACCTTGTAAAGCTAATGGGAGCTCACCACTAACTTGTACTTTAGTCTCAAGACCACATCCAAAACACTGTTATGATCTATGGAGTCATACTATTCCACCATGGCATCAACCCAAAGTGGCTGCTACACTGCTTCTTTAAAGGAAGATGGCTCTGTCACAACACATTTGCCCATAAGAGCAATGTATCTAGTGTACCTCTTAGGTGACCTCCTCTTCCTGCATTGAGAAGTGGGTGCTCCCACATTCTCCCGCGCCTCATCCAACAATCTTTCAGCTTCTCTGGTGCGCTTTCTTCCTTCTCTGGAAGACTCTGCTTGAGTGGATGTCACAACTCCCAGATCCTTTGCATGTGGCTGCTTCACATCAATCTAAGGCTCCTCAATATTAGGAAGTAAAAGCTCCTCAACTACATGTAGTTGAAGCTCCCTCTCAAGGGAAACTCGCATGGCATTCTCCTAATCAATTCTGACATCCCTACAAACCACTGTCATTTTGCTGGTCAGCAAGTACACCTGATAGTTGTGATGTGTATCAGTGTACCCCACAAATATCCCTAACTCTCATGTTGTCTCAAGCTATTTTCGTACATATTTGGTCACATGGAAATATACCGATGACCCAAAAATCCTGAAGTGACCAACATTTGGCCTCTTATCGGAATAAGCCTCCTCTAATGTCTTCATCTTAAGTATCCGATGTGGGATATCGTTGTGAACATAAATTGTTGTGTTGCATGCCTCAACCCACACATGTAGTGGTAGGCCCTAATCATGCAACATCGCCCTCGCTGCCCCTACTATGCTTATGTTCTTCCTCTCGGCCACCCCATTCTGCTGAGGGTTATGTGGTGCCGTCAACTCTTGTTTAATCCTTTCTGCTGCACAGAAGTTATTAAACACATTTGAGACATACTCACCACCATTATCACTCCATAGAGCTTTAACCTTCTTTCCCAACTCTTTCTCCACCAATGCTTTAAACTCACAAAACTTTGTGAAAGTTTGATCGTTTTCCTACATGAAAAATATCCAACATTTACGAGAATAGTCATAAAAAAATATAACATAATACCCGTGTTTGGCCGTGGATGTTGTCGAGAATGGTCCACACACATCCGAATGGACTTTCTCTAGAATAGCCTCTACTCGAATGTCTCTATCATGAAAGGAAGGATTGGTTTATTTTCTCAAAGTACACCCCTTACATGTATCAAATTACTCAAGTGTACCTTTGGGAAGGCCGGTAGAGGTCTGTTGTAATATCTTCAAAGCCCCATAATGCAAGTGGCCCAATTACCTCTACCATAACTCGCCAACTTCTCGGATTTGCACCCTTTCTACTTTTGTGCTCAAAGAAACACACTCCTATACCTCTAGCTTATAGAGATTCTTCACCCAAATCCCTATCTTCTTTACCTGACCCGTGGCTATATGTTGAAGGAATTCCTTTCCTTTTGAGAAGATCACATCATAGCCTCTATCCTCAAGCATGGTAATGGATACCAAGTTCTTCTTCAGCCTAGGCACATACATAAAATTCTTCAAGGTGAGTGGAGCCCCATGCTCCCTTTGAAAAGTAATCATGCCCAATCCAATAACACTATACTTCCCATCGTCACCCATCCCGATATGCTTATGGATATATTTCTCCTCCAGGTCACTGAATAACTATTTGTCGCTAGTCATGTGGAATGAAGCTCCACTGTTTAAGTACCATACACTTCCCATAATTGATGACACCATGCATGTGATGAGGGAAAATTCGAATTCTAATTGAGAGGCCAAAGCCTCACCCGTTTCTCCTCTTGAGGACTTCTTCTTGGACTTCTTGAGTGGACAATTTGTAGCAAAATGACCCATCTCATGATAATGAAAGCACTTAACTTTCTTCATGTATTTCTTCATACCTGCATGATAAGAATCCAATTTGGAATTGGAAGCTTTCCCTTTCCCCTTATTTTCCTTAATCGCTAAGGCACAATTTTCTTCATCGTCATTCTTTGATGAAGAGCCATCCCTGGTGTTCCTCCTAATCTCCACCTGCATCAAATCCGACCACAGTTGTTCCCAATTCAGCAACTTCTCTCAACCATTTACAAAGTCATGATAACTATGCCAACTCTTTGGGAGCCCTAGAAGAGAAAGACTCACCATATCATCCTCAAAAACGATGATTCCAACACTTCCAAGTTCATCACGACATTGAGTGAACTTGGTCAAGTATTTTGGAATAGTCTCGCCTTTCTCCATTTTGATTTTCCGAAGTTTGTCCATCAGTACCAATTTCCCTTGGTCACTGCAGTTTTGATACAAGTCCGTCAATGTCTTCCACATAGCATACAAATTTTCCTTTCCATGGAGACTTGAGACAATGTGGTCTCGAACTCCCTCAACGATTATCCACCTCATCTTTGCCACATACTTCTTCCATTCGGCCAAATTCTGTGCATCCAATGTTGTTGTCTTAGGAATTTCTTGATCAACGAATTCCTTCAAGCCATTATCGTCTAACACAACCTCCATTCTGTCCCTCTAGGTTATAAAATTCGAGCTGCCTTCCAAGGCATACACGAGTTGCAAACTGTAGAATGCCATTTGTCGATCTTGAAGTAATTGTATTGAAAATTCGAATTTCACATGTAACCCAAAGCTAAAAACTTCGAAATATCCTCTAGTATATTGTCTTCAACTCCGATATCATGTAGAAAATCCTGTAGATTCACAAGCTCATGCAATTTACTAAAGCACAGGACAAGAATATACTTCTACTTTCAACTAGCGAAAGCCAATAAATCGATGAAAACACTAAGAAGATAAATCAATGACACATAACACAATATGTATCCAGGGAAATCCACTGCTCAAAACCTCGCTATCTGTATTTCATATATCAGAAATATGAGTGAAGATACAAAGATTTTTCTCACTAGAACAATTCCACACAAGTATGCTCAACTCTCTCAGCTCACAAGCTAGCTCTTGGCCAACACTTAGCCAATTTTGTATCTCTCCAAGCTCCTAATCTCTTGCGTAATTCCTAGGATGAATAGCCGGTATTTAAAGGTAATTCATGCTTCCAAAACCGCACAATCCAAACATAGGTTCTTCTTGGATTGCATGCATGATATTTACAACTCAATAAATCACACAACTGATATTACACTCTAGTCTCAACTGGGTCTTTCTCAAAATCTACATGCATGAGTTTCTGATGAGGGAATATTTAGTTACAGAGAGTGACACTTGTGGATGCACTAGTGCACCAACCGATTGTTAACTCTCTATTAGTTCCACAAACAGTTTGGAACTAATTTAACTGAACATACTTACTGTTACTTCATATGTAGAGGTCTTTAAGCTCACACTCTCATGCATAAGAGAGTCACACAATACATCAGTTCTTTGCATGCACTTAAAACTACCTTAGAGCAATGATGCAATTGGACTTGCTAACAATAATTATACCCAATAACCATCACAATCAATATTATATTATTAATGCCATATTCGATAAAAAATAATACATGTTATAATATGTTATTCAACATAACAATATAAAATATTAAAAAACAAAATTTATCTAAAAACATCACCTACTCACAACCAAAATTCGAAAGAAATAATAATTAAACAATAATCTTTAAAATTAAAAATCTTGATACTAATATCATTAAATACTAATTTTTAAAAACAAAAATGATGTGGATTTATAGTTTTTTGGAATGCAGTTCCAAATCAATATTTCAAATATAATTTAGATATTTTAATTAATAAAACATTTTAATTTAACTCTTATATCATTTACACTTAATAATACATTTAAAATATACCTTAATTTTACTTTTTAAAATGAATAAATTTACTTTCGTGTAAAACTTCCTTCTCATACTCAAAAACATGAAACAAATCCGCTCACATATACAAGAGTGGTTAATATCATATGTGAAATATACGTCCAAATTTTTACCACACACTCGTTAATGAGGCAAACCCTATACCTTTCATGTGTAAGGCTTGTGAACCACATATTTAAAAAAAACCTCAATTACTAGATACTTGTTTTTCTTAGGTTATTTTGTTTGTATTAAAAAAAGTAAATTAATATTAAGAATATGCATTCCTACCCTAAAACATTAATTTTTTTTTTCACCTTCAAACCATAGCTAATGAATTTATGAGTAGCATGGAATTATCCAATTAGCATGGAGTTAACATTATTTAAATGGACACTATATAAAACACCGCCATTGAATTCATGATTAACAAGAATGGTCTAAATAATAATTTCAAAACAACATTTGAATTATTGGTTTGATATTTTTACATGGCAACATTACTGAAGGTTTACATCGAGGGTTGGTTCATCCACTTAGACACACACAGATAAAGGCTTATGGTGTACAATGCGCCAAGTTCTACCCAGAGTATTCTCAAGTATTTCCTCTGTGAAAATATGATGGTGTAAGTCATTTTATCCCTGTCCATGCTCTTGCACTTCACTGATTTATCATGGTTGGTAATTTCACTCACGAGCCTCTCGTTGCTTGATTAATGATCATGTACGCCACTTTCAAATCACTAGTAAGTTCTCATGCTTGTGATTTTCAGGTGGCCAGTCTTCATGTCGAGGGTTTCCTCCAATTCGCTTGCATAATTATCCTCCTTGGACCAAAACAAGTAAGGTTCTGACTTGAATAATATTTTTTCCACAATGGTATTCTTTCCTTTCTAGGGTTAACGTTTGAGGTTTCTGTCCAATTACAACCTTCTACTCCATGCCATATTCTAGTTTTTTCACAGGTAAAATGTCCATCTTACTAATTGTATTTACCCTAGTTTTGTGTAATGGCAATGTCACTATTAATGGTAAGGTTTCTTAGCGGCTTGTTTGATGTACAAGTTATACCATAATTCTCCATTTTATTCGAGCTTGAAACAAGGCTTTGATTTAATGGATGACTGATGACAACTGTCCCTCATCTCTGTTTTCCTCTTACCAAGTGCCTTACTCCCATGTTATTTAAATATGGAAATCAACAGGGTTTAGACAGTTGTTTAGGAATGAATCCTTTGAATTTATGAACAATCTCTATTTAGTTGTTGGCAAGTCCTGTTCGGACTAAATGGGTTTTCATATCTATTATTTTCTTGTCATGACTGCTCTGAGCTAATTTGTAGCTTACAAGGTTCTAGGAGCTTTACCGTTCACTTTATCTGTAATATAAGTCTCTATAATAATTCTGCAATCATTTAGAGATACTTTATGTAATTCGAGTGTCTTGTTAGTATCAAGTTTTATGATGTGGTTTATTTACAATTCACAGTTATAAATTTTATATTTATATATAACAGTCTAGTTGAGTTTTGTTGCATCTATAATGTGAATAATGCTTTTGGATTTGCCATCTGCATATCTATATGTTAATTCGGTGAATGAGTTTCCTTTTGATTCCTGAATGTTTTATGAGAACTTAAAGGAATTTGTTGCATCTGTTGGGGTTTATATTTTGAGTTGTCGATACTTAAAAAAGGTACTGTGTGGTTACTAGTTGAATCCCTAGGTCAGGATGGTGTTCTGCTCACCCCAAGAAGGGCGTGAGTCAGTTTTATGTATTTCATGGGTTTCAACCCTAAACCCTGTGTGAATTTCTGTATATTCGACTCTTATAAATCAGTGTTCCTCTCAGTAATTGATAGTTTCTTATAATACATTTTCTCTCCAGTGTATTCTTCTATCTGAAAATCTGAAAATCTTGTTTATATGTTTTGGCCAGCAGTGGAATGAGTTTGGTAGATTACACTAACTTTACAATCATTCCCAATAATGCAGTGCAAACTTGCCGTCAACTCTACATAATTCTTAGATGGGTAAAGATGTGCTATACAACACCACCTAATTTCTGCATTCTCCGCTTCCACTTCCATATAGTCATTATTTTCACTTGAATGTTAAATTATGATTGACTGTTTTATTCCGTAGCAAGGGTTTCTAATCAAAATATGGTCTCCTCACCCCAAGAAGGGTGCGAGTCATTTTTATGAATTTCAACGTCTTCAACCTCGAACCCTCTATGAATTTGTATATATTTGATTGTTATAAATCAGTTTTCCTCTCAACAATCGATGATTTAACAATTATTGCACATTCATTTTCTTATAATACATTTTCTATAAATAAATAATAATAAAACAATAATCTTTAAAATTAAAAATATTGATATTAATTTTTAAAAACATAATTGATTAATTAACATTATTATATATTAATTTTATATTGTCATACTTTATTTAGATGATGTGGCGTTTTCTTGAGCTCTAAGAGTGTTCTAGTTGGTTTGGATATGTAAGATTGACCTATCAGTATCATAAATATCCAATACATAAAGTGAAAGTTGATCATGAAGATTCTAAAGTGATTTAATGATATTGATATGGATAAGACTTATATTATTGTTTATTTCATCAATTTATCATTTATCATTTTTAATAAAGTAGTCCTAAAGTAATAATTTCTATTATTGTGAATGTATTATGATTTTCCATCCCATATAAATTAAGTTATAGTGAAGATCAATGAAGATTCAATCCCTTCCTTTTGACACCTGTCGCTTTGGATCTTGAACTTGGAAATCATTGGTTAATTGAGGTTGGCATCAAAATCTGTAAAATCCATCTCAACCTTGCACCTGTCGCTATAGATCTCCAACGTGCCAATCTAATCAATGATTCTGGTTGCAACCCTAGAATCAATGGTAGAAGCAAAGAGGGTCGTTTAGGTAACTAAAAACCCTCATTTGGGACCACAGAGGGGTTATTTGATCTTTTCCGCTTCGACAAAAATGAGCTAGGCAACTTTACTAGTCAGCAGGGCTTTTGCGCCTCGTGTAGGTGTCCTCCTTTTCTCACTATACTCATGATTGAGTTTCTTGGTTGCATCAGTGGTAAATCCTTAGTTAAGGCTAGTTATCCTAGGCTTCCTAAGCTCTAATTGGGTACAAAACCCATGCTCAACACCCTTCAAATTATTTAATCAATTCATGGCTTGTAAGATTATCATCTTTTGTGCTTTGGTGATGGAATTTTGTTGGGGTTTATTCTTCATGACCTAGGTATGTTTATCAATATTTTAATGAGGATTTTCTTCTATTGTGGTTTATCTACATTAGGATTTAAACTCTTTTACTTATATGTTCTTATCTCTCGTTCGCAGGTCAAACCCATGCTCACGGTGTATGGACACTGTTGGTCACTTTAATTTTTTATTTAATTAAACAGTCGAGTGCCACATAAATTGTCAACCCGGGAAAGTCCGATTATTTCAAAGGTGACTACGTACTGTATGTACTAGATTTTAATAGCATTAAAAGTTGTAGTATAAACTATTCATTCTCTGTTAAACCCTTACTCTGTGTTACAACAGTTATAATCTATGGTAGGAATGGAATAAGAACAGATAATTAATTAAAGAGAATAAATCTGCAAAAGGAAGTGATGGCTGTCCTGTAACAAAGGATCAGGACCCTATCCCCAAAGTAGGAACATTCAGCACCTGCCTCTGTTATCCAGTTCGCCAATACACTCTGTAAATCCTAGTCACCGGTGAGGCACTCATATACAACATCAATCGATTAAAAGAAAAAGAGAGTCTCAGCAAAAGTAAAATATCATCAGAAGCAATACTTGTGAATAAGGTATGAACAGAAATCACACACAACACACAACAGAAAAAAAAGATCGGTGAATATTGTGATGAAGGTGGGCCCTGTCCTTCTCACAATATTCCCAAGGACACGGAAACTAAGATGAAATACTCAGAACAAAACTTTATTCATCTGTCAATATACCATATTACAAGAAAGATTCAATCTCGTCCTTCCACTACAATTCCTGTGTTACAGCTTGTTCATCCTCTCTCCACACATATCCCCTCTAATGTAGATGTCTCCTCTTTATAGAGGAGACATCTATTACAAAAGATTTTCATTATACATTCTAGTTCGACCCTTTGTTCAAAAATAGGGAAATCAGTTCCCGTTAACAGAATGCTGTTACAGTAATGTGGATCATGATCGTTACGTCCAATGTAATAATCGATCGGATTCCTTTGCTGTTGTAGATCTGATACAAAAATCTCAACTGTCTCCTCGAGGTTCGCATGCTGTCCTTGCTGTTTCAGCTTCGAGGTTCGTGCTGTTCTTGCTGTTTCAGCTTCGAGGTTCGTGTTGTTTCTGCTGTTTCAGCAACTACAAAATATGGTCCTGCCAGCTTTAGGCAGTTTCAACAATTGTTCAACAACTTAGTCAACTTCAAGGATCAATTATAAAGATAGCATGATTATGTGTTGAATAATTAAACATATAGCAATGAGGAGAGTTACTGTATACCTTTGGAATGATTAAGTCAAAACACTAGCAAAGGCTTTCAACTATGGGTTGAAGAGGGTAATATTATGACAAAATATAAGGTCAAAAATAGACAATATGGGGTCCTAACATCCCCCCCAACTGAAAAGGTTGCATGTCCGCATGCAACGTCTACTCTGAATCTGAGTCAGAATACTGGGATGAACAGTGTAAATTGCTTATGAAGTAACTGTAGAAGGTGATGTCAACCATGTCTGTAAACCCATGGACACTCTGAAGTTTTTGCCATGCTGCCAACTCCTCCTGTTTGGTCAATTTAAATTGAGCCTTATATTGTTGTCCAGGGAGCCATAAGAGAGGGAAATGAAAGTGGTAACCAATCCATCATTCAACACACTGTCTAATGCATTTAACATAATAAGGTATGCGTGAGATTGCCGCCTGAAGATTGAGAGGATTGTAAGGATGATATTCCCGTCTTTCTTTAGGACAGTGTTCCCAGAATAGATTATTTGCTTTTATAGCCATAGCTCCTTTAGTTTTCACATAATATTGGCAGTCTTCCAAGACTACTGCTTGTAGTTTCTTGATATGATCAGTCATCCCTGGTTCTCGTAGAATTCCTTGATGTTCTACAATGAAGATAGCTGCATTTTGTGGTTCAGAACGAATCCAGAGAAGACAATTCTCCTCATTGTGTGCTGCAGACATAAAAGCATTCTGCCAAGTAAGCTGATTGGCCAAGAAGGAAATAAAGGCTCTTATTTGGATATCGCCAACAAGAGGAAGTAAACTAATCTTTCTATCTTCAGGCATAGCCTCATTGTGAAGATAAAGTTCACACAACAAGTTCTGGTCACTATTTGGTGCTTCTTCAAAGTCTCAATAAATTGCTGCGGTGTAGAGAGCTGGTGGGGTCTTCCATCCTTGATTGCTTTTATTTGGAGGAACGCTAAGCGTTCTCTCAAAAATACAGAATAGTTAAAAGAGGGTTTCCTTGTAGCGAGTAACCGCTGGACCAAGTCAAAGATGAGGGATAGTTTGGCTTTTAATTTCTTATTCTCCTTACGTTGTGCACGAGACTGTTCAAGCACTTCCCAATTTCTATATGCATAGTTGAGGAATAATGACTTCTGTTGCTGAAATGCCTTTCCTTGTGAGAGCTAATATTCTGTCTTCCATGTGTCACTTAGTTTTTGAAAACTGGAAGTCTGTGCGTAAGCATTGCTGACACAGGAAGGTTCAGTCTATGTATACATAGTTGTAAAAGACTTTGGTACTGGTTTCTGTTCTGTAACAACTTGGGTAGGCTGGGGTGGTTTTGTTTCTTCCTCTAAAATTCTTGAAGACCCTGCTGGTTCTTGTGTAACAGCAGGGTGTTCCTTTTTGACTATAACAGGACTGGCTCCAGACAATGGAACTTCAACTATCTTATATCCTGCTCGAGTATAGATATCACCACATTCACTACACATGTATTCACTGTATTGATCCTTTTCTGCACTCTTTTCAGCTGCAGATGCTACCTGAGCTAACATGTACAGATTGAGTTCCTTTTTATAGGTTTCCCTAGCCATTGTTAACTCTTGCTGATAAGCCTTAATTTCTGATTTCAAAAACTCATTTTCTTCCTGCAGGGAGGCTAAAGTAACCGGGGCTTCTGTAGTTGCAGGTTCCAGTGGAGGAGAGAATTGTTATTCGGCATCAACTTCATCATTTGCATCTACAACAGGTGGTTCTTGTGTATCACCTGTTGGGTCAGTGGCTGGTTCTTGTGTATCAACCACATCTAGGCCATCTTCTTTTTGTTCGCCAACAGGTGGTTCTTGTGTATCACCTGTTGGGTCAGTGGTTGGTTCTTGTGTATCAGCCACATCTAGGTCATCTTCTTTTTGTTCTCCAACAGGTGGTTCTTGTGTGGCACCTGTTGGGTCAGTGGCTGGTTCTTGTGTAACAGCCACATACCCTATATCGTCTTGGGTGTCTACTTTAGATGTATCGGCAGCTGGTTCTTGTGGAGCAGCTGCCTCTGTTGAAAAAAATGATGTCACAAAATCGTGAACGCTCTGCATTTCGGCACCCGAGGGTGAGGAAGGTGAAGGTTCAGGGCTAGGCAGGATATGGGAATTTAGAATGATAGGTGGGGAATTTGGGATAATGGCCTCAGTTGTTGCAGACGACCTTGTTCGTCGCCGTGGTAAAGAATCAGGACAAACAATAGTTTTTCTCTTACAAGCACTTTTCCTCAGGGTAGGGGAATTATAAGAAATAGTGGCTTCCTTAACTGAGGCCCTGGTTCTTCTTTTTAGTGGGGTTGCAGCTTTCTGTTGCTTTTTCCTCTTAAGGAAAATGAGGGGGGTATTGTCATCCGAATCATCGGTGGGGATATGGACTATGGGAGTGGATGGTTCGGCTTTATTAAGGGGTGGGGTCCGCTGCAGATTTTTAGTGCTCAATTGGGGTGCTTCTGCTGCTGGTTGCTGATTTTCGGCAGCTTGCTGGGAGTTTTACTCGGATTGTTGGGAATTTTCTTCATCTTGCTGAGGATTTTCCTCAGCTTGCTGAGGGGGGTTATTGAGGGGAGGTGGATTGTGCAGGGCAAAGCCTCTATTTATTAAGAGCTGGACCAAACGATGGTGCATGAGGCAGAGGAGTTGGTGCCTTGCGTTCACGGTATAGTATGCCATATTTTTTAGACAGCCAAGCAGATAATAGGGCATATTTATTAGACAACCATGCCTCAAATGATTTAATAAAACAAAGTCATGTTGGTAGACTACCTGATAACGACCCTCGCAGGTGAAATAATGCTTAACAAATTCTGCAACCTTTGGCCATGGTGGTGGTAGTGATCGAAGTGCAACACCCCTGCCTTTGGTTTCAACGTGCTCCCCTGGTAACAGAAAATCTTGCTGTGCATTGAGAATGAGGTGTTTCCTGCTGAACCAACGAGTACCATTGGTTGGAAGTCCCGAAACTTGCGCTATGTCTTCCTCTGTTGCTGGAATTTGCACCCCTTGGACAGTGGAGTATCCTTCCCTCAAATTGCATGCAAATTCCAGAACCTGCTGTGAATCAAAATCCGGAAGTCTTCTGAAGTAATCCACCCATCCTGCTTGTAGAAAGATTTGGTATGCCTCCTGGTAGAGTTCCAGTAATGCCGTCGAGCCAGGTTCATGTCTAACAGCATCTCCTCCCATAGTTACTGGTTCAGACAAAATACAAAGTGCAGAGCCGAGTTGCCGAGGTCGAAATAGAGCAGAACGTTACAAATGAAATTATGACATGATAAGGTACAGACGAGGTGGCTTAGATACTACCGCGAGAAATAGAGATGGCGGTGATTGGCGTGTCATGTAATGATTACAATATTTCGGTAATCCCCCCCAACTGCGGCTGAATGATATGGTTGGTGGTACGATGCTTTCGACAGTCGTATCAATTATCTCCTCATTAACTACAATTTAATATTCACACTTAAACACGCATACCTTTATATTTACCTTTGGTTGTTGCGCCGAAAAGTATTATCTCATCCTTAATAGGTCAATGATCATTATAGAAAGGGTCTGTAAAGTATGAGGGTTTTTATACACAAGATTTTCATTATTCACAGGAAGTAGTAGTGAAGGAACATAATTATCAGGATGAATGGCTGATTCCTTTAATGAAGAATGATATGTTTCTATCGGAGTAATAGTTCATTCTCGGGAACAAAAATGGGGAAATTGGTGCTTTTTAGGAAAAATGGAAAAGATTGGTGTTTAAGCACTGGGATTTGGTGTTTCAGCAACGGGAAATGGTGTTTCAGCAACGGGAAATGGTGGAGAAAAATGTAATAGGGAATGAATTATGATCTGAAGTGACATGGCAATGTTTCCCAAGCCGCAAATTAGTTCTTCCTATATTGGAATTTTTCTTCCCAGCCACCCTCCGAAGCTAAGATCTGCAAAATAATTAATTGTAACATGGCAACCCTTGACAGGGATTATTAGTTAAGAAATCTAATCTTAAAATAAATATATAAACAAAAAATTAAGTGCATTGAGGGATAGCAGGTTCCCCCAAAAAGACATAGTGTATGTCTGTCATGCAAGTAGCTTTGAAATCCTCTTTAGAAATAGGATGTTGATACAAATGGAGTCGATACCCATTCACTAATAACGGTGTTCTAGAATCATCAATCGTTAGGAGTTTGACTGTTCCATTTGGAAAAACAATATCTACTTCATAAGGTCCTAGCCACCTTGTTCTTAATTTACCTTGAAAATTTTCAAAATAGGAGTCATACAGTAGAGCCCAATTACCTTTTTGGAACTGCTTATGCTTAATAGTTTTGTCATGCCACCTGGTTCTTTGTTGTTGTATCATGGTTGTTTGATGGATGGCATCCAAGCTCTTTTCATCCAATTCCTGAAGCTTCTGGAACCTAGCTGTCTGTGCATCAGTCAAGTCAAGGTTAACAGCTAAAACAGTCCTTAAGGTTTTTATTTCAAATTCCACAGGAAAAACAACATTTTTACCATAAACTAATTCATAAGGTGAAAAACCCGTAGTGTTCCTCCAAGTAGTTCTATAAGCCCATAATGCTTCAGGCAACCTTTGAAACCAGTCCCTTCTATTTTCCTTTACTGTTTTTGTTAAAATGGCTTCTATGACTTTATTCGTACTTTCCACCTGCCCATTTGCCTGGGGGTGATAAGGTGTAGTCATTTTATGCTTAATGTGATATTTCTGGAGTGTATCTTTGAAGCCATGAGAGTTAAAAGGAGGTCCTCCATCTGTGACTAGCTCTCTAGGCAAACCAAACCTAACAAAGATTTCTTCAAATAAAAAAGTTAACACTGATTCTTCATTAGCTTTGAGGAGTGCCTTAGCTTCTACCCACTTAGTCATATAATTTGTGCAAACCAGTATATAAACTCTTTGATTGGATGGAGGATTGATGGGACCTATAAAATCTAGCGCCCATATTTCAAAAGGTTCAAGTATTACCTGGGGGTTGAGTGGCATTTCATCCCTGTGATTAGGCTGGCCCATTCTCTGACAGCTATCACAGGCCCTAACATATTTCTTTGCGTCCTTGAAAAGTGAGGGCCAATAATAACCCATTCTAAGAACTTTGTGTGCTGTTCTTTTATCCGCAAAATGCCCTCCACAAGGGCCATCGTGACAAGCCTTCAATATATCATAAACTTCATCTTCTTTGATGCATCTCTGAATTTCCTGGTCTAGTCCTGTGTGAAAAAGACACCCACTTATCCAGCTATACCTAGCACTTTGCTGAACGATCTTTCTTTTCTCTCTGTGCGATAGGTGTGATGGTAGTTTCCCTGCAACTAAGTAATTGGCGATGTCTGCATACCAAGGTGAGTGAGAAATACTACAAATAAATATTCGTCAGGAAAAGAATCATCTATTGGAATATTTTCATCAGTTTTTAACCGAGAAAGGAAATCAGCAACTACATTTTCTTTACCTGGTCGATCTACAATTGTGATATCAAATTCTTGTAATAATAGTAACCATCTGGTAACTCGAGCATTTGTAACTGATTTGTTCATTAAATATTTAATGGCCGAGTGATCAGTATGAACAAAAGTAGTATAACCGGTAATATAATGTCGAAACTTATTAATAGCATAAATGACTGCTAAGAATTCTTTCTCGGTAACTGTATAATTAAGTTCAGCAAGGGTCATATTTTTACTAATAAAATAGATAGCATAGCGAAGATTGTTTTCTTCTTGACCCAAGACAGCTCCAATTGTAGTATCTGAAGCATCAGAGGATATATGAAAGGTGAGTGCCCAGTCAGGTCCTCTTAAAATGGGCGCTGTAGACAATTGATGTTTAAGTTCATTAAATGTTTTTTGACAACCATCAGTCCACTTAAATTCAACATTTTTCATAAGTAACACAAACAAAGGAGAAGCTATTTTAGAAAAATCCTTGATAATAATATCCAGCATGTCCTAAAAAACTTCTTACATCAGTTTGTGTTTTAGGGATAGGAAGAGTCTGAATTACTTGTACTTTAGCCGGATCAACTTGAATTCCTAGGAATGAGATGAAGTGTCCCAATACAATACCTTGATTCATCATCATATGGCATTTTTCAGTACTTAAGGCAAGATGTGCTTCTATACATCATTTAAGTACTTTTTCAAGGTTCTGTAATGCATCTTCAAAAGTCACACCATAAGGAGTAAAGTCATCCATAAATATTTCTAAGGAATCATTAAGCATATCAGAAAAAATCCCTATCACTGCTCTTTGAAATGTTGTTGGGGCATTACATAGTCCAAATGGAAGAACTCTATAGGCAAAAGTCCCCCATGGACTAGTAAAAGTGGTCTTGTCCTGATCTTGGGGTGCAATCTTGATCTGATTATATCCACTAAATCCATCCAAAAAGGAAAAGAATCTCTTACCTGCCAAATTGTCTAGTACCTGATCAATAAATGGTAAGGGGAAATGGTCTTTCTGAGTGGCCTTATTTAGAGCTCTATAATCTACACACACTCTCCATTTCCCATTTTTCTTGGGTACAATTACTAATGGAGAAACCCATTCACTATCAGATATAGGATATATAAATCCTGCATTCAACAATTTTTGAAGTTCTTCCTTCACAATTTCCCTTAAATTGGGATTCATTCGTCGTTGGGGTTGACAGACTGGGTGAGATCCTTCTTTAATATAAATACGATGAGTACATAATTCAGAAGAGATTCCCTTCATATCTGTGTAATCCCATGCGAATGCTTCTTTATTCTCACGGAGTAGCTTCATTAACTGTTGTGTTTCAACATCTGTTAGGTTAGGGTTTATATTTAATGTTTTGCTAGGCTCGATTTCTACTGTTATACCTTTGGAGGAGATACCAGCTGATGTCTGAGATAAATTTTCAGTTCTAAGGTTTTGCTGGGATTCAGATTCCAAGATTGTAGTCAAGTGATCATGTATTTTAGAGTTAACCGAAGAAGGTTCAGAAATAAAGTTGCTAATTAATTCATCTTCGGTTGAATCTTTAAAAGTTAAAGCTTGTCCGACAGTCAAGATGGGTTGGGTCTCATCATCCTCATAATCTAACCATACAGAGTTATCATTATTAATCATAGGTGTAGCATGAGGGTAAAGAGTAAGCTGCTTGGTTTCACATCCATTAGAAATTGTCATTGAACCTGATCTACAGCTGATGAAGGCATCTGCTGTAGCCAGCCAAGGTCTCCCTAAAATCAATGGATGACCCCCCAACTTTGTTTTGGTTTGTAATACAACAAAATCAGCTGGGTAGTTCCAAGATTCGACTGAAATTATCAGGTCTTCAATGACTCCTTCAGGTTTGATTGTGGAGCGGTCAGCTAGCTCTAGAATGGTTGGGGTTTCCCTAATTACATTCTTTAACTGTAGTAACTGTGTGGTTTCAAGTGTCATGATGTTTATTGCAGCACCCAGATCTACTAGAACTCTAGAAACAAAAGTTTTTCCAACCTGCACTGTGACCGTAGGATGACCAGGGTCACCATATTTCACAGGAGGGTTTTTTTCTGACATTAGAGCAGCTAGATCACCCATCACATGAACTGTGAGGGGATCTTTAGCTTTTCTTCCAGGTTTCTTAATACAAATATCTCTAACAGTTCTAGCATAAATTGGTACATCTCTCAGTGCTTGTAAGAGTGGAATTTTAACATATAAATTCTGCAGTTCTCCTAAAAGATTAAAAGCAAGTGGCTCAAGTGTTTTGGTAAGAGCCAGACGTTCAGGGAATGGTGGCTCTACTGCTTCAGCAGTCTTATTAGAGGATGATTCAACTGTTTCAGCATTGTTATTAGATGACTTTTCTTTTCCAGTTTCTTCTTTATCAGAATCAGAAGAAGTAATGTCATCAATAATGGGTTCAACTATTCTCCCAGAGCATAAATGAATATCATTACATTGCATAGGGGAAACATGTTGGTTTTGAATATCAATTACCTGCAGAGCTTTATTGTTATTTGGGTTGGGGTTAGGTTGTATAGGTAGCTGGGGTCTCATTGTCTGATTATTCGGTGGAGCATTTGATGGTAAGGAGAGAGATTGTTGATACTGAGGAAATTGGTTTGGAAATGGGATCTGTTGAGCTGTCCAATTTGGGTTCCATTGATTAAAATAGGATTGCTGTAGAGCCCAGGGATTCCATATCGTAGGATCAACAAAAGGAGGATTTGGTTGCTGCATGGGTGGGAAATTCATTTGATTAAAGGGTGGGTACTGCATTTGATTGAAGGGCGGGTAATTTGCTTGAAAAGGAGGATGATTATTCCAACGATTAAATGGCATGTTAGAATTTGTACCTTGACCTCGTGGTTGCCATTGCCTCCTCTGTGTCAGCAGGTATACTGCTTCAGCTTCTTCTTCAATTGGCTGCAGTGCTGTTTTTATTCCTGACAAAGAAGGGCATTGTTGAGTCTCATGGTCCTTTTCACAAATAGTGCAAATTGGTACCTTTTCCAATGGGCATTCCCTTAGTGGGTGTTTTTCTCTGCATTTAGAGCAGAAAATAGCTAGAGCAGCTTCTGCTTCTGCTTGCTTCTTTTTAACCTACAAGGTATCAATTTGTGAAGCAAAAGAGCTTAACATTTCAGTTTTAAATTCTTCAAGTAAGTTACCTATTTCGGCCCGTGTTGCTCCTCCACTTGCTGATTTCTGGACTCTTGAGTATGTACTATCTTTGCTTTTTGGTCTGCTTGCTGCTCCTCTTGAGCATCTCTTACAGAGGTTGACAATCTCATCATATGATTCCTTAGATATATCCCCTTTTCCAAGCATATTCAACATATCTAAACAATCATCTCGTACCCCTTTTAGCAGTATTGACTTAAGAATATCCTTACTCATATCCGGATGATCAGATCGCTGCAAATTATACTGTAGTATTTCCACAAAGTCCTCCAGACTTTCGTCCTCCTTTTGAACCATCTTAATTAATTCCTCCTTCTTTCTCTTGTTCGGCAATAATCTTGGTATTTAGCTAGAAATTTCTCCTTCATCTGGTCCCATGTCATAATCACATGAGCTCGCAAGCTCATAAACCATCTTAGTGCATTCCCTTTTAATGTAGCTGGAAACAACTTCAATTTCTTAGCAGCATTAACATAGTCATAGCTTCTACACAATATATCAAAGTCAAAAAGAAACTCATCAGGATCTTCTAAGGATAAACCATGGAAATTGGGTAATGCTGAAAGTGGGATATTCTTCATAGGAGTTTCTCCTCTGGGGAGTTCCCCAATAGGGAATTCCAGGGTGGAGAGAGAATTCTCTCCCCTTCCTTCTACTCTGCGACCTCCACCTAAAAGTCCTTCATTGTTATCCTCCATTGGTTGTTTTCCTGATGCGCTTGCCCGGTCTTCGGTGTTCTCTGTTGGACTTTCAATGTCCTGCACTGGTTCCTCCACTTTAGTCTCCTCTATTGGCTCCTCGATATTTTCTACTGGTCCTTCAACTTCTTCCACCGGTTCCTCAGTATATTCTGATGGTTCTATAACCCTCTCTGGTCCCACTACTTCCTCTGTCTGATAGTCTGTTTGGAAAGAGTGTTGGGTCTGTGGCCTTCGAGAGCTTAACCTCTGGGATGTCTCAGCTTTTGAAATAATATCGTCAATGAAATTTTTTCTTCCTCCTCCTTTACCCTTGCCGCCTGTAAGGTTAGCCTTCCTGCGTCCTCTCATGCATCCTGCATCTCTAAAAGAAAATTTTTAATACTTTTAAAATCTTCGGCCGCCTTCCCCGGCAACGGCGCCAAAATGTTGGTCACTTTAATTGTTTATTAATTAAACAGTTGAGTGCCACATAAATTGTCAACCCGGGAAAGTCCGATTATTTCAAAGGTGACTACGTACTGTATGTACTCGATTTTAATAGCAATAAAGGTGTAGTATGAACAATTCATTCTCTGTTAAACCCTTACTCTGTGTTACAACAGTTATAATCTATTGCAGGAATGGAATAAGAACAGATAATTAATTAAAAAGAATAAATCTGCAAAAGGAAGTGATGGCTGTCTTGTAACAAAGGATCAGGACCCTATCCCCAGAGTAGGAACATTCAGCACTTGCCTCTGTTATCCGTTCGCCAATACACTATGTAAATCCTAGTCACCGGTGAGGCACTCATATACATCATCAATCGATTAAAAGAAAAACAGAGTCTCAGCAAAAGTAAAATACCATCAGAAGCAATACTTGTGAATAAGGTATGAACAGAAATCACACACAACACACAATAGAAAAAAAGATGGGTGAATATTGTGATGAAGGTGGGCCTGTCCTTCTCACAAGATTCCCCAGGACACGGAAACTAAGATGAAATACTTAGAGCAGAACTTTATTCATCTGTCAATATACCATATTACAAGAAAGATTCAATCTCGTCCTTCCACTACAATTCCTGTGTTACAACTTGTTCATCCTCTCTCCACACATATCCCCTCTAATGTAGATGTATCCTCTTTATAGAGGAGACATCTATTACAAAATATTTTCATTATACATTCTAGTTCGACCCTTTATTCAAAAATAGGGAAATCAGTTCCCGTTAACAGAATGCTGTTACAGTAATGTGGATCATGATTGTTACGACCAATGTAATAATCGATTGGATTCCTTTGTTGTTGCAGATCTGATACTCAAATCTCAACTGTCTCCTCGAGTTTCGCATGCTGTCCTTGCTGTTTCAGCTTTGAGGTTCGTGCTGTTCTTGCTATTTCAGCTTCGAGGTTCGTGCTATTTCCGCTATTTCAGCAACTGCAAAATATGGTCCTGCCAGCTTTAGGCAATTTCAACAATTGTTCAGCAACTTAGTCAACTTCAAGGATCAATTATAAAGATAGCATGATTATGTGTTGAATAATTAAACATATAGCAATGTGGAGAGTTACTGTATACCTTTGGAATGATTAAGTCAAAACACTAGCAAAGGCTTTCAACTATGGGTTGAAGAGGGTAATATTATGACAAAATATAAGGTCAAAAATAGACAATATGGGGTCCTAACAGACACAAAGTCTCTAGTTATGAATTGATTGTTTTCTCCATTTTCCAGGTTACCAACCTGACCCTTCCTGGCTAGAATTTCAGCTCAACAGTGTTGCCTCGACAAAATTTTGAGTCCTATGAGTTCGAAACTTGCTATAATTAAGGGTTACATTACCTCTCTACCATGCACAGCTCCATATAATTGTTATTTTCAGTTTAATGTTGAATTAGGATTGACATAATTAATTGTTATTTTCATTTTAATTGTTGTTGGTGTGGTCTGGTGATGAAATTTTGATCGGGTTTCTTCTTCGTCATCCAGGTATGTTTATGAGTAATTCATTCAACATTTTCTTCTATTCTGTTTTATCTACATTTCAGTTTCAATTATTTTACTTATATCTTCTTATACATTATTAGCAGGTCATACCCATGTTCGTGATGTATGGATGTTGACTCTCTGGTTACCAATTGATTGTTCCCTCTATTTTCCAGGTTAGCAATGTAGCCCTTCTTGGCTAGAATTTCGGCTCAACAGTGGTGCCTCAACTAAATTTCGAGTCCTATGAGTTCAAAATTTGCTAGAATTAAGGGTTTCTGATTGGTACCTTCTAATTAAACTATGTTAGATTTTACATATAGGATTGTGGACACGACATGACTTTTGTTACTTCTTTGTTTTATAATACATTGAATTCATTGCGCAACCATGTTTTTATTGGTCTGCAATTTTCATTGTAATTATTTAGATGACTCACAACTTATCTTAAAGGGTTGAATACACTATATGAGATGTTGGAATGTAATTTTTTTTAAACAAATATGCTCGTTCGTGAAGTTACATTTACTCCAGTCTATTTTTATTTTTTTGTGCTAGCTCTACATCAATTTATGGAGTAAGTTTAGAAAAGAAAATACTTCTTAATTATTTTAGGTATTTCTACTTGTTAGGTCATTGTAGTGACTTATGCTATTGTAGCATCTAACCCTTCTTTTGTCCTACGTAAAAAAAGGGTCAAGGATATGTTTCCAGCAATGCAAAATATTTATTTTTGCTTTTATATTCACTACGAGTTGGACACTTTAGTTTTTCGAGTCACCCATTTACTGGATGGTGACAACCATCTCTGCTTAAGATGAACTAGGTTTCTCTAGTCTATCCTTGTGTGTATTTATATGCATGCAAACACAACTGCTTCGGAAAGAGTTATTGGTCTGCAATTTTCATTGTAATTATTTAGATGACTCACAACTTATAGTTACATTTACTCCAGTCTATTTGTGCCAGCTCTATGTCAATTTGTGGAATAAGTTTAGAAAAGAAAATACTTCTTAATTATTTCAGGTGCATATTCCACTGTTCATAACTCACATTCAAGCACTTATATCAGTTAGGTCATTGTAGCAACTTATGCTACTATAACATCTAACCTTTCTTTTGTCCTACATAAAAAAAAGAGCTAAGGATATGTTTCCAACAATGTAAAATATTTATTATTGATTTTATACTCACTACGAGTTGGACACTTTAGTTTTTCGAGTCACCCAATTACTGGATGGGAAAACATCTTGGCTTAAGACGAACTGTGTTTCTCTAGTCTGAGCTTAGGTGTATTTATATGCATGCAAACGCAACTGCTCCGACGGGAGTGTGATCAACAAGTTGGCAGTAAGCTGACATAATATTTAACTTTCCTTATAAATAAAATATCACTGATAGTGATTTTGAATATTTGTTATAACACAAACTTTAATACCATTTTTTCTAGCCAAATAAGTCTGTAGCGAAACTCAATTATTCTAGGACTGATGTTGTACTGACTTATGCCACTATACGTGTAACACTTCCTTTCTCCTATGTAAAAAAAAGAGTATTTACTTTTCCTTGACAATGTCAAATGTTTTAGAAAACCAACTCGACTTAAACTTTTAATTATATTTTAACATTAACACAAAATAATTTATTGTTACTGCCTTTATATACACATTTATTACTCGCCATGAAAAAGAGACTGCTTCAGTAAAAACTTCACTATAATAGTGGAGAAGTACTTATCTGTTGTTTTTAATAAAACCACCTACAGACATTTATTAACTTGCTTAATTTTGAATTCATTAACTTGCTTAATTTATTAAAAAACTTAATTTTCGCCCACTAAAAACTTCACTATAATAGTGGAGAAGTAGTTATCCATTATTTTTAATACACCCGCCAACACTACACATTTATTAACTCACTTAATTTTGAATTCATTAACTCATTTAATTTATTAAAAAACTTAATTTTCTCCCACTAAAAACTTGAATATAATAGTGGATAAGTAGTTATGTGAACAACAAAATTTTACTCCATAACATCATATTTTCGCCGATTCCTTAACATCATTGCCAAAACTTCGAAAGTCAATTATACAACATATATCATCCACATCAAACGACATCGATTCCCTCTCCCGTTTGCTTCAGCCATAGATTTAACGTTCAGACGAAGAATAACCTGGAAATTTGCTCCTCAACAAATCTTGCCCGTCCATTATTAACAAGAAAGAAAAGTCAACAAACCTCCTTGCACCTAAAGTTCACACATATATGCCTATTGATGAATTATTTGTATTATTCCATATTCATGTTCATAACGACTTACACACAAGTGATATGAGGAGCCCATTTCTTTGTAAATCATTGTGAATGCCGTCACATAACCCATGTAGAATGACTATGATCGAAGAAATAAAAAACATGAGATTTATATGGATTAAATCAATGGTTGTTGAGTTACTTCATGTACATCAATGGTGGGTGAGCTATTAACTTTCAAAGATCATAACTTGAGTTCTTGTTTTGGGTGAGAATGACCTCATTGGAAAGATAGAAGGATGAAGAATTCATTGGAATGGTCTCTAAAATAAAATTATAGATATAAAGTTATAAAATTAAAATAACATTCATGACCAATTTCAGACCTATCACCAAATTATTTTTGAAAATAATTTATAAAAGGGGAAATGTGGAATATCTAAAGTGGGACCTAGCTTGGAGAATGAATTCCTAACTTTATATTTCTAAAAATGGATCTTTACTTAGACAAAACAAAGAGGATAGACCTAACCATCATGTAATTTCAAAGATAAAGACAATATTATATAGGGATAAATTCACGTTCAAAAAGTGGCTTTCAGAGAGATGGTTCATTCCACCTATAATCCTCTTGAAATTTTGTGAGTGTTCATTTTATTTTGAAGCAATTCCCTATTTTCTTTCTGATACTTCAATTAATCTAATTTTATTCAACTATTGTGTTTTCTAAAGCCAGTTCTTGAATATTTTCTCTCTTTCCTCCAGATACCTATATCATTATTGTTGGTCCACGAGAGCCCAATCATAGTCCCTTAGGGAGGAATACAACTTATTTTTATGATTAAGTAATTAGATTTTTGGTTGTGCTGTAGGCACTTAACATTACTTTAAGACTTCAAGTCTGTAAATTATTTTTTGACTCTCTCAAAGAGATAATTTCTGGAAATCATTTCATTTGTGAATACAAAACTTTAATTTCCAAATAAGAAGTAGGAGTCTTGTGAATTTTTTCCTATGCTCTTATCTTTTTAAATGCATAATATAAGTTTATAGTTTTGTGAATGTATGGAAAAATGTATTCTATATTCGTCTATTTGAATTTTCTTCAAATATGTTTCCTCAATAGTGTTTATGGGTTATACTATGGAATAAATACGTGAGAATATAATTTATTTGTTATTATTTTAGTTTTACTTTGAAAATACACCCGATCCACTCATAGATGCATGCATTGAATGTTTAATCTTAAATATTCAAATTATATGCATACCAAAGTGTGGTCAATGGATGAGTACCAACTCTATAAAAACATAGAGGGAATCCCGAAACAAACCCTAGGAGATCAACATGGAGGAGGCACCATATCACAATATGACGATATCAATACTTTCATGTACAAGCCTAGAATAAAGATGCCAAGTCATATATAGTGGGGTTGTAATTGATTTGAATACATAGGAACTAATGCACCCTTAAATTGGACAAAGGAATACTATAGGAGCCCTACTAAGCAAGATGGGGCCCATGATTGAAATTGAGCTATCAAAAAGGAAGCTCAAATTGGTGGTTGTAGTAATTGTTGGATAGATCCCATCAAATCCTAGGAATCACAATTGAGGATGAATCATTAAAAAGTGTGTAAAAGTCTTAATGATGTGATAGTCAATTAAAGTTGAGCATGTGAGATACTACCAAGTCCAAGAGCAATGATGATTATCTCAACTTGATTCCAGGTGATCCACCAATGAAGAAAATGGGATTGGGGTACAATGTAGTTATATTAACCCCAAGATTTGCAACACCCTTGTTTTAATCCTCGAGAATTATAGTGAAATTGTACATGTATGATTTAGGCTATGAACTAGATATTATGGGAAAGGGTTGATCTATGTAAATTGCATATCAAAAATATTAATAAAAACATATTTCTAATTGTGAAATGGGAGGGGTGATAACATTGGGGAAATATGGTGCCACAAGATAGAAATGTGAGAAGGGGTTAAGGGGGGCTCAGAGGGGCCAAAGCATAAAATATATTATTTTATTCTAACCTAAATTTCCATTACCTTTATTATGTTGAATGGCAAATCAAATTTAGAAGAGTGACAAGGAGTTAGGGGTAGTTCCTTCGGTGCCAACTAGTCATTTCAAAACATGCATACAAATTTGGCGGGTTTAGGGAATCTAGCCATTATACTCACTCATTTTTTAACTATGTTCACTCTTATTCCATGCCTTGAATTCATCATTATCATGTACCGAAGCAACTTGAATTAAAAATTAAAGGATTGAGGGGGAATTATTGTTTTTAAATAGGTTGCTACACCTATGATCGAAGGCTAAGAATATTTGTTATGTAAATTTGCTATGAAATTTCCTATAGGGATAAGCATGGGATTCTTGTGACTATTACTCCACATATGATAGGTTTTTCCTAGAGCCTTTAGCTTTGAGATTCTTGGATAATATACACTAGAGCCCTATAAGGGGTGAATATTGCTTAAGGAATTGTAGGGAAGAGAAGGGGATTCCATCCTTTTGTCGCTGTGACAAACACCCTCAAAAATTTTGCTTACACTTGAACCTTGGAGCCTACTTGTGATCCTATGATCCACCATCCCTTGATTGTTTGTAGATGCTTCATGGTCAGTTGATGTTTTATGACTAAGTGTCAAAGTCACTTGCTTACACATGCTTATATTTTGATGCATTCACGAGCACATCTCTTTCACGTAGGCCTAGTAGTCAATATGCATATTAGAAAGTCAAGCACTGCGCAAATCTTGTTGATAATGCTTGTGCAATCTCCGAGGATAGTGATTATGCAGTCCCTAGAGATAGAGACTACATAGTCTCTGTAGACAGTCAGTTCAAAATCCCAAGCTAAGATATCTCTCACTGATAGTTGCAATTGTATTATCACCCCAGTGAGATTTCTCAACTGTCTCTTTTGTGCACCTTGGTTTTCATTAGTGTCGCTTTCACTTTTTCGAATGTCGTGTTTACTTGCTTTCACTTATACAAGTGGCACTTTTGTGTCCTCTTCGCTGTGGCATGTGTCGATTTTACTTTGTTTAACTTTTGCAAGTGTCGTTTTCATGTTTTTCTTACTATCACAAGTGTCATCTTTTGGCATGTGAAGTGTCGCATGTTGTGAAAGTGAAGTTATGGTTCATTTCAATAGGAAAATTTGGTACCAATGGGTCCTATCTATCATATAGACATGTATTATACTCATACACAAATTTTTATGCATTGTTGCACTAGTGTCGTCACTATTGTCGCAAAGTATATCTTAAGTGTCGCACTTGGAGGAGAATATTATTTTTCTCTCACATTAAGGGAATCATTTTGATTTGAGTGTTGAGTGTTATATGTTGTGATCATGTTCAAGTCCTACCTTAGTTTCGTCTTTTCCTTACTGATCCAACACTTAGTCAAATTTCAAAAAGTTTCATGCTTAGCAACCTTAAGCTCACTCTACCCCCTTGAACTGTTAATTGTGCATTTTCAAGCCTCAAGCATGCATCCTTACCTCCTATAACTGTGCAATGCACAACTAATACCTCTAAGGACTATGTATTTAGCAGTCACGGTGCTCAAGAAATACCTCCTGACCTCCAAAACTGAACAATCTTACCCCCCATCTAGTCACCTTTTGCGCATTTTGCAGTTGCAAGAAACAATCTATTTCCTTTCCTTCCTGAACTATGCAACTGCATAATCCTATGCCTCTCTCTCTCTTGAACTCCACATTGTGAAGTTACAATGGGTAAGCCTACCTCACTGTCATCCTCAACTGTGCAATCTTGTCTCTTGAGCCTCTAGTGCTGCACATTGCACAATCAAAATCATCAATACCTCACTCATGGCCTCTGGAACTATGCACTTTGCAATCCCTAAGCCTTCCTCCTTGTCCAATACCCACTTCCAACTCAACCAATGGTTTTCACGAAGCAAGCTAGACTAGGATATTTCTGGACTAGTGTAGTCTTGTCATGAGTGAATTTCATTTGCATGTACTATATATTGACATGATAGGATGATGCTCAGAGAGGAGGAGAAGGAGACTATGCTAGAAGACACTTGTGAAGCTGGAACCATGAAGTGGTCATCAAGTAAGAAGATGAATGTACACTAGCTTAGGATAGGAGATCAAAGATCAAGATCTCATGAGGACTCCATATCAATCATCCCCGTGGAGGGTGAAGATGAAGCACATGCAACATAAATCATGAAGATATCAAGGAAGAAACAAGAAGAAAATAGTGGCATTGACAGATCATCACGATGATCTGAGTCATATTTTTCCAAGTCATGGCTTTGTTGATGCCTCAAAAATCGCTACAACAACATCGGGGAAAACCACCCGGTCCGGACCTTAAAGGCAACTCCTTTTCCGTTTGGTGTGGTGGCTCCGACTGGAAATAATGGGACCAGTTTCCCAATGATGGATAAATAGGATGGATAAGTGGTTGATTCTCTAATATAATGATAATGGATGAATGATTTTAATCTAAAAAATAAAATTATGAACAACTATCCTATCCCGGGAAGTTTCTGCTTTAGTGTAACTTTTGATGATCTTTATCTACAAACAGGCATATAGATGACTCTATTGGTAAATAAAGAAATTTATTTATATGATAATTACTTTGTTCAAGTAGTTGAAAAAAGTAATCATGAAAACATTATTACACTATTCTTCATATATATCATAGACATAAATATGATTTAAAGAATAACACTACTTAGACATTCAATAGTGATAAGTATCAGGACTGCTGTTAAAACACATACATATATCCAATGATAGCAAGATTAAATAAATGCCGATTCACATAAAAGAATGAAGCAAGATCATAGATAATAGTACCATATGTTATTTGGATCACTCTTGATATCAATCGCATTCAAATTCCTTCTTCTAACTAAGAAACACTTCCACAACAAGGCAATAGTGCACATCTCATTAAAGCTTTCTTCGTTAAAATTTTGAATACTGGCTCAGTCTTCATAAAAAAATATATCAGAAGCACAATAGTGTGACTTATACAAAAAACTGAGGACCCTTTCTAAAAGCATGAAAGGGCCTATAAATACTAACTAGGCTAACTAATTATGATATAAAAATGCTATTAGATGCTACAACTAAATCATGAGTATCTCCTCAAAATAGGCTTGTTTGCAGTCGGCAGCATGATTCATTGTTTCAGATGATCTTCCTTTGGCTTGAGCTGGCAGATAGAAAGCATCGGTTGCAATTCTGGAGGGCGACTCAGACGAGACTGTAGTTGGGATGAGTATGTGGCATCATGGATTTCGGGAATCATGTAACCGATCACATCGGTTAAACATTTGAGTGCGTCCCTTTGACTGTATGGTTTAACTAAGAAAAACCAAAAGGTATCCCAAGTTAAACTTTGGATGCTGGCGATTAATCTTCCATTATTTTCCAATTCTTGATTGCATGTTTGTTCGAATGCTTTGGCTGACGGCAGCTTACCTAGAGTGCATTGTGAAATCAAGTTAGACAGATAAAGAGTGTCATTGATTAACTCAATTAAATTACTGGTTGATAATCTTCATCTTGAGGTTTCTCTTTCTGCCTTCATCAGTTGTGACTGCCATTCTAGGAAAAGGATTTGTTTGTGTGATTCTAGAATTTTAGGCAGATTCATAGCTTGCTTGTCACACGGAATAAGTCGATCTTGTGGATAAGATAGACCTTCCTAGAATCTAAAGAAGACCTAATGACAAGCAAACCAACCAGACACTATCTTTCTCTAAATATGCTTTAATAAACAATGGCAAACAAGTGTTTTTAGGGCCTACCTTAGGTCCAACGCAAGTTTGTGGATGCCCTCGCTCATTCGATCCAAATGAGCTCCTTTGTTTCGAATCTGCAAACACAAACAAGACAAACAAATTAAATAGCACCTGAAAAGCCAATATCATAAAACATATTTAACATGAAAGTGAAGGAGTCCATGAAACAAATAACATGAGATACTTGTTGAGAAAAATGAGTTTGATTGTATTAATTCAAAAGAAGAATAACTTTACAACCTGTGCCTTGACGCTGTACAAGCTCCTCCCAGGGTCCAGCAAGAAGTCTCCTCTACTTTGACAAGTTTCACTCACTCCCCAATGAAGCCAAAAAGGTATGTGATCTCTCCTCTTAAGCTCAACTAGGAAGTCTTGATTTCACCAGCATTTACCCTAAAAAATGTTCAGCTTCTAACCTCCTCAGCAACCAGCCCAATGCCTGTATTTATAGTGCAATGGAGGGAGGTTACTAGGTCCTCCTTCAAAGGGATAAAGCCCTCCTTCAAAGGGATAGCTCCTCTCATCAAGGGATTATCTCCTTTTCTTTTGGGATGCATGAACCACCTCAGAGCGAACAATCCATGTCAAAATTCCTTCTAGAATCCTCTAGAATTAACCCAAAGTGAGTTTTTTAAGATAAAACTTGCGCCTTTTGACTTTCACAAGGGTCTGCACCCACATCGTTAGGGACAGAGCGGGTAGGTCCGCATTTTTTGTAAACAGAAGGTGCGGGACCGTAGGTGACAGTGAGAGAAAGTGCGGAACCAGAGTTACATTGATTTTTAATGTCTTTCTCCCATTTTCAAAGCTTTATTTGAAGAGCTGAGGTCTGAGACCTGCCTAGGAGGACAGTACAAGTGATGATAGACCCATACTGACTGCAAATAATCATGGTGACGATATTTTTGTGTAACAGATTGCCCCCTAAAGTGCGAAGTCTATAGTAGATGAGGATTTCATTGATCATTTAGGAAGAGTGAAGTACTTTATCATTTCGAGGATCATCTTGTGGAGAGACCGGTTGGAACCTGTAAAAACATTCAATGCAAGATATATATATGAGATCATATCATCGCTGAGGTAGGCATTCCCATACTTAGATCAAAACTGACTAGAAAAACTAACTACTGCTCTGATATAGGAATGATCTTGTAAAACATCACAAGTATAGACTCAGGTGGACACAGTATGGACGCATCCATCTTTTTATGAATAGTCCATTATATAATGAATACAAAATTCCTCGCAGCCTGGATTGTGGAAACTATATCCAGGGTCTTCATTTCCCGAAACAGTACGATTCTATCCATGCGAATGAATGTGTTGATGTCGAACATGGTAGAAACCACTTGATTACCAGTCAATGATGTAAAATGTTAACAAGTGTGAGAGAAACCACCAGTGATGTCAATGGCTCTCAAAGTACCCAGTACAATCCATGAGATGTGAATAAATGTGTTGATGTCGAACATGTCACGGAATCCTTTGATCGAAGGTCAATGATGCAACCTGTCGTCAAAGGTGAGAAACCTACCATTGAGGCATGTAGATCTCAAGGTACTGACGATTTCTAGATCACCTTTCTAGATAATTAGCTGAAGTCGATAGAAAGTGATCCGTCGTAGGGCAAGCCCACATCACAAAATCATAGATCAAGTTGAAGAACTTTAGTTGCAAGGATTGACTTAGGGATGGTCAAGATGGATGACAGATATTTTGCAGATGAATGGCTTATTGGCAGTGACCTCTTGAACACATAACGACACGACAGATGGCTTGGTGAAAATTGACCCAAAGTTAATACCCAGAAACTGGCTGAAGACTTTCAATGTGGTTTGATCAACTATTAGGCAAAGGATTTCCCAACCCAGGTGAATAAAAGTGTCGTGTTCAAGAGTGGTTACAAAGTATAACAAACAGGCTCATTTTTCTCTCTTTTCCCCCACCATTTCTGGCAAGTACCTCTTTATTTTTGACAAGCTTGAGGAGGATAACATTTGCTTGATTATAAGCTCATCCTTCGAATGAGTCCAACTTAGTTTAAATTCGAACCCTAAGAAGGAGTGGTTCGTTCCTGTTTGTAATTGAACAGGTCTTTTACTGTGAAATTTTAATGAGTCCAGTATAGGAGAAACTCGGCATTTTTCAATTTTAGAGAGTCTGAAAAAACTTAAGAAGACTCCAGGGTTGACCTTTTTCGTAAGTTTGTGTCTCCCAAGCCTGAAAAAGTATAAAATAATACTTGAGAGAACCGCTTGATCTTTTAAGACCAAGGAGTACTTTTCGTCATTAGTGCCTTTGATCCGAAAAAGTAAAAAAAGCAATCAACGACACGTCGTTTTATAACCAATATCGAATTTGAAACAACAAAAATCCGGCAATCTTTTCATGTTTTTACGGTCGGAAAAGAGCTGTAAGTAGACCGTCTTTTAATTCCATTTTAACGAGTTTAAAAGAAACACTCGGCAATCTTTTCATGTTTCAGGAGTCAGAAAAGAGCTTAAAGGTGACTCTAAATGTTTTTTCGTCGAAAACAATAGATTTCGCCTGAATAATCCGTTATCCTGCACAAAAACACAAACATTACTCATACCTGTTTGAAATGGATAAAAATGTCGCAAAAATACCTTTCCAAAGTGAAACATAAACAAATTTGCAATTTATTTACTCAAAAAACTTATAAAAAGGGCCTTCGTCAATTCATTTTTACCGTTTGAGTTTTGGGTGAGAAAATAGTGCTTTTGCTCAGAAAACTTCCTGTGAAGATTGCGGAAAATCCAACCGTCGGAATCGAACGCCGTCTTCTCCAGGTAATCCACATCATCCTACTCTTCATTTTTAACCATTTCAATTTTTGTTTTAGTCATTTATTTCATTTTTGGGAGGGTTTTTAGGCATAAAACCCGCGCGCGGGGGCCGCAGGTTTACCACTGCTGGCCTGCGGACCCCGACTTTTTCTCCATTGGGAAAAAGCTCGGGTCCGCACCTTCCAAGTAGACAAGGTGCGGTCCCACGCACTGTGTCTAACCCGGAGGGTGTGGTCCCTGTCGCAAGGGTTTTTAACCCAAAAATTCTAAAAAATGGACCAATCAAAATAATTTCTAGCAATTTAATTTATCCTTATGCTTGATGCAGAGAGTACATCATGCTAGATTGGAGTGAACGAGAGCATGAGGACGTGGATGCTGCCGCATGGAATCATCGGCCTTCACTTGATGCTTTGAGGGTGTGCAACTTGTACAAATTCTGGGCCATTCTGGCATGAGGGCTCAGGTGGATTTCTTATAGAGGTTGGTTGACAGATGGAGCATACAGGACCAGTGCTTCTTCATTGGTGGCCACCAGCTCGAAATCAAGCCGGTGGACATATATTTCTTGACTGGTTTGCCTAAGAGAGGCGAAGACTTGACTCTGTTTGGGGCTAGGCCAGGTGGCCAGTCTGTCGATAGCCTTAGGCTAGAGTACTGCAACAGCCAGGCTAGAGACAAAGGGATAGACATAAAGACCATATCCCGTCCTGAACTCATGGTGATTGCGTTTACTGTCACCAGACTTTGCGGGGCTGCCACATTACATATTTCCACCGGATCCCAGATGCGTATGGTAGTTGATTACTTCCGAGGCACCATCTTCAACTGGTGTGATGCCGTGTTGGCCAATCTGAAAGGCCAACTACCCAGGGCCAAAAACGGACAACTAAAGACCTTTGGTTATGGGGCTTTGGTTGTGAGTTTTGGCCTGGAGAGGGTTCCTATGTTGATCCCTGTTGAAGCCCCAAAAATCGGGTCAACAACAAGGGGGATACCCACCCGGTTCGGACCTTGGTTGGTAGCTCCTTATCCGTTTGGTATAGCGAGTCTGACTGGGGATAATGGGACCAGTTTCCCAATCTAAGGGTGTGTGTGTGTGCAGAGTTGGATGATGCTGATCTAAGAGTTCTAATCTAAGCTACTTTAGTCTATTTCTATGATATTGTAATCTAATGAAAACAACACATCTAATCTACGCTAACCCGGGGTGTATTTCTTCTATTATGCGATCTAAAGAGATTTCAAACAATAACTGGCAATAAAGATCATTCAACTATCATAAGAATGGAGATCAATTAAGATGAACCACTTTGCATAAAAAGTTAGGCAAAACGGTTGTGAACAACATATCACATAATAAGTTATTCATATATTAAACATAAATAAATGACTCCACCGTACAAAAGTGCCAAATGGTAACTCATGCATTCATGCAATAACATATAAAAAACTAAAACTGTATATCACTTTAAGAATATAAGCAGAAATGGCCAAGAGATAAAAGTACCATTTATGACTGGTCCTACTCATAAGCTTCAAGCAAAAATGATTTATCTTTACTTGTTCTAAAATCTACTAAGAGTACAAAAGTGCAACATCAGTAGCAGATATCAAATGCAAACATTAATAAACATCGATCCATCCATTCATCAAAACCTCCTCTGAGGGTGCAGAAGTTTATGTTCTGAGGACAAGTTTTTGACAAATTTCTGGACCCTTCTCCAAATGCATGAGAAGGGTTAAAATACTACTTCCTAATTCTAATAATAGTTTATTTACAAAATTTAGGATGTGGTTTTCAAATGACTGTCCTTTTTCTAATCTAATTTTAAAGAAAAAACAACATTCTAAATAAAGTTACTTCTGAATCTGATCCTTAAAACTGCATGCATTCATCATGGGTTTGAGGAGAGTCGACTAGCTGACTTCTTCTTTGAGCTGGGATGAGAAAACAGAATCTATGAGAGCTGGCACTACTTTCTCAGCCGCATTTATGATACATTTCACAGTCATCTGCTGACTATGCGGCTTTACCAAGTATTCTCAGTAACACTCCCAATTTAACCTGTCTAGTGCTTGGACCGCTTTTTCCTTTTCTTGTGCCTTCTGTTTCCATTCTGCTTCTAGTCGCAGTTTATTTGGCAAATACCTTGGGGTGGTCTCTGCGATCAAGTTTTCTCTATGCAAATTTTCATTTACACAGTCGACAAGAATGCTCGCTGTCGTGGCCGCTGTTTCTGCTGCTTGTTCCGCTTCCCTGATTTGATCATCCCATTTGTTGAAGAGCAAGTCTTTATGATTTTCATTTATCTTGGGTGCGCCTGCTCTTTTTCCCTCATCTTCTTCCTGCCAAGCCAAGTACTCCGTCACTCGTTTGTCAATCTGATCATAGTCACTTCGCAAGTCTACCACTTGATTGGTGATTTTATCACTCAGTTCGCAATAATAACTCCACTGCGATATCTTCTGTCCCAACTCCTCCTGTTGCTGCAGTAGTTGTTCGTTCAAGGAAATAGACTCTGAAATGAACTCTGTAATTTTGGGGTCGTCTCTGTGCATCTCCTGTACATCCTGCAATTGTTTTCCCTTTTCATCCAAACTTCTTTGATAACTTATTTGCATTTGCTGGAAGTCTTCCTGCAACTTTTCAAGTTGTTTGCGTACCTCATTATTTGCATTGGCTTGTTGCAATTGTACTTGCAGTACCTGTATATGATTTTCTTGCTCTTTCAACAATTGCTGTACTTTTGATGCTTTGTCAATAGTCGCAGAGGCATACGCCCCTGCGATTTGAGACAGTTTGGTGAGATTTTCAGTTGGATTATTGACAGGATCTTTCCACAGGACATCTAAATGCTCAACATCTTGAGAAAGTGTGTTTTCTAACTTTCTCTTTTTTCTTTGCCTTCTTACAACTTCTTTATGTTGGGGACTGTAAAATATGTCCAGTGGGGGAATTTCTTCTACATTCAGTAGAAGCTCAGAAGATGGAGCGATAGGAATATGCTCCGTTTCTGTGACATTGCTGACTATGGTTGAGCACACTTCTTGTGTTACCTGTGTATTTCTCACAGGTGTTTTTGGGGCTTGTCCTTCAAGATTGATCAGTTCGTTGAAGGTTTCCCATTCTTTGTCTAATTCTATTGTGACGGGTGGTGCTTCGATGATGAGAGGGGGGACATCTCTTGACGGGGAGGCGGTAACTTGCTGCTGCGGAAATTCCATTGACTGAGCGGTGTCCTTAGCTGACTCTTCGCCTCTATCTTGGTCGTTTTCGGATTTTTTAGAATGCTCAGGCATCTCTTGTCCACTCTTAGATTTAGATCCGGAAGCGCTTGAATTCCCACTAAGGCTAATGCTTGGAGTAGGTTCTCTGGCAGGTAGTTGCAGCTTTTCTAGAGGAACACTGGCTAGTCTTCTTTCCCTGTATACCATGAATTTTTGGAGGTCATCTGGAGACAATCGCAATTGAGCTTCCCGCAAAATTTCCTGGAGTGAGCTTTTATTCTGAAATAAATCATCAAATAAATCCTTCTTTCCAACGAATACTTTTATCTTGACGTTTGTTGTGAAATCTTGGGCAACTTCATTTGGGTCAAATGGCCTTGCTGGAAATTTAAATAATTGTAGACACGTCATATTCTCCACTTCAGTGAACGCGTGACCTACATCGAATAATGAAAAGGCCCCACAAGCTACAGGAAACTGGGGCCATATGGCCTTCTTTTTGTCTTTTAGGTCTTTGGTTAGGCCGCCTTCTGAACAAGTTTGATATGCAATTTCTCGAGCCAGCAGTTTGTCAGGAATATACAAAGGTAGGACATGAGGAGGGACGGTGCTTCCAAATACTCTAATATAGGTGAACCATTCTTCTCCGAACCATCTTGCGATGGGGATAATATCTATCTGTGCTTCAGGTGAACACCTCGGGGGTTCTTTATCATACATCATTCTATACATGGGTAAGATAAGCCCATGACAAATTTGGTAGAAATGTGGAATGAACTGAGAATCCCATAATATCTTATGATAAACATGGATGGGTAATGGGTCCTGAGTTGTCCATTTCCAACCCATAGAGGGAAATTTAGACACATAACAAATAGAATCCATAACATATGCGGATAGGTAAAAAGGAGGATAGATCCTTTGAGACATGGATCTTTTAGACTGGTAATTGATAATAGCCGCGAATAGGTTATCAGAAAAGATCTTGGCTCAATCTATAATAACGGCATTTGTGGGAGCATCAATCAATGGTAACCATTCAGACGAAAAATTATTGATATGTGGCATCCCAAATAATCTACAAAGCATGGCCACAGCAAAACAATACGGAGAGGTGAGGGAACCAGTGCTGTACATACTGTTTTTATCCTTTTTGAGCAGTTCATCTTTTCTAGACCAATCTTTAGTGGTCTCTGATAGGTTCGGGTTCTCTGCCACAAATTTTTTAATGAATTGTGCATTGTAAGTCGCCTGCGGTTCAGGAAGATGATACATGAGCTTTAAGTCTTGTGCAGCGAATGACCCGATGAGCCCATGTCCTTGAATCTTGAACTGTCTGTCGTTCATTTTTGCATTGTCAAGTATCCACTTGATCATATCCGTATATGGGAGAATTTTAGGCCTTGCTGCTATCTGATGAAGGAATGAGCACGCTAGTTCTTCTAAGGATGCTTCGGAAGAGCCCTGTGAATCTGCGACAGCGGTAACCTTCATTATTCTGGGGTTTTCTTCTTCAAGCAGTCTGTACATGCTTTCCCACGTCGATATCCCTGCGTCTCTATTACAAGCTGTGTCTGTATATAAAGGTGCCATCTCCTTCACCTCAGAGCCCTGAGCCTTACTTTTCTTTCCCATTTCTTCCTGCGTATGGTTTGGTATCGCCCTTCGTTCTTCTTTCCTGCAGCTCACAAATGGAAATGATTGATCAATAAAGATGATGGGAGAGTCTTAAATGCAGCAGATATATCAAATATTCCACCTTATGTGAAGTAATTCTTTGCAAAAGCACGCGTCTACATTTAATAGATGACAACTAATTCCTTTATTATCATTAAAAGCGCATGATCTTAAGTCGGATTATTGTAAGTGGCTTTTCTTGAATAATGCGCCTGAAAGATTCATGATGGGGTGATTTTGCGATTTGGTTCGCAATCGTCGCAGATCGCGACATCGCATTATCGCACCATCGCGATATCGCACACATCGCAGATCGCAGAAGTTTTATGCTTGCCATATTTTGTTAGCCCATTCCCTGTGATATGCGATCTTGCGATCGGGTTTATCGCAAATCGGAAAAACTTGAAGTCTTTCTCATTGGCATTACCTTATTGCGATGCGATATATCGCTTTAGTACGAGAATCTTGCACATACCAGGATTATACCCAAATGGAGGAGTTTTTCTGTCATTTTATGATGCGACTTTTTAAAGATTTTTCTTATCATAAACTTAGGTTTTAAAGTATTCAAAAGATCTTCCTAAGCTTACAATGGTAACCTTATTTTGAAGAAAAGAAACTCTTGCTTTTCCTAAAGTTTTAACTAAGGGTCCCCATTCATTTAGTATTTTGGACAACACTTAAATGAAAAAGGGGGGGGGGGGGTTGTTGCTGGCCACAACAATCCCGCAGCACCTTGCTGTTAGAGCTGGGTTTCCTTGAGAGCCCAAACTGATGCGATGGGTCACAGTTATGGCCCGTCACCCGGACGAGAGGACAGAGGTTGCTCGATTCAAACCTGAGTATTTCCAATGGTTGGAAAACCAGGTTTTTTCTATTCAGGACTTCCCTTACGTTGGGATAGATTTTCGTGGTGACCCAGACATGGTTCTTCCACCAGGAGAGCAGTGGGATGATTCAGGTAAAATCATTTTCAACATTTTTCCTATTTTAATTTTTTTTATTATTTTTCCATCGTCTCAAAATTGATAGCAAAAGTTTCAAATGCAGATGTGGGTCCACAGTGACTAGCTGCTCTCCGACCTTACGAGAGGAAACAACCAGTTGCACCCGCGCCAGGCCCACAGGATGAATCAGCAGAGGTTTTGGCCGAGTTGGAGGGTCATCTCGAGCGCTTGAAAGGAGATATTCTAGAGACCACTATAGATGACATTCTTCGTCGACTTCAGCGCTATGTGATTGGGGTCCCGGGACCTTTTAGGGGGTTTCTCTGCAAGGTGGCCCGTGCAGTGGTTTCTTATAGAGATCATCACCAGTGATAGGATGATCGCCTATTGTGGGCACATATGACATTTTTGTTTTTTGTACTTATCATTTTTGCTGATCATAAGGTGTTTTTCAACCTATGATCGAGGTCGATGTATTTTTTGACACACTCCTATATATATATATATCATTATTACCGACTTATCTTGTAAATCATGTTATGGAATGGTTTTAAATTTACATGTATGATTATTGCAAATATCTATTTAACATTCGAGAAGCAATTGCATCTGCTAATGTATTTAAAGATATTGGAATATGCTGATATTCAATATAATAAAATTCACATTCCAAGAGACGCACTCTCAAAAATAATCTTAATAACACTAGATTTCTAATGGAATACACTCTATTAAGCTATAATACAACGAGTTCAGAATCTAACCTCACTATCAAACTCCAAATCCCAAATGAAATAGATTCAGATAATAACTCAATCACTGAATTATACTCGGCAATGTTGTTCGTTGTTTGACCGAGGCTTACCCCATGCATATATACTAACTCGTCAGAGGGCGAATAGATAACCCAAGCTGCGGAAGAAATGTTCCGTGTATTACGACAAGCACCATCATCGAAACCAATGTATGTTTGGAGAGGCATCGACATCTGCAATATCAAGAGTAAAACTAAGATAAGCAGGAATAATGATGAAAAAACACTCTCTAAGCTAAGCACACTGCTTAAACTAAAACACACCAGCTAGAAAGAAAAACTATCCTAACTAAAAATCTCCATACCCATTCTTTAAGCATAATACCTCTTCAGGTAAAGACCATTTCTGGGTTTACCCAAAGAGTCCCCGTCAAAGTCTACCAATTCATAGGCCCCTTTTGCTAGCTTTCGCTTGACAACATAGGGAACATGCCACATAGGAACGAATTTTCCAGCGCCTAATTTATCATTAGCTTGATCGTAAACTAAGACTAGATCTCATTCCGAAAAATTTTGAGGGGTCACATTTTGATCATACTGATCTTTCATGCGTTTTGCATGAGCCTCGATCGCCAATGCAGCATCACGTCGATTCTCATCTAATTGAGCCAAGTATAACAAACACTTTTCCTCTTCGGAAGTGGCTGGAAGTAACTCGATGGCCATTTGCAGTGACGGGATTTCGCATTCAATGGGTAACACAGCTTCCAAACCATAGACTAGTTGGAAAGGAGTGAACCCTGTTGATGTTTTTGCTGAAGTTCGGTACGCCCAAAGCACTGAAAATAGCATGTTATACCAATTCGACCGATGAATCCCAATGATTCGTCGGATCATTATAACTAAAACTTTGTTGATGGATTCAACTAGACCATTAGCTTGTGGATAATAAGGGGATGAACTATCGTGACGTAAACCAAGCTGGCCTGTAAGTTCGGTCATCATAACATTTCGAAAATGACGTCCATGATCAGTGATTATCGCTTGCGGGACACCAAACCTAGCAATTATATGATTGAACACAAAAATTGCAGCTGTTTTGCCGTCTGCCTCAAATGTAGGCATCGCCTCGGCCCACTTGGTAAAATAATCTACCGCAAGAATGATATACGCATGCCCCCCGGCCGAGTGAGGGTTACATGTAATAAAATCGATACCCCATTTGGAAAAAGGACCAACGACAATTATAGGGTGGAGAGGAGCAGGTGGAGCGCACATATTTCGATAAAAAATTTGGCAGTTGTGGCATTTTCGGACCGCCGTAATGCAATCTTTAAATAAAGACGGCCAGAAGTAGCCAGCGCGCAATATCTTTTGGGCTGTGGCATACCCAGACATATGACCGCCACACGCTCCAGAGTGACAGTCATTTAGAACCCTTTCAGCTTCCTCGTGAGTTAAGAAACGTCGAAACACAGAGTCTGCCCCACGGTGATAAAGAGTATTTCCAATAATCCTGAATTGTTGGGACTGGAATCGAATTTTTCGACGTTCTGACCTTGAAATTTCTGGCCGAAAGGATTGGGTCTGGAGATAAACGATGATATCCCCATACCACAGATCTAAAGTGCTGATTAGAAACAAGGATTCGTCCGCAATGGGCTCCTCCGCCACAGTTTCCGTGTCATCACGCGGGAAGTCACACATTAACTCCGCAAAAACTAAAGATTTCTTAGACTTGGATTTTTTGAATTCCAAGTCGAACTCCTGTAGGATAACAATCCATTTAGATTACTTGCCCTCTAGCAATTTCTTGGTCAAAATGTAGATCATAGGGTTGCAATCCGAAATTATTGTAGTTTTACGTAGTAAAATGTAGTGACGAAAATGTTGGACAGCTTGAACAACTGCCAATGCTAGTTTCTCCACATGTGAGTATTTTAGCTCAGTTGGATTTAAAGTTCAACTAAGGTAATATATCACATGTTCAGTTCCGAATTCATCTTCCTGAACTAAGACCATTCCTATGGTGGAATGAGAGGCGGCGAGATACAAGAAGTAATCCTGGTTGTAGTTGGGAGGATGCAATAACGGTGCATTGGTCAATGCGTGTTTAACTGCATCGAAAGATTTCTAAGCTATCTCATCCCAATAGAATGGAGTATTCTGTTTCAACAACCGGGTAAAACCCTTTGTAACCTCAGCGTAGTTAGGAATGAATTGTCGTAAAAAATTTGCTTTCCCTTGCAAACTTTGGAGTTGGCGAAGACTCGAAGGAGGAGGCAATTTGATGATAGCTTTGACCTTCGAGGGATCAACGCGAATGCCGGATTTCGAAACTACAAACCCCAGCAATCGACCCGTTTCTATACAGAAGACACATTTGTGTGGGTTCAACCGAATCCAATAATGCCTACACCTCATAAAGATTGCTCGTAAATGGACGAGGTGATCAGCTCGATGTAATGAATGAGCAGGCAAGTCATCGAGATACGATTGCACAATGTGCTTGATGTCATGAAACACATAAGACATTGCCCTTTGAAAAGTTGCTTCGGCATTCTTGAACCCAAAAGGTAATTTGCAATAAGCAAATGTCCCCCATGGACAAATGAACGCCGTTTTTGGTTGATCGGCAGGTAGAATATTGATTTGATTGTATCCGGAAAAACCATCCATGAAGGAGAATATTTCGCTGCCGGCACAATCATCAATAATTTGATCGATATAGGGAGTTGGGTAATTTTCCTTTGGACAGGCTCGATTAATGTCCCTATAGTCGATGCATATTCTTATTGTTCCCTGCTTTTTGTTAACTGAAACAATATTCGATACCCAATCCGTTAACGAGATCGGATAAATGAAACCTGCTTTCAATAATTTTTCAACTTCTGCTTTAATTGCAACAGCTTTTCGTGGGTGAATCTGATGCAAACGTTGCCGGACGGGATTAGCGTCCGGGTAAGTCTTGATCTCATGAACAACAATTGCGGGATCAATTCCTGGAATTTCCTCATAGGACTAGGCAAACATGTCACGGAATTCTTGAAATAGGGCCTTATATAGCTGAATTTCGTCATCTGTACACGAGGCACCTATATGAATGTTCTCAACAATTCTGGGCTTAACCGAAATGTCAATATGAATAGTTCAAGAGATGTTTCCCAAATTTAACTCTGAATCAGGATCTTTCATTGGATTCTGAGGTTCCTTGACATATTCAGTTGTAAAAATTGATGAGAAATCATTTTCAAAATGATCATTCTCGGGTAAAAACGAAGAACTGTGATGGAGATCTTCCCATGGTAAATCATCTACACATAGGATTTCACGAATTTTCTCATCAGAGTGAACAAGTTCAGAAAACGTGATTAAATCCGAGGTTGATGTGAAAAGTGATTCCTCACGGACCACATTCATGAAGTCATTTTCGGTTGAAGATGGGTCGGCAAACGACTGCACGGCTTCATAGGCAATTTCATATGGACTGAAAGGCATGGCATTACCAAATGAGTCTATCTCAGATTCAGAAGGAACGATCCAAGGATCATCATAAACAATGGTGTCTGATTTAATCATATGAATGGTTGCAAATGAAGACGATGCGTTGATCGGAGGAAAAGGAAAAGTTCCCAGTAAACCGACATCTTTAACTAGTCCTACTCCAACATCCTTATATGGGATAGTCGTTTTACCGACATGCTAAATACTCTCAGAAGAGGTTGGGTCGGATGAAAAGTAAGCCAGCTGGTCTATTGTTACAATCTTTCCATTATGTGGAAACTTTATTACTCGAAAGATCGATGAAACGACCGCTGTCATAGCGTAAGACCAACTTCGACCCAAGAGAAGGTTGTAATCTAGAGGGGCATCAACCACCTCCACGTCTAGACTAACGGTTTTTCCTTCAACCCCTATAGGCAAATCCTGTAGAATGCAAAAAGGATGAAACCCACGGCCATCAAAGGCCTTTAGAATCGTCGGGGATTGATTTAGAGAAGGAGAACCAAGCGATCTCCAACACTGTATCGACATAATACACGTTGAGGCTCCCTCATGAATTACAGTTCGATGAATTGGCCTGTTTTTGACTATCACTGGAATCTGGAAAGCCATTTGATGAGGCAAACGCGGTGTACTATTTTCTAGATCGAAAATTATTAGGTTCAAGTCCTGAATGTCAACAACTCCTATAGCCGACAAAAGTAATTTACGTTGTGCTGGACATGATTGCAGCACTTCCAAAGCCGACATTGTTGAGGGTGAAATAGCTAAATCCTCAACAATGTTATAATTCTGAGCCGCTCTCGCATGTGGATTGAAAGCTGACTTTCGAAGTATACCCTTGGCGGGCGGTTTGATTACCAAGTCTGGATTAGGTTTCTCGATCTGTAGTGGATCGGAATCGAGAGCTGAGGTTGATGGATTAGAATGAGAAGATTCTGCTTCTTTACCATCAACAAGACTTTTACTACCATAATCTTGCGATTGAGTCGAAATCCTAACATGGGACATCATCAGTATGGGTTCTTCATTGGCACTCAAGGACGAACCTATCATCTTACTGTCTTGAGCTGGAAAAGGATCCTTCAAAACAGCAGGAGTTTGGGAACCTTTGACAATCTTCGCAACCTCTGCGTGATGAGGGAATTCTCTTGTAAAATGTTCATCGTCACAAATGAGACAAGGATAACGAGGTTTGTGCTTTTCATCATTGGATTTCGCTTTTTCAGGTTTCTCCTTTGAACTTTTGTCCGTTTTATTCTTCTTCTTTCCTTTCTTCTTCCCACCGGATTTTGATTTGGCTGTAGATGACTCTACAACGTGAATATCGGCGGAAATCTCTGCAGAAGAATCTCCTATTGGGGAATCAGGCAAGGTTATGATGGGAGAAGAATTCTTGGAAGACTTCTTCTTACTTTTAGTGTTAACCGTGCCAATCATACCATCGGCGGCATGAGATCCCGAAGGAGCTGCAGCGATTTGATTTTGCTTGGGAAGATCGGGGATTTTCTCGTGTAACGTACCTGACTGAGTATAGACCAAGTCAAGGTACTGTGCTTGAGCAATTACTTTCTCCTCAGTAACAACTCCGGCTTTAGCTACATCTTCAGTGATCTTTGGCAACAAAGATTTTACAAACCACTCGGCCAAGATTTGATCCGGAATAAATACCTTCACTAAACGTCGTCGACGTCTCCACTCATGAATATGATCTGAAATGTAAGTGGATGTCGATTGCTTTAACGAAGTTAAAAATTCCGTGCCATTGTCATATCAGACTGGAAACTGAAAATGAGTTAAAAACGAGGTAGCTAACTGAATAAAATTATAAAAAGTGCCTCGCGGTAACTCAATGTACCACTTGGCCGCGAGACCAATTAGAGTGCGCTGGAAAAGTCTAAGACAGATTGAATCATTTGAAATGGAGTTAGACGCACACCAGAGGTGGTAAGTCATCACATGGTTCAACGGGTCCTCTCCTGATTTACCTTCGAACTTAGGAATGTCACTGGGCAACTTATTCGGCATTGGCGGCCAAAACGAAAGATAATTAATGGGATCGTTCGTTAGGCGCGACAAGTCAAGCAAGTCCAAAGTTGCGATAAACGGTAACTGCCGATTGAGATCCCTAAAACTCTGGGTCATGAGACCAGCCCTAGGAGGAGGATATCCAGGATAACTAGGAATAGGAATTGCGTTTGGGATATTGTATCCTCCCGGAAAACCAGGATTAACCGGACCGTACTGGGGTTGTTGATAAGTGTACCCACGGTACAGTTGATACTGATAGACTGGCTGCTGCACAGCAGGACCGAATTGGTACTGTCCCTGGTACGGTTTATAAGTAAATTGTGGTTGACTTGTGACAACCGTACTTGAACCAGGTTGTCCTACAGGCATCTGAACAAAGTTTGAATCATAGATCCAAACGGTGGTAAAGATGTCTGAGGAGTAGATATAGGAACAGTAGAAACTGGAGCTGTCGATACTCCAGAAGTAGGTGGGGTAGATTGAATAGATGTTGCGGCAGTTGTAGCAGTCGTTTGAGGTGGAGTACGAGGTGTACTAGGCCCAGGCTGAGAAACTACCGAAGGTACATAAGTTTGAATGTTAGACTGGACTGGTTGCTGGGGTGAACCAGAAACTAAGGGTTGTCTAGTTTTAGATGACAACTGTACATTTGGTTGCAACACCTGTTGAGTTTGCGATGGATCCCACACTATATTCATTCCGGGGTATTGACCCATAACAGGTTGAGAATATTGAGGACCATAACCGGGTTGAGGGTAGGATTGATAATTGAAAGGTACATTTCCCGTTCTTTGAACATACGTTTGACTGGAGGGTGGTTGGAAACCTTGGTTTGAGTACTGACCTTGGGGTTGATACCCTTGAGGCACATACTGATACTGGGGTTGACCTTGAGGTATAAATTGATACTGGGGTTGACCTTGGGGTACATATTGAGTCTGGGGTTGACCTTGATGGACGTACTGTCCCATAGGTATGTACTGTCCCTGAGGTTGCCCCCAAGATGCAAATTGTGTACCTTGAGGTTGCCCCCCAGGCGAGAATTGAGGCTACCCCCCAGGCGGTAACTGGCCACCTTGAGGTTGAGGATTGGGAATAGAACCTGACATCATAAGAATGTCTTCTACGCTCAATGGTTTAGTACCATTGATTCCAGTTAATAACCCTTGCGCAATGGGTTGAGGAGATGCTCCCGAAAAAGTACCAGAAAGGGACTGATACCCAGAGGGAACAGAAGGACCGCCGTACAAAAAGTATTTGGGCGATTGAGTAAACATGGATGACTGATTTGACATATTTAACTGAGGATAATAACCTCTAGGTGTTGGGTGATAAGGAGCGCGAGGTGGTGAAAAACTTAACCCTGAGTTTTCTAAGAAATTAGTCAAAGAAAGATACCAAGTACTGCTCCTAGGTGGACTGTAAAAAATTGATTCACGCTCCCTTAGCTCAATAACAGGTTGATTTTTAGGGATAGGGATGCCTACTTCTTCTTCCGGAGTAGCAAGTTATTCAATAGCAATAAGTCCAGAAGGAAGATCTTGGGTGATTACTCTTTCTACCCTAGGTGAACCAGGACCACTAGAAGCTGGAGAAACAAACCCCGATGTCGGAGTAGCAGCAAATTCACTTTCAGGCTCAAATATTTTAGGTTCCTCACCTATATCACTAGTAGATGAAAAGCTACCAGTAACTTCGGAAACAGACACTGACTGTGGATTATAATCTGCCACTAATGGTTGAAAATCAGGATGTACTATCAAAGAAGATTCTCCTTCTTCAGGTGACCCAACTCTACTGTCTCTAGGAGTTACGAGGACTTTCAAGCCTTCAAGCTGGCTCAGTACTTCCTCAGGAGGTTGGCCCCGAAGTCTACGGGACTTCCTTGGTAATTCAGCCACAGCTAAAAACTTTTAACTACTTCACACGCAAACAAAGTAAAATCTCAATGAAAAGCACCTAAAGTCTCTAAAGAACCAAATAAATTTGAATCACACGCCTAAAGAATCTAGGAGATCAAACACACACAAACAATAACTTTCCGTATTGAAAACACTAGTTGGTGATGAAATCCAACATCGCAGAGTTCAATACAGAAATGGCGGTTGGAACAGTTACCCCGACAACCTCCTTAATAAAAAGACTGGCACAAGTTCCTCCACTTAACCGTCCTGAGTGAAGAGAAACCCCCAGAAAATCCAAGTGAGTCTAGCCGACATCTACTCCAGGTACAGTGGGATCTTCCCACCACTGTCACCTTAGGAATAATCCTAAAGAATATGGCCACTAAGGTTACCAACTGAAACAAATATACCTGGGGGAATAGTCTACGATCCGATATGCACGCAAGGGCAGAGTAGCAAGCTCAATCCCCTTGAAGGTTCCTTGACATAATCCAATGTTTACCAACAAGTGACCCCAGGCTCCTCGACAATGGTTAATCCGAGGTTTATCGTTTTTAATACGTGAATGGCGTCGTTCCTAATGAGGAAGGATTGATTCCCACATTGGTTCGGACACGATCTCATGCTTCTCCTTTAAGAGGAGCTTTCCCAGAGCATAAATGCAACAATTGGATTTCTTCCCTACCACAAGATACAACTACTTGTTTGTTTTTACTGTCTTGGAGAGTTAATTACTCTCCTACTCCAAGACACTAGCCTAAGCTAAGTTGGTGTATCAAAGCCCTAGAAATAAAAATGTTACTAGATGAATTTTACTTTAAGCGTTATTTTTATTGGTTTTTATTTAAGTCAAAAGGTGCGGAGATGAAACTCATGGTATGAAGACTCGACTCAAAATCACTAAAAATGCACCTAAGATGATTTAAACAATCTTTTTCTCTTCGATGAAATTCTAAACTAAGAAAGAGTTTGAGAATGCAAATACTTTTGTAAACACAAATCCTTCTTAAGACACAAATTAAAAGAAGAGCTTTTGTTCTTTCCAATGCACTCAAAACGAGACAACTAGTTATTTCACAAAAATTTCCCTTTTTCATTTCAAAGCACTCAATCACTACAAAAAACAAACTTTTTTCCAAAAGAGATTTTTTATATTTTTTATAAAACACTCAAGACTATGAAAATGATTAACTTTGAGATCTATAAACTATAAAACCTATTTGAAGTCAAAGCCTACTAAATGTCTTTTTTAAGGATGTTTTACTTAGATAGATGTAAGCTAAGGACCAATTTATGCAGAATCACAAATCAGTCAAGAACAACCAATTTTGTTTTCTTTTTGAAAATGAAAATCCAAACTTTTAAACACAAGCTTTTCGAAGTTTTGTAAAGAGAAAACTCAAAGCGGATTCCTCAACAAGGGGAGATTTCATAAATGGTCAGACTCATAAGAAGGCTAGTAGACACTAAGGTGATCTGAAGTCCCTACAGCTTCTAAGCTCAGAGCCACTACACAACCAAAATGAAAAACAAACGCAACAAGAAAAACTTCTAGGAATTTCACCTAAAACCCTAACACTAATGGAATCAACCTAAGGAAAGCTTCTGACAAGTTATATGCAGGTCTGGGCAGTGGATAACAATTTCTAAACAAAAAATAAGCTGACTAACAGAGGAAATCTTAGGTTTTTCAAAATTTTGACAAGGTCCACAGGCCCACAGTTGACACAGGTGCGGTCCCGCTCTGTGCTAAAAGCAAAGGTGCGGATAGGTACACACTGTGTCAAACGGCTAGGGTGCGGTCCTCTCCCAAAGCTATGAAAAACACAAAATAACCCTGGATCTACAAACTCTACCCAATTTTACACACAACAAGCCAAAAACAGAAACAAAAACACAGTTTCTCAGGTCAAAGTAAAAACAAGGAAAACATTCAAGTCCCCATTGGAGTCGCCATTTTGTCACACGGAATATGTCGATCTTGCAGACAAGGTAGACCTTCCTAGAATCTAAAGAAGACCTAATGACAAGCAAACCAACCAGACACTATCTTTCTCTAAATATGCTTTAATAAACAATGGCAAACAAGTGTTTTTAGGGCCTACCTTAGGTCCAATGCAAGTTTGTGGATTCCCTCGCTCCTTCGATCCAAATGAGATCCTTTGTCGCGAATCTGCAAACAAAAACAAGGCAAACAAATTAAATAGCACCTGAAAAGCCAATATCATAAAACATATTTAACATGAAAGTCAAGGAGTCCATGAAACAAATAACATGAGATACTTGTTGAGAAAAATGAGTTTGATTGTATTAATTCAAAAGAAGAAGAACTTTACAATCTGTGCCTTGACGCTGTACAAGCTCCTCCTAGGGTCCAGCAAGAAGTCTCCTCTACTTTGACAAGTTTCACTCACTCCCCAATGAAGCCAAAAGGGTATGTGATCTCTCCTCTTAAGCTCAACTAGGAAGTCTTGATTTCACCAGCATTTACCCTAAAAAATGTTCAGCTTCTAACCTCCTCAGCAACCAGCCCAATGCCTGTATTTATAGTGCAATGGAGGGAGGTTACTGGGTCCTCCTTCAAAGGGATAAAGACCTCCTTTAAAGGGATAGCTCCTCTCATCAAGGGATTAGCTCCTTCTCTTTTGGGATGCATGAACCACCTCAGAGCAAAAAATCCACGTCAAAATTCCTTCTAGAATCCTCTAGAATTAACCCAAAGTGAGTTTTTTAAGATAAAACTTGCGCCTTTTAACTTTCACAGGGGTCCACACCCACACCGTTAGGGACAGAGCGGGCAGGTCCGCAGTTTTTGTAAACAGAAGGTGCGGGACCGTGGGTGACAGTGAGAGAAAGTGCGGAACCAGAGTTACATTGATTTTCAATGTCTTTCTCCCATTTTCAAAGCTTGACTTGAAGAGCTGAGGTATGAGACTTGCCTAGGAGGACAGTACAAGTGATGATAGACCCATACTGACTGCAAATAATCATGGTGACGATATTTTTGAGTAACATTGCCCTTCACTGTTGTCTTGTCAAGCAAGAAAGTTGGTTAAAGTTTCATCGGCCTGTTCCAAATCCTGTTAGGCATCTACTGATTTGTTAACTATTGATGCAGTAATTTCACAGAGGGGATCAACTAGAGAAATGTTATGACATAGCAGTTTTAGTTGTGTAATCAATGCTTTATTGATATGGAGAGCTTCAGACTTGAAATCTGATGGTTGGGGAAGACTCTTGAAATTTTCTACTTGGTGTGACAGTTGAGCGATTTTCTCATCTTTCATCTTACTCATTTGTTCATTCATTGTCTTCAACCTGGCCAATGCTTCAGATAATTCCTTTTGTTTTTGTACTGTGCTTAAGTCTATCCTCTGCTTCTCCTTGAGCAATTTCTCATTTAATTGATTGTTTATCTGCTCCTGTGTTGATAGTTGTTGTTCTAACTGTTCTATTTTTTGTTGTTTTTCGGACACCTGTGACTGCAATGATACAATTGTTTGGTCTCTTTCCTTAAGTAGATTGCTTACTTCCGAGGCTTTATCCATAGTGGCTGCTGAATAGGCTCCGGCATATTGAGAAAGTTTTGTAAGGTCATCGGAAGGATTAAATTCCTCCTTCCACACCACATTAGCCATCTCTATTTGTGCTGGTAAAAGGGAAGATTGATCAAGTCTCCTCCTTTTCCTTTGTCTTTTCACTATAGCCTTGTGTTTGGGATTGTAAAAGACATCTAATGGTGGTATGTCTTCTATCTGCAAAACAATTTGATCGGATGGATCCTTAGGAATTATTTCTACATCTTTGCTAGTGGATAGGCCACTGGTCCCTTCAATTGGAACCGTAGTTGTCGTTGTCTCTTGACTGACTATTACTTGAGGTGTGTTGAACCCTTGTGAAGTCTCAGGATTGCTTATAATGGAGTCAAATTGTTGCCATTCCTTGATGATTTTGGGATCAATATGAGTATCTATATCAATATGCTCACTGCCTTGTTTCTTCTCTTTCTCCTACTCTATCTCCTATTCTGGCTCTTTTCCTTTCTCGGGAATCTTCTCCACAGCAGGAGGTTTGTCAACAATTTGCTATTCAGGCTCGCTTGACTAGGTTGTTGGGGTAGTAGTTAATAAGTCCAGAGGCAGTGCTTGCAACCTCTGTTTTCTGAGCCTATTGAATTCTACCAGCCCTTCATCTTTATATTTCATTTTGGTCAATGTTTTTACCTGAAATAATGATTCTGCTGAAGAGAACAGGTCGTTAAATTCATCTTTTATCAAACTTTGTAAGTTTGGCTTGTTCAAGCACATTATAGGCAACTTTCCTTGGATCGTATTGCCTGTTAGGGATGGTTTCAAGATTGAGTATGTTTATTTTTCCTGCCTCCTTCTCCGCATGTTTGTAATCATGTAGGGTGTAAACACCGCACCTCAAAGGAAATGTAGGACACGCCTGCTTTTTAGAATCCCTAAGAGTTTTGGATGTTCCTCCTGTTGTTATTTGATAGGCCAACTCTCGAGCCAACAGCTTATCAAGTACATACAAAGGAAGGACATGGGGTCTTGGAAGGCTACCATAAACCCTTATGTATGTGAACTTGTCTTCCCCAAACCAATTCCCTACAACAGTCAAGTCAATCCCTGCTTCCTCAGAAATCCTTGGGGCAGGCTTATCAAAAATTGCATAATAGATAGGTAACATGAAACCATTACAGATTTGGTACAAGTGGTCTTTATAGTGTGCCTTCCATAACATTTGATGATAAATGTGGATTGGCTTAGGGTCATGTGCAGTCTATCTCCACCCGAGTATAGGATATTCAGAATTAAAACAAAGAATATCCATAATATAAGCACTGTAATAAAAATGGAGAATGGTTCTGGTGGTTTTATGTGCATTTGATCTGAAGTCAAGAATTGCAGTGGCTAATTTATCGGAAAATATGTTTTCCCAGTCCATCACATAACTATTAACCGCCGCTTCCATTAAAGGAACCATTTCAATAGTGAACTTTGCAAAATCATGCATTCCCCACATTCTACACGTCATTGCCCCAACTTAACAGTAAGGAGATGATAACGAATCGAAAGAGTACTTACCCGATGATTCATGTTTGTGCTTTGTGGGATTCTATCTCCATTGCTTAATTGGGGCCGATTCAGTCTCATTCTCTTCTACAAATTTTTCTAGAAAGGCTTTGTTGTATTTCTTTTCAGGTTCGGGAAAGTGATACATCTTCCTTAAGTCATCAGGCTAAAATGAACCAAAAATTCTTTCGTCAATTGTGCAAAACGTTCTATTTGAAACTGGAATTTCTTCAATCACCCATCTGACTACATCAGTGTATGGAAGAATTTTCTCCCGTGCTGCTATCCTGTGCAAATATGAGTCGGCTAAATCTTTCAGGGAAGCTTCTGATTTATTAGTTGAGTCTGCAGTAGCTTATTCCAACACTTCCTCAGGCTCCTCTACTTCAATTAAATTGTAGATACTTTGCCAACTTGTATTTCCAAGGCCAAGACACATAGTGTTTGAGATTAAACCTTTTTTACTTGGTCCTGGATCACTTGTGGGCTGCATTGTTGCTGTAGGATCCGCTGTTGCCACGGATTTCTTGGATTTCTTTCCCATTTGTTTAAAATTTGTTATTTTAGTGGAGTTCTGCGTAAGGAATGAAACCAACGTGATACAGAGAATCGGTAGTATGAGCCAATATGAAAGAATTATATCGATTAGTCGATAATAAAGGATTATAATAAAACTGCGACAGATACAATCTAAAGGAAAATCTGGCATAACTGCTTCATTAATAGGCCGTTTAACCTGTCAATCATAGTAAAGGAGTTTTTAAATACCCATCATGTCGTTTATATGATGAACAATCCATTCAAGTGTGGCTTAGAGTTTTTGGCGGATAATCAGAAGTAAATCGAAATCGATGATTGGTAACGTGAACGGGAAGGCTTTAATAATAGTCCAAAATATCTTTCGATCACCAAAAGGTGATATAATGCATGCAAGACTTTTAAATATGTTTCAAAACACGTGCCTTTATTTAATGCATCGCAATCAGGGATGGGTTCGGGTCATGCTACTTATGCCATTGCAAAATCGCTGATCGTCGATGGCAATACGCCTTATCGCATCGGAGGATTTGAATGTGTCTTAAGCATGAGTTGGGTTGCTACCCCTGATTGTCGATAGCAATATCGCATCGGAGAAATAAGAGATGTTTTTTTTTTTTTTTTCTCGATTAAGACTAATTCTATTAAGCAAAAATATTGTACAAGAGGATACCTTCCAGAGAGGCAAAAAACCGGCAACCGGAAATGATAAGACTATCAACCTCGGTTCCGGAGAAGGAATTAAGCAAGCAAGGAGCTACAACAAGTCACTGGTAACCTAAAGAAGCAGTGATTCCTACCCTGAAAGGGTAGAGGAATCAACACGAAGCTTTTTCCCTTTCCTTTTTTTGACTTCAACCCAACCATTTTGGGGTGGATGAGCAATAACAACTTGAAGATTGTGGTCCTCCACCGGAGAGCCCTCCTTTTCTGAATCAGAGGAGGAGGACAAGTGGACACGTTTCTGAGCAATGGCTGGGTCAGTGGAAGGCGCCAGACCATCTGTGGGAGGGGCCACGAAATGAGGCGGCTGATTCAATTCTTCATCACTATCTTCATCTTCAGAGCTGGAGGAATCAGAATTCACGACAGGAGGAGGAGAACAAGGAGCCCATCGTTTAGCCTTGGGCTTGGAGACGTTGGCCTTGTTCTTTTTTGCTGGGCGAGATGGGCATGTATTCTGCAAATGCCCCGATTGGTGGCAATGGCGGCACCGAAAATCAGTATTCTCGTAATCCAGTGTCTGGGTCCAGACGAAGTCGTTAATCTTGAGATTGATTTGTTCTGGAAGTCCTTTGCTCAGATCTAATTCCACACATATTCTTGCATATGAGTAGAGACCTTTGGCTTCCCGCCATAAATCACCATGAATGAAGCTGCCCAAGGTGTCTCCTATGGCTTTGAAGACACGAGTACTCCATAGGTGGGCAGGTAAGTTTGGAAGCCGGATCCATACAGGTGTCTTAGTAATGACTACAGTAGCTGGATCAAAATCTGGGAACCAAGGAGTCAGGAATAGTCCTGCAGTTCCCATGAACCAAGGGCCTTCTGCTAAGGCCTTTTCATAGTGCTTACTGTTGTCAAATAAAACAATGAAATAACCTTTCGAACAAAAAAAGATCTTACAATGATGTGTCCAGTTTGCATGGATCCATGCATAGAGATCCTGAGATCTCGGCCATAATCCGTTGAATTTTCAAATGATGGCTCTTTCTGCAAATTCTTGAAGATGGGAAGCCAGATCTTCATGAATGAGTTCAATAGAGGGTACTTCTTCAATCTTGTCAACCAAGAAGGCCTTAGATTTAAGGACTTCCAGGGGTTTGGGGATCTCAGAGTGAACAACATCTTTGTATGAGAAAGGTCGAGAAGAGGAAGATTGTCCCACTGCACCTCCTCTCAAACGGAGGGTTACCACCACAGAGCTGTTCCTAGAAATGCTATAAGAAGAGAGGGGAAAAGGGTCTTCAAGTTGTTTACCTTGAAAGAGGAGACGCTGAAAGCTTGAAGGGATCCCCATTCTGCGCTCTAGAATCAGTTTGAGCTCCTGCACCAGATCTGAAGGGCTAACCCATTGCATGATGGTTCTACCTGTAGGCTGAGAGATTTGGATCTGAAAGGAGTCAAGTAAGGGCTTTGAGCTTCCTAGAGCAGATCTGCCATGGCCATTTCCCATCCGGGGGAGCAGATCTGCAAGATCTTGGCCAGGATGTGTACAGATCTCTGGATCTGGCCAGAGCGAGGGTTGTTCTGCCTTCTGGGTAACCGGATCTGGCTGGTCTTTGTCAGATCTAAAGCAAAGACTGTGCTTGACGCCGAGCGTGGTATCCTCGAGCTTTCCGGCCCTACATAGGGTTTGGATGCGGTTGTGGAGGCTCAGACGCTCACCCACAAGGACATTGATATGCTCAGGGAGCTTCAAGTTCCTGTTGCTCATGGCCTCCCTCCGGGCATAGTCGCGGTTGCGTTGCAGAGCGTTCAGGGGTGGCTCGATGCCCGGCATCGCCTTTTGGCTGCTGCATCCAAGGCAGCCTGCGATGTCACCACCATTCGCATGTCCCGCGTCCATGTTTTCCGCCCAAAACCTCCACAATAATAATTTCATAATAAGAGATGTTCTTTTATTATACTTGCTATTCGCCTTTCCCGATATCTGATAGTTATTCTCTTTTCGGATCGGAGTAAGTCAATGGGTGTTTGTATATGTTTTCCTTATTATTGCGATATGCGATCTTGCGATCGCTTTATCGCAATAATAAAGAACTTTATAATTATTTACAAGACCGACTTTATTTCTATTCAAAAAGGTTCGTTTTAAAATATATCATTTCCATTGGACCTTTTGATGAGGGTTTTTCTAATGATGGGTTAATACCATGTTATTCACACATCTAAGTTTAAAAGGGACCCATTTCATATTAAGAAATTTTAAAGTAAAATTTTATGAAATTGGGGTTTGTTGTACAGAACAACAATTAGCGATTCACTGGGAGAAACAACTATCTCTGAGAAATGTTAAAATACTTAAACTTTCTTCATCTGGAAATTTCATATAATAGAAGAATTCTAATATAACTAGGTAATCATAAATCCTGAATATAATAATAACTATTTCTGCTATTTTCTTCTCGTGTTAAAATTAAATACATTCTAAGTTTTAAATTAGCCTTAATTGGTTGATAATGATAAAACAAAAACTTTTCCAACTTAGCTTTATAATGACTCCTTTGTCATAGGTAGAGTCTCTGCTGCCAGCAAACGTTTATAGTCTCGGTAGGGACACCTTTTAACCATTTGATCATTCATTATCCCATCCATTTCAGAGTATAATTAAAAAGAATGAATCCAGAAATATGTCTCCATATTTTGTATCACTTTTTCCTTTTTTCTTATTTTGTAAGATAAAAAGTCATTGTCCTGGTTTGGTGGCCAGTTGTTTGACAATGCCATTCACTGGTTGTAATTTAACTGAACAAGCTGGCTCGTGATGAGACCCCTTGTCTTATAATTATAAGCCATTACCTTGTTTGGTATGCAGTATTGGTAATGTCAGTTGAACTATTCCCCTAATAATCATGGTAAGTAGGCTTGTGATAAGACCTCTTATCTTTTATATCATAAATATTTTAGAATTACACTTTGAGTAATTATAAACTTTGATGAATGGGATGAACAATTTTCTCCTTAAGAAAACATGGATGACAGGGTAAGAGTTGAAGATGCTAAGATTGAATAGTTTTTATTTTGTATTGATAACTGTTTTCAGGCTGCTTAAAAACATTAAAATGATTTACAGTACTTCTAAATCTTGAGAAGATTTCACAAAAATAAAATGGGGTTTCAGAATCTAAATATACCTAATTTGCTATAAATTTTCCTTTCGTTTAAGGCTTCCATTTTTCAAAAGTAAATATCAGAACTATTTCTTTTGAGTAACTTTTTCAATATAGCAAAAACCAATGGGAGGCTTCTTACAACTTTATTTTCCCAAAATCCTAAAAAATAAGTTATGCGCACAAATTTTGCTGAAAATTGAATATTTACAAAGGGAGAAGGGGTTACCTCCTCAATTGAAGAATTTTTTCAAGATAAAGCCGTTAACAGGAAGAGAATCTCTCTTTCCTGATAGATCTTGCAATATGAAAGTTGAAGGGCCTATCTTCTCGTTGATTTGAAATGGTCCGAGCCACATTTTTTGGGACTTAGTGTTTTTTCCTTTATCCTCATGGGCTTTGTCCCATTTCAAAACTAGATCACCAACTTGTAATTGCTTTGAATTGGTTGAAGTTGTATCAAAAGATGACTTGATAATTTGTTGATGTTTTGCATGTATAATTCTGGCTTTTTGCCTTTGTTCTTCTAGTTTCAAAATTTGATCATGTCTTAGTTGAATAGAAGATGAGGGACTTTCTTCAATAAACTGCACTAAAGCTAGGGATGGAAGTATTAAATTTGCCGGTATGACAACTTCCTTTCCATATACTAGATTAAATGGAGAAGTGCCTATGGAGGCCTTCTGTGTTATTCTGTCAGCCCATAGTGCAAATATCATATATTTATGGTAGTTTTTATGATTCTACTCAATAGTCTTCTTAATAATTTTGATGAGATTTTTATTGGTGGATTCTGCTAAACCATTACCTTGAGGGTAGTAATTTGAAAAATACTTCAATTTAAATCCCCTTTTGATAGCAAACTCAAATATAGAATTTCTATAGAAATAAGATGCATTATAAAAAACAAGAGAATTTGGGACATCAAACTTGGTAATAATGAATTGATCTATGAATTCCATGATTGCCTCAGAATTTGCTGCTTTCAAAGGAATTGCTTCAACCCACTTAGTGAAGTAATCAGTGGCAGTAAGGATATACTTATGCTGTTTGGAAGAATGTGGAGTAATTTCCCCAATGATGTCCAATCCCCATTGTTCAAAAGGTTGTTCAATGTTAACTGGTTGCAAAGGGAAATCTGGCTTCCTTTGTCTTCCACTGGAGGTTTGACAACTTTGGCATTTCCTTACATATTCATGAGTATCTCTGAACAGGGTGGGCCAATAATATCCAGCACGAATGATTTTGTGAGCTGTTGTATCAGCTCCAAAATGCCTTCCTGCTGGTCCGTCATGTAGTTCCTGCAAAAACTTTTGTGCTTTAGGTTTTTGTAAGAATCTTAATAGAATTGAATCATAATTTTGCCTAAACAATACATCATCTACAATTATGAAGTTTTTCGCTTTCAATCTAATGGCACGTTTGTTTTTATAGGAAAGATTAGAAGGAGTGTATCCATTTTTTAAATAGAAAATCAGATCTGCATATTGTGATTTAGGATCTGTGATACTTATCTGATTGATTACTTCAATATCTTCTATACCTTCAGGTTCTTGAATATTGGATGCTCCTGCTAACAACCTGCAAAAACCTTGGCCTTTGACAGTCTTTGCTGGCTTGATTTCTAAGTCATATTCTTGTAATGCTGTGACCCAATTTTCTCTTTTTCCTCCTGATTCCCTTTGGACTAGTAATTGTCTTAATGCTAAAAAAGGAACTATAAATTTTGTGTGAGATTTTAAGAGAAATGGCCTGTAGTGTTTAATGGCTTTGTACACAGCAAAGGCTTGTTTTTCTACTTCCGAGTAATTAAGTTCAACACCTTGAAGATTTGAGCTATAAAATGACATTGGTGCTTCCAAGTTTTGATCATTAATTTGAGTCAGTACTGCTGCATAAGACGAAGCGGATGCGAGGGTATACAACGTGAAATGACTTGAAAAATTGGGAGTGCTTAAATCAAGGGCATTAATGATTGATTATTTGATAGAATCAAATGCCTCTTTTTCTGCAGGTCCCCATTTAAACACCGAATTTTTCTTAATCATCGTTTGCAATGGTAAAATTATCTAGGAAAAATCTGGAACAAATCTTTTGACAGTTAATTTGACCCAAAAATGACTACATGGATTTTTATTATGAGGGAAAGGAATATCACAAATCTCTTTAATTCTATCTGGATCAATATAAATACCATCCTTTGAAACAATGAAGCCCAAAAGCTTTCCTTGATTAAGAGCAAAATAGGACTTCTTTGGATTAAGCGAAATACCATACCTTTTGCAGCGTTCAAATATTTGTTTCAAATCATGTAAATGGTTGGATCTTTTCTTGGAAAATACAGTAATATTATCTAAATAGACAACTACTGATTTATTGGTTAGTCCTTTGACTGCTATATCCATTGCTCTCTGGAATGTAGCTCCAACATTGATAAGTCCAAAAGGCATTTTTTGGTAAGCATAAGTTCCCCACTTCGTTCTGAAGGTAGTTTTGAGCCTGTCATCAGGATGGACCAAAATTTTGTTATATCCTGAAAAACCATCTAAAAAGGACATTAACTCAGAACCAGCTACGGAGCGGAGTGTCTGCTCCATGGTAGGTAAAGGGAAGTTATCCTTTTGGCTTGCCTTGTTAAGATTTCTGAAATCGATACAAATCCTAATGTCACCATTTTTCTTTCTTACTGGCACCATATTGGACACCCAGTTTGAATGTCTGACAGGAAAAATTATCTTAGCCTTCAAGAGTTTATTTAGTTTAGCCTTTATTTGACTCTCTAGGTTAGGATGAATCTTCCTTAACTTCTGTTGCACTGGCTTTTGTTCGGAAGCATTGGAATAGTATGCTGAATGATCGATGCATCGTATGTTTTCAAATCATCATATTTCCAAGCGAAGACATATTTGTTTTTCTGCAACAATCTAATGAATGCTGTTCTTTCTTCTAAAGAAAGTCCTAATCCCAAATTGATGTTTTGAGGGTTTTCCTCAATACCTAGGTTTATCAATTCAAATCTTAAAGTGGAACTCTGGAGCTTTGAATTGGTCACCTGTTTAAACCTGTCTTTAATATCATAAAGATCTTCAAGCTTGACCACTGGTTTAGGTATTGAGTTTTTTTCTTGCTTTTCCTTTATTTGAAGGTCATGATCACTTTCATCAATGACTTGATCATCGTAGGACTTGTCAGAAGTCAAGAAATTTAAAATGTCTTCATCATGATTGAAACTCGCTAATTGGTGATGTTATCGGGAATTGATGGTCTAAAAATTAATTCTACTAAAAATCTGTCTAGGCTGTAATCTTCGGATGGTAGGAGTTTGGAGGCAACATTAGCTAGCAAGTTGGCTGCTGCGTTCTGAGGCCTAGGGATGGGAGAAATATTGGATGCTAAAAATTGAGATATGAGTTCCTGCACCAAAGACTGATAGTGTTTGAGATGACTAGAAAAGCAATGAATTGAATTTCTAACTTGTTTTATAAAAATTTCTGAATCACCAAATACTTTCAAATATTGAACTTTAAGACCAATTGCTTTGTAAAGTCCTTGAACTAAGGCCTCATATTCTGCTTTATTGTTTGTGCATTCAAATTCCAATTTGCATGGTAACATAGTTTTTTCTCCCTTGGGACTAACTAAAATACATCCTGCTCTTGAACCTTCACTAGATTTATACCCATCAAAGTATAATGACCAAAATAAAGAATTATCAACAATTTTATTTACAGTTTCCTCAACGATATTAACACATCTTGATCTATCGGTTTGTGAGAAATTTTCGATTTGAGATGTGAAATTATTAACTGAGAAAGGAGATGGTTGGGCAGTGAAATTTCCAAAGAATGATTCGGATGAGTAATTCCCAAAAATATCGTTATTGAACGCTATTGGTTGATTTTCTTGTTCGAATTCAGTAACAGTATGGGTCATTTGTTTCTCCTGATCGATCTTAATCTGATTTGGCTTTCCTTTATAAGGAAGCCACATATGGGACCAATCGGTAGAAATATAACCATGGAGTTTCTCAGACCAATCTCTACTCAAAATCAACCCATAGAATTCAGGTATATCAACGATTAAAATATCAATTCTCTGAACCACTCTTGGATCAGCTGATAACCTGATAGTCACTGAGTTGATTTCTCCTAAAACCTGGACCTTAGTTCTATCCAACTGTACAATATGAATTGCAGACTTTTGGGGTTCAATGTTCAGTTTGGAACAAACTGAAGCTGGCATTATATTAGAAGAAGCCCCTGCATCAATCAAACAATTGTGTAGATTTCTATTATAGATCTCATAGGTTAAGAGGAAAGGAGGAGTATATGAATTCGATCTATCTCCAATTAAAAAGCATCAGTAGCTTCCACTCTACCAAGAGGTGGTTGGCCTGAATCATTAGCAGCTTTGGACAATACAGCATTAGGAAGAGGTGAAGAAGGTACAACATTTAGCTCTTTAAGAAGTAATTTCTGTTGATGTTTGAGTTTACTAAGTTCAAACATAGTAATATATGCCTTTGTCTTCTTCATATCTTCGATAATATTATAGTCCATAGAATCTGTAACTACTAATGTCTTAGATGTTGAAGGTGAATTTGAAGATGATGGCTGATTTTGGGATGGTATTGCTGCAACTTTCTTTGTGGGAACCTTTTCTTTAGTAGTAGTGGTACTTGCATTCCTTTTCTTTGAAGTTGCCTGAACAGGTTCAGAAGTACCCTTACTTCTGGTAGTCACAGGAAAAGCTTCTTGTTCATTTTCTGTATCGGAGTTGGGTAAAATAAAGTCCCACATCCCATGGCATTCAACAGTCTCCTCTTCTTCTGGTTCCTCGGATGGCAAGACTGTTTCATCCTCTTCTTCCTCTTCAAGATCTGAGTCTGCATTGGATATAGTGTTTGGTGGTTTTGATTCAGGGTTCTTAAAATTTCTAAATGGCCTTTTTGTTGAAGTTTCAACTACTTGCTTTTTCATTTCAACCATTTCATTTGACATAGTCTTGAGGACTTTTTGTAGACCCTCCATATCATATGGATCTTTAGGGGTTTTCTTCTTTGAATCATCCTTAAAAGAAACTTTTTTGGATTTTCTATCTTCAAGAGCGACTTTCTTTTCTAAAGCAATAATGTGTTTCTCTACAGCAAGCGCCTCTTTCATGTTCTCAGCTAACGTTGGTTTTGCAGCTCTATCTAGAAAAATAGCTATATTTGAATGTAGGGCTGTTATATACCATTCGCTTCTGATTTTCTCACTTGGTTTAGAGGCGGTTGGAAACTTATTCAAGAGTTTATTAAATCGTGAGTTGAATTCCTTGATAGGTTCTTTAGATTCTATCCTAAGATTCGAGAGATCATTAATTAACGTTGATAACGATCTATCATCGCCATACTTAGTTAGAAACTGTTCTTGGAAAATGTTCCAACTAGTAATGGATCCAGAGGGCAGGGAAAAATACCAAGACCCAGCTGATCCTTGTAAAGTATAAGGGAAAAGCCTAACAACAACATCTTCCTCTGTCACTCCTTTTAAATTAACTCATAACATGAAATTGTTAATATGTTCGTCAACTTGTATTCCTGCATCTGGATTAAATTTCGGCAACCATTTTTTAGGATGTGCTGGCAATGGATGCAATGGTGCAGGCATAGTGACTGCACCAGGATTGTTCCATGGACTCTGAGCCATTGTCAAATTAATAGTAGATGATATTGCTGATGGAATTCCAGATGTTTGGGAAGGAGTTGATATAGAGGTTTGAGGTGGTGAAGTTGAAGTTCTTGATCCCTGTTGAACAACAATGTGTAATGGAGGGGTGGATGGCTGACTTCGCACTGGAGAAGATGAGATTGAGGATGATGATGAGAAAGTCTCACCATCAGATCCTTCAGTGTTCTTTTTTTCCATTTTCCTTTTGGGTAAAGGCAACTCAGTAGGTTCAATACCGAGCTTTCTGCTTTGAAGTCTGGTGAGAGGGTGAGGTAGATTGAATTGCGAAGTCTCACTGCCTTGAGATACCTCAGATTTCTGTGGTGATATCGAAAAGCCTTGAAGTTTCTGGATAAGAGACTGTACTTCAGGGGACTCAAGACTTAATCGTTCTGAAGTATGGTGGGTTTGAGCAGTGGTAGTTGACTCCTCTTCTTCTTGTTTGAATACTGGTATTTCAACATGCAAATGGGAGGTCTGAGGTGAGGTGGAGGGAGATTTACTCTCAGAATGGGTTATAGGTTTGGGTTGGCTCGCCATTCATAGTTCATGCCCTCCCTCTAGCACCAAAAATGTTGATGCCTTGAAAATCGCTGCAACAACATCGGGGAAAACCACCCGGTCCGGACCTTAAAGGCAGCTCCTTTTCCGTTTGGTGTGGTGGCTCCGACTGGAAATAATGGGATCAATTTCCCAATGATGAATAAATAGGATGAATAAGCAGTTGATTCTCTAATATAATGATAATGGATTAATGATTTTAATCTAAAAAATAGAATTATGAACAACTATACTATCCTGAGAAGTTTCTGCTTTAGTGTAACTTTTGATGATCTTTATCTACAAACAGGCATATAGATGACTATATTGGTAAACAAAGACATTTATTTATATGATAATTACTTTGTTCAAGTAGTTGAACAAAGTAATCATGAAAACATTATTATAATATTCTTCATATATATCATAGACATAAATATGATTTAAAGAATAACACTCCCTAGACATTCAATAGTGATAAGTATCAGGACTGCTGTTAAAACACATACATATATCCAATGATAACAAGATTAAATAAATGTCGATTCAAATAAAATAATGAAGCAAGAGCATAGATAATAGTACCATATGTTATTTGGATCACTCCTGATATCAATCGCAATTCAAATTCCTTCTTCTAACTAAGAAACACTTCCACAACAAGGCAATAGTGCACATCTCATTAAAGCTTTCTTCGTTAAAATTCAAAATACTGGCCTAGTCTTCATAAAAAAATATATCAGAAGCAAAATAGTGTGACTTACTCATTTGAGCTTATACAAAAACCTGAGGACCCTTTCTAAAAGCATGAAAGGGCCTATAAATACTAACTAGGCTAATTAATTAAGAAATAAAAATGCTATTAGATGGTACAACTAAATCATGAGTATCTCCTCAAAATAGGCTTGTTTGCAGTCGACAGCATGACTCATTGTTTCAGATGATCTTCCTTCGGCTTGAGTTGGCAGATAGCAAGCATCGGTTGCAATTCTGGAGGGCGACTCAGATGAGAATGTAGTTGGGCTGAGTATGTGGCATCATGGATTTTGGGAATCATGTGCATCAGTTAAACATTTGAGTGCAGCCCTTTGACTATATGGTTTAACTAAGAAAAACCAAAAGGTATCCCAAGTTAAACTTTGGATGCCTGCGATTAATCTTCCATTCTTTTCTAATTCTTGATTGCATGTTTGTTCCAATGATTTGGCTGACGACAGCTTACATGTAGTGCATTGTGAAATCAAGTTAGACAGATAAAGAGTGTCATTGATTAACTCAATTAAATTACTGGTTGATAATCTACATCTTGAGGTTTCTCTTTCTGCTTTCATCAGTTGTGACTGCCATTCTAGGAAAAGGATTTTTTTGTGTGATTCTAGAATTTTAGGTAGATTCGTAGCTTGCCCTTCACTGGTGTCTTTCCAAGCAAGAAAGTTGGTTAAAGTTTCATCGGCCTATTCCAAATCTTGTCAGGCATCTACTGATTTGTTAACTATTGATGCAGTAATTTCAGAGAGGGGCTCAACCAGAGAAATGTTATGACATAGTAGTTTTAGCTGTGTAATCAATGCTTTATTGATCTGGAGAGCTTCGGACTTGAAATCTGATGGTTGAGGAAGACTCTTGAACTTTTCTACTTGGTGTGACAGTTGAGCGATTTGCTCATATTTCATCTTACTCATTTGTTCATTCATTGTCTTCAACCTAGCCAATGTTTCAGATAATTCCTTTTGTTTCTATACTGTGCTTAAGTCTATCCTCTGCTTCTCCTTGAGCAATTGCTCATTTAATTGATTGTTTATCTGCTGCTGTGTTGATAGTTGTTGTTCTAACTGTTCTATTTTTTGTTGTCTTTCGGACACCTGTGACTGCAATGAAACAATTTTTTGGTCTCTTTCCTTAAGTAGATTGCTTACTTCCGAGGCTTTATCCATAGTGGCTGCTGAATAGGCTCTGGCATACTGAGAAAGTTTTGTAAGGTCATTAGAAGGATTAAATTCCTCCTTCCACACCACATTAGCCATCTCTGTTTGTGCTGGTAAAAGGGAAGATTGATCAAGTCTCCTCCTTTTCCTTTGTCTTTTCACTACAGCCCTGTGTTTGGGACTGTAAAAGACATCTAATGGTGGTATGTCTTCTATCTGCAAAACAATCTGATCGGATGGATCCTTAGGAATTATTTCTACATCTTTGCTGGTGGATAGGCCACTGGTCCCTTCAATTGGAACCGTAGTTGTCGTTGTCTCTTGACCGACTGTTACTTGAGGTGTGCTGAACCCTTGTGAAGTCTCAGGATTGCTTATAATGCAGTCAAATTATCTCCATTCCTTGAGGAGTTTGGGGTCAATCTGAGTATCTATATCAATATGTTCACTGCCTTGTTTCTTCTCTTTCTCCTGCTTTGTCTCATGTTCTGGCTCTTTTCCTTTCTTGGGAATCTTCTCCATAGCAGGAGGTTTGTCAAAAATTTGTTGTTCAGGCTCGCTTGACTGGGTTGTTGGGGTAGTAGTTAACAAGTCCAGAGGCAGAGTTTGCAACCTTTGTTCTCTGAGCCTATTGAATTCTACCAGCCCTTCATCTTTATATTTCATTTTGGCCAATGTTTTTACATGAAATAATGATTTTGCTGAAGAGAACAGGTTGTCAAATTCTTCTTTTTCATGATCAAACTTTGTAAGTTTGGCTTGTTCAAGCACATTATAGGCAACTTTCCTTGGATCGTATTACCTATTAGGGATGGTTGCAAGATTGAGCATGTTTATTTTTCCTACCTCCTTCTCCACATGTTTGTAATCATGTAGGGTGTAAACACCTCACCTCAAAAGAAATGTAGGCCACACTTACTTTTTAGAATTCCTAAGAGTTTTGGATGTTCCTCCTGTTGTTATTTGATAGGCCAACTCTCGAGCCAACAATTTATCAGTTACACACAAAAGAAGGACATGGGGTATTGCAAGGCTACCATAAACCCTTATATATGTGAACTTGTCTTCCCCAAACCAATTCCCTACAGCAGTCAAGTCAATCCCTGCTTCCTCGGAAATCCTTGGGGCAGGCTTATCAAAAATGGCATAATAGATAGGTAACATGAAACCATTACAGATTTGGTACAAGTGGTCTTTATAGTGTGCCTTCCATAAAATCTGATGATAAATGTGGATTGGCTTAGGGTCTTGTGCAGTCCATCTCCACCCGAGTACAAGATATTCAGAATTAAAACAAAGAATATCCATAATATAAGCACTGTAATAAAAAGGGAGAATGGTTCTGGTGGTTTTACGTGCATTTGATCTGAAGTCAAGAATTGCACTGGCTAATTTATCGGACAATATGTTCGCCCAATCCATCACATAACTATTAGCTGCCGCTTCCATTAAAGGAACCATTTCAATAATGAACTTTGCAGAATCATGCATTCCCCACATTCTACACATCATTTCCCCAACATAACAGTAAGGAGATGATAAAGAATCGAAAGAGTACTTACCCGATGATTCATGTTTGTGCTTTGTGGAATTCTGTCTCCATTGCTTAATTGGGGCCAATTCAGTCTCGTTCTCTTCTGCGAATTTTTCCAGAAAGGCTTTGTTGTATTTCTTTTCAGGTTCGGGCAAGTGATACATCTTCCTTAAGTCATCAGGCTGAAATGAACCAAAAATTCTTCTGTCAACTGTGCAAAACATTCTATTTGAAACTGGAATTTCTTCAACCACCCATCTGACTACATCAGTGTATGGAAGAATTTTCTCCCGTGCTACTATCCTGTGCAAATATGAGTCGGCTAAATCTTTCAGGGAAGCTTCTGATTTATTAGTTGAGTCTGCAGTAGCTTCTTCCGACACTTCCTCAGGCTCCTCTGCTTCAATTAAATTGTAGATACTTTGCCAACTTGTATTTCCAAGGCCAAGACACGTAGTGTCTGAGATTAAACCTTTTTTACTTGGTCCTGGATCACTAGTGGGTTGCACTATTACTGTAGGAGCCGTTGTTGCCATGGATTTCTTGGATTTCTTTCCCATTTGTTTAAAATTTGTTATTTCGGTGGAGTTCTGCGCAAGGAATGAAACCAACGTGATACAGAGAATAGGTAGTATGAGCCAATATGAAAGAATTATATCGATTAGCGGATAATAGAGGATTATAGTAAAGCTGCCGCAGATACAATCTAAAGGAAAATTTGGCATAATTGCTTCATTAATTGGCCGTTTAACCTGTCAATCATAGTAAAGGAGTTTTTAAATACCCATCATATCGTTTATATGATGAACGATCCATTCAAGTGTGGCTTAGATTTTTTGGCAGATAATCAGAAGTAAATCGAAGTCGATGATTGGTAACGTGAACGGGAAGGCTTTAATAATAGTCCAAAATATCTTTCGATCACCAAAAGGTGATATAATGCATGCAAGCCTTTTAAATATGTTTCGAAACACATGCCTTGATTTAATGCATCGCAATCGGGGATGGGTTCGGGTCATGCTACTTATGCCATTTCAAAATCGCCGATCACCGATGGCGATACACCTTATCGCATCGGAGGATTTGAATGTGTCTTAAACATGAGTTGGGTTGCTACCCCCGATTGCCAATAGTGATATCGCATCGGAGAAATAAGATATGTTCTTTTATTATACTTGCTATTCGCCTTTCCCGATATCCGATAGTTATTTACTTTTTGGATCGGAGTAAGTCAATAGGTGTTTGTATATGTTTTCCTTATTATTGCGATATGCGATCTTGCGATCGCTTTATCGCAATAATAAAGAACTTTATAATTATTTACAAGACCGACTTTATTTCTATTCAAAAAGGTTTGTTTTAAAATATATCATTTCCATTGGACCTTTAATGAGGGTTTTTCTAATGATGGGTTAATACCATGTTATTCACACATCTAAGTTTAAAAGGGACCCATTTCATATTAAGAAATTTTAAAGTAAAATTTTATGAAATGGGGGTTTGTTGTACAACACAAAAGGCCTATACAAGTGTCATCACAATGTCATATCTGTCAATGAGTCTGATGTGGAGTGTAATTATATATTTACAAAAATGAAAAATGTAATTTTAGGAAGTCCAAGAGTCATATGTGGAATTTGTAAAGTCACATGTGGAAAAATGAGTCACATAGAAGTTCAAAGGTCATGTAAGAATTTGAAAACTCATAGTAGAAGCTCAAGATCCATGAGGGAGGTCAAGAGTCACATGGGACGTGAGAGTCACCTCATTAGTTATAAATACACCCTCATAACTCAAGCAAAGGGGCTTTTGGAGTCATAGACTTTGGGGCTAGCCTTGGCTTCTCTAGCTTGGCATAAGAGAGAAGATCATCCTTTGGAGAAGTAAGGAGTGACTTTATGTTCCACTATTATAGCTAGTGGCTCGCCACTATAACCATGAACTTGGATATTTCACCTAATAATATGAAACTCATTGAGCCAACACATTTTCATGCATGTATCGTGAATATTGTAAGACTATTCTTTAGATGTTTACAATATATGTTTTGTTCATATGTACTTAGGAAGTTGAACTACTTCATTGGCTTTGGTACTTATCTTGTTGAATGCGTTTTGTATTTCTTTAATGTTCATTGTGTCTATGTGAACTATTTTTCTAGATAACTAACAAGTATTTCCTTTCTCTTTGGTACCTCTCTTAGGATAGTACTATGAATTTCCTTCTAGATACTAACTCTTACTTCCATCTCGTGAAAGTCTCCCTTTACACATTGAAATTGGTGTTTCATAGTGTCAACTTACTTGCTGATTTCAAAGATTACGTGTATACTCTCTTGTGTTATTCATTGCATCCAAGGAAAACCTTTAAGTTATGGTATTTGGGCTGATACTCTAGATGGGGTTCCTACTCCAAACGGTGTGAGGTCTAATCAGGACTTCACATTGGGGAGACCCCCTTGGTTTAGGGATTTCTAGCACTGTCAATAGTTGGTGCTAGAAGGAGGGCCATATGAAAATCTATCCCATTGATTCTGTTTTGAATGTCTTATCATAAATGGCTCTTTCCCAAATCCTACCCTGGGAGTGTTTTTCTAATAGATCAAATATTTCAATCCCCGTAGAATTAATTGACGACTTGTCAAACTTGAAGTTTGATGGCGAGGGTGAAACATTCATAGCTCAACATATATCTTTATTTATCAAATTTTGTGAATATTATGAAATCAATTATGAAGATGTTGCTAGTAAATTGTTGACCCTAACTCTTAAATATTGAGTTAAGAAATGGTGTCATACTTTACCAGTTGCTTCCAATCATTCATTCAAAAAAATTTCTATGGAGCTTCATCAAGCCTTTGATAGGTATGACCATCAAGATGTTTATAAAAGGATTGATTTACTTAGAATGAAACCTGGTGAATCCATAGAGGATTTTTTTCATCGATTTCTTCACCTATGCTATGAATTCCCCTAGGGATTGATTGATTCAGATTTCATCATGGAAAAGTATCAGAGTTCGATTCTTCTCACCTTAAAATCTTTTGAATTTGAACCCCCATATGATTTTTCTACCACAAATTACGCTGATCATGAGAGATCCTAAATTTGTTAGGAGGAACCTAATATTCCTATTCTTCCTTGTCCTCCTCCTTTCTCAATACCAATTTGGGTCCCTCCTTGTAACAATGTTAAAATTCACAAATCTAAAAAACAAGTTGTTGATCTGTCTCTTCCACCTTCATCCCCTTCTTATGCTTTAGATCCTATGGGGGAGAACTTGGAATGGTTCAGTAACTGCAAGGAGTCTGAGGTGAAGGTTGATCCTATAGTTTTTCAAGGTCACATCAATATGCATAATTCAAGTCTTGAATTTGATTTAATTGAAAGTAGGATTTCCTCAAGGGATACCCTTCAACCTCCACCGTCCATGTCTAATGATTCGTTTTTCATGATCTGTTTGATCAATATAATTCAACTCTTAATGATGCTCAACATGTTGTTTCAATTAGTGATCGTATACAAGGTAATTGCATTCCACATTTGGAGGAGCAAAGGGCTGAATACATGACTTATATTTCTCCCCATTTCAAGATGATCTTGCATTTCTAGCTAATCACCGATCTTGTAATCTTGATAACCTATCAAATGATTCGAAATTTGTCATTCAATTCAAGGCCTTGGAAAGTCATCACCATGACATTCCTGTTTCCATTAACACCTGTGGTGATGAATATACAAGTACTCCGGGTGATATCTTTTCTTCCTTTGAAGGCTTAGATTTGCGAGGTATCGATTTCGAATTTGCTCCTAATAGTTTGCAATATTCATTTATGGATTGGGATAATATTTCAGTTTGGGATGATTTTGAAATTTCTTTTATTCGTGCATTTTCAAATTTTAAATTTGAAGAAATAAGTTGTCAGGCTTCTGAATCTTTAATATATCTTGTTTAAGTAAATAAAGGACAATCCATCACTATCCTTGAGGAAATTTTCGTATCATTGTCTCTCAAGATTTACCGCAATCCAAACCCAAATCAATGGTCCCTAAACTGAGACTTCTCCTTCAAGCTTTACTGTGTGTCCTGCCAAAACCTATCAATGAATTTCTAGGCATTTGGGAATGAACCTTGAGGCCACCTCCGCTCCGGATTCTAAAATCCATTCGGAAAACCAAAGCTCGAAAACTGAAATAAACATCCCAACATAACATGGCATCCAGAAAATGGCAATGCTAGGTTGAAAACCATTGTCATAACCCAGCAAAACCATGCCATCGACAACAAGAGAACCATACACCAAGATGAAAAGCCATGCATGTCCAAATGAGCTAGGAAATCACACATGCAAAAGGTTCACTACAAGTATTCCTACTGAAGCTTCTTGATCCTTCTTTCCTTTCCTTGATCCTTGCTTTATTTTCCTTTCATTTCCATGCTTTCTCTTTCCTTTGCTCCAAACTAGAGTGCTCCAAGAAAATGCTAAGTGACCAAGAGTGAGAGAGAGAGAGGGAGAGAAGTAATGAGAGAGATCCAAACTTGAACTGAAAAATGTTACCAACTCATAGTGATATGCCTTTATTTGATTGTTATGCTGATGAATACTATGAGAATTTAATTAATCTTCAACTTGATTAAGTTACAACTGGCATCTCTCCTCCTAAGTATTTCCATCTTTCGTAACCTTTGAAACATTGTTCATTGTATCCGAATGTGTTTGACGAGTCTTATAGACCAACATATTCTCTTAGTTCTTTGGATCCTTTTCCTGCTAGTTTTAATTACAATCAGGTACAGGATGGTGTGGTGTCACATTAAAAAGATGAAAAGGTTGAATCCATTGATTGTGATTTGCTTAATTCCAAATATTTCATAACCAATAAGGAAGATGTTCCAACTCTAAATGATCAAGGGATTTTTATGATTGATGTATCTCAATTCTCTATACGTCAAGAATATGATATGTTTAATATTAAGTCTGATCAAACTAGTAGCATTAATAGTGCTTTCATTGATAAATCTGATGATAGTGGTACATATTGACCTGTTGATTTTTCTAAGCCACCCAAATTTGAAGATCCACCATCATAAAGTTCAGAGATCTGTAAGGAAGTTGAGGAACTTTAGCCCCTATTGATGGTTATGTCAGGTTCTCACAATCCCGATGAGATCTCCAAACCAATTTGGATCCATATTTTCTCGCATAATTTTTTCCTCAATATTCATCTGCTAGGAGTGAGCTCATTCTTGAAGGACTTTCAATGTTTTCAAGTTAATTCTATAAACCCTCAAGATAGAGTTTTTTATCAGATAAAAAATTCTTGTTTGGTTATTCCTTCATCATGTGAATCCTTTGTATGACACTCAGGGTTGGGGAGCATATCTTATATGGATACACACAGTTTCAAAGCCTGTCATTCCAATTACCAAGATAAAGGTCATATTTGGTTGGAAGATTCCTCCCTATCAATCTCTCACAAGATCAATTACCTTATTATCCATGTTGTGTATGTCATGAGTTTAATCATCTTATCTTGACGATGAACCACACTGGATGGTTAGAAACACATCGACTAAAAAGTCTCATGTGATTTTTTCTGAAAAATTTCCAATATACACAATCTCTTCCCTTGAGTGATAGTAAATGCTTGAGTCATTCAATAGAACAAAACCTTTGTGTTGATATATATACTAGGTTTGATTTGAAATATGCTTTTGATCTTTTGATAATATTGTATTTTAATTGGTTTCCCATATTTATAATGTTAGCAATTTTCTTTAATACCTTAAGCTTCATATTGTTGGCAGGGTGTCTAACCTGATACAAAGGGAACCAACAGAGAATCAATAACCTTATATATGTTATGTTACATTATCACCATCTTGACAAGGCTTTTGATCCGAATGGATTCCCTTTACAATATTCTCTTTGTGATTTTAATGTGTTAATTGAAAATTCATTTTCTTATGAGTCTCAAGGTTTTGAATATCAAGATCCAAATGCTGAATGACTAGAGCAATCTTACCTAGCAAGCTTCGTCGTAAATAAAAAGTTTCGATTTTTCTTGATGTTTGAAAAAAATGAATACATAGATGAATGTGCATTCATAAGCATCCTTAAAGGTTTGTATGATTGTCATTTCAATCAACAAGGTAAAGCTCGAGGCTGGTTAAAACTAGTTATTATAGCACATATTTCTGCTGATAAGCAAGACCTTCAATTCATCATGCAAGCTTTTCAAATTGTTATCTTTATTCTTACACAGTGCTTTATATTTCTTTTAATTATTCACATCTTTGTGTTTACAGGTTGAGAGTGGTTACTATGGTTACATTGGAAATTCCATTACACTTAGCCCTGACCTTTTATCCCATTAGGTTAGGAGTAGGTTTAGGTGCACTTTAGCCTTGTAGTTTCATTACATGACCCTAAATTTTACCTTGCACTAGTCCTTGCATTTGGTTTGTTTGGTTTTTTTTGTTTCCCATTCTCCTTTTTAGTTAAGGTTTACTTCCACTCTTCCTTTCATTTTGTCTTCTTGTTACGCCTTTCCTTTCCTTCTTTTACTTAATAAGACTCTGCATGAAAATTCTCTAGCTTGGCTGAAAAAACAATGTGGTAAAACTTGAAAAGGGAAATTGTGACGATGAACAATGCTTAGCTAATCTATAATCCTCTTCTTTGTCTTAGTTTACTTTTATTTAAAATTGATGATGTCTGAACAGAAAATACAATTCGTTCTAGACGAAAAGCGTTTGGTCGAACTAAGAATCCCATATATTTAATATGATCTTCATTATGTCTCAACCTTGTATTGAATGGTGTTTTGAAAAGTCGACTCAACTAAGTAGAGAAAAGAAAGGAGAAAAACATTAAAAAAATCATGTTTACTTTAGTTATCTTTCAAATCCCTTAAATAAGCAACAACCTCTCTTGTTCTCAATAAGTAGGAATCCCTCTTCCACATATACTAAAATATTCAATAAATACTTCAAGCATATATTTAGCAAAATCAAATAAAATGGTGAAGAAGATAAATGCTTCATGTGCAGAGAGGTGAAGCAAGAAGCTTCATCGGAGTACTGAACAAGTTTGCTGGCATCGAAGCCATGCTTGTGTCTCCTTGAGGTGACTTCGCTAGGTACTCTCCAGGCTCGTTGGAAGAGGAGTAACCCTAGTGAATGTGCCTAAAAATCTCAATATACATATTATCCTTCTCCGCTATTGAAAATATTGACGTGTAACTAGTCTTATGTTGATGTGTTTGAAGATAAGCAAGGAATAGAAGGGACTATATCTTTAACTAGGATAAGTGGAAAATATGGGGAAATCTACATGGCGAATCAATACTTCCTGAAAGGTTGATACCTTGCACTTAAAGATGAAACATAAACAAAGAAGCTTGATTTTGATGCAGGAGCATTAAGCTCAATAATATCATTGTATTTTAGTAGACATAGGGGGTCTTGCGTTTCCAATGAAGTTGGTTTCTTAAGTGTGAATTAAGGTAATTATTAGGCCTTTGAGTGATTTTAATGAGAATAGGATTTAATTGAATATTGTGAGACATATTTGTAAATATTTTCGAATGTATGAGAATATGAGAGATTTAGGATAGTTGGGAGATTGAGGGATTTGGGAATTAATTGTAAAACTCAGATTAAGAGTTGGTTCATGATTTTGAGGATTAGAGAGGATCCTTAGGGATGAGGGAGAGATTTTAGGATTTTGTTGAGGAGTTTATGGATCTAAACTAGGAATTGGTTTTAGAATCCCTTTGTATAAATGTAAGCCTAAAAGGCATAATCAAAAGTTAGAGAGGTTAGATAAGTTAGATGGTTGGATTGATAACCAAGCTAATTAGAGGGTGACTGTAAGCCCACGGGAAGATTGTAAACAGAGGCCACTAATTAGAAGAATCAGGTCAAAGAGGGATGAAGAGTTTCAATATGTAATCACTTTTTTATATGTTTATATACAGAGAATTTGATTTTGAGTGTGTAAGTGTGTGATTCAATATGGAATGATAAATTCTGTGTGTATTAGAGATTCTGTAGAATATATGTATGCAGGTAGAATTCGGCAGAATACACAGTGAAGAAGAATGAGACAGTGGTTCATAATGGATCTTTGAAACCATTCGAAGAACCAAAGCAATGCTTTGGAGGGACTATGTTAAATAACATGCAAAGTTAAGCCCAGGAGGGAGTCGTGCAGTGGAACAATGGAAGGACGAAGAACCATTGAAATAACCGAAACCACAAAGAACATTGAAGAAATGGTGTAAAACCAAAGTAAAGAGAAGGATGAGAAGTGGAGTGTTGATGCACATGAGCCGTTGGATCTTCACGATCAACGAATAGGATTAAGTTGCAGAGAACGAGATAAATGAAATCGCATCGCAACATATCTCAAGAGTGAGTGAAGCGACCTTAAGCGATTGCGATATGTGAGATCAGTGTGAACCATTGGATCGTATGCCCTGATCAATGGTGGAGAGGCTTTAATAAATCTCACATCGCAATGTTTCGTTGATGAGTGAACTAACCTCGGCCACAAGCGATTGCGATATGCAATTGTGATGTCCAATGCGATCGGAGGTTTGATCGCATCGCAAATATCTATGGGAGATAGACCTTAGCCCTTAACCAATGCGATATGCAAAGGTGCGATGGAGCGAGCCGATAAATATTGCGATATGCGATGTAAGCAGACCAAGGAGTACTGTGAAGTGTGATAGAAGAGAAGATCTGAGAAAGTAATGTATACGGTGTAAGTTTATTGATGTCTGGGTGGTTTATCGCATCCCGGATGCGAAAGGAGAAGTCTTAAGGGTCCCGTGAAACCCCGAGAATGCGATTGCGATAAGGAATGCATTGAGAAATGCGCAGAGTCTGAGGAATAAGCAGAAAGGTATGGTTTATGTATGTTTATTGTGATTTCTATTATAAAAGATTCATAGTAGAAATGAAGCGTCGATAGATGGTTTCATGTGTAAAGTACAAATATAACCATAGTATAAGAGTGGGGAAGGTTATCTATATATATATAGATATATAGATATATATATATATATGGCAATAAGGTTAAGAATGTTTTAATGTGCAAGCATTAAGGATTGAATAAAGGGTTAATGAAGGTTTATGAGGATTAGATAAACAAAGTTCAATAGAAAGAATTAATTAATGGAAAGACTGGGCTAGTTTAAAGAATCATTCCGTAGAGATTTAACAAAGGGGGCCTTAAACCATTAAGAAGTGATGATTTGACTCGGTAGAGAGTTAAAATTCCTGGGGCAAGACAGATATATGCATATTACATGCATACTGTGGGTATAGGCGGGTTAAGTCAGCTCCAAGAAATTATATGTGAACATTTCTTTGAAAAGAGTTTAGAACAGAGTTATATTCTGAAGGTGCGTATACAGGGGAATGGTGATGAAAGTAGGCAAGAGGAGATCATATTATAATTTGACAAACAGTAATCACACAGAGGTAAGGTATGGCAGAATATTGGGAGAACTTGCAGATGCAAGAGACAGAGACAATCCATTCAAAGTACAGAAGATGGTGGAACAAGATCACACAGAGATCTTGAAGGTGAGATGACATGTTTTGTTTTGATTTGATTTGAATATTGGAGAATGTGTGGTTTTTATATTGACACACAGGTGACAACATAAGAAGGTGAGAAGGTTGCAACAATCTAGAGCGAGGAGTGCTCAAATTGGTTCCAAAGGAAAGAACTAGAGAAATGCTAATAGATTGAGCTCAGAGGAGAGAAGCTTAGTGAGGCATAGATAGAAAGAAGGAGACTTGTTACTGTAGAGATATTGTTGCAGATCACAAAGGAAATTCCACAAAGGATGTGGGTAGAATTGCTGAGTAATGAAGGAAGCTGGTAAGACTTTCTAAGTGAAAGAAGAAGTGGTCAGAACCAAGTATTTCATGGTGATTTAAATACAAGAGAACAATTGTGTTCTTAAGAGGTGCAGATGAGTTAAAGCCTAGAAGGAGCAGAGAAGAGTGCTCAAAGGAGGTTCTAGAGATAGAGAACCAAGTGCTTGCCAAAAGACCAAGTACAGAGGAGAGCTTGGTGAGGTAAGTGGCAGCAGGGAGGACTTGCTGTTGTAGAGGCTTTAATGCATCTCATAGTGAGTGAGTAAGGAGCTCATGAAGATAGACATGGAGGAGAAAATGATTACTGATAGTCATAACAAAGGTTCTGAAGAAGACCACAGCAGAAGAAAAGTGAAGAAGGAGGACGCCAAGGCAAATAGCAAGAGAATGAGTCAAGAGGAACTTGACAAAGAGATTGTTGAGATGAAATAACAACTCGATGTATTGATGATGATACTAGAGGAAAACTAGAGATTAGGTTGAGTATTAAAGAAGAATCCAGTGAAGTGGCATAAGTTATAGAGGAAGCTACAACAGAGGCAAGTAAGGTGGCTGATGGGAAAACTCAAAGAAGCTGAGTTGGAAATGGAAGTGTTTATTTGTGAACTAGAGCAGGGTGAAGTTCTGGGTGAAGAAGAAGGAATTATTTATGATTTTATGAAATTTTGGGAAAATGCAAATCAACAGGAGAATGTAATACCTTGTATTGTTGAATCTAATAATTTTGATGTGATTACAGGTTTTGCAGAGGATGAGCAATATTTTGAAGTTGTCAAAGGTATGGAAGAGTATCTTTTAGAAGATAAAAACTCTCAAGTAAAGAATGATGGAGAATGTCTCATGAATGAGGAAATCAGTGAATTATTGCAACAGAAAGAACTTAGAAACACATTGACGTTTGAAGATGTGACAACACAGGGAAAATTTCTTATGGAAGGAGATGAAATTCAGTCTGAAGAAATAATATGTGAAGCAACAGTTGAAATTGTTGAACCTTGTAATTTTCAAATTGATAATTTGTGTATAAATGCAGGAAACATAAGTAATGATGAAGTACTTTGGAAGTGTCATAGAGAAATTGAATTGATGGAGTATTTGCTGGGGAACTCAGAGTATGATAGTGTGATTGCATAGGAAGGAGTTCATTACAGTGAACAAAATCAGAAAGACATCATTAGAGCAAATGATGTGGAGGAGAGACTAGCTAACAGTCTCGTGAATTAGATTGAGAATTCAGAACAACATATTGATGTGCTGATAGAGGAGGAAGAATTAGAGCAGCAAGTTGAATTGTTGCCAAAGGAAGAAAAGGTGCAAAAGCCTTATGAATTTTATTTTAACAATTGTTTTGTGAGTGTAGGTTTATTTGCAGATGTTGGAGGAAATTTAGTACAGATTAGCAGCCAGATAAAAATGAAGGAAGAGGATTCTGCGGAAGTATTAAATCCATGGAATAGGTATGTTCGATTGCTGGAAAGAATGCTAGATAGTCAGGATTTAATATAGAAAGAAATAACCGTGAAAGAGGGTAAGGATGAAAGTGAGGCAATCAGAATAAGTGAAGAACAAGCAAGAATCAGTGGAAAAAGAGTAAGTGATAGCATTCTACAACTTCAAAGAGTAGAACAAGAGATTGAAAAGCTAGTGGATAGTAGCAACAACTTCAAACAAAAATAAAAAGGTAGAAGTAAGTGGCGGAGTATGGAACAGTCCAAGGATATGCTGGAAATGGAGATTGAAGAATTAAGGCAACTAATGATGAAACAGTTCATATGGAGGAGATTAATAGTAGCAGGAAGGATGATCAATCAGAGTATGAACTTGATTGACAAGGAGAGGAAGATGAAACCAAAGACAACAGACATACATCAATATCATAGGTGCAAAGCATTTGGGCAACTACAAACTAAAGTCTGGGACCCTGGAGGTTTTCTATCAAATTATGAACACACATGATCTGGAGATCATGAATATTTTCTACTTTGGGAGTCTGATGCAGGAGCATTCAGCTCAATAATATCATTGTATTTTAGTAGACATAGGGGGTCTTGTGTTTCCAAGGAAGTTGGTTTCCTAAGTGTCAATTAATGTAATTATTTAGGCTTTTGAGTGATTTTAATGAGAATAGGATTTAATTGAACATTGTGAGACATATTTGCAAATATTTTCGAATGTAGGAGAACATGAGAGATTGAGGGACTTGAGAATTAATTGTAAAACTCAGATTAGGAGTTTGTTCATGATTTTGAGGATTAGAGAGGATCCTTAGGGATGAGGGAGAGATTTTAGGATTTTGTTGAGGACTTTATGGATCTAAACCAAGAATTGGTTTTAGAATCCCTTTGTATAAATGTAAGCCTAAAAGGCATAATCAGAAGTTAGAGAGGTTAGATGGTTGGATTGATAACCAAGCTAATTAGAGGGTGACTGTAAGCCTATGGGAAGATTGTAAATAGAGGCCACTAATTAGAAGAATCAGGTCAGAGAGGGACGGAGAGTTTCAATATGTAATCATTTGTTTATATGTTTATATACAGAGAATTTGATTTTGAGTGTGTAAGTGTGTGATTCAATATGGAATGATAAATTCTGTGTGTATTAGAGATTCTGTAGAATATATGTATGCAGGTAGAATTCGGCAGAATACACAGTGAAGAAGAACGAGACAGTGGATCGTAATGGATCTTTGAAACCATTTGAAGAACCAAAGCAATGCTTTGGAGGGACTATGTTAAATAACATGTGAAGTTAATCTCAGGAGGGAGTCGTGCAGTGGAACAATGGAAGGATGAAGAACCATTGAAATAACCGAAAGCATAAAAAACATTGAAGAAATGGTGTAAAACCAAAGTAAAGAGAAGGATGAGAAGTGAAGTGTTGGTGCACAGGAGCCGTTGGATCTTCACAATCAACGGACAGGATTAAGTCACATAGAATGGGATAAGTGAAATCACATCGCAACATATCTCAAGAGTGAGTGAAGCGGCCTTAAGCGATTGCGGTATGCGAGATCATTGTGAACCGTTGTATCGTATGCCCTGATCAACGATGGAGAGGCTTTAATAAATCTCACATCACAATGTTTCGTTGATGAGTGAACTAACCTTGGCCACAAGTGATTGCAATATGTGGTTGTGATGTCTGATGCAATCAGAGGTTTGATCGCATCACAAATATTTATGGGAGATAGACCTTAGCCCTTAACCAATGCGATATGCAAAGGTGCGATGGAGCGAGCCGATAAATATTGCGATATGCGATGTAAGCGGACCAAGGAGTATTGTGAAGTGTGATAGAAGAGCAAACTCAAGAAATTAATGATTGCGGTTTAAGTTTATTGAAGAAAGGAGAAGTCTTAAGAGTCCCTTGAAACCCCGAGAGTGTGATTGCGATAAGGCATGCATTGATAAATGCGTAGAGTTTGAGGAATAAGTAGAAAGGTATGGTTTACATATGTTTATTGTGATTTCTATTATAAAATATTCATAGTAGAAATGAAGTGCCGATAGATGGTTTCATGTGGTAAGCCCAAATATAACCATATTATATGAGTGGGGAAGGTATATATATATATATATATATATATATATATATATATATATATATATATATATATATATATATATATATATATATGTGGCAATAAGGTTAAGAATGTTTTAATGTGCCAGAATTAAGGATTGAATAAAGGGTTAATGAAGGTTTATGAGGATTAGATAAAAAAAAGTTCGATAGAAAAAATTAATTAATGGAAAGACTGGGCTAGTTTAATTAATCATTCCACATATATTTAACAAAGGGGGCCTTAAACCATTAAGAAGTGATGATTTGACTCGGTAGAGAGTTAAAATTCCTGGGGCAAGTTAGATATATGCATATTACATGCATACTGTGGGTATACATGGGCTTTCCTGCGTTAGATTTCTACCAATGTGTTGTCGTGTTGTCGCTGTGACAAACACCTTCCAAAATTTTTCTTACACTTGAATTTTGGAGCCTACTTGTGATCCTATGATCCTTCATCCCTTGCTTTCTTGTAGGCGCTTCATGTCTGATTGATGTTTTCTAATATTCTAAGTGTAAAAGTCACTTACTTACACATGCTTATATTTCAATGCATTCACGAGTGCATCTATTTCAAGCAAGCCTGGTAGTCAATATGCACCCTGGAAAGTCAAGAACTGTGTAGTTCTTATTGTTAGTGCTTGTGAAATATTTGAGGATAAGGATTGCGTAGTCCTTGGAGACAGAGACTGCGTAGTTCCTGTAGACAGTTAGTGCACAATCCCAAGCTGACAGATCTCTCATTGATAATTGCAATTGTATTATCACCCTAGTGATTTTTCTCAATTGTCACTTTTGCGCTTTGGTTTTCATTAGTGTCGCTTTCATTTTTGCGACTCTTATTTTTTCTTGCTTTCACTTTTACAAGTGATGCTTTTGTGTCCTCTTCATTATGGCATGCGTTTCTTTTAATTTCTTTATCTTTTGCAAGTGTCATTTTCATGTTTTTCTTACTAATATAAGTGTCATTTTTTGGCATGGGAAGTGTTGCACGTTGCGAAAGCATAGTTATGGTTCATTTCAAGACGAAAATTTCATACCAGTGGGTCCAATCTATCATATATACATGTATTATACTTATTCCAAAAGTTTTATGCATTTTCATACTAGTGTCGTCATTGTCGTCACAAAGTATATCTTAAGTGTCACACTTGGAGGAGAATGTTGCTTTGTCATTGCATTAACGGGGTCACGTTGATTCTGAGTGCTAAGTTTATATGTTGTGTCGTTAATGGTTCTGAGTGTGTGATCATGTTCAAGTCCTACCTTGGTTTCATCATTGCCTTACTGATCCCACAATTAGTCAAATTCTAGAAATTTTCATGCCTGACCAACCTGAGTTCACTCTGCCCCCTTGAACTGTGCATTGCATAGTTGCAAGCCTAAAGCATGCATCCTTAACTATTGGAACATCATAATGTGAATTTATTTCCTCTAAGGACGACAAATCATGTAGTCACAGTGCCAAAGAATTGCCTCCCGGCCTCCAAAACTGTGCAATCCTTCCTCCCATCTAGTCTTCTTCTGTGCATTGTATAGTTGCAAGCAATAGTCTATCTCCCTTCCTTCCTAAACTACACAACTACATAACCCTCTGCCCCTATCTCTCTCTTAAACTATGCATTACATAGTTACAATGGGCAAGCCTACCTCACTATGATCCTCAACTACATAGTATTGTATCCTGAGCCTCCAGTTCTATGCATTACACAGTGACAAGCATAAATACCTCACTCCTAGCCTCTGGAACTATTCCTTACACAATCCCTAAGCATTCCACCCTATCCAATACCCAGTTCCAGCTCAACCAATGGTTTTCATGAAGTAAGAGAGCCTAGGATATTTCTGAACTAATTTCGTCTTATCGTGACTGAATTTCATCTGCAGGTATTATATCTTGACATGAAAAGAGGGTGCTCATAGAGGAGGAGAAGGATTCTATGCTAGAAGACACTTGTGAAGTTGGAACCATGAAGAAGTCATCAAGTAAGAAGATGAAGGGACAATATCTTATGACATGATATTAGATCAGGATTGCATGAAGACTCCATATCAATCATCCCCTTTGAAGATGAAGATGAAGCACATGCAAGATCAGTCATGAAAATACCAAGGTAGAAACAAGAAGAAAATCTTGGCACTGACACATTATCATGAATATCTGAGTCATCTTTTTCCAAGTCATGGCTTGTAAAAGTGTCATCGCAGTGCCATATGTTTCAATGAGTCTTGCCACATGATGTGGAGTGTAATTATATATTTTCAAAAATGAAAAAAATGCAATGTGGGGAAGTCCAAGAGTCATGTGTGGAATATGTAAAGTCACATGTGGACAAAAGAGTCATATAAAATCTCCAAGGTAATGTAAGAATTTGAAAAGTCATAGTAGAATCTCAAGAGTCCTGAGGGAGGTCAAGAGTCACATGGGAGGTGGAGAGTCACCTCATTAGTTATAAATACACCCTTATAACTCAAGAAAAGGGGATTTTGGAGTCATAAAATTTGAAGGACTAGCCTCAACTTCTCTAGCTTGGCATAGGAGAGACGATCATCCTTTGGAGAATAAAGGAATGACTTAATGTTCCACTATTGGAGATAGTGGCTCGCCATTGTAATTGTGTACTTGGATCTTTCACCTTATTAGCAAAATCTTGCTGAGCCAACACATTTTCATGCATGTATCGTGAATATTGTAATACTATTCTTTAGATGTTTGTAGTATATGTTTTGTTCATATGTACTAAGGAAATTGAACTACTTCACTGGCTTTGATACTTATCTTGTTGAATGTGAGTTGTATTTGCTTTAATGTTTGTAGTGTCTATGTGAACTATTTTGCTAGATAACTAATGAATCTTTCCTTTCTCTCGTGTGCATCTCTTAGGATAGTACTATTACGTTCCTTCTAGAGACTCAATGTTACTTCCCTCTCGTGAAAGTCCCCCTTTACACATTGTAATTGGTGTTTCATAATGTCAACTTACTTGCTGATTTCAAAGGTTATGTATATACTCTCTTGTGTTATTCATTGCATCCAAGGAAAAACTTAGAGTTATGGCGGTTGAGATGATACTCCGGATGGGTCTCCTACTCCAAATACCGTGCGGTCTAATTGAGACTTCACATTAGGGAGACCCCCTTGGTTGACATATTTCAAGCATAACCAACACATCCCTTAGGTTGTGTAGGGTGGAGAAGAGAGTTGGGTGGTTGGAAAGGTTTTAGGATTTTATATGTTGTTAATTTATTGACATTAGGCTTTGTGAGGGAGATTAATAAGCCATAAGAGCCATCTATCCTTGTGAAATCATATCCCTGGCTCAGAAGTGGCTAACAGTTGAGAGAATTGGAGTGGCATAGCTTATGGTTCGAATAACGTCACCCATATGAAACTGATTGGTGACATTTCCTCATAAGATAAGTGTTATATTTTTTGTGTCACTATTTGTGTTGTGTGTGTGTAATTTACTATTTGAAATTTTATGAATGCAGATGAATTATGGGATGTTATAATTATGCATTCTTTAGTTATGAATTGCATGAGTTTGCATGTCGTATTGGATACATATTTTCATTGTATAACTAAGAAAAACATATTATAGTAATATGGTTGTGTTAATAGTATAATTATGGTGGAATTTGAGGGAAATTAGAGAAATTTCTAGCTCCTTGCATCCCATAAGAAAAAACATGGTAGGGTATATTATAATGTGGTATTAGAGTGTATGTTTCACAACTAGACCTATTTGAACCAAAGAATAGAGAGAATCCTGATAATTGATGAAAATCATTGGAGCAATGACTTTGTTTTGCATGAAGAATTTGGGAAAATTGTGAAAATTGAGTGAAATTCCTAAATTTTGTGAATTACGTGTGTAGTTAGGAAAAGGGATGCCGAATTGACAGGATGAAAGTCAAATTCAACATGGAAATATATGTCTAGAGTTTCCATGGCAACAAAAAAGAAGAAGAAAAATATAGTTTTTGAAAATTATAAATTTTTATAAATTTTGAACTTTTTGAAATTATATACATGGATGATGTCATGGACCATACCTTGTGAAGTGGATATCCACCATGGAAACTCCATGGTTGAAAAAGGCAAGGGGTCAAAATGTGAGACTTCGTGGAATTAACAATCTAGATCTTGTTGGCCTATGAAATCAATGGCCCAAATATAACTTAAATGAGTTAGAAAACAAATTCTAAGTTTAAATGGTTTAGGGTTCATAAAGGAAAGAAAAAATTGTATGACTATAGGACAAGATTAGTTGTTCACTAATCGAACAAAATTGTGTGTTCATTGATGGTGAAAAATTATTTTTTCACCAACAAAACAATATTATTTGTTCACTGATGAACAAAATTATTTGTTTGCCATTGGAACAAATTTATTTTTCTCCAATGGAACAAAATTATTTGTTGGATACTAGAATAAAATTATTTATTCACTAACGGAATAATTATTTTTTTGTTGATAGAGAAAAATAGTTGTTCACCAATGGAACAAAATTAGTTGTTCACTAATGGAACAAAATTATTTGTTCACTAATGGAAGAATTATTTATTCACAAATGGGACAAAATTATTTGTTCGTCGAATAGGAAAAAAGTTGAGTTTCAATGAGGAGAACAAGTTTGGTTGTCAATGAAATGAAAATGCCACATCAAGGGATAATATGTGGACACCACATCAACAACCACATGCCATGCCATGTCCACCAAGTTGCAACATCAATAAGATGATGGTATATTTAAAAAGATAAGTTCGCAACCAAAATCTTGTTTTGTCCATAACATGAGTAGAATTTTTTTTAAGAAAGTGGACTTTTAGGGGTGGGTATATAGAGGATGATGAAAAAGTACCAGGGAGGTCCACTAGCCAATTCTATTCCAATTTTCCAAAAATTGCAAATTAACTGTTTTTTAAGAACAAGGTTATGTTCCTTGATACAGGCCGTACTGCTAATGAATTTTTTGAAATAAGCCAAAGAAGGAAACATGATGAAACATAGTGGATTGTTTTTTGAAATTTTAAATGGTTTGAATGGAGATGTAGAAACAAACCAAAATCCACTATCTTGGGAGATTATTTGAGGATTTTTTAGATTTTTAAAGAAGGAAAAGGAATCTCAAATCTCAAATCTGGAAAAGTTTATTTAATCAATATTTTCCTTCTCAATAGGTCAAACAACTTTATCCTATTGAGGTTTTCCTAGTTTTGTTCTATTTGTAAGATAACAACTTTTGTTAAAAAAATTTAAGTCTAGAGAAAACATAAAAAGGGCAAAGTTAAAAATTCTTGATGGATAAAAAATTTGACTAGAGCATTAGATCCTTAATAAGAAAGTTACTACATACTCACAATCAAGAATACTATATATACCTAACATAAAACATTTCCTGGTTCTCACTATATTTCCTTTTATAGGTAGTACAAGTTAGCCTTTGAGCTGATTTACAGTAGTGAGCAAAAGTCACAATTGAGTAGAAATGGAAACTTCATAGAGTTGTAACTTTTAGCTCATAACTCAATTATCAAACATGAGTACATTCATTGGAAAGAAAAACCAAAGGAGATTATGTTTGAAGGCTCGAAATTTGAGTTAATGCATTATTGTTCTTCGTAAATTGGGATGAAGAGGGACATGTGGATTAACTATTGAATTTTTTTACAATATGCATAATTTATAATAATAAATGTTGCATGCATAATTTATAGAATGAAGCGTATAGGTAGAATAGAACAATTTAAAAAATGGACCAAAGACATGGAGGATGCACATGCAACCGAAGAATTGAGGGGTCTTTAAAGCAACCTAAGAAATGAAGAAACCAAATCCAATGGCTATGAGAGTAAGGTGGAGCTAGTAGAGTTGGTGGAGACCATGAAGAGTCTGAGGATGGAAGTATAGAATCATATAGCTAACAATGACAAAATAATAAGAGTTTAGGAGAAACATAATTGTATATAAATTCATTTTCTACAAATCCTGAACCAAATGCAAAGGAAAATAAGGCTCAAATTAGGATCAAGACATGAGGAAGAAGGTATACCTCATGCAAGAAAGGAGAACTACATAAGATATAGGTATAAAAGAAATGTCGTAGAACTTATAGAAAAATTTATTCATCCACACATTTAGTTAGGAAATATATGCATATGCAAAATCATAGAGAAACCATAGGCATCATAGGAGAAGGCACAAATATGATAGTTGCAAGGTAGCCTTGGGAAGCTTAAACCACCAATATTGATGGAGAGAATAAGAGGAGAGAAAAGGATAAGGCATAGTTGCTAGGAATCTTAAAATATTTCTAGATGCATACTTTTTCATCCAAATTGGAAGCCATAATTGACATCTACCATATTCAAGGGAGGACTTCTATGTAGTGGGACTAACTAAAGTAGGTCAAGCACATTAATGAAAGGAGCTCTCTTGTGAGTAGTTAAAATAGTATTTCCAACAACATTACCTTTCAAGAAATGTTACCAACTTAATGATAACTTTATTGAGTTAGTTTTTTTAGAGGTCACATCAAATCATGATTTTCATGTTGATTTTTAAAAGTGGTGATGCAGGAAAATCCTTTTTTTACAAGGGAATTTTTTTGACACTTTAAATTATCTATAAAGTACGAATTTTTTTTTGTAAACTGTTGGTTTTTAAACCATTTTTGATGTCTTATTCATTTTTTACCTTAAACGTTAGTTTTTTAAGTGTTGTTCAAGTTTGTTTTTCTTCTTTTTTTTCCATTGTTTTTTATAATGAAATTTTCAATTTTTTCGCAATGTTTAAAAATAAAAAAATTGTTAATTTAATTTAATTTAATTTTTATTATTTTATTTTATTTTCTAAAGAAAAATCAAACTTTATATTAAGGAAATAAAAAGTTACATATGCAGATGTTGAAGCTTTATTGTTTTTGAAACATATAGTTCTGAATATGATCCAAAAAAGACAAAAACATGCGTCTCCTTATGGAGAAAATAACCCTATGTACTGAGAGTCTAAGACATATCAAGTATCTGAGTACCGTATACATATAAACTAAACCAACAACCTATAGATATAAGGCACAAAAAATTAGTAGCAAAGTTGGCTGTATTACTGACAGAAAGAAAGAGTCGTATAAAAAACCATCATATGAAAATGACTGTAGATAATCTGAGGAGATGAAAGGCTGATGTAGATACTCTTGGGGAATCCCCTCTAAATTCTCTTTGACTTGCCAGATGACAAAATCCTGTTCCACAACCTCCTTAGAAAGGATGTATGCCTGTGTGTTTTGTTCCTTGTAAATATGGCAACATGAAATAAAATAAAAAGAATGTTTAATGAACTGTATTTCTTATGAGATAGGAAATAAAACATTGTTTTGACATCATTGAACAACATTGAACCAATTGATGATGTTTGAGGAACCCTCGAAAATTTGTAGAGATCTGACTTCCAATTCCCTAACCTACCAAAGCAAGATTTTTAAGGACAAGAGTTTTTCATAGTTATTGGTTCCTCTTCCCAGAACTATTGTTGACGTTAAGAATTGCTAATGATTTAGGTGAATTACCAAGCCACCTCCACATCTACCCTGTGCATCATATGCCCCATCAAAGTATGACCAAAGTATTTGTGTATTGATCTCCTCCTCCCTTACGAATATAGGAAATTAGACTGGCTGATTTGTGGGGATTAAATAGTAAATTGCAACAACTTTAGAAGCAATGAGAGCTATGGCTGAGAGTTGGTCTCTGAAAATACCTTTGTTTCTCACAAGCCAAATTCCCCAACAAATTAAGGGTGGGACATTCCTAAGTTTTTCATCCCGCACTCTGAGCTCACTAGGATTGCCATGCTTCCCCGAAGTTGTGTCCTCTCTAGTCTAGGTTGAATCTGAGAAGCCTCTTAGCTGTCTCTAGGAAACTTTCTATGAAGGGGCATATGAGAAATAAATGGTTGACTAATTCTTCCTCATTTTTACATAAGACACAACATCCTGAACCTTTTTTTTTATTTTATTTTTAGTAAATTGTATCAAGTCAGGATTTTATTCCTGAGTCAAAACTAGTGTAACATCCTCTTCCCACATCTACCCACGTAATCGGCCAATGGGGGTAAACATGTGCTGAGAAGTTACTATGATATGATTCAACCTCCTAAGTCACCTTAAGGAAGTGGAACCGATAGAAACACACAATATAGACCTTCCACATCAGGAAAAAGACTCCCATGAACCATCCCAACCTCTCAGGTAACCAACCCCTGGGTCCCACTGAGATTTTAGAACAATTAACCTCCGGACGTTGCCATGATATGGGAATGCTAGTTTCCAAAAGGCTCTGAACGCTCCCACAACATGGCATGCCAATGCCCAGGTTCTATTTTACTCAGTGTTGTGCCAATGTCGAGATTTGAGCCACTTTTTCAGTGCCAGAGCCCAGGTCACTACCCAAAATTCAACGTCACTTCTAGAATCCATGATTTACATAATAACAAGTATTAAAAATAAAAACTAACTCTAGGACTAAGCCTTACCATCCCCAACTGGGACTGGAATTTTGTCAAACACTTGGCATCGATGCAATCTACATGAAATGAATACAAGACAGAGCATAACTGACTGATAAATCACATGAGACTTGAAAATAAGTATCACAACCCTCTTCCCTTAACTGTTTTGACATCAATTATGTCTTGCGTCCATTATCCTTTCAATTACAAGTAAATACATGAAATAACAATGACAATAACCAACCATATAACCATGCTTATAACCAACATTAAACCATGAAAATATCAGTGAGATAACAACCATTAAATACACATATTAATAAGTACAAAAGAAGGAGAACATAGCTTTTATTAAACATAGGAAAATTTGACCAGGTTCAAGACTTCCACTTACCACCTGACCGTAGACATGGCTGAACCAAATATTTCCTTCAGCTAGTCACCCCCATGCCATATTCCAAGCATGAATGTGGGACCTCGTGTGTAAATCAATCCAAAAAAACCAAGGGAATCCATAGGTTAAACCACCTCCACCCTCACCAAACCATGATCTCACCAAAATCGACACCAAGATCAAAAAACCAAACCAAGCTAGGAATGACTTCGGACTCCATCACTATCCTTGACGATTTTTCCATCTCCTTGTCTCTTAGGCTTTACCGCAATCCAAACTAGGTCTCTATGCCCTAAACCAAGATACTAGCCTCTCAGGATTTACAACAATCCACATCAGATCACTAGGCCCTAAACTGAGACTCCTCCCTTAGGCTTTACTGTGTATCCTACTAAAACTGGTCAAGGGATTCCTAGGCCTTTGGGATTTTCCTGAGATCACCTCCTCACCAGATTCCGAAACCATCCAACAATTCTAAAGCTCAAAACCGGGAAAATTATCCCATCACACCATAGTTATCTAGAAAAGGAAATGCTAGGCTGAAAAACATTATTATAACCTGAAAAAACCATGCCACCGACAACAAGAGAATCATACGCCAACATGCAAAGCCATGCATGCCAAAATCAGCTAGGAAATCACACATGGAATATGTTACCTGAAATTATTCCTGTTGAAACTGGTTGATCCCGCTCTTCCTTGCTTGATCCTTGCTTTCCTTCCTTTCCTTTTGCTTTCTTTTCCTTCCTTGATCCAAGGCTAGAGTGCTCCAAGAAAACTCTAAGTGTCCAAGAGTGAGATAGAGAGAGAGAGAATAATGAGAGAGCTCCAACAATGAACTAACAAAAGGCTACAAAATGATCCTCAGAAGCCTTTTTGTTAATTAGGCCTCTATTTTCCTTCAACTTTCTCCTCACATGCAACTTGTGACCTTTCACATCCCGTTTCTCCTATTTTCCTTTATTTTCATAAATAAATGTGCCAAAAATGCCTTTACCTTTGCCAATTTCCCTTAGCCATAAACACATCTAGTGATGCTCACTAGGGTATCTTTGTCCAACATTGAGCTTGGAATAAGTGTCCCTTAACCGTGGTCTTATTTTTCCTTTATTAACTTTTATTACATGGAATTTTCACTAGGGCTGTTACGGAACACTCCACCTTGGGAAACGTCATCCTCAGTGTTAAACCACGCCAAGACCTCAACAAAACTGCTGAAAAACGAACATACTTCCCATGAAGCTTTATAACTTAGCTTGTTGTAGTATTTATAATGAATGACTTGCTCAAAATAAAAAAATCATGACAACATGACAATATAACAACCATATCACTTATTGGAGCCTTATAACTTAGCTCATGGTGGTATTTACATCCATATACATATATTCATATACTAAAACATAAAAAAATCATATGCTAAACGTGTACCAAACATCAAACCAAAAATACTTTTCCTCCACTGGAAAACAAATAAGGATACATGGCTTACATCTGATCCACCATCTCCCATGTATATTCTTTGGGCCCAAAGTGCTTCCACTACACTTTAACTTGCTCTATGGCTTTATTCCTAAGCATGAGATGCTTCCTCTGCAATATGCACTAAGGCTTTGGCTGGAATTATCCTTCTTTCTCCACCTACAATACAAACTAATCAATAACATGATCAACATGCTTTATATACCTCTTAAGCAATGAAACATGGAAAAGATCATGGAATTTAACTGCTAGGGGAAGTGCAAGTCAATAGGCCACTAGTCCAATCCTCTCAAGGATATCAAAAGGACACAATACCGTGGTTCCAACTTAGCACATGATCCAATCCTCAAAGAGATCTTCTTGGGCTTGATGCGCAAACACACATGCTCCCCAACCTAAAGCTCTTTGAATACCCTATGTTGATCGGATAACTCTTCTGCCTATCCTTTGCTTCCTTTAGATTATTCTTTATAACTTGCATTTCCTATTTCATGTTTGCCAACATATCTAGTCCAATAAGTACCCTGTTCACTGGATCACTCCAGCTAATGGGAGTATTACAACTCTACCCATACAACGCCTCAAAAGGACTCATCCTTAATGGCTCATAATAACCATTGTTGTATGCGAAGTCAACCAATGGAAGATACTCCTCCCATCTCCTCTGTTGGTGCATCACGTACATCCTCAACATATCCTCCAAGATCCTATTGATGCCGTCTATCTGTCCATCTATATGTGGATGATAAGTTGTATTGAAGGCCAACTCTATACCCAAAACTGCAAATAGATCCTTCCAAAACTTGGAAGTGAATTTCGCATCCTTGTCTGACACAATCTTTTTTGGAACACGATGTAATCTCACTATCTCCCCGATGAAGAATGTGCCACCTCACTAGATGAATATGTAGTCTTCATTGGAATGAAGTGAGCTACCTTTCTCAACCTATTAACCACGAACATAATAGAATCATGATGTCTCACCGTCCTTGAAAGACCTGTAATGAAATCGATGGAAATTACATCCCATTTCCATTCTGTAATTGCAATAGGCTGTAACAGTCCTCTTGGATGCTTAAACTCCACCTTCACCTACTGACAATCCCAACACCTAGCCACAAACTCTTCCACTTCCATTTTTAAATTTGGCCAATAGTAGAACTTCTTCACCGCCATCAACATCTTCTGCTATCCTAGGTGACCTGAGTATAGCTTCACATGAAACTCCCTCAAGATAAGCTTCTTGAGTTATCTGCAATTCGACACATAGATCTTGTCCCTAAATCTCACCAAACCATCTGCCATGAGACAATAATCTGCATCTTGATCACCTGTACTTGTAGCTGTACCTGTACCTATACCCGTACTCTGTTGTAACTTGTGCATAATCCTGTCATCTCATTGTCCTGCCTGCACAATACTACTTTGTGACTCTATCCCATAAGAGCTCGTGGGTGCTGAATGATTTAGCTGTACCTTCTTGCTAAGAGCATCGACAACCCAGTTCTCCTTTCACTTAATGTATCTAATCTCGAAGTCAAACTCACTAAGGATGGCCAACCATATAGCTTGCCTGGAATTTAGATTCGGCTGGTCAAACAAGTATCTCAACCCACTATTATCACTCATCAATACGAACCTCCTTCCAAGAAGATAATGTCTCCACATCTTCAATGCATGTATGATCACTGCTAGCTCAAGATCAAGCGTCAGATAGTTCTGCTCATGCTCATTCAGTTTTCATGACTCATAGCACACTACCTATCATTCCTACATAAGGACTCCACCAAGTCCTCTCTTGTAAGCACCTTTACACATTACAAATTCGTTGTCTAGATCTGTAATCTTTAACACTGATGCATGTGTCAACAACTGCTTGAGCTGCTCAAAACAAGCTATGCATTTTTTTATCCATTCAAACTTCTTACCTTTCCTCTGTAATGATGTGATAGGATATGCAATGTGTGAGAAGTTACTGATGAACCTCCTACAATAACCTTCCAACCCTATTAACGGTCTCACCTCATCCACATTCTTAGGAGCTGCGCACTCCATGATGGCACTTATTTTTTATGGATCTACTGTTATGCCTTCCTTGGAAATAACATGTCCCAAGTAATGCACCTCTGTCTGAAGGAATATGCACTTTCTAAAATTATCATACAACTAATTCTCTCTTAGCAATCTCAACACTACTACTAAATGCTTGACATGCTCTTCTTCATTCTTGGATTATATCAAGATGTCTTCAATGAATACAATAATAAAATTGTCCAAATACGGGCACAACACACTATTCATCGAACACATGAATGTAGTTGGGGCATTAGTAAAACCGAATGGAACTACAACAAACTCATAATTCCCATACCTAGGCTTGAACACAATCTTATAGATATCCTCTTCATTGATGCGTACGTGATGGTATCCTGATCTCAAGTCGATCTTGAAGAACAATGCTTCTCCCTTCAGTTGATCAAACAAATCATCAATCCTTGGAAATTGGTACATGTTCTTGAACGTTACCTTGTTTAGTTGTCTGTAATCAATGCACAATATCGGAGTACCATATTTCTTCTTTACAAACAATGTTGGTGCACCCCAAGGTGATACACTTGGCCTAACGTATCCCTTGTCAATCATCTCCTTTAACTACAATTTCAACTCTACTAGCTCTGGAGTACTCATCCTGTAAGGTGCCTTTGATGTTGGTGTTGCCCCTAGCACCAACTCAATAGATAAATCTACTTCCCTGTGAGGAGGTAACTCTGGAATCTCTACTAGAAACACATCTTGATACTGCTGCAATACAGGGTACCTCTTGAAGATTTATGCATATTCAACCTCTTTACCCTTGTCACTATATATATGCACTTCAAACATCACACAACCTTTTCTGCAACTACGCTTAGCCTGCATAGCGGTAACCATCCTCACTGATGTAGGCTTCTTCTTTCCCTGCAAAATTCTCTTTTCCCCACTATCATCCACACACTCAATGGCCTTATCGAAGCAATCCACTTTGGTCCTGTGAAGGTACAACCAATCCATACCCAAAAGCATACTATACGATCCCAATGGTAATACATTCAAATGTGCTGATGTAGGCATACCATTTAACTCAAATGCACAAGATCTTATCCAATGGTGAACTCTCTTCTATGTACCTGTAGCCAACTATACAAACCAATATTCTGCATGCACTTCTTTTCTCAAAATACACTTATCCATTAGGTTAGGATCAATCAAAATAGAAACAAATTGATCAAAAATCTTACCATCCATATCAATGATAGATGCTTGATGATCTACCTTCCTGTTGTCCACAGCTGCATAGATCTGAGAAATGCTATGACCAACATCACCAACTATATGCGCCTCCTGAGCACTATAGATCTGGGGTCTACCACCCTGATACTGCGTACAATACTTTTTATGATGATCCTTGCCACATATCCAACAATACAACGATGCTTTACCATCGCCTCTAGTCTTTTTATATCCATGTCCCTTCTCAGTGGTATTGGAATTCTTCTAAGAGACTACATTTTCTTTCTCACTTGCATCTTGAGTTCTTCCTCGCTTTGGTGTCCATTTTCCTTTAACTTTCTCATTTCCTTTCAAATCACTCTTATGCTCACTTTGCGCTTTGACTGCTCATAATAATGTTTCATCTTTTGGATGGCATCCTCAAACAATCTAGGCTCATTGAACTCAATCAGATCTCTGTGTGCTATTGGCAGTCCACTTATGAATCTTTGAACCTTGGCCTTCTCCTCCTTGAGGTAAGGCAAGGCACATATCTCAACAACTCCAAGAACTTGCTAGTATACTCATCATCTATCGTGGAACCCATCTGAAACTCATAAAACTCCTTAACATTTCATAATAGTACCTTTCCAACAAATAATTCTTCTTGAAGAGCCTCTCAAACTCGTTCCAAGTCAATTCATCTTCCTGATTGCCTCTAACATTCTTCACATCTTCCCACCAAATATCTCCTCTACCTTTGAGACTGAAAGTAGCTATCTTTGCTTTCATGTTCTCTGAATAATCATATAATTTTAAGAACTTCCTCATACAAAGAAACCATGCCTCTACATCCTGCGATTTATTCATCTCTCCATCGAATGTAGGTGTATTTTCTTTATTAAACTCATCTAGAAAATATCCCTTGTCACTCCTCCTGTAAGGATGATGACGATGATGATCATAATGCCTGTCAGAACTAGAACTAGAATAATATCTTTGTCTATCACCCCTCCTATCCAGAGTATCCAAGGACTTACTATCTTTGATCATGTGCTGTCCATCCAACTTGTACTCACCATGAGACCTATTTCCATATGCCCCATTAGTTCTATCCTCTTGCTCATGGCTGATCCGAAGTCGTCCCTGTTGCTACAATTCTAATAAACTCTGAAGTATCACTGAATTTACCTCTGCTTGTTTTTCTTGTGCTTGTAAGATTATGTCATTTTCTGCCTTACAACTCCTTATTTCTACCTTTAAGCTTCTTATCGTCTCTTCCAAATTAGAATTGTTCCCAACACCACACTACTCAACTAATCCATAGGGAGAGTCTCGGGAACTGTAGTCTACCATATTACTAGTCATATTTTCTATTCTTCCTACAAGGTATGTCATGTCAACTAAACCAAATCATAATAAACCAATGTACCTTAGTATACTTCGGGGAGGATACCTTATCTGCAAGATCCAAAAATCAGCGTGATACATGTATAACATAGTCATGACAACATATAGAAATATAACACATAAGAATGTAACCATGTATCCATCATTCTAACTAGAGTCCAATCATCAATGCATAACCATATCAACTACACATAACATGACCTCATGCATGAAACAACAACCATATCACTGCACACTGATAGTATGTAAGCATAAACAACATGCAATCAATCATACACCCATAACAACACACTTCACACAACAACATCTTAGTTCACATGGCGACATCACTACAACCATGACCAACGCCATGCATATGCAACAAGAATTCAAGGATGGTTGACACATGTGCAAACGACATGAATGCATGACCAACCCATAGCCCATCTAGTCCTAGGGGTGAACCATGCTCGGATACCACTCTGTAACACCCTCCTCCAACATCTGCCCAAGTAACTGACTAACCAGGGTAAACATGTGATGAGAAGTTACTATGATATGATTTGACCTCCTAAGTCACCTTAAGGAAGTGGAACTGATGGACATGGCTGAACTAAATATTTCTTTCAGCCAATCACCCTCATGCCATATTCCAGGCATGGATGTGGGATCTCATGGGTAAACCAATCCAAAAACAACCAAGGTAATCCAGAGGTTAAACCATCTCCGCCCTCACCAAACCTTGATCTCACCAAAACCGGCACCGAGATCACAAAACCAATCCAAGCTAGGAATGCCTCTAGACTCCATCACTATCCTTGAGGAATTTTCCATCTCCTTGTCTCTCAGGCTTTACCGCAATCCACACCAGATCACTAAGCCCTAAACTGAGACACCAACCTCTTAGGCTTTACCACAATTCACACTAGATCACTAGGACCTAAATCGGGACTGCTTCCTTAGGATTTATCGTGTATCCTACCAAAACTGGTCAAGGGATTCCTAGGCCTTTGGGATTTTCCCAAGACCACCTTCCCCCTGGATTCTGAAACTGTCTGGTAATTCCAAAGCTCAAAACCAAGAAAATAATCCCATCACACCATGGGTATCTAAAAAAGGCAAGGCTAGGCTGAAAGCCACTGCCATAACTCGAAAAAACCATGCACTGACAACAAGAGAACCATACACCAACATGCAAAGCCATGCATGTCAAAACCAGCTAGGAGATCATAAATACAATATGTTACTTGCAATATTCTTGCTGAAGCTGCTTGATCCTAGTTTTCCTTGCTTGATCCTTGCTTTCCTTCCTTTCCTTTTGCTTTCTTTTCCTTCATTGCTCCAAGGCTAGAGTGCTCCAAGAAAACTCTGTGTCGAAGAGTGAGCGAGAGAGAGAGAGAGAATAATGAGAGAACTCCAAAAATGAACTAACAAAAGGTTACAAATGGATCCTTAGAATCCTTTTTATCAATTAGGCCTCTATTTTCTTAATTTCCCATGATTTTCCTTCAATTTCCTCCTCACATGCAACCTGTGACCTTTCACATCCCTTTTCTCCTATTTTCCTTTATTTTCATAAATAAATGTGCCAAAAATGCCTTTTGCCTTTTTTAATGCCTTTTCCTTTGCAAATTTCCCTTAGCGATAAACACATCCAGCGATGTCCACTGGATATATTTTCCCAACATTCAGCTTGGAATAAGTGTCCCTTAACAATGGTCTTATTTTTCCTTTATTAACTTGTATTACATGGAATTTTCACGAGGGATGTTACAACTAGAGAAAAATCCTAGTATTTGTTGGACATTCCAACTTCCATATAAGCTTCCACCACCTGAGTTGTTGATTTTTCATCCTAGATGAAATTTGATAGTTGTACCCAAATTTAGGGGAGTAAATACCAAAAGGGGAACGTACCCATCTGAGTGAATATTCCCTTTCCATCGTTAGAATTTGAGACCTTTGAAGACCTGCTATATATTCCCGCCAACGCACCACAAATTCCTCTTTCAAGTGTAATTGTTTAGAAGTCTTCGATCCCTGATGTGAGAAGAAAGATATTTCTTCATCCACCACTTAATTAAGGAAAGTAATTCCTTGTTCATTTAGGGTCAAAAACGTCTTCCTCAGAAGTAGATAATTTGAAATACAACCCACCAAGGGATCAACACCAACTCTAACTTTTTCTCCATTACCAACATGCCACGCTAGACCTGCCCTACCACTCAAAAGGATTCCACCGTAGCTCTCCAAGTGGTTGAAGCATTTGGGAGACTCTTATCTGGCTTTTACACCCATTCATCCATGGAGAGAGAGAAGATATATTTACATGTTACCATGACCATCCAAAGGTTTTTAACAGACATAAGATACCACCCTGATTTGGTTTCCAATAAGATTGTGAAGGTTGGAAACTATTTTATTCCCCACCCCCCCAAGATTTAGGTAAGACTATCTTTTCCAAGTCTACCCATGGTAAGACCTCCTCCTCCTTAGCTCCTATAACAACCCCGAGTTAAAAATCCATGTAGTAAAGTTAATAAATGCAAAATAATATCCAAGATCATGGGACACGTATTCCAAGCTAAATGTTGGGAAATCACATAATGATTTGGGTCAGTTGTGATTAATTAATGGCTATGGAAATTGGCAAAGACAATAACAAAGACTTTGGAAAGGCATGAGGAATTTATTGGCATTTTATTTATGAAAATAATGAAAAATAGAAGAAAAAGAAGGTGAAAGGTCACAAGTTGCATGTGAGAAGGAAATTGAAGGAAAATAATGGAAAATGAAGAAAATAGAGGCCTCATTAATAAAAAGGCTTCTGAGGATCAATTCACAGCTTTTGTCAATTCATTCTTTGGCACTCTCATTTTATTCTCTCTCTCATACTCTTGGACACTTACATTTTTATTGGAGTACTCTTGGAGGAGTGTGGCTTACTTGTGATTTACAGCAAGAAGGCAAAGGAAGATTAGGACATCATGATCAACAACTAAAATGAGTTTTTCTTGCAGGTATCAAGTTGCATGTATGATTTCCTTGCTAGTTTGGACATGCATGGCATATGCATCTGGATAATTGGTTATGATTTTTCATCTGCATGGAGGATTTCCTGGATTGATAGTGGTTTTTCCTATTCCTAGATGGCCATGGTGTTGTGGGTTGTACCTTTTATTTTCTGGTTGGTGCTCATGTTCCTTATGGATGCCTGTTGAGTTATTAGTCGCTGGAGCCTTGGTTGGAAAAACACTCTAGAATCCCTATAACAACTTGGGTTGAGTTACTAGTCGTGGAAGCCTTAGTTGGATAAACACTTTGGATCCGTTGGTGGGATGAGTTACTAGTCCTAGAAGCCTTGGTTGGATAAATTCCCTGGAGCTCGATGATGACTGTGGGTTGAGTTACTAGTCCTAGAATTTAGGTTGGAACAAACACTCTGGTGCCTTGGACAACTTGGATAAAGACCGATTTGGTGATGGTTATTTATGTCCGACTGTGAGGTAGAATCACTGGTTTAGGGTTGAGGTGTTTTTTCCTCTAGAAGCCCTGGTTTGGTTTTCTTGGTTTATTACATGAGATCCCACATTCATGCTTGGAATGGGTGCGAGGGTGATTGGATGAAAGAAAGATTTTCTTAAGCCCAATCTACGGTCAGGTGGTATGTGGAAGTCTCTGAGTTTCTTGGATTTTCATATGTTAATAAGATCTCTTTTCCTTTTTTGTATTATGTTTAAACATACTTTGTATTACGTGTCTTTAATGGTTGTTCTACCATTGTTATTATGTTGGTTATACACATGGTTTATGATAGATTTGAGTATGACTCTAACCATGTTTTGATTAGTAGATGAATAGACAATGAATGAATGACCTAATATATGATATTGCAACTATTGCGAGAGGGAATCATACCTTCTTGACGAATCTCAGATAAGTATGAGGTCCATATGTTCAGATGTGTTTTTATCACCTATACATTACATGTTGATGATGTGTTTGAAAAAATTCCTATCATGGTTAGGATGAGTTAGGTCAGGTCCTTGTTCATCATTAGAGGCATTTTCTTCTTGTTATTTATCATTTATGACAATTTCATCAAGTTCTTGGCAAAGGCCTAAGTCCTAGCCCTTAAAAAGTGGCTCAGAATTTAGGGTCATGTTGATGGTGCTGGACCCACCAACATTCAAGGGATCACCTCAGTATGAAGTTTCAACTAGACCTCACACCGTTTGGTGTGGGAGTCCCATCCAGTATGACGACCCAGTTGCCATTGTCTTAAGGATTTGCCTCAACACTTGCTTGTCAACACAGGAGAGTGGTCTGCTTTGTCTTTGAGAAGTGATGTTCGTGTGCCTAGTGAATGCTAGTTTACTTGTGTTAATGGTTCTTTCACTTTAGAGGGAGAGGGTGGGAGTGAGTCCCAAGTTGGTTGGGATGAAGTCCTAACTTGGCTAGGAAGACACAACACAACAGGATGTGCACAACTTTCGAAGGAGCAGTCCACACGGATGCGGTAGTCACAACACATAAGGTAAGATAACACGTATAACACTCAATGAATGAGTCCACATGAGTGCAACAGTTGTTACAACAAGCTTTATGTGAAAGGTATGTCTGATGTCCGGGGAGATAGCCACCATGGGCAAGACAACGTTAATAGCATATACAACACATTTCCATTAACAAATTATGTATTACGACAAGTGAAATAGTTCAAATGTTTAACACAGGTAAAACCAACATGCATTACAAGTGTTCAATATTAGTCTTAGAACAGTTACAATACATGTGTGAAAACGTGCTGGCATGATAGCAGGATTCTGAATTAAGCGGAAGTTCCAAGACACATCATTACACCATACATCACTAACCCCGAGCGCGGGGCGTTGGAGCCACTACTCACTCAAAGAAAAGATTATAGACTCTCTTGGCTATGTGGGAGGAGCTGAGGTGAAAAGTCCTTTGCATGTACAAATGAGGGGTATTTATAGCCAAGGGTGAAACTGACCCTTGTGGTTGTTCGACTACCCTCATGACTACTTGACTTCCATGAATTTTCGACTTTACATGACTCTTTGTTCAACAAGTGGGTCTCTTGGACTTCCACGTTACATTACATTGATTTGACAATATGGCCCACAGTGGAGATGTGGAAAACATGACTCATGACATGACTTGACATGACAGTGCTGGTACATTTGTGTTGCTACTGGAGTGCATGTTGAGCTCCAGTGTTGCTGGGTGATGGATGTCTTCATGGTGTGTCACAACTTCACCTCCGTATGGAAAAGTTCTCGAGTCTTCGATGGTCGTTGGTTCACTTGATGTTGCTTTGGCACATTGCTCCTTGCTTGTATGTTGGAAGGCTTCACAGGTTCATCTATTCGTGAAAGGTGCATGTTTGTCCATTCGTCCATCTGTGAGCACATCTTGCATGTTTGCTCGTCCGTCTGTCCGTGCACACATCTTTGCATGATCATCCATTCACGAGCACATCTCTTCACATTCATCATTTTTTCATCCATTGGTGAACCTGTCCTTTTGTATGTGCTCCCTTCGTTCATCCCATTCGTCGTTGTGCCATGCTTGTTGGTGTACCTGTACATGCAATCACTCATGATGAGACGACATCAAATACAAAAACCCCCTAGTCTACCATGATACATGATCATTTTGGATGCAGGTGACTAGGAGAGGCAGCAAGATTGGGAGGTGGGATGATGGCTCCAGGCACTGTTGGTGAAAATTGTGCAAGAGTCACTAGGTGATGAAGATGAGAAATCCAAGTCGACAGTGACTGTCTGCGAGGTTTGGCTCGGCTGGAAAGAAAAAGTGCACAAATTTTGGGAGGGATAGTCTGGGCTGTAGGAAGGAAAGGCAGACAAAATATGAACATTTTCTAGAATGAGTGGGCAGAAGGGGCTAGAAGGAAAATTTTGCACGATTTTCTGGAGGAACATGCGGTGCTGCATGGAGGATCAACAGGCAAGAATTACGCATTTTTTTGGAGGAACTCGGTGGCAGCCTGGTAGCCAAAACTGTGTAATTCCTAGAGGGAACTAGCAGTTGGATGCTGGGTCACTGGCAGAAAAAACTACACAATTCCCAAGGGGAACAGGTAGCCAGTTGCTAGGAGCTTGGTAGTACAAACTACACAATTCATAGATGGAATTGGCACTTTGCTGCTAAGAGCTGATGGCGAGGGAAACTACAATGAGGCTGGGAGGCCAACCTGCTGATCATCTCTGTGCAATTTCTGAGCTAAGCGAACTGTTGGGCAGTAGAAGGCCTGCTCATGAAAACTGCACAATTTCATGGATGAGTAGCCGATCGACTGTTGGGAGGACTGACTGGGAAAACTGCACAATTTTCTGAGGGAGACAGGGGAAACCTCCTTTACATTACATAAATGAACAATTCTTGGATGATACAAATGACAAAACCTCCTTTCTATATATAGGAGTCTAAGGAGTCACAATATAATCCAACCGACCTAACAATAATAACACAAAGCCACAAAAATAACAATAGAGGGATTCTATGGGGCACAATAATAACAATATGGGGGCAATAGGGGCACAACAATATTAATAAGGGGTATAGCTACAATGGGGTAATCACTATTATTATAGGGACCCAACATGCCCCTCTCCTTCAAAAAAGTGTTGTCCTCAACGCTTGAGTAGTTCTGGATACTTCTGCATAAAATTCTCATCCTCCCATGTGGAATCTTCACCGGATAAGTTCTTCCACTTGATAAGATACTTTGAAATTGATCGATTTCGTAGTTGTCGAGTTCTTGTTTCTGTGACTGCTTCCGGTTCCAATATAATTTTTCCTTCCTCGTCAAGTTCTGGCAATATTGTTTGAACTGGGAGCTTGTCGCCTATAACCTTCTTTAAACATGAAACATGGAAAACTGGGTGCAATTGAGAAGCTGCAGGAAGCTCCAATTTGTATGCCATAGTACCAATCTTTTGCAACACCTTGTATGGACCATAATACTTTGGTGATAATTTATTATCCTTCTTAGCTTGCTTGAGGGACATTTGCTTATATGGTTGTAGCCGTAGGAATACCCAATCACCTACATCAAAACTTCTTTCACTGCGATGTTGATCTGCCTGTTGTTTCATTCTATTCTGTGCCAACACGAGGTTATCCTTTAAGAGTTGGAGGACTTGTTGTTGATGTTCGATGTGCTGTTCCACTGCCTGAACCTTAGAATTTTCTCTTAAATATGATGTGATGGATGGTGGTTGATACCCATAAAGTGCCATAAATGGGGTCATTTTTGTTGCTGTATGGAAGGAAGTGTTATACCACCATTCAGCCAAAGGCAACCATTTGACCCATTGTGTCTGTTTATCAGATACAAAGCAACGAAGATATCCTTCCAAACATTTCTTTACTATCTCAGGTTGCCCATCAGATTGAGGATGATAATATGAGCTATGAGCTAACTGAGTACCAAGACAAGAAAATAATTCTGTCCAAAAATTTCCAGTGAAAATGGGATCTCTGTCACTTACAATAATCTTTGGGTTTCCATGTAGCTTTTGAATTGTTTCCATAAATGCAGTAGAAACTGTACTGGCTTTAAATGGATGTGATAATGCACAAAAGTGTGCATACTTGGTAAGTCTGTCAACTACCACCATGATGACACTCTTTCCCTCAGACTTTGGTAAACCTGTGATAAAATCCATTGAAACCTCCTCCCAACGTTGGCTTGGAATGGATAAAGGTTGTAATAGACCTGGTGTCTTAATTGTTTCAACTTTATTTTGTTGGCAAACCAAACATTCCGCCACAAACTTTTGAATATCTGATTTAAGGCCATCCCAAAAAAATTCCTTCTTAACCCTGTGGTAAGTTTTTAAAAATCCTGAGTGCCCTCCTAAGGGAGAAGTGTGCAATTCCATAAGAATCTTTTGTTTTAGCTGAGAATTCTTACAGAGGTATAAGCGATCTTTGTACCATAACGAATCATTTTTCCAGCTAAATGTATCAGACATACTGGAATCTTGTTGTAACTTTCGAATAAGTGCCCACACTTCTTCGTCATTCTTCCATTCCTCCCTTGCTTCGTTTATCCAATCTGGTTGGATAATAGAAATGGCACACAACAATGCTTCCACATCCTCATCCTTTCTTGAGAGTGCATCTGCCACCACATTTTGCTTCCCTTTTTTGTAGATGATTTCAAAGTCATAACCCAACATCTTTGTGACCCACTTTTGTTGCTCTTCAGAGGATAATCTTTGTTCTAAAAAGTATTTAAGGCTATCATGATCCGTTTTTACCTTGAAGTGTCTTCCCATTAGGTAGGGTCGCCATTTCTTAAGTGCATGGAGTATTGCCAACATTTCCTTCTCATAAATAGCTTTGTGTAAAAACTTTCCCTTGATTGGACGACTTTCAAAAGCAATGGGTCTTTCATCTTGCATTAAAACAGCACCAATTCCATTTCCTGAAGCATCACATTCCACAATAAAGGTTTTTGTGAAGTCCGGTGTAGCTAAGACCGGTGCTTGGCACATTGCCTCTTTAAGATGTTCGAATGCCTTTGTTGCTTTTGGGGTCCATGAAAATGCATCTTTCTTCAATAATGTTGTTAGAGGTGCTGCTATTCTCCCATAATTCTTAACAAACTTGCGATAATACCCTGTCAACCCGAGAAATCCTCGCAGATGCTTTATGGATGTGGGAATTTTCCATTCCTTAATGGCTTTAATTTTGCTAGGGTCTACCTTAACTCCTTCATGAGATACAATATGACCCAGATATTCCACCTCTTGTACTCCAAAGAAACATTTGGATCTTTTTGCATATAATTGTTTCTCCTCCAATAGTTGTAACACCCTGTCAACATGTTCAACATGATCCTTCCAAGACTTGCTGTAGATTAGTATATCATCAAAAAATACTAACACAAATTTTCTAAGGAATGGTTTGAAAATTGAATTCATCAAACCTTGAAATGTTGAAGGTGCATTGGTAAGGCCAAAAGGCATGACCAAAAATTCATAATGACCCTCATGAGTTCTAAATGCTGTTTTCGGAATGTCTTCAATCTTCATTCTGATTTGATGATATCCCGAACGAAGATCCAACTTGGTGAAGTAAATTGATCCATGCAATTCATCCAGTAATTCATCAATGACAGGAATGGGAAACTTATCTTTAATAGTGAGCTTGTTGATCTCCCTATAATCCGGACACATGCGCCATGATCCATCCTTCTTGTGCACCAATACTACTGGAGCAGAGAAAGAACTTTGACTTGGTTGAATTATACCAGCCTCTAGCATTTCTGCAACCATACGTTCAATTTCACTCTTTTGGGCATAGGGATATCTGTACGGCCTGATGTTTGGAGGAACACTTCCTGGAATCAGATGAATAGCATGATCATGATCACGAATAGGTGGGAGACCTTTGGGAGTCTCAAATACCTTGGAATGATTGTCCAAGACTTTTTGGAGATCTGGAGAAATAGATGATTCCACTGTGGACACATCTAGCGAACATAATTGTGCAATTACACCTCTTTGTTCCTTTTTTAGAAGCTTTGTCATACCGTTAGAGCTGATTATCTTTCCGGTTTCCCTGCAATACCCCTTAATTCAACTTCCTTTCCTTCCACAGAAAATTTCATGAAAAGTTCTTGAAAATTAAAAGCTATTGTACCCAAGGATTGTATCCATTGGACTCCTAGTACAACATCAACACCTCCCATTGGAATGGAAAGCATTGGGCTAGTCAATACATATTCTCCCATGGATAGCTTGATATTATGGCACTTTCCCGAGCAATTTATTGTTCCTCCATTTGCAACCATCACTTGACACTCTGGTGCTGGATATAAGAAGCAATTCAATTCTCTTGCTACCTTACAATGAATAAAATTGTGGGTACTTCCTGAATCAATCAACACTATTACCTTTTTCTTCTTGATTTGTCCTTCTATCTTGATGGTTTGAGGAGTGGTAATTCCTGCCAATGCATTACAAGATATGGTCGGATTCATTTCTTCTTTATCTAGGCTTTGTTCCTGGAGTATATCCTCTTCTTTTGACATTTCTTGCTCCTTTTCTTCTTCCTCTTCACAATCTATGTAGAATAATTTCTTCTCAGCACACTTATGACCTTTAGTGTATTTGCTATCACAACTGTAACAAAGCCCTTTTGCTCTTTTTTCTTCCAATTGTTGTGGTGTCAACCTTATAGGTTGTGGAATACTAGCGGCAACAACACTTCCGTCTTTATAGTTGTGAGTGGTATGCTTCCTGGTTGCCATAATTTTGCTTTCCATTTTTCTTGCTAACCTGAATGCCTTCTCTAATGAATCAGGTTCCCAAAGGTGAACATCATGTTGGATATTATCCTTTAAAGATCCTATGAACAAATCAATCCTATGCTCCTCTGGAATATCTTTTACCCTTATGTTCAATTTTTGGAACTCCTCAATGTGCTCCATTATTGAACCCTTTTGTTTGAGACTTATCAATTGGCTAAAAAAAGTGTTGCTTTTTGTATCCTCATAATGTGCTATCAATTCTTCCGTAAAAATTGCCCAAGTGATAAATTGTTTACGAGAGCAAAGCGATTGATACCATACAAACTGATTTGGTTCCAAATATAAAGTTGCCATACGTACCTTTTGTGTATTTTGCACATTATTGAGATCGAAGAATTGCTCCATCTGTAATATCCATGTGGCGGGATCCCTGCCATCAAACTTCCTCATATCGATTTTTGGAATATGGTGAGTCTTCAATCCAACATTAGAGTCTATGGAATCATGATTAACATTTCTTTTGTTCTCATCATGAGTTTCCTTTAGTACCCTTTCACCCTTAGTGACCATTTCTTGTAGCAACTTATTCATATTTATCTTCAATTCTTCCATCTTATCATCCATGCCATCAATTTTAACGTCCATGCCATTCACCTTAGCTTCCATGCCATCCATCTTAGCTTCTACACCTTTCTTTAAACAATCCATCTTAGCTTCTACACCCTTATTTAAACCATCCATCTTAGCTTCTACATCTTTCCTTAAACCATCCATCTTAGATTCTGTTGCTTTTTGTGCAAGTGACACTTGTTGCACTTGTTCTTGTAATTTTGATATATCATATAGCATTTCTTCTTCTTCTTCATGAGTCATGCTAGAGCTTTCAGGTTCCTTACTAGGTGTTTGCATTTTCTTTCCTCGGGGCATTAGTTACCGATAATAATTCACTAATATGCCCTTTGAATTCCTTCAAAATAAATTTTCAAACCAAGCTTAAGCAAAAATTAAAGAAAATCTACACACCTTTTTTTCACTTTGTAGGAGCTCGATATTGCCTCTGATGTATCTCTGTACTTTCTGATTATCTAGTTCTTAATTTGTGACTTGCAGTAGCCCTATGTGTCCTCTTTCAAATGCCACAATTCTGACCCAAATTGGATTCTCCAAGGAAGAGTTATGCGAAATCTCCCACAGTGACTTGATTATAGACTAGTTCAGTAGAGCGAACTTGTACGACATGCCACGAGTCCCTGTTTCAACCTTTGGATCTAAACATCACCTACAAGAAACTACAGTCCGTCCTCTTTCTGTACCTTCTTACGAAACTTCAATCCGATCCCCAGAGAGAAAGTTATGACGATTTTCCCCAGGTCACCTGTTTTGAATGTAATTCAAGAGTCTGCAAAAAGACCAACTTTCTCAGATCATATCTCCGCAAATATCACGCGAAAATCTTTGAAATTCGGACCCAAGGCTCAGCGTGATTTCTTCTCAAATGGGTTTTTTTTGCGACTTCTGAAACGTCACAGAAACAAAGTTATAGCAAAAATTCCACGATGACCTGTTTGGAGCAGCGAAACCCTAGAATCCAAAGCTCTGATACCAAATGTTATGAAACCAGCTCAAGAAAAGATAGAAAAGATAGATCAACGCCTTAGAATTCAGCCTCTTCGAGGGGGAAACCTCCTTTACATTACATAAATGAACAATTCTTGGATGATACAAATGACAAAACCTCCTTTCTATATATAGGAGTCTAAGGAGTCACAATATAATCCAGTCGACCTAACAATAATAACACAAAACCACAAAAATAACAATAGAGGGATTCTATGGGGCACAATAATAACAATATGGGGGCAATAGGGGCACAACAATATTAATAAGGGGTATAACTACAATAGTAATGGGGTAATCACTATTATTATAGGGACCCAACAGACGAGCACTTGGTGTCTGTTTGGCCTGTCTGCGCAATTTCCTCAGTCAAAAGAGTGGGCAAGGTCTGCAGCTTCTGCGCAATTTTTGAGGGGAGTGAGTCCTAGGATGGCTGTCAGGTCCGACTCTCTGTATAGCCAGATTGAAAGTTGATTGGATCGATTACGATCATCGCAACTTGGAAAGACTTGCTTGGTGCTTCTGCATTGTTATGGGTGACAGTCGATTGAGTCAATGGCAGGGTGATGGTCTGGCTATCAGAGGGGAGTCCATCGTCAGAACTTTAGCAAAATGACTAAGTGTGTGAATAATCAAAAGATGCATAGGTGATCATGCAAACACACACTCACATGACTTGACGACGAGATGACTCAAACTATCCAGACACACATGTTCAACATGACTGATCGACGATGTGAGCAATAAGCGTGAAACTCATGATTGATCGTTGATCAACCATGATGATGCTTGCACGACAGTGAATGTCACTTTGTGTGTGAGCGTGATAGATTCTTTCATAGCGAACACAACAAGTACACACGAAGCGAAGACTTTGAGCATAATTAGAACATGGTCGCAAGCATGACTTAGATACCAACATGAAAAAGCTTGGATGAATTGAACAAGAAAGGCGGATGCAAAGACTCACATGGGCTCACGGAGTGAACTTGAGGGTGTGTAGTCATCAAGTGAAACTCTCAAGGGAGGCTCCGAAATTGGGTGCAGGCCAAAATTTTTGAAGGTGGTTTCCTGCTACAACACTTGGTGACACACTGGTAGAACTCTAGCTTCTTTGTTTTGGTTCATTGCTAACAGGGCCTTGGTCTTTTTGGGAGTATTGAATCGTTGTGCGGGTTACTTCGGCTTCCCCACTTACCCCATGGACATACATGGTTCACCCTTTGCTAACTCAGTCAAACACAATCAAAATTTCAACTTAGATCTCAGTGTTTTGAATTCGGGAAAGGTAGTTTAGCTCGCGAGTTGAAGATTTTTAGAGTATAAGTTTTCATCTCGGGTGTTGTTCCATTGCGAGTAGGCCTAGACAGTACCCTGATGGAGTCACGCAGGAACACACACATTGCTCCACTACCAGTGATCTTGGAAAATACCCTACTAGAGTTGCATGCTTCACGTCTCTGCATAAGAAGCCTTTCTCTTCTTTCGCCTTTCTATTTTTCAAGAGGACTGTGCATTGGCACTTATTTATTTTTTGCGGTGCAAGAGGAATACTGACTTATTGAGAGTAGAGAGTTTGTTCCTTCAAAGAAGCATGTAAGACCTCTGACATAGGTTTGATCATTTATATTTTCCCCTTCTTCGTTTCTATTAGTTGGATGAGCTTGAACACACATAGTAGAAGGTTGAGTATAGGCATGGGGCTTCCCAGTGTGGATACAAGTGCATGGTTGGACCAAAAATTCCCTTGCAGACGGTTCGTATTTTCCTTCAAGACTTCATCGGCCAAAGGTTAGAACCAAGCACAGAGAAGATGGACACAAGACTGGCCAAGTGCTACAGTATCACAAGTTTGTTCAAATTTCAACCATATACTCTATTCAAAATCCAGAACATAGTAGTTGGCAGCACTTATTTCCGGAAACAAAAATAGTAATATACCAAGTAAACAAAACAAACGTGAAAAAAACAGTAAGAAGAATCAAACAAAGTAAAAACAAAGATAATAAGAAAAGCAAACAAGATGAAAACAATAAGCAGCAAGTAGACTATGTACATGGCACGGGCATGGCCTGACCTACTGAAGGTAATGCTTGAGATCTTGGCGGTTGGCATGAAGGATTTCAATCCTCCCGTCAAGTGATTGAAAATTATACGTGTGTGGCACAAGCTTCTTGTGGACCAGTGTAAGTCCACCGGGCTCTGCTACCATAACCTGGTGGCATTTGAAAAGACATTTAAGTGAAGACAACACCACTGCTTCAGGTATTGTGTGCAACATAGGCTCAAATGATGGCATGGGGTAGTTTATTTTTTATTTCGGGAACGGTTCAAGTTTCTTTAATCAATGCATAAGAAGATTTTCCTAGATTTCTTACATGAAAAATTTAAATTAGAAAACCAAATATGATGACGAACTTTTCAAGTAATCCAATCATCCAAAATGTTAGTCAATTTTTTCTGTATAAGGAGTTCAAACAACATATGTGTTTTACTTGGTCTTTGCTGCAATGGATTGCCTCCTCCTTTACCTGGAATCCCATGTTGAATTTTTGGCATGTAGTGTTTACTCAGGTCATCGTCTGCTCATGTAGACCCATCCCGATATTGTTTGGTCAAGTGATCAAAGATTTGTCACTGTTGTGGTGTGTAGCTTGTACCAAGATTAGCTATCTTTGGATCATGATAGGTTCCCAGGTTGCTCTGTTTGTTCGTAGTGGCGGTACTGTGGATTCTACTGTTTCTTGGCCCTTGACAAAAATTCTATAAACCATAGAGCTTGTTGAGGGAAACTCCACCCTCGGGAATGAGGTTTCCTTTCCTTCCCTCAGCTGTAGTTTCTAGGGGTTTCTCGTGCTTACCTTCATCAATTTTTATGCCCTTGAAAGCATCAACATTGTTCGTGGGTAGAATATCACTTCGACTGTAGTTGCGTTGAGGTTGATGGTCTTGTGTAAGCTCAACACGAGTGCTCCATACTTAGCAACATTGTTTGTGCACTCAAACTTTAAGCAACTTGAAAGCATGCATTTTCTATTATTTTAAGCGAATGAGATACACATGTTCCTTGCGCTGTCATGTGTCTTTGATTCGTCAAAATTCATGGCCCACGACTTGTCTATACACAGACTGTTTGGCATGCTAGTACTACTGCTACTATTGTTGCTACTACTGCTATAATGCACTGTACATGTTTCATTACCATCAGTTGGGAAAGGAAGGAGTCCCAACTGTGTGCCTGATGGGGTTGGATCTGGTCGTGCAAGATAACACTCCAATGTTGTTTCCAGGAGGTAGTTTCCAAACATGAGTTTTGCGAAGGCCAACGGTTCATTCTCACCATTAAGGGGAGTGACATTGTGTTTCATATACCTCTCGTATAACACCCGGATTTGGTTTCATTTTCCCTTGTATGAAAGCCACATGTGAGACTAGTCTGTAGCAAAATATCCATCTAGCTTGTTGAACCAGTCTCTACTAAATAGTAGAATATATGCTTCTGGTATGTCCACAACAACTATGTTGATGAATTGGTGGACTCAACTATCATGATATATTCGGATGATCACATCTCATAGTTCACCAATGGCTGGTACTAATGTTCGATGAAGTTGGATTATTCATGCGAATGTCTCGCTCCATTGCACATTGATCTTCTTAGCAATGGAGAGCAGCATGACATTGGCTTCCATGCCAGAATCAACCACTTCATTGTGAACATTGTAGTTAAAAACTTTGAAAGAAAGTAGGAATGGAGCACAACCTGAGTTTTCTTCTTCCATCCAGAGTGTGTTGAGCACAGTGGAAAATGATTTGGGAGGTGTGCTTGCCCTTTTCCTGGTATATGATGCGTTGTCCATTGTTGTCTGTCCCATTGTGCGCAACAGGATATCTCACTGACTCTGGGCCTTAGCTAACTCGAACAAACTGATGTTTGTTGAGTTTTCTTCATGTCATCAACAATGTTGTAGTCCAAAGGTGGTAGACTTACCAAGGTTTCCGGTGTGGAATGGATGTTCGTGTCATCTGACAGAGTGTTTTGCAACTTGCTGCTCATGGATGTACTCATGTCCACCGCTGTCTTCCTGGACTTGCTTAGTGTTTTTCTGCTTTTGGGTGGCCACTAGATCAACCTTCCTCATTAGCAGTCTCATCTTCTCTTGCATTTCCCCAAGTGTAGGGGGAGCCCCTTTACTCCTAATATTGTAATGATCATTTTTCTTTTGGGGCTGCTTCTTGGTGTTCATCTTCGACATTAATTGTGAGAACTGATATGCGTTCACCACATGCCTAGAACTTGATGCTTCCTTAGGTGCAACCTCTTCATTGTCATCAGTGTCTTCCGACTATTCCTGCATATTGCTTTCTGCATCGAGTGTGTGACTTCAGAAAAAGCTAACGACTCACTTCCAGTCCAAACAAGAGTTCTCTGGGTGATGTTCTTTATGGAAGGAACATAACTTAGGATCTGTGCATTGTTCAAGTTGGAACATAGGCTTCTGCACAGTTTTTGAAGCGAGCCAATTATTGCTTGATGAGCCGCTTGATGAGATGTTTTCTTGTCTCTGTCTGGGCGGATGACTACTTGCAAATGTGTCTGTTTTCCATTGTTTGAGCTCGGACACTTCCATAGTCAAGTTCTTGACAAGGCGAGTGAGGGTCTCAAAATTAGTTGCTTCCTTGTCTCTACCCTTGCTCACCATTGCTTGGGGCTTCCTGCTCACATCTTTGGAGTCCTTCGCTGATTTGTCATCCTTGATGACTCTTATTACACATAGGTCTTTCTCAAGAGCAATAGCCTCTTCACATGTGTTGGTTTTGCAGCTCGCTTGATGAACTGTACAATGCTAGTTGGTAGTGCAGACATGTAGTAATCAATAGTGATGGAGTCATGAGGTTTAGTGTCCAAAGAAAATTTGTTCAATATGCATGTAAAACTATGATTGAAGTCTTTTACTTTTTCATTTCCCTCCATCTTGAGGCTTCACAATTCTTTGAGTATCATGGCTGGGGTCTTGCCATTAGAAAACTTTCCAAGGAACGTGTGTTTGAATGCACCCTAGTTCTGTATAGAGTTTGGTGGAAGGCTATGATACCATGCAGTTGCGCGACTGTCCAAGGTACATCGCAACAATCTACATGCTATGTTGTCATAACGTACCTCAAGGGTCTACAAATATAGGTAGAAGTTGTCTAAGTTGTCTTCTTCCTTCACCATGCTATCAGGGTTGAACTTGATGTTCATTCTCTCCGCTCTGCTTCAGTATCTTGTGAAAAACAGCTGGGAGTGCTAATGGTCCCTGAGTCATCTGTTCAAGCTTTAGGTCAACCATATCTTCTTCTTCTTCATCCTCCTCCTCTCTTTCAGAGTCTGATGGTTTTGGCTCTGAGTATGTTGGTTCTTCTCTGCCTCCACCTCCTCCGCTGCCTTCCCCTCCACCTCCTATACCGGAGTCTGATCCCAAGATCAAAAGAGTGTCTTGTTCACCTTGCTAGAAGACTGGAGGTTCCTCTCCATCTTCAATAGCTTCTACCGGACCTTCAAGTGTGGCAAGGACTATTTCTTCCACCGATGATACAACAACCCTTGTAGGAGTGACTTCTTTCTTTCTTGAAGAGTATGGAAGATGTTGTATGCCTGGGATCAGTCCGACTGCTTTCGCGAACTGGTGAGTGATGGGATGAACAGAGCGAAGGTGTTGATATAGAATCTCGTGTTCAATCTTGGGAGGTGAGGAGCATGGAAAATTTTAGCGGCTAATGTTTGCCCACTGGGATAATTTCCCATGATTTTTCCACAAAAAGGGTTTGCCAATTTCCAATTTTTATAAAAGATAATTAGCCCAAATTTTAGAATATAAAATTATTTTACCCCAAAAATTGCCAACCTTATATAGAGACTATATATAAAATCATTATAAATTTGAATAATTTTACAAATATATCAATAAACATTTTATAGTTTGCATATTAGGGATTAGTGAAATTCGCCAATGTTTTTAAACTTCAAGAAAATTTTCCATCCTTAAAATTTTCCTTGGTGAGTAGTAACCAATTGTAGAGTCACATGTAGGTGAGAGGGAGTGTGAGTTACTGCCTTTACTAGATGGTTGATGAATGAGTGTGAGGGGATATTCATCCATATACAACCAGTTTCCCTCCTTCTAGCACCATAAATGTTGACGGTGCTGGACCTGCCAACATTTAGGGGATCACCCCGGTATGAAGTCCCAACTAAACCTCACACCATTTGGTGTGGGAGTCCCATCCGGTATGATGGCTCGGTTTCCATTTTCTTAAGGATTTGCCTCAACTCTTGCTTGTCAGCACAGAAGAGTGGCCTGCTTTGTCTTTGAGAAGTGATGCTCGCATGCCTGGTGAATGCTAGTGTACTTGTGTCAATGGTTCTTTCATTATAGAGGGAGAGGGTGGGAGTGAGTACCAAGTTGGTTGGGATGAAGTCCCAACTCGGCTAGGAACACACAACACAACCAAACATGCATAGCTTCCGGAGGAGCATTCCACACAGATGCAACAGTCACAACACACAAGGTATGATAACACGTACATTACTCAACAGATGATTCCGCACGAGTGCAACGATTTTTACAACAAGATTTATGTGAAAGGTCTGTCTGATGTCCGGGGAGATAGCCACCATGAGCGAGACAACATTAACAAGATATACAACACATTTCCATTAACAGATCATGTATTACAACAAGTGAAATAGTTCAAGTGTTCAACATAGGTTAAAGTAACATGCATTACAAGTGTTCAAGATTAGTCTTACAACAGTTACAATACATGTGTGAAAATGTGCTAGCCTATTAGCAGGCTTCTAAATTAAGAAAAAGTTCCAAGACACATTGTTACACCATACATCACTAACCCCAAGTGCAGGGCGTTGGAGCCACTACTTACTCCTCAAAGAAAATACTATAGACTCTCTTGGCTATGTGGGAGGAACTGAGGTGAAAAGTCCTTTTCATGTACAAATGAGGGGGCATTTATAGACAAGGGTGAAACTGACCCTTGTGGATGTTCGACTACCCTCATGACTATTTGACTTCCACGACTTTTCGACTTTACATGAATCTTTGTTCAACAAGTGGGTCTCTTGGACTTCCATGTTACATTACATTTATTTGAGAACATGGCCCATAGTGGAGATGTGGACAACATAACTCATGACACAACTCGACATGACAGTGCTGGTACATTCTTGCTGCTACTAGAGTGCATGTCGAGATGCAGTGCTGCTGGGTGATGGATGTCTTCATGGTGTGTCACAATTTCACCTCCGCATGGAAAAGTGTGTAGAGTCTTCGATGGTCGTCGGTTTGCTTGATGTTTCTTTTGCCATGTTGCTCCTTGCTTGTATGTTGGAAGGCTTGACAGGTTCATCTGTTCACGAAAGGTGTGTGTTTTTCCGTTCTTCTGTCCATGAGCACATTTTGCATGTTTTCTTGTCTGTCTATCCGTGAACACATCTTTGCATGATCATCCCTTCACGAGCACATCTCTTTGCATGCATCATTTTTTTTTTCTGTTGGTGAACCCGTCCTTCTGCTTGTGCTCCCTTCGGTCATCCCATTCATCGTCGTGCCATGTTTGTTGGTGTACCTTTACCTACAAGCACTCAGGACGAGACGAAATCAAATCCAAAAACCCCCTAGTCTACCATGAAACATGATCATGTCAGATGTAGGTGACCGGGAGAGGCAACAAGGTTGAGAGGTGGGATGATGGCTCTGGGCACTACTGGTGAAAACTGTGCAGGAGTCATTAGGTGATGAAGATGGGAAATCCAAGTTGACAGTGACTGTCTGTGAGGTCTGGCTCGGTTGGAAGGAAAAACTACGCAAATTTTGGAAGGGACAGTCCGGGTTGTAGGAAGGCAAGGCAGACATAATCTGGACATTTTCATGAACGAGCAGGCAACAGGGGATGGAAGGAAAAATTTCCGCAATTTTCTGGAGGAATAGGTCGGGTTGCATGGAGGATCAATAGGCAGGAATTGTGTAGTTTCTTGGAGGAACTGGTCGGGAGTCTGGTAGCCAAAACTGCGCAATTCCCAAAGGGAATTGGCAGCAGAAACTATGTAATTCCCAAGGGGAACAAGTAGCCAACTGTTGGGAGCTTGGCAATAGAAACTGTACAATTCCTGGAGGGAACTAGAAGTCTACTAATAAGAGCTACTGGCGAGAGAAACTACACTAAGGTTGGAAGGCTAGCCTGCTGATTATCTCTGTGCAATTTCTGAGTTGAGTATACTGCTAGGCAGTAGAAGGCATGCTCATGAAAACTACGCAATTTCCTGGATGAGAAGCCAGCCGATTGTTGGGAGGACTGACTGGGAAAACTATGAAATTTGATGAAGGAGACATAGACAGGCACTTGGTGTCTGTCCGGCCTATCTACACAATTTCCTCAGTCAGCAAAGTGAGCAAGGTCAGCAACCTCTGCGCAATTTTGGAGGGGAGACAATAAAGGGATGGTTGCCGGCTCTGACTCTCCAAGTGGCCAGCATGAAAGTTGAATAGATTGCTTGCGATCAACGCAACATGGAAAGACTTGCTTGGTGCTTCTGCGCTATTCTAGGTGACAGTCGATTGAGTCGATGGCAGGGTGATGGTCCAGCTATTAGAGGGGAGTCTGGTCATTAGAACTTAAGCAAAATTACTAAGTGTGTGAACGATCAAAAGATGCATAAGTGATCATGCAAACACACACTCACATGTCTCGACAACGAGATGACTCAAACTATCCAGACACACATGTTCAACATGACTGATCGACAGTGTGAGCGACAAGCACGACACTCGTGATTGATTATTGATCGATCATGACGACGCTTGCGTGACTGTGAATGTGACTCCATGCGTGAGTGCGACAGATTCTTTCATAGAGAACATAACAAGTACACACGAAGGGAAGACTTTGAGCATAATAAAAACATGGTCGCATGCATGACTTAGATACCAACATACAAAAGCTTGGAAGAAATGAGCAAGCAAGGCGGATGCAAAGACTCACACGGGCTCATAGTGTGAACCTGATGGTGTGTAGTCATCAAGTGAAACTCTCAAGGGAGGCTCTAAAATTGGGTGCAAGCCAAAATTTTGGAGGGTGGTTGTAGTCACTACAATGGGTCACTGACACTAAACCACCTAAAAAAGGCTGCAGCCACATGGAGGCCTTGTTGTAGGAGTGGCTGGAGGGTTACATTCACATGGTGGGATTTTTATGGGAGAAAATGGGGGTCTAGTTCAGTTAAAAAGCAAGTTAACTCAGGGTTTGGGCACCTGGAGTGGTTGGTCAGGCCCTAGGTGATCCAGGTGGATGTTGGTGGCCACCCACCTATCCCACTTAGACCCCCACAACTATCTCTTTCAGTTTTTCAGTTTCCTTAATTCTAGCATAATTTACTATTTTTAGCAATTTTTTGGGTCCTGAACTTTCGCAGCCATTTTGAGGCCCTAAATGACATTTTTTTGGGAAAAATAGGAGCAACATGGGTCCATGGTTTGAAGTTTCTCTTCCCAAAGTTGTATTCCTCAGATAGATCTTTCCAACTACGTATTTTGCGCGTCAAACATAGATCATATGCCAAACTTACGACCCTGGGAAGTTGATGTACCAATTTACCCAAAATGGGGCCCATAGTTTGTCGCTTCATCTCCTAGGGTTAGGTTTTTGGATGATTAGGGTTTTCCATTGTTTCTCAACAATAAATAGGCCTTCGAGCCTCATTGTAAGTTAGTTCAGAGGCATGTAGCCACCACATCTGTTCTCAGAGATAAGCTACCATCACCCTAGCTGGTTTATTTCTATTTCTATTTGTAAGCATATTTCAGTATTTTAAATTAATGAAATGAAGTGTTATTTCTGATGCATCTCTATATTTATGGTTATCTCTGTAATTTGTTGCCTTCCTATTTAAATCTAGATCAATGGTATCAAGGCAGTCTGCATTTTCTCTATTTTTCTTTGCATGTCCCGAACGAGGTTGGGATATAAGGAGTTAGGGCTTGAACTGGTCGAACCTTTGCAAGACCAGTCTCGCAAATCCTGACGGCCTCCCATGGCGGAAGACAAGAAAGATGAGGAGGTAGGAGATCCTATCAAAATATTGCTTGAAGAAGCCCTCGAGCGACAAAGAAACGCGATGATGGAAAAGTTTTCCCAGATTCTTCAACGGCTACCCATGGGCAATGCATCTACTTCTGGCAGCTACTCTCGAAACGCCACACCCTTTAAGGTACAAGTTAACTTTGAAATCCCCATATTCGAGGGTCAGATAGATGCAGATGCCATAGATAAATGGTTAAATCTACTAGAAGGGTATTTTTCTGTTCATGATTTTTCCAGCCAGCAAAAGATAAATTTTGCACTTCTCAAAGTAGCCCCCCACTTCAAATATTGGTAGGAAACCTACTACGAGCAGAAGGATGAAAGTATGGGCTCATTGCTTTTAGTTGAACCCACTTGTAATTCATGTCGAGATGCCATCAAGGAACAATACTACCCTGTCAAAAGCTATGAGGATAAATACATAAAGTGGACCACGCTGTGGCAGGGAAGGGACCACGATGTGCCAGAGTCCACAAATATTTTTCATACCCTTTGCACAAAGTTGGGTATCAAGGATTCTGAGCTGCATTTGGTACTCAAATACCGTAACTTCCTACATAGATACATCCAGGATGAGATGGAGTTCCTAAACAACTCCTCGCTCAGCACGAGATACCGATACGCTGTCAAGATCGAACAAAAGTTTAAACAGAAGAAGCAAGACTTTGGATCTATGAATCCGAAGACTAAATGACAAAGCCAAGGTAGGGTGACTGAAGACAACCCGTCGAAGCCGTAAGAAAAGAACAACACCACGAAGTCGAAGAAGGACACAGGAAAGTGATGTGAGTGTTTGGTCAATTTAGTGTGTTCTAAATTGCTATTTAAAATGTCAATCCGGGGTTCGTAAACTGACGAAGTGAAGTGTACTATATGTACTAGATAACCATTTCCTTAGTATTTTGTTGTTTTAGAGTTTTTTAGTTTGTTTTTGGATTTATCTTTCTCTAATGTGTGATGGTGAAAATGAAAGTTAAGTATGGATGGTGATGGTGATTTCTACAGTGATTTTCCAAAACTTAAAAGTGCTAAAAAAGAAAGCTTTAAAACAACTGTAATGAAATAAATTCTTAAGAGGAAGTAAATGTATTAAACAGTGAACTAATGATAATGGCCTAGTATCCTTGCTGCTGAATGAAAAAGAAAGTAAAAAATGAACTTAAAGCAACTCAAACTAAAAGCAAAGCAACTAATTCACACTACTTCAACTCTTCAGATCCTTTACCCTTCAGCTCAATCTACCTTGTGGGAAGCAATCATGAACAAGTCAAGCAATATGATATCTAGATGGCAAGAAATTAAATTGCAGAAAGGAAACTAATCATACTACTTCAACTCTTCTGATCCTTTACCCTTCAGCTCAATCTACCTTGTGGGAAGCAATCATGAATAAGTTTAAGCAATATGATAACTAAATTGCAGAAAGGAAACTAATCATATTACTTCAACTCTTCTGATCCTTTACCCTTCAGCTCAATCTACCTTGTGGGAAGTAATCATGAATAAGTTTAAGCAATATGATAACTAAATTGCAAGAAATTAAATTGCAGAAAGGAAACTAATCACACTCCTTCAACTCTTTTGATCCTTTACCCTTCAGCTCAATCTACCTTGTGGGAAGCAATCATGAATGATTTTAAGCAATATGATAACTAAATCACACTACAATAAGTAATATTCTGATTTCTTACTAATATAGTCACTTGACTATAGAAAGAAACCATAAACTGATGAGTAGTATGATGTCCAAGTAACAAAAAAATAAATAAACAAATCACAACTTGAAAAAGAACATTGCTGGAATTAAACTTCAGAAAATGAAAGTTAGCAGGAAGGACAAGATGATCTCATATGTCAATAGTTATCAAAAAGATGAAAATTTTCTCGGGCTGCCTAAGAAAACCTGCAGAAAAGCATTGATCAGCTGACAGCTATAAAAAACGGAAGTGAGCATGTAAACAGTGGTGAATTTAAAAACATCTAAACAACATGTTATATACAAGCTAATGATTATGAAGACATAAACATAATGAAATCAAATGACAACTATACAGGGCTTTAGTGCGCAGGGGCCCTCTGCCACCTCAGCCAGTCAACGAACAGTCACAAGAACGAGCTCAGCAAAGTAGTCTTCTCATGTATTAAAGCAGCAGCAACATATATAAAACAAAGTACAGTGGGGTGCTAATAGAGACAGTTCCAAAAATTACATCGCAAAAGCTTCTACACAGCATTCATCAACGTGTTAATTATAATGAAAAAGTGTTGAAACTAACTAACTGAATCCTATGCTATTAACTGCGTTGCCAAGGACACGTAGATCTCCTCAGCCGAGATCTAGCGTAACTGTCATCATGTCTATTAAATCTTAGGAGTGGTAGCTGTTGGATTCAGGTTACGGGGATGATCTCCAGGTGTGCTGGTGTCTTCGTGGGCTGAGGACTGTGCCACGTAAACGTTCACGTGCTCAAAACAGAGACGTGCCACATCTAAATTCCTTGGTTGGCTTTGCCTTTGGCCCTTGTTGACCGTGACCTTCTATGGATGATTTGGCTGATTTGAAGGGACACATTCCATGTACCCGTCACTTGTAGCTTGCCCATGTGGCTCATTTTTTCATAGGACACCTGTAGCATAGCTTTTAACAAAATAGCTACGGAATCCTGTGCTGGTTGCGGAAACCTGTGCTGGCTGCGGAAACTGACAAGTTTCTGCCGCTGCCTGAACAAAAATCTAAACCAAACAACAGTCATACGCATAGTCAGAAAACCATGTAAAAAGCTCTTTTTAGCCTATAATGCAATGATTTAACAGCTTGGTGGATGAAGTAAGTGGAAAAAGAAGGCTGAGAGAGTGTATAGGTAGGTGCAGGTTTGAGGCTCAACATACCCCCACTATGAAGGTGTTGCATGTCCTCATGCAACCAAAATTTAGTTATTTCTCTCTAATCCATATGTTCTGAGGCTTCTGCAAGGACATCTAGCCCTCTTTTCTTCTTCTTTGATGCTAACATCATCCTTGGTTTCCTGACTAGACATTTGAACTTGAGATTAATCAATGCTCTGCTTAACTTTTTACACTTTTTCTTCAGTCTCCTATTTTTGTTTTGCCACAGTCCTAAATGGAGCATAGTATTATCATGGACAATCTTGTCTACCTTACTCTGCTCTTTGAGTGCTTCATTTTCCTGTTTGATATGCCTATTTAGGACTTCTAATTCAAATACTTCCTGTTTCAAAGACTGAACTTGTGCATCAAGTGGCAAAGTGGTACTCAGTCCTGCAGCTGATTGTTCTAAGGATTCCAGGTAGTTATATACCTCTTTCTGATTAGGATCTACCTCAGGTGTCTTTCTCGGACTAGGCTCAAAATCTGGTGGAGGAGGAAGACTGCTCTCTCTTTTCGGTCGAAAAGGGCTTTCCTCACGTGGAGGACTTGATTCAATGCTTGGCTGAGCTGGAGATTTTTCAAGGGTCTCTTCACCTAAATCAATAAAGTGAGACTGTTTTTCTTGGGTTTTATTCCCTCTCCCTTTTAGCCTAGTGCTCCTCCTTAAGTATGGACTAATACTCTTCTCTTGTGCACTCTGTTTTCCTTTTTGCTTTTTCTTGGCTATAGCAGCAGCCTGAAGGCGTACTAATATTTCTGACAGAGGTTGATAATCCTCTTCTATGGATTGCTTAGGGGATGGATAGACTTCTTGAATGGTTCTTTTGCCTTTTTCTTTCTTCTGTTTCTTATTTTTAGCTCTATCTTCTTCTTCTTTTTGGACAGTTTCTTGAATTTCTATTGTAGGGGAGTCTTGGACTGTAATGTTCTTTTCTTTCCTCCTACTTTTCCTTGGAATCTTTGGTGGACTGCTTCCAGAGGCCTCAGACGGCTCTTGGAAGTAGTTCCTTCTCAATAATTGCTCCCAAGTATCCTTAGTTTTCTTTAACTGGTCCGCAATAAGAATTTTTATGAATCCATGATGGTAAAGATGAGGTTCAATGTTGCCTACGTGTTTTTGAACTGTAAAAATCATCTTTTTCAAACTTAATAGCAGAAAATGAGGCAAATTAAGAGTGTGACCCTCTATGAAATTCATCATCAGTCTGGCATGATACATATACATAGAACCAAAACGACCTTCACACATGATAAATTTCTGGATGACTAACAGTAGACTAGACCATTCCTCTTTTAGTGCATCAACAGGGATGCCTCTTGTAAATACGGTGGTATCCATACCTTGGTTTTGTAGCATGATTCTCCATATTTGATCGTCCACACTTCTATTTTTAAACCACCTTTCACCTTCTTGAGGTAGGCCTGTGGCAGCTGCTGCTGTGGCCTCAGTCACTGTAAACTTTAAGTCTCCAATCTCCACTGTTTGTCCATCAAAAGACTGTGCAAAAGCTTTGGTCACCTCCTTGTTATGCCCTTTAAACTTTTGGATAAATCGTAGCCATCTGACTTTCTTCAGCAATTCCTTAGTTTGAGGATAACCCTCCAAGTATTTCGGTCCTTCTGGCTCGGCTCTCAGTAATTTTCCCATCTGCTGTTTTAAATTCCAATTGAGAGTTCTTCTGCGTGTGAGGGTTCCGAAAAAAAAACGGCTTTGTTACAGGGTTTAGGATAGACTGTAGTGACTGCAGTCGGGGTTTTAGGATGATTGTAGTGACTGCAGTCAGAAATGGAGAACAGGGAATGGAAGTACTCATATTACCGGAGGAACAGAGGGTGAGCAGCAGTGAACAAGTTTAAAATGTGGATGCATGCGAGGAGTATGGTATTAGTAGAGTGGTAAACGAGTGGAATAACGGCGGAATTCTTTCGAATCGGGTGACTGTGTATGAAATTTTTACACGTCTCAACAGACGGCTGCGGAAATTACGGCTAAGAAGAGCCGTAACACAATAGGTCACATCTCAAGAGTACGGGTAATAAATAGAAGTGCAGTCAGTCTTGAGTTTAAACTCGGAATAATCATGAGACCGTTGGAGAAATGAATGCAAGGTGTGTGGAGTGATATCGTGGAATAGGAGTGGTAGTGGAGCTATCGTATCAAATCATTGCACATAGTAGAACTTGTTATGGTTTAATAACTATGCATAATTACGACTTGTATTGTTATTTGATAAAGATTTTTTATCATACCTTTGGAAACTTTGTCATTTCTACCTCAAGGCTTCTAACCAATTGCTCTTCTTTGATGTCTTGGAGATGTCCCATGTCTTTAGCTCAATTACACCTGCATTTCATGATTATGGCACTAACAGTTGACTGTGAATTTTGAAAACAGAGTGATGTTGGCTGCGGAAATTATTTCTAGTTGCGGAAACTGCTTCTGGCTGCGGAAACGGTTTCTAGCTGCAGAAACTGAGACAGCACCCCCTTAACTGCACAAAGATAGTTAGAGAAGAACTAACTGAATGAAAATAGTCCTGGAAGGGACTTTTATTGATGGAGTGAAATGGAATGAGTGGAATGAAATGACAATGAAGTGGAATGAAGTGAAATGGAAATGAGAATGAGATGGAGGTGAAGTGAAATGGCAAATGAGATGGAGTGAAGATGGCAATATAGAGTGTCAGGTGTCCCTAATTTTCACTCTATATTTTTTGTATAAGACTGCCAATCTATGATTGGTTTTCAGGCCTATACGATTTTTTTTTATTTTTTATTTTTTTTTTTTAGCTGAAAGAAACAAATGCTAGGCTGATGGGGAAGAAGGATTCTTCTCCACCAGCCTTATTGCCAAATTCTCTTGGAACATTTTGAAAAATTCCTCTTTTGAGAGTGGCTTATGATAAATTTTCAATCGGTGGCCATTCACAATGAGAGGAGTTTGAAACTCATCAATGGTCTTGATTCTTACCGCTCCATTGTTAAAGACTTTGTTAATCTCATATGGCCCAAGCCAATGAGTCTGAAATTTTCCTTTGAAGTCTTTAAACTTGGAATCAAACAGTAAAGCCCAATCTCCCTCTTGAAACTTTCTCTCTTTGATATATCTGTCATGCCACTTAGCTCTTTGATGTTGAACTAGATCAGTCCTTAAAATTGCATCTTGTCTAATCTCATCTAGCTCATTCAACTGCTCCATTCTGTGCTTTTGGGCTTATGATAGATTCATCCCCAACTGAACTGCCATCTTGAAAGTCTTGACTTGAAACTCAATGGGGAGCAGGACTTCTTTCCCATAAACAAGTTCATAGGGAGAATGTCCTGTTGTGTTCCTCCATGTAGTTCTGTAGGCCCATAAGGCTTCAGGGAGCCTTTCTGCCCAATCTCTTATGTGTAGGTGAACAGTTTTGGTGATGATATTCTCAAGAACTTTGTTTGTAGATTCCACTTGGCCATTCGCTTGTGGATGGTAAGGAGTAGATTTTTTGTGCTTGATTTTGTATTCTTCCATCAGCTTCTCCATCAAGTTAGATGTAAATTGACTTCCCTGATCTGTCACAATTTCTCTTGGGACACCAAAACGAATAAAAATATCCTCAAAAAGAAATTGAACAACTGAATTTTCAGTGGCAGAAGGCAATGATTTAGCTTCTACCCATTTAGTGACATAATCAGTGCATACCTATATATACTTCTTTTGTTTAGATGGTGGATTAATGGGTCCAATGAAATCTAAAACCCATTTTTCAAAGGTTTCGATGAGTACCTGTGGTTGTAATGGCATTTCATTCGAAAGAGTCGATCTCCCAACTCTTTGGCAGTTGTCACACCTTCTAACATTTTGTTTTGCATCTTTGAAAAGGGAAGGCCAATAATATCCTAAAGAAAGGATTTTATAGGCCGTCCTTTTGTTAGCAAAGTGTCCACCGCATGGTTCATCATGACATGCCTTGAGGATGTCAGGCATTTCGTCTTCCCGAACACATCTTCTGATCACACAATCTAGCCCTATTTTAAATAATTCATTAGAAATCCATGAATAACTTGAGCTCTCCTGAATAATTTTTCTTTTTTCATCAGGAAATAGATGTGGAGATAGCTTCCCTGTAACCAAGTAGTTAGCAATATCTGCATACCAAGGAGTCTTAGTAGTTACTGCAAACAAATATTCATCTAGAAACTTATCCTCTACAGGAGAATCTTCGTTAGTATTTTGGATTCTAGACAAGAAATCAGCTACTGTATTTTATTTCCCTGGCCTATCCAACACAGTAATATTGAATTCTTGTAAAAGTAAAAGCCATCTTGTAACTCTGCCATTAGTAACAGGTTTGTTCATGAGATATATAATTGCAGAATGATCAGTATGGACAAAAGTTTCATAGCCTGTTATATAATGTCTAAACTTGTTGATTGCATGAACAACAACTAAGAACTCTTTCTCAGTCACAGTATAGTTTAACTCAGTGGGAGTCAAATTTTTACTGGTGTAGTAAATGGCATAGGGAACTAAATCCTTTTGTCCCAACACAGCTCCTAGAGCTGTATCTGAAGCATCTGTAGAAATATGGAAAGGAAGTTTCCAATTTGGACCTCTCAAAATGGGTGCTTCAGATATTCTTGTTTTCAAAGTTTCAAATGCAGATTGACAATTAGGATCCCATTTGAATTCACAGTCTTTTGTAAGTAATTTGAAGAGTGGAGATGCTATTTTGGTGAAGTTTTCAATAAATCTTCTATAGTATCCAGTAAATCCAAGAAAACTTCTAACATCTTTTTGACAATTTGGAATAGGAAACTTGGAGATGACCTCAACTTTTGATCTATCAACTTTAATTCCATCTCCTAAAATATGATGTCCCAAAACAATCCCTTCAGTAAACATCATAAAGCATTTTTCATGACTTAATGATAGGTTTGTTTCTTTACATCTTATAAGGACTTTTTCCAAATTCTCTAATGACTCTTCAAACGAATTACCATAAACTATAAAATCATCCATATAAACCTCTACACAATCATGGATTAGATCGGAAAAGATTCCTAGTACTGCCCTTTGAAATGTTGCGGGTGCATTACATAATCCAAAAGGAAGTACTCGGTAAGCAAAAGTTCCCCATGGACAGGTAAATGTGGTCTTGTCCTGATCTTCAGGTGCTACCTAAATCTGATTGTAACCACTAAAACCATCCAAAAATGAAAAATACTTTTTGCCTGCTAAAGTATCTAATACCTGATCGATAAAGGGTAAAGGAAAGTGATCCTTCAAAGTTGCTTTGTTCAATTCCCTGTAATCAATGCACACTCTCCATTTACCATTCTTTTTAGGTACTATCACCAAAGGAGAAACCCATCGGCTATCTGAAATTGGATAAATGAAGTTCACATTAAGTAAATTTTGGAGCTCTTCTTTCACTATCTCCCTAAGGTTTGGATTCATCCTTCTCTGAGGTTGTCTGATTGGTCTACTATTTTCCTCAATGTAGATGTGGTGAATGCAAGTCTTAGGGTCAATACCTTTCATATCGGTATACTCCCATGCAAATGCAGTAGAATGTTTTTGCAAGATTTTGGTTAGTTCTTCCTGTTGTGATCTTTCCAAATTTTTGTTGATATTCAATGTTTTTCCTGGAAATATCTCAATGGCGGAACTACCAAATTCTTCCATAGAGAAAAGAGACATTTGTCTAGATGATAGATACTCAATGTCGGAATCTAATTGAAATTGTGTGTGGTCATATTCTGAAGATGTTTCAAAATTTTCTAATGTGTTCAGAATTTGACTATCTTCACTAACTTCAGAAATGGTAAAGACAGGTTGTATAGTATCTTCATCATCAACCCACTCATTATCTCCTATTTCTGTAATTGCTTTTGCTAGAGGATACAGATTGAATTTCTTTGTCGAATTACCATCAGAAATATACATATCCCTAGACCTACAACTGATGAAAGCATCGGCTGTGGCTAGCCAAGGTCTTCCTAAGATGAGAGGATGTCCTCATAAATTACTCTTTGGAGTTAAAATCATGAAATCCACTGGATATTCCCAAGAGTCTAAGCAGACTGAAATGTCTTCTAATACACCATCTGGTTTAATAATTGATCGATCTGCAAGTTGAAGTAAAGTAGGTGTAAAGAGAAGATTAGGAAGCTTCAGCGGTTCCATAGTCTGTCTACTCATAATGTTGATAACAGCCCCTAAATCAATCAAAGTATTTGGAATTTCAACCCCATTGATATGTGTTTTGACAATTGGACTACCAGGATCTACATACTTCTGCATAGTAATTTTTCCCATCATGATGTCTGCAATTTTCCCTACCAGGTGGATTCTTTTTGTGTCTCTAGGTTTCCTTCCTGGTCTTTTAAGACTCAACTCCTTTATTGTTTTTGCTAGAATAGGAATCTCTTTAATGGCTTGTAACAAGGGAATCTTGATACAGACATTCTTCAATTCATCTAGAAAATCATAGTCAGGCAACAAGATTTGTTTTTCCACCCCTTTGTCAATTTGTAATCTTTCAGGAAAAGGAGGTGTGGATGAAGATGCAGGTTTCTCAACTATAGGAGTTGTGGGGGTTAGCTCTTTTTCTTTTTCTTTCTGAGTGTTTGGGTTTTGAAGAGATGCTTCAGAACCCTTATTGGCTTCAAGAGACTCTTCCTCAGAAATGCTTTGATTTTGGGCATCTATAGAAGGTTTATCTAGAACTCTACCAGATCTGAGTTGTACATCATTGAGAGGAACAATCATATAGGCAGGAAATTGTTGACCTTCTATCATGTAAGCATTTTGAGGGTTTTTATTATTGGGGTTTGGCAATGGCTGAGAAGGAAGTTGATTTGACTTCTGTTGGAATGGAAGCAAGAGTTGAGAATTTGGATTTTGTTGAGAGGGTTGTTGTTGTTGTTGATATGGCAATGATAGGTGTGGGTTTTGATTTGGAAGTTGTGGAGCTTGTTGGTTTTGAAAAGATGGAGGATATTGATAAAATTGAGCAAATATCCCATAAGGATTTTGCATACCTTGTACCCATGATTGAAAAGGATTCTGAGGTTGGGACCAAGGTTGTTGCCAAGGATTCCAATTTGGTGGGGGTTGAAAGTTCATAGAGTTGTTAAACCCTTGATTTTGTTACCCCTGCCAAAGTCTCCTTGCAACAAATCAGAGAGACTCAATTGTATTTGGATCTTCTTGAAAGACAGCTTTGAGCCCAGGAATTGAAGGACAATCCTTGGTCTCATGATTCTCTGAACAGATCACACATGTTTCTACAACTTTTGCATCCAAGGGACATTCCCTGAGAGCATGTTTTTTTCTACATTTTGGGCAAAAGATGGTTAAAGCTTTAGCTTCTGCTTTATGCTTATTGTGGATCTTAAGAGTGTCTAGTTGCTCACTAAGACTCCCTAAGATATCAGTTTTGAATTCATCAAGCATGTTGCCAATCTCAGCCCTACTTACTGATCCAGTTGCAGATTTGTTTGCTCTGATGAGAGAAGGATCTCTAGGCCCTTTTCCAGTTTTAGATTTTCCTCTTGAGAGATGGACACACAGTTCTGCTATATCATGAAGTGGAAGTTGAGATATGTCTCCTTTTCCCATCATGTTCAAAATATCTATCCATTTATCTCTAATGGCTTTTAATAGAAGGGCTTTCAAGGTCTCCTCATCTAAGTTACTCATTTTTGCTCTTTTTAGGTTGTATTGAAATCTTTCAAGTAAATCCTCCAAGTTTTCATCTTCTTTTTGTACCATTTTGAATACTTCATCCTTGTGATTGGTGGGCATACAATAGTCTAGGTATCTATCCAAAAATGTTTGTTTCATATCATTCCATGTCCTAATGTATTGAGTGAGTAATCCTATGAACCATTTCAAAGCTGCTCCTTTCAATGTTCAAGGAAACAGTTTGAGTTTTTGAGAGTCTTCCAGATAATCATAGGTTCGACACACGACCTCAAACTCAAATAGAAATGTTTCAGGATCTTCTTTTCTTAACCCATGAAAGTTTGGGAGGACAGGTGGTGAAATATTTTTCATTGTTGCTCGAGAATCCTCATCGACTATAGGAAATCCGAATGAGTTATCTCCATCCCTATTTCCCCCATTGTTACCTCTACCTCCTCCATTATTTCCTCCTCCTCCTCCTCTACCTCTACCTCTACCAAATCCGTTTACTCCCTCTTCTGTCATGGTAGTTTTCTCAGAGATTTCAGAGTCCTCTGGTTCTTCTACTAATGGCGAATGAGGAGGAATTTCTCCCTCTTCTTCCTCAGGTGATTCTACTTCTTCAATTACAATGTGTCTCCTTGTAGAAGAAAAGAAAGGATCTATTCCTAATTCAGATTCGATGGATGGCATGGGAGGGTCAAATACTGCCTCTTGAATTCCAGGAATCCTAGGGCTAGGAGTGTAGGTTGGAGATGATGGAGGTGTCTCTTGTCTATTCCTTGAAGTAGAAGGAGTTGTAACAATCGAACTCTTGGCTCTAGCTAAAAACCTTCCCCTAGAGTCTCTTGCTCTATGCATGTCATTTTTTTTTTCTTCAAGTCGGGCTAATAATTCTCTTTCTAATATTCTAGGTCACTCTAGGTGCAAGAAGAGAGCATACTCAAGAAACTATTAAACCAATAACTTTCTCTTTTCTGATCCTCCAGATCACACGAAGTGCAAGAGGAGAGCATACTTTGAGAGGTTATCAATTTTCCTTCCTTGAAATTTTCTTGTGTTTTTTTTTTAAGAAATTGGCTACCTAATTTCACTTCCCCGGCAACAACGCCAAAATGTTTGGTCAATTTAGTGTGTTCTAAATTCCTATTTAAAATGTCAATCCGGGGTTCGTAAACTGACGAAGTGAAGTGTACTATATGTACTAGATAACCATTTCCTTAGTCTTTTGTCGTTTTTGAGTTTTTTAGTTTGTTTTTGGATTTATCTTTCCCTAATGTGTGATGGTGAAAATGAAAGTTAAGTATGGATGGTGATGGTGATTTCTACAATGATCTTCCAAAACTTAAAAGTGCTCAAAAAGAAAGCTTTAAAACAACTATAATGAGATCAATTCTTAAGAGGAAGTAAATGTATTAAACAGTGAACTAATGACAATGGCCCAGTATCCTTGCTGCTGAATGAAAAAGAAAGTAAAAAATGAACTTAAAGCAACTCAAACTAAAGGCAAAGCAACTAATTCACACTACTTCAACTCTTCAGATCCTTTACCCTTCAGCTCAATCTACCTTGTGGGAAGCAATCATGAACAAGTCAAGCAATATGATATCTAGATGGCAAGAAATTAAATTGCAGAAAGGAAACTAATCATACTACTTCAACTCTTCTGATCCTTTACCCTTCAGCTCAATCTACCTTGTGGGAAGCAATCATGAATAAGTTAAAGCAATATGATAACTAAATTGCAAGAAATTAAATTGCAGAAAGGAAACTAATCATACTAATTCAACTCTTCTGATCCTTTACCCTTCAGCTCAATCTACCTTGTGGGAAGCAATCATGAATAAGTTTAAGCAATATGATAACTAAATTGCAAGAAATTAAATTGCAGAAAGGAAACTAATCACACTCCTTCAACTCTTCTGATCCTTTACCCTTCAGCTCAATCTACCTTGTGGGAAGCAATCATGAATGAGTGTAAGCAATATGATAACTAAATCACACTACAATAAGTAATATTCTGATTTCTTACTAATAGAGTCACTTGACTATAGAAAGAAACCATAAACTGATGAGTAGTATGATGTCCAAGTAACAGAAAAATAAATAAGCAAATCACAACTTGAAAAAGAACATTGCTGGAATTAAACTTCAGAAAATGAAAGTTAGCAGGAAGGACAAGATGATTTCATATGTCAATAGTTATCAAAAAGATGAAAATTTGCCTGGGCTGCCTAAGAAAACCTGCAGAAAAGCATTGATCAGCTGACAGCTATAAAAAAACGGAAGTGAGCATGTAAACAGTAGTGAATTTGAAAACATCTAAACAACATGTTATATACAAGCTAATGATTATGAAGACATAAACATAATGAAATCAAATGACAACTATACAGGGTTTTAGTGCGCAGGGGCCCTCTGCCACTTCAGCCAGTCAACGAACAGTCACAAGAACGAGCTCAGCAAAGTAGTCTTCTCATGTATTAAAGCAGCAGCAACATATATAAAACAAAGTACAGTGGGGTGCTAATAGAAACAGTTTCAAAAATTACATCGCAAAAGCTTCTACACAGCGTTCATCAATGCGTTATTTATAATGAAAAAGTGATGAAACTAACTAACTGAATCCTATGCTATTAACTGCGTTGCCAAGGACACGTAGATCTCCTCAGCCGAGATCTAGCGTAACTGTCATCATGTCTATTAAATCTTCGGAGTGGTAGTTGTTGGATTCAGGTTACGAGGATGATCTCTAGGTGTGCCGGTGTCTTCGTGGGCTGAGGACTGTGCCACGTAAACGTTCACGTGCTCAAAACAGAGATGTGTCACCGCTAAATTCCTTAGTTGGCTTTGCCTTTGACCCTTGTTGACCGTGACCTTCTATGGATGATTTGGCTGATTTGAAGGGACACGTTCCATGTACCCGTCACTTGTAGCTTGCCCATGTGGCTCATTTCTTCATAGGACACCTGTAGCATAGCTTTTAACAAAATAACTGTGGAATCCTGTGCTGGCTGCGGAAACCTGTGCTGGCTGCGGAAACTGACAAGTTTCTGCAGTTGCCTGAACAAAAATCTAAACCAAACAACAGTCATAAGCATAGTCAGAAAACCATGTAAAAAGCTCTTTTTAGCCTATAATGCAATGATTTAACAGCTTGGTGGATGAAGTAAGTGGAAAAAGAAGGCTGAGAGGGTGTATAGGAAGGTGCAGGTTTGAGGCTCAACAGTGAGTTCCATAAGAGCCCCACTCATAACACAAGTGAGTGTCGGACCAAGAAGTCGCTGGTGGCCGAGTTGAAGGCTTTAGAACCAGATGCATGTTCCAACCCTGAGTCAAAACCCAACAAGGGGAATGAAAATGGGAAGCAAATCATTGACGCGAAGCCCAACATCACTGTTGCCACTACCAAGATCCAAAATAATGAGCCTGAAGATCCAGAGGAGGGAGAGCGTCTTTTGCACTCACAGATGTGGGTGAAGGGTTTGCCGCTGCAAATCATTGTTGACAGTGGGAGCCAAAAGAACCTCATTTCAGCATAGGTCGTGAAGCGTCTGGTACTACCAACCATACCACACCTACAACCATATAACATTAGGTGGCTTCACCAAGGACGAGATCTCCGAGTTCGCCAGCAGTGTCGCCTTCCCTACAACATCAAGCCCTTCACAGACGAGGTATTGTGTGATGTTGCACCTTTGGATGTTTGTGATGTATTATTAGGTCAGCCATACTTGTGGAGGTGACATGTTGTATATGAGTCAAGGCCTTGCTCTTTTATTATTTCTTTGTGTAATTCATTATACAGGATACCAGAGGTATCCCCACCTACCGCCATCTCTTTGATCTCTACTAAGAAATGCAACAAGATCATCTCCCAGACTAGGAAATTCATTTTATGTCTGGTTCACTCCCAAAGTAAGGGGAAGATCATCGCCACATCCATGACCCCTGTGAAGGGTTCCTCCACGCAACAGAAACAACAGATGGATACAATCATGAAAGAAGATAGGGACATCTTCTCCTCACCCATAGGGGTACCATTGCACTGTCAGGTCAAGCATTCGTCTGATCTGACTTCTGGAGCACCTCTACCCAACAGGCCAATCTATCGCCACTCCATTCTGGAAAATCCCAAGTACAAGTAGCAACATGATCAACATCAGATACCACACAAGTTTCAAGTGGGCGACAAAGTCTGTTTGCTTCTGTAGAAAGAACGCCTTACAAGAGCCCATCGGAAGCTCAGACCACTCCGATATGGTCCTTACACCATGACCAAGGCTGTGGGAAACAATTCTTTGGAGCACATTATTCCCCCATTCCTTCGCATGCACCAAATGTTCAATGTGGACCACTCTCAACCATGCTTCCCACCATTACTGGACACATCAGAGGCTGCAGAACAACTCACCAGGGACCAAGTTCAGCAGAATTTTCCTCATCTCATGGAGGAACTCAAAGCAATGGGGACCATTGCTTACTAAGGGGGGAGGAATGATCCAAGTGGATGTTGGTGGCCACCCACCTATCCCACTTGGATCCCCACAACTGTCTCTTTTAGTTTTTCAGTTTCCTTAATTGTAGCACAATTTACTATTTTTAGCAGTTTTTTCGGTCCTAAACTTCTGGAGCCATTTTGAGGCCCTAAACGACATTTTTTTGGGAAAACTAGGACAAACATGGTTCCTTAGACCAATATTTCTCTTGCCAAAGTTGTAGTCCTTGGATAGATGTTTCTAACGAGGTATTGTGCACGTCAAACAAAGATCGTATGCCAAAGTTACGACCTCGGGAAGTTGATGTGCCAATTTACCCAAAACAGGGCCCATAGTTTGGTGCTTCATCTCCTAGGGTTTGGATGATTAGGGTTTTCCTTTGTTTCTCAACAATAAATAGGCCTTCGAGCCTCATTGTAAGACTGTTCAGAGGCTTGTAGCCACCACATCTCTTCTCAGAGATAAGCTACCATCGCCCTAGCTGGTTTATTTCCATTTCTGTTTGTAAGCATATTTCAGTATTTTACATTAATGAAATGAAGTGGTATTTCTGCTGCATCTATGTATTTATGGTTATCTTTGTAACTTGTTGCATTCCTGTTTAAATCCAGATCGTTGGGGGTCCTGTAGCTCCTGAGGAAGGTTATTTTGGTTTTTGTTTGTCGATTCCACTTCCTTAACTGTACTTGGGGAGTTGAATCATATCATAATAACTCTTCGTCACATATTTACTCTGGTGGACTAGTTACCTTAGGTAAATGTGGGAGGAGGGGTGCTACAAAGTGTTAGTAGATCATGGTTCAACCCTTATACTGGATGGGCGGAATGTGTTTTCTGTGCACACATGTCGATTCCTTATATGTTCATTATGCTTATGGTCTATGTGTTTTTTATGTATGCATGGCGGTAGTCATTGTTACAATTGTGTTGTCATGTAGAATTTGATGATGTTGTTATTGGGATGTGTTTGTTGTGAATGCATGTTAGTTGTATATGGATTATTTATTCATGCTAGTGTGTATAGGTTGGTGTGCATGCATTGTGTCTAGTTGGAGTTATAGTTGTTGGTATCATTAATAGTAACTGTGATGATGCTTGAGATAATTTCTATATACTACTATGATTATGTTTATACATGTACTTTTCTAATCTGGTTGATCTTGCAGAAGAGATATCCTCCCCTAAACTATACTGAGGTATGTTGATTATGTTTGTGTTTTGGTTTAGCTGACATGATATACTTTCAGGAAGAAGAAGATCAAATATTACTAGAAAAATGGTGGATTATAGTTCATGAGATTCTCCCTATAGATCATATGAGTAGCATGGTGACGAGTACTCACCTCACATGGCAGACACTTTGAGAAGTTTTAAGGTAGGAATAAGGATTTGCAAAGCAGATAATGACAAAATCATCGAATCGCAAGAGAGACTTTCCAGGGCACAGGAGAAACAAGAATATGTTAATGTAGTCATTCTTCAGATTTTGTTAGACTTGCAGGGATAAGGATCACTTAGGATCAATCATGGACAAGAGGATAGAACTAATGGAGCATATGGTAGCAGGTCTCATGGTGGGAATAGGGAAGATAAAGATGATACAATTAGAGATGGAAGGTTCTTGGATACACCTGATAGACTTGGTAGTGGACATGGGATTTAATATAGTTTTGGTTCAGACATGTACCATGGTCATCATCGCTATCATCCTTACAGGAGGAGTGACAAGGAATATTTTCCAAATGAGTTCAAGAAAGAAAAGCTACCTACATTTGATGGAGAGATGAAGAAGTCAAAATATGTAGAAGCTTGGTTTCTTGGGATGAATAAGTTCTCCATATTGCATGATTACTCAGAGAACATGAAGGCCAAAATAACTACGTTCAGTCTTAAAGGTAAAGAAGTCATTTGGTGGGAATATTTAAACAATGTCAAGGGAATTCAAGAAGAGAAGTTGACTTGAAGTGAGTTTGAGAGAATTTTTTGGAAGAAGTATCCATCAGAGAGATACTATGATGATAGGGAAAAGGAATTCTATGAGCTGAAGATGAGATCCATGACCAATGAGGAGTACACTAGTCTATTCTTCTAGTTTTTGAGATGCATACCTTATTTGAAGGAGGAGAAAGCTAAGATTCAAAGATTCATAAGTGGATTTCCGGTAGCATTCAAGGAAAAAATCGAGTTTGATGCGCCTATATCAAAGGAGGAAGCCATCAGAAAGATAAAGCATTTTTATGAGCAATCAAAGCATAGATATGAGACTAAGTAGGGTTGGAAGGGTAATGAGAAGAATAAAGGAAAATAGGATAAGAAGCAAACAATACCTCAGGACACAGGTAACAAAGAGAATGAAACAAATCCTAATAAGTTCAATGCATCTAATAGAGGGCAAGGATTTTAGTTTGAGGAGAAGAACAAGAGTGATAGAAGGAAGTATTTACAGTGTTGGACTTGTTACACAGCAATTTGTCACCGTTTGTCACCGTCCCTATTACCCCTCTCCCACACACTGGAGGACTCATTCCGGGACCTGTGAGAAGTGACATGACTTGAAACCACTTGCATCATATTCCTCTAAGTATGAGCTTCATATGCCCTGAAGACATCTCCTGCAGAATACCCATGAAAACAACTCTTTTTGCATTAGCGCGGGTCCACAGTGTATTGCCCACGCCAATGGGGGAAATCCTCTAAAGAAGGCGCGCCATTGGTGCTCTATCTCAGAGTCGCACACGCGCCAACCGAATTGAGTAAAGTTTTTAACAAACAAGCTTTCGAAGGTTCTGTTAACACCCAGGTTGTTCCCTATGACTCCCAAGGGAATACGGCCGGGGTAACCACTAACCAATCTTTTGATCACTGTTTCTAGCCAAACTGTGATCAGAGAGGGCTCTCTCTTTATGATTTGTATCTGTTATGATAGTGTTTTAGGCTAGGTATTATGCACAGGTTTTGTTTATGTTTTGGTTGAAGATTTTCTTTCAGGTCTTGTGATATAATGTTCAAAGAGTCAAATATCATTGGGCAATGGAGTCTATGGCTGTAGGTGTCTAGAAACCTTGAGGTGAATTGGTGAAACTTACAGGGCCATTTGGATACTTCATACAACAAAATTTTTGATTTATAACACAAACAGGTGAAAAAACCAGTGAAAGCAATTAAGAATTTTCACTAAAGTATTTAAGTATTTCCACCAAACTAGGTATGAGGAACGGATAGATGTCTCAGGAGCAAACTTGAATCCCTGGGAATGTCTATCACTGTGAAAGATATAGTATTAAAGTGCAGCAATTAAGAATTACACTTCATTCACTGTATCTGAAGAAAACATGGACAATAGCTCAGATTGAGTTCAGGGTAATCAGTGATTAAATCCTGGAACTATTCTTCTACTTTGCTATTAAGTGTACAACATTTAAACAATAAAAGAGAACAAAAGACTCGAAAACATGTAACACAGAGATTTAAGAAAGACTTATTGTTTTATGAAACACTCTGGAATCCTGCAACATTCACCATTCATCACAATGCATCAAGGTACGCCAAGCTTTGGAAATTCCATTCACCCTTTGTATTATTTCTCTGAGAATTTTACAGCAAGTGAGATCTCCCGAAATGAAAATCACAACCACCCCTTAAGCTTTAGTGAGGGGTGAATATATACATACGATTTTACAAAAATATCTGAGTTCTAAGTTATCTCAGACTTAATGTTCTCACCAACTTTTGAGATATTATTATCAGAAATTTATTACAGCATTGAATACAAAATAAAGGCGTCTTGATGTTCTGTCAGAAGATATTTTGGCCTTTGGGAGCTGCTAAGTCGGTTGGGATACTTTGATCAAATGCTGGAGAACCCGACTTTATGGCTCGTGCGCTGTATTTTGGGTCTGCCACCTGTGATTGTGATTGCTGCTGTGGTGAGTAAATAGCCCTACTGAGTTGGCTCAGCATCTGTCTTTTCCTTGTGGAGTTATCCACCAAAATTCTGCCTGTGCATGACTGTTCATAAACTGGAGAAAATTAACGCTACAGGTTCTGGCCTGATAAGATTATCTGTGTCAAATTCCTCCATACTTCCTGTGTGGGCAATTGGTGTTTTATGATTGCCTGCATAGTTTCATCTGCTTCTGTATACTTAAAGAAATTTGGTGGTGTATCAAACAGGTGATCAATTTCATTCATGATAAAAAACAGGTTATCCACCCTATCATACAAATTCTGCCCTGATGCTGGCCCTGTTTCTGCTGAGGTACTGGGCTGTTTTGCAATTTGTGCTGCAGCATGGGCATCAACCCTTTTGATGTAATTTTCCAGGGTAAGCAGTCTTCCTACACTGCTTAATATGCTGGGGAGGCCTCTGTTCTGTAATGCCAGGAATCTGTCCAGGAATTTGTTGATCTCGGTCTGCATATCCTGTGTTCTCCTCTCCAGCGTTCCAATTAGGCTTCTTAGTGTCAGGACTCTTTTAACTACTGAGATTGTCTCAGTCCTGTTGGTAATTCCTATTGTGGCCAGCTGAGAGCTTGTCTTGTTATTTAAAATATTGATCATTCTGCTGGCAGCATCTGGCATGTGGCCAAGGCTTGCTCTTGCTCTGTGTATTTCCTTGTTTGCCTTTGTGATGAGTACTATTTGCTCATCCATAGTCTCAATATACTGCCACTGATTGGTGATGGATCGACCAATGTTGCCCCAGAGGACTGCTTTTAATTCTGCTGTTACTTTTTCTAGTGCAAGCTCCTTTTCTAGTTCAGCTATTCTCTTTTTTAGAACTTTTATTTCTCTTTCCTTTGCAGCCTCACTCTGCTTGCTCTTATCAAATCTTTCATTCACCTTAGTCAAAGACCTTTTGACTTCATCAAGCTCTTTCATTTGGGATTCAAGAACTTGGATCTCAGCTTGCAGCTTCTGCATATCCAGACTAGGAGTCTGCTCTGCTGTTGGTGTAGTTGTTGCTGTAGATGGTGCTGTAGTTCCTGTCTGCTGAGGAGGAAGAGTAGTTGTTGGAGGAGCTTCTTCAAGATTGATTACTTCCGGAGGGGGCTGGGAAGTTTGGCCCTCTTCTCTCTGTTTCAATGCTGTCTGTAATGCTGCCTTTGCAGCTTCTGATTGTCCTAGCTGGTCTTGAGTCCGAACCAGCTCCTTGTATAAGGATATCATCAAATCCGTAGCATCCTTTTCTAGCCTTTGCTGAGCAACTTCATCTGTTTGAGGATGGATGTTGGCTGGGAGCTTGATTTTCCTCCTTAAGGCAGCCATGTCTTGATCCCTTATCTTCAACAGTTCTTGGATACCTTTAACATCTTTAGGATCATGTCCTATTTCTATGATTACATCCTCCAAGGACTTGATTCTATTGTCCTTGGCTTGTGATGAAGCCCTCTCCAATTCTAGCTGAGAGGCTGTATTATCCAGGCTGCTCTTCAATTTATAATTTTCCAATGTCTCATCTGCCAAGGAGGCATAGACCATCTCACCGGTTTGTTTATGTAGCTCTATTTTATCCATAGGGTGTATATCTTTGGCCAGAACCTCCATGTTGGTTCTCAGGTAATCCGAGGCAGATTGGGGATGCAGAGCTGTGGGCATGAAATGACTCATGATCATTTTGCCTTCACTTACATCAAAGGCAGACATGAGTCTTTGCTGATTGGTGGGAGCCAGGTTCAGCAAATGATTGTACAGCTGTATTTTAATAGGATCACTCCTCCTTTTAATGTCGATAAATTGCTGTTTGATGCTTACTTGTCCTTCTTGGTGCTGGCTGGAGGAACTGACCTCTCCTCCCATAGCTCTATCATGTTCATGCTGGAATGAACTGGCTGACACTTCTCGGCTGGGTGGGCCCATGCCCATTGCTTGTCTTATTGCTATGTCATCCTCTGGAAAGTCATTTAATCTTTGTCTTTTCTCTCCCTGATTGATGGATGAAGTCAGGGGAGTCTCTCTATCTCTTTTCCTGGTTAAGTCCTCCTTTTGTGGGGTTTGGAGGACCGAGGCATCAAAAGTAGTTTCTGCCCTAGGAGGCACTATATTCTGAGCCTGTTGCTCAGTGGAACTAGGAGTGTCAATCACCCTTTCTTGCTGCAAGGGTTGCTGTTCCTTAAGTGGCACTTCTTCTTGCTGTTGCCCTTCTTGTTGCTGCTCCATCTCTTCTTGTTGTTGCACCAATGTTTCCACTTGCTCTTCTGTCAATGGAGGTGGCTGTTCCACCTGTTTCCCTTTATCTTTACTGGCTGTTTGTGGTGTTTTCCCGGCAACTTGCTGCTGTGTTGTTGATGATGAAGCGGCTGATCCATGCTGTCTTCTGTATGAATGAGGAACCTGTCCACAATTTTCCAAGTCAGCTTGCTTTTGTATATTTCTAGCTTCTCTTTCTAGAAGCTCTTCAGCAGTTATTTCTTCTTCTAAGGTACCCTCTTCCCAGCTTAATGCATTGGCATACTGTTCAATCTCAGGTTGTCTCTTATGTGCATAACTACCCAATTTGTATTTTATCCTCCCGAGGGAGACAAAATGATTGGGGTCATAGGGTATCCATTCAAAACTAGTTTGCAGTCTGAGGCCTTCCAGGATAGTGTTTGCCTCTTTCCATCCCTCCTCTTTTCTGTTATATAGGAAAGGACCCAGCTGGCTCCTCACCTTTAGCTGTGACTTCTTGTTCTTGCTCTGAAAATGCAGGTAGTCTGAGTTGCCAAATTGTTTGAAATATTCCAAGGCAAAAAGCCTCATGGGGACATACCTTGGCAATCTAAAAGGTGTCAACTCACAGCCATATATTCTGATGACTGTGTGGTTTTGGTAGAGGTACCAATTACCAATGCTGTAGGTTTTGTTTAGGTGAAGAACTCTCTTCATATCATCAGTTAGCCTTGGAGGAGGAACACCATGCAATACTGTCAAGGCTGGATAAATGAATAAGTCAATGAACTCATTGTATGTGTAAGGTGACACAGATGTATAGTGAAAGACAGAGGTCCAGAACACCACTGATCTTGGATTTCCTTGGGCATTGAGTTGCTTCAAAGGAAAAGAGAAGGTAGCTGGTTGATAAAACAAGAAGAGGTGGTATATGTATGAGGTATACCTGAATAGTCTTTCTCTCTTCAAGTTCATAAACTGGTCATGGATTTTATCTGCAATGTATGTAGCATAATCATAATGCACAGCTGGGGGCTTACCAGGAGAGAATAGAGACAGCATTGCTATTATGGTTTCATCCACATCCTCCATTCCCTTGAATCCTAGGGCATAGCTGATCAAATCCACTAACATCCTGCCCAATTCATTCAAGTACTGATATCCAATAGGAGGAGTTCTGAAGGATTCAGAGCCTGGTTTCACAAACAGCTGATTAATCTTAATGACTTGGTCGGTTGTCAGCCTGCTTCCTTTCTTTATCAAATTCTGCATATTGAGGGGGGTCAATTGCTTGGCAGTATGGAAGTGCAGCATCTCGTTAATACTCTCTGAGGTGATCTGGAACAAAACTAAGCCTGAGGGGCTAATGACAGCTCTTCGGCTTGGGTCATAGCATTCCTGGCAGCTGTATATCAACTCTGGCATAGGGTTTACCTGGGGGAGGTTATAGATTGGCAGGTTTGAGTCCCAGATTCCCAAAATGTCTGCTCCACTAAGATGCTGGGCTTTCAACTCATTCAGCATCTGAATATTGTATTTGGAGCCCATAAGAAACCAGTCCAGCATTTGGTAATCCATATCTCCCAGGGCTTTCCACTCCAATTCCTGGTGAGGGGCATTGAGGGGCTTGATGTTGAGAGCAATGGGAGTCTCCATGATCTTCTTCAAAGTTCAACAATTGTAGGTGGATGGTTTAATGGAAGCAACACAGAATAGAAGTGATTTTCTGTAAAAACAGTTTGTATCTCAGATACCAGAGGAGGAATTTACACAACAGCAGTTGAAATACTGTTTGTTTCAGGAGCAGGGCTTCTCTATGGTCTCACTATGTCCTCTTTTAGCGGGTGAATTGAGTTAATAAGAAATTTGCCGGGAATACGCAGTGAATGTTGTTTTTGAGCGAAATTACAGGTATTAAGGCTCGGCTGATGTTTTTGGACTTCACAGTTGCAAATGTGGATGTGCAGAGGGAAATGGCCGGTGAAAATATAATTTTTAAGGTCTCCTTAGCCCTCTGAGTAACTTTAATTTCAATAACAGGCGTATGGAGGGCAGCAAACGGTAAATACCTGTTAATTGACGAACAGAGGTCGCATAGGCGTGCACGGTTGGAGCTCTGGAGGTCGCCTTGGTTAACTGAGCAGGTTGGCGAAAATTTGGACGTAAACAGCCATGCAGAGCCGAAGTAGCGACAGGAGTAAAAAGTGAAAAAAACACGGTTTTTTGGGTTAATATGGACCTTTTTACCATTTTGGCGCTTTTTAGTGATGACGTCAGCATGACGTCATTGGTGGGTCAAGGTGAGGTGACGTCAGCTGACGTCATCGGGTGACGTGGCGGTAAGCTATTGGTCCATGGGGGCGATGAGGTGGCAGCCATGTCATCAGCGAGGTGGACCAATCAACGGCAAAAGGATAAGCAGAAATGACGTGGCGATATGACATAGGAGGGCAGCTGGCGGTCAGGACCGTAGCGGTTACGGTTAAGGCTTAGCCGCTACGGTCTCTCGGGGCGGTCTGGGTACGGCGCTGAAAGTGTCAGGCCTGGCTCCGAGAGCCCTTAGCGTTTGACGCGTGGCCTGCCCGTGACGTGACGCAACGTCACTTTCTCGGGCAGTAAAGGACCACCATGGGGGCCGCTCCGATATTGCTGTGGATCGTCGGATCCTCGAGACCTGATCCGACGGTGGGCGGAGCAACAACGTGCTCGGAGTATATGCGCGGGCGGAAAACTTTGGGTTGTGGGTTTTTTGATGGTTTTTCAATGTTTTTCATTAAAACAAACTGCGCGCTAACCTTTTGGAAATGTGCCAGAGGCGGGCTTTTTAGACTTTGGGTAATTTTTGCAAAGGATTTTAAGGGTAAAAGAGGGTTTATAGGGGTTTTTCAATGCAAATGGTGGTTTGAGGGGCAAGTTGGCTTGTAGCAAGGGGGAATGGGACGTGATAGGTTCACCAAGGTGACCAGAGGTCACTTTGGTTCCTTTTGAAGAACATATGGCTATAATGCCAAGGGGAGGAGTATTTATAGAATTTGGGGCTTTATACACCATAGTGTTAATATTATTAGGGGAAGGGTAAGATAGGGGAGCTATATAGTAGAATTAGAGGTTTATATGAATGAAAGGGGCAAATGAGGGGATCTTACTGAGTTTATCTGAAATTGATTTAGTTTTGAGAGTAGATCAAAATGAAAAGATCTTAGACAAGAAATGTGGCCTTTGTATGAACAAGAACCACCATAAAACCATGATCTCTCTCCATGAATCTCAGCTGAAAAGGGAATGTTAATAATGAAATGAAAGGGAAAGGGAGGTTAGTCATGCTCCTTGCTGCAATTTGATGGAATTAACCACTTTGTCCATTGATAGATTTTGCCTTGGCAATACATCTTTTGACATATGTGCAATGGTGAAAATGCCCTTTCTGCAACCACAACTACTTACCCAGCTATTTTCCTAGCATTTTTTGTTTCTCCATTGGAGGGTGCACTTGGACTTGCAAACCCTTACTTGCCTTTTCTTTTCTTTGGCTTTTTCTTTATTCTTTTCTATCTATTTCTACCCTTATCTCTTCCAAGGTCCCAGATTAGGCTGTTGGGATCCTTTTCTTCTCTACCTAAACTAGTTGTCTGCCAAGATTAAGCAGTTTGGACAGACTTCTTTCTCTAGTCTATAGCACAAAATTGAACTCATGGCATGATCCAGATTAAACTGTTGGATCATCCATCAAAATTTGAAATAAGGTCATCAATATTTGAAAACACTTTACACACCTCTTGTTCTCTAGGAAATATGGGATCTTTGTGATATCAAAGCAGAGCATATTTGGACTTTCCTTGGCCAATCATGAAATATGAAACCTATTGGTATAGGTATCCAACAGTGGCTCCACATGGGGATGGTTTTTCTTTTGAAAGACCAAGAACAGCAGGTCAGATTGCCTTGTTCTTTGACTGCCCATCTCAATCTTGAAATTTCGCTGCTTTGATGTGTCAAAACTGTGTGCCTCCTTTTTGAAAGACCTCTGATCCTATTTGCCTCTTTCTGGTTGGTGAATCACTTGGAAAACTGTATTTTACAATCTAAAACAGAAAACAATATGTACATCTGCATATATACAATGAATCCTTAGGTTCCACTCATGGGGAATAGTCAAAGTAGTGCTTCAGCATCCTGCCATTGACAGGACCTTCATCCAAGTCAGTTTCAGTCAGACTTTTAAGGAAGTAAGTGTTGTTACCTTGTACTGCTTGGACAGCAAATGGTCCTCTCCATAAAGAGTCAAACTTTCCATGTTTTCCTTTCTCTTCTCTTCTTGCATCCCACTTTAAAACTTTGTCTCCCATATTGAAGTCTTCTGCTTTGGTTCTTCTATCAAAGGCCTTTTTCAATTTTTCTTGTAATATCTGCACTCTGCTGAAAACTTGTTCTCTAGTTTGCTGTAAACAGATTATCTGATTGATCCTCCTTTGCATATCATTTGGCTCTGCTTGACTTTCTTGCAGAAGCTTCATAACCGGTACTCCTAGTGATGAAGGAAATCTGGCTTCTAATCCATAGACTAACTCATATGGGCTGGTCCCAATTGATCTTTTGGTTGTTAGTCTATCTGCCCATAAAGCATTTACTAGTTTCTTATGCCAGTTCTTTTTGTTCTCTTCCAGCACTTTCTTTATGATATTTATTAAACTTTTGTTTGATGATTCAGCAAGACCATTTCCTTGAGGATAGTAAGCAGTAGAATGGCCCAAAGTTATGTGAAACTTATGGCAGAAGTTCACCATTTTCTTGGATCTGAAGGCAGCAGCGTTGTCTGTTATTATCTTGTCCGGACAGCCAAATCTAGCCAGTATATTGTTTTCCAAAAACTGAATAATTACTGAATCATTTGCTTGTCTGCATGGGGCAGCTTCAATCCACTTGGTGAAGTAGTCTGTTGCTGTTAAAATCCATCTGTGTTGGCCTGAAGATGAGGGATGAATTTCCCCAATGAAATCCAAGCCCCATTGTTGGAAAGGTCTCTCTGTTGCAATGGGCTTCAAGGGGAGTGGCAACAGCTGTCTTTTGCCCTCAAATAATTGACATTTGTGGCATGAGGCTGTGAATTTCTTCACATCAGAGAACATGGTGGGCCAGTAATACCCTGCCCTTAGTATTTTATCCACAGTGGACTTCCAGTACAAATGTCCACCACAGTCTCCAGCATGGAAATCTTGCATGATATTGTTAGTTTCATTCTCTATTAGACAGTGCAGCAATATACCTTCATGGTTTTTCCAAAGTAAATTTCCATCTATCACACAAAATCTAGATGTTTTCATTTTTAGGAACCTACACTTAGTTCTGGACAGTCCTGGGGGAGCACACAGGTTTTGTAACACATAGCAGATATCAGAGTACCAAGGAGATTGTTCAAAGGCTACATTGATCTTTGGAGTCGCCAGCTCTGTTTCACTGTCCAGTTGGTTGATATCTAAGGCTTGGAAATTTGCTTCTGTCATTAATTTGGCCAAACCTTGCCCTTTTATCAGCTTAGTAGGTTTTATTTCAATGTCAAATTCTAGTATATTGGCAATCCATTTTCCTCTCCTGCCCTCTAAGTTTTCTTGGGTGAGAATGTCTTTGACAATAGGACTTGGTACGTAAGCCACAACATGGGAGTAAAGGATGTAAATCCTAAAGTCTTTAATAGCTTTGATCAAAGCATAGGCTTGTTTCTCCATTATTTGGTACTTTAGAGGGGCATCTCTGAGAGCTCTGCTGAAAAAGGCAATAGGCTTCTCCTTCCCTTGGTCATCTTTCTGTAATAAAACAGCAGCAATAGTATGTTGGGAGGCAAAGGAGAAAATGATAAAGTCTCTGTCAAACTGAGGATTAGTTAACACTGGGGTTCGAGTCAAGGCCAATTTTGTACTTTCAAAGGCTTGTTTTGTTTCAACAGTCCATTTGACCTTTGAATCTTTCTTTAGCATATTGTTTAGTAATCTGATTAATTCTGCTAAATTCGGGATAAACCTTCTTAAAAAGTTGATTTTTCCTAAGAATCCTTGCAACTCCTTGACATTCCTTGGGTGAGGCATTTGTAGGATAGCTTGTATCCTATCTGGATCAATTCTTATGCCATCTTTTGAAATAATGTGTCCTAAGAGTTTCCCTTCTTCCAAGCCAAATAATGACTTCTTGGGGTTTAAGGAAATGCCATATTTCCTACATGTTATGAAAATCTGTCTCAAATGTTTCAAGTGTTCTTGGTCAGATTTTGAAAAGGGTGTAAGATCATCTAAGTAAATGACCAAGAAGTCATGAATTTCTTTTGCAAAAGCAATGTCCATTGCTCTTTGAAACGTTGCCCCTGCGTTTTTCAATCCAAAGGGCATTTTTACATACTTGAAAGTTCCCCATGGGGTTGTAAATGCAGTTTTGTCTTGATCATCAGGGTGTACTAGGATTTGATTGAAGCCTGAGAATCCATCAAGCAATGATATCCTTGAAGCCCCTACTACTCTTTGAAGAATGTGATCCATTTTGGGTAAAGGGTAGTTATCTTTGAGTGATACTTGATTCAAATTCCTTAAGTCTACACAAAGTCTAATCTCACCAGTTTTCTTTCTTGTAGGGACCAAATTTGAAATCCACTCAGAGAACCTGATTGGTGCTATGATACCAGCTTTGAACATTTTATGTAACTCTTTTTCAATAGAAGGAAGGAGCATAGGATTGATCCTTCTCAATTTCTGTTTGAATGGTTTTTGATTGGGCTTGAGGGGAATTGTGTGCTGGATGACAGAAGTATCATAGGAGTTTAGATCCTCATAACCCCAAGCAAAAACATCTTGAAATTCTTTAAAAAGATCAATGTATTTGGGCTTTTGATCAGGGGGCAAAGAGGCAGATAGCTTTATTATTTTAGGCTTGTCAATAGTACCAATGTTGCATTCTTCAACTGTTGCATCTAATGGCTGCATCTTTGGCTTCCTAGGGATGTCATTTGAATCAAAAATGTCCTCTAGTGGGGTAAGGCCTACTGGAAGGAAATTGTCTTTGAGTTGTATGATTTCAGCTTCAGCGTTGCTCATCTCTTCACAGTCAATTTGGTGAATTTGCTGAATGTTTTCATTGCTGAAAATGGTTGGACTTAGTAATTGTTTTGCTGTTCTAGGTGATATTGGGTGAGCAGACTGTTGAAACTGTATTTGTGATGGACTTGCTCCATCAAGTTTTTGTGATTGACATGCTGATTCAAGTATTTGTGATTGACTTGCTCCATCAATATCAATATTTAATCCTGTGAACTCTTGTTGCAAGGTTAAAAAATTGTTTATTTGCATGTCATCCTCAAATACTTGCCATTCTTTGACATTGTTTGGAATAGAGGGTCTGTATTTGACCTCGGCTGTGAAACAGTTATTGGGTTCTAATGGGAATTTGAAGGTGCTGGCAAACGTTGCCAAGCTGTGTGCATGGAGATTGTGGCCCCTTGAAATTTTCGTGATAACACACTCAGAGAAGGTCTCTAATATTTCAATTACAGCAGATCTGTAGGACCTCAATCTTTTGTCATTGGTGACAAAATTTCCTTTTACTTGTTGAATTACTAGATCAGAGTCTCCCATGATGGAGAGTTTAGGAGCTTGTAGTGATTTTGCTAGCTTTAGGCCCAGCAACAGAGCTTCGTATTCTGCCATATTGTTAGTGCATCTAAAATTGAATCTATAAGCCCTGCCTTCTGCATAGTCTTTCTCTTTGTTATGTATCCACACTCCAGCTCCTGCCCCTAACTTGTTAACTGAGCCATCAAATTCTAGGACCCACAGGGTATCTTGCTGAACAGGAGATTTAAAATTCTGTTCATGGGATGGCAATGTGAGCATGAGTTGGGGTTTCTTTTCCCATTTGTTTTCTAGGACAGCTTTATCATTTGTTTGACAATTTTTAACAACTAGAGGAGGGATAAGGTGTATTGTTGGTGTGCTTAATGTTTTGCAGGTGCTACTTACTTGATCAATGTTTTGTTCTTGTATGAGTGTTTCGGTCCTAATCTCATTGTTTGAAAGGCCTGCGCTGTCATTGAAGAGGATGAAGGAGTCTATGTCCGAATGGACAGCATATATTGGAAAATTTTGAGGCTTTTCTTCACTGCTGACCATATACTTCATGAGTGTTTCCCTGTACAGTCTTTTTGGTTGCCCAAAGACAGAGATAGTGGCATATAACATGTCTAATTGCAGGGAACCTTGGAGCTTGGCTCCCCATGATCTTGATAACAGCATCCCATATTTAGGTGGGATATCAGCGACTACAACATCCATTAGAATGGTTTTGTTGGGATATTGAACCAGAGACACACATAAATCTTTTATTAGGCCTAAACATTTGACTTGGCTAGAATCAAAAGAAAACAGGTCTTTGTATGGTCTTGTTATATCCAAGTTCAATCTTTCCATGACTGCTTTTGGCATAAGGTTGTGAGAGGCACCTGAGTCGAACATTGCATTATGTAGTATTTTATCATGAACATGCAGGCTGACATAAAAAGGTAAAACCCCTGTGACCATTGTTTTTCCATCTACCTCTGGGCCAAACAGTAATTCTGGAGTGTCATCTAGCACATTTACATCATCTTTGCTATTAGTGAGTTGAAGGGATTTCTTGATCTGTTGTTTGTATATGTCATGCTTGGCTAGCTCTGAGAGGGGAATTGCTATCTTTAGCTTGCCAATCTCTGTGCCTAGGTCAAAGGGTTTGTCAATTTGGGTTTTAGAGTCACGGATAGCAGTCTTTTCTTTGTTCATTAAATCTTCTTGTTGGATTTCATCTTGATTTTGAGACTTGCCCCTTTTACTCATGTCTTGAGGGGTAAAATTTGAATCAGGGTGAGAGGACGAAGTTGCCATGGGCTGTTGTAGTGGGGACAGCAGTTCAGTAACCTCCTCAACTACAATTTCTTCTGCAGGAAAGTTTATTTTGTCATTGGGTTCTGTGATCATGGTTTCTTTAGACCTCTGTTTATCCTTTATCTTGTCGGGCTGGTTTACATTCACAGTCCTACTCCTCAGTTTATACTGTTTATGGACTTCATAGACAGCAGTATCATATCCTTGTTTAAAGTCAAAGGATTCTCCTGATTTAGTTTGGAATGTTTTGCTTTCATCCTCCTCATGGTCTTCTTGTGTTAGGAAAACATGGCTTTTACCATCCAGACCCATTAAGTTAATTTCAGGATCTTCATTGAGCTGATTGGCTGTGGAAGTTTCTGCATAGTTTTCTTGAAAAGGGGGTCTAATGTCTTGGTCAGCACTTGTCTTTCCTATGTTTGGGTTCTGAGTTCTCCTAAAATTCGGGTTTCTAGGAGGGTTGCTTTGTGATGCCTCCCATGATGATTTTCTTTCAACTGATTCCACTCTTTCACCCAATCTCTTCATGCTGTTTAGTATTGCATCCAGCTTTTGATCAAAACCTGAGGGTTCTTCTCTGAAGCCAGTCTTCTTTTCCAACTTTGCTCTGTTTCTTTTGGCAATTAGGTTAGCCTCTACAGTGACTGCAACCCTTTGAGCTTCTGCAAGGGTTGGAGGATCTCTTTCTTTCAACTGATAGGCCATATCAGAATCAAAACCGTCAGGGAAGTTATACAGGGCCAAATCAGGAGGGGGCCTTAAGTTCTGTGGGATAGCATTATATACATTGTTAAACCTAGCACAATATTCCAAAACTGTTTCTTGGGGACCTCTTTTAATAGTGTTGTATTCACCAAGTATGTGGAGAGGATCTTTCTTCTTCTCCCATCTCTCAGTAAAAGCTTCGTAAAGCTGATCAGGTGTTGCAATGGAGTTTGCATTGAGGGATCTGAACCAAGTTCTAACATCCCCAGTTAAGCTTTGAACAAAAATTCTCATCCTGACACTATTATCATCTATTTCATAGGTCTCAAAGTGGTCTTGCATCTTCTTAGCATGCTGGACAGCTGTCAAAGGGCCATGGGAGTCAAAAAATGAGATTTTGGTTTGGTAGTCTTGGGGTAGGGCTGGAGCATTAGCTGGTATCTGCAGAGGTGCATACCTGTTGGCCATGTTTATGGGATTTACAGGGTTGACAGGAATAAATGGGACAACAGGGATTACAGGTGTGACAGGGTTAATGGTATGGGTAACAAGCGGGGAACTGGTTGAAAGAGTATGTGCAGATGGTGAAGATGGGAGAGGAGGGCTTTGAGGTGTTGATGGTGAACTAGAAGGACTAGGTGTGGAGCGGAAAAGAACTTTGCAAGGAGTGGGAATGAGGATAGTTTGATCTGAACTTATATCTGAATCAGCAGGCTTCTCCTGCTTTTTCTGTCTCCTTATGTTCTTTGGAATGATATTTGGATTATCAACAATGATGGGTTGATTAGGGTCAGGGTTTGCCCTAGTGTGCCTTGGGTTTCTTTTGGGAGCCAACTTCTAATTTCTTTTGAATTTGTACAGGAAGCTGCTATATATGCAAGGACTGGATGTGAATTTTGGAATGGCTATATATGTTCCAAAGCTAGGATGAAGATTCCCTAATTAGCTCTTCCCTAAAGCTGTCCCTGTATTACAAAAACAGTTCTAAGGCCTCTTGGCTAGTTTCAGGCTTGATGGTAGCTTTGGAAGATAGATAGTAATTGGAAAATTTTTAAGAAGTCCCCAGTGGAGTCGCCAATTATGTTAACACCCAGGTTGTTCCCTATGACTCCCAAGGGAATACGGCCGGGGTAACCACTAACCAATCTTTTGATCACTGTTTCTAGCCAAACTGTGATCAGAGAGGGCTCTCTCTTTATGATTTGTATCTGTTATGATAGTGTTTTAGGCTAGGTATTATGCACAGGTTTTGTTTATGTTTTGGTTGAAGATTTTCTTTCAGGTCTTGTGATATAATGTTCAAAGAGTCAAATATCATTGGGCAATGGAGTCTATGGCTGTAGGTGTCTAGAAACCTTGAGGTGAATTGGTGAAACTTACAGGGCCATTTGGATACTTCATACAACAAAATTTTTGATTTATAACACAAACAGGTGAAAAAACCAGTGAAAGCAATTAAGAATTTTCACTAAAGTATTTAAGTATTTCCACCAAACTAGGTATGAGGAATGGATAGATGTCTCAGGAGCAAACTTGAATCCCTGGGAATGTCTATCACTGTGAAAGATATAGTATTAAAGTGCAGCAATTAAGAATTACACTTCATTCACTGTATCTGAAGAAAACATGGACAATAGCTCAGATTGAGTTCAGGGTAATCAGTGATTAAATCCTGGAACTATTCTTCTACTTTGCTATTAAGTGTACAACATTTAAACAATAAAAGAGAACAAAAGACTCGAAAACATGTAACACAGAGATTTAAGAAAGACTTATTGTTTTATGAAACACTCTGGAATCCTGCAACATTCACCATTCATCACAATGCATCAAGGTACGCCAAGCTTTGGAAATTCCATTCACCCTTTGTATTATTTCTCTGAGAATTTTACAGCAAGTGAGATCTCCCGAAATGAAAATCACAACAACCCCTTAAGCTTTAGTGAGGGGCGAATATATACATACGATTTTACAAAAATATCTGAGTTCTAAGTTATCTCAGACTTAATGTTCTCACCAACTTTTGAGATATTATTATCAGAAATTTATTACAGCATTGAATACAAAATAAAGGCGTCTTGATGTTCTGTCAGAAGATATTTTGGCCTTTGGGAGCTGCTAAGTCGGTTGGGATACTTTGATCAAATGCTGGAGAACCCGACTTTATGGCTCGTGCGCTGTATTTTGGGTCTGCCACCTGTGATTGTGATTGCTGCTGTGGTGAGTAAATAGCCCTGCTGAGTTGGCTCAGCATCTGTCTTTTCCTTGTGGAGTTATCCACCAAAATTCTGCCTGTGCATGACTGTTCATAAACTGGAGAAAATTAACGCTACAGGTTCTGGCCTGATAAGATTATCTGTGTCAAATTCCTCCATACTTCCTGTGTGGGCAATTGGTGTTTTATGATTGCTTGCATAGTTTCATCTGCTTCTGTATACTTAAAGAAATTTGGTGGTGTATCAAACAGGTGATCAATTTCATTCATGATAAAAAACAGGTTATCCACCCTATCATACAAATTCTGCCCTGATGCTGGCCCTGTTTCTGCTGAGGTACTGGGCTGTTTTGCAATTTGTGCTGCAGCATGGGCATCAACCCTTTTGATGTAATTTTCCAGGGTAAGCAGTCTTCCTACACTGCTTAATATGCTGGGGAGGCCTCTGTTCTGTAATGCCAGGAATCTGTCCAGGAATTTGTTGATCTCGGTCTGCATATCCTGTGTTCTCCTCTCCAGCGTTCCAATTAGGCTTCTTAGTGTCAGGACTCTTTTAACTACTGAGATTGTCTCAGTCCTGTTGGTAATTCCTATTGTGGCCAGCTGAGAGCTTGTCTTGTTATTTAAAATATTGATCATTCTGCTGGCAGCATCTGGCATGTGGCCAAGGCTTGCTCTTGCTCTGTGTATTTCCTTGTTTGCCTTTGTGATGAGTACTATTTGCTCATCCATAGTCTCAATATACTGCCACTGATTGGTGATGGATCGACCAGTGTTGCCCCAGAGGACTGCTTTTAATTCTGCTGTTACTTTTTCTAGTGCAAGCTCCTTTTCTAGTTCAGCTATTCTCTTTTTTAGAACTTTTATTTCTCTTTCCTTTGCAGCCTCACTCTGCTTGCTCTTATCAAATCTTTCATTCACCTTAGTCAAAGACCTTTTGACTTCATCAAGCTCTTTCATTTGGGATTCAAGAACTTGGATCTCAGCTTGCAGCTTCTGCATATCCAGACTAGGAGTCTGCTCTGCTGTTGGTGTAGTTGTTGCTGTAGATGGTGCTGTAGTTCCTGTCTGCTGAGGAGGAAGAGTAGTTGTTGGAGGAGCTTCTTCAAGATTGATTACTTCCGGAGGGGGCTGGGAAGTTTGGCCCTCTTCTCTCTGTTTCAATGCTGTCTGTAATGCTGCCTTTGCAGCTTCTGATTGTCCTAGCTGGTCTTGAGTCCGAACCAGCTCCTTGTATAAGGATATCATCAAATCCGTAGCATCCTTTTCTAGCCTTTGCTGAGCAACTTCATCTGTTTGAGGATGGATGGTGGCTGGGAGCTTGATTTTCCTCCTTAAGGCAGCCATGTCTTGATCCCTTATCTTCAACAGTTCTTGGATACCTTTAACATCTTTAGGATCATGTCCTATTTCTATGATTACATCCTCCAAGGACTTGATTCTGTTGTCCTTGGCTTGTGATGAAGCCCTCTCCAATTCTAGCTGAGAGGCTGTATTATCCAGGCTGCTCTTCAATTTATAATTTTCCAATGTCTCATCTGCCAAGGAGGCATAGACCATCTCACCGGTTTGTTTATGTAGCTCTATTTTATCCATAGGGTGTATATCTTTGCCCAGAACCTCCATGTTGGTTCTCAGGTAATCCGAGGCAGATTGGGGATGCAGAGCTGTGGGCATGAAATGACTCATGATCATTTTTCCTTCACTTACATCAAAGGCAGACATGAGTCTTTGCTGATTGGTGGGAGCCAGGTTCAGCAAATGATTGTACAGCTGTATTTTAATAGGATCACTCCTCCTTTTAATGTCGATAAATTGTTGTTTGATGCTTACTTGTCCTTCTTGGTGCTGGCTGGAGGAACTGACCTCTCCTCCCATAGCTCTATCATGTTCATGCTGGAATGAACTGGCTGACACTTCTCGGCTGGGTGGGCCCATGCCCATTGCTTGTCTTATTGCTATGTCATCCTCTGGAAAGTCATTTAATCTTTGTCTTTTCTCTCCCTGATTGATGGATGAAGTCAGGGGAGTCTCTCTATCTCTTTTCCTGGTTAAGTCCTCCTTTTGTGGGGTTTGGAGGACCGAGGCATCAAAAGTAGTTTCTGCCCTAGGAGGCACTATATTCTGAGCCTGTTGCTCAGTGGAACTAGGAGTGTCAATCACCCTTTCTTGCTGCAAGGGTTGCTGTTCCTTAAGTGGCACTTCTTCTTGTTGTTGCCCTTCTTGTTGCTGCTCCATCTCTTCTTGCTGTTGCACCAATGTTTCCACTTGCTCTTCTGTCAATGGAGGTGGCTGTTCCACCTGTTTCTTTTTATCTTTACTGGCTGTTTGTGGTGTTTTCCCGGCAGCTTGCTGCTGTGTTGTTGATGATGAAGCGGCTGATCCAAGCTGTCTTCTGTATGAATGAGGAACCTGTCCACAATTTTCCAAGTCAGCTTGCTTTTGTATATTTCTAGCTTCTCTTTCTAGAAGCTCTTCAGCAGTTATTTCTTCTTCTAAGGTACCCTCTTCCCAGCTTAATGCATTGGCATACTGTTCAATCTCAGGTTGTCTCTTGTGTGCATAACTACCCAATTTGTATTTTATCCTCCTGAGGGAGACAAAATGATTGGGGTCATAGGGTATCCATTCAAAACTAGTTTGCAGTCTGAGGCCTTCCAGGATAGTGTTTGCCTCTTTCCATCCCTCCTCTTTTCTGTTATATAGGAAAGGACCCAGCTGGCTCCTCACCTTTAGCTGTGACTTCTTGTTCTTGCTCTGAAAATGCAGGTAGTCTGAGTTGCCAAACTGTCTGAAATATTCCAAGGCAAAAAGCCTCATGGGGACATACCTTGGCAATCTAAAAGGTGTCAACTCACAGCCATATATTCTGATGACTGTGTGGTTTTGGTAGAGGTACCAATTACCAATGCTGTAGGTTTTGTTTAGGTGAAGAACTCTCTTCATATCATCAGTTAGCCTTGGAGGAGGAACACCATGCAATACTGTCAAGGCTGGATAAATGAATAAGTCAATGAACTCATTGTATGTGTAAGGTGACACAGATGTATAGTGAAAGACAGAGGTCCAGAACACCACTGATCTTGGATTTCCTTGGGCATTGAGTTGCTTCAAAGGAAAAGAGAAGGTAGCTGGTTGATAAAACAAGAAGAGGTGGTATATGTATGAGGTATACCTGAATAGTCTTTCTCTCTTCAAGTTCATAAACTGGTCATGGATTTTATCTGCAATGTATGTAGCATAATCATAATGCACAGCTGGGGGCTTACCAGGAGAGAATAGAGACAGCATTGCTATTATGGTTTCATCCACATCCTCCATTCCCTTGAATCCTAGGGCATAGCTGATCAAATCCACTAACATCCTGCCCAATTCATTCAAGTACTGATATCCAATAGGAGGAGTTCTGAAGGATTCAGAGCCTGGTTTCACAAACAGCTGATTAATCTTAATGACTTGGTCGGTTGTCAGCCTGCTTCCTTTCTTTATCAAATTCTGCATATTGAGGGGGGTCAATTGCTTGGCAGTATGGAAGTGCAGCATCTCGTTAATACTCTCTGAGGTGATCTGGAACAAAACTAAGCCTGAGGGGCTAATGACAGCTCTTCGGCTTGGGTCATAGCATTCCTGGCAGCTGTATATCAACTCTGGCATAGGGTTTACCTGGGGGAGGTTATAGATTGGCAGGTTTGAGTCCCAGATTCCCAAAATGTCTGCTCCACTAAGATGTTGGGCTTTCAACTCATTCAACATCTGAATATTGTATTTGGAGCCCATAAGAAACCAGTCCAGCATTTGGTAATCCATATCTCCCAGGGCTTTCCACTCCAATTCCTGGTGAGGGGCATTGAGGGGCTTGATGTTGAGAGCAATGGGAGTCTCCATGATCTTCTTCAAAGTTCAACAATTGTAGGTGGATGGTTTAATGGAAGCAACACAGAATAGAAGTGATTTTCTGTAAAAACAGTTTGTATCTCAGATACCAGAGGAGGAATTTACACAACAGCAGTTGAAATACTGTTTGTTTCAGGAGCAGGGCTTCTCTATGGTCTCACTATGTCCTCTTTTAGCGAGTGAATTGAGTTAATAAGAAATTTGCCGGGAATACGCAGTGAATGTTGTTTTTGAGCGAAATTACAGGTATTAAGGCTCGGCTGATGTTTTTGGACTTCACAGTTGCAAATGTGGATGTGCAGAGGGAAATGGCCGGTGAAAATATAATTTTTAAGGTCTCCTTAGCCCTCTGAGTAACTTTAATTTCAATAACAGGCGTATGGAGGGCAGCAAACGGTAAATACCTGTTAATTGACGAACAGAGGTCGCATAGGCGTGCACGGTTGGAGCTCTGGAGGTCGCCTTGGTTAACTGAGCAGGTTGGCGAAAATTTGGACGTAAACAGCCATGCAGAGCCGAAGTAGCGACAGGAGTAAAAAGTGAAAAAAACACGGTTTTTTGGGTTAATATGGACCTTTTTACCATTTTGGCGCTTTTTAGTGATGACGTCAGCATGACGTCATTGGTGGGTCAAGGTGAGGTGACATCAGCTGACGTCATCGGGTGACGTGGCGGTAAGCTATTGGTCCATGGGGGCGATGAGGTGGCAGCCATGTCATCAGCGAGGTGGACCAATCAACGGCAAAAGGATAAGCAGAAATGACGTGGCGATATGACATAGGAGGGCAGCTGGCGGTCAGGACCGTAGCAGTTACGGTTAAGGCTTAGCCGCTACGGTCTCTCGGGGCGGTCTGGGTATGGCGCTGAAAGTGTCAGGCCTGGCTCCGAGAGCCCTTAGCGTTTGACGCGTGGCCTGCCCGTGACGTGACGCAACGTCACTTTCTCGGGCGGTAAAGGACCACCATGGGGGCCGCTCCGATATTGCTGTGGATCGTCGGATCCTCGGGACCTGATCCGACGGTGGGCGGAGCAACAACGTGCTCGGAGTATATGCGCGGGCGGAAAACTTTGGGTTGTGGGTTTTTTGATGGTTTTTCAATGTTTTTCATTAAAACAAACTGCGCGCTAACCTTTTGGAAATGTGCCAGAGGCGGGCTTTTTAGACTTTGGGTAATTTTTGCAAAGGATTTTAAGGGTAAAAGAGGGTTTATAGGGGTTTTTCAATGCAAATGGTGGTTTGAGGGGCAAGTTGGCTTGTAGCAAGGGGGAATGGGACGTGATAGGTTCACCAAGGTGACCAGAGGTCACTTTGGTTCCTTTTGAAGAACATATGGCTATAATGCCAAGGGGAGGAGTATTTATAGAATTTGGGGCTTTATACACCATAGTGTTAATATTATTAGGGGAAGGGTAAGATAGGGGAGCTATATAGTAGAATTAGAGGTTAATATGAATGAAAGGGGCAAATGAGGGGATCTTACTGAGTTTATCTGAAATTGATTTAGTTTTGAGAGTAGATCAAAATGAAAAGATCTTAGACAAGAAATGTGGCCTTTGTATGAACAAGAACCACCATAAAACCATGATCTCTCTCCATGAATCTCAGCTGAAAAGGGAATGTTAATAATGAAATGAAAGGGAAAGGGAGGTTAGTCATGCTCCTTGCTGCAATTTGATGGAATTAACCACTTTGTCCATTGATAGATTTTGCCTTGGCAATACATCTTTTGACATATGTGCAATGGTGAAAATGCCCTTTCTGCAACCACAACTACTTACCCAGCTATTTTCCTAGCATTTTTTGTTTCTCCATTGGAGGGTGCACTTGGACTTGCAAACCCTTACTTGCCTTTTCTTTTCTTTGGCTTTTTCTTTATTCTTTTCTATCTATTTCTACCCTTATCTCTTCCAAGGTCCCAGATTAGGCTGTTGGGATCCTTTTCTTCTCTACCTAAACTAGTTGTCTGCCAAGATTAAGCAGTTTGGACAGACTTCTTTCTCTAGTCTATAGCACAAAATTGAACTCATGGCATGATCCAGATTAAACTGTTGGATCATCCATCAAAATTTGAAATAAGGTCATCAATATTTGAAAACACTTTACACACCTCTTGTTCTCTAGGAAATATGGGATCTTTGTGATATCAAAGCAGAGCATATTTGGACTTTCCTTGGCCAATCATGAAATATGAAACCTATTGGTATAGGTATCCAACAGGTTCTCCTTAACCCATTCACCAACTGAACCTATGTTGAGCTAGGATGGTTTGGCTTCGAATCTCCATAGAAGGGAAGTGGTTTGCCACCTTTCATGGAAGTTTCTAAGTGATAAAGCCAATCCCATGAATAATGTGGTTGATCCTATCTCTTTCCTCTCTATCTATAAAATCTTGTCTCTATGCCTTGAGCAAGCTAGTTCCAGTTCCAGCATAGTGATAGAGAATACCAGGAGTTCAAGAGTTTGAAGCTGCAAGAGCCTTCTTTGCACCCATAAGGCCAAATATAAGTGAGGAGATTCTTGTCACCCAAGAGAGAGAGGCTTGTTTCCCATCCCAACAAGCTTTGCAAGACTTGTGTAGCTGACTACCCAGCCAAAGGAGGATTTGACGTCAGAACTATGGTTGTATTCTTCTTTGTTATTTATCAATAATAGATGACTATCATTATGGTTCCACTCTCATTGTCCTATGATTGGTGTTGAGTTATATCTTTTCTGACTAATATATAATTGCATCTATTGGATTTTATGCTTGTATTTGTGTTGTTCTTTGCATGTGCAGGTGTCCAATCACGGAGATCGTGGGGATCGTGACCGGCCGAGGCAAAGGAACGAGAGCGACGTCTCTTCTACGAATATTAGCGTTGGAATCCAAGTAGGTTCTCATCATCCACATTTCATTTTCAATTAGGAACTTGCGTGATAGCATTGTTTGATTGTTGCTAGACCCGGTCTGGGCTGGGCTAGTAGGGATCGCCTCTGTCCGCAGAGGGGATTTACCTCCACAACAGGACTCATGGAAAAGATCATCGCTAGAGAGATTGTCAGAGAATTAGGGTGGTAGACCTCAGATCTACAGTGCCCAGGAGGCACAAAAATTCAGGGATGTTGGATATAGCATTTTTTGAATTTATGTGGCATTGGATAATAGGCAGGAAGATGATCAGACATCTATTATTGAGATGGAAAGTAAACTTTGTGATCAACTTGTTTCTATTTTGATTGACCTTGGATCTAATAATAGTTATGTTAATCATGAGCTAGTTGATAAGTGTGGTTTTAATAAAGAAGTAAATGAAAAATATTGGTTAGTGCAGTTGGCTACAAGGACTAAGAAAAGAGTCCATCATTGGGTAAGAGCTTGCGCATTTTAGTTAAATGATATGCCTACATCAACACATTTGGATGTGCTTCCATTGAGATCATATAATATGTTGTTGGGTATGGACTAGTTATATCTTCATAGGACCAAGGTGGACTATTATGAGAAGGCTATTGAATGCTTGGATGACAATGGAGAATAGAGGATCTTGCAGGGTAAGAAGAAGAAACATCATCTTGAATGGTTACAACTACACAGGAAAAGTGCAGTCGTAGGAAAGGATGTGTGTTATTTGTAATACACATTTCCAGTGATAAAGGTAAGGATGTTGAGGATGACAAAATCTTGAATAGGTACCTAGTTCTACAACAATTTTAGGATGTATTTTTCGCAAATATTCCAAAGTTATTGCCTCACAGGGAAGTGGAATTTTCTATTGAGTTGATGTCGGGGGAAAAACCAACATCAAAGGCACCTTACAAGATGAGCACACCCGAGTTAGTGGAACTGAAGCTACAATTGAAGGAAATGCTTGACAAGGGATACATTAGGTCAAGTGTTTCACCATGGGGTGCACAAGTATTGTTTGTGAAGAAGAAGGATGGTACTCTCGGTTATGCATTCATTACAGTCAATAGAACAAGGTAACCATCAAGAACAGGTATCCTTGCTGAGGATTGATGATTTGTTTCACCAGTTTAAGGGATAAACAATGTTCTCGAAGATTGATCTAACATCAGAATATCATTAGGTATGCATCAAAGGAGAGGACATCTACAAGATTTCTTTCTGGACCAGGTATGGGCATTATGAGTTTGTTGTAGTTCCATTTGGTTTTACTAATGCTCTATCTACTTTTATGTTCTTGATGAATAGTGTGTTGCATCATTATCTAGACAAGTTTGTGATTGTATTCATTGATTATATATTGATATTTTCTAACACTGTAGAAGAGCATGTCGAACACTTAAAAGCAATGTTAAGATTTCTAAGAGAGAACCAGTTGTATGCCAAGCTTAGTAAATGTAGTTTCTTTCAGACAGAGGTACATTACTTGGGGCATGTTGTCTCCAAGGAAGGAATAACAGTGGATCCAAAAAAGATAAGATCTATAATGGAATGAACAACTCCTAGGCATGTGGATGAGGTTAGATCAGTCATGGGGTTAGCAGGTTATTATAGGAGGTTGATCAAGAAATTCTCACATATTGCTTATCCTATTGCATCATTACAAAGGAAAGGTAATAAATTTAAATGGATAGAAGAATGTGAAACTAGTTTCACACAATTGAAGAAGCTATTGACAAATGCTCTAGTTATAAAGATCACAGATCTAGACAAAGCGTTTGAGGTGTGTAAAAATGCTTGCAAAATAGGACTTGGTGGAGTCCTAATGTGGGAAGGACAATTAGTGTGCTATGAATCAAGGAAATTGAAATAGCACGAGCATAATTATGTTACACATGATCTTGAGTTGGCATCGATCATTCATGCATTGAATATGTGGAGGAACTATCTTCTTGGAAGGAGGTTTATATTGATGAGTGATCACAGTGGATTGAGATACTTATTCAACCAACATAATATGAATGTCAGGCAAGCTAGATGGCTGGCCATGATTAGTGAGTTTGAATTTGAGATCAAGTACATTAAGGGAAAATAAAATAGGGCTATAGATGCTCTTAGAAGAGTAGTGCAGGTAAATCATATAGCAGCTATAAGTTCTTATGGGACAAATTTACATGACGAGATCTTACAGGAAAGACAACAAGATGATAGGTATGGGGAGCTTAGGCATAGGTTACAACAGGATACTGGTGATTAGGATGTGGACTATCATCTCATAATAGATGGTTTGGTTAGATTTAGGGATAGGATTTATGTGCTAGACAACAGTGAGCTCAAGAAGCTTATCTTGAGGGAATTTCATGCTAAGTCATATTCAGGTCATCCAAGATATCAGAAGACATTGACATTGGTGAAAATGTTATACTATTGGCTAGACCTGAAGAAGGAAATGACAGAGTTTGTGTCTAGATGCTTGGATTGTCAATAGGTAAAGGCAGAATGTAATCATTCATGTGATTTACTACAATCGATTCTAATTCTAGAAGGGAAATGGGAGGCCATTTCCATGGATTTCATTACAGGTTTGCCAAGGACATCTAGATAGCATGATTCTATTATGGTTGTGGTTGACAGGTTGACAAAGGTAGCACACTTCATTCAAGTGAAGTCTACTTATTTAGTTAATGATGTAGCATAGGTCTTCATGAGGGAGATAGTGAGGTTGCATGGTGTACCGAAGATGATTATGTCAGATAGAGAGGCCAAGTTCACTTATAGGTTTTGGAAAGAGTTATTTTCACATTTGGGTATAGAGTTGGCCTTCACTACAACTTATCATCTGCAAACATATGGACAAATAGAGAGAGTCAATAGGATTTTGGAGGACATGTTGAGAATGTATGTTATGCATCAGCAATAGAAGTGGAAAGAGTATCTTCCATTGGTAGAGTTTTCTTACAACAAAGGATATCGAGATTTATTGAAGATGATATGTTTGAGTCACTATATGAGTAGAGTTGTAATACTCCTATCAATTGGAGTGATCAAGTCAACAAACTATTGATTGGACTAGATATGTTGGTAGAGATGGAATAGGAAATGTAGGCTATCAAGAATAACCTTAAGGTATCACAAGATAGGAAAAAAAGTGATGTAGATAAACACAGGGAATTTAAGGAGTTTTAGGTTGAGTAGCATGTGTACTTATGTATCAAGCCCAAGAAAAGCTACTTGAGGATTGGGTCATGCGTGAACCTAACACCTCGATATTGTGGGCCTTTCGAGATCCTTGAGAGGATTGGACTAGTGGCCTATCTACTTGCACTATCTCCGACAATGAAAGTCCATGATGTTTTACATGTGTCATTACTTAAGAAGTATGTTAAGGATTATGATCATGTGATTGACTGGTCAGTATTGCAGGTGGAACTAGATCTAGCCAGAAACTTAGTGCATTTTGCAGAGAAAGATGCTCATGCTAAGGAATCGAGCAATAAAGAAGTTTAAAGTGTAGTGGAATCACTTTGGGCCCAATGAAGCTACATGGGAGATGGCTGATTAGATGCAGGCTATGTATCCTTCATTTTTTTTTGGTTGAGGCAAAGAAATTTTGGTATATGTACATATTTATATACAATTTTCATTGTATATACCACAAAGAGTTGTGCTACATGTTGGTTTTATTTTCGGCAGGTTGTTCATTGTAAATACTACAACGAGCTAAGTTATAAATATCCATGGGCAATATGTTTGGTCTTCAATGACATTGTTGGTTGTAGTTGTCATTGAACACCAAGGAGAGTGTTCCCCTAAGGGGGAGGGGTCTATAAAAACCTTGAGTTAAAAATCCATGTAATAAAGTTAATAAATGCAAAATAATATATAAGATTGTGGGACACGTATTCCAAGCTGAATTTTGGGAAAAAAACATAGCGATTGGGAACACTTGTGATTAATTAATGGCTATGGAAATTGGCAAAGGCAATGACAAAGGCTTTGGAAAGGCATGAGGCATTTATTGACATTTTATTTATGAAAATAATGGAAAATAGGAGAAAATTAAGGTGAAAGGTCACATGTTGCACGTGAGAAGGAAATTAAAGGAAAATAATGGAAATCGATAAAATAGAGGTCTCATTAATAAAAAGGTTTATGAGGATCACCTTAGTCTTTGACACTCTCATTCTATTCTCTCTCTCATACTCTTGGACACTTAGAGTTTTCTTGGAGTACTCTTGTAGGATTGTGGCTTGCTTGGGGTTTGGATCAAGAAGGCAAAGGAAGAGGGTTTTTCTTATAGATATAGAGTTGCATGTATGATTTCCTCCCTAGTTTTGACATGCATGTGGTTATTTGGTTATAATTTATCATCGACATGGAGGATTGCCTGGATTGAGAGTGGTTTTTCCTAGCCTTACTATTTCCTGGATAGCCGTAGTGTTGTGGGTTTTACCTTTTTTTTGGTTGGTGCTCAGGTTCCTTATAGATATGGGTTGAGTTATTAGTGCCTGGACCCTTGGTTGGAAAAACGCTCTAGAAGCCCTATAACAACTTGGGTTAAGTTACTAGTCCAGGAACCTTGATTGGAAAAATGCTCTGGAACCCTTGGTGGGTTGATTTAATAGTCCTAGAAGCCTTAGTTGGACAAATGCTTTGGAGCCTGGTGACAACTATGGGTTGAGTTACTGATCCTAGAAACCGAGTTGGAGAAAACACTTTGGAGCCATGGACAACTTGGATAGAGATCGTTCTTGTGATGATTAGTGATGTTCAATCGTGAGGTGGAATCACTGGTTGAGGGTTGCAGTGGTTTGGCCTCTAGAAGCCCTGGTTTGTTTTTCTTTGTTTATTCCATGATCTTGGAATATGGTGTGATGGTGAATGATTGAATGAAAGATTTGGTTCAGCCCAATGTATGGTCGGGTGGTATGTGGAATTCCCTAACTTGGTTTCATTTTCATATGTTAATAAGAGCTCTTTTCCTTTTGTGTATTATGTGTAAAATTACTTGTTATTATGTGGCTTTAATGGATGTTCTACCATTGTTATTCTGTTGGTTATAAGCATGGTTTATGACAGATTTGAGTATGACTCTCATCATGTTTTTATTAGTAGATGAATAGATAATGAATGAATGGTATAATATATGATAATTCAACTATTATGAGAGGGCGTCAAACCTTCTTGACAAATATGAAATAAGTATCAGGTCCCTATGTTCAAATGTGTTTTTATGACTTATACATTACATGTTGATGATGTGTTTGACGAAATTCCTATCATGGTTAGGATGAGTCAGGTCAGGTCCTTGTTCAATTTTTGCATTAGAGGTATTGTCTTCTTGTTATTTATCATTTATGAGAATTTCATCAAGTTCTGGGCAGATGCCTGAGTACTAGCCCTGAAAAAGTGGCTCAGAATTCAGGATCATTGGCACAAAACTGCTTGAAAAACACTTCATTCACATGGAGGGCTTGTTGTGGGAGCGACTGGAGGGTTACATTTGCATGGAGGGCTTGTTATGGGAGAAACTCAGGGTACAGTTCAATTAAAAAGTAAGTTAAATTAGGGTTGGGCACCTAGATTGGTTGGTTAGCCCCTGTGGGTCCTGTAGATCCTGAGGAATGTCAATTTGGTTTTGGTTTGTCGATTCCACTTCCTTAACTATACTTGGGGAGTTGAATCATATCATAGTAACTCTTCGTCACATATTTACTCCAGTGGAATGTTTAGCTTGGGAAAGTGTGGGAGGAGGCGTGCTATAGCTCCTGCCCATAAAATGTTCCCACACAACTTCCTAATAACATGTAGAATCCCCTCCGGGATCCACATGAGAGAAATCTTGTATACTGGGATTGACACTAGGACCGATTTAATCAGAACCAACGTTACAGCTATCAAAATCCATGTGATACTCCAATGTTTAATAAGTTTATCAATATTTACCAAAAGCCACTTCCAATCATCCTTTTTATAGGAGTCGAGTTTTCAATGAAACCCCATATATTTGAGACTTTCCTTCATAGGGCTTTGCTTCAAATGGCAAATAGTTTTGGGCCTCGAGAATTTCTACCTAAGTTAGTCCTTCATAAACCAAATAATATTTCTGCTTGTTAATGATAATACCTATAGCCTTTAGGAAAGGGTTGAGAGCTTCTTTCAGGCGTTGCATATCCTATCTAGTCCCATTGCTGAATAAGAGAATGTAATCTACAAAAAGAAAGTGTGTTATAAAGAAATTTGTTGCTACCTCAATTCCTTTAACTTCGCCTCTATGCTCTGCTTCCATAATAATCCTTCTTAAACCTTCTGCTGCTAAAAGGAATAGGAGAGGAGGTAAAGGGAATCCTTTCCTTAGGCCTCTTTGAGAGTGGAAAAAAGGGGAGGCAACCCCATTACAAAAATTCAAAGTTACCTGAGTAATACAACCCATAATCCAGTTGATGAAAGGTATTTGAAATCCTAGGTGAGTGAGAAGCATGCACAAATATATCCAACTAATTCTATCATATGCCTTCAAAAGATCAACTTTTGCAATAATACCTTTCATGTTGCGACTCCTGAGACTATGCATCCCTTATTGGGCTACCCCTATATCCTCATGAATTTTCCAACCATCCAAGAAACCAAACTGTTATTTAGATATTTTTCTAGACAGGATTGGCTTGAGACAAATAGAAATACTTTTGGTTTTAATCTTGTAGATGAAATTGCACAAGTAAATTGGTTTGAAGTCCTTAAATGAATAGGGTTCATCTATATTAGGAATTAAGGCCATGAACGTTTTATTGAAAGGTCCATAAATCTGTCCTCTGAGTCTCGAGTCCTCCACCACCCTAAGCAGGTAATCTCCTATAAGGTAAAAAAATGCTTAAAAAATCCACTGTCTAGCCTTATAGGCCCAAACTTGTGTCCTTTTGCATTGCTTTAATGACTACTTCCACCTCACCTTCCATTACTAGGGCCATCAAGTGTTGATTTTCCTCCTCCTCCGAGAATATTGGGAACAATTGGGTGACTTGGATCACTTCTGCAATTGTCACATGCTCGGTAGCTTTGTATAGGGATTTGAAATAATCCTTCCCCATATAAGCTAGTTACTCGAAAGTATTTTCTTTCCTCCCATCTTCTCTCGAAATCTCCCAAATGATGTTTATATTTTTCCTTCCATTAGCATAGTTTTGGAAAAAACTGGAATTTTCGTCACCACTTGCTAACCATATTGCTCTTATTTTCAATCTACACTACTCTTTATCCCTCAGGATATTTATTTTGGATGCCTCCAGCTACATTATCCTTTCTTTTGCCTCCTCTGATGCATATCCATCACCATCTAGACCTTCCAATATTTCAAGTTCTTCCTCAATGGACTTGAGATTCGCTTTCTCCCTACTCTTTTTTTACATCGCCCATTGAATTGTGGCATGTTTAGTTATTTTGAGGTTATCCATGAGATGTTGGGTGATATAAGTACCCATGTTTGGATCATAGGGTGTCCATGTCTCCTTTATAATTTTGAAATAAGTCTCCTCTTTCAACCAGGAAGAACTAAACTTAAAGGGACTTCTTGGTTTCCCACTACTCCCCTTCAATTTAAGAAAAATCAGGTGACGTCCTGAACCTCTTCCCGAATCGACCCACTAGTGGAACAAGGATATTTTGTTTACTAATATCTCTACCAGTAGAAATCAATCTAGTCTTTTGGTCACCCTGGCTAGTCTCGAATGACTACTCTGCCATGTTGGTTTATATTTGATTAAATTAACATCAAACAATTTACTTTCCATTAACTTACTATTGAAATAATCTACCAGCAAATCTTCTTGGGCTTAGGACCCCAAACTTATGCCATCCCAAGGGAGATATTAAAATCACCACCTACCACTAGATTTTTCACTTGCATAAAGGATTTTTCCGGTAACGAGTTCTAGAAAGAGACACTGACTTGGAAGGGACTGTAGAAATTAATAATAGAGAGATCCAGCCTGAAATCCACCAAGAAAAATTCTTCCCCCAGAGTCATCTCAAAGCCCCAAGAGTTTAAAATCCTAAATTTACTCATCCTGAAACCTGTTGCAAGATCGTCTGATCTACTTTGAGTATTAGAGGTCAAAGAGAACCACCCTAGGAACATCTTATTAAGAGCTTATGAAAATGTTTCTACTCCCTAAGGTTTCATGGAGAATCATGATATCTGGACAGGTATCTTGAATAATTCTTTTGAAAGCTATTTTGTTGGGCACTAGCTAAGCCTCTACAATTTAAAGAGAGTGTTATCATTTAGATACCTCTACTGGGGCTTGCGCTTCTCTAAGCGCCCCTTCCAAGGAATTTTTTTTCTATCATATTTATCTAGTTGTGATTTCAACTGAGGTTTTTATATTTTTGACTTACAACCTCTCGATTTACCAAGGCCACAGGTTGCCAACACCTCCCCAAGACCCCCTACCAGTACACTAGGGGCCTCTTTTGTTGATATAGGGCACATGATGTAGCATGGAGGGGGAAAAAGTGTATATGAATTATTAGGGATAGACTCATCAAAGGGATTAACCACAAGAATGGAGATTACTATGTTGTCTAGGGGATCATAAAGAGTGCTAAGTAGAGGACTGACAAAACAAATAGGTCTGGAAGGACCAGGCCCAATAATAATTGCAAGCAACAAAGACATAAGAGATATAAGATAGGAGGTCGAGGGAAATATTGTACCCATAGTTTGGGAGGGATGTCCACGTTTTATTTGATCTTCTTGTGCTTCTAGCATATTATGGGGTCTATCTTCCTCTGCCACTTGATGAGTCTCACCTTAAAATTACTCTACCTCCAATTCCATATGGACTGGGGGTAGCTCCCTCTGACCACCCACATCCTGTACCTCAGGGTCACCTTCCTCCATACTCTCATCTGCCCTATCCTCCCTCGCCATATTATTGTGCCTCCTTTTTCTTTTAAACCCCAACGAATAGTCTCATGTAAGGTGGACATGTTTGTGGTAGTAGTGATCAAAAAAGGGAAAATCTTCATAATCGATCTTCTGTACATCACTATATCCTTGAAGGCATAGTTCCAGCTTTTCAAATAGGCCTTCCCTTAGGCCCTGTTTTACAAGAATTATGGACACTATCCTAGTTTTTGAGGAAATGAATGACATATTGGCCTCTAGAAACACACCTACGTTGTTACCAATGGCCTTGAAGACGTCCTATGTCCAAAATTGAGGGCAAAAACATGGTAAACAAACCCATACTAGAACCTCTTTGAGCCTTCCCGCTCGTGTCAAAAAGAGGGGTCCATATTTTAAATAAAATTGGGGAGGATACGATACTCTAGTTTTGATCAAGCACCCAATGCAAAGCTTCTGGGTTTTTAAAACGTATCATAAACGATCCTCATACAAGAACTATAATTTCAAATTCTCGTTCCGGTGAGTCAGTCCAAAAAATTGATATCCATGCAACTTTTTTGTTTGCTAAAAAGTATTTACCTTTTTCCCTCCCTATGAGGATGTGTTGCGACATTGCCATGGTTGTGTCAAGGAAAATATCCACCCCAAGGACTAGTTTTTAGTCTTTCGACTTTTTCCTAATACATTTTCTGTTCTCCCTCTTGGAGCCCGACCTTTGATTATTCTCTTCATCTAATGTAGTATCCTATTCATTTACTTCTTGACACTATACCTACGAATTCAGGATCTCTCCCTTCACAAGCCATTCTTTTAATACTTTGGGCCTTTGGAGCCCTTCATTTCTCCTCAAATCCTATTGGGTCCCTTCATTTTCTTGAAATCCTTGATGTATCGGGCATGACTCATGTGTCGATACTCCCAAAGCCTCTAGATCTGACGACAATCCATTTTCCTATACTTCTACATCATTTGGTTCGTCTTCCACTGGGGTTTAACCAACATATCATGTTCTTACATAATCATTGACTACCTTTTAGAATCATACTTATTTTAAACCCTCACCTCCTAAACCCTCCCCAACCTTTCCCTCCTGTATAACTCCAAGGTGGGCTAAAACTGAGATCTGGCTATTCCTTGATGCTAGGGAAAGAAAACCTCTTACTACAATTCCATTGACATTCAGGTTCGAGACCCCAATGATACATTCTTTAAGACACTGACTACCCTGAAACTTGAAGCTTCAAACGATTTCTTGTAGGCCTTTCATAATCCTGTTAGCTTGAGAAAGAGAGAAAACAAACTCCGAGGGGAGAGTTAAACTTATTAGGACTTCTGACGCTAAGATGTTCCATTCTAAAATTGTTGTTGAAAACCCTTGACCTTCCTGTTGAGGCCTGACCGCTTTCCACAAGTCTCACCACTCGAGGAAACCCTTCCTAGTCTCTAAACCACCAGATAAGCCACCATGTGAAAAATCCTCCCTAGAAACAATCATAGAGATAGTTGGGGATCTAGGTGGAGGCCTTACCTTGGCTATATATTTACTAGTTAGTTCAAGTCCCCAGACTGTCAAGATGTCCTCCGGTTTCAGCTCTAGCTCGACATATTCCTTTGGACTTACCATTTTTACCCCATATAAGAAATTCATTTACCCTCCATACTGTAGAAATTTTCACTGTAGATCAACAGATTATGCAATAAACTAAAGCAAAATACAAGATCTACTTCTACAACAAACTTTGCAGAAGCTTAATCGAATATGAGCAAGATCAATTAGAACACATATAATTGAGAATGAGAAATCAATCACACATGAACACAGAACAATAACCTGGGGAAAGCCTCAGCCTAAAACCCCAATCTCTGTATTATCATACAAGTGGAAATATGTTCAGATTACAAAAAGAATCAGCTCACAAGCTATCTTTCTCTCTCTGCAATCCAACTGCTAATCATTTATAGTCAAAGGCTTCTCACAAACCTTCTCCTCTACCCTCCAAACCTCCTATTTCCTTGCGCAGTTTTCCTTGGGGTCCAGTGCTGCCACCTGTGTGAATTGGCCTCTTCACACACTCACCAACCTCTGATCTAACTGTGCAATCCTGAAGGAGATAATTCCTTCTGCATGGATGAGTTTCCTATATAGGAAAAATCCTCCAACTGATAGTACACTGTCCCTTCCTTTGATCTCAACTGGGTCTCTGACTGAAATGACATGCATGAGTTATTTATGAGAGAACATTCAACTATCTGAAGTGCAGCAGTTACATGCATGCATGCATTAACTAACTGAACTCACAATTAGTTCAAAAAACTATTTGAACTAATCTAACTAGAATTAACTTAGTTAACTGAGCTAACTAATTACAACTCAAATTACAACTCATCCTTATCTCTTTAACTGAGGGATAAATTCCTTAATCAATGGAGAAACTGTTGCATGTCTTCACATAGACTTCATGTTTTATTTTCTACAACTAATTAACTCAAGATGAATTAATTAATTATTTTACAAACAAATGCTAAGATCAAATTTGAATTTTTACTTCTTTATTTTAGTTCAGGGACTAACTAAAATAGGAAGGTATCCCAAAATGCTATTTATAGCAGTACTAAATTTAGCACTTCTATATTTAGCAATACTTGTTGCTATTTTCAACACATACCTCGATTAGCCTCACCTAGAAATCCTAGCCTCATTGTGAGTAGGGAGTAACAACACTTCACAGAGATGAATGTGAAACCTCAACTGGAAAGAAGCCTTTATACCTCTAAACCATCCTTTGTCCTGATCAAACCCGTAGTCTTCAGTCATCGTGACTCGATCTAATAGTCGTACTCTCCACCAATCAAAGTTGCATCAAACCCTAGGAGGCACTGCAGAGCCTCCATCATCATCCACCATAATATGATAAAAAATTGTTAATATTTTGAAGTTAAGACTTTTTTACATATTTATATATCATTAATTAATTTAGGATGCAATATTTTATAAATGTATTATAAATAAAAATTTTAACACTTTTTTTTTATCTATACTTCAATGCACAACAAATAATTGACACTAAAAAGAATTAATTTTAAACATTTGACAAAAAAATATACATTTTGAATATAGATATAATTAAAAAAATACATATTTTGAGAGGATTTTGCTTAAAATGACATGTCAAATAATGGAATTTTATGGAAAAAATTAAATAAAAAAATAAAAATAAAAAGGTTTAAAAAATAACAATTTTTTTTTAACTTTCTATGAATTTTATATGAAAAGGCGATAGTTTTTAAAGTTTGTTTTTGCCAAAAATAATGATTCATATTAAAATTAAAGTAAAAATAAAATAATAAAAGTATTAATCAGAGAACAACAATAAATGAATACTTACTCTTATAATAAAGTCTTAATGTCAAAACATTACAAGTATAATTTGTTTCCAAAATTGAGCTTCTTTTTCAAGCATAACTTAAAACTAATCAACAATATCATATAATTCAAATTCATCATCTTCAAGAGCCTCATTATCATTTTCTTCCATGGAATTATATGCTTTTGTTGGGTAATTTTCCTCTTCCATTGGATATTTGATGTACATAATCATCCTAAATTATTCCTTTCCAATCAATCCATCTAACGTGTTTGAGGTTCCTCTGATTTTTTTGACACATGTGATTCATTAAAATGTCCTTTCCTCAAACCAACTTCTTCCATTGCATCTATAAGAGCTTTAATTGCAGTGATTTTTTGATGAATAACATTTCATTATACTTGGTCATTTTTAAAGACTATGCAATTTCTTCCTTTTGGTAAACAACATGTTAGTGTTGTACCTAATCACCAATTACAAAAGAAAAAATTGAGAGAATTAGTATAAAAGCATAAATTAAAAAATAATAAAGATTGAAGTTTGATTTATATCATAAATCTTACCTAAACCTAAGAACAAGTCCATAACCTAATATCTTTCATTTGAACATAAATATAAAAGAAAATTAATTAGTTCTTGTGACTTTTGATGCATGTTAACAATCTATCCTTTCATGTCTTTTTCTTCATATGTTAGTTTCCTTACTACGACATTATAAGCCATTATTTGACTATAACTTTTCCCATCTACTTTATTAAGGAGAATAGATTTATAACTATCATCTTTTGTCTAGGATGCAATATGTACCATCTCAGAATCACTTATAACAGGATGACCTCTAGAAATAATAAGATTCGGCTTTTGTCTATGACATGAAATAGTAAAATTCAGTTAACCTATACATAATTATATAGTTTTTGATATTAATCACTAAACATATAATTTCTTACCATGAAAGATGCATTCTTGTGTTCGCATTTCCCTTGAAGCTAGATAGTAATAATCCTAATTTTGTATCTGAATGAAAAGCCACAAATCTCTAAAGTGGTAATGTTGTCACTTCTAGAAATCCCATAGCCACTTTATTGAAAGCTCGGTAACTATAAGGCTTACTATCATACCTGAATGTTTTACAAAATTGAAACCATGAAGAATATATGCAAATAACTAAGGAGTATTCCTTTTTAGGAGCAAGATTTGCAATATTTTCATAATCACTTAATGTCATATTATATTTTATAGTGTCGAGCCCATTCTAGATGTAGTGATCAAGGATAGAATAAATTTTCAAATTTTCAAATTGTTGCTTCATTTTCCTTTCAAAGTTAACTTTTTGAATGACACTTTTGAAATTCTATGGAACTCTCTCTCCATTCCTCTTTGACATATTTAATGAAATAGACAAATATATCTATAAGTAATAAAATGAAAAATCATTTACAAATGAATAAAATGAATGAACTAAATCAATACACCTTTCTTAAGGTGTGTTATGTGGAATTTTGCATCTACGGATAAATACAATTTCCCTAGGTGGGTGGCTACACCTAGAAGATAAATAAGACACGTGACCTACTTGTTATCTTTCGCTTTCCCTTTGTCTCCTTTGTATGGCTCCTATCGCTCCTTCTCGAACTTAATCCGCTTGACAAGTACCTGCAATCATAAACAGAGGACAAAAACCAATCAAAGCAAGAGATTTATCTATTATAAGAAAATGGAATCGAAAGAATTTACACATATAGTCATCATACATAAAGAAAAGAATATGGGAAAAGGTGTAAACATCTTTATTAAGTAGAAGGAAGAGTTACAACCATGAAATCCGATCTAATGTCACTCCTCCAGCTTGAGTTCCATCCAACATCACATCAAAAGCACAACACTTCGACAACACAACAATACTTGCTTATAATCTCAATCCTCACATCAACAGTATCTCCTTACAAATTCTCAAAGTCTAGCCCTTGATCACTTAGATGCATGCTCAAATTATAGGAAAATGGAGGTGGTTTGGTCATAAATGAGGGTATTGAATGGCCTTCCAAAATTAGAGTTAGTTTCCATGGAGGAAGGGATGAGAGGATAGGAGGTTACCTAAATCATTACCTATCCAAATTCAACCTCATAGGAGATGATAAGTGTGGGAATCTTCTAGAATGCTCCAAAAGGTAAGAATATTCCCAAAACCCTATGAAGAATTCACTCAATCTGGCCCAATGCAGGTCAAAGTGGGCCTAAGTGCATTGAAATGCACCCTTACTTGGGCCTGCCTGCACTGAAGCGCATTTACCCCTGACCAAGGCTGCGCTAGTCCCTTAAGGATGCATTTATGGAGGGCTTCAGGCCAGGAAACTTTCAGGGAAGGAGGCATTCAAAGTGATGACTTGTCTAGGGAATGTAGCAACTGGATTATGGTTTGGTGAGCCCTAATAGTAATGATCTGAATGTTGGGAGTGATGTGACCAAATAGATCTATAACAACTGCACCCTAAAGCATGAAGTCTAAAATGATAATGTCGATTGATATGCTTTACAATGTGATGAGGAGGTTCCGAAGCGGATGGTGACCTGCATCAATTACAATACATAATATCATGATATTTTGGATTTTTCATGAATTGTTGAGGGAAGGCATACCCATGATCAACATATAAACTTTTCATTACATGTACATAAATGTTTGTCTATAGATATAGATCCATGATAGGATGACCATATGTGTAAAACCATTTTAAAGATGATTTAGTGCTTTCCTGAAATCGCAGGTTGGATGGATGAAACTAGATCCCGAGTCTTCTATCTCATTAAATCGTTCACTCAAGTACAAGTCTAAACATGTGAATATGTGATCTGAAGTCGAACATGGGAAGACACCGTCTAATTACCAGCCAATGATGTAATCCGTTAACAGATGCAGGAGAAATCACCGATAATGATAATGATTCTCAAGGTACTGCAGTACATTCTGCATGATGTGAATGGATGTTTTTATGTCAAACACCATACAAAGTCTTTCAGTCGAAGGCCAATGATGTCAACCTATTGTCGGAAGTGAGAAACTTGCCATTGATGTATGCAAGTCCCAAGGTACTAAAAGTGTGTTTCCAAGTCAACTTCTTGGATACCATGCTGATGTCAACAAGAAGTGACTCATCGCAGGAGGGCCTTGATGTATCCCACATTAACGACACGAAATGAGTGTAATGATTTTTGGAGATGGAATGTGATTGAAGACACAAGGTTTAGGAATGGCGGTCATGAAAATGAAGGTTTATGAGTATTACAAAGGATTAATTTAATTGAGTGACTTCTCTTGAACATGTCGGCGACACTGAATGAATTGGAAACATTGACCCAAAACCAAAGTAATGGATGGTATGATAAACCATAGGTATGATAACCATCAAGTAGATAACCTAACCCAAGTAGTCACAGAGATGAAGTGAAAGTGTCATGTTCAAGAGTGACCTACTACCATAAAGTGGTTTACCCCTCTTCCCATTTTCCCTAGTCATTGCTGACAAATACCTCTTTATTTTTTATAAAGCTTGAGGAGGATAACATAAGATTTTTGTATAATTCCACCCTTCAGGTGAATCCATCACTATGTGATGTTTTAGCGAGCCCAGTGAAGGTGAAACTCGGTCTTGTCATGATGGACAATTTTGTCGCTATTTGATTTTTTAACGATTTTAATGACAATGATAACTCGGTCCTTTTCATGTTTAGAGAGTTTGAAAAGGGACAAAAATAAAACTCCACAAGTTCTTTTTCATAGATTTGTCTCTCAAGTCCGAAAAAGCATAAAATAATACGAGAGAGAACTTATTAACCATGTTCAATCAACATATTCCTTTATTGTAAGTAATCTATCTTAGTCCGGAAAAGGGTTAAAATTATACTGAGTAGATGTCATTTCCAATCCGTTTACGAGCTAAAAAGGACAAGCGCTCGACAATCTTTTCATATTTTGAGAGTCTAAAAAGAGCTTAAAGAGGACTCCACTTTGAGGAACGAGTGGTGTCTAGGTTAGCAGTTCGTTCCAGTGATGGTGGAGCTTCTCAAAACATGTTAATTTATGTGAAGAGGTTGGCTAATAAGACCACTCATTGCAACTGTTCCTCAAAAAGGGTAAAAGAACCAAGTGAAAGCGTATGATTGGCCAAGTAGATAGTGACGATGGAAGGAAAAAAAACCAAGGCTCATCTTACAGAAGAGGTTGACAGAATTGCAATCAAAAGCGTTAAAATGAAAATGGGTTCATTTTTACACAAGCTTGAACCATAGGGAACTATGCTTGGATTCATTTTCATGTTTACACAAGCTTGAAACGAAAAACTATGCTTGGATTCAGTTTCATGTTTACACAAGCTTGAAACAAAAAACTATGTTGGGATTTAGTTTACATGCCCCCAGCATGATGACTCGATTCTAGGTGCATGCCCCCCAAGCTTCATTAAATTCACCTAAGTAGACTACTCGTGGCTATCAGGTGGATGGAATGAAGGTTCATTTATGAGATCAAGTGAAAGACTTGATTGGGATTTTATGAGATCTAACCAAAGACTCGAATTGGAACTTTGCTCCAGGGGACCTTGTTTCTTTTTTTTAATGAGCTTGACACAAGACGAGGAACTCTGCTGAGATTCCTTATTTCATTTTTTAACGAGATTGACACAAGACAAGGAACTCTACTCATATTCCTTGTTTCATTTTTTAACCAGCTTAACACAAGACAAGGAACTCTACTCATATTTCTTGTTTCATTTTTTAATGAGGTTGACACAAGACTAGGAATTATCCTCGTATTCCATGTTTCATTTTTTAACGAGCTTGACACAAGACAAGGAACTATGATCATATTCTTTGTTTCATTTTTTAAGGAGCTTGAGACAAGACAAGTAACTATGCTCGTATTCCTTGTTTCATTTTTTAACGAGCTTGACACAAGACAAGGAACTATGCTCAGATTCCTTGTTTCATGTTTTAACGAGCTTAACACAATACAAGGAACTATGCTCATATTCCTTGTTTCATTTTTTAACGAACTTGACACAAGAAAAGGAACTCCGCTCATATTCCTTGTTTCATTTTTTAATGAGGTTGATACAAGACCAGGAACTATCCTCATATTCCTTGTTTCATTTTTTAACGAGCTTGACACAAGACAAGGAACTATGCTCTGAGACCTGTTTCATTTTTTAATGAGGTTGACAAAGTAAAAGAACTATCCTCATATTCCTTGTTTCATTTTTTAATGAGGTCGACACAAGACTAGGAACTATCCTCGTTTCCTTGTTTCATTTTTTAATGAGGTTGACACAAGACCAGGAACTATCTTCATAAGTTGTTTCATTTTTTAATGAGGTTGACACAGGAAAAGAACCATCCTCATAACTTGTTTCATTTTTTAATGAGGTTGACATAGGAAAAGAACCATCCTCATAGGCTGTTTCATTTTCTAATGAGGTTAACACAGGAAAAGAACCATCCTCATAAGATGTTTCATTTTTTAATGAGGTTGACATAGGAAAAGAACCATCCTCATAAGTTGTTTCATTTTTTAATGAGGTTGACACAGGAAAAGAACCATCCTCATAAGCTGTTTCATTTTTTAATGAGGTTGACATAGGAAAAGAACCATCCTCATAAGCTTTATCACGACCCATAAGAGGTCATGACTTCCAAGAGGTTCTCATCAGATGGGAGAACAATGCTCTGGAAGGAGAGATCTGGTTCGAATGCCCCCAGTAAATAATGTACAACATCATGGAATTGATTGTCAGTTGATGTAGGCATGGAACGGGTTGCCACATAATTGACCAGTGGTGGGGAAGATACCATTGGGGCAAAAGGACCATTTAGGGAAGATGGTTGACTGGAAGCCATGTTTGGACCGGAAATGAAAGTTTGTCAACAGTGACAATTATGCCTTCATGCGAGAAACACATCACTAGAAAGAGTGTTGAAAAAATAGCTCCCATGTCATAAACATAGTCGTGCCCAAGAATTAAATTATAACCTAAAGGGCCTAGAACTACCATCACATTGAGATAAACAATTTTTCCTCCCAAAGTAATAGGCAACTGAGGAAGGATCCCTAATGGTTAGCTGGTTCCTCTGTTAAAAGCCAACAGATTCTAGGTAACAAGCACAGGTGGTAGCGAACTGAATGCTTGCCAAGCGGTGGTGGAAACGATACTCACAGATGCACTTCATCTATAATAGTGTTAGGTACAACCATATTAAAAACATGTACTATGATTTGGAAAGGCACATATGAAGGAAGACAACATCTTTCTAGTCGATTCCAATCAAAGAAAGTGACCAGACTACCTGGAGGGGGTACTGTAAGAACGAGAGAATTACCCCCTTGAGTTACGAAAATGGGAGGATTTTCCTCCTGTATTGATGGAACAGGAGGGTTGCCTCCAAGATTATTTGAATATGAACAAATGAAAAGAACTTGAGTGGTATCATACTCACTCTCTACAGGAAAGGTACAATTAAATGAAGGTGAAATCAGGTCAACTATTTCCTCGACCTGTGATTGGTCAAGTATAGACTCATGGGATTCACATTCAGAGAGAGTGGGTTTGACCGACAGTTGATTTGGGTTAGTTAATTCATCCACTAGTGAAGGATTAAGGGAGAGTCTCCTGTAACCAGATGGAAGTTGTTGTGGAGAAGTAGGACGGTTATCCAACACTTTTTTGGCTTCATCCAGATAGGGAAAAGGGTGAATGAGGTGATTCCCTTCACATAACCTATAAGGAAACTTAACTTTACCCTTCTTTCCATGAACTTTACTACCACTAGTTGATGGTGTGTCACCAGCATTATCTCCAGAAGTTGATGACATAGGATGATGTGAATGAGAATACCATTCTTCTAAGATCTTAGGAATACCAAAGCAATTTTGAAGAAGATGGTCTCTCGTACAAAGTTTGCAAGGATATCGAAGTTTGCGAGGCTTATCAGATGGTTTCTCATCAGAAGTTTCATTCGAGGCAATGGTTTCTTGGTTTCCCACTGCTGAATTTGCTTCTTCTTCTTCTTCTTCCCTTTCTTCTTCTTCTTAGCCACCTGTTTATTAGTGTTAATACTTTCACCAGGCGAAGAGGAAGAATGGGAGGAAGAAACAACCGATGAAGAAGGAAAAGGGTCAACTTTAAGATCAACTGGAGGTTGATTTTTTCCAGTTGGAGGAGTACTCAATTGCGGAGAAATCAAGACATTTTGAACCAAGGAGGTTGAAAACAACCATACTATTAAGCCAATGGTAAATTTCGGAAGGGACAATGTAACCATATAAGGAGCACCAATATTTCCGAAAGGAGGAAAAGGACTAGGATTCCCATCAAAAGGAATTCCTTGATCGGCAGACTCCAGAGTTGTTGCCATATGTTTCAACCTAAGATCAACTGAGGAGTGACGTGGAGGATGTTATCTGCAGTCAATTAATTTTAATTTAATCAAAATAACATAACAAAACAAAAGAGGGATAATCTAGGCAAAAGGATTACTGGGCAACTGTGAATTGTAGAATACCTCCCGGTGAACCGAGAAGTACGGGTAGGAAATCTCCTTGAATGTTGTGTTCGATGTATCACAGTGTACAAGGAGAAGGAATTAGTTACCTATGGATGGATAACAACCTAGTGTAGTCCTCCCATATATACCCGAAAGTACGTGGAGGCCCAATACGTGTTAGCATTGTCTATTGCGAAACCGCATAGTGAGAGAATTCCTTTATACTTTACGTATTGTAACACTGCCCTATATACCCGAAGGTATGTGGATGAGCTATGGTATCCTCACATATGTGGAATGAGGTATCACACTCGGAATGTATCGCAGACAAGTTAGCGACAACTGATATGTTTTACGATGCCGGAACACGTCGCTAGCCTAAACCTATAAATGTTATGTGTTAAGTTACAATGCTCCATTAGTTTAATTGAGATAAGTTTTAAGTTGATCTTCTAAAGAATTTTCCTTTCAAGGTTCACCATGTGATGTATGTTTGCAATTCCTAGAATGCAACTAACATGAGAAACATTCTTTCATTCAATTAATAATGAAAACCGTAGCTAGTAATGGATAGAGCAATCAGATATTTGACAAAGAGTAAAGAGCAAAGCTAATGCAATTTCCCTAGATATTCCTATCAAGCATTCACAAACTACAATATGAAAAATGCAAGTTTTTGTTTTCAGTCCCTATAGTGTTTAGATGAACAAAAGGAACTAGATGCACATACAACCAATCAATATTTTTGCAAGAAACGAAGGCTTTACGACAATTCCTTTTCGAAATAAATGAATACTTTTACGACACTTTCCTTTTAGAAAAGATTAATCGACTATAAACTAAATTTGACAATGAATTGATAATGATAAAGGAAACTCTTAAGAAACACTAAAAAATCAAGGTCAAAGTAGGGCTAGGAGAAGAGATACAAGTTGATTTTAGAACCATAGAAACATTGATCTTTAAAAAAACAACTTCAGAATCAAAATTGAAAAAATCCAAGCCAAAGATGGGTTTTAAGCTTAATGAGGATCAATGCAAGTCAGAGTGGGAGTAACTGTGCTGCAGAGAACTATCTCTAAGCCAAGGGTGCTCTACAGATCACTGTCCCTTGACCAAGCCTGCACTAGTGCCACAGAGGCCAATCAAAAGACATCTAACCTTAATGTTTTGACCAAAAACACTTCAAAAAGACTGAAATAAGATCAATGAAAGCAATTAAAGTCTACTAGGGTGTACTAGAATGAAGGTAACTACCCGAAACGATGATTGTTCCCCAGCGGAGTCGCCAATTTGTTATGTGGAATTTTTCATCTATGGATAAATACAATTTCCCTAGGTGGGTAGCTACACCTGGAACAACAGATTTAAAGCGTTCATCCTTTTTCTATAGAATATAAATAAGACAGGGGACCTACTTTTTATCTTTCACTTTCACTTTGTCTCCTTTGTATGGCTCACATCGCTCTTTCTCGAACTTAATCTACTTGACAAGTACCTACAATCATAAACAAAGGACAAAAACCAATAAAAGCAAGAGATATATCTACTATAAGCAAATGGAATTGAAAGAATTTACACATATAATCATCATACATAAAGACAATAATATGGGAAAAGGTGTAAACAAATTTATTAAGTAGAAGGAAGAGTTACAACAATGAAATCCGATCCAATGTCACTCCTCCAGCTTGAGTTCCATCCAAAATCACATCAAAAGCACAACACTCCGACAGCATAACAATACTTTCTTACAATCTCAAACCTCACACCAACAGTATCTCCTTACAAATTCTCAAATTCCAGCCCTTGATCACTTAGATGAGTGCTCAATTTATAAGAAAATGGAGGTGGTTTGGTCATAAATGAGGGTATTGAATGGCCTTCCAAAATTAGAGTTAGTTTCCATGGCGGAAGGAATGAGAGGATAGGAGGTTACTTAACTCATTCCCTATCCAAATTCGAGTTCATAGGAGATGATAAGTGTGGGAATCTTCTAGAATGCTCCAGAAGATAAGAATATTCCCAGAACCCTATGAAGAATTCGCTCAATCTAGCCTAGCGTAAGTCAAAGTAGGCCTAAGTGCACTGAAATGCACCCTTACATGGGCCTACCTGCACTGAAGCGCATTTACCACTGACCAAGGTTGCACTGGTCCCTCAGGGAGGCATTTCTGGAGGGCTTTAGGCCAGGAAACTTTTAGGGAAGGAGGAATTCAAAGTGATGACTTGTCTAGGGCACTAATAGTACTAATCTGAATGTTGGGATTGATGTGCCCAAATGGATCTGTAACAAGATGACAAAACATGTTTTAGTGTTGTTGTAGAAATTGCATCTAGATAGTTGCGCTTGACATCATCCCATCTCTCTTCATTCATCATTTTAACTATTTCTTCTTGTGTTCCCATATAAACCTCAGGATTGGATAAATAAAATGAATAATGTTATAATGATATCTATAATAAATACTATCAACAATAAAATGTTAGAATGGAAAAAATTGTAATCCAAAAATAAATAAAAATAACTCAACAAACCTAATTTTTTAATTCACTACACATTTCTTCCATTGATAATTCACCCGAATTAACATGGGATAATATTGCTATGACAATAATTTCATCATTCACTCCTTGTATTTCTCTCCAAGGTATGGTAATCATATCTTTTGGAATATTCTTGATTCAAGGACCTTGCTTACTAGTGCTACATTTTAAGGATTTTGACTTTTTAACCCTGTGATTTTTTATGATTAATGAAAAAAAAATTACATGTTGCAGGTGCTTGAAATCATTCCATCATATAGTCAAACACCGATGACCATAAGTTCATACAAAATAATCAACTAAATAGATGAAAAAAAAAGGTTAAACTTTTCTCCATTTCTTCTTTTCAACCTTTCGCCATTCTCCTTGAGATGGCATGGATGAGACAATGGCTAGCTGATTTCCTTCTTCTATTCTTGCAGTTTCCTTATCTGAATCAGAATTTCAGATGCATGATGAAATTTGTAGCTGCTAGAATCCTTTACCTCTGGTATCCTTAACTTTGGAGTAACATTTATCTTATCCCATTACATTTATCTTAAAATTCACTATGAATAAATTTGATCCCTCAGATGAAAGTCACGAACATTCTATACTCATTATATGTATTATTTGTCCAAATGGGAAATGTCATCCACCCATGGTATTTATCCACCCATGAAATTTTCCCATGGTATTGTAAGTGACATCTACGAATGCTATTCATTCACCCATGATATTTTCCCATGGTATTGTAAGTGGCATCTGCCATTGGTATTCATCCTACCATGGTATTTATCCACTCATGGAATTTACCCATGGTATTGTAAGTGACATCTACCCATGGTATTCATTCACCCATGGTATTTACCCACCCATGGAATTTACCTGTGGTATTGAAACAAAAAAAGGTTGTAAGTAACAAGCCACATTTTGTAAAAGGACAAATTGTCCATCACAATATAGCCTTTATAGTTATCATCTGTTTTAATAAAAAAAAAGTTTCTTTTTGGTTTTGTTATTGTGTGTTCTCCTTTTTTCTTCTGGCTTTTAATTATTTTAGATCTTGGGCCTCCCCTGAAGATCCAGATCAGTGGTATCAGATTCAGGTTATGGCTCCATGGGAATGAGGTTTCGACGCATATTTCAGTTTCAATTGTTTTCATAAATGTAGAATTTTGTAGAATTTTTCCTACAAATTATCTAGCTTTGATACCATGTAGAACTTTTTCTACAAATAAGCTAGCTCTGATACCATGTAGAAATTTCCCACCTGTAGATCACCTGGCAATGCAATGTACTAAAGCAAAACACTTGATCTACTTCTACAAACAATTTGGTGGAAGCTTAATCAACCATGAACAACATCAATAAGAACACATATAACTGATAAGAAGGAATCAATCACACATAACACAGAAGAATTTACCCGGGAAAGCACCTACCTAAAACCCCATCTCTGTATTATCATACAAGTGGAAATATAGTTCAGATTACACAAATCCTTAGCTCGGAAGCTATCCAGCTCTTAGTACAATCCCTCTGCTACTCATAGATAGTCAAAGGCTTCTCACAAACCTTCTCCTCTGCCTTCCAAGCCTCCTATTTCCTTGTGCAGTTTCCTTGGGGTTCAGTGCTGCCACCTGTGTGAATTGGCCTCTTCACACACTCACTAACCTCTGATCGAACTACAAAAACTTGAAGGAGATAAATCCTCATCATGGATGAGCTTCCTTTATAGGAAAAATATTCATCCAACTGATAGTACACTATCCCTTCTTGATCTCAACTGGGTCTCTGTTTGAACTGACATGCATCAGTTATCCATGAGTGAATACATAGTTATCTGAAATTAATAGTTGTCACATGCATGCAAGCATCAAAAAATTATATCTCATTAATTTAACAACTTGTTAAATTAATCTAACTGAACTTGACTAAGTTAAACTAAGTCAACTGAACCTCTCAATATAGAACTCATCCTTAATTCCTCAATCAGTGGAGCAAATCAAGGACACATTCTCCAATTAGTGGGGAAATAATTGCATGTTCTCACAAAGAGTTAAAATTTGCTTTTCCTTAACTAATTAACTCATGGAGAATTAATTAATTAATGTTCCAAACTGCTGGTAAGACCAAATTTGAATTTACTTCCTATAGATAGACCAGGGACTGCTATAAATAGGAAGGGACCCATAAATGTTATTTTTAGAAGATGTTATTTTTAGTAGTTTCACCTCTCACCCAAGGTGGCCAAAATGCTCATTGGGCAAACTGCTAATTTTAGAAGTGCTATTTTTAGCACTTCCTAAATTTAGCATTTCTTGTTGCACACTTTTCAACACTCCCTCTCAACAAGAAAGGCTTCCTCTCGAACCCGAATCTGTAACTCTGGAATGTTCTGCATGCAACACATCTACGAAGTGCGGTTACTCCAACAACTCTCAGAACAAAAAAAACTCCCAACTGACCTCCCTGTTGGGCTAGAAACCTACTCTGATGCTGAAGCTCTACCTACTGTTGACAAGTGCTCCCTCTCTGACCTTTGCGCTACTGTAACATCTCCATGCATCTCACACCGTTGCACCCTTCTCTGTGCTACCCTGCACTGTGCAACACACTTGTGTCTCTTGCATTGCTGCAGCTTGCATGCTCTGCGCTGTCCTGGGATTCCCTGCACTGTAGCTCTCACTGCCACTGCATCCGCATTTGTCTCTACCCAATTAGTCAATTCTTGCTACTCCACATTGGGGCTCCCGTCACAAGGTCTCATCCAAGAGGTTGGGTACCTCAAGGATCCTACCCCTCCGCCTTGGGACGATCACTCTATATCCCCCCACCTCCTCCTTGGAGGTATGGTTGCATGTGATCCCTCTACCCACCTGGCTCGAAGTTTCCCCCTACTAGAGGTCTCTGCATGAGTATATGTCTTTACTCGATCTCCACTCAGCTTCCCCTATTGTGGCTGCTCCACAACCTCCTGAAGCTGTTGCACCAAACATGGCTCCTCTACAATTGTCTAAGACTTCTTCTAGGTCTACATGTTGAGAGGTAATTTACTCTCCCTCTCAACCACCAAGTATCTAACCTTTCCCTTGCTCCTCAAGGCTTTGCATGCATCTTGTACCTCAATTGCATACAGGTTCTTGGCTAGCACACCAATCTATTTCCACTTTCCCGTTGTCACGAAATTTTCTAGAAAAAGAGCTGATTTGAAATCAGCGATACCTCCCTCATCCGAACTCCAATTCAGCAGATTTTTTTTTTTTTTTTGGGTATATTTCCACAAGGAATCCAAGTCTGCTATTTGTTTCTAAAAATTTTCTACAGAAATTTTCAGATCTGCTCTGTAAACTCTCGACCCAAAACACAAAACTTTGAAATCTTTTCTCAGTATACTGTTCTCTCCTTGATCACCTGTGCTCTGATACCATGTAGAATTTTCTAGAATTTTTCTTACAAATCAGCTAGCTTTGATACCATGTAGAACTTTTTCTACAAATCAGCTAGCTCTGATACCATGTAGAAATTTCCCACCTGTAGATCACCTGGTAATGCAATGTACCAAAGCAAAACACTTGATCTACTTCTACAAACAATTTAGTGGAAGATTAATCAACCATGAGCAATATCAATAAGAACACAAATAACTGATAAGAAGTAATCAATCACACATAACACAGAAGAATTTACCCAAGAAAGCACCTGCCTAAAACCCCATCTCTGTATTATCATACGAGTGGAAATATAGTCCGGATTAAACAAAGCCTTAGCTCGAAAGCCTCCTATTTCCTTGTGCAGTTTCCTTGGGGTCCAGTGCTGCCACCTATGTGAATTGGCCTCTTACACACTCACTAACCTTTGAACTAACTGCACAAACTTGAAGGAGATAAATCCTCATCATGGATGAGCTTCCTTTATAGGAAAAATATTCATCCAACTGATAGTACACTGTCCCTTCTCTAATCTCAACTGGGCCTCTGTCTGAACTGACATGCATCAGTTATCTATGAGTGAATACACAGTTATCTGAAAATAATAGTTGTCACATGCATGCAAACATCAACAAACTATATCTCATTAATTTAGCAATATGTTAAATTAATCTCACTGAACTTGACTAAGTTAAACTAAGTCAACTAATCCTCTCAATATAGAACTCATCCTTAATTCCTCAATCAGTGGAGCAAATCAAGGACACATTCCCCAATTAGTGGAGAAATAATTGCATGTTCTCACAAAGACTTCAAGTTTTCTTTTCCTTAACTAATTAACTCATGGAGAATTAATTAATTAATATTCCAAACTGCTAGTAAGACCAAATTCGAATTTACTTCCTATAGATAGACCAGGGACTACTATAAATAGGAAGAGACCCATAAATGCTATTTTTAGAAGATGTTATTTTTAGCAGTTTCACCTCTCACCTAAGGTGGCCAAAATGCTCATTGGCCAAACTGCTATTTTTAGAAGTGCTATTTTTAGCAGTTTTATTTTTAGCACTTCCTAAATTTAGCATTTCTTTTTGCACACTTTTCAACAATAAATATTCAACAAAATTCATGCACGTACTACGATTTCCACAAAGCACTTTCTTGGGCAAAGCGTGATTTTTTTTCTTCATGTTTTTGCAGGAATTTTTTGGGCTGCGAGTTTGCAGATTAGATCTGCATTTTTTCATGAAAAAATTACAAAAACAAATAACATATCTATATTCCTTGTGAAAAAATACCCAAAAAAAAAAAATGGCTGAATAGGAGTCCGGATGACGGAGATATCGCTGATTTAAAATCAACTGTGTTGCCGAAATTTTTCTGACAATAATTCATGGATGGTGGCTCTCCTATCATTTTTCATAGTTTTTGTGAATAATTTCAAAAAAATGATTGAAGATCTGAGTTCCTCCTGAAAAATTACCTAATTTCACAAAAAAATTGGTCGAATCGAAGTTCGGACGACGGAGATATCGCTGATTTAAAATCAACTATTTTATTAGAACTTTTATGAGACTGGACAATTGCAATGTGAATATGAGTTTCCAGAGTGTCATAAAAGGATTTCAATCACATGGGAAGATGCATAATGGTCATTCTATTTCCAAAAACATGTTATACTAAATATTCTCAGTTATATTGACTGAGTTATGCCAATTTTAAATAAGTTTTTATATCTGGAGCAACATTTGGAGCGAGTTCCCTTTGGAGACGTGCCCTCCAACCCTGCTTTAATAGACACCTCCTTCAAATTCATCAGTTTTAGAATAGCAGCATCCGACTTGGGTTCTATGGAGGCATTCCCTCCCACCCCAGGCTATGTAGGCGCTTGCTACTTCATCAACAATCAACATCACATTCAGGGTCAGCCGCACAAAATCCTTATCATCGAAGTCCATTTTCTAGGCTGCACCCTGTTAGTATCACAGTTGGTCACAATCATTACAGGGTATCTCTATAATTGGATCTTCATTTTTCATGTTTATGGGTCATTCTCAAACCCACACTTCATCAAAGTCCATTTTCTAGGCCGCACACTATCAGTAACACCCAAGGATAATTTTAGGGGCGAATGTTCGCCCTTTGGCGAAATTAAGGGGTTTTAAATTTTTAGTGGGCGAATATTTTGTATCATAGTACATTTTTACAAATCACCTCAAATAGCCCACCTTATTTTAAGGGAGAGGGTAAAAAAGGTAAATTTAGCCCTTGAAATTAGGACTTACAACCTTCCATTCGCCCATTTTCAAGAATAGGTTTTATTTAAGTGAATCCATTTGCCCATTTTCAAGAATAGGTTTTATTTAAGTGAATCCTATGGGCCAAATACCATATTTATAAAAGAGGTATGGTAAATTAATAAAAATATAAATAAATGAGAGGTATGGTAAATAAATAAAACATTTTTTATATTTACTCCATAAGTCACCTTATATACATGTAAGGGTGTAAACAAATAAAAATATAAGTAAAGTGGATGTATGGTAAATAAATAAAACGTTTTTTATATTTACTCCATAAGTCACCTTATATACATGTAAGGGTGTAAACAAATAAAAATATAAGTAAAGTGGAGGTATGGTAAATAAATAAAACGTCTTTTTATACTTACTCAAAAGGTATGGTAAATAAATAAAAATATAAATAAACTAGACGTATCGTAAATAAATAAAACCTCTTTTTATATTTAGTCCATAACCCTCATTCTATTTATGAAGGCTCAAGAAAGGGTTTTATTTAAGTGAATCCTATGGGCCAAATACCATATTTGTAAAAAAGGTATGGTAAATTAATAAAAATATAAATAAACGAGAGGTATGGTAAACAAATAAAACATTTTTTATATTTACTCCATAAGTCACCTTATATTTACGAACACTCAAAAAATGGGTTATATTTAGGTGAATCCTACGGCCAAAATACTATGGGACAAATACCATGGACTAGATTGTTATTAATACCATGCAAAAAACCATTATTAACCCTAATATTAGATTTAATAAAAACAAAAATGGCACATGGTATTGACCCATGGTATTCACCAAAATGGCATATGGTATTGACCCATGGTATTCACCTGGAATGTAGCCTATTTAAATGGGGGAATTAAACCAGCATGTAGCCTATGCTAAGATTCACTAGGAATTTACAAAGTTTTATTATTTAGTGAAAGACTCGCCAAGATCTTACAAGATTTTATAATTGAGTAAAATATTCGCCATGCTTGGTGAAAGATTCGCCAAAAAATTATATATACATATTATATTATTGATAAAATCGCCTTCCATTTTTCCTATATACCATGGAGATTCGCCCATTTACTATATTTATAAATTTAGGGGGGGTTCTTAAAATTTTCCCTGGTAATACCGTTGGTCACGAGCATTACATAGTATCTCTATCATCGGATCTTCATTCATCACAGTTATTGGTTAACCACACAAAACCCTTCTCTTTAGCGGCTCTTCATATTCAACACAGGCTTCTTAGGAGGGAACTTCATGCAATGGGGACCATTTCTTTTTAAGGAGGGAGGAATGATCCGAATGGAAAATGGCATCCACCCATGGAATTTACCCATGGTATTGTAAGTGGCATCCACCCATGGTATTTTACCATGGTAGTGTATGTGGCATCCACCCTTAGTATTCATCCTCCCATGGTATTTATCCACTCATGGAATTTAACCATGGTATTGTAAGTGACATTCACCCATGGTATTCATTCACCCATGGTATTCATTCACCCATGGTATTTATCCACCCATGGAATTTACCTATGGTATTGTAATAAAAAAATTCTATAAGTAACAAGTCACATTTTGTAAAAGGATAGATTGTCCACCATAATGTAGATTTTACAATTATCATATGTTTTAATATAAAAAAAAGGTTTCATTGTGGTTTTTTTATTGTGTGTTCACCTCTTTTCTTCTGGCATTTCAATTTTTTAGATATCGGGGGCTTCCCCCCAAGATCTGGATCAATTATGATCTCATGCTAACTTTTATTCTATATCCTTTAAACCAACATAAATGATACATTTCACTGCTTGAAAAAATGGCTTATCAAGATACTTTTGCATTAATTATCTTCTAGCCTTTGTATAATTGTTTCCCCTAATCACATAATATTTGTAATCAAAACATTTGGTTCTATCATCGCCTCCTTATTGGGAATCATTGTTGGATCAACAAGAACTACGTAGTCAACCACATGTGCAAATGGATTATAACTTATCAACATTTCCAAGTTATGGACATGAAGGTGCCGTGGTCTAATTTGATATTTAGATTGTCCTTCTATATCTCTATGACATAAAAAAGTAAAATTTTAGTTACCTTGTACATGTTTTTTTTTTAATGATGATGATAATGATGATGATTAATGTCCACTAATACCAATGTGTTCTATTGGAACTTAAGATAGTAATATATTAATTGTGAATCTTTAATATTTATTTCTATGATAAAAAAGAAGGGAAGGAAGCGTTCCTAGAGCACTATAGTTTTCTTGACTTAACAAGTCAAGAAGGTTGGTAGTGTGTCAAACATTTTGGAGATGAGAATGGATGTGGGTAAGATCTAGACAATCCAAAAGAAAGTGTTTTTCATCTTCAACCGTCTTAGTATCACAAAGGTGACAAATTCTTTCATTCCAAGGTGTTTTGGGAATAGCCCAATGCCCAGTTTCACTTCGAAGCTCATGAGAATTAGTTTTTATCTTCGTAATACTCATTTTATTCTTAGCACTGGTCAAGACAAAAAGATAATTTTGGTTAGCAAGAGTGGGGTTGACCAACTCCTTATAATACCTTAGCTTTTTTTTTCCCTCTAGCCCTTTATCATCCCACAACTTATCCTTGAATTTGGAAGTAATAATATTTTTATATTATCATTATTCTCCAAGATGATCTCCTCCTTGATCCCCCAATGGTTGAGCCAGGACTGGCATCCTTATGCCAAACTCATTTGAGTCGGAGGTGGGGGTTTTGGCTAGAGTTAGAAGCAATTTTGAGGAATATCCTAGCTTCCATTTTGTAAAGCTTATTCTTATACATTAGATACCTAAACATAGACATGCTTTATATGGGGTAAAGTCTAGATTCAATAAATAGGATAGGATATGGAGTATTTCCTTTAATCTTGAGGTTGTAGGTTATAAATTGATTTTGGATTAGTTTGATCTTCCTCTACGATTCTCTAGTTATAATAAAACCCCAAACCCCATATCCATATAAAATGAAAAGGGTGATGAGAGCCCCAAAGAGAAACATTATTTTTCTTCAAATCCAAAGATAAATCGACTACGGTTGTTTTCAAGCTCATAATAAGATTTACAGCCTCCAATAATCCTTTTCTCGATGTTATAATTCTAGTTCAGCTGATGATGAATGTCAATACCTAAATATTTGTATGAAGAAACCTACTCCAAGTAATCATTATCTTAGATCAAAATTGTCATGGTTTCTCTTTTGGATTTAATTATCATCACTTTAGTATTTTCAGTATTAATAGTCATACCCATCTTGGAGCAGTAATCGTGGAGGACTTTAAGCTTCTTTTTGATATCATCATGGCTTCTGGATAGAAGAATGAAATTTTCAACATAAAGGAGAAGATAAATGACCATACCAATGAGTTTGGGGTCATCCCATCCCGCAGCTTCCAAACGCACTTCTAGTTTATCAATATAAATACCAATAAGGGTAGGTGATAGGGGAAACCCTTGCTTAACTATCATATTGGATTGAATTTCTTTCGACCAACCTTTAATGGTCTTAAGATTTTCAAAAACATTCTTCTATAACTGAATCACAACAATTCTCAACTCTGGAGGAACCATTATCTCTTCACATATTTTCCATAGCTTATCCCAAGGAACCGTGTCAAAATATTTTCTAAAGACGACAAAACAACAAAAGATATCATTTTTACTATTGCGACATTCTTTGGCAATGATCCTCAGAGTAACAAGATGGTTAATAGTTGAGTGGTGTCTTATCAAACTAGCTTGCCCTTTATCTCTTTTACCATGGCTTTCAAGTTAGACGCTAATCTTCTTTTCCAAAATGAGCCCATGCAGTTTGGATAAGATGTGGCTAATCATAATGGTCCTATAGTTAGGCGGAACGTTTTTATCCCCACTTTTAAAGATAGATACAATAAGACTTTGTGTCCAATGCTTAGGGAAGCTATGTTTTACTTCCAAATTGAGAAGTTTGTGTATATGAGGGAGGAGGATATACCTTCCCATTTTGAAAATTTTAGCTTGGTAACCTTCAATATCCCCAACTTTCCCATTAGTGAGCTTCTTAATCCCAAGTTCCATGTCTTCCAAAGAAAATATATCCTCCTTTATAGGAGTGTTTAAGATGTTTTCCATCATGCTCCCGGAGTCATACAGATTCTTAAGATAGATATCCTAGTTCTTAAAGGAGATCAAATTATTTTCTTTTGTTTTACAAACAAGTATATTCCTCCAAAACTTTCTAGGCTCAAGTTTAGAAAGGTGAAGTAGATGCTCTTGATTCTTATTAATATAAGACCTTTTCTTCCTTTTCATAAGATCTTTGTACATGCTTATTTTTCCAAGATTTACAGTTTCATTAGGAGTATCTCTAACCACTTTCTTGGAAATTTTACACTCATTATCATACCAAGGGTTGGAAGTTTTATTATTCTTTTTATACAACACCTTAGTAGAGAATTTGTTAATTTTAGTGGAAAGGGTTGTAGTAAAATTGTAATAGATGTGATCAATGTTATCATTATATGTTAGGAAACTTAGATCCCTCTTTAAATATTTTAAGAAGATATCCATTTTACTTTGATCCAAGAAGAGATCCATGATTGTACCTTTTATTCTCAAAATTGTTTTACATGTGGCTGGTGTGAATGTCAAGATTAAGAGTTAAGGATAAATCTATGTGGTTAGAATCAGGCTCATGGTCATTTAGGGGGTCAGCATTTTCAGTACGGTTCAGAACATGGGTGTCAGATATTGCATAATCCACAACACTACTTCACAGCCCATGAATATAATTAATCTAGCCAGAGGTTGACCACTTATTAATTCCATTAAAAATTATCAGGTCTTGGCCATTACAAATCTTGTTAATCTAGGTACCAAAACATTCAGGATTATGTCTTCAGAATTTCTTTTGAATCTATTAGCTAAGTCATAGTCCTCATTTAGCCATTATTGGTTAGGCTTAGAGTTATTTCTTATGAGAGTATCTTGTTTAGTAGTGATTCTAGCATTGAATTCCCCAAGAGAAAGGATATTACCTTCACTCCTTAAACTATGGATATCTTGTTCTAAGGTATTCAAGGGGAATTCCTTATCCAAGTTGTTTTTCTTATAGGAGGTAGAGTTGATAGGACTGAAATAACAAATTGCGAGGAAAATCCTATTGGTGTAAGAATCAGAAATTTTAATCCAAATGTACTGATTGAGGGGGTCGATCTTGTGAAGCTAGACGTGAGAAGAGATATTATTTTCTATATAACAAGCCATACCACTATTGACGGTGTTGGACCTGCCAACATGTCAATATGATCTCCGCAGTAAGAAGTCCCAATTAGACCTTAGACCGTTTGGTGTAGGAGTCCTAGCAGTGGGTCATAAGGTAATGCCTTGACCGCGGTGTCGCACAGAGGCAAGTAGAATAACTCTATCAGAAGCAAGGGTGTGATTGATGCAATGAGTCAAGGAAGGTGTATGAGAGGTTCCAACACTTAGAAAGGGGAAGGAGGTGAAGGCAAGTTCCAGGTTGAAAGGGATCAGTCCCAACTCAGCTAGGAACACACAACACAAAGGACATGCACAACATCTGGCGAAGCAGTCCACTAAGATGCCGAAGTCACATCATACAAGGTAAGTTGATACATACAACACTCATGGATCAGTTCGAGATGGGTGTGACGATTGTTATAGCAAGGTTCAAGTGAGAGATCTGTCTGATGTTTGACAGAGCAGTCGAAATGGACGGTGACAATATTAACAACATATGCAACACATTAACAACAAGATTCATGTAATTTCATGTGAATCAATTCATACACAATTATGTAAGTTAAACAACACATATCATTAAAGGAACCAGAGTAGTCCAACTACAATAACGACATATGCATGAAAATGTGTTGGCTCTTATTATATAAAGAAGTGTAAGTCATAATCATACAATACATCCATGTAAACCTGCTAGCCCCAACAGTGCAACATTACAGCCACATCCACCTGCTCCTCCAAAGAGATGTACTAGCTTTGTGTAGTGAAGAAGCCAAGGCACATTACAATATTGTCCAAGCCTTCTTCAAAATAGTCTTAGTAGAAGCTTGGCTGACCAAAAGCCTATACAATGAGTTATGAGGGACTATTTATAGCAAGGGGTGGGGTGACCCTTGACATTCCCCTTTGTGACAGTTCAACTACCCTCATGACTCTTCACCTACTCTATGACTGTTACATCCAACTATTGACACTTGACTTACACTTGACATGACTCAATATTACAATGCACATGTACTCATGTGAGACAACATGGCTTGAGCAAACCTAGCAAGACATCACTGACACTCGGTCCACTTTGGTGAGACCAATTCTTTGACATGCTTGTGATGGTGAAGTTGGTGAGCTAATGCCAATCTTGGTCGTCCGTGATGGTGTGCATGCACCTCATGGTGAAATATTGCTGAAGCAAACTCTTGCTTTCTTTGCAACCGGTGCATTAGGTCGACCCTTTCATCCAACTCGTCTACTAACATGCACATGGTCTTCTTGGATGCAGCTGAACCAGAAGCACATTGATGCATAGTGTCTGTGTTGATCTTCAAGTGTGTGCTGGTGGTGCGCATCAACTTGCCGAAGTACCTGTTCGGCTCCAGTTGGACTTGCTTCTTGTCTTCGCCTTGGTGAGTGTGTTGAATGGATTGGATTGCATGTGTGCGCACAATGACATGCATGTTGTTGAATCCCTTGCATGTGATCAACCACACTGCTCACCATGTCTGCTCCGTGTTAGCTACTGGGATGGATCTTTAACTTGTCTGGGCACAGTTTCATTTGTGAGCGCAGGTTGCGCCTACTATTGTTCCTGATCTTGCTGCAAATCATTCGTCTATCTGTGCAACTTCATGTTCTTCCTGAGTTACTGCTTCAGCACATGAAACTCCTTCTTTGGTACGTCTTCTGCCTTCCGTGCGATCTTCATGTCACACTGTCACTCCATAGCCAGAGTCTCTAAAGTTGCTTTCATCATCAATGGACTTGCTTGAGCTTGCAACCTTGTTCCACCTCCATGTTGTCAACAACCCTCCTCTTGCATTCGTTGGATTTGGTATGTTGTCTTCAGCTACTTTTCATGATGCCGCTCACTGTGATGCTACCTCTTGATGTCCTTTTCTATGAACAAACTGATGTCTTTGTGAGTAGGTAAGCTCATAGACACTTGATCGACTGCGTCCCCAAGCATGCTCTGAATGATGTCCTCGTCTCTACTCTCCTGGAAACCATTGTACCTGTACTATTAAGAAGCAGATGAACACCTATGATACCTCGAGACATGGCAACACTCATAGCAATCAATCTGTAAGTCGAAAACCAAAACAAACATGAGAACTGACTTGCAACATACCTGGGTGAATGATCATGAAGGTTGCGCAATTTCGAACGGGAGGTCTAGAGACCGACTGCCAAGGCTGCTCAAGGTATAATCTAGGCTACTGGGAGATTGGCTAACTGCTGGAATTACGCAATGCATAGTCTAGTTAGCTGCTAATTTCTGGGATTGCGCAATGTGCAATTACAGCTCGGAAGAATTGCTAGCCTAGGGACAGATCTGCGCAATTTCTTGGGCCAAGCAGCTACTGTCCTCCAAAAATGCGCAAAGCAGTCATGGGCTCCAGTGTTGGGCAGGAATGCGCAAATATGGAGAGGAAGGTGGGCCTTCCTTTCCCAGATTCTGCAATGTAGCCTTGGTGAAGGCAGAGCCCGGGCCAAGGTTGGCCCGACTTGCTGATGGGTGACTGAAAGCAAGTAAGTCAATGAGTGCATGGTGACACTAAGTGGTGGTATAAGTGATTGACAGTGCATGCAAAACATGAATGAAAGATTCAACAAGCATATCAACATCCATGTGGGTGAGGCATTTCACCGTTGGGCAAACGTTCGTGCAAAATAGTTTCTTGCATGCAACAACAGTGAGATAGCAACGAAAACTGAAACAAAGCTAGGAAAAGCTAGCATATATGTAAATAGTAGCAAGCATTCAAAGAAATCAAGCAAACAGTACTCCTACAAGTGAAAACACAAAAGTGACAGAAATGCAGCATAGGCATGCGAAGCGAACTTACCCCAGAGCTGAATGTGCCGACTGCTCCTAGATGTGATGTGGGATGTCAGAGCTACAAGGTTGATGTGAGGAATGAGCTCTGCAGCATCTGGTTGATGAGTTTTGATAACATCGAGGTTGTGACGCGCATGCCACGAATCTAGGGGAAGTGACACTTGGTGGGAGGTTTCGGAATTGCTCCTTGCATGTAACCTCCGACTGCTAAACATAGATCCATGAAACAAGGGATGCCTTTGCATGCTGCCTTGGGAGAAGCAACCCACGCATGCAAGTCTATTTTTCTCAGTCCTGGAGGGAACTGGTCAACTCAGTTGCACATGCAAGAGACTACTGGAGAAAAATGCACATTTAAGGTTGGGAACTGGGCTGGCTACCCAGGAGATTTGCACAATTTCTGGGCAGAGCAATTGACTGTTGCCTAGATTTGCGCAAATCCTGGGCTGAATAGCCTACTGTTGGGAAAATTTGTGCAAATCTTGCTGGGAGGGTTGGTTGGTAGGATTGCGAGATCCTGGAGCCCAGTAGGTTGTGAGAGAGGATTGCGTAATTCCTGGAGGGAAGGTTGGTTTCCCTCTAGAAATGCACAATTTTCAAGGGGAATCTACTTAGCTTGCAGCTGGACCAAGTCCGGGTGAGTAGCCTGTGAGGGGAATGGATCAAATGTGATCGAAAGGCTGCCTTTGTACAAGGAAAACACTTGAATCTTGAGTACTTGACGAAGCAAGAAAAAGTGCTGTGTAAGGTTGGTAGGGTGGCTCCAAAACATGTTAAGGCAAAATTTTGGAGGGTGGTTGTAGCCGCTACAACAACCACTAAAACCTCTATGAGAGGACTTCCTATTCCAAGTTGACTAGAGAATGAATCCATTTATGTGGGGCACCATCAATTCATCATGCTCCCAAGTTTCAACTAAGAGAACAAGATCAATATCGCTCAAGATATAACTTAATAGAGGACCTTTACGCCATGGAAAACCATGACAATTCCAAAAAAGGATCTAGAGTGTTCCTAAACCTATTTATCTTTTTTATTTGGACTCTATCTCTAATAGTAACTTTCCTATTTATAATGATTACCCATTTCCCTTCCTTTCTTGCCTCCTTTACCTTTTGGACCTCTTTCCTCAATTTAGCTTGGTCTTTTGGAATACGATCTTCATTTATAAAGATTCTTGATACTTTTAGGATTAGATATTTACTAAGTATATCTAATTTATGGTTATTACAACTTACCTTAACACAGACCAGTGGATATTTACGATCGAGTATCTTTCCCACACTTTTTTCTTCTGTTAGATAAGTTGTTGGAAATTTGTGACTTAGTTTTCAATTGTTCTTTTACTATTTCTAATGTGTCTTCATCATTTTTCTCTTTTATACCATCAATTATAAGGTTCAACACTCTTTGTGGCACTCATGATCTAGTTCAATAAGTTTGTTCATTTCTCCCTTTATGGGTTTGAAATCTAATTTATTCTCTATGTTACTTAGGGTTGAATTATTATTATTATTATTTTTTAATTCTTTAATCTCGTCTCTCAAGGTGTCATTTTCTTCAAACATTTTTTTGTGTTTTATTTCTTGTATCCTATCTTTCATTCCTTGGGAGTTTTATTTTCTAAAGATCTGTAGTTGTTATTAAGCATTATAAATAATTCGAGTTTATGATATGTAAGCATTGTAGATAATTCTATTTTAAGTTGCCTTTCTCTTTCTTCTCTTCGCTTTGCTAAAGGTTCAATGTAATCATAAAGACTCTCTAGAGTAATTTTTCTTGGCCTCCATTTGTTAGAGGGAAACTTAGAAATATGGGGATAAGAACTCATAATTTTAACAATTAGAACTCAGCAAGAAAAAGAGAGAGTAGGTAAAAAGGAACTTATGCACCTAGTATATTTGAACCCATAATGACGGCAGAAGGATATATCCTAAGACCGAAGAAGTATATTCAACAAAGACCGCATGCTTGTATTACATCGCTCTTTTTATGAGACCACAGAAGTATGTGCCAAGGTTTATAATGTACCTTGAACCACAAAGTATATTAGATCAACGAAGGCCGCAGAGTATCAATGAAGGTTGCTGAGAATATTAGATCAATGAAGGACGCAAAGTAGATTATCAGCGAAGGTTGCAGAGTATTAGATTTATAATCAATGATGACCACAGATTTATCCTATCTGAGACCGTAGAGTATATTAATCATATCTGAGATAACATAGTAAATTAATCCAATCGAGACCGCAGACCACAAAGTATATTAATCTTGGTCAAGTACAATATATTATCAACGAAGGTCGCAGACCGTAAAGTATATTAATCATATCTGAGATAACATAGTAAATTAATCCAATCGAGACCGCAGACCACAAAGTATATTAATCTTGGTCAAGGTTGTACAATATATTATCAACGAAGGTCGCAGACCGTAAAGTAGATTATCAACGAACCACAAAGTTTTGAAAATAATTTGAGAAGTAGATATTAAATAACTTTCAAAAAGATGTGTCATAAGGAAACAACTTTTTGAAACAAAGAAAAAGAAGTCCTATTCGAGACCATATAGTTTATTAATTCTATTCGAGGTAACAAAGTAAATTAATGCAAGTTGGGACTGTAGACTACATTATCTTGGTTGAGACCACATAGTACATTATCAACCAAGGTCGCAGACCGCAGAGTAGATTATCAATGAACCGCAAAGTTTCAATTACGAAACATATAAATTTAATGTTTTACCATGAAATATACATCTTTGAGTTCACTTTTCCCTTGAAGCTTGATAATATTAATCCTAATTATGTATCTAAATTAAAAATCACAAATTTCCAAAGCAATAAGGTTGTGACATCTATACCATATACTCAAAAAAATAGTAACTCATTTCATATGATACTTGTTTATATGTCATTTTTTTAATTAATCAAATTAATTAAAAAGAAAAAAAACATAATTATCTTAAAAATAAATTTTGACATTTAATTTATAAATAATATTAAAAAATATTAAAATAAAAAATAAATTTTTACTATCCACTTAATAATTAAATTAAAATTATAAAATTCTTATTTCCAAATAAACACACATCCAAACAAAAATCAAAACATATTAATTAACCTACTTACCAAAATGAAAGACTATATCCTCTCAACTTATCAATGTACACAAATTTCTCTGTAAGATAAATAAAATACTTGAAATAGCACTTTTAAAAAGTCGCTTTTAATTTTATTATAAGTAGAGTCTATATTCTCAAAATTTTAGAGGATATTTTTTAAAGAGTCACTTTCATTGAAATTTTGTTATTGTTATACCTTCATTTTAGTAATAGAGTCATTAGATCTTTTAAATAAACTAATTTCTAATTATGATTCGAGAGATCTCCTTGTATATGTCGGAATTTGTTTTCACAAATTTTTATTTTAAATAAGATCACTGTATTATTTGGATTTTTTAAAATAAATTATGTTTTAGAAAACATTTAATTTTTTTGAGTGAATATTTTATATGCATTGAAAATAATAATAATATTAAAATAACATAAAAATATATTAATATTAATAATAAAAATTTGAATTTAATGTTTTATTTATATTTTATTATTTATTAAAATTATGAAATTAAAATAATAGTAAATAAATCTACGAGCTTTGGATAGATAGTGATCAATATTTAGTTAAAGTACTCGTGATGTAAAGTTACTTATTCAATTCCCCCCTCCAATTATGATAATATATTAGATATGATGAAGATGTAGTTTTGTTAGACTTAAAAAAAGAAAAAAAAGAAAATAGTAATATTGTTAATATTTAGAAATTGAATAATTTTTTATATGATACTTCATATATATAAGTTAGTTATTGGTGAGGCTACATCATGGTCATGTCTAAGAATAACACTTAAATAGGGCGGAGAATTGAATCGTGACTTAACATCTAGGCATCAAATCACCCTCAATCCAGACTCACTGGACAAAATAAATTTAAAATATGAAACAATCATCAAAAATTAAAAATTAAAATAATTATAAGAAGAAAATTCTAAGAAACCAATAAAACATAAAATCAAGGTAATTACAAAAAATGAGAATTAAATAATTTACACTATTATTAAAAAATAATTAAAATATTTGAAATTTACTGAATTTTGGGTTGATGTTCAATAGGTATTCTGTTAAAGCACTATCTGTTAAAAAAAATCATTGATTTAAATTCCCTATAAAAAAAACTAATTATAATAAAGTTAAAATATTAGAAAATTGATGCAAAATAAAATAAAATTAATTTAATGAGAAAAGTAATACAAATAAATTAAAAAAATACTTAAAAAAAAACCTAAAGAAAAATTAAATAAAAATAATTAAAAAAAATGTAAAGTTAATCGGAAAACACTTAAAAATAAAAAAGTTAATCGGAAATCTAATTGAAAACTTTTAACATAAAAAAGTTAAAAACCTAGATAATGTAAAAAAGAGTAACCTTAAAAACAAATGGAGAGGGGTTTGCAAGAGTAAGACAAAGAAAATGAAAAAAAAATTAAAATTAATTCGTTTCTAAACCTATAGAAAAAGATGATGAATAGTGTATCAATTCCCAATGCTCTCTAAATGATATAAGATGAGTAATAGGTGTTTAGAGTCATGCAAATTCCGAATGAGGTGTTTAGGTGTTTAGAGTCATGCAAATGTTTTAATTGTGTAAAATTGGGAAGATTTACCACATAAATATATATTTTGGTAAATTCATTAACCAGCATGAGATGCCTTATACTATTTTAACCATGATTTAGGACACTTTGCTGGGTATAAATGTGTTAATCAAGTGCTATTAATATTAATAGTCACTTTGCAATACAATAATGAGAATGTATTAATATAACAAAATTTTATATATGTGATTTTCTTTTAGACAAATATATATTTTTAATCATTAGATCTACTAATTATATGTGTTTGACATGAGACTTCAAAGTTTTATCAATAATACAATGGGTTGCATTTATAGAATTACTCTTGTAAAAGCTATATTAGTATCATACTGAATAGGTTTGTTTTAGTGGCATTCTTCTTGTTCATGTGATTTCTCTTTACATATATTAAAGTTTGGTCCCATCGTTTTTATATTGAGATAGATCACTATATTTTTAGGAGTATTATATTTGTTAAAGTTATTTCTTAGAGTTAATGATAGATGATTAATTCTTCTTTAATATTTATTACATTATGAAATGAGGAGGATATTCTACCTTTTAAGGGACTCTCATAATTTATTATAAAATTATGGCTTATAAAAATTAAAGACGATTATCTCAATTTTATTTAGAAATATTGACATATATTAATATTTTAGTAAAAGTAAAAATTGACTTACATTAAGTTTTTTACTCTTTATTTTTAAATAAGAATGAATTCCATAACTAATTCACTAATACAATTCCCTGTTGGGACCACAAAGCACCCAGAGAGATTGTGGTGCCTAAAGATACCATTGTTTGTTCTCAGTGGCCATTGAGACTATTTGCCTTTAATCTTTCTATCCTTTAAATAATCCTCAATGGAGATGAATACCATGGGCAAAAACCATGGATTTTCATATCCCTGGATCCATAATACCACCAATATCTTGACCAAGTGAAGTTTAGTAGAACAACCCTAACAATCCCCCCCTTAAACTTGACTCTCGGATATTGACTTGGTCCCATTCATTTTTATTGCAGTCCATATAAAAATTTTTCCATCTACTGGATTACATGGGTAACTATAAGTTTCCATCTACCGAATTACATGGGTGACTAGCCTCTCTATCTAGGATACCTTTCTGTGTACGTGGTTCAACAACCATCTCACCTGAGATCTCACATTCCCCCCTTCAAACTAGGATACCAGTGCACCTACCACCTTGGTACCTCTCCACGTGGTCCATTCCATAACTTGATAACTCCATGCACCATTTACAATGCATGTATGCTTGAGAAAGCTCTTAATGCCTTACAACTATGCGTGTTTCCACGTAATATGTCTGCCTCATCATCAACTCTTACAACTTCGTAGGGGAATACATCTTCCTATCACAGGTTTCACAACTTGGACCAAAAATCTTACAACTTCGTAGGGGAATACATCTTCCTATCATAGGTTTCACAGCTTGGACCAAAACTCTTAGGGTGTTCACACATCACACACCAACTCTTTCATTGAATCTGTTAGCTCTGCTACAAATTTGAACAATTGAGGGTCAAAGACAACTTTGCCATGTTGCATTATGCTTAAAAGGTGCTTGCAGCAGTCGTTCTCCTCCTTCTCCTTCGGGTTTCTTCATACCACATAGCCCTGCCTTATCTGTTTCTCTTTCCCCGAAACCTCTTTGTTCCCCGTTTAAACATTCCCGTTCTCCTTTGTTTCGCTGTGTAAGCCTGTGTTTTTAAAAAACCCCGAGTTCTAAGCTCTGAGTCACCATATGACTGGAGCATATAACTCTGTGCTCTCTTTTAAACCCCGCTATACCCCCGCCTTGATCTCCATCGTCGATCAGCCACGATCTGACGATCTCTGCTTTGTTTAACATACAGTTAAACCCCGCATACTTTACTTAACATCTGACCGTCCATCGCAAATCCGACCCTTTTGCAGAATATAGTCATGGAAGAAGTGCAGCATGAGGAGGAGGTCCATGGTTTGGAAGGTGCTCCTTTCCTAACCAGAGCTGCCTATGAGAAAGAAATATCCAAAGGCACTTCTCGTGAGCTTGTTGTAGCTGCAGAGCAACAAGCTTATCAGCAGTAGAAATCAGCAGAAGGCACCTTCATCCTCCAAGAATTTGTGCCCGAAGCCAGCTCATCTTCACATGGCTATGCAGATCTGCGAATGCACCAGCCCACTTTTGTCCCTAGCCCAGTGATCAGCAAGGGAGAATAAAGCTCCCCATCATCTTATGTTTCTCTGTCTGATCAAATAAAAATGCCTCAAAGTTTCCCCTTGAACATTGAGGCAGGAAATAGCTCAATGCTCAAGGCTGAGACTAATCACCTCAGTTTTGATTTTCTGAAGCTTGCTGAGGTGGCCTCTACACAGACTGAAAGGGCAGCTTTTCAAATAAAATAGGAAGAGGAGGTACAGTCTTGGAACTCCTACTTGAATGTGGACTGTTTAAGAAAAGTGAAGGAGAAGATAATGTCTCTGTGCCCCCTGCACAAGAATACAATGCTGCATCATCCATATTAGTTGTGCAGACCACAAAAGACACAGATAGGTACACAACAATCACGATTATTTAGCAGGTGTACAAAGGCTCCCATGAAGAACATCCAAGGAGGTGATCACAACAGAAGGGAAATGAAATTTGATCCCTATCTACCCATCAAGGTCAAATCTCCTAAACTCTTTGAGGTAGAGGATCAAATAAATCCTATCTTACTGATCTATGATGAACCGGATGAAAGGCAACAATTTTGGTGGGCCATTAGTTGGCCAATTTTTGAATATTTATGTTTTTTAAGGTCCTCAGGCCTTAATGATTGTAAGCATTTTTCTTTACAGGTTTTAGTATAAGCTTAGTTTGACTTCATGCCCAATGGATGCTAGGCAATAGTTTTTAAAGCTGGTTTTGCATGAAGGCATTGGTCTGCAGATCTTGAGACCTCACAGGGAGGATCTCATCCCCAGAAGGAGCTAGTGTTAGCTCTGCTACAAATTTGAACAATTGAGGGTCAAAGACAGCTTTGCCATGTTGCATTATGCTTAAAAGGTGCTTGCAGCAGTCATTCTCCTCCTTCTCCTTCGGGTTTCTTCATACCACATAGCCCTGCCTTATCTGTTTCTCTTTCCCTGAAATCTCTTTGTTCCCCGTTTAAACATTCATGTTCTCCTTTATTTCGTTGTGTAAGCCTGTTTTTTTTAAAAGCCCTGAGCGCTAAGCTCTGAGTCACCATATGACCCGAGCATATAACTCTGCGCTCTCTTTTAAACCCCTCTATACCCCCGCCTTGATCTCCACCATCGATCGCCCACGATCCAACGGTCTCCGCTTTGTTTACCATACAGTTAAACCCCACATACTTTCCTTAACATCTAACCGTCCATCGTAGATCCGACGGCTGACACTTCCCCCCAATCAACGTACTTGTACGACTGTTAGCCCGTGGGGAAGTGGTTTCCTACTGGCCATGTGTCTTGCCTTGACTGGATCGCGCATCATTATACAAAAACCGCCATCGCATCGAAAGCGGTGCGAGGAAACCGCCCTCCCGTGAAACCGTCGATCCCCTGCTCGTTAACCGTAGCGCATCTTCCTCGTGCGATGGTCGTCCAATCATCCCCGCCCATGATCCGACAGTCCTCGTTCTTCCTGCGCATAAGTCTCCCGATCTCCTCTGTAGATTGATCTCCATCGTTGATCTTTACGATCCAACGACTGCTATTGATCCCTGTAATGCCTCTATGTCCTCCATCACCTCCCGCCAGTTTTCAATGCAATTTTCATGTTTGTAGCTGTCCTGGGCGTGCGAAGGAGAAAGTAACGAAGCCAACAGCTACCTGTACCCTGCAGATTAAAGATTCAACTACCTGCAATTAAAGACACGATGGCCGAAGGATAAGCAGTGCAGGGCTCGAGAAGATAACCACATTAATCAGTCATGGAGATTTGTACATATTACACTCTACCTATTCAGGAAGGACTACATAGCACCAGAAAGATCAAATTCATCCATTAAAGCAGTCAAACTGCAGCAGAGGCCCATTCCAAAGAATTAACATGGTTGTTGGCCCATTATTATCCTTCCTTGTATAGCGCAGCAGAGCAATTTCATAAACAAACTCTACATAAACCCAAAAAGAAGATCTGTTGGGGGTTGATGAATGTTATTTTGTTGTAAGCTTCAACTTCTAGAGACTATAACTACTGTGATACCTACAGCATATGATCTTCATTTTCAGCTAATGCAAGCTTCTTTTGTTGTTAATTGCTCACTTTCCACTTCTTCTTCTTGTTCCAGGTTGTGCCTGTTATGAATTTATTCATGTGCTGTTGATGTTTAGCATTAGAGGGGCTGTCATCACACCTCTGTGTTAGAATTTAGCATGTATTATTGAATATGTATGCAGGTTTCTATTGTTTTAATGCCAAAGAGCTGTCATCATGTCTGTGCAATAGGAAATAGATTTACAGACCTTCAAATTGTTTGTAGCTGGACATCAAAGGGTCATGTGCATCTGCTGGTGTGATCAGTATTCTTCATCATCACATTTTCTTAAAACTGTGAGTAATTGGTGGTCTATAGCCTTGTAGTCTGGGGGTGTTCACCCATGTCTGGGGTTAAGCATAGTAGAAGTGGTTATCTGGCTTGAATATGCAGCATTTCTCTCATTCATCCACCATTTTCCAACATTTTTTTTGAGTTTGTAATGTTCCCGAGCATCTCTGATATACAACCTAGGAGAGTTTCTTGGGGTGATAAAATTAATTGGCGCCGTTGCCGGGGAGAGGAGAATCGAAGCTCAGCTTCCCTGGGAGAACGACACAACTTCAATCCTTGATGATAGACAAGGTTTGAACACATATTTTGGTTGTAATAATCTATCTGGTGACTCCATTGGAGGAAGACCAAGTTTTAGCAACTCCACATTGCAATTCTGGCATAGTTGGTGAGGCATGTTCAGAGATATCTTTAGAAATTACCAGCAGAACTAGTGTCTGATCCTGAGAAGATCATTCAGCAGAAGAAAATATTGCAGTAAGGAGCATCAGGATCAGGTAAGCCTTGAAATTTTTATGTATCTCTGCTAGCGTAGAAATACCTTCAGAGATTCATACAACTCCTTAGTTATTCATTTCCCTTTCGAGCCTCAGTTGAATGAAGCACCATGCTGTCCATCATATTCCTCTGTCTTCGTTATCCTTTTCATTGATTTATTTCACTTAGTCCACCAGTATCCCTTTCGTATACCACAGTCATGGCAGGCCAGCAAGCTCTTACAAAGATAGAACGAATAGTTGCTGCTAGGTATGGACCTTTAGTCTTGCCTACCTCTTTGAATGCAATGCCTGCAGGGGATTATCAAGAATTTATGCCTAAGTTTATTGGTGCAGAAGAAGTATCAGCTGAAGAGCACCTCGAATCTTTTTATTGTTATGCTGATAATCTAAATATTAATGAAGAGGATGTCTGGATGAGGGTTTTTGTCCAAAGCCTAGATGGGGAGGCTAGAAAATGGTTTAGAAATTTACCCCCTAGTTCCATTACAGACATTGAGGCCCTAGATGATGTGTTTTTAAAGCACTGGGGGAATAATAAAGATCTGCTCTTTTATCAGGATGAATTTGGGAACTTGCAGAGAGAATATGGTGAGCTTCTGTCTGAATTTAACATCAGATTTAATCATATGTACAGTAGAATGCCAGCTAAAATAAGACACACTCCTGCTTCTACCATGATAACTTATGCTAATGCCTTTGATTCTCAGTTCTGCTTGCTGTTAAGAGAAAGAAGATGTGTTTCTTTGGCTGATATGCAAGTTGCAACCTTTGAAGTAGAAGCAAATATTATTTGTGCAGAGAGACTTGAAGGTGATGTTGAAGGGAGAAGACAGGGAGGAAAGTCCTCATCATCCTCAGAGCCTAAGATTGATGAATTAGCTAGGATGATTAAGTTCTTGGCCTCTGAAGTTTCCAAATTAAAGGTTGAGTAGCATTTTGAAGAAGCAAGAGCTCATTGTTCCATTTCTTTTCCAACTCCAAATCCATGTAGAGGAACAAATGAGAATTTACAGATTCTGCAAAGAAATAAAATTACAAATGAAGATAAAAGGGTCAAGACCCTTTTGTAGAATATAGTCATGGAAGAAGTGTAGCATGAGGAGGAGGTCCCTGGTTTGGAAGGTGATCCTTTCCTAACCAGAGCTGCCTATGAGAAAGCAATATCCAAAGGCACTGCTCGTGAGCTTTTTGTAGCTATAGAGCAACAAGCTTATCAGCAGTAGCAATCAGCAGAAGGCACCTTCATCCTCCAAGAATTGGTGCTCGAAGCTAGCTCATCTTCACATGGCTATGCAGATCTGCGAATGCACCAGCCTGCTTTTGTCCCCGGCCCAGTGATCAACAAGGGAGAAGAAAGCTCCCCATCATCTTATGTTTCTCTGTCGGATCAAATAACAATCCCTCAAAGTTGCCCCTTGAACACTGAGGCAGGAAATAGCTCAATGCTCAAGGCTGAGACCGATCACCTCAGTTTTGATTTTCTGAAGCTTTCTCAGGTGGCCTCTACATAGACTGAAAGGGAAGCTTTTCAAATAAAAGAGGAAGAGGATGTACAGTCTTGGAACTCCTACTTGGATGTGGACTGTTTCAAGAAAAATGAAGGAGTAGATAATGTCTATGTGCCCCTGCACAAGAATATAATGCTGCATCATCCATATTAGTTGTGCAGACCACAAAATACACAGAGAGGTACACAACAATCACGATTATGCAATAGGTGTATAAAGGCTCCCATGAAGAACATCCAAGGAGGAGAGCACACAGAAGGGAAATGAAATTTGATCCCTATCTACCCATCAAGGTCAAATCTCCTAAACTCATTGAGGTAGAGGATCAAATAAATCCTGTCTTGCTGATCTATGATGAACCGGATGACATGCAACAATTTTGGTGGCCCATTAGTTGGCCAGTTTTTGAATATTTATGTTGTTTAAGGTCCTCAGGGCTTAATGATTGTAAGCATTTTTCTTTACAGGTTTTAGTATAAGCTTAGTTTGACTCCATGCCCAATGGATGCTAGGCAATAGTTTTTAAAGCTGGTTTTGCATGAAGGCATTGGTTTGCAGATCTTGAGACCTCACAGGGAGGATCTCATCCCCAGAAGGAGCCAATGTTAGCTCTGCTACAAATTTGAACAATTGAGGGTCAAAGACAGCTTTGCCATGTTGCATTATGCTTAAAAGGTGCTTGTAGTAGTTGTTCTCCTCCTTCTCCTTCAGGTTTCTTCATACCACATATCCCTGCCTTATCTATTTCTCTTTCCCCGAAACCTCTTTGTTCCCCGTTTAAACATTCCTGTTCTCCTTTGTTTCACTGTGTAAGCCTGTGTTTTTAAAAAGCCCCGAGCGCTAAGCTTTGAGTCACCATATGACCCGAGCATATAACTTTGTGCTCTCTTTTAAACCCCGCTATACCCTCGCCTTGATCTCCACCATCAATCGCCCACGATTTGACGGTCTCCGCTTTGTTTACCATACAGTTAAACCCCGCATACTTTCCTTAACATCTGACCATCCATCGTAGATTCAACGATTGACGCTTCCCCCCAATCAACGGACTTTCACTATTGTTAGCCCCACGGGGAGCGGTTTCCCGCCAGCCACGTGTCTCGCCCTGATTGGATCGCGCATTGTTATATGGAAACCACCATCGCGTTACGAGGACTTTATATGGAAACTTTACTGCCACTAGGAGTTACGAGGACTTTCAAGCCTTCAAGATGGCTCGAGACTTCTTCAGGAGGTTGGCCCCGAAGTCTACGGGACTTCCTCAGTAAATCGGCCACGGCTACAAACTCAGGAGATTGGCCCCGAAGTCTATGGGACTGTCTCGGTAATTCAGCCACAGTTAAAAACTTTTAACTACTTCACACGCAAACAAAGTAAAATCTCAATGAAAAACACCTAAAGCCTCTAAAGAATCAAACAAATTTGAATCGCACGCCTAAAGAATCTAGAGATCAAACACACACAAATAGTAACTTTCCGGACCGAAAACACTAGTTGGTGATGAAATCCAACGTCGCAGAATTCAGTACAGAAATGGCGGTTGGAACAGTTACCCCGGCAACCTGCTTAATGAATAGACTGGACCAAGTTCCTCCACTTTAACCGTCTCGAGTGAAGTGAACCCCCCAGAAAATCCAAGTGAGTCTAGCCGACGTCTGCTCCAGGTACAGTGGAATCTTCCCACCACTGTCACCTTAGGAAGAATCCTAAAGAATATGGTCACTAAGGCTACCAACTGAGACAAATACACCTGGGGGAACAATCTACGATCCGATACGCATGCAAGGGCAGAGTAGCAAACTCAATCCCCTTGAAGGCTCCTTGACATAATCCAAGGTTTACCAACAAGTGACCCCAGGCTCCTCGACAATGGTTAATCCGAGGTTTACCGTTTTTAATACGTGAATATCTGGCGTCGTTCCCAATGAGGAAGGATTGATTCCCACACTGGTTCGGACACGATCTCGTGCTTCTCCTTTAAGAGGAGCTTTCCCAGAGCATAAATGCAACAATTGGATTTCTTCCTACCACAAGATATAGCTACTTGTTTGTTTTTACTGTCTTGGAGAGTTAATTACTCTCCTACTCCAAGGCACTAGCCTAAGCTAAGTTGGTGTATCAGAGCCCTAGAAATAAAATGTTACTAAGTGAATTTTACTTTAAGCGTTAATTTTAGTGGTTGTTGCTTAAGTCAAGAGGTGGTGGAGATGAAACTCGTGGTGTAAAGACTCGACTCGAAATCACTAAAAAGATGCACCTAAGATGATTTAAACAATCTTTTCTCTTCGATGAACTTCTAAACTAAGAAAGAGTTTGAGAATGCAAACACTTTGTAAACACAAATTTTTCTCGATTAAACAAATTAAAAGAAGAGCTTTTCCCTTTCCAAAGCACTCAAAAGCGAGACAACTAGTTATTTCACACAAATTTCCCTTTTCTTTTCAAAGCACTCAATCACTACAAAAACAAACTTTTCCAAAAGATATTTTTTTTTAATATTTTGTAAATAAAACACTCAAAACTAATGAAAATGACTAACTTTGAGAGCTACAAACTATAAAAAGCTACTTGAAGTCAAAGCCTACTAAAAGTCTTTTTGATGATGTTTTACTTAGCTAAATGTGAGCTAAGGACTAATTTATACAGAATCACAATTAGTCAAAAAACAACCAATCTTTCGTTTTCTTTTTGTAAAAATGAAAATTCCAAACTTTCAACTACAAGCTTTTCGAAATTTTGAAATGAGAAAACTCAAAGCGAATTCCTCAACAAGGGGAGATTTCATAAATGGTCAGACTCACAAGAAGACCAGTAGACACCAAGGTAATCTGAGGTCCCTAGGGCTTCTAAGCTCAGAGCCACTACACAACCAAAAACGAAAAACAAACCCAACAAGCAAAATTCCTAGGAATTCCACCTAAAACCCTAATACTAATGAAATCAAACCAAGGAAAGTTTTTGACAGGGAACAAGCAGGTCTGGGCAATGGCTAAAACCTATAAATAAATTCTAAACTGATAAAAAGAGGAAAATTTAAAATTTTTCAAGTTTTTGACAGGGTACGCAGGCAACCTGTTTACACAGGTGCGTCTATGCTCTGTGCACAAAGGAAAAGTGCGTACAGGTACGCACTGTGCCTAACTCAGAGGGTGCGTACCTCTCCCAAAACTATGAAAAATGAAAACTAACTCAAAACTAACTAAATTCACCCAATCCCACAATCATCAAGTCAAAAACAGAAATAGGAAAAATAGTTTCTCAGGTCAAAGTATAGACAAAGAAAACAATCAAGTCCCCAGTGGAGTCGCCATTTTGTCGCGCGGAATGAGTCGATCTTGCGGACAAGATGGACCTTCCTAGAATCTAAAGAAGACCTAACGACAAGCAGACCAACCAGACACTATCTTTCTCTAAATATGCTTTAATTAACAAAAGCAAACAAAGGTTTTTAGGGCCTACCTTTGGTCCAACGCAAGCTTGTGGATGCCCTCGCTCCTTTGATCCAAATGAGCTCCTTTCCGCAAATCTGCAAACACAAACAAGGCAAACACATTAAATAGCACCTGAAAAACCAATTGCATAAAACATATTTAACATGAAAGTCAAGGAGTCCATGAAACAAATAACATAAGATACTTGTTGAGAAAAATGAGTTTGATTGTATTAATTCAAAAGAAGAAGAACCTTACAACCTTTGCCTTGACGCTGTACAAGCTCCTCCCAAGGTCCAACAAGATGTCTCCTCTACTTTGACAAGTTTCACTCACTCTCCAATGGAACCAAGAGGTATGTGATCTCTCCTCTCAAGCTCAACCAAAGAGTCTCAATTTCACCAGCATTTACCCTCAAAATGTTCAGCTTCTAACCTCTCTAGTCCTCACCCCAATGCCTGTATTTATAGTGCAATGGAGGGAAGTTACTAGGTCCTCCTTCAAAGGGATAAAGCCCTCCAAAGGGATAGCTCCTTTAGTCAAGGGATTAGCTCCTTCTCTTTTGGGATGCATGAACCACCTCAGAGCGAACAATCCACGTCAAAATTCCTTCTAGAAAATTCTAGAATTAACCCAAAGTGAGTTTTTTAAGATAAAAATTGCACCTTTTGACTTTCACAGGGGTCCGCACCTGCACCGTTAGGAACAGAGCGGGTAGGTAAGCAGCTTTTGTACACAGAAAATACGGGACCACAGGTAACCATGGGAGAAAGTGCGGAACCAGAGTTACATTGAATTTTAATATCTTTCTCCCACTTCCAAAGCTTGATTTGAAGAGCTGAGGTCTTAGACTTGCTTAGGAGGACAGTACAAGTGATGATAGACCCATACTGACTACAAATAATCATGGTGACGATATTTTTGTGTAACACATACAACACTCATGGATCAGTTCGAGATGGGTGCGACGATTGTTATAGCAAGGTTCAAGTGAGAGATCTGTCTGATGTTTGACAGAGCAGTCGAAATGGATGGTGACAATATTAACAACATATGCAACACATTAACAACAAGATTCATATAATTTCATGTGAATCAATTCATACACAATTATGTAAGTTAAACAACACATATCATTAAAGAAACCAGAGTAGTCCAACTACAATAACGACATATGCATGAAAATGTGTTGGCTCTTATTATATAAAGAAGTGTAAGTCATAATCATACAATACATCCATGTAAACCTGTGAGCCCCAATAGTGGAACATTACAGCCACATCCACCTGCTCCTCCAAAGAGATGTACTAGCTTTGTGTAGTGGAGAAGCCAAGGCACATTACAATATTGTCCAAGCCTTCTTCAAAATAGTCTTAGTAGAAGCTTGGATGACCAAAAGCCTATACAATGAGTTATGAGGGACTATTTATAGCAAGGGGTGGGGTGACCCTTGAAATTCCCCTTTGTGACAGTTCAACTACCCTCATGACTCTTCACCTACTCTATGACTGTTACATCCAATTATTGACACTTGACTTACACTTGACATGACTCAATATTACAATGCACATGTACTCATGTGAGACAACATGGCTTGAGCAAACCTAGCAAGACATCACTGACACTCAGTCCACTTTGGTGAGACCAATTCTTTGACATGCTTGTGATGGTGAAGCTGGTGAGCTGATGCCAATCTTGGTCGTCCGTGATGGTGTGCATGCACCTCATGGTGAAATCTTGCTGAAGCGAACTCTTGCTTTCTTTGCAACCGGTGCATTAGGTCGACCCCTTCATCCAACTCGTCTGCTAACATGCACATGGTCTTCTTGGATGCAGCTGAACCAGAAGCACATTGATGCATAGTGTCTGTGTTGATCTTCAAGTGTGTGTTGGTGGTCATGGGCATCAACTTACCGAAGTACCCGTTCGGCTCCAGTTGGACTTGCTTCTTGTCTTCGCCTTGGTGAGTGTTTTGAATGGATTGGATTGCATGTGTGCGCACAATGACATGCATGTTGTTGAATCCCTTGCATGCGATCAACCACACTGCTCACCATGTCTACTTCGTGTTAGCTACTGGGATGGATCTTTAACTTGTCTGGGCACAGTTTCATTTGTGAGCGCAGGTTGCGCCTACTATTGTTCCTGATCTTGTTGCAAATCATTCGTCTGTCTGTGCAACTTCATGTTCTTCCTGAGTTGCTGCTTCAACACATGAAACTCCTTCTTTGGTACATCTTCTGCCTTCCGTGCGATCTTCATGTCGCGCTGTCACTCCATAGCCAGAGTCTCTAAAGTTACTTTCATCATCAATGGACCTGCTTGAGCTTGCAACCTTGTTCCACCTCCGCGTTGTCAAAAACCCTCCTCTTGCATTCGTTGGATTTGGTATGTTGTCTTCAGCTACTTTTCATGATGTCGCTCACTATGATGCTGCCTCTTGATGTCCTTGTCTATGAAAAAATTGATGTCTTTGTGAGTAGGTAAGCTCATAGACACTTGATCGACTGCGTCCCCAAGCATGCTCTGAATGATGTCCTCGTCTCTACTCTCCTGGAAACCATTGTACCTGTACTGTTAAGAAGTAGATGAACACCTACAATACCTCGAGACATGGCAACACTCATAGCAATCAATCTGTAAGTCGAAAACCAAAATGAACATGAGAACTGACTTGCAACATACCTAGGTGAATGATCATGAAGGTTGCACAATTTCGACCGAGAGGTCTGGAGACCGACTGCCAAGGCTGCTCAAAGTACAATCTAGGCTGCTGGGAGATTGGCTGATTGCTGGAATTACGCAATGCATAGTCTAGTTAGCTGCTAATTTCTGGGATTGTGCAATGTGCAATTACAGCTCGGAAGAATTGTTGGCCTAGGGACAGATCTGCGCAATTTCTTGGGCCAAGCAGCTACTGTCCTCCAAAAATGCGCAAAACAGTCATGGGCTCCAGTGCTGGGCAGGAATGCGCAAATATGGAGAGGAAGCTGGGCCTTCCTTTCCCATATTGTGCAATGTAGCCTTGGTGAAGGTAGAGCCTGGGCCAAGGTTGGCTCGACTTGCTGATGGGTGATTGAAAGCAAGTAAGTCAATGAGTGCATGGTGACACTAAGTGATGGTATAAGTGATTGACAGTGCATGCAAAACATGAATGAAAGATTCAACAAGCATATCAACATCCATGTGGGTGAGGCAGTTCACCGTTGGGCAAACGTTCGTGCAAAATAGTTTCTTGCATGCAACAACAGTGAGATAGCAACGAAAACTAAAACAAAGCTAGGAAAAGCTAGCATATATGTAAACAGTAGCAAGCATTCAAAGAAATCAAGCAAACAGTACTCCTACAAGTGAAAACACAAAAGTGACAGAAATGCAGCATAGGCATGTGAAGCGAGCTTACCCCAGAGATGAATGTGCCGACTGCTCCTAGATGTGATGTGGGATGTCAGAGCTGCAAGGTTGATGTGAGGAATGAGCTCTGCAGCATCTGGTTGATGAGTTTTGATAACATCGAGGTTGTGACGCGCATGCCACGAATCTAGGGGAAGTGACACTTGGTGGGAGGTTTCGGAATTGCTCCTTGCATGTAACCTCCAACTGCTAAACATAGATCCATGAAACAAGGGATGCCTTTGCATGCTGCCTTGGGAGAAGCAACCCATGCATGCAAGTCTGTTTTTCTCAGTCCTGGAGGGAACTGGTCAACTCAGCTACACATGCAAGAGACTGCTGGAGAAAAATGCACATTTAAGGTTGGGAACTGGGCTGGCTACCCAGGAGATTTGCACAATTTCTGGGCAGAGCAATTGACTGTTGCCCAGATTTGCGCAAATCCTGGGCTGAATAGCCTACTGTTGGGAAAATTTGTGCAAATCTTGTTGGGAGGGTTGGTTGGTAGGATTGCGAGATCCTGGAGCCCAGTAGGCTGTGAGAGAGGATTGCGCAATTCCTAGAGGGAAGGTTGGTTTCCCTCTAGAAATGCACAATTTTCAAGGGGAATCTACTTAGCTTGCAGCTGGACCAAGTCCGGGTGAGTAGCCTGTGAGGGGAATGGATCAATTGTGATCGAAAGGCTGCCTTTGTACAAGGAAAACACTTGAATCTTGAGTACTTGACGAAGCAAGAAAAAGTGCTGTGTAAGGTTGGTAGGGTGGCTCCAAAACATGTTAAGGCAAAATTTTGGAGGGTGGTTGTAGCCGCTACAACAACCACTGAAACCTCTATGAGAGGACTTCCTATTCCAACTTGACTAGAGAATGAATCCATTTATGTGGGGCACCGTAAATTCATCATGCTCCCAAGTTTCAACTAAGATAACAAGATCAATATCGCTCAAGATATAACTTAATAGAGGACCTTTACACCATGGAAAACCATGACAATTCCAAAAAAGGATCTAGAGTGTTCCTAAACCTATTTATCTTTTTTATTTGGACTCTATCTCTAATAGTAACTTTCCTATTTATAATGATTACCCATTTCCCTTCCTTTCTTGCCTCCTTTACCTTTTGGACCTCTTTCCTCAATTTAGCTTGGTCTTTTGGAATAAGATCTTCATTTATAAAGATTCTTGATACTTTTAGGATTAGATATTTACTAAGTATATCTAATTTATGGTCATTACAACTTACCTTAACACAGACCAGTGGATATTTATGATCGAGTATCTTTCCCACCCTTTTTTCTTCTGTTAGATAAGTTGTTTGAATTTGTGACTTAGTTTTCAATTGTTCTTTTACTATTTCTAATGTGTCTTCATCATTTTTCTCTTTTATACCATCAATTATAAGGTTCAACACTCTTTGTGGCACTCATGATCTAGTTCAATAAGCTTGTTCATTTCTCCCTTTATGGGTTTGAAATCTAATTTATTCTCTATGTTACTTAGGGTTGAATTATTATTTATTTTTTCTTTTAATTCTTTAATCTCGTCTCTCAAGGTGTCATTTTCTTCAACCATTTTTTTGTGTTTTATTCTTGTATCCTATTTTTCATTCCTTGGGAGTTTTATTTTCTAATGATCTGTAGTTGTTATTAAGCATTATAAATAATTCGAGTTTATGATATGTAAGCATTGTAGATAATTCTATTTTAAGTTGCCTTTCTCTTTCTTCTCTTCGCTTTGCTAAAGGTTCAATGTAATCATAAAGACTCTCTAGAGTAATTTTTCTTGGCCTCCATTTGTTAGAGGGAGACTTAGAAATATGGGGATAAGAACTCATAATTTTAACAATTAGAACTCAGCAAGAAAAAGAGAGAGTAGGTAAAAAGGAACTTATGCACCTAGTATATTTGAACCCATAATCACTGCAAAAGGATATATCCTTAGAACGAAGAAGTATATTCAACAAAGACCGCATGCTTGTATTAGATCGGTCTTTTGCTGAGACCACAAAAGTATGTGCCAAGGTTTATAATGTACCTTGAACCACAAAGTATATTAGATCAACGAAGGCCACAGAGTATCAATGAATGTTGCTGAGAATTTTAGATCAATGAAGGACGCAAAGTAGATTATCAGCGAAGGTTGCAGAGTATTAGATTTATAATCAATGATGACCACAGATTTATCCTATCTGAGACCGTAGAGTATATTAATCATATCTGAGATAACATAGTAAATTAATCCAATCGAGACCGCAGACCACAAAGTATATTAATCTTGGTCAAGGTTGTACAATATATTATCAACGAAGGTCACAAACCGTAAAGTAGATTATCAACGAACCACAAAGTTTTGAAAATAATTTGAGAAGTAAATATTAAATAACTTTCAAAAAGATGTGTCATAAGGAAACAACTTTTTATTCGAGGCTTTTTGAATGAACAAAGAAAAAGAAGTCCTATTCGAGACCATATAGTTTATTAATTCTATTCGAGGTAACAAAGTAAATTAATGCTAGTCGGGACTGTAGACTACATTATTAATCTTGGCTGAGACCGCAGAGTACATTATCAACCAAGGTCGCAGACCGCGGAGTAGATTATCAATGAACTGCAAAGTTTCAATTACGAAACATATAAATTTAATGTCTTACCATGAAATATGCATCCTTGAGTTCACTTTTCCCTTGAAGCTTGATAATATTAATCCTAATTATGTATCTAAATTAAAAATCACAAATCTCCAAAACAATAAGGTTGTGACATCTATATCATCTGCTTAAAAAAGCAGTAACTCATTTCATATGATACTTGTTTATATGTCATTTTTTTAATTAATCAAATTAATTAAAAAAGAAAAAAAAACATAATTATCTTAAAAATAAATTTTGACATTTAATTTATAAATAATATTAAAAAATATTAAAATAAAAAATAAATTTTTATATCCACTTAATAATTAAATTAAAATTATAAAATTCTTATTTCAAAATAAACACACATTCCAATAAAAATCAAAACATATTAATTAACCTACTTACCAAAATGAAAGACTATATCCTCTCAACTTATCAATGTACACAAATTTCTCTATAAAATAAATAAAATAGCACTTTTAAAAAGTGGCTTTTAATTTTATTATAAGTAGAGTCTATATTCTCAAAATTTTAGAGGATATTTTTAAAGAGTCACTTTCATTAAATTTTGTTATTGTTATATCTTCATTTTAGTAATAGAGTCATTAGATCTTTTAAATAAACTAATTTCTAATTATGATTCGAGAGATCTCCTTATATATGTCGGAATTTGTTTTCACAAATTTTTATTTTAAATAAGATCAGTGTATTATTTGGATTTTTTAAAATAAATTATGTTTTATAAAACATTTAATATTTTTGAGTGAATGTTTTATATGCATGGAAAATAATAATAATATTAAAATAACATAAACAAATATATTAATATTAATAATTAAAATTTGAATTTAATGTTTTATTTATATTTTATTATTTATTAAAATTATGAAATTAAAATAATAGTAAATAAATCTACAAGCTTTGGATAGATGGTGATCAGTGTTTAGTTAAGGTATTCGTGATGTAAAGTTATTTATTCAATTCCCCGTTCCCGCTCCAATTATGATGAGATATTAGATATGATGAAGATGTAGTTTTGCTAGACTTAAAAAAAGAAAAAAGAAAAAAAAGAAAATAGTAATATTGTTAATATTTAGAAATTGAATAATTTTTTATATGATACTTCATATATATAAGTTAGTTATTGGTGAGGCTACATCATGGTCATGTCTAAGAATAACACTTAAATAGGGCGGAGAATTGAATCGTGACTTAACATCTAGGAGTGCCTTAACAAGGCATCAAATCACCCTCTATCCAGACTCACAGGACAAAATAAATTTAAAATATGAAACAATCATCAAAAATAAAAAATTAAAATAATTATAAGAAGAAAAATCTAAGAAACCAATAAAACATAAAATCAAGGTAATTACAAAAAATGAGAATAAAAAAATTTACACTATTATTAAAAAATAATTAAAATATTTGAAATTTACTGGGTTTTGGGTTGATGTTCAATAGGTATTCTGTTAAAGCACTCTCTGTAAAAAAATCATTGATTTAAATTCCCTATAAAAAACTAATTATAATAAAGTTAAAATATTAGAAATTTGATACAAAATAAAATAAAATTAATTTAATGAGAAAAGTAATACAAATAATTAGAAAAATACTTTAAAAAACCTAAAGAAAAATTAAATAAAAATAATTAAAAAAATGTAAAGTCATGGAAGAATATAGTCATGGAAGAAGTGTAGCATGAGGAGGAGGTCCATGGTTTGGAAGGTGCTCCTTTCCTAACCAGAGATGCCTATGAGAAAGCAATATCCAAAGGCACTGCTCGTGAGCTTGTTGTAGCTACAGAGCAACAAGCTTATCAGCAGTAGCAATCAGCAGAAGGCACCTTCATCCTCCAAGAATTGGTGCTCGAAGCCAGCTCATCTTCACATGGCTATGCAGATCTGCGAATGCACCAGCCTACTTTTTTCCCTAGCCCAGTGATCAACAAGGGAGAAGAAATCTCCCCATCATCTTATGTTTCTCTGTCTGATCAAATAACAATCCCTCAAAGTTGCCCCTTGAACACTGAGGCAGGAAATAGCTCAATGCTCAAAGATGAGACTGATCACCTCAGTTTTGATTTTCTGAAGCTTGCTCAGGTGGCCTCTACATAGACTGAAAGGGCAGCTTTTCAAATAAAAGAGGAAGAGGATGTACAGTCTTGGAACTCCTACTTGGATGTGGACTGTTTCAAGAAAAATGAAGGAGCAGATAATGTCTCTGTGCCCCCTGCACAAGAATACAATGTTGCATCATCCATATTAGTTGTGCAGGCCACAAAAGACACAGAGAGGTACACAACAATCACGATTATGCAGTAGGTGTACAAAGGCTCCCATGAAGAACATCCAAGGAGGAGAGCACACAGAAGGGAAATGAAATTTGATCCCTATCTACCCATCAAGGTCAAATCTCCTAGACTCTTTGAGGTACAGGATCAAATAAATCCTGTCTTGCTGATCTATGATGAACCGGATGACATGCAACAATTTTGGTGGCCCATTAGTTGGCCAGTTTTTGAATATTTATGTTGTTTAAGGTCCTCAGGCCTTAATGATTGTAAGCATTTTTCTTTACAGGCTTTAGTATAAGCTTAGTTTGACTCCATGCCCAATGGATGTTAGGCAATAGTTTTTAAAGCTGGTTTTGCATGAAGGCATTGGTCTGCAGATCTTGAGACCTCACAGGGAGGATCTCATCCCCAGAAGGAGCCAATGTTAGCTCTGCTACAAATTTGAACAATTGAGGGTCAAAGACAGCTTTGCCATGTTGCATTATGCTTAAAAGGTGCTTGCAGTAGTTGTTCTCCTCCTTCTCCTTCAGGTTTCTTCATACCACATAGCCCTGCCTTATCTGTTTCTCTTTCCCCGAAACCTCTTTGTTCCCCGTTTAAACATTCCTGTTGTCCTTTTTTTCGCTATGTAAGCTTGTGCTTTTAAAAAGCCTCGAGCGCTAAGCTTTGAGTCACCATATGACCCGAGCATATAACTCTGTGCTCTCTTTTAAACCCCGCTATACCCTCGCCTTGATCTCCACCATCAATCACCCATGATTTGATGGTCTCCGCTTTGTTTACCATACAGTTAAACCCCGCATAATTTCCTTAACATCTGACCGTCCATCGTAGATTCGACGGCTGACACTTCCCCCCAATCAACGTACTTCCACGATTATTAGCCCCGCGGGGAAGCGGTTTCCCACCAACCACGTGCCTTGCCCTGATTGGATCGCGCATTGTTATATGGAAACCACCATCGCGCCAAAAGCGGTGCGGGGAAACCGCCCTCTCGCGAAACCGTTGATCCCCCGCTCGTTAATTGTCGTGCATCTTCCTCGTGCGATGGCCGTCCGATCATCCCCGCCCATGATCTGACGGTCCTCGTCCTTCCCATGCATACGTCTCCTGATATCCTCCGTATATTGATCTCCGTCGTTGATCTCTGCGATCCAACGGCTACTATTGATCCCTGTAATGCCTCTATGTCCTCCATCCCCTCCTGCCAGTTTTCAATGCAATTTTCATGTTTGTAGCTGTCCTGTGCATGCGAAGGAGAATGCAACGAAGCCAACAACTACCTATACCCTGCGGATTAAAGAATCAACTACCTGCAATTAAAGACAGGATGGCCGAAGGACAAGAAGTGCAGGGCTCGAGAAGATAACCGCATTAATCAGTCATGGAGCTTTGTACATATTACACTCTACCTATTCAGGAAGGACTGCAGAGCACCAGAAAGATCAAATTCATCCATTAAAGCAGTCAAACTGTAGCAGAGGCCCATTCCAAAGAATTAATATGGTTGTTGGCTCATTATTATCCTTCCTTGTATAGCGCAACAGAGAAATTTTGTAAACAAACTCTATATAAACCCAAAAAGAAGATCTGTTGGGAGTTGATGAATGTTATTTGTTGTAAGCTTCAACTTCTGGAGACTGTAACTACTGTGATACCTGCAGCGTCTGGTCTTCATTTTCAGCTAATGCAAGCTTCTTTTGCCGTTAATTGCTCACTTTCCACTTCTTCTTCTTGTTCCAGGCTGTGCCTTTTATGCATTTGTTCATGTGCTGTTGATGTTTAGCATTAGAGGGGCTATCATCCCACCTTTGTGTTAGAATTTAGAATGTATTATTGAATATGTATGCATGTTTCTATTGTTTTAATGCCAGAGAGCTGTCATCTTGTCTGTGCATTAGGAAATAGATTTATAGACCTTCAAATTGGTTGCAGCTGGCCATCACAGGGTCCTGTGCATCTGCTAGTGTGATCAGTATTCTCCATCATCACATTTTCTTAAAACTGTGAGTAATTGGTGGTCTAAAGCCTTGTAGTCTAGGGGTGTTCACCCATGTCTGGGGTTAAGCATAGTAGAAGTGGTTATCTGGCTTGAATATGCAGCATTTCTCTCATTCATCCATCATTTTCCAACATTTTTGTTGAGTTTGTAATGTTCCCAAGAATCTCTGATATACAACCTAGGAGAGTTTCTTGGGGTGATAACAGAATCCATCTCCATTTTCATTCTGTTCATCTCCATTATTTTCATCCATTATGCCTCTCCCTCGACTTCTTTACCTTGTTCAATCCAATTGACTCAATTTCGCATCTCTACCGTCACAAAATTTCTCTTGTCCTTAGTCATGAGTTCTGCATGGATGCTCTGCTTCCTTTACACCGCATCTCTACCATCACAAAATTTCTCTTGTCCTCAGTCATGAGTTCTTCAATGGACTTCTCGACATCCTTTTTTTTTCCTTTGACAAATTTCTATTGTCACTTGTTTGAAAAATCTCATTTCCAATAAAGATACATTGCCTCAGTTTTAACTCTAATCATTGCTTCCAATGCTTACAAGTCTTCTCCAAAGCTTGATCTAGGCATGACTCACATTTCTCTATGACAATTCCACCACCATTGTGCTCGAATGGATTTTGTTGCTGCTGCTACAAGGGCAAGGGAATTTCATTGTTTCCTACCTGATGGATTATGTAGATGAACCCAAAGCTTTGTCCTTCTCATTCACTTGTTGTACAACCAATTGTTCCTTCTCCATTCAAACTGTTGTCCATTTATATATCATACACCATTACTCTATAGTCCTCCTCCTTTGCAGCCGGTTATGTTGCTCTATACTTTGGTCACTCCTCTTGTACATTTATCTTTCGTAGGCTCGACATTACTCTATGCACTTTCTTTCAACTATCTCAATGCCCAAACTTGGATTTGCATTCTCACATTCATAACTCTACGACGCACTCCACTTTGAACTGTTAATTTGTGATATTTGGCTCTAGCAACACCATTTACATAATATCCTGCACCCTCCAACGCTCGCACATCACTGGCGAAGCCCATCTATCCTCAACCAATTGACTTTTTATAGGTGCTCACAATCTTTATTTTTCTTGTGGTCTCTGTGCCAATTTATGGTTTTCTGCATCCATCAACATCTCCATCAACTTGGGATGTCAACATTCTAGGCCTCATTTCACAGTCCTTCCTATCGTGCATCACTAAACTACCCGAGCTTGAGGCATGCTTTGGATCATCACTCTAACCTTGCTCATGGAGCCTATCGTTGCTTTTCTACTTCCTCTTCCAACTTGGGGTTTTTATTCTTCATGTGTTGCAGTCTTCTGCACAATTCCCCCAATTTCCTTTAGTATAGATTCCCACAAATACACCATCTCACACATGCTTTACTCATTACACCTCATGTGCCTTCACCTGGCTACAACTGACACACTGCCCATGTAATATCACGATCTGTAATTCTCCAAGTCACAACTGTCATTTTTTCCTACCACCACTATTGTTACAACTTTGGATCTTTCTCATATCTCCTTGTATCGGGCCAAGGCTTCCATTACTGTTGCTACTCCTGCATACATATTCTGTTGGGCGATATTCTCATTCTCCTTTGGCTCTAATACCAGATGTTGGGATCACAGAGCACCGAGAGATATTGTGGTGTCTAAAGACACTGTTGTTTGTTCTCAGTGGCCACTGAGACAATTTGCCTTTGATCTTTCTAGCCTTTAAATAGTCTTTGTCGAAAATGAATACCATAGGCAAAAACCATGAATGTTCATATACCTCGAACCATACTACCACCAATATCTTGACATAATCAATTTAACAACCTAACGTTACTAAATATATTAAATAACTAAAATTCCTCTTATTCCATAAATATAAAAAAATATTCTTAACATAATATGATAAGAGGAAAAAATTGAAAATAAATTGTTTCTGCAAAAATACTCATTTTGTTAAACCTTTATTTGATTCCCTTTCCATGAAATGTTCTTTCTTTTGCTTTTGGTACTAAATCTAAGGTTGTAAATTTTATTTTAAAAAAATGTCTATTTATCTTTTTCTTTCCATGAAACGATTTTCTTGATTTTTCTTATGGTACTAAATCTTTATTTTTGTTAAAATGTCTATGCACCTTATATCTTAATTTTTTTTTTTTTGTATATCTTGTATTTTAGTCTTACATATATATATATATATATATATATATATATTAACTTTTCGTTAATGTTTAAAGTTAACAAGTCTAATATGCACTATTGCTACTTAGTACCTCCCTCTTATGTAAAAAATAATTGACAACCCAAGTTATTGATGACAAAAGTTTATATATATATATATATATATATATATATATATATATATATATATATATATATATATAATTAGTATTTAAAACATGCTTTAAAATTTTATTAACTATGTCAAGTCCCACTAGCACAACCGGTTGAGGATGGACCTCGTTAGCAAGGCGACCTATGATTAAACCTCATGGGAGTGGTTGTGCCTATGCTAGGGGGAAGAGACATGCTAAAATATCCAGTCAGCTTAGGGCGGGTGTGGCCCAGGTCAGATGCAATCCTCAGGTGATTTTGGTGGATTAGATGCCCTTGGGTCGCGGTTTTTCAAGGCACAGGTCAAGTCTGGAAGATCACAAACAACTTGACAAAAGCAAATAAATTATTAACTCCAAATCAATAGAGCAATGAATTGATTTTAGTAAAATTTTAGAAATATAAAAAGTTGATAGTTATTAACATTTTACTATATGAGAGTTTTAACATATTTTGAAATTCCTTTGCAACTTGTAGACATTCTATGGTGAAAATAAATGTGAATTCCTTTACAACAGAATGCCATGTGGATAACTTCTAACTATTTTTTTATTCAAATTTTTGCTTAAATTATGGTGGGAAGCTATCCACATGATAATATCGCATAAAAAAATGGTGGGCAACCATCCACATGACATTCTTACATTAAAAATAACAAGAAACTATCCACATGACATTCTGTTGTGCATAGCTATGACACTTGACAAATGTATCTATATCTATATATATATATATATATATATATATTATTTTTTTTGAATATAATTTTGATATCTCATAATTCAATTTAAAACTACATAAAATGACCATGAACCAATTAGAAAAAACTATTTTACAATTTTATTTTATTTTAATTTTTTTAAAATTTTCAAAATATTCAATTAAATATATATATTTTTAAACTTTAATAAACTTTATATAATCTGTTTAAATTTATTAGTTGTAAAACTAATAAAAAATTATTATTTTTTTTAACAAAATAAGAAACAATAGGTTCAATATATATATAAAAAATATTTACACTCCATGCAGGATTATACATATATATATATATAAAATTTGCATTCCATGCATTATTAATACCAAACAACCCTATACAATTCTTGGCCTCCACTGAATATTACAAATCATAAACGACCTAAAGATCATAATCAAAATGAATTAAAGTCCACTCCAAAAAAACATAGCTTAACAACATATTAAGAGTGGTAAAGATTGTCCTTTATTACTCTCGCATGGAGTGGGCCCTCGTTGTCCTTGGGCTTTTAGGACCATTATAGAGATGTTATTATCTCTAGGTTAAAATAGACCACCTTGTTGTTGGGTTTTTGTGATAAGTGTGATTAAAATAATTTAATTTGATGATTGTGGATTAAGTAACAAACAAATAATAAGTGCACTTAGAATTATAAATTTTAATGATGTTTATATAAATTAAACTTTAAGTTATGTGAGATATGAAATCAATATGAAATCTAAACTATATAAGAGAACATTACCTAACATATTTAAATAAAGAGTACCATTTTTTTTGTTATCTAATTAAATGATATTGGTTTATTAATCCAATTAAATGATAAAGTAAACCCACCTAATAAAGAAACTTGATGAAAGTAAATGATTTCAAGGGTCCTTTATTGGGATGGGTATTTTTTCTCATTGGTGTGGTCCAACTCTAATATTGATTAATAAAGAAGGCAATAGACTAGAAAGTGGAATCAAGAGGAGAGTTCTTGAGATTCTAGTGGTATTCTAATAACATAACCTTACTTAGATGGATTGATATGAATGAGGGGTGTCAATGGCTTCATTTATAGTTGTATGGTGGGCAATCATCTTGCCACGATCTTCCTTATAAGTTTAAATATGATTAGATCAATGGTTAATAGTGACAATTAGGGTGTGATGAGGTCCACACATAACTAGCATACCATTACGATAGATAAGGTGCATAGGTTAGTCTAGAAAATAGATAATAAAAAATAATGATTTTGGGAGAAACACAATGTTGGGGATTTTAACACTATCCATATGCACTTAATGGGACAACATTTTCATTGCCCAACTTTGGCCATTTTCTAGAGTTAACTTGGCTAATTCTAGCAAGTTTGAGGCTACATGATGGGGGAATGGAGTGAAGGATGAGGAATATGCATACCAAAGTCATATATTCAAGTAGAATTGCTCAAAATGGTGTAAATGAGAAAATTTAAAGTGATAGCAAATTACAACTTAACGCATGAGGTTAAGAGCAAATCATATTGCTAAAATACATCACAATTTCATTATGTGACAACCCTTTTGCTAATCCCTCTTGTAATTGTTACTATGAATTGTAATTCATGTAAATATTGTGGAAATGTAAACACAATGATTGGGCTAAGAGGAGTGGCCAAGGATTCATATTTTGAGGAGGAGTTTCTTGGGAAATGATTAAACTCAAATGTGTTTCAATTAATATGCCACTAGTTTTTCTCACTGAGTTTTAGTGGCTCGTACAATAAGTAGGGAGGTTGAGTATGGGCTTCCTTATTGAAGGACAAGCCCATACAACTTCTTCCCTCAAGGGGCATGTTGGGTGGTCATACGCAAGAAGAGAGACTGAGGTTGGTGGAAGGAAGAGGCCGATGGAAAAGAGGGCATAAGGGGATTCATACGTGATTTGGAGGAGGGGGAATTCAATGGTAATAAAAGTTATGCGGGGAAACATATTTATGAGAGGAGATAGATTATCAGATAATAGAGGGTTGGATAGATAGGGGCATACAGGAATTAGGAATGTGTTGAACTTGTGGATCATGCTGGAATAGGAATGTGGAAATTGCAAGAGCACTCATTGGAAAAGAAGGATGAGGCATAGTGTAGACACAAGAGTGGAAACACATAGGGGTGTGTGGCTTGAAGGAAACGCAAGAGAAGAGTAGGTGGAGACAGTGTATTTTGGTTGCCTGCTGAGTTAAGTGGGTGGAACCGTTGTGTACTCTGGATCCCTGCATAGCTGACTAAGAGGAGCGCGAGAGTGAAGAGAAGACCAGAGAGAGCGGGTGGAGACACAACATAGTCTAGATTCTCACTCGGTTAAGTGGGTGGAATCGTTGTGTGTTTTGGATCCCTGCATTGTAGAGTGGTAACTATGTAATTTTGGAGCATGGAATGAAGAGAAGACCATAGAAGATTAGGTGGAGATAAAGTGTAGTCTAGATACCTACTGGTTTAGTGGGATGGAACCATTGTGTGCTATAGATCCCTACATAGAAGAGTGGTAAATCTAGGAGTTTGGGTGCCTGTAGGGTTAACAGGTAGAAGTGTTGCGTACTTTGGATCCCTGTTAACATAGGTGGAGACACTTGATCTATGATTTCATGTAGTATTTAGTAGGTGGAACACCATGTGCTATAGATTCTTATATGTAGGTGGAGACACCATGAAATATTGATTCCTATGTGAATTGGTTGATTAACATTGGAATGAATTCCCTTGAGCACTTACTCCTGAGACTCTAAATTTGGCTTGGGGGTGGTCAGCTATAAGAAATATTGTAGTGCAATTGGCCTATGGCTGGGTGGAGAGTTCAAGTACCTTCTTAAGTTACCAACCTATTAATTTAGTCCCATATATATGTGTCACTATGAATAAAAATAAGTTGTTATGTGTTATAATAATGATTGCATCAACACTACCCATGGGGCGTAGAATAGACGGTGATAGGGTTCACTATTAACTCACTCCATGATGTGAAGGTCATTGGTTCAAAACTCCATGGGAAAAAGTGCAGTCATTTTAAGGGCTAGTGTGGCCTAGGCTGGGTGCAATCCCTGGGTGATTTTGACAGCTTAGATGCCCTTGGGTCGAGATTTCTCTAGCCATAGGTCAAGCCTGAAGTTAGACTCAAACAACTTGACAAAAAAAATGATTGTATCAACATTGTTATGGAGGAATGTTTTATTCTTGGTTGTTTATAATGAGATGGTCATGTGTATGTTATCATGGTTGAGAGGGATTGCAGATCCTCGTGACTGCTGATACTTTCTTAAGTGCAGGGTTAATTACATAGTATGTATGATTATTTTTTGAGTTCGGCTGATTGTCAGAGTGTGTGATTTCTATTGTTAAATATATTATGATTATCATGGATATTTGTTATGTATGGACTGGTGAAAGTATATAGTTGATGCTATGTGTGGCACATTATATCAATGGATTTGATGGTTCATGTTTGAATCCATTATGTGATAAATGGGATGTTGTTGTATCTAAATTTACAGTTAAGTCTCAATTATGATTTAGCCGAGTTTTGTGCCTGTTGGTAGGTAGGTTGATAACTCTATTCCTCTTATTATGAGCTATAGTTCAGAAAGGTTACTGATATTTCTGTATGATAATCATTTGTTTACATAAGTATGTATGTATGTGTGAGATGCTAAGTCATATCATTACAATGTGTGAAAGCCAAGTGTATTATTTGGCAAGTAGTGTCGAACGCAGGTTTCCTACCTACAAAAGGTGAAATTTAGGGTAAAGTTATGTTTCATGATCACTCATTTGGAGTCCTTGAAACCCCCTTGAATTCTCATTTAGATGTGAAGGAACCCACAACTCATCTAAATCCTTGTGTTAACAATGACTCTCATTGAGTAGCCATAATGTCTTCATGTATATTTATTGAAAAAGTATGTGCATGACACTAACCATGTGATTGATTAGAATTTCATTAGGTTGAGGTCAAGTGGGACTTTCAGATGGAGCTAGTATGCCTCGTAGAGGAAACATTTAAGGTGTTTTGAAACAAATCCATCGAGCAAGTAAAGGTCCAATGGACCTATTACAGCCCCTAGAACATGACATGGGAGGCATACCCATAGTTACTCTGATATTTTGGATGTAAAACTTGTACATGTGGACACCTGTAGGGTGATGTGCACTAAAGATAGTACAAAAATAAGGGGGGGGGGATCTAACACCCTAATTTTAATCCCCTTGATTTTCAATTTAATTGTGGACATATTATATAGGCTATGAGTTGGATAGTATAGTTGAGGGTTGATCTATTTCCTTGTATATCAATGTCATTAATAAAAACATATTGCTAGTCACTATATGTAAGGGATAATAACATTAGGGGCGTATGATTCGGCAAGAGAGAAATGTGAGAAGGGATTAAGGGGGATAAAATGGGCCATAGCATAAAATAGATTATTTTACTGTAACCTAAAGTTTCATTACCTTAACTTATGCTAAAGGAAAATCAACTTTAGGAAGAGTGTTAAGGAGTTGGGGGGATTCCTTGGGTACCAAGTAGCAAGTTCAAAACATGCATACTACATTAGTGGGTTTGGAAATTCAACCATTGTACTTGCTCTTTTTTTGAATATGCTAACTCTCTTAATATGCATTGAGATCACCATTATGTTATATTGAGACAAAATCATTTGAATTGTAAACAAAAGAATTTGAGGGGAAAATCTTGTTGGTAATGAGGTAGTTATTCCTGTGATAGAAGGTTGTGAATCCCTATTACATAAACAAGACATGGAATTTATTGTAGACACGAGCATGAGCTTGTTGTGACTATAACCACATAAATTGGTTTTTCCTAAAGTCCTCATCTTTGATATTCTTGTATAGTCTGCGCTAGAACCCTAGAGGGGGTGATGATTACTTGATGGATTGACTATAGGGTAGAGAAGAGGATTCCATATCTTGGTGATCCAAAAATAGAAGTGAAGGTTTTATTGATCAATTTGTAGGTTAGTTTATGTATCTTTGTGCAACGGATATTGCAAAAAGTCACAAACTTAAGATTCGCAAAAGTTTTAAAGTGTTAAGAAGACAAAAATGTAGCATGAGACAATTGTAGATTGATAACAAAGTTCACCCATATTGGGATACATCTGTGCATCCAACTTCCAATTGTGACTGCTTTATTAATATGCTTAATTTCTCATTACATCAAAATAAAAGCTTCAACTTGCAGTAATAACGCTCCCATGCTATCCAAAATGCTTAAAAACCATTGTCTAGGCTCTTGTTACACAAAAAAAGGCTTAACATTGAGCAAAATACGCCCTCCTTACCAAACTATTTGTAAAATTTCTCTACAATAGCTCCCGACCTTGTTAATTGTTCAACAAATTGGTTCTAGCCCAATTGGTTGGGTGCATTGGTTTACATCATACAGATTGTGAGTTCGATCCACTAGTTTTGACGGAGCTTATGTTAATATGGTTTTGATAATAAATAAAATTTAAATGGGGCAATTGGCCTCACCCATTTTAGCCTCCACCATGATCGTATTTAGCACTATGTGGCCACGCACCATTGGCCCTTCCATTGCACCCACCCATAGCCCCTAGCATGGTCACATGAACTGCCACATAGAACCGTGGCTTCCATTCTTATATGCCCTTCCCATCGGCTCCAGTTATGTCAAGAGAAGGCAATCACGAGTTAGTCAGTCCTTAGCCCCTGCCTCCAATTTTTTGTGGACACGCACCCCAAAATATAACCAAGGCTGGGTTAGTTGGGTGTGCCCATCGGGCTGACCCTCTCCCTAATTGTCAAACTAGTGGTCATTAAATATAACATGCCCACTGTATAATTATAAGTCACATAGTTGGTTCAATGGTAGAGTGCCATATTGTTTGTCATGAGGTATGAGGGTTGATTCTTATGGCCTCCAGTTCAACCCACATAAAATTTGGCGTGAAAATCTTGGCAACTTGGCAACCTATCATAGGGCCACGTGGTGGCCTATGATTGGACCACTTCACCAACCATACAAATTGATCATCGATGACATTAGTTGGCACATGGCTTCATGTGATTCTCCCACCTACGTTTTTCGTACACCCAATCATCCCTTCCATGTCAGCGTATAAACTTCCATGTCATCATCTATACTCTGCATAGTCAACCTTGCGAGTTGACTATTTTTAGTTGTTTGGCTAAAACTTTCAAATTACTAATTTTCTCTTTCAAAGTGTCAAAGGATTTTTTTTGCTTTCCTGCCCATTGAAAGACCCTCTTCACACTTGTCAAAGCATTTAATGGTGTTGTAATAGATGAGAAGTTGGCAATAAACTTTCTCCAATATTGGGTTGCTCCCAAAAATCTTTTAACTTTTGTTACATAATTGGGCTTAGGCCAATTCACAATGAATTCAACTTTGGAGGGATCAATCTTCAATTCACCACCTCCTACAATATGACCTAAGTAAACCAAAGAGGTTTTCCCAAATTCACATTTAGACATCTTCAAATACAACTTTTCTTTTTTCAAGACATCTAGAACTTGCTTTACATGCTTGAAATGCTCTTCACGAGTCTTACTAAAAATCAGAATATCATCTAAGTAGACTATGACAAAATCATCAAGGAATGGTCACAATACATCATTCATAACTCTCATGAATGTAGCAGGTGCATTACAAAGCCCAAACAACATAACTAACCATTCAAACAATCCTTGTTTTGTCTTAAAAGCAGTTTTCCAAATATCATCTTCAACAATCCTTATCTGATGATAACCACTTCTCAAGCCTAACTTAGTAAAATAAAAAACAACCTTTAACTGATCTAGAAAATCATCAACGTGAGGAAGAGGAAAAGGATTCTTTAATGTAATCTTGTTCAATGCCATAAAATCCACACACATGTGACATGTACCGTCTTTCTTTGGAACTAAAACAATAGGAGACCCACAAGGAGATATGCTAGGTCTGATGACCCCTTTGTCAAGCAAATCTTGGATTTTCTTCCATATCTTTGCATTCTCCAAGGCTGACATTATATACATGCCAATATTTGGAAGTGATGCATCCTACTCAATTACATCTCATGTTGGATTCCTTGTTTTGGAGGTAACCATTCATGTTCCTGAATCAACTTGTCTTAAGTATTAACAACTTCAACCAATTAATGCTTGAGTTTAGAATCACATCTTGAGAAAGCTTTAGATTCAACAATATATTTATCTTTTATCATCAACAATACAAATTCTAACTAACATTCACAAGCCTTTTCATTTGTCTTGCACCAACAAGAGATAAGTTCATCTCCTTGCAATGTGCTCTAATAATATACTCAACTCCATCTTTGAAAATATGATACTTGTTCTCATGATGATAAAATATGGATTTTCGACCATATAAATATGGACTCCCTAATAAAATCCCACAAATTTCAAGTGTTACAACATCAAGCTCAACCTCATCTATAAACTTAGCAATGATGGAAAATTTGAGCTTACATTTTCTTGTCACTTGCAATTTAGCATCATCACATACCCAACCCATAGGTTATGGTTTTTCATGAGGTGTTATAGACATTTTTGTGCCTTACAGCATAGAGCATGAAATGTCAATAATCTAAGGGATCCAAAGTCCCTAAACAAGTTGTTCTTACCCTTAGAGGAACAAGGTCAGCAAACCACAGCACTGCAAATCAGTTCTCCACTGAAAAACACTCAAAAACAGGTCAGTTTTGGATCATTGCAGCTGCTCCACTAGGCATCTGCGCTGCATAGCAGGTACAACAAAGGCTACCTGCGTTGCATAGCAAGTAGAACAAATGCTACCTGCGTTGGGCGTACTTGGACATGTGGAGGAATCTTTTTCTCAAAGTGCCAGTGCCCAGGAAGCTTCTAAAAAGACACTTGATGATAAGATTCGCCTAATGATGAGTTAAGAGCTTCTAAAACTCCAAGTGGAAGACAGAAACTCCGAGTGAAGAACTGAAGAACAACTGGAGTTGAAGAGGACAACAAGTCACACATCAAGCTGACTTATCTTCACTCCAAAACTCTATATAAGGATCTCATCCCATGGGATCTGGAAGGCCGGAATTTTGTGCAAAGAATTGCTGTTGGTTTATAGTTGTGAGCATTGGGTGATTGCTTGAGGGAGGTGAAGAAGAGATTTCTCTCCGTCGGGAAGGTGATGCTGGATTGGACCTCTCATGGTTGTATCACCGCCTGAACCTTACTTCCATATATTAATAAAGCATTTGAGGTTCTTCTATTCGCATGTGTTTCAATGATGTATTGTCTTACTTGCGTATTTGATTTATGCTAATCCTTGAATCAGTTATGAATGCATGCCTCTTGTAGTTTCCTTTCTTTGTCTTGTTTGCAGGATCTTGTGTAGCTGGGCTCGTGAAAAGACTTGGAGCTGGGAGCAAGCGGCGAATAGAGGAGATTGGATCGACCATTTGCGCAAGACATCGGTAAGTGGATCTCTTCCTTCTATCTCTTGCATGTCATAAAGAAGAAACTTTAGATAGCTTTGCTTTCAGCTGTTGCTAAGGAATTGTCACCCTTAGAGTGGGTTAGGGTCATTCCGAGTTGGATACTTTCCCCCACAACAGACTGGCGACTCCGCTGGGGATCGTGTCTTGTTGGTAGCTTGTGTTTCTTGCTATTCATTTATTAAACAAAGGAGTACCGAATCGAACTGCATTCGAGTCCTTCGAATGCAAAGTAGAGGGAAGCTACTCTAGCCCAGTGCTGGGCATGTTTATGATTTGAAGAGCTGATCCACAAGGACTCTTTTTAGCTCTTTGTGATAGTGTTCATCTTCCCTCAATCATCCTCTAGTGTATACTTGACTGATAGCCTCTGATTTGGCCAAAAACCGTTGATTTTTGAGCAAACTGTGACCCGGAATCTGAGAGAGACGAGAGTTGTCTCATCAGTGCAGCTGCAACAAAGGCTACCTGCACTGCAACGCAGGTCCCGAAGGGGATACCTGCGCTGCATCGCAGTTTGACAGTGCAGCACCTGCGCTGATCTAGTTTTGCCTTGTGCAACTGGGATTCCCCACTGTCTGTTGCCCAGTTTTCAGTATTGTTTTTGCAGCCTGTTGTCAACCTGTATACCCAGCTGAAACCACTTCTCTTTGCCTTCATTCCGGCTCAGTTGTATGAAGAAACCGTGATTGTTCTTATTGTATTTCTTGCCGTCATTCACAGTTTCCCATAGCGAAAGTGAACTAGTCTTGCTATGACCTCTTGGATCTAGACCTATGAGAAAGTGTCGTTGTGATTCTAAGAGCTAGTTTATTGCTGTTCATAGCCGCTTGAGCATTTGCTTTCGTTATATGGTTCGAATTTCAGTATTTCTTGTGTTGAAACGAGTGAATCTTAAGGTGTTCTTTTGATTATTGGACACAACTTGTTTGCTTTCGCTTGAAATTGAATTCGAAATCATACAACAACTTTCTTTTTGTAATACATCAACATTAAGGAAGAAGAAAAGAAATACTTGCATTGTGCATGTGCATTTTGACAGTTTGCATGTCGATTTAGGAAAATTGCATCAGTGTGTGCTCTATGATCTGTTTGAAAAGATGATGTCTTTCTTTTCCTTCAGTAGTTAAGGTTTTCATAAGTTGAAAGAATTGAAAAAGCTTGCTTATCATTCTTAGACTGCATTTAGGAGTTGTATCATACATCACGTGGTGATCCATAAAGGCAAACTACTAAGCAAGATCAACCTAAAAAGAACTGAATTTATCTAACAACGCTTTGAAACATAACGAAACACAGTAGAGGTCTAGGTAGAGACGTGAACCGGCATCTTTAAACATAGTGACTGTCGATCTCTACAAAGGTGGGTGATTCCTCCTGAGGGATGATAGCACTAATACGGACTTGTGCCCCCGCGTACTGTCGCGTATATTGGGGGACCCCTATAGGAACAAAGCCTTTATCCATAGGAAGCCGTGTCGGTCGCCCTACTGATCGCGATGCAGTGAACACAGCATTCACGAAGATCGACCACTCGTACCGTAAAATGTATTCTGTGGTTTCGCGAAAGGTTTGGCACACCCTTGCCTAGAACTCCAGAGTAGTTTCTTTTGGCCTTTTTCAAACTCTATAACTGAAAAAGTCCATCCGAGCATTTGTCACTTCGGGCTCGTTAATACATCGAAGGAGACTAGAGTCATCTTTAGCTTTTTCTCGACTCTTAAAAAGTGAAAAAGCAAGTTGTGTCTAAAGCGTCGTCATAATAAAATTCATTTTAAATGGAACATAATCACCTCCTATTCCTGCGTTGATCTTCGAAGTTAGTCTTTTGGCATCGTAAGTTCTTGTAGAATCGCTAAAATCTTTTGGATAGACTCAAAATGTCTGAACAACCGTCAACATCTAGGACTGTGTCGTCCGACACAGCAACAGCAGAGCCTCCTGCTGCCACTCCAACGATGTTTGCTGGTATACCATCTGTCCCGGCAAATTGCCAACAACAAGCCGGAGTCCCATCAGGGACAACAATATGGTTAGTTCCTATTTCTTCATCCGGATTATCATCTGGTACTTCTTATGTTGAAACTCAACAAATTGATCCAATGTGTCTTCAAAGGCCAATTTACCCTTTAAGTACTGGATTTCCACCATGTGGAGGGCAGTATGCTCTTTCATTGTTCCCTCCCAGAGAACAACCATGTGGGAGTTTACAACAAAGTTCAGGTCAAACTGGAATCACATCTAGCGGTTGGGTACCAATACTGCCTCAACAATCAGGAGTTGCATATTCAATGCAACCAGTACACCCTGTGTCGAATATTCCCACCACACCTGCTACGGCGAATGCGTCGCAAGTACAAGCGCTACCTGTTGTAATACAACAACCTCTTGTCTCGGCGGCTCAATCACAATCTCAGGGTAGTGCCTCCTTATCTGGAGCGACTCAGGCTCGAACAAGTACTGTGACTCCTCATCTTGGTCAATCATCCAGTATTGGTCAACAGCAAATGGTCCAACAACCAGAGCTGGTTCAATCTCAACAACCGCCATTCCAGCAATCATATCAAGGACCTGAGCAACAAGTCTTTGTAAGTAATGGGCAACCATGCTATAATGGTTATGCCCATCAACTTTGTCAAAGTTGTCAGCACTATGCTGGTTTGCAAAGACCCATTGCTCAGGCGATACCATCTTATCCTGGATATGCTTCGCCTAACCTGAACCAACAGTTGCCCTTTGTAGCAACTCTAGAATTGCCAGATCTAAACCGGCTGACGAATGATCCAATTGCTTATGCCCCTTGGTGGCCAGCGATTCCGCATAAACTTCCATCGGACATTCCTAAATTCAATGGAAATCCAGGTGAAGACCCGTCAAATCACGTCATGACTTTTCATCTGTGGTGTTCATCGAACACTCTAAACGATGATTCGATAAGACTTCGCCTCTTCCAGAGGACATTGACAGGTCCAGCGGCTAAATGGTACATTGAATTGCCAAGAGCCTCTTTCGACAATTTCAGCTCCTTAGCCACGACTTTCTTAACCCATTTTCAATTACCGATAAGGTATGAAACGGGAACAGAACTCCTTACCAACTTCAAACAGACAACGGCCACTCACATATCTGATCATATACATGAGTGGCGACGTCGTCGTAGGATGGTGAAAACTTACGTTCCCGATCAGCTGTTAGCTGAATGGTTTATAAAGTCGTTACTTCCAGCTATAACGGAATATGTGGCCAAGGGGGGAGTCGTAACAGAGGAGCAGGTCATTGCTCGTGCTCAATATCTGGACTTAGTATATACTCAGTCTGGCACGCTCTACGACAAAATACCTGATGCCCCCAGACCTGAATTTTCAATTCCTCTCCCTCCTAAATCGAATACTGACTCTCACGCCAGCAATGGCGTGACTGGCAAACGCAAAATTTCTAGTCAAAATGCAAATGAGGAACTTCTTGCCTCAGAAGTAAATGCCATGTCGACCGACAAGGGCAAACAACTGAAGCAACCAGGGGGCAAGAAGAAAAAGAAAAGGAAAGGGAAACCCCCGACAGGGTGTCATATATGCGATGAGGATCATTGGACGAAAGATTGTCCTCATATAGCTGAAGTTAAGAAACTCTTCAAGAGTTCAAAAACCCCAGCAGTATTGACTGATCCGTTTCCTAGTCCAAGACAAAATCTGGTTGCTAATCAAAATGCTTCTCGATCCCAAGTGCTTATGTTGTCCACCTCAAAGCAGCAAAATAATGCTTTGACAAGGAATAAAGATCACAAGAATCCAAAGCAATTGAACAACAAGGCAAATAAACAACCTAGTAGTTCAACAACAACTTTGACCAAAGTTGTGCCACCCATCGTTCCTAAACCAAAGATAAAGTCGCCAAAGGGAGTAGTACACAAATCAACATTTAATCCTCGTGAAAAAATAACACAGGATTACAATATAATAGAGGACCTGACCCAATCGTCGTCCGCTATGTCGACACTTGAGGTAGCGCAAAAATGCACCTCCCAAGAGCAAGCTTTATTATCAGCCATAGGTGGGATTGGCCCAATGGATTCCAATCTTGTGGCCTTTGATCATAAAGGATATGACCCTCAGATACCAGCTCAACTAGCTTTCCTTATTCAAGTGAAAGCCCTCAACAAAACTGTTCATCGAACAATTATTGATGAGGGGGCATCTACATGTCTTATGTCGATGAGTTGCTGGAAAAATTTAGGCTCACCACCCTTGTCAAAATCGTCAACGACATTAAAAGCATTTGATGGACGATCATACACTCCATACGGGATTTTAAGTAACTTGCAAGTTGAACTGGGGGGCAAAACAATAGAAGTTGATGTGGAAGTAATCGACGGAAACCTCGATTACAACATCCTACTGGGAAGGCCTTGGATATATGCCATGGCTGCAGTTGTGTCGACCTACTTCAGGAGGATTGTATTTCCTTTTCAAGGAAAAATTACAATCGTCGACCAACAAACATTTCTCCCCAACAGTTCTCAAGTTACGGGAAGCAGCACAATGATCCATGAAAGTAATCATTCACTTCAAAATATTGGAGTAGGTATCCTAAAAGACCATGCCTTAATGGGTACTTTTGCCCTACCGCCGGCAAGTAATCTGGCGGAAGTAGCCACAGTGGAAACCTACAATATGAAATCTTCTATATCTAACGGATTCGGAAGATTCCTAAACATTTTGTCAGCGTGGATCATCGCCCTAATGGAAATAATGTAAATGCAGTGGGCTCCGAGGACGGTTCTTATCTCATGTCAACCTCGTTAAAAAATGAAACAAGGAGTCACGAGGATAGTTCTTTTACTATGTCAACCTCATTAAAAAATGAAACAAATCCCCTTTTCAAAATTCAAAGGTAAACCTTCATTCCAACCACCAAGTTGAATGCAATGAAGCTTGGGGGGCACCCTCCTTTGACATGCGTTATTATGATGCTGGGGGCATGCAAAAGAACGAGCAGTTTTGGCAAAGTTCATGCTCGTTAAAAAATAAACGCAAGATCCGAGCAGTTTTAATGCGGAAATTCATGCTCGTTAAAAAATAAACATAAGCTTGTGAGCAGGTTTTCCCCAGAGTTCAAGCTCATTCAGAAAAAATGAACCGGTAAATAACCATTTGAGACCGTAAATTCATCAGCCATAAAAGCCTTGGTCGTGTTTGTGTACCGTCACCTCCACTTTTCATTTGGCCGATCATTCACATCCACTTGATTGTTTACCTATTTTGAGGAATAGCTGCGAAGAGTGATTTCACTTAGCCATCCTTGTAATACTGCCGTGATTGGAAAATTCCAACTTGTACCTGGAATCTGCTGCTATCCCTGTTTATCACTCGTTCCTCAAAAGACGAGTCTTCTTTGAGCTCTTTTCACTGACTCGTAAAATATGAAAAGTTTGCCGAGTTTTGGCCTTCCAGCTTGTTAAAAAGACCGGAAGAGCTATCCCTCCTCTAGATTTTAATCTTTTTGGACCTGAGGGATTAGTGCACAAAAAGATCGAGCGCTTGTCTAGTTCGGCTCGATAAAGATATCGAACATTCATCCCTTCTGTATTGTTTTATACTTTTTCGGACTTAAGGGATTAGATGACGAAAAAGGACCCCTGGCGTCTACTTTATGTACCCTTTTCAGACTCTCTAAAAATGAAAAGGACCGAGTTGTCTTTGTCGCTGGGCTCGTTAAAAATATTAGATAGCGACAAACTTGTCTTTAGACAAGAACGAGTTTCCCTATCGCTAGGCTCGTTAAAACATAGCGATGGGCTTGCCCGAAGGGCAGGTTATAGATCAAGCATATGTTATCCTCCTCAAGCTTGACAAAAATAAAGAGGTACTGGTCAGAAATGACTGGGGAAAAATTGGGAAGAACCTCAAAGCTTAATGGTAGCAAGTCGCTCTTGAACATGATACTTTTGCCTCCGTAAATATCGAGTTGGGTTATTATCATTCACCGGTCCCTTCACCATGGTCTCGCCATACCATCCATACATGGGGTAATGCTACCGATCCATCACATCAGTGTCGTTATATGTTCAAGAGATGTCATTCAGAAAGTGTCAACCGGGTCCCATCCACTACCATACATCATCTTTCATACTTCCATGACCGCCACCCTGAATCATATTTCTCAGATCGTTTTCACCATCATCACTAGCTCCGTTCCGTGTCACTGATGTGGGATTCATTAAGGCCCTCCTTTGACGGATCACTTCTTGTCGACATCAGCTCATTATCCAAGAAGTTGATCTAGGAACACCCCCTCAGTACTTTGAAGCTTGCATGCCTCAATGGCAAGTTTCTCACTTCCGGCGATAGGTATACATTAATGACCTTCGACCGGGAGACTTTGCGTGGTGTTCGACGTCAGATCCTATATTCACGCCACGTGAATTGTGCTGCAGTACCTTGAGGGTCATCATCATTATCGGTGATTCCTCTCGCGCTTGTTAACAGTTTACATTATTGACTGGTAATCAAGTGATGTCTTTCCATGTTCGACTTCAAGAAATTCACACATGGATCGACTTGTACTAGAGTGAAGATCGGACAAGTTTGAAGACCCCGGATCTAGTTTCATCCATCTGGGCTGCGATATATATTCAGGAGATAAAAACATAGACATGTGCAGCAGATGAGCATCCTACTAAAAGGATGATAATTAAAAGCAGAGAATTATCCGTCTCTTGTCAGACGATCGTCTGTTTATGTACGACAAATGTATTTATAAAGCTGATCATGGGAAATGCCCGCATCAGCTAGATCATGAAAAGAAAGCATGAAAAGATAATCTATTGTATTGTATTTTGTTACAGGTCACCTCCCGGCGATTGAATGAACTTCGGATCCTCCTAATAAAGCATTTCACCCGATAAACGACCTCATACTTTAGGGGGCAACTGTTATAGACATTTTTGTGCCTTACAGCATAGAGCATGAAATGTCAATAATCTAAGGGATCCAAAGTCCCTAAACAAGTTGTTCTTACCCTTAGAGGAACAAGGTCAACAAACCACAGCACTGCAAATCAGTTCTCCACTGAAAAACACTCAAAAACAGGTCAGTTTTGGATCATTGCAGCTGCTCCACTAGGCATCTGCGCTGCATAGCAGGTACAACAAAGGCTACCTGCGTTGCATAGCAAGTAGAACAAAGGCTACCTGCGTTGGGCGTACTTGGACATGTGGAGGAATCTTTTTCTCAAAGTGCCAGTGCCCAGGAAGCTTCTAAAAAGACACTTGATGATAAGATTCGCCTAATGATGAGTTAAGAGCTTCTAAAACTCCAAGTGGAAGACAGAAACTCCGAGTGAAGAACTGAAGAACAACTGGAGTTGAAGAGGACAACAAGTCACACATCAAGCTGACTTATCTTCACTCCAAAACTCTATATAAGGATCTCATCCCATGGGATCTGGAAGGCCGGAATTTTGTGCAAAGAATTGCTGTTGGTTTATAGTTGTGAGCATTGGGTGATTGCTTGAGGGAGGTGAAGAAGAGATTTCTCTCCGTCGGGAAGGTGATGCTGGATTGGACCTCTCATGGTTGTATCACCGCCTGAACCTTACTTCCATATATTAATAAAGCATTTGAGGTTCTTCTATTCACATGTGTTTCAATGATGTATTGTCTTACTTGCGTATTTGATTTATGCTAATCCTTGAATCAGTTATGAATGCATGCCTCTTGTAGTTTCCTTTCTTTGTCTTGTTTGCAGGATCTTGTGTAGCTGGGCCCGTGAAAAGACTTGGAGCTGGGAGCAAGCGGCGAATAGAGGAGATTGGATCGACCATTTGCGCAAGACATCGGTAAGTGGATCTCTTCCTTCTATCTCTTGCATGTCATAAAGAAGAAACTTTAGATAGCTTTGCTTTCAGCTGTTGCTAAGGAACTGTCACCCTTAGAGTGGGTTAGGGTCATTCTGAGTTGGATACTTTCCCCCACAACATGAGGTGTAGTCTCTAAATTAAGTTTCTTGACAATTGCTTCAAAAATAATATTGACTTGAGATCCACTATCAAATAATGTATCAACCTTTGTATGCTTTGTCATGACCTTGATATGAAAAATCTCACTTCTTTCTTTATCATTTTGAGATTCAACAAACTTTCTAAAATAACTAGTACTTGTGTTAGAAGCTATACCTTCCATTCCCATGGTTGTGATCTTGGTTTCATCACCTAAATTAGATCCTAGATCTTATTGAGTTGTAGCAGTAGCCTTTTGTTTCCCCTTGTTATTAAACTACTTTGTTCTTAGTCCTGGATGTAATTTCCAACAATGGTCTTCATCATGGCCATATTTTGAACAATGTTTGCAAGTAAGTTTCTCTCCCTATTTCTTGACTGTATCACTCTTATTTCCTTTTCCTTTAGCTTTCCCCTTTCCTTTGTCTCCATTCTTAATGGATTTCTTGTTGGACTCTTGAGAAATATTCTTTCCTCTTGATTCTAAATGAGTAGCCTGAACACATACTTCATCTAGATTGATGGGATTAAACATAAGTATAGTATGTCTCAAGTAACTATGCAATCCACCTATATATTTAAGAAGAGTATCTTGTGAGGTCAAATCAACACCCAATATTAAAGCTCTCTTTCTAAATTCTTGTTTGTAACTTTGGACACTTTGACCTTTAGCTTGTCTAAAATTTTGCTAATCCATTATTTCTTTTTGCATGGAAGCTAATGGATAAAATTTCTTCCTCAATGCAACTATAAAATAATTCCAATAAGAGATAATTTTACCACTTTTCTTCAAATATTATTGGGTTATGCCCTCCCACCAGATAAGAGATGCACCTCCCAAACAAAGAGAAGCAACTTGGATCTTTGTAACGTCATCATCAATCTTTTGGATCCTACAATAAACTTCAATTTGATGAACCCTATTATTCAACTTTTTAGCATTTACTTCTCCATCATACATTGACAATTCAAACTTGACATCAAGGTAAGCAAAGGATACTTAGCATGTCCTCTTGGAGATGTAGGAGGAGTTGGTCTATGTGATGGAGGAGGTGAAGAAGGAGGTGAGGAAGAAGGAGGTGAAGAAGGATGTGAGGAAGGAGGAAGAGGAGAAGGAGGAGGTGGAGGATTTATCCCCTCCCCACCATCACATTTCAGCTAATTAGAACTTTCTCCTTGCAATCACATTGTTCTTCTATTATACAACACTTTCACCATCTCAGTCATATCAAAGAAAGCTTTTCTGAAAGCTCTCTCACCCTCATACATCGATTCTTGTCCTCATCCTTCTTCATGAGACATGACTTGTGGAGTATGTGGTCTTATTGAGCCAATTTGAGGGTTAGGTTATTCAAGTGCTCCTTCTCCTCTTCTTAATCTAGACCTTGTAAACAATAAAAAACCTTGCAAATTTTGTCAAACCTTCACAAAACCATGCTTTGATACCAAACTTATTCAAAAATAAAAGTGAAGGTTTTATTGATCAATTTGTAGATTAGTTTATGTTTCTTTGTGCAACGAATCGATATTATGAAAACACAAAAGCTTAAGCTAATTTGAAAAAAATTTAAAGTGTTAAGAAGACAAAAATGCAACATAAGACAATTACAAATTGATAATGGAGTTCACCCATCTTGGGCTACGTCTCTGGGTCCATATTCCAATGGTGATTTCCTTATTAAGATGACCAAATGCTCATTACATTAAAACACACGCGTCAACTTGCATAAATGACACTCCCATAATGTCCAGAATGCTCAAAAAACCTTGTCTAGGCTCTTGTTTCACTAAAAAGGCTTAAAATTGAGAAAAATATGCCCTCTTTACCAAAATGTTTGCAAAACTTCTCTACAATAGCTCTCAACCTTGTTAATTGCTCAACAAAGTGGTTCTATCTTAATGGGTTGGGCACGTTGGTTTACATCCCGCAGGTCATCGTTTCAATCCATGAGTTTATGTGAAGGTTACATTGATATGGTTTTGATATTAAATAAAATTTAAATTGGGCCATTGGCCCCATCCCTTTTAGCCTCCACCATGGTCGTATTCAACACCATGTTGCCACGAGCCGTTGGTGCTTCCACTGCACCCACCCATAGCACTTAGCATGTTCGTGTGAACTGCCACATGGAACCATGGTTCTTGTTCTTATTCACCCTTCCTGTTAGCTCCAACTACATGGAGAGCATGTAATTTTGGGCTATTCGGTCCTTATCCCCCGCCTTTGATTCCACTATTGACACACACCCTTCCATATAATCAAGGATGGGCCTGAACCTCTCTCCAACTGTTGGACTGATGACCATTAAATAGAACATGCTCACTATAAAATAATAATTCACATAGTTCGTTCAATGGTAGAACACCAAATTGTTTGCCGTGAGGTATGGGGGTCAACTCTTGTGGTTGCTAGTTCACGCCACATAAATTTTGACATGAAAATATAGGCCACTTGGCGGCCTCTCATAGGGACATGTAGCACCCTCTATTGGCCCACGTGGTGGCCCATGATTGGACCACTTCACCAACCATACAATTCGGCCACTGATGATGTCAAATGGCACATGGCTTCATGTGCTTCATCCACATGCCTTTCTGTACACCCAATTAGCCCTGCCACGTTAGCATCCATACCTTGCACTTTCAACCTTGCAAGTTGCCTTTTTTTATCGTTTGGCCAAAAATTCAGAACGTCATAAATTCATCATACGATGTGAGATTGAGGTGATTCAAGTGTCGTTGGAATCAAAATGATGATCTATATGACTTGGAGTTGGGTTCGAGAGAATTTAAGCACTTTTATTTTTAAGCATTTTCTAGATCCCCTAGATCACTTAGTGTAGGCAAGGGAAGAGAATTGGATGGTTGGAAAAGTTGTAGGAATTTGTATGATGTTATGTATTGGGTATTGGAATGCATGATGGAGCTTATCCAATTAGAGGAGCCATTTTTACTTGTGTATTCATAGACCCATCTCAAAGGTGGCCTATTCTTGAGAGAACTATAGGCATAGATCCTACAATTAGCAGGAACATCCCTTGCATGCATCTAACTAGTGACATATCCTCATAAGATAAGTTGTATAGTTTCTATGTTACTCTTTGTGTCATATATCTGCAATTTACTATTTAAAATATTGTGAATGTAGATATATTCTATGTTGTTATAATTGTATATTATTTTGCCTATCAATTGCATGAGTTTTCATGTCATATTGCATGTGCATTTTCATTGTATAATTGGATGAAATGTATTATGGTGCTAGAGTTGTGCTAATTGCATAATTGTGAAGGAAGCACGTGAAATTGGAGAAATTTTAGTGCTCCAATATCTTGGTAGGAAAATGGGTGGTTGGATATGCTACAAGATTCAAGATGCTAAAGTTGATAATGGAAAGTCTACTAGCACATAGGAATAAGAGGAACCCTAAGGAATAAAATCCAAAGCATGGTAATTAAAGCTACATCTTTGGAAATATAGCTACACAAAAACTTAATATCCACACCCAACCTTATGAGATCAAGTGCTATCCTCAACACTTTTAATTATAAATTTATATACAATATACAAAGTCAAGTTTGAATGGATAACTAAATCTTAATAATTATGAATAATAAGAAATGAATTTAACAATAGTTTTTATCTAATGTCATTAATTACATCATTTTTAAGGACATATTATAAGTGTAGTCTAACTAATAGATGAAATGGTTTTTTTCCCGCCATTTTTTCCAGTCAATTTTGACCAAAATTCGAGAAATATTTTTAAAAGCTTTGAATTTGAGTTGTTTAATCTATAAAATTCGAGTGCCCTAGGGGTTTTTTAGGTTTTGAATCCATTTATGCATTAAAAACATATTTTAAACAACAAAAAATCACGAACTCGCTTTAAATTGTATCACTGATTCCTGGGAAAAAAATTATTTCGTCTATTAGTTAGATTGTATTGATATTATATATACCTATCCAATTTATTTATTTTTATTTTTTATTTGTGAATTTATATTAATGTATGTACATACATGTATATCCATGATATATCCAATAATATATACAACTAAGAAGGTTAAATATTTTATTATTTAAAGAACTTTAATTTATTATTATTAAAATGATTTGAATTGAGGAAAAAATGGCAATCGTGTGAGGAGCTTGGATTCTATGTTTTTATATCCCTTGGGAATGCGTCGCTATAGGCTATGAGAATTGTAGAGGATGAGGGTTCTCTGTGGAGGATAATTTCTTCTCACCTCAGGGTGTCAGACGATGGCATAAAAGGGCTCAACCGTTGGAGGTGCGATAATCCTTTAGTGATAGACAAATTTATGCGGATGAATGTTGGCTCAGTCCATGTATCCCTCATATGAGTTGACCTTGGTATTGGATGGAGCTAAGGCACCATGGCTTCCCATGAAGGATTGATTTCAAAGATTTCCATAGTAAATATTGTGAAATAGATCACATCGTTGGCTAACGTCTTCAAGTTGGAAGTGATGGGCCTGGTTGAAGAAGTGTACAATGGTTTGAGAGGTGACTTCCTGGAAGCTCTGGTGGCCTTCACGCTCATAAGGCCTTCAGAGAGTGTGAATGACAAGTGTGGGGAGTTTTCCTACAAAATGTTTGATGAAACACCAGTCCAAGTTTCTCTTGGGGGGAATGGGTTGGCATGCAAAATGTTTGTCATAATGTTCCAGTCAAACTTGGTCCCTATGTCTATTTTGAATTCTTCGAAAAGCTTCCCGAGGTGGATTTTATGTCTCTAGCCCCATTTTCAAGCCTTTTAAGGATTGGTTATGGGGATTGTGAGATTAAAAAATTCCCAATTTTTGTTAAATCTATGACTGGAAAGTCCCTATGCTTGAATGTCAGTGATGGGAGTACAGTATCATATTATGAAAAGAAACTCCTCGAGAGCATCAGAAACTTGATTGGATTATTCATCAAAGTGGTTCATTTCATTTGTTCACATATGTGTCAAATTGGAATTAAGTGAAGGATTACCAGATAAAATCATTCTTAAGTGGGTTTCTAATGAATACCTTAAACCTTTAGATTATGAAAGCACTACTTTGAGATGCATAATTTGTCAGTAGCCCAAACATCTTCAGAATGCATGCCCTTCCTCAAAAGGCTCAGTCGATTCCCAGGAGACAAGAAAGCCCAATCGTGGTTGGAGGGACCAGAAGGCAACATCAAGTGCCAATAACTCAATAAGACAAAAGAAGGAAGGCTCTCAACAGCAGAAGGAAACCCCTGTCTCCTCGGATTCTCAAGTTCTAGTTCAAACCCCTATAAATCTGCATCATTCCTCCGCATAGGAGAATATTTTGGCAAAGGGAAAGGAAAACATATCAACAATAATTGTGCCTGCAACTGGCAAGCATAAACACACCCATGAGTCTGATCATTCAAACAGTGATAAATATGTTCCATGCTCTACTTTGCCAATGAAGTTGGAGCTCTGTTCAAAAAATGAGGATATGGTCTTATCGCCAGTTGCAACCGATAAATTTGTAGGTTGGATAGATGTTCGTAGGAGAAAGAGGAAAAGGAAAAACCCATGAATAATTCTATGGTGTGACAAAATATACGTTGTAAATGCTTTGGGTATCTCTGGTTTTTGGATGTAACTTGTGTTCTTTGATTTAATAGATTTCAATTAGAAAAAATGATTTTAACTGATAATATTTTTTATATTAAATTTATAATTTTAAATTACTGAAATAGTTATTATTAATGTAAAAATAAATTCTATGATTTTTACATATTTTTATTATATTTAGTTTTACAATATTAATTATCAATATTTACAATTCCACTAGCTTATAATAATTATTAAATGTTAAATTAAAAAAAATATTAATAATAATAACTCTTCATACACCTAGTTGGGGGTGGAAGAACATGAAGAACTAGCTTGCATTGAGGAGCAACTCTGCAACAATCTAAATCATGCACCTCCAATCAATCCAAACATTCCAAGTACTATTGATATTTCCACATCATCTTTATGGTTTTAGTTAACTTATGATTTTCTACTTCACTTAGGATTTAGTACTGTGGCATAACGAAGTCTTGATTAATAGACCTTTTTGTATGTATCTAGTTAGTATATGAATATTTGAAACAAAAGACATTTAACTTTTCCCTTGCTCTGATTTCTATTATGATAAACCACAACACATTTTTAACTTTATTTTTTATTTTTAATTATTATTTTTAAATATTATGTAATGTGGTATCAGTTTAACACAACACCAATACCAACAACACTTCCTATTAAAAAAAATCATTACTACCATTATAAATTATTAAACAAACTAGATCCATCTTAAATATGGATTTACCAAGAGCTAAGAGGGATCAATTTTCTTTTTCTATTGTAAAAAAGGTTTTTACTTCGAGAGACAGATTTGAAATTTGATCCCTTTAAGCTCTTGTGACCCACCTTGAGTTATAGGGAACATAGGACTATTAACATGCGTACCACAAATACATATGATAGCTACATATCCATGTATCTCATGTATTGTACTAGTATATGTACTAACTAATTATGAAAAAATCCAAATATAAAGTAATAAATCAATTATTACCCTACCGAACCAACAATAAAATAATTATTACCAATTAATTTGTCTAGACATATTTTTACTTTTATTAAAAAAACCAACTATTAAAGAGCTGCTAGTCATCATACATGTACCTTTCTTCTTTCCATAGAGAAATTACTAGAAAGTTGAAAGATGGAAACCATTATTCTTTCCCCAGAAATTACTTAACAGATCATTATTTTTGTGGAGTTTTAAAAGGTGCATGGTATTCTCTTCTTTGATCGAATATAGACCACCTACAACATGACATTTATATAATTAGTATACACTTAAAGGAGAAAAGGAATTTCCAAATAAAGCATAGCGGTTATGTTATTGAAAAAAGTATATATAAATAAATAAATAATATAAATGCTCATGCAGAATCACATGGTCGTAGTGATGATGTGGGAACATCTTGGTAGCTCGTAAAGTTGATCAACCTTAAAATTTCAAACTTTCTTTTAAAGTATCCACGCCTTTAAAGTTCCACAGCCATGAATGATAATGCATTACATATCTCTTTCTATATCCCGGTGAAATTGTAAAGATATCACTTGGAATCGGTGAAGCCACTGTTTTAAAATTCAAATAAAATTTTATAAGAAAAGTTTACACTGATATCATGAAAAACTAAAGTTGAAAACTTTTCAAAAACCTTTAGATTATTAATCATAAAAAGCAAAACCGTTGGAAAGATATAGCCAAAACGGGTCGTCTTTTTCTATCATTATTTTACAAAATGAAACACAAACAGAAAATATAATTATATACATTAAATCAATTTAAAAGACTGAATAACATTTAAATAATATAACATAACATATAAATAACAGTACATATGACAAAAACATTGTAATAAATCTTTTAACAAAACAAGACCGACTCAGTCACCATATAATGTTATTTAAACCACATAGGTGTGATCGTCTCTAGAAAGGAAAAGATCATTCTGAGTTTTCACGTACCAGAAATACAAAAGACTAGATACATATAGGTTATGCACGATGATACCGAGTTGTAATTAAAAAACTGTTATGCGTCTGTTTATTCAATTCAGGTTAATATTAAAAAATAAAAATAAAAAGTTATTATTTAACCCCATATTGTGATAATGAATTGGAGTGTTAACTAAATTTTGTATTGTGATAATGAATTGGAGTGTTAACTAAATTTTGATGAATTTTGTTAAAGAGATAAATGTGAAAGTTCTGTAATTTGATTTTTATTTATATTTTTTATATTTTTTTTGGTTATAAAGTTATATGAAAATGTTATTGTCAAGTTTATTAACATTCAAAGGTGGTTGGAAAAAATAAATTATAATGTAAGAGTTAAGCAAATTTTCCTTTTATCTTTTATTATATTTGATATTTGTATTGACAAGTTAAAATGTTGATCGGAAGAAGTTGGTTGTACTAGCTTAATTTTTCTATATAGTTTTTGCATTGATAACTTAGAATGATAGTTGAAAGAAACTTGTTGTAATGGTCCAACTCTTATTAATATAATCACTATCCTTCTTCTTTAGCTTAACTTCTCTATATAGTTATAGGTTTTGCATTGATAACTTAGAATGATAGTTGAAAGAAACTTGTTGCAATGGTCCAACTTTTATTAATATAATCACTATCCTTCTTCTTTATGTTGATGTTACTGTTCTTATAACACTTAATTTCTACAACCTCAATAATCATTTAAATCTCTTAAAAAACCTTTACTTTATAATAAATATAATTATAAACCTAAATAAAACAAAAAATTGTGATAATCAAAGTCCGAGTTGAATTCATATATATATATATATATATAGGTTATGCACAATGATACCGAGTTGTAATTAAAAAACTGTTATGCGTCTGTTTATTCAATTCAGGTTAATATTAAAAAATAAAAATAAAAAGTTATTATTTAACCCCATGTATCTATTGTGATAATGAATTGGAGTGTTAACTAAATTTTGTATTAAGGAATTTTGTTAAAGATATAAATGTGAAAGTTTTCTAATTTGATTTTTATTTTTATTTTTTATATTTCTTTTTATAAAGTTATACGAAAATGTTATTGTCAAGTTTATTAACATTGAAAGGTGGTTGGAAAAAATAAATTATAATGTAAGAATTAAGCATATTTTCCTTTTATCTTTTATTATATTTGATATTTGTATTGACAAGTTAAAATGTTGATCGGAAGAAGTTGGTTGTACTAGCTTAACTTCTCTATATAATTTTTGCAATGATAACTTAGAATGATAGTTGAAAGAAACTTGTTGCAATGGTCCAACTTTTATTAATATAATCACTATCCTTCTTCTTCTTCTTTATGTTGATGTTACTGTTCTTATAACACTTAATTTCTACAACCTTAATAATCATTTAAAACTCTTAAAAAAACTTTACTTTATAATAAATATAATTATAAACATAAATAAAACAAAAATTGTGATAATCAAAGTCCATAAAATCACTTATTACACTTTTATATATTAATTTTAAAAAAATGAATTCATATATTTCAAAAATATAACATAATTATTTTCAACCACAAATAAAATAATGAGAAGTAATAGAAATGTTAAATGCCATCTTATTACTTTTTACATAAAGCTACTTCTTAAATTATATTTGATTATCCTAAAATGATTTTCTTGCTTTAGCTTTTGCTAAACTTAACATGGTATATTTCATCTTTGTTAATGTATATATATACGCTTCATCTCTTATGATAAATTTAATATTTTATTTATAATAAAATGCATTGATCGTGATTTTTTATGAAGGTTAATAATACTCAACAACGTATATATTTTTATTTGCATTCATACATAATTTTTGGCTAATTAATAATTTTAATGGTAAAAAGATTTGTACGATCCTCCCTTGAACATTACTAATACTAAATAACCTGAAAAGAAGATCAAAATAAATATATTTCAAAAAGCAAATAAGATTGAGAGGAAATTCAAAATAAATATATTTCATAGATAGAGAGGAAATTGGGAGGAAACCAAAGACAAAGAGTAAGATTGAGTCTTAATTGTTTTTAGAGCTTTAGACATGAGAGCCAAAAGACCTCTATTTTGAAGTCTTTTGTATCTGAGAACCGAATAGGTTGATCCCAAATAGGCTGGAAAGAAAATGGTCGATTTGGTAGCAGGGGCGGGATGCAACACCAAAAGACTCCTCAAACAAATAACCAGAGATTCTTCTACACCCCATTTATCAAATTCTAGTATAATTGTATGCATGAGTAAATTAGAAGTATGAAAATAAATTCTAAAATGTTTTAATTCAATTTCTAAATTTAAAGCACTTCTAATTAAAATATAAAATTAGGTATTACATCAATTAAGAAATATAATTTAATTTAATTATTAACTTTTAAATAAACTGCATTGAAAAAATTATTATAAAAAAACCATAAACTAAAATTTTATATATATATATTTTTAAACTAATTTCCATAATAAAAAAAAAAAAAAAAAACAAAAACAAAACAAAACAAAACTATAAACGCATTTACCCATTAACAATCAACTATTAACAATCAACTATTAACAGTTAATTAACTCCCATTGGTTTTGCAAATTAAATTAGAAGATATTTATACGTGATCGTAAGTCAAAAACTATAAACTTATTTAGCCATTAACAATCAACTATTAACAGTTAATTAACACGCATTGGTTTTGCAAATTAAATCAGAGGATATTTATACGTGATCGTGAGTCAATAAATTAGATTTTTTTAATGCGTAATAGAGTTGAATTCATATATATATATAGGTTATTCACAATGATACCGAGTTGTAATTAAAAACTGTTATGGGTCTGTTTATTCAATTCAGGTTAATATTAAAAAATAAAAATAAAAAGTTATTATTTAACCCCATGTATTTATTGTGATAATGAATTGGAGTGTTAACTAAATTTTGTATTGAGGAATTTTGTTAAAGATATAAATGTGGAAGTTTTGTAATTTGATTTTTATTTATATTTTTTATATTTTTTTTGTTATAAAGTTATAAGAAAATGTTATTGTCAAGTTTATTAACATTGAAAGGTGGTTGGAAAAAATAAATCATAACGTAAGAGTTAAGTAAATTTTCCTTTTATCTTTTATTATATTTGATATTTGTATTGACAAGTTAAAATGTTGATCGGAAGAAGTTGGTTGTACTAGCTTAACTTCTCTACATAGTTTTTGCATTGATAACTTAGAATGAGGTTGAAAAAAACTTGTTGTCATGGTCCAACTCTTATTAATATAATCACTATCCTTCTTCTTTAGCTTAACTTCTCGATATAGTTTTTGCATTGATAACTTAGAATGATAGTTGAAAGAAACTTGTTGCAATGGTCCAACTTTTATTAATATAATCACTATCCTTCTTCTTTATGTTGATGTTACTGTTCTTATAACACTTAATTTCTACAACCTCAATAATCATTTAAAACTCTTAAAAAAACTTTACTTTATAATAAATATAATTATAAACATAAATAAAACAAAAATTGTGATAATCAAAGTCCATAAAATCACTTATTACACTTTTATATATTAATTCAAAAAAAATGAATTCATATATTTCAAAAATATAACATAATTCTTTTCAACCACAAATAATGAGAAGTAATAGAAATGTTAAATGCCATCTTATTACTTTTTACATAAAGCTATTTCTTAAATTATATTTGATTATCCTAAAATGATTTTTTTGCTTTCGCTGTTGCTAAACCTAACATGGTATATTTCATCTTTGTTAATGTATATATACGCTTCATCCCTTATGATAAATTTAATATTTTATTTATAATAAAATGTACTGATCGTGACTTTTTATGAAATATATATTTTTATTTACATTCATACATAATTTTTAGCTAATTAACAATTTTAATGATAAAAAGATTTGTACGATCCTCCCTTGAACATTACTAATACTAAATAACCGGAAAAAAACATCAAAATAAATATATTTTGAAAAACAGAGCTTAACAAAATATTGGGAAATGATACGTGCCCTTTACTACTTACTCTCACATGGAGTGGAGTATCATTGTCCTTTGGTTCTTAGGGTCATTATCTTGTTAAAATATGTTATTATCTTTAGGTTTAAATAATTATTATTGTTAGTGGGTTTTTCTCAATTGAGAGAGATGATACGTGTCCTTTATTACTCTCACATGGGGTGGAGTATCATTGTCCTTTGGTTCTTATGGTCATTATCTTGTTAAAAAATCTCATTATCTTTAGGTTTAAATAATTATTATTGTTAGTGGATTTTTTTGACAAGGGTGAGAAAAAGTTATTTATTAATAGATAACTAATAAATACAGTAAAGTTATAAATATTAATGATGTTAATATAAATTAAACTCTGATATATAAAAAATGAAACTTAATTAAAGTTATAAATATTAATGATGTTAATATAAATTAAACTTTGATATATAAAAAATGAAACTTAATTGTATAAAAAAATATTACTTAACATATATTATTAAATAAAGAATATGATTTTCTATTAATCCTATGAAGGGCAAGGTAAACAACACTTAAAGGAGAATCATGATGAAGGTAAATGGGTTCCAAAGCCTTTTTTTTGGGATGGCTCTTTTGCTTTCTTAGTGTGATTTTCTAACCATTATTAATAAATAAGGCAATAAATTAAAACGTGGAATCAAGAGAATAGAGTACGTAGGATTCTAGTGGCGTTCCAACATTATAATTTTATGTGGACGGATATGAATGAATGACTTCAAAGGTTTCACTTATAGTTGAATAGTGAATAATCCTCTTGACATGATCTTCCTTATAATGGATAAAAACGAGTAGATTGATGGTTAGCAATAACAATTAGGGTGTGATGAGGTCTACACATAACTAATATTTCATTATAGCAAATTAGGTGCATTGATTGGTTCGGAAAATAAATAAAAAATAATGATTTTTGGGGCAACATAGTGTTTGGGATTTTATCCACACTATCTATATGTAGTTAATGGGCCAACATGTGTACTAGCCAATTTTGGCCAAATTCTATAGTTGACTTCTTTAATTATGACAAGTTTGAGGTCAGGAGTGAAGGATGAGGGTGAGAGTTATGCATACAAACATAACATATTCAAGTAGAACTACTTAAAATCGTGCAAGTGAGAAACTTTAAAGTGATAAGAAATCACCCCTAATATATGAGGTTAAGAGAAAATAATATAATTAAAATACATCACACTTTCGCTACCTAAGCAAAGGAATGGCCAAGGAGGGAGTGGAGTTTCCAAAGAAGGAAGAGTGTTTGTGAAGGAGAATCCCTTGCCAATGACAAACCAATAAGGTGAGTCTGTATAAGATCCTAATAAGGATGAGGTGGGTATGCCCATGCTTGTTGAGATATCTCCAGGGAATGATATAAGGAGAGACCATTAGAAAAAATGGGCTAGGCTACGGAGATAAATCAGTCACAAAAGAATAAAATGTGGAATTATAGGAGGAGGCACCACATCCAATTATATGATATCAATTGTCCTAACAACGTAAACTTTGAAATGAGAACTATACCCAGTACCTCTTTTTTTGAGGTAGCAAAAAATCACCGAAATTTAAAGGTGTTAATTCAAAATACACCATTTTTTTGGGAGCATAATTTTAGCACTTTAAATTTTCTTATGCATCAAGCATGAACATTTTTTTTTTAAATGTTAGTAATTTTCATACTAATTTGGAAAAGTGTTGATGCAACATCAACCCCTTTTTTCAGAGGGCTTATTTTTGACACTTTAAATTTTCTAATGTATTAAGTGTGGATATTTGCTTTTAAATGTTGGTGATTTTCATGCAAATTTTGAAAAGCATCAACAATTTTTTAAGACATTTTTGACACTTTAAATTTGTTATGTGCTAAGTATGCACATTTTTTTTTTAAATATTGATTATTTAACAATTTTTCAAGTTGTCTTATTTCTCTTCTTGCTTTTCGTCATAGGATGTTAGTTTTTAAGGGTTTTCCAAACATGTTTTTTTTTTTTTTTTTCACAATGTTTTTTTATAATGAAATTTTTATTTTTTTTGCAAAATAAAAAAATAATAACATTAAAAATATATAAAAAGATGAAAAACCATTAAAAAATGTAAAAAAAAATACAAAATTAACTTTAAAAAACTAAAAAAAAAATACAAAAAAATACAAAAAAAATATTTCGAAACAAACATAATTAAAAAGAAAAATTTAAAAGATTAACCCAAAAGCAGAAAAATAGAAACAATTTTAGATAATTAAATAAAAAAAGAAAATTAAAAACATAAAAAAAAACGCTATAATAAAAGAAAAAATATATAAAAAAACATAATAAATAAAATATTTAAATCATTAAAAAAACACAATTAAAAAAAACAACATTTATAAACATTAAAAATAAAATAAAAAAATTTGAGGCCTTGCCCTCCCAACCGAACGACCTTGGGTTGGGCGGCCGAGACCTCGAATTTTGATTTTTTTTAATTTATTTTTATTTTAATGTTTGTATATGGTTTTTTTTTAATTAATTTTTTATGTTTTTTTTTTTTTTTTTTTTTTTAAGTTTTTTTTTGGGTTAATCATATATATATATATATATAATATGTCTATTTCAAAATATATTTTTGTATTTTTTTTTATAGTTTTTAATTTTATTTTTTTTGCTAAATTTTTTTATGTTTGATTTATTTTTTGTCTTTTTATATATGTTTTTATATTTGTGTTTTTTTTTTCCATGTTCATATATATATATATATATATATATATATATATATTTTTTTTTTACTTATTATTTTAAAAAAAAAAATTGTGTTTTTTTTTGGTTTTATTTTTCTCAATGTTTTATTTATTTTTTATTTTTTAAAAAGTCGGTTGCTATATATTGATTGAAAAGAGTGATAGGGCATAAAGCCGTACATAGTTTGCTTCAAAAGCATTACAAATCCAAGGATAGTGCTTGAGGTTCCTATCCCTGAGCTGCTTCCTGAAAATTCTGACTACTAAAGGACTAGAACTACTATAGACCCGGACGAACTGATGATTCAAAAGTTTGCATTTGCAATACATAATTATTCAATGGAAATATGACTGATATTTCTCGCAGTAGAGTCTTCTGGGTGCTGATCTGCTTCCATTGGCTTTGCGCTTGAAGAAGTTGATTTCTCTTTCTGTTTGGTTTCCAAAATTTCCCTTAAAATTGCCAAGGATTCCTCTGCATGAATGCATCTATTGTTGAGCCCGTTGAACTGCTCCTGAAGCGAATGAACCCTGTGGAGAAATAAACCCATTTCTGTGCGGTATTTAGCATGGATGTTTCTGAACTGCTCCTCAAATTTTCCTTCCAGACATCGCATCTGCTCAGCATGCCTAGCTTCCATGTTTCGCACTTGATCTTCCAGAATTCGCTGTTGAGCTCTAACTTCGTCGAATTCTGCTTGAAGGTCTCGGCAATGGAAACATTGCTCCGCACGAGCCATCACAGAAAAGGGATGGATTCTAAAAGAGGCGGGATCACAAGAATAGTCCAATGACTTCTTCGGGCTACAAGAGGGAGGGGGCCGAGAAATAAATCTGAGATTAATGGCGGGTCTGAAGGGGATTAAGAAAGAGCAGTGAGAGGGTAAGAGCAGGCAGAGGAGGTTCGAGATCCCAGATCTCAACTTCAAAGGATAAAAGAGAGAGAAGGCGCCCAGGACAAGGGAATAAGAGATTGAAAGGAGGGGGAATGAGTCAGAAAGATGCAAGGAGAGGGAGCCGGATGGCGGACAGCAGGACGACGGCCAGCACAGAAGCTGTGGTGGAAGAAGAAGATTATGAGAGAGGGCAACTGAAGCTCTGAGCTTCCCTTTAGGTTTTATCCTGTAAGAGATCAACAGATTTATTAGAGAAATGTTAAACAGAAAAAAGAGACCCGATACCAGAGCGAGAGTTCTCTGTCGAGGCTGATCCTGGACGCTTCCTTGGCTTTCACAGAGCTGCTCTTGGTCACAATGCTGAGAGATATGAGTTCCTATGCTCAAATATATAGGATAAGTTCGACTGCAGCGCCCTGGATTCGTATCAGCAACCCGATCCTCTGCAGCAATTAGATATTTTTCCAGATTTCTAGGACGATTGACTGTGGCGGTGAAGTCCTTCCTCAGTCCTTCCCTGTAGATATGAGATTTGCTTGGGATATCCACTGGTCTGTCGGGCATTTTCTGAGGTTGATTGATGGAGCTTTTCGAGCTGTTTCCAGAGACGGGATTCACCATACCCCTCACACGCTTGCTAGGATTGCGCGCTTGGGCATTGTCAGAGTTGGCCTGGTTCATGGCAGGGGCTGGAAGGTAGTACGTTGACTGTGCCTTAGAGTTCCTTCCTAGTTCCCAACTGCTTTATTAGCATGAGTATCCGCTTTTCCATTGTGTATTCGAAGAATATGGTAGAATCGAATTGTTTCAAAATAATCGATGAGGAGGGTGATGCGATGGAGGTGCTGTTGGAGACTACAGTTTGAGGAGGTCCTGTGATGGTTCATATAGCCGATGATTATGGAGGAGTCTCCTAAAACAGTTGCAATTTTGATTCCCCTATTTTTTAACTGCAGCAGTCCTTGAAACAGAGCAAGAGCCTCGGCATTATTATTTGTTTTTACTCCTAAACTCCATTCATAGCTGCATATCTCTTCTCCTTTTTCATCTAAAATAACTCCTCCTGCTCCTGCTGGTCCTAGGTTGGACTTGGAGGCTCCATCAAAGAATAAAGTTGGACAGTTTTTGCTCAGAATCCATCTCTTGAAATCCTGAGAAGAAAGCCTTATTTCCCATTCTTTGGTCCTGTGCTGAGGTTTCATTCCACTTCTCAGAGTACTCTGATGTTGGCCTGTGCTACCTAAGATGTGCCTGATCATGATTCTCTCTTCAGTTGTATAGTCAGTAGCTTTAATGATGCCTGAATATTTAACAGCCATCGTCTCCTGTGCCAGAAGATGAGCACTGTTACAAGTTTTTCTAACATTGCCTTCTTGATTTTGAAATTTTTTTTTGTTTCTAGTAAGCCAGATTTTCCAAAGAAGGTTGTGGGGGATGATGTCCCAGGTTCTTTTGACCATCTTGCTCCGCTTATCTTTCCAGGGGCAGGTTCTTTTCCAATCTTGGATTGTCTCAGCAATGTTTTGCTGAGGATGCCATGTTATATTGCCAAGGTTGGCCATAAAGATCCAACAATTCTTCGCAAAGGCACAGTCAAGAAAAAGATGATGGATGGTTTCCTCCTCGGAGCAGCAGTTAGGACAGATTGATGGACCATATATCCCTCTCTTTCGCAAATTTTCCGAAGTGAGAATTTTCCCTTTAAGCAGCAGCCAAATGAAAAATTTGACCTTTGGGATGGCCTCTGACTTCCAGATTATTCGCCACTGGTTCCAAACCGGTGCTTGATAATTGTTGTTGCAGATGAATTGGTAGCCAGATTTGATGGTGTACCCTGAGCCCGAGGGTTCCCATCTGAGTCCATCTAGAGTTCCTTTTTTAATAGGAGCTCTATTTTGAAGATTCTTAAGGAGGACTTGATAGCTAGAGTCCAAGTGTGGGGGAATAACCGGGAATTCCCAGCTAAGCCAAGCACCGCTCTCTGCGTCCCATTTTGAGATTTGATCCAACTTCTGAATGCCTTTACTGTGCAGGTAAAGAATGATGGGAATGGCTTCTTCAACAGAAATTAAGGGTTGAAGGCCCATAATTCTGTCAGTGGCATAGTTAATGCTGCTCCCATCCCCCGGAATCTTTGAAGTGTTTTGAATAAGAGTGGGGATTGCTTTTTTGCAGAGTTGCCAGATTTTAGTGGAGTCTCTTGTTGGGATATCAGATTCAAGAAGTCTTTGTCTGTGATCTGATAGGTATTTGCATTCAAGGACCTGTTTCCACCAGGCTTTTGGTTCACTGATAAGTCTCCAAGCCATTTTAATCCCAAAGGCGAGATTTAGCAGTTTGGGCATTCTGATTCCCAATCCACCTCTATCTGGAGATTGAATTACACTTTTCCAGTTGACCAAATTGTATCTATTTCTTTCTTTTTTTCCTCCTTGCCATAAAAAATTACGAAGAGCAATTTCTAACTTGTTGTGGAACGAAACTGGAGCTTGGTAAAGAGTGAAACGGTACAACGGTAAGGAGGAAATACCTGATTTAAGCAAGATTAGTCTGCCCGCTGGATTGAGCCATTGAGTCCCCCATTGCTGCATCTTTCTTTTGACTTTGTCGATTATTTCATTCCAGGTGGAGGCTTTGAGGGCGCCCAAGGTAACCGGCATCCCCAGATATGTGAAGTGGTCCCAATTTTCTTTGTAGGCAACTCCAAAAATGTTGGCAATATTGTGAGTTGTTTGATTAGAGATATTCCAGCCATAGATGCAACTTTTCTGAAAGTTGACTTCTCCCCCAGAGCACTCCATGAATTGATCAAGGAGAGATTTGAAGCGCCTTGCTATTGTGGTGGAAGCCCCGCCAATTAGCAAGGTATCATCAGCGAATTGTGAATGATTGATATTTTTAACTCCATTCCCATACTTGATGCCAGAGATGAGGCCGACTCTTCGGTTGTGGTCAAGATTGCTGCTGAAGGATTCCGCCATCAAGATGAAAAGATAGGGTGATAGTGGACATCCTTGCCTTAGTCCTCTTGAAGATTGAAAAGCTTCACAGGGGCGGCCATTAATGAGAGGCGAGATCCATGGACCAGAGATGCATGCAGCAATGGTGCTTATGAAGTCAGAGTTAAAGCCCATTTTTCTCATGACAGCGTACAAGAAGGAATGACTTACTCGATTGAATGCGTTGGCTAAATCGAGCTTGAGGACGAAGCCTTTCTCTTGTCTAGAGGTACTAGAATGGATAGCTTCTTGAACCAAGGAGATGGAGTCGTGAATTTGTCGGTTGGTCATGAAGCCGCCCTGATTTTCAGATATGATAGAAGGAAGCAAGGGTTGGAGTCTAGCAGCTATGATTTTAGCAAAGATCTTATAAGAAGTGTTGCACAAGGAGATTGGTCTAAACCTGGAGAAGGAAGTAGGCCTGGATTCCTTGGGAATGAGAGCAAGATATGTTGAATTTGTGAACCCCCCCATTTTCTTTTTTCTTTGGATTCCTTTTATCATCTTTACAAGATCTTTTTTAATCAAATGCCAATGGTCTCTGTAAAAATTTATAGAGAACCCATCTGGACCTGGAGATTTATCTGGTTGAAGAGTCCAGATAGCATTTCTTATCTCTTCCTCAGTTATTTCTCTGTTCATCCTCTCATTCTCCTCAGCAGAGATTTTTCCTGGAAGGTGTTGGAGAAAGGCCGTATAGTCCCTGTCGCCTTGGTGTTCAGTGAGAAGACTTTTGTAATGTTGGAATGCTGCCCTTTTAATAGATTCCTGATCTTCATGCCTGCTGCCTTGACTATCTGTGATAGTAGTTACAATGTTTCTTGATTTTTTGACAGTGGCCTGCTTATGGAAATATGCCGTATTTTTATCACCTTCCTTTAACCATATTTCTCGCGACTTGAGCCTCCATTTGGTTTCTTCCGCCCTTTTAATTTGAGTTAGCTGTCCCTGCAGTTCCCATTCCTTGCTTTTGAGTTGATTAGTGAATCCATGCTCTTCTATTTGCTTATGAATGTCTTCCAATCTCTGCTGTAATTTTTCCTTTATTTTTTCTGGTTCCTTGTAGCTAGCTTTTGCCCAATCCTTGAGAGCTTTCCTTGTGTTTCGAATTTTAGTTTCCCAAATGTAGTTTGGGGAGCCTTCAACGTGCTTCTTCCAAGTTTCTTCTATAATAGACTCAGCTTCAGGGCTGTTCCTCCACAGTGGATTGTATCTGAAAGGGATTGGTCCCAAATTGGCGTGGGAGTCCATCGTTAGAAGGATGGGGAAATGATCTGAAGCTGTAGCGCTTAGAATTTTGGTGTGTCCTGCAGCAAAAAAGGAAAGGAGAGAAACATTAACCAAGATTCTGTCCAGCCTTTCCATAATGTTACCTGGCCCCATACGCCTATTGTTCCAGGTGTATTTTCTATTCTTTGGGATGATGTCCAGCAATTCGCATTCAGCCATGATGGTTTCTAACTGTCTTCTGAAAGGGTCGGGGGTGAAGACTCCCCCCCTTTTCTCATTCGCGTGGAGAATTAGATTGAGGTCTCCCGCCATGATAAGATTTGTATTCTGCTCCTTGTCTATTTCCTGCTTCAATTCCTTCCAGCATTGATCCTTTTCCCTAAAATGATTGGGGATATATACATTGTAAATGATAATATCACAGCTTTCTTCCTTATTGACTAGATTGGTCCTGATCCAATTTGAGTTGATGACGGAGGAAACACAATTCCACTGCTGCTTATTCCACATAGTAGTGATTCCTCCAGAGGCTCCTCTGGAACTGCTACTGATCCCTATGAAGGATTTTTGTGTATCTATGATTAACTGCATATCATTCTGGTTTTGCTTGGTTTCCTGAATTAGAACAATTTCAGGCCTTTCTGAATGAAGAAGGTCTCTTAGGGCCGCTGTTTTGGAGGGGTGCCCCATACCCCTACTATTCCAAGATAAAAGCTTCATCATAAGGCGTTCGGTCGATGAGGTGCTCGCCTCTCGAATTCTTTGGCTACTATATCTTTCTCTTGAGAACCTGTTATGAATGAATCCATAGGGGTCTGTATCCCTAGAGCTATGTCCTTTTGCGAGCTTTCTTCCCTATGTTGCTTGGCTGATTTTCTGCCTGGTCCAGGTTTCTTGTGGTTGTCACCGGGTGCACCAAGGTCTTTGGAGGAACTTCTGGTGGTTCTTATGGGCTGAGAACCGAGAACTGGCTGAGCTGGGGTCGAAGAGATCAAAGGGGGCTCAATGCGGGTCAGAACTGGTTGATCAGATTGGGGGCCATCATCGGATACTTTCGATTTATTTTTGAATAAGCTCCTATCCACTGAGTGAGGAGGGGAAGTTCGGAGGGGGGAAGAGGGAGAGATTCTGGGATCTTTGGGGGAAGGAGGGGGAGAAGGGGGATCCTCTGAAGCAAGAGATCCAAAGGGATTGGAGGACGAGGGGAAAACAGGGGAAGAGAGAGGGGATCCGGCATGAGGTGCCTCAGGCTCAGGAGGAGGGTTTGACTTCTTCTTTTTTCTTACTAATTCCCACTCTTCCTCATGAGATTCAGACAGATTGTTATTGACTTCTGGTTTGGACTTAGGGCACCTATTTGCAAAATGACCATACTCATGACATAACTTACATTTGAAGGGGAGCTGTTCATAGTCCACCTGTTGAATATGCGTCCACTGGTCCACTCTGAGTTTTACTGCCTCTGGAAGGCCTTTGCCCAAGTCTACCTCCACATAGATCCTTGCGCATGCATACATGTTTTCCTTTGGTTCTGATCTGTCCACGTATTTACCTATAGCATTTCCAATTGCTCGAACAGTTTCATCAGCCCAGCAGTGAAGCGGCAAATGCGGAAGGCGTACCCAAACGGGAACTGCATTGGGTACATCCATTTCAGGATCGAAGTCCGGGGTCCAGCGATTGAGATAAAGGCCTCTTGAGTCCATAAAGTATGGTCCGTTTCTGAAAATTAGGTTGCGATCATCCACTGTTTCAAAAAGGAATGCATAATATCCTCTTCCACAGAACCTTATGGCAATTTTTCCTTGGACCATGGCATTCCAATTTCTTTCTACCCAACGTTGGACAGTTCGAGGGGAGGGCCATAGCCCCGTGAACTGGCCAACCAATCCTCGCTCAGCTAATGCTACAGCCGATCTCCTTGGAAGAGAAAGGGGAAGAGGAATTTCTGGAATTTCATCAAGTTTTTTGATAAATTTGGAGGCAGAAGGTCGAATCCTCTCCGAGTTATTTCCAGGGACGAGAGAGGCAAAGGCTTTCTCAAGGTCGGGCTGAATGGGAGCGTGAGAATCCATCGAAGGCAAGAGGGGGAGGGCAGGAGGCCCAGGAGGGCGAGCAGCGACAGAGGGCCGCCCCTAGATCAAGGAAGGGGGGCAAAGAGCGCAGCAGGGAGGGCCCGAAAGGGCCTGCAAGCCCGGCAGCAGGGCTGCCAAGGCACAAGCGGGAACGATCAGGGTTTCAGAGGCGGGGGCGGAGCTCCATCTCTCAAATTATGCTTCTTACAACCCTCAATGTTTTATTTATTATTATTATTATTATTTTATGTTTTAATATATATATATATATATATATATATATATATATATATATATATATATATATATATATATACTTATTATTATTTTTTATTTTTTTCAATGTTTGGATTTTTGTTTTCTTTAGTATTTTTCATTTTTATTTATTTATATTTATATATTATTTTGTTTTATTTTATTTTTTTCTGCAAGGCTTGTGTCGATCCTCAACTAACAACTCGATCCCATTATGTGTCAATTTGATTGTTAATTTTAAAGTTTTTGTTATAAAGGATCAAGCCCGCCCTCACAATGTGTCAATTTCATGGTTGGTATTTAAGTTTTCATTACAATGGGTCAAGTTTGTATACATTGTGTATCAATTTGATGGTTGACTTTTAAATTTTTGTTGCAATCTATCAAATTATCTTAGGCGAAGATTTTAAAGTCGTCATATTTTTAGCATTTAAAAAAGAAATTGCTCTTGGTATAATGACTCTTTCATTCAGGCGTTTTTTTTTTAAGTTTTTGTAGTCATAAATTTTTTCCATAATGTCATGGTTACATTTTTTTCAAAATGTTAAGGTTTTCCAGCATTCTGTATTCCAGCTGTTATCGTTCTGTGATTTTGAAGATTGGCAAGACAAAATTCACAAAAGATACATCAAACCGCTTAGGAGTCTAGGATCTAGCCCTCTTAGAATCAGAGAGGGCTCTCTGTTTTTTTAGGATTTGACTTTATTTTCAGAGTTCTAATGTGTTAGGCTAGATGTAAAAATGAAGGAGATTTATTAATTAATTGCTTGGTTGTTTGTTTGTTTGGTTGGGGTAGATCGTATATGAATCCTTTCCATTGGGCTATGGAGTCAAAGGTTGGGTGGTAACATCAATTTTCCAGAGCATTTACAAGGCAAGCTAACTGTTTATACTAGATCTAAAAGAAAAATGAGAAATGAGATGACAAAAAAGTGATATCAATAATGATTAAAAAGTAGTTAAGTATTTCTTAATCATACATCAGAAGAAAACATTCAGAATGTTAACACATATAGAAATAAGGTGCTCCAACAACATATCTTAATCTATAATTTCTGCTTGACAATAAGACTTAATGATGCATAAATGAATAAAACATAGATATATTCAGCACAGAAGGGAAGACATCACCAAGTCAAAACAGATCAAGTATCTTGCAAACGGTCCTTTTTTATTGATGCTCCAGCTCAAGATTACAATACTCCAATGAAAACAGATAGTTTAAATGACTTGGGTCCAACCCCTAATACTTCCAATGCATGAAGTATTTAACTCGAAACCTACAACGATTTGCCTTATACACTTGGCAATATGTTATTAATTACAACAAAATAAAATTGACTAGTGTAACCAAGAAGTGGCCACGCTGAGAAAACTGGGACACCTAGTCCTCTTTCTCAGGGATGCTAGTGGCTCTGCTGACATGGTTGGTGTTGACTCAGAGTTACGCTGTCACTTCAATCATCTTTGTCTCATTCCTCCTGATAATCACACAGGTTACTCCACGCTTCTTCATCTAGAATTTTGATCTTTATTAGCCTTCTGTATATTTCATCAGCTTCAGTGTATTTTTCAAAAGTGGGTTTAACCACAAAATCATGTTTCAGCTCATGCTCAATGTAGATTTGATTGATGATAGCTTCAAACAATGCCTTTTCTGTTATGATGCCTTTGATGTTGGAAAGCTTTGCAGAATTCGTGGCTATACCCTAGAGTTTCTTGAGATAATCCTCTCTGGCCATGAGCTTGTCATTTATGACAAATAGAGAGGGGAGACCTTTATGATTTAAAGGTTGAATTCTGTTGAAGAACTTGTTCACTGTTAGCTCCAGATTTTGACACTTTTCTTCGAGCTGCACATTCAAGATCTTCTTAGTCAACACCTTATTCACTTGAAGTATAGTCTCTTGTCCTATCTGCTACTCCCAACTCTTCCAGCTCGTACATGTTTCTTGAATTTAAAAATTTGATTATTTGGTTAGATGTTGTTGGCATGTCTCCCAGCTCTTCATTAGTAGTTGAAATAGCTTCTCTAGCCTTCTCCACTAATTCTTTTTGCTCAAAGATAATTTGGATGCTAGGCCAACTTTCATTCATACCATTGATTATGTTGTTCCAAATAATCTCTTTCGATCTTCCTAGAGTGTTCCCAATGAATGATTCTTTCTATGACTTTTGTAACCTTTCAATCAAGGTCCTTGCCCTCTGCATCTCTATTGAGTGGTCACTTTCGGCCCTTTTGATTTGATCTTGCAACACATTAACTTTAGTTTCTAGCCTCTTAATCTCCTCAGTCTGCAAATTCATGCCTTCCATTGACCTAGCCAGTTGTTCTATGTTGCTTTCTATTCCTATGGCAGCACTTGTTGGAGTGGTTATGGGAAAAACTGTTAGAGGAAGGGCCTCTATTGTTGTGCAGGCCATCTATGCTGCCTTTTCTTTCTCTTGCACCATATTCTCCATCTTTTCTTCCATTTGTTTGATCTGGAGAGACTGCTCCACTATTAATTTCATCATATCATCCTTTTGGCTTTCTATTTCTTCTATCTCCTTGGTCAGTGGGTCATGTGTAGCAGGCATCTTGAGCTGCTTCTTCAAAGCTTCTATATCCATCTCTCTTTTCTTTATTATTTCTTCAGCTCCTTTCACATTTGAGGGATCATACCCAATATTCACTACTAAGTCTTCTAAAGACTTAATTTTATTATCCTTTGATTGTGATGAAATCCTTTCCATCTTTAACTAGGATTGAGCATTTGATAGGGCTACCTGCACTTTAAATAAATTCATGGAAGTGTTGGTTAGAGTAGATGAAATCATTTCACCTGTTTTCTTGTGCATTTCCAGCTGATCAATTGGATGAACACTTCTTGCATCAAACTCAAAAGAAGTTTGCTTGTAATTTGCTGGAGTTTTGGGCTCTGCTGTCTGTGCTTCTAAAAATGACATATGTATTTTCCCCTTTTTGGAATCAAAGGTAGAGAGAACTCTCACCTGTGTAGTTGCACTTTGTTTCCAAAATTGAGCATAAGTGCTCTTTTTCAATATTTCATTTCTAATGTTAATCTCCCTGAATGTGTGAAAGATTGTCTCTTCCTTTTCTTCAGTCACATTTGTAGATGAGGACACTTGAAGAGACCACTGCCTTTTTGAAATCGGAGTGGCACGAAAGAATTTCCCCCTAGTTGGGGATGAATATGGAATATCAATGATATTGTTGACTGTTTGATGTGGTGATCCTTTGTCTATGTCCATGTGCTTTATGGGCTTCTTCCTATATTTAAGCTTGAATTCCCTCATAGAAGTATCAATCCTTGGTGAATAATCTTCTCTAGGCCTTTTCCATGTTACTCCCTGTTCTTGTTCTTGTTCTTTTTCCTTTTCTATTCTGTCTTCAGTGGTTTTCTTTTCCTGCTATCTTGGAGTCTGTGCACTGGAAGAAGAGATCACTTGTTCCTCAACCTCCTGTAATGTATCGGGCATCCACTCAATATGGTTCATGTATTTTTCAATTTCAGGCCTTTGAGTGTGAATATAGGTTCTTGACTTGTTCTCCACCCTCTTCTTGGAGATGATACCCCATGGGTCATAGGAAGATGTAAAATTGTGGGTGAAATTCATTTCTTTCAGTCTTTTATCTTCCTCCTCCCCTGTTGCTCTGCTGTTACAAATGAAGGGACCAATATGAGATTTGATCCTGAACTGGGACTTTTTCTTAGCTGCTAAAAAATGCACTTCATCTGCATTAATCATTTGCCTGATGTATTCAAGTGCAAAGATCCTCATGGGGAGGAACTTTGGCAACTTATAAGGGGCCAACTCATAGCCATATACTCTTAATTTAGTGTAATTTTGGTACAAGTACCAATCACTTGTTCTTTCTTGGTCTGTCAATTGCATAATTCTTCTTATTTCTTCACTGATCCTGGGTTCTGCAGTCCCACTGAGGAGGCTCATTGTTGGGTGAACAAACATTTCTACAAATGTTTTATAGCTGAACTCTTTTGAGTCCTTAATCACTAATGTTGTCCAAAAAATAATAGATTGGGGTTCACCTTCCTCATTCAACTTTCTCATTGAAAACTGGAACCTGCCTGCCTGAAAATAAACAAACATATAAACCAAAACTGAGGATTATTGAAACACTTCCTCTGTGAATAAATTGACAAACTTCTCATGAATGGCATCTGCTAAAAATTTGTTGAAATTGAAGAGGACAGATAGGAAAGCTATGATAGCTTCATCAAGCCATTGATCTGAATAATAGCCAAGTAAATAAGAAATAACAGCGACAATGTGTCTAGTTATGTCTGGGAAAACAGAGGAGGAATAAGGAGGATTCTTGTTTGGTAGAGGTGTGTGCTCAGTCATGAAAAGTTCTAAGATTTTGGTTCTCTTAGAAAAATCAAGCTTCTGATACATTTCAGTGAGAATTTAATGGGAAAATGGAGTAGTTCCTTTAATAACAGGGGCTTGCATCATCTGCATAATGGACTTGGCATCAATGGTAAACAATATATGCCCTATTGGGGCCATCACTGCCCTTTTTTGTGGATTGTAGCATGAGTGGCATTTCCTGATCAATTCTGGGAAACTATGTGTTTTAGGAAAATTGTAAAAAGGTAGATTAGTGTCCCGGAGGTCTATGTCATCCATCTCCTCCACAAATTTATCCTCCCACTAGCAATATATGTCGAATAAATCGAACTCTGAGAGTGTTTCATGTATCTTAAAATCCTTGTGTGCAAGTGGCATGTGATCTAAATCCAGTGGTGGGTGTACCATCAGATTAAATACTTCTTGTTCCTTTTTCTTTCGTACCATGGTTGTCTTCTGCAGAAACCTCTGAAAACTAACCCGTGTTGAAATTATAACAGAAGGGGATAAGAAAAAATGGAAATTCAGAGAGGGAGAAAGAAAAGGGATGAACCAGAAGTGGGATTTGAGAAATGTAATATGTGATCACTGCAGAAAAATAATTTCTCCTGCACCTGTACTGTTGTGGGAGTGAGCTTACTGCACTTTTTACGTATGACTGAATGAAATTGAATTGCATCTGATAGTAGAGATTGCAAGTTAAAATTCAAAAATGGCGTGAAATGATGCTTTATGGCTTTGAAGTGTTCTCTTTGGGTTGGTCTGACTTGGCATGGGTCCATTGGCTAATGGTCTAGCGAATTGAATGCACAACGGAGGAAATAGAGGTGATAGGCAGATGGGACGGGTTGGCATTGTGAGGTGGCGGGAGAGACAAATGATCACAACGACAAAGCAATTTGAATAAAGGCATAAACCATTTTTCAGGGGCCTGGGTAGTGGAAAGTGGTATGAGAGGGGGGGGTGTGAAATCATGAGAGTACGACACGTCAGTGGTTTGAAACCACTGATTTCGGACCACGGCCCCCCCCCACCCCACCTGGCCGCCCCCCCCCTCCCATTAACTTTCGGAGGGTGAGGGGGGGTCAGAAAATCACATGGGCTATCAGATCATATAGGATGAGCAGAGATTTGATGACAGATGGGGGATATGTAAGATGGGATGTGACAGGTAAGTGAGTGGTGGGGTAGGGAAATAAATAGGGGGCAAACTATAGGAAAATGGGGGTATAGAGTAAGGTTAGGGGAAATAATATTGAAAAATAATATAAGACCCCTTTCCCTTTTAATTTCTTCTCTCGACCTTAGGAAAAACAATAGGATATGTCTTCCAACCTTAAAAGAACATTAATGTCTTTCTTTCTTTGGATTTTCCTCAATCTACCTACCCTTATTTTTCTAATCTAGCATTTTTTCTTTTTCATTTGCAAGGTACACTTGGACTGGCAGAACTTTTCATTTTTTCCTTTTATTTCTAACCTACTCTATCACTTATTTCTCCCATTGGTCCAGATTAAACAATTGAACCAATTTTATTTCTAACTAGCTACTGATTTGCCAAGATTAAACTGTTTGGAAGATCTTTATTTTCTACCCTATCAACAGAAATTGAAATTTGTTCAATCATGCTTAGACTGTATGATTTGAACAACATTTGGGGTTTTATTTTTCTTCTTTTTATATACCCTCTTTCCATATTTTTATTTTTTTGTGAAATCAATTGAATATTGGAATCTATGAACAATTTGAAATCTGCAGACTGTGAAATACTCAATCAACTTGAGATCCTATAAATTATAGGACCCTAACAGTGGATCCAGCTGGGGATGGCACTTCTCAGCTTGAAGTATCAAGAACACATGACCAGTAGCCTTGAATCCTTCAAATTTGCATTATTTTCAATCTGATTTCTTTTTGTCAAATGAATAATCGAACTAAAAGCCTGAAATACTATGATATTTACAATGGAGTGAGGAAATCTATGTACTGAAGAAAAGTAATGCTTCAGCATCCTGTTATTGACCGGACCTCTTGATAATTCTGTTCCATCTAACTCCTTGACGAAAAATGCATTATTTCCTCTGAAAGCAGAAATGATATATGGGCCTTTCCAAAGATTTTCAAAGTTACCATGTTTCCCTTTGTCTTCTCTTCTTGAGTCCCATTTCAATACTTTGTCTTCCAGGTTGAAATCATCAGCTTTGGTTGTTTTATCAAAAAATATCTTTATGTTTTCTTGGAAAACCTGAGTTCTATTGTATACCTCTTCTCTGGACTGCTACAATTGAATTTTATGATATATCCTTCTTTGTATATCATTTGGTTCACTTTTTTCCTCCTGAAGATCTTCATAACTGGTACCCCCATGGATGAAGGGAAAAATGCATCTATTCCATAAACTAGTTGAAATGGGGACATGCCAATGGATTTCTTTGTAGTCAATCTATCAACCCATAATGCATAGATCAATTTGTTGTGCCATGACTTTTTATTGTCCTCCAGAATCTTCTTAATGATGTTTACCAAACTCTTGTTGGAAGATTCAACCAACCCATTACCTTGAGGGTAATAAGTTGTTGAATGACCCAAAGAAATATGGTACTTATGACAGAAATCCACCATCTTTTTTGATTTGAAAGTTGCAGCATTATCAGTGATCAGTTTCCTAGGACAGCCAAATCTGGAAAGGATATTGGTTTCAAGGAATTTTATAATAACAGAATCAGTAGCAGCTCTGGAAGGGATGGCTTCTATCCATTTGGTGAAGTAGTCTGTGGCTATTAGGATCCATTTGTGTTGGGCAGAGGATGGAGGATGAATTTCACCAATGAAATCCAATCCCCATTGTTGGAAAGGGCTTTCAACAAAGATGGGTTTTAGGGGCAAAGGTAGTAATTTTCTCTTTCCTTCAAAGATTTGGCATTTATGGCAAGCAGTCACCATTTTATGGATGTCTGGGAAAAGTGTAGGCCAATAGTAACCAACTCTAAGGATTTTATTAGCAATTGTCTTCCAATAAAGATGGCCTCCATATCAAAGAGATTAAGAATAGTCGGTGAAGGAATACACTGTTAAGGCACTCCGTAAGCAAAGGTCACCTGTTCTAGTCTCACCAATACCAAAAAGTCCAACATGGTTTTCGCTGGTGCGGCTTAGGCTGGGTGCGATCCCCGGGTGACTTTGACAACTTAGATTCCCCTGAGTCGTGGCCTCTCAGCCACAAGGTAAATGTGATTTTCAGGAGTCACCTAATTATCAACCAAAAAAAATATGGCCTCCACAGTCACCTTCATTGAATTCTTGCATAACTTTGTCAGCATCATCTTTTAACAAACATCTGAGTAAGACACCTCCAACATCTTTCCAATACAATTTATTATCAACAATGCAAAATTTGACTACTTTTAATTTAAGAGATCTAGCCGTTGTTTTGGATAATCCAGGAGGAGCATTTAAATTGAACAGAACATATAAAAGGTATGCATACTAGGGGAATTTAGATATGCCTCGTCTATTTGTGGAGTCGCCAATTCCTCAAGATCATCCAGAGCAAATACCATGTTGAGATCTAATGCATTGAAATTTGATTCAACCATCAATTTGGCTAATCTGTGTCCTTTGATAAACTTGGTGGGCTTGAGTTCTATGGCATATTCTAGAATCACAACTATCCATTTGTCTCTCTTCCCATCAGGTCCATTTTGTGTGAGAATATCTTTGATAATTACATTAGGCACATAAGCAATGATATGAGAATGTAAAGTGTAAACCCCGAAATCTTTTATTGCTTTAACTAGAGAAAATGCATGTTTTTCCATGATAATATATTTTAAAGAAGCATCTCTCAAAGCTTTACTAAAGAAAGCTATTGGTTGTTCATGTCCTTCATTGTTTTTCTGTAATAGCACAAAAACAATAGTATGTTAAAATGCAAAAGAAAAGATAATAAAATCTTTAGTGAAATATGGGTTGATTAAAACGGGAGCTTATGTTAATACATGCTTGACTAGATCAAAAGATTGTTTGGCTTCAACATTCCATTTAATCTATGTATCTTTCTTGAGCATGTTTGTTAAATTTTTGAGTAGTTCAACAAGATTTGGTATAAATCTTCTCAAAAAAATTATTTTTCCAATAAAAGATTGAAGTTCTTTCATGTTTCTTGGATGACTGATTTTAAGGATACCTTCAATCCTACTGGGGTCAATTATGATTCCATATTTAGAGATGATATGACCTAAAATTTTTCCTTCTTCAAGACCAAACAAAGTTTTCTTGGGATTAAGGGAGATACTGAAATTTCTGCATTTTTCAAATACTTTTCTTAGATGTGCTAGGTGTTCATCGTCAGTATTTGAAAATACAGTGATGTCATCAAGATAAATCACAATGAAATGTCCAATTTCATCTAAAAAATCAATGTACATTGCTCTCTGGAAAGTAGCACCTGCATTCATTAATCCAAAAGGCTTGTTTACATACATGAAAGTTCCCCAAGGAGTGGTAAAAGAAGTTTTATCTTGATCATCAGGATGTACCAAAACTTGATTATACCCTGAAAAACCATCTAACAAGGAAATCCTACTAGAACCCACTACCCTTTGCAGTATGTGATCCATCTTTTTTAAGGGATAGTTGTCTTTCAGGGAAACCTTATTTAAGTTCCTAAAGTCAATGCACAATCTTATTTCACCAGTTTTCTTCCTTGTAGGCATAATATTGGATACCCATTTAGAATATCTAATTGGGACTATGATCTTAGCCTCATAAATTTTCTTGATTTCCTTTTCCACCAAAGGCTTAGGACAAGGTTTATCCTACACAATTTCTGTTTGAATGGTTTTTGATCTTCTCTGATTGAAATTTTGTGTTGTATAATGTTAGTGCCATAAGATTTTAAATCCTCATAGCTCCAGGCAAACACATCTACAAATTCTTTGAACATAGCTATATAATTTTTTTTAGCTATGAGAGGTAGTGACTTTGACAATTTATGATTTTGGGGTTCAGTTCACTTCCTACGTTGTATTCCTCAATGTTTGTTCCTGTTGGTTCCATTTTTGGCTTTCTAGCAACATCATTAAATTCAAACAATTCTTCCAAAGGGGTAATCCCTATGGGTAAGACATTATCTTTGAGTTGTAGTACTTTGAATTCTTCTTTTTCTGGATCTTTATGTATTTCAGTTTTATGTATAGTCTTATTTACATAATTTTTTTCATAAAAAACAATAGGTTGATTTATACTAATATGTACATCAATTTGACTGTCTAGTTCATCCTCCATATCTATGCTGCTCTCCTCAAATTCATCCTTTGATTGAAAAAAAATCTCAATCTGTTTAGCAATTCCAAAAACTTGCCAATATCTCATGTTATTAAGAACTGCAGGACGATGCTTCACTTCAACTGTGTATTGTTTATTTGGATGCCGTAATTTGCAGGTGTTGGCTAAAAAGGCTAATCCATTTTCCATGAAATTTTGGAGCCTAGGGATCACAGCAAGGTCATACTCTTCAAATGTTTTAAGAAAATCAATCACAACATTTTGGTATTCTCTCAATCTAGGATGCTTTGCATAGTATTGACCTTTGATTTGTTTGATGATGAATTAAGAGTCTCCCAGGATAGAAATTCTTTTAGAACCTACCCTTTTAAGCAATTTCAAGCCTAAGAGTAATGCCTCATATTCTGCTATGTTGTTTGTACACAGAAAATTCAATTTGTAAGAATGACCTTCAACCTGATTGGTTTTTGAATTATAGAGCTAGACTCCTGCTCCTACCCCTGTTTTACCACACGAGCCATAAAAGGTCATATTCCAAAGAGGTTTTGTTTCAGGGTCCCATTGGATAATGGGTGTTTGAGTGTCAAGTCCTTCACTGAGATCATTTTCTGCCTGCTTGACCTGTGTATCTATGTCTCCATCATTGTCATTGTACAATATGAAAGAATCAAGATCAGTATGGACAGAGTAGAGGGGATAGTTGTCTGGCCTTTCTTGGCTACTCACCATGTATTTCATTAAGGTTTCTCTATACAGTCTCCTTGGTTGGCCAAATACTGGTATTGTGGCATATGTCATATCCATTTGAAGTGTCCCTTGTAACTTAGCTCCCCAAGATCTTGATAATAGCATACCATACTTAGGAGGAATGTCAGCTACTACTATATCCATCACTAAAATTTTTGTTGGTATCTAGGCTAGCGTGACACAAAGGTCCTTAATGAGACCTAGACATCTAACCTTGCTAGAATCAAATGAATATAGATCTTTGTATGGTCTAGTGATTTCAAGTCCAAGTTTCTCCATAACAATATTTGGCATGAGATTATGTGATGCACCTGAATCCAACATTGCATTATGAAGGATCTTGTCATGAATATTAAGGCTGACATAAAATGGAGGAACACCCCCTTCTTGAGGCTTGCCATCAACTTCTGGTCCAAACAAAAGTTCAGGCTAGTCATCATTCAAATTCACTGTATCAGTGTTTTCTCCTATGTTGATTACCTATAGAACTTGGCACCTATACATCTTTTTGTTTACCAGTTTAGTAAGAGGAATAGAGATCTTGAGTGATCACTACAGAAAAATAAATTCTCCTGCAGTTGTCGGAGTGGCCTTGAATCCTTCAAATATACATTATTTTCAATCTAATTTCTTTTTGTCAAATGAATAATCCAACTAAAAACCTGAAATACTGTGATATTTACAATGGAGTGAGGAAATCTTTGTACTCAAGAAAAGTAATGCTTCAACATCCTGTTATTGATAGGACCTCCTAACAATTCTGTTCCATCTAACTCCTTGAGGAAAAAGGCATTATTTCCTCTAAAAGAAAAAATGATATATGGGCCTTTCCAAATATTTTTAAATTTACCATGTTTCCCTTTGTATTCGTTTCTTGAGTCCCATTTCAATACTTTGTCTCCCAGGTTGAAATCATCAGCTTTGGTTGTTTTATCAAAAAATTTCTTTATGTTTTCTTGTAGAACCTGAGTTCTATTGTATACCTCTTCTCTGGACCGCTGCAATTGAATTGTCTGATATATCCTTCTTTATATATCATTTGGTTTACTTTGTACCTCCTGAATGATCTTCATAACTGGTACCCCCATGGATGAAGGGAAAAATGCATCTATTCCATAAACCAGTGGAAATGGGGACATGCCAATGGATTTCTTTGTAGAAAATCTATCAGCCCATAATGCATATATCAATTTGTTGTGCCATGACTTTTTATTATCCTCCAGAATCTTCTTAATGATGTTTACCAAACTCTTGTTGGAAGATTCAACCAACCCATTACCTTGAGGGTAATAAGTTGTTGAATGACCCAAAGAAATATGGTACTTATGACAGAAATCCACCATCTTTTTTGATTTGAAAGCTGTAGCATTATTAGTGATCAGTTTCCTAGGACAGCCAAATCTGGAAAGGATATTGGTTTCAATGAATTTTATAATAACAGAATCAGTAGCAGCTCTGGAAGGGATGGCTTATATCCATTTGGTGAAGTAGTATGTGGCTATTAGGATCCATTTGTGTTGGGCAGAGGATGGAGGATGAATTTCACCAATGAAATCCAATCCCCATTGTTGGAAAGTGCTTTCAACAGAGATGGGTTTTAGGGGAAAAGGTAGTAATTTTCTATTTCCTTCAAATATTTGGCATTTATGGTAGGCAGTAACCATTTTATGGATGTCTGGGAAAAGTGTAGGCCAATAGTAACCAACTCTAAGGATTTTATTAGCAGTTGTCTTCCAATAAAGATGGCCTCCACAGTCACCTTCATGGAATTCTTTCATAACTTTGTCAGCATCATCTTTTAACAAACATCTGAGTACGACACCTCCAACATCTTTCCAATACAATGTATTATCAACAATGCAAAATTTGACTACTTTTAATTTAAGAAATCTAGCCTTTGTTTTGGATAATCCAGGAGGAGCATTTAAATTGAACATAACATATAAAAGGTCTACATACCAGGGGGAATTTAGATATGCCTCGTCTATTTGTGGAGTCGCCAGTTCCTCAAGATCATCCAGAGAAAATACCATGTTGATATCTAATGCATTGAAATTTGATTCAACCATCAATTTGGCTAATCCCTGTCCTTTGATCAACTTGGTGGGCTTGATTTCTATATCATATTCTAGAATCACAACTATCCATTTGCCTCTCTTCCCATCAGGTCCATTTTGTGTGAGAATATCTTTGACAATTACATTAGGCACATAACCAATGATATGAGACTGTAAAATGTAAACCCTGAAATCTTTTATTGCTTTAACTAGAGAAAATGCTTGTGTTTCCATGATATTATATTTTAAAGAAGCATCTCTGAGAGCTTTGCTAAAGAAAGCTATTGGCTGTTTGTGTCCTTCATTGTTTTTCTATAATAGCACAATAGCAATAGTATGTTCAGATGCAAAAGAAAAGATAATAAAATCTCTAGTGAAATCCGGGCTGATTAAAATGGGAGCTTTTGTTAATGCATGCTTGACTAGATCAAAAGATTGTTTGGCTTCAACATTCCATTTAATTTCTTATCTTTCTTGAGCATGTTTGTTATATTTCTGAGTAGTTCAACAAGATTTGGTATAAATCTTCTCAAAAAATTTATTTTTCCAATAAAATATTGAAGTTCTTTCATGCTTCTTGGATGAATGATTTTAAGGACACCTTCAATCCTACTGGGGTCAATTCTGATTCCATATTTAGAGATGATATGGCCTAAAAGTTTTCCTTCTTTAAGACTAAACAAGGTTTTCTCTGGATTTAAGGAGATACCAAACTTTTTGCATTTTTCAAATAATTTTCTTAGATGTGCTTGATGTTCTTAATCAATCTTTGAAAATACAGTGATGTCATCAAGATAAATCACAATGAAATGTCCAATTTCATTTGAAAAATCAATGTACATTGCTCTCTAGAAAGTGGTACCCACATTCATTAATCCAAGAGGCATTTTTACATACTTGAAAGGAGTGGTAAAAGTAGTTTTACCTTAATCATCAAGATGTACCAAAACTTGATTATACCCTGAAAAACCATCTAACAAGGGAATCCTACTAGAACCCACTACCCTTTGCAGTATGTGATCCATCTTTAGTAAGGGATAGTTGTCTTTCAGGGAAACCTTATTTAAATTCCTAAATTCAATGCAAATCTTATTTCACCAGTTTTCTTCCTTGTAGGCACAATATTTGATACCCATTTAGAATATCTAATTTGGACTATGATCTTAGCCTCATACATTTTCTTGATTTCCTTTTCCACCAAAGGCATTAGGATAGGGTTTATCCTACACAGTTTCTGTTTGAATGCTTTTTGATCTTCTCTGATTGGAATTTTGTGTTGTATAATGCTAGTGACATAAGATTTTAAATCCTCATAACTCCAGGCAAACACATCTACAAATTCTTTGAACATAGCTATATACTTTTGTTTAGCTATGAGAGGTAGTGATTTTGACAATTTTATGATTTTGGGGTTCAGTTCAGTTCCTATGTTGTATTCCTCAATATTTGTTCCTATTGGTTCCATTTTTGGCTTTCTAGCAACATCATTAAAGTCAAACAACTCTTCCAAAGGGGTAATCCCTCTAGGTAAGACATTATCTTTGATTTTTAGTACTTTGAATTCTTCCTTTTCTAGATCTTTATGTATTTCAATTTTATGTATAGTCTTATTTACATAATTTTTTTCAGAAACAGTAGGTTGATTTATACTAATATGTAAATCATTTTGACTATCTAGTTCATCCTTCAGATATATGTTGCTATCCTCAAATTCATCCTTTGATTGCAAAAAACTCTCAATCTATTTATCACTTCCAAAAACTTGCCAGTATCTCATTTTATCAGACACTGCAGGACGATGCTTCACTTCAACTGTGTATTGTTTATTTGGATGCGGTAATTTGCAGGTGCTAGCTAAAAAAGCTAATTCATTTTCCAGGGCATTATGGAGCCTAGGGATCACAACAAGGTCATACTATTCAAATGTTTTAAGAAAATCAATCATAGCATTTCGGTATTCTCTCAATCTAGGATGTTTTGAATAGTATTGACCTTTGATTTGTTTGATGATGAGTTGAGAGTCTCCCTGGATAGAAATTCTTTTAGAACCTACCCTTTTAAGCAATTTCAAGGCTAAGATTAATGCCTCATATTCTGATATGTTGTTTGTACACAAAAAATTCAACTAGACTCCTGCTCCTACCCCTGTTTTACCACATGAGCCATCAAAAGTCATATTCCAGAGAGGTTTTGTTTCAAGGTCCTGTTGGATAATAGGTGTTTGAGTGTCAAGCCCTTCACTGAGATCATTTTCTTCCTGCTTAACCTGTGTATCTATGTCTCCATAATTGTCATTGTACAGTATGAAAGAATCAAGATCAGAATGGACAAAGTAGAGGGGATAGTTGTCTGGCCTTTCTTGGCTACTTACCATGTATTTAATTAAGGTTTCCCTATACAGTCTCCTTGGTTGGCCAAATACTGGTATTGTTGCATATTTCATATCCATTTGAATTGTCCCTTGTAACTTAGATCCCAAAGATCTTGATAATAACATACCATACTTAGGAGGAATGTCAGCTACTACTATATCCATCACTAAATTTTTTGCTAGTATTTGGGCTAGCATGACACAAAGGTCCTTAATGAGACCTAGACATCTAACCTTGCTAGAATCAAATGAATATACATCTTTGTATGGTCCAGTGATTTCAAGTCCAACTTTATCCATAACAATATTTGGCATGAGATTATGTGATGCTCTTGAATCCAACATTGCATTATGAAGGATCTTGTCATGAATATTAAGGCTGACATAAAATGGAGGAACACCCCCTTATTGAGGCTTGCCATCAACTTCTGGTCTAAACAAAAGTTTAGGTTGGTCATCATTCAAATTCACTGTATCAATGTTTTCTACTATTTGAGTACCTATAGAACTTGGCACATATACATATTTTTGTTTACCAGTTCAGTAAGAGGAATAGAGATCTTGAGTTTAGAAATTTCATTCTCAATACTGAAGGGTGCTTGATTTTTAAGCAAATTTGAGAAATTAGTGCTTTCGAACTTAACCTTTGTTATGAGTTCTGTTTGCTGACTATAGTAGGCATTCCAAATTGGACAATTTTTGTTGAGACATCAATTGTTTTCTTAGCAATATTTTCTGTTTTTCTCCTTTCTGGGTTGTTTTCATTTTTCTTAGAGTTTTTAGCTGTCTTCTTGGGATCAAGCTCTAAAGTTTTCTTGGCAGAGTTATTATAATTCTTTTATTTTGAGTTATCATTGTGTTTCTTGCTCCTGGGATTATATTGTCTGTGGACTTCTAAGATAGCATTCTCAAACCCATGTTTATAGTCATCAGATTCTTCAGATTCCAGTTCTGTTTGAGTTAATAAAAACAATTCATGTTCGTCTTGTGTAAGAAAAACAGAACTATGTTCATTGGTTCCCATTAAATTAATCTAATTTTCCTCAAATTCTTCAACTACACTTATACCTTCATCAACATAATTTTCTTGAAAGGGTGGCCTAATTTTTTGATCTGGGCCTCTTTGATCTCTGTATCTTTCTTGAGCATGTTTGTTATATTTCTAAGTAGTTAAACAAGATTTGGTAGAAATATTCTCAAAAAAAATATTTTTCCAATAAACGATTGAAGTTCTTTCATGTTTCTTGGATGAATGATTTTAAGGATACCTTCAATCCTACTAGGGTCAATTTTGATTCCATCTTTAGAGATGATATGGCCTAAAAGTTTTCCTTCTTTAAGACCAAACAAGGTTTTATTGGTATTAAGGGAGATACCAAACTTTCTACATTTTTCAAATACTTTTCTTAGATGTGTTAGGTGTTCTTCATCAGTCTTTGAAAATACAGTGATGTCATCAAGATAAATCACAATGAAATGTCCAATTTCATTTGAAAAATCAATGTCCATTTCTCTCTGGAAAGTAGCACCTACATTCATTAATCCAAAAGGCATTTTTACATACATGAAAGTTCCCCAAGGAGTAGTAAAATTAGTTTTATCTTGATCATCAGGATGTACCAAAACTTGATTATACCCTGAAAAACCATCTAACAAGTAAATCCTACTAGAACCCACTACCCTTTGCAGTATGTGATCCATCTTTGGTAAGGGATAGTTGTCTTTCAGGGAAACCTTGTTTAAATTCCTAAAGTCAATGCACAATCTTATTTCACTAGTTTTCTTCCTTGCATGCACAATATTGGATACCCATTTATAATATCTAATTGGGACTATGATCTTAGCCTCATACGTTTTCTTGATTTCCTTTTCTACTAAAGGCATTAGGAAAGGGTTTATCCTACGCAATTTATGTTTGAATGGTTTTTGATCTTCTCTGATTGGAATTTGTGTTGTATAATGCTAGTGCCATAAGCTTTTAAATCGTCATAGCTCCAGGAAAACACATCTACAAGTTATTTGAACATATCTATATACTTTTGTTTAGCTATGAGAGGTAGTGATTTTGACAATTTTATGATTTTGGGGTTCAGTTCACTTCCTATGTTGCATTCCTCAATGTTTGTTCCTATTGGTTCCATTTTTGGCTTTCTAGCAACATCATTAAAGTCAAATAACCCTTCCAAAGGGGTAATCCCTCTAGGTAAGACATTATCTTTGAGTTGTAGTACTTTGAATTCTTCCTTTTCTGGATCTTTATGTATTTTAGTTTTATGTATAGTCTTATTTACATTATTTTTTTCATCAGAAACAGTAGGTTGATTTATACTAATATGTACGTCAGTTTGATTGTCTATTTCATCCTCCAGATATGTGTTGCTATCCTCAAATTCATCCTTTGATTGCAAAAAAATCTCAATCTGTTTATCACTTCTGAAAACTTGCCAGTATCTCATGTTATCAGGCACTGCAGGACGATGCTTCACTTCAACTGTGTATTGTTTATTTGGATGAGGTAATTTGCAGGTGCTGGCTAAAAAAGCTAATCCATTTGCCAAGGCATTCTGGAGCCTAGGGATCACAGCAAGGTCATACTCTTCAAATGTTTTAAGAAAATCAATGACAACATTTTGGTATTCTCTCAATCTAGGATGTTTTGCATAGTATTGACCTTTGATTTGTTTGATGATGAGTTAAGAGTCTCCCTAGATAGAAATTCTTTTAGCACCTACCCTTTTAAGCAATTTCAAGCATAAGAGTAATGCCTCGTATTCTGCTATGTTGTTTGTACACAGAAAATTCAATTTGTAAGAATGACCTTCAACCTAATTGGTTTTTTAATTATACAGCTAGACGCCTGCTCTTGCCCCTATTTTACCACATGAGCCATCAAAAGTCATATTCCAGAGAGGTTTTGTTTTAGGGTCTTGTTGGATAATGGTTGTTTGAGTGTCAATTCCTTCACTGAGATCATTTCTGCCTGCTTGACCTATGTATCTATGTCTCCATCATTGTCATTCTACAGTATGAAAGAATCAAGATCAGTATGGATAGAGTATAGGGGATAGTTGTCTGGCCTTTCTTGGCCACTCACCATGTATTTCAAATTCAGGTTGGTCATCATTCAAATTCACTGTAGCAGTGTTTTCTCCTATGTTGAGTGTTATGTTCCTATACCAATAGGTGTCATAATTTATGATTGACTTAGTTTATCTCTGTAATATGTACATACATTTTCTTTCTACAAATGTTTTCCATATTTGTAAAAAATCAAAAAATTTAAAAAATGTAAAGAGGGTATGTCCTAAAAGAAAATCAAAGGACTAAAAAAGAATGCAAAAAGGTCAAAAAAGATGAAAAATGAACCCCAAGAAGGAAGAAAAAGACCATGAAAATGTGTAAGTCAAAATGCCACTACCATTTACTTTGATGTAGAATAAAAAGATTGTGTGCAGCTTGTTACCTTGGCCACAATCCTTGGATAGTAAAACAGTGTAAACTTGGCTATTTCATGTTTTCAATTTCTATGTCTATAGATAGAGAATAAAATCTGACCAAACAGTGTAATCTTGGCAGATAATTAGATTAGGTAGAGTGAATAAAAGGAGCTCAACTGTTTAATTTGAGCCCTTGGATGTAATAAGGTTAGACTTAGATAGATTTCCATTGTAAAAGAAAAGAAAAGTTTGATAAGGGTTTTCTAGTTTAAGTGCACCCTAATAAAAAGTAGAAAAAATGGTAGGATGTGTAGGTAGGTAAGTAGATGAATGGTTGCAGAATGGTGTATGATGAATGATTAGTTGAAACTCATATCATTTACTTTCATCGTCATATTACTTTAACAGTATGGATAACAATGAGACATTTACAAAGTCAATTTCTTAATTTCTTGATTCCTTTTACCCCTAATTTCACTAATTCCCCACAAATAACAATCTAAGCACCTAAAACCTTAAGTGAAAGGGGCTCAGAGCATTTCTCTGACTTTTGGAGGGACCGGACCCTCGGCCCAATGACTTACAGGTTCCAAGTGCTAAAACCCCCTCATCAACATTAACCCCCTTCATCATTCACTCATTTCAACTAAAAAACCATTTTCCTAGAGTAAAATCACTATTTGCTTAAGAAAAGTAATTATCCTCATACATAACTCCTCACAAATAACCCAAAATGCACCTAAGCCTAAGTTATAATGTTTAAATGCGAAAATGTGAATATATTTCGAAATATTTTACTTAGCACATTCTTATCCCCGTTTCCATTTCTTATCAACATTAATTTATTATAGTTAACTCCCGGAAAATACACCCCATCCCCATATATATTATTAAAATCCATTATATTAATATCCCACCGCGGTTTGAAATATAAACCTTAATAATGAAATAATCAGATAAATTAATTAATCGATAGATTAATTAATCTATCTGCAATCAATTAAGACTTATAACCCTCCACTGCATTAAAAAGGAATTAATTAATCAACCTGTGATTAATTAAGAGCCTTCCTCCAATCACATCACCCCCGACGTCATTAATCTCCCTAAATCCATAGTTATTATCCCATCAGTCCCCTCCATTAAATCCTGAGCAAGTCCCTTCCCCGACCACCGTACGATCTGACCCCTTCAGATCTAACGGCTAACGCTCATATCAGGTGGCCTCCGATGCCGAACATTACCTGCCCGATGTGAGTGGTTTTACTGTACACCCTACCACTACGTGTCGCCCGATGAATGGCATCGGGTGGACCTCTCCCAATACTGCCATACCCTCATAAGCGGTGCGATAGATTCTGCTTACCGCCTTCGCTTACCACCTTCGCTAAACGACAAAACATCACTTCCATCAATTGGCGCCAACTGTCACTTTCCAGCGCTAACTGTCGCATTTCCATTATACACGCCAAAAGCATTGACTTTGCCAATAAACCCAAAAATATTCATTATTTTTGTTTTACTAAGAAAATAACCTTTTGTTCTCCATGCACACTCAAAGTACGTTCGAGCCATCATCGTGCTTCCAACTGTCAACCTCCAGAAGCCGTTGAACTCTAGATTGCCATTGCAGACCCGTGCGCTCCATGCAAATAGTGCACCAGAGCCATTTGTCTCTCCATGCAACCATAACCAGGTATTTACCCTGTTTCAACTAAGAAACCCTGTTTTTCATATTGAACTTGAACTAAATTGCTGTAAGATATAAGTAATTTAGTGAAATTAAGCTGTTTGATAGTCTTGACACTCTCGCAGACGATCTATTTTTCATAATTGACCCAAAATTCCCTGCCCTCGTCCTTGAATCCACAAGAACCAAGGATGGATGCCCTAGTCGCCTTAAATTTCATGCCAGTTACCACTCCTCACAGAGATTTAGACCATCTTCCCCTGGCCGACAAAGACTTCCAGATAAAAGACCTCACCTTTGACGAAACCCCTTTGAAATTGCATTGCAAATACTGAGATATCTACTTGAACCATGCAGATAAGATAGGTCTCTGGGAATCAAACCTACCCAAGTATCAATTCCCCAGTGTTCATGTCTTCCCGGAAATTATTCATTACTGCCATGCAAACTATGACCCTATTATGAAAGCTGTAATGTCCCCAGACCAGAAAATCCTATTCACCATTATAGCTGAGTCCATAAACGAGATGTTACAGTTGCAGCCTGGTCAAGACCTCACCCCCCTGTCCATTGCTGATTTGCTTGAAATATTCTCCAAGCTATCTAGTTCCAGAAGTACTCAAATCCTCCAGACTTTCATTTCTGAAGAAAAGCACATGCCAAAGGACCCTCCTCCTTACATGTCAGCCTTCTTTTCTGATCTAGGCAAATATATCACAACAACTCTATCATGCATTTTAGGTTCTACCACTAATGAGTTTGCAGACGAGACTATTTTTGCTGGCATTTCTATTTTTACCCCCGATCAACCTCCTCCAGTCAAGTTTGATTATGCAAAATTCATCGCAGATAAAATGCATGATTAGTTTATGAGACTTGAAAATGAGAGGGTGTTCAAGTATTCATCAGTCTTGTATCATTTGTTTCTATTCTAACAAACTGATAAGTTTCCCTTCTCTGTCGAAAATCTTGATACTAGAGGGAATCCTAGATCTGTCATCTTCTGGACTGCTCTATTCCATAGGTCTTGTTATTCTCACCATCCATACACAGATTTTATTGACCTATTTGTACATCCAGTGACTACAATGTTATTAGGAAGTCCCCCTCCCAGAATTAGTGCAGACATTAAGAGGGTTCTCCAGTTGTCCAAACAATACAAAGTAGGGGATTGGTACTTGTACCAAAACCATACTGAAATCAAAATTTATGGGTGTGAACTTCCTCCTTACAAGTTACCTAGATATCTCCCCATGCAATTATTTTCTCTAGAGTACTACAGGCAAATGATCAATTCTGATGAGATTCACTTTTTCAAAACCAAGAAGAAGGCCCAGCTAAGAATAAAGGATCATCTAGGCCCATTTATTTGCAATAATAGAGAAGCAGGAAAGGAGGCAAATGAAATCCTCCAAAGATTGAGATTAAAACACAGTTTCATCTGGGCCTATGACCCCCACGGATTCATTTGTAACAGAAGGCAGAGACATAAGCTATCTCCTTATATCCACCATAGGATCCCAGAAATTGAACAATATGTCAGTCAATCAGAATGGGTGGAAGGCACTCTGATAGATCAAGATAGCACACAAGTTGAAGTTGACAATGTAATGGTGGGCTTAGAAAGAAGGTTTGATGAAGATTCGTTTGTACAGGTGTTTGGAGAAACTTCATCATGAAAGCAGTCACAGGAACACAGCACACAACCATCAGAGCAACAAGGAACCTCAAAACAAGCAGAAGATTTAGAACAACAAGAAGAGTCAGAGCAACCTGAAATCTCAGAGGAGCTTGCTCAACCTGAACAAATCATGAGAAAACCTCCTGTTTTGTAGACTCCTCTAAATGAGGAGAAAAATTTAAAGAGAAGCTGAGATGAAGCCACTCCTTCTACTATGCCTATTGATCAAACTTTTGTTAAAAGGCAAAGGTTAAACCCATATGCAGAGGAGGAGTACAGTGAGGAAACAACAGGCAACTCAACAGCCGAAAGGAGTGACAGCAGGCCAACCATTCCAACGGGAGGCACACCATCTGTCTCATAGATACAAGCATTAGAAAGGCAGCAAAGCACAGAAGTATATTCTTTTAGAGCTCCCTATGAACAGAGTCTGGACATTAAAGGAAAGTACAAAGAAATTAAAGTGAGGAATGAGAAACTAAAAGCTCAAACCTATGCTCACTACCTCAAAATGGTTCCAACTAACCAGACCAGGGTTATGTCAGCTTTTGACATAAAGGAAGGAAAAATGCAGATGAGCTTCCTCAAGCCAACTGTGAAACAGCCAAGATCCATGGCTAGTTATTTAAGGACTGATTTTGAAGTTTTGGCAAAAGATATCCATCCTATTGACCAAATAGAACTGCACAAGCAGACTGGTGAAATGGTATATTCTACATTGACTAATAAGTCCATCATAGCACATCAATTGCAAAACTCATTGCACAATACCATTACACAACTGCAACTAGAAAAGGCCTCCTCTCAGGCTAAAGACACCAGGATAGAAACTCTAGAAGACTTGGTGATAGAATTGGGACATGATCCCAAAGATGTCAAAGCAGCTGAACAATTGATTAAAAAGAAGAATGATGATATAGCTGCACTAAAGAAGCAGATCAAGATCCCTCCTCTCCACCATCCTCAAACTGCAGAAGTCATAGAGAAACAAAAGGAGGAAGAACTTATGGACCTAGTCCTTAAGTTAAATGATCAGTTGAAAGAAACTAAAAAGGAATTGGAAAAAGCAATACAGTCTAAGCAGAGTGAGCTGGCCACTACTCCTCAGATTGTCATACCCACCATTTCTATAGCAGTACCCTCCACTCTGGCAGCTTCTTTGGCACCAACACTTCCACCAGTGACAACATTGCCAATAGTAGTGACTACTCTAACTACAGGTACATCAACTAGTGCAGGGACAACAGTAGAAAAAAACAGATGAAGTGATCAAAGCCATGGAACAAATGAGTATCCAGGCCACATAATTGAAAAATATCAAAGAACAAATATCAAGTTTGGAAACAGACTACGAGCTAGCATGGATTCAAAACAAAGAAGAAGAAAGGAAAAACAAAAGGATGGAGGAAAGAATCAGAGTCTTGGAGAAGGACTTGACATTAGAAAAACCACTAGGAGACATGAGAAATATATTGTGGGCCAATATCATTGATTCCATCAATGATATTTGGCCTTCTATCCAGGTAATTTTTGAATAGACTGAATTAATAAAAATGGCTGTAGAAGCTATACAGAAGACTAAAGAAGAACTATGAGATAAGCCCAAAGAGGCAAATCAGTTAATTGATTTTTTGAACAACAGGAACAGGTACCAACTAGATGAGTTGGAGATTGAAGACAGAACAACTACTATCATTGAAATAAAGAAAGTTCTTACTAAAAGGAACTTGATGCTTAACTTAGAGAAAAGGTGTCAGAGTATTTAGGCAGATATAGATAGCTTCATGTTGAAATATGGCATTTTAGGAGAGAAAGGCCTTCCTAGCCCAATGGTTATACATGACAAGTTAATGACACAGGATGACTATATCAAGAAATTAGAGAAACATGCCAAGAGTCAACAAGTTCTTCAACAGTAAAACCATTACCTACAGGAAAGGTACTTTATGATGGTTTGGAGAATCTATTCTACATAGAGCAAGAAATAAAACATCTATTCGCCAGCAAACCCAATTTTTCTAAGTACATAGAAGCTGATAAAGTTTACAGGAAGATGATCAGGGTGAAATTGCTAGATAACGAAATGTGGACAAATTTGACTGACTTACTAGAGTAAAAAATGTTTACTATGGTAAAGTCTGGTAATACAGGATGAAAGGATGAAATGGCACAGGTAAAGAGTATCAGTAGGTGAAGATAAGAGTGAAATACAACACATAACTACCAAGGCAACTGCAAGAGGCAAATCTGAGTTCCAGTAGCCAACACATTCACAAATAAAGGGACAGCAAACAATCTGTTTTCCATTTGTCTCTGTCTTCTTGTTGAAGATATTTTTTGTTTCCTAGATTAATTCTCATGTAGTTATGAGATATTTTGTATCAAATTTTGTATAAATACTTCAAAAATTGAAGTAATTAGGGTGGATTAAAAAGCATTTCTATAGACTTTTATTTTGAGCTAAAGGAGCTACTGTAATCAAGGATAGACTGGTTTACTAGATTAAATAAAGCTGAGGACATTTCACTCGATCCACGTGCACCGTGGGAAACAAATAAGTATCATTTCTCTGAGTTTGAATATTTTTTTCCTTTATGTTATGAAATATCATATGTGTGTTCTTATAATTCTTAAAAGCAAATGAGGAATAATATCATCAGAATTAGCTTAAGTGCTCTTTGTTTTAATTTTTTGCTTATTTAATGTTTTCTACTAAATTTCTTAAGTTCCGGAGTTCTTAGTTACTCCCTCACTTCTGTAATTCATTCCTTCTATTGGCCCCTAGTACAGGATTCTTAATTGCCCTTGCTATTTGTCAAACTTCCCTTCTTCATCTTCATCCCTACTAAGGATTCTTCATTTCCCTTGGCCCTGGTTAAGATTCCATTCATTAATACTTTCAGATTTGTTCTTGTTGTGTTAGCTTGCCTTGTAAACTCTTACCTCAGTGATTAATCAAATCCTATTACACTTTTCCAACTTGACTCCATAGCCCAATGGCATGAATACCTACTTTGCCCATTTGTTTCCTTAATTCCACCAAACAAATCAAAACAAATCCCTTAAGCATTAATAGCTAGCCTAATATCATATCAAAACAACGCTAAATCATAAAGAGAGAGCCCTCTCTGAGTGTAGATTGGCTAGGATCTATACTTAAAAGATTGGTTTGTAGTTACCTTGGATCCTTTCCTTCTTTCAGATAACTTCTAAGGAAAATCCAAGTGATAAAATAGTGGTGACCATACTGGGGAAGAACAAATCCTCAGTCGAAATAAACCTTTGAGAAACCTAAAAGTTTAATTTAAAGCATCTTAAAGGATTTTTAGAAGTTATTGTGGACATTCATAAAAGAAAAGCATTTAAAAGACTTGAAATCTGGCTTCAGGGAGAACTCATTACACCAGGGCTAACCCTGATCCAAATCCTCCCCCTGTGTTTGAAAATCCCAACTTAATTCCAAGAATCATTAGAAGACAAGAGAGTTCAATCAGCCATAGACCTTTATTTAGATCGCATTCATGCCTATTGAGTGGTTGTTCTTGGAAGATCTTCCTTTTGACGAATATTTTGAAACTTCTTTGTTTAGAACCACATCTGATAGTGAACTATTGGACTTAGTCCAAGATCCAGAATTCATCAGAGAACTTGAAATCCAACGAGCCAATTTGTCAATTGATCGACATCTACAGAACTCCCCTCAGTCATCTCTCACCACCAATAGAACCCATGAACTTTTTGAAACAACTTCACTTTCTGTTGGGTCATCATTATTCCCTGACTTTTCTGAAGTTCAGTCCATGCCTCCATTCATTCCTTCACTTCCTCTTTAGCCAATCACCACTCAACATCCCACCACTACCTCTAGTTCTTCCTCCTCAACCCAAACACCCCCTGTTACCCCAACTCCAGTTCACACTCCTACCCAACCTAGAATCATGGCCAATAGATATGCTCCCCTTGTGATGCCTGCTCCCCAAGGTGCTATGCCATAGGACTATCAGAGTAAAATTGTTACTTTTGATGGCACTAGAACATACACAACACAACAACACACTAGGAAAATGACAGACTACTTTGAACTTCATGAGATTGACACAATAGATGTCCAAATGAGAATTTTCGTCCAAAGTCTGGCTGGGGAAGTGAGAACATGGTTTAGATCTTTAACCCCTCAGAGCATAGATAGTCTAAGAGTCCTTTACCAACAATTCTTGAATAGGTGGGAAAAGAATAAAGACCCCCTTCAAATTTTATCTGAATATGAAAACCTTAAAAGGGGGCTAAATGAAACTATTAAGGACTATTGCACCAGGTTTAATAATGTATATAATGCCATTCCACTTGACCTTAGACCTCCACCTGGCTTAGCCCTGATCAAATTTCCGAATGGATTTGATACAGATATGGCTTTTCAATTAAGAGAAAGAAATCCCCCCACTCTGGAAGAAATGCAGAGTGTGGCAGTAAGCGTTGAAGCTAATCTACTTGCCAAAAGAGCCAAAACTAGAAGTGAGAGAAGAATACCCTTGAAAGATGAAACTTCACCCTTTGACCAAAAAATAGATGCTTTGGCCAAAGGGATGGAAAGGTTGATGGACAGAATAGAAGTTATTGAAAGGAAACCTCACTGGGATAACCAACAGACTAATCCAATGAGAAATCCGAATTTTAGGAAAAACTAGAACCAAAACACTAGCAAGAATGGTCCTGATCAAAATATTAGACCACCTTTCCAAGAAAACTATGCAGAAATCTCAAACCTAGAAGACCCTAAACAAGACACTCAGATAAATTTGATGGGCCTTGATGATGAAGAAACTATCTTTCTAACTCAGAATGATCAAGAATTATACACGCTTCAATAGTTACAAACTCAAACAGGAGAATCTTTCGAATATAAGCAAGGGTATGACTCTGCTATTTTCGAGGTTCATAAACAGTACAACTTAAGAAGCAAGAAAAACCTTGATGTTCCTGATCAGAATAAAAAAGGAATTCCTAGTTAGCCTAAGAAAGGAAAAGCTAAAAATCATAATCCTCTAGTTAAAAAAACCTTACAAATCCTTTCCAAACCACATCAAAATCCTCCTAGCCCCACCATTGAAGATGTAATAGATAACCAGCCTATTAATGAGCAGCCTTCCACTTCAGTCCCCCTCAAAGGAACAGTGGAACAACCCCTAGAAATCATATTAGAAAATCCAATTGAAAATACTCCTAACAATGAAAAAGAAAAACACACTGCTCAGAGCTTTGGCTCTAAAATTCCAAATATTCAAACAGATAAATCCCCTCTACCTTTCAATTTGGGAGCAGAGGTGGCCAAGCTCAAAATTTCAGTGCCTTTGACAAAATTGATCAAACATGAAACCTACAGATCTCAAATTAGTAAATCTCTGAACTATGTTGAAAATGAAGATTCTGTGAATCTATTTGATGACCAACCTGAGTTACTTTTCAGACCAGATGTTAATGGAAAGCCAGTTGAAGGAGGGATACCACCTTTCTACATCAGCCTTAACATCCACGACAAAATCCTACACAATGCCATGTTGGACTCTAGAGCCTCACACAATCTTATGCCTAAGTCTGTAATGGAAAAGCTTAACTTGGATATCACCAGACCTTATAAAGATCTATTCTCCTTTGATTCAAGCCAGGTTAAATGCTTAGGTCTCATAAAAGATTTGTGTGTCTCCCTAGTTCAGTACCCTGCCAAAACTATACTCATGGACATTGTTGTTGTTGATATACCACCCAAGTATGGCATGCTGTTATCTAGATCCTGGGGTGCTAAACTCCAAGGATCTATGCAATTGGATATGTCTTATGCTACCATTTCAGTCTTTGGACATCCCAAGAAATTGTATAGAGAAACTTTGATGAAGTATGTAGTGAGTAGTCAGGAGAAGCCTTAGAACTTTCCTATATATTCAGTACATTATGACATGGGTTATTTTATTGTTTACAATGTTGAAACTAATTGAGAAGATACTCCAAGTGATATAACAGCAGAACCAAAAGAAATTGCAAAAGAAAATTCAAATGTCCAAATTCATGAGATATCAGATAACAAAGAAAATCTAGATGCCCTAGTTAAGAAGGATTCCACTACCCCAGATGAAAATTATGAACATGAAATCTTATGTCATCTGGAATTTGATGGTTTGGTAAGCAAACTAGGTGAAGGAGTAGGTGTATGGATTTATAACCTAGAAAATGATCATGCATAGGGCCATGCCTACAGACTAAACTTTAAATGTACAAACAATATGGCCAAATATGAAGCACTTCTGTTAGGATTGAAACTTGTTAAAAGGTTAGGAGCAATCAGAGTCTCTATCATGGGAGATTCCGAGTTAGTTATCAAACAAATTAAAGCCATTTACATGACCAAGGATCCTAGGTTAGGATTTTATAGAGGAACAGTCATAGAAATACTAAATATCTTTTTAGAAACCAAACTTGCTGTTATCCCCAGAAAACACAACATGCAGGCTCACAACTTAGCCATGTTTGCTAGTACTCGTAGGTTGCCTTTCGAGCCTAACCATCAGTACACTACTGAGGTTAGGCATAGACCTACAATTCCTGACAATTTAAAGAACTGGCAAGTATTTGAGAATGATCAACAAATCAATAATTTTTTAACTTTAGACAATGAATTTGTAAATACTAACATAGACACAGACATAGAAGTAGATTTTGATTGCTTTGATGAAGTAGAAATTAACAAACTAGAAGAAGATCAGATAGATGGATTGCACCCCACAAACTTTACAAAATCTGATATTCACAACCTCAAACAGATGGAAAATGATGAAGTCATTGATGATGAAACTGAAGTCATAAACCTTAAAGATAATTTTTTACCCAAGGGGTTAACTCCTTTGGAGGACTTATTCGATTCAAACAATATTCCCAAAAAGCCTAAAATGGAACCTTTGAAGTCAAACATTGAGGAATCTAATATAGGATCTAAAGATAATCCCAAACTAATAAATCTATCAAAATCATTACCTCCCAATGAAAAACTAAAATATGTAGAATTACTGAAAGAATTTCAGGATGTTTTGCCTAGAGTTATGAAGACCTGAAATCATATGATACTAGCATAATACAACACACTATTCCATTAAAATAAAATCAAAAGCCCTTTAGACAGAAGCGTAGAAGATTTAACCCTGTTCTATTGCCTTCTATTGAAAAGGAGATTAAAATAATGTATGAAGTTGGGATTATTGCACCTATTAGGTTCTCAGACTAGGCTTCCAATTTGGTACCCACTAGAAAGAAAACAGGTGAAATTAGGTTGTGTGTTGATCTTAGAAATTTGATTAAAGTTTCACTTAAAGATAACTATACTCTTCCAAAAATGGATCATATTGCAGAGGGTAGTGGGTTCCTCTAGAATCTCGCTGCTAGATGGTTTCTCCAGTTATAACCAAATCCTAGTCCACCCAGATGACTAAGCAAAGACTGCATTCACAACTCCATGGGGCACTTTCATGTATGTGAAAATGCATTTTGGGTTAAGAAATGCAGGAGCCACCTTTCAAAGAGCAATGGACATAGCCTTTGCCAAAGAAATCCATGACTTCCTGGTAATTTACCTAGATGACCTCATAGTATTCTCTAAATTAGATCAACAACACATGGATCGTCTTAGGCAGGTCTTTATTAAATGCAGGAAATATGGAATTTCTCTCAATCCTAAAAAATCTTTATTTGGGTTGGAAGAAGGGAAATTATTAGGCCACATTATCTCCAAAGATGGTATCAGGATTGACCCAACAAGAATTGAAGCTATTTTGCAGATGCCCCATCCCAGGAATATCAAAGAACTTCAAACATTTCTAGGAAAGATAAAATTTTTGAAGAGATTTATCTCTAATTTAGCTGAGTTAATTAGATTACTAAACAACATGTTAAAAAAAGATCCGACTATTAAATGGACAGTAGAGGATAAAAAATCATTTGAAGATATAAAGTTAGCCTTGACACAAACACCAGGTCCAAAGTTTGACAGAGAATTTATCATTTTTTCTTTTGCATTTGAACATAGTATTGTTGCAGTTTTACTACAAAAGAATGATCAGGGATTTGAACAACCAATAGCCTTCTTTAGTAAAGCTCTAAGCAATGCATCTTTAAAGTATAATATAATGGAAAAACAAGCTTTTTCTTTGGTGAAAGCTATCAAATATTTCAAAGTCTATATCTTGTACTCTCACATAGTAGCTTATGTTCCCAATGCTATAGTCAAAGACATTCTGAAACAGAATGGAGTTGATGGCAAAAGGGGAAAATGGATAGCTACCATATTAGAGTATGACATAGAGATTAAACCTACAAAATTAATTAAAGGCCAAGGGTTGGCCAAACTTATGGCTGAAACCAATTGCCAAGCCCTGGGTATAAATTTTATTGCAGAACTGGATAACGAAGAGGAGATGGTGACTCCACAGATCAGCCAGGCCTTTTTAGATTCACCTTGGTATGCTGATATAATATACGTTCTACAAAATTTACAAGCTCTTCCTGGGTTGTGCAAAACCAAGAGTAGATTTTTGAAAATGAAATCTTTGAAATTCTGCATAATTAATAATACTTTATTTTGGAAAAATCATGAAGGCATTCTGTTGAATTGTTTATTAAAGGAAGAATCTGACAAAGTACTCCAAGAATTTCATGCAGGTGATTGTGGAGGACACCTCTACTGGAAGACAACAGCTGATAAAATCCTTAGAGCTAGATTTTACTAGCCAACCTTGTTTTCTGATGTGAAAAAATTTGTAACCTCCTGCCACAAGTGTCAGATATTTGAAGGGAAAAGAAAACTTCTGCCTTTACCTTTGAAACCTATTTCTACTGAAAAACCTTTTCAACAGTGGAGTCTAGACTTCATTGGTGAAATTCAACCCCCCTCTTCTGCTCAACATAAGTGGATCTTGACTGCCACATATTACTTTACAAAGTGGATAGAAGCCATTCCCTCCAGACAAGCCACTAATACTGTCATCATAGGTTTTCTAGAGGCCAATATTCTGTCCAGATTTGGTTGCCCCAATAAAATTATCACAGACAATGCTGCAACATTTAAATCAAAGAGGATGATTGATTTCTGCCATAAATACCATATAACCCTTGGTCACTCTACAACCTACTATCCACAAGGGAATGGACTTGCAGAATCCTCCAACAAAAGCCTAATGAATATTATTAAAAAATTACTGGAAGACAATAAGAAAACGTGGAACAAGAAACTGATCAATGCTTTGTGGGCAGACATGCTTACAACTAAGAAATCTATTGGTACCAGTCCCTATCAGTTAGTCTATGGGATGGAAGCAGTTTTCCCTTCATCATTAGGAATCCCAGTGATGAAACTACTCCAAGAATCCCAAGTTGAGCCAAATGATATTCAGAGGAGAATCAATTAGACCATTCATTTGCAACAAACTAGGGAGGAAGTATACATTAGAGCCCAAGTACTTCAGGAGAAACTCAAGAAAGTTTTTGATAAAAGAACCAAGGCAGAAGACTTCTATCTTGGTGATAAAGTTTTGAAGTGGGACTCCAGAAGAGAAGATAAAGGGAAACATGGAAAGTTTGATTTCCTGTGGAAAGGTCCATACATTATATATGATTTCAAAGGTAATAATGCTCACTTTCTTAAAGAATTGAATGGTGCAGAAGTAGAAGGAGGACCAGTCAATGGTCGAATGCTGAAGCACTATATTAAGCCAAGTTACTAATTTTACCAGTTTCAGTTGTACATACTATATCCTTCATAATGTTTAGAATGGATTGGATGGTAAAGTTTTGGAGTTGAAGCCCGAAGAGAAGGCCCTAAGCTTCAAAAGTGTCACTGTCATAAATATCAATAAAACAATAGAATAAAGGAAAAATTGCAGAAGAAAATCACAATCTTTCAGAAGGCCATTGATCTACAGTTCTTGACTTTCTGCCGAGGAAAGCCATCCCCAAGTGCAGCCACTGTTATGTTCCTATACTAATAGGTGTCATAATTTATGATTGACTTAGTTTATCTCTATAATATGTACATACCTTTGCTTTCTGCAAATGTTTTCCATATTTGTAAAAAACCAAAAAAATAAAAAAATGTAAAGAGGGTATGTCCTAAAAGAAAATCAAAGGACTAAAAAAGAATGCAAAAAGGTCAAAAAAGATGAAAAATGAACCCCAAGAAGGAAGAAAAAGACCATGAAAGTGTGCAAATCAAAATGCCACTACCATTTACTTTGATGTAGAATAAAAATATTGTGTGTAGCTTCTTACCTTGGCCACAATTCTTGGATAGTCAAACAGTGTAAACTTGGCTATTTCATGTTTTCAATTTCTATGTCTATAGATAGAGTATAAAATCTGACCAAACAGTGTAATCTTGGCAGATAATTAGATTAGGTAGAGTGAATAAAAGGAGCTCAACTGTTTAATCTGAGCCCTTGGATGTAATAAGGTTAGACTTAGATAGATTTCCATTGTAAAAGAAAAGAAAAGTTTGATAAGGGTTTGCCAGTTTAAGTGCACCCTAATAAAAAGTAGAAAAAATGGTAGGATGTGTAAGTGGGTAAGTAGATGAATGGTTGCAGAATGGTGTATGATGAATGATTAGTTGAAACTCATATCATTTACTTTCATCGTCATATTACTTTAAAAGTATGGATAACAATGAGACATTTACAAAGTCAAGTTATTAATTTCCTCATTCCTTTTACCCCTAATTTCACTAATTCCCCACAAATAACAATCTAAGCACCTAAAACCTTAAGTGAAAGGGGCTCAGAGCATTTCTCTAAATTTTGGAGGTACCGAACCCTCGGCGCAATGATTTACAAGTTCCAAGTGTTAAAACCCCCTCATTAACATTAACCCCCTTCATCATTCACTCATTTCCACTAAAAACCCCTTTTCCTAGAGTAAAATCACTATTTTCTTAGGAAAAGTAATTATCCTCATACAAAGCTCCTTCTCACAAAAAACCAACAAAATGAACCTAAGCCTAATCTATAATGTTTAAATGTGAAAATGTGAATATATTTCAAAACATTTTAGTTAGCGCATTCTTATCCCCGTTTCCATTTCATATTAACATTAATTTATTATAGTTAACTCCCGGAAAATACACCTCATCCCCATATATATTATTAAAATCCTTTATATTAATATCCCAACTTGGTTTGAAATATAAACCTTAATAATGAAATAATTAGATAGATTAATTAATCTATCTGCAATCAATTAAGACCTATAACCCTCCGTTGCATTAAAAAGGAATTAATTAATCAACCTGTGATTAATTAAGAGCCTTCCTCCAATCGCATAGCCCTCGATATCATTAATCTCCCTAAAACCGTAGTTATTATCCCGTCAGGCCTCTCCATTAAATCCCGAGCAAGTCCCTTCCTCGACCACTGTATGATATGACCCCTTTAGATCTGACAGCTAACGCTCATATCGGGCGGCCTCTGATGGCGTACTTTACCCGCCCGATGTGAGTGGTTTTACTGTACACCCTACCGGTAAAACCTCCATACCCTCATAAGCGGTGCGATAGATTCCACTTACCACCTTCGCTAAACGACAAAACATCACTTCCATCAATTGGCGCCAACTGTTACATTTCCATTATACGCGCCAAAAGCATTGACTTTGCCAATAAACCCAAAAATATTCATTATTTTTGTTTTACCAAGAAAAGAGCCTTTTGTTCTCCATGCACACTCAGAGTACGTTCAAGCCATCACCCTTCTTCCAACCGTCAACCTCCATAAGCCGTTGAACTCCAGATTGCCATTGCAGACTTGTGTGCTCCATGCAAACAGTGCACCTTAGCCATTTGTCTCTCCATGCAACCATAACCAGGTATTTACCCAGTTTCAACTAAGAAACCCTGTTTTCCATACTGAACCTGAACTAAATGGATGTAAGATATAAGTAATTTAGTGAAATTAAGTCATTTGATAGTCTTGACACTCTCTGAGACGATCCATTTTTCATAATTCCCCAAAAATTCCTTGCCCTCGTCCTTGAATCCACAAGAACCAAGGATGGACGCCCCAGTCGCCTTAAATGTCATGCCAGTTACCACTCCTCATAGAGATTTAGACCATCTTCCCCTGGCCAACAAAGACTTCCAGATAAAAGACCTCACCTTTGACGAAACCCCTTTGAAATTGCATTGCAAATACCGAGATATCTACTTGAACCATGCAGATAAGATAGGTCTCTGGGAATCAAACCTGCCCAAGTATCAATTCCCCAGTGTTCATGTCTTCTCGGAAATTATTCATTACTACCATGCAAACTATGACCCTATTATGAAAGTTGTAATGTCCCCAGACCAGAAAATCCTATTCACCATTACAGCTGAGTCCATAAATGAGATGTTATAGTTGCAGCTTGGTCAAGACCTCACCCCCCTGTCCATTGCTGATTTGCTTGAAAGATTCTCCAAGCTGTCTAGTTCCAGAAGTACTCAAATCCTCTAGACTTTCATTTCTGAAGAAAAGCACATGCCAAAGGACCCTCCTCCTTACATGTCAGCCTTCTTTTCTGATCTAGGCAAAGATATCACAACAATGCTATCATGCATTTTAGGTTCTACCACTAATGAGTATGTAGATGAGACTATTTTTGCTGGCATGTCTATTTTTACCCTCGGTCAACCTCCTGCAGTCAAGTTTGATTATGCAAAATTCATCGCAGATAAAATGCATGATCAGTTTATGAGACTTGAAAATGAGAGGGTGTTCAAGTATTCATCAATCCTGTATCATTTGTTTCTCTACTACCAAACTGATAAGTTTCCCTTCTCTGTCCAAAAGCTTGATACTAGAGGGAATCCTAGATTTGTCATCTTCTGGACTGCTCTATTCCATAGGTCTTGTTATTCTCACCATCCATACACAAATTTTATTGACCTATTTGTACATCTAGTGACTACAATGTTATTAGGAAGTCCCCCTCCCAGAATTAGTGCAGACATTAAGAGGGTTCTCTAGCTGTCCAAATAATACAAAGTAGGGGATTGGTACTTGTACCAAAACCATACTGAAATCAAAATTTATGGGTGTGAACTTCCTCCTTACAAGTTACCTAGATATCTCCCCATGCGATTATTTTCTTTGGAGTACTATAGGCAAATGATCAATTCTGATGAGATTCACTTTGTCAAAACCAAGAAGAAGGCCTAGCTAGGCCCATTTATTTTCAATAATAAAGAAGCAGGAAAGGAGGCAGATGAAATCCTCCAAAGATTGAGATTAAAACACAGTTTCATTTGGGCCTATGACCCCCACGGATTCATTTGTAACAGAAGGAAGAAACATAAGCTATCTCCTTATATCCACCATAGGATCCCAGAAATTGAACAATATGCCAGTCAATCAAAATGGGTGGAAGGCACTTTGATAGATCAAGATAGCACACAAGTTGAAGTTGACAATGTAATGGTGGACTTATAAATAAGGTTTGATGAAGATTCATTTGTACATGCGTTTGGAGAAACTTCATCACGAAAGTAGTCACAGGAACAAAACACACATCCATCAAAGCAACAAGGAACCTCAGAACAAGCAGAAGATTTAGAACAGCAAGAAGAATCAGAGCAGCTTGAAATCTCAGAGGAGCTTGCTCAACCTGAACAAATCATGAGCAAACCTCCTGTTTTGCAGACTCCTCTAAATGAGGAGAAAAATTTAAAGAGAAGCTGAGATGAATACACTCCGTCTACTATGCCTATTGATCAAACTTTTGTTAAAAGGCAAAAGTTAAACCCATATGCAGAGGAGGAGTACAGTGAGGAAACAACAGGCAACTCAACAGCCGAAAGGAGTGACAGCATGCCAACCATTCCAACTGGAGGCACACCATCTGTCTCACAGAATCAAGCATTAGAAAGGCAGCAAAGCATAGAAGTATCTTCTTTTAGAGCTCCCTTTGAACAGAGTTTGGACATTAAAGGAAAGTACAAAGAAATTGAAGCGAGGAATGAGAAACTAAAAGATCAAACCTATGCTCACTACCTCAAAATGGCTCCAACTAACCAGACCAGGCTTATGTTAGCTTTTGACATAAAGGAAGGAAAAATGCAGATGAGCTTCCTCAAGCCAACTGTGCAACAGCCAAGATCCATGGTTGATTATTTAAAGACTGATTTTGAAGTTTTGGCAAAGGATATCCATCCTATTGACCAAATAGAACTGCACAAGCAGACTGGTGAAATGGTCTATTCTACATTGACTAATAAGGCCATCACAACACATCAATTGCAAAACTCATTGCACAATACCATTGCACAACTGCAACTGGAAAAGGCCTCCTCTCAAGCTAAAGACACCAGGATAAAAACTCTAGAAGACTTGATGATAGAATTGGGACATGATCCCAAAGATGTCAAAGCAACTAAAAAATTGATTAAAAAGAAGAATGATGATATAGCTGCACTAAAGAAGCAACTCAAGATCCCTCCTCTCAACCATCCTCAAACTGCAGAAGTCATAGAGAAACAAAAGGAAGAAGAACTTATGGACCTATTCCTTAAGTTAAATGATCAGTTGAAAGAAACTGAAAAGGAATTGGAAAAAGAAATACAGTCTAAGCAGAGTGAGCTGGCCACTGCTCCTCAAATTTTCATACCCACTGTTTCTACAGCAATACCCTACACTTTGGAAGATTGTTTGGCACCAACACTTCCACCAGTGACAGCATTGCCAATAGCAAAGACTACTCTAACTACAGGTACATCAACCAGTGCAGGGACAACAACAAAAAAATATATGAAGTGATCAAAGCCATGGAACAAATGAGTATCTAGGCCACAGAATTGAAATTGCTCAAAGAACAAATATCAAGTTTGGAAATATACTACGAGCTAGCACAGATTCAAAACAAGGAAGAATAAAGGAAAAACAAAAGGATGGAGGAAAGAATCAGAGTCTTGGAGAAGGACTTGACATTAGAAAAACCACTAGGAGACATGAGAAATATATTGTGAGCCAATATCATTGATTCCATCAATGATATTTGGCCCACTATCCAGGTAATTTTTTAACAGACTGAATTAATAAAAATGGATGTAGAAGCTATACAGAATACTAAAGAAGAACTAGGAGATAAGCTCGAAGAGGCAAATCATTTAATTGATTTTTTGAATAGTAGGAACATGTACCGACTAGATGAGATGGAGATTGAAGACAGAACAACTACTATCATTGAAATAAAGAAAGTTCTTACTAAAAGGAACTTGATGCTTAACTTAGAGAAAAGGTGTTAGAGTATTCAGGATATAGATAGCTTCATGCTGAAATATGACATTTTAAGAGAGAAAGGCCTTCCTAGCCCAATGGTTATACATGACAAGTTAATGACACAGGATGACTATATCGAGAAATTAGAGAAACAAGCCAAGAGTCAAGCAAGTTCTTCAACAGTAAAAGCATTACCTACAAGAAAGGTACTTTATGATGGTCTGGAGAATCTATTCTACATAGAGCATGAAATAAAACATTTATTCACCAGCAAACCCAATTTTGCTAAGTACACAGAAGCTGATGAAGTTTACAGGAAGATGATCAGGGTGAAATTGCCAGATAATAAAATGTGGACCAATTTGACTGACTTACTGGAGTAAAAAATGTTTACTATGGTAAAGTCTGGTAATACAGGATGAAAGGATGAAACAACATAGGTAAAGAGTATCGGCACAGGTAAAGAGTATCAATAGGTGAAGATAAGAGTGAAATCCAGCACATAACTACCAAGGAAACTACAAGAGGAAAATTTGAGTTCCAGTAGCCAGCACATTCACAAATAAAGGGACAGCAAACAATCTGTTTTCCATCTGTCTCTATCTTCGTGTTGAAGATATTTTTTGTTTCCTAGATTAATTCTCATGTACTTATGAGATATTTTGTATCAAATTTTTTATAAATACTGCACAAATTGAAGTAATTAGGGTGGATTAAAAAGCATTTCTGTAGAGTTTTGTTTTGAGCTAAAGGAGCCACCGTAATCAAGGCTAGACTGGTTTACTGGATTAAATAAAGCTGAGGACATTTCACTCAATTCATGTGCACTGTGGGAAACAAATAAGTATCATTTCTTTGAGTTTGAATATTGTTTTCCTTTATGTTATGAAATATCATGTGTGTTCTTATAATTCTTAAAAGAAAATGAGGAATAATATCATCAGAATTAGCTTAAGTGCTCTCTGTTTTAATTGTTTTCTTATTTAATGTTTTCTACTAAATTGCTTAAGTCCAGGAATTCTTAATTGCTCCCTCACTTCTGTAATTCATTCCTTCTATTGGCCCCTAGTACAGGATTCTTAATTTCCCTTGCTATTTGCCAAACTTCCCTTCTTCATCTTGATCCCTGTTAAGGATTATTCATTGCCCTTGGCCTATTTGTACTTGTTGTGTTAGCTTTCCTTGTGAACTCTTACCTCAGTGATTAGTCAAATCCTATTAGACTTTTCAAACTTGACTCCATAGCCCAATGGCCTGAATACCTACTCTGCCCATCTGTTTCCTTAATTCCACCAAACAAATAAAAACAAATCCCTTAAGCATTAATAGCTAGCCTAATATCATATCAAAAGAATGCTAATTCATAAAGAGAGAGCCCTCTTTGAGTGTAGATTGGCTAGGATCTATACTTAAAAGAATGGTTTGTAGTTACATTGGATCCTTTTCTTCTTTCAAATAACTTCTAAGGAAAATCTGAGTGATAACATTGAGTACCTTTAGAACCTGGGACCTATATATATTTTTGTTTACCAGTTCAATAAGAGGAATAAAGATCTTGAGTTTAGAAATTTCGTTCTCAATACTAAAGGGTGCTTGATTTTTAAGCAAATTTGAGAAATCAGTCCTTTCGGCCACAGCCTTTGTTATGAGTTTGGTTTGCTGACGTGTAGTAGGCATTCCAGATTGGATAGTTGTTGTTGAGACATCAATTGTTTTCTTAGCAATATTTTCTGTGTTTCTCCTTTATGGATTGTTTTCATTTTTCTTAGAGATTTCAGTTGTCTTCTTGGGATCAAGCTCAAAATTTTTCTTGGCAGAGTTATTAGAATCCTTTTTATTTGAGTTATCACTTTTTTTTCTTGCTCCTGGGATTATATTGCCTGTGGAATTCTAAGATGGAATTCTCATACCCATGTCTATTGTCATCAGATTATTCAGATTCCATTTTTGTTTGAGTTAATAAAAACAATTCGTGTTCTTCTTATGTAAGAACAAAAAACTATCTTCATTGGTTCCCACTAAATTAATCTGATTTTCCTCAACTTCTTCAAGTACACTTATACCTTCATCAGCATAATTTTATTGAAATGGTGGCCTAATTTGTTGATCTGGGCCTCTTTGATCTCTTTGTCTGATTTGTGGAGTGTTTCTCCTAGGGTTTGGATTTCAGTTTTGTTGGATAGGTGGATTCTCCCTAGGAACATTCCTACCATTTATACTTATTCTCTCCATCATTCTTGCCATAGTCCTTAGTAAGGAATCAAGTTTGGATTCTACTGCAGAAGTTGAAGCTTCTTCCTTAAAAGTCACCTATCTTTAAGTTCTCATCCTGGCTCTTTTAGCTTGTAAATTGGCCTCTACACTCACAACGTCTCTTTACATTGCTTCTAGTGTTGGAGAATTTCTTTCCCTATGCTAGTAAGACATATTTGTATCAAAACCATCTGGGAACTTTATCAAGGCTAAATCCTGGGGTGGTTTAAGATTTACAGGTATTGCATTATAGGTATTGTTGAATCTAGCACAATAGTCCTATACACTTTCACCTACCTCCCTTTTAATATTTTCATATTCTGATAGAATCTGTAAATGGTTCTTCTTGACTTCCCATATATTAAGAAATTTTTGGCGGAATGAAGGGAGATCATTTATACTATTTGTAGGCAAAGACTTAAACAATTTTCTGACTTCTCCTCCTAAAATTTGAGCAAACATTCTGAGCTTAATACTTTCATCATCTACCTCTTGCAGGTCAAAACAATCATTCATTTTATCCACATGTTGTTGGGTTGTTAAAGGACTTGTCCCATCAAATAGTGTGATCTTGGACTGATAGTCTTGTGGCATATTAGCCAAGGGGGCTAGTAACACCAAAGGAGCATACCTGGCAGCCATGATTGGTGGTGGTGGTGGAGGACCACTTGAAGGAAGTTGAATGGTGGATGAGGGAAGTTGAACAGTGGATAAGGTTGGACTAGTACTAGGTGGAAATGAGAGTAAAGGAATTTGAGCAACCTTATGTTGAAGGATGAAAGAAGGGGTAGGAATTATGGAGGCAGTAGGACTTGGTGACTAAAAATATGCAGTTTGTGATGTGAAGGAAGAAGCTGTTAGGTTTAAAGCCATTAATTCTACCGAATGTTGAAGGTAAGCACCACCAATTTCTGAGGTGAGATTTGTCACTAGATCTTGAAGAGTGTCAAAATGTTGTAAAAGCTGAAGATCTGATTCAGTTTGTGAAGAAAGTTCTCTCACTAGGATTTTTGGTAAGATTGATGGATCAAAGATAATATGGTCTTTCCAATTCTCTGATTTAGTCCTGAATAAGCCTTGTTCAAAGTGTAAATCAAACTGGATATCTTGGAAGGTAACAAAGTTTTCAGGAAGTGAGTTGGCTCTGTGAAGAAATCTACTGCTTGTTTGACTCTCAGTTCTAGGAGTTTTCCTTACGATCTTTTTAGGATTGTCCATTATGGTGGGAAGATTTGGATATGGATGGGATCTAGTAGAGATTCTTTTGGGAGCCAGTATTCAGATCTAGAACACAAACATACTGAATATACAAAAATAGAAAAGAAACCTATATTAGGAATAAACTTATCATACAAATCTATTTAACTGGGTACTCTGAGTTCGAATGAAAGGATAAATTTTCAATGGTTCCCCAGTATGGTGGCCACCATGTTATTGTTATGTGATTTTGAAGATTGGCAAGACAAAATTCACAAAAGATACCTCAAGTCACTTAGGAGTCTAGGATCTATCACTCCTAGACTCAGAGAGGGCTCTCTCTGTATTTTTAGGATTTTACTTATGTTCAAAGTTCTAATGTGTTAGGCTAGATGTAAAAAATGAAGGAGATTTATTAATTAATTGCTTGGTTGTTTTTTTGTTTAGTTGGTTGGGGTAGATCATATATGAATCCTTTCCATTGGGCTATGGAGTCAAATGCTGGGTGGTAACATCAATTTTCCAGAGCATTTACAAGGCAAGCTAACTGTTTATACTGGATCTAAAAGCAGAATGAGAAATGAGATGAAATAAAAGTGATATCAGTAATGATTAAAAAGCAGTTAAGTATTTCTTAATCATACATCAGAAGAAAACATTTAGATTGTAAACATAGATAGAAATAAGGTGCTCCAACAACATATCTTAATCTATAATTTCTGCTTTACACAAGACTTAATGATGAATAAATGAATAAAACATATATATATTTAGCACAAAAGGGAAGACATCACCAAGTCAAAACAGATCAAGTATCTTGCAAACGGTCCTTTTTTATTGATGCTCCAGCTCAAGATTACAATACTCCAATGAAAACAGAAAGTTCAAATGACTTGGGTCCAACCCTTAATACTTCCAATGCATGAAGTATTTAACTCGAAACCTACAATGATTTGCCTTATACACTTGGTAATCTATTACTAATTACAACAAAAGAAAATTGACTAGTGTAACCATGAAGTGGCCATGCTGAGAAAACTGGGACACTCGGTCCTCTTTTTCAGGGATGATGTTGCTGAGAAATTAATTTTGTTGTAGTGGCTCTGCTGACATGGCTTGTGCTGACTCAGATTTATGTTATCACTTCAATAATCTTTGTCTTGTTCGTCCTGATAATCACACAGGTCACTCCACGCTTCTTCATTTGCAATTTTGATCTTCATTAGCCTTTTGTATATATCATCAGCTTTAGTGTATTTTGAAAAAGTGGGTTTAACCACAAAAACATGTTTCAGCTCATGCTCAATGTTGATTTGATTGCTGATAGCTTCCAACAATGCCTTTCCTGTTATGTTGCCTTTGATGTTGGAAATATTTGTAGCATCTGTCACTATACCCTCGGGTTTCTTGACATAATCCTCTCTGGCCATGAGCTTGTCATTTATGACAAACAAAGAGGGGCTACCTTTTTGTTTTAAAGGTTGAATTCTATTGAAGAACTTGTTCACTATTAGCTCTAGATTTTGACACTTTTCTTCTAGTTGCACATTCAAGCTCTTCTTAGTCAACACCTTCTTCACTTGAAGTATAGTCTCTGTCATGTCTGCTACTCCCAACTCTTCCAGCTCGTACCTATTTCTTGAATATAAAAATTTGATTATCCAGTTAGCTATCGCTAGCATGTCTCCCAACTCTTCATTAGTAGCTAAAATAGCTTCTCTAGCCTTCTCCTCTAATTCTTTCCGCTCAAAGATAATTTGGATGCTAGGCAAAATTTCATTCATACCATTGATTATGTTGTTCCAAATAATCTCTTCACTCTTCCTAGAGTGTTCCCAATGGATGATTATTTCTCTGACTTTTGCAGCCTTTCAATCAAGGTCCTTGTCCTCTGCATATCTTCTGAGTGGTCACTTTCGACCCTTTTGATTTGATCCTGCAGCACATTAACTTGACTTTCTAGCCTCTTAATCTCATTAGTCTATAGATTCATGCCTTCCATTGACCTAGCTAGTTGTTCTATGCTGCTTCATGTTCCTGTGGCAGCACTTTCTGGAGTGGTTATGGGAAGAGTTGTTAGAGGAAGGGCCTTTATTGTTTCATTGGCCATCTGTGCCACCTTTTCTTTCTCTTGCATCATCTTCTCCCTCTCTACTTCCATTTGTTTGGTCTGGAGTGACTGCTCCACTATTAATTTCATCATATCAACCTTTTGGCTTTCTATTTCCTCCATCTCCTTGGTTAGTGGGTCATGTGTAGTAGGCATCTTAAGCTGCTTCTTCAAAGCTGCTATATCCATCTCTTTTTTCTTTATTATTTCTTCAACTGCTTTCACATCTGAGGGATCATACCCAATCTTCACTACTAAGTCTTCTAAAGACTTAATTTTATTTTCCTTTGATTGTGATGAAGTCTTTTCCATGTTTAAGTGGGATTGAGCAATTGATAGGGCTACTTGCATTTTAAATAAATTCATGGAAGTGTTGCTTAGAGTAGATGAAATCATTTGTCTTGTTTGTTGTGCATTTCCAGCTAATCAATTGGATGAACACTTCTTACATTAAACTCAAAAGAAGTTTGCTTGTAATCTTCTGGAGTTTTGGGCTCTGTTGTTTGTGCTTCTAAAAATGCCATATTCATTTTTCCCTTTTCTGAATCAAAGGTAGAGAGAAGTCTACCTTTTTCAGTTGCACTCTGTTTCCAAAATTGAGCATAAGTGCTCTTTTTCAATATTTCATTTCTGATTTTAATCTCCCTGAATGTGTGAAAAACTGTCTCTTCCTTTTCTTCAGTCACATTTTGTAGATGAGGACACTTGAAGAGATTGCTGCCTTTCTAAAATTGGAGTGGCAGGAAAGGATTGCCCCCTAGTTGGGGATGGATCTGGAATATCAATGATATTGGTGACTATTTGTTGCGGTGATCCTTTGTCTATGTCCATGTGCTTTCTAGGTTTATTCCTATATTTCAACTTGAATTCCCTCATAGAAGTATCAGTCTCTGGTGACTGATGTTCTTTAGGCCTTTTCCCTGTTACTCCATGTTCTTATTCTCTTCCCTTTTTTGTTCTTTTCCTGTTGTCTTGGAGTTTGTGAACTAGAAGAAGAGATCACTTGTTCCTCATCCTCCTACAATGTATCGGGCATCCACTCAATCTGGTTCATGTATTTTTCAAGTTCAGGCCTTTGAGTGTGAATATAGGTTGTTAACTTGTTCTCCACCCTCTTCTTGGAGATGATACCCCGTGGGTCATAGGACCATGTAAAACTGTGGGTGAAATTCATTTCTTTCAATCTTTTATCTACCTCCTCCCCTGCTGATTACAAATGAAGGGACCAATATGAGATTTGATCCTGAACTAGGACTTTTTCTTAGCTACTACAAAATGCACTTCAGTTGCATTAATCATTTTCCTGATGTATTCAAGTGAAAATATCCTCATGGGGAGGAACTTTGGTAGCTTATAAAGGGCCAACTCACAGCCATATACTCTTAATTCAGTGTCATTTTGGTACAAGTACCAATCACCTGTTCCTGCTTGGTCTGTCAACTGCATAATTCTTCTTATTTCTTCACTAATCCTAGGTTTTGTAGTCCCACTAAGGAGGCTAATTGCTGGGTGAACAAACATTTCTACAAATTTTTTGTAGCTGAACTCTTTTGAGTCCTTCATCACTAATGTTGTCAAAAAAATAACATATTGGGGTTCATCTTCCTCATTCAAATTGCTCATTGAAAACTAGAACATGTCTGCCCGAAAATAAACAAACATATAAACCAAAATTGAGGAGTATTGAAACACTTCCTCTGTGAAGGAATTGACAAACTGCTCATGAATGGAATCTGCTAAAAACTGGTTGAAATTGAAGTGGACAGAGGGCTTGGATTCTGTTGACAGAATAGACAGGAAAGCTATGATAGCTTCATCAAGCCATTGATTTGAATAATAGCCAACTAAATAAGAAAGAACAATGACAATGTGTCTAGTTCTGTTTGGAAAAACAGAGGAGGAATAAGGAGGATTCTTGTTTGGTAGAGGTGTGTTCTCAGTCATGAAAAGTTCTAAGGTTTTAGCTCTCTTAGAAAAATCAAGATTCTGATACATTTCAGTGAGAATTTCATGGGAAAAGGGAGTAGTTCCTTCAATAACATGGGCCCACATCATCTGCATAATGGACTTGGCATCAACGGTAAACAATATATGCCCTGGTGGGTCCATCATTGCCCTTTGTTGTGGATTGTAGCATGAGTGGCATTTCCTGATGAGTTCTAGGAAACTATGTGTTTTAGGAAAAATGTAAAAAGGTAGATTAGTGTCCCAGAGGCCTATGTCATCCATCTCCTCCACAAATTTATCCTCCCACCGGCAATATATGTCGAATAAATCAAACGTTGAGAGTGTTTCATGTATCTTAAAATCCATGTCTGCAAGTTGTATGTGATCTAAATCCAATGGTGGGTGCACCATCGGATTAAATACTTATTGTTCCTTTTTCTTTGGTGCCATGGTTGTCTTCTGTAGAAACCTCTGAAAACTGATCTGTGTTGAAATTATAACAAAAGGGGATAAGAAGAAATGAGAATTCAGAGAGGGAGAAAGAAAAGGGATGAACCAGAAGTGGGATTCGAGAAAGGGAATATGTGATCACTGCGGAAAAATAAATTCTCCTGCAATTATACTGCTGTCTGAGTGAGCTTACTGCACTTTCTGCATATGACTGAATGGAATTGAATTGCGCTTGATAGTAGAGATAGCAAGTTAAAATTAGAAAATGGCATGAAATGGTGCTTTTATGGCTTTGGAGTGTTCCCGTTGGGTTGGTCTGACTTGGCACGTGTCCGTTGGCTAATGGTCCATCCAATTGAATGCACAACGGCGGGAACGAAGGTGATAGGCAGATGGGATGGGTTGGCATTGTGAGGTGGCAGGAGCGACAAACAGTCACAATGGTAAAGCGGTTTGACTAACGACATAAACCATTTTTCAGGGGGGGGGGGGGGCATGGGTAGTGGAAAGCGGTATGAGAGGGGGGGGGGGTGCGAAATCATGAGAGCGCGACACATCAGTGGTTTGAAACCACTGATTTTGGACACCCCCCCCTTAAATTTCGGAGGGGGGGGGGGGGGGGGGGGGGGGGGGGGGAGGATGGGGGCGGCGGGAAAATCACACGGGTTGTTAGATCATATGGGATGAGTGGGGATTTGATGAGAGATGGGGGATAGGTAAGATGGGATGTGACGGGTAAGTGAGTGGTGGGGTAGGGAATAAATAGGGGGCAAACTATAGGAAAATGGGGGTATAGAGTAAGGTTAGGGGAAATAATATTGAAAAATAATATAAGACCCCTTCCCCTTTTAATTTCTTCTCCCGACCTTAGGAAAAACAATAGGATATGTCTTCCAACCTTAAAAGAACATTAATGTCTTTCTTTATTTGGACTTTCCTTAATCTACCTGCCCTTATTTTTCTAATCTAGCATTTTTTATTTTTCATTTGTAGGGTGCACTTGGACTAGCAGACCTTTTCATTTTTTCCTTTTATTTCTAAGCTACTCTATCACTTGTTTCTCCCATTAGTCTAGATTAAACAGTTGAACCAATTTTATTTCTAGCTAGCTACTAATTTGACAAGATTAAACTGTTTGGTAGATCTTTATTTTCTACCCTATCAACAGAAATTGAAATTTGTTCAATCATGCTTAGACTGTATGATTTGAACAACATTTGAGGTTTTCCTTTCTTCTTTTTATATAACCTCTTTTCATTTTTTTTTAATTTTTAATTTATTTTTAATTTATTTTTTTAATTTGTGAAATGAATTGAATATTGGAATCTATGAACAATTTGAAATCTGCAGATTGTGAAGTACTCAATCACCTTGAGATCTTATAAATTATAGGACCCTAACACCAGCATCAACAATTTTCATTTCTAGGCTATTTTTTAATGTTTTTTGGGGTTTTTTTTGCTAGAGTTCTCATTTTGAGTTTACAGTTCCCATTTCAAACTTTACATTGTTTCCTATGTACAAGACTAGAATCAAGATCCCAAGTCAAGTATTGTGAGGACTGCAATTGATTTTAGTAGATAGAAATGGGTTCCCCCTTAATTTAGATGGGTATCTACTAGAGGAGCCCTACTAACCAAGACAAGGCTCTATGATTTAAATTGTGTTGTCAAAAGGGAAGCTCAAATTAGTGGCTTTAGTAACTATTAGATAAATCCCATCAAATCCCAGGAACTACTTTTGAGGATGAATAATTAAAAGCATGTACAAGTCTCGTTGGTGTAAAAGTGAGCTGTAGTTGAGCATGTGAGATACTTCTAAGTCCAAGAGAAATGAGAATTCTCTCATCTTGGTCCAAGGTGACCCATCAATCAAGAAACTAGGGCTAAGGTACACAATGTAGTGAGATTAACCCCTAGATTTTTAATAGACTAATTTTAATCCTCGAGAATTATAAACAATAATTGTACATGTATGATTTAGGCTATGAGCTAGATAGTATTGCAAAGGGTTGATCTATGTAAATTGTATATCAAAGTGATAAATAAGAACACATTGATAGTTGCAATACAGAAAGGATGATAATATTGGGAGACTATGATTCGAGAAGAGGGAAATGTGAGAAGGGCTTAAGAGGGCTTAGAGGGGCCAAAGCATAAAATATATTATTTTATTGTAACCCAAAGTTCCATTACCTTATTTATGCTAAAGGAAGAATCAAATTTAGGAAGAGTGACAAGGAATTAGGGGGAGCTTCTTGGGTTCCAAGTGGTCAGTTCAAAACATGCATACAAATTTTGAGGGTTTGGAGAATCTAGCCATTCTACCTATGATTATGTTTACTCATGCCATGTTCCAAGTTTATCATTATCCTATACCAAAAAAACACCATTTTAAATTCAAATCGAAGGATTGGGGGAAAGCTTAGTTGTTAATTAGGTTGTTACACCTACGATAGAAGGCTAGTGATTCCTATTACATAACTTTGATATGAAATTTCTTGTAAGAGTGAGCATGGGATTCTTTTGATTGTCACATATAAATGATTTTTATTAGAACCCTTAGCTTTGATATTCTTGGATAATCTACACTAGAGGACTAGAGTGGGCGAGGATACTTAAGGAATTGTACGGAAAACAAGGGGATCTCATCCCTTAGGTTATGTAGGTTGGAGAAGAGAGATGGTTGGAAAGGTTGTAGGAGTTTGTATGTTGTTAATTATTGGGTACTAAGTTGTGTGAGGGAGCTTTAATCCATAGGAGCCATCAATCCTTGTGAATTCATATCCCCTTCTTGAGAGTGGCCTATTGTTCAAAAATTTGGAGTAGAAAGCCTATTGTTGGAAGGAACATCCCTCATACAAAGCTAGTTGGTGACATTTTCTCATAAGATAAGTGTTATGGTTTTTGTGTTATTTGTGTCATATATATGTAATTTACTATTTGAAAAGTTATGATGTTATAACTATGTATTCTTTACTTGTGAATTGCATTAGTTTGCATGTCATATTGGATATGTGTTTTCATTATATAACCAAATAAAACATATTACAGTAATAGAGTTGTGTTAATTGCTTAATTATGGTGGAATTTGTAAGACATCATAGAAATTTCCAATGCCTTGCCATCTCAGAAGGTAAATGTGTGGTCATGAATGCTACAATGTGGTAGCAAAGAAAAGGTTTTAACACTAGACTTGCATGGGCCAAAGAATAAAGAGAATTCTGATAATTGATGAAAATGATTGAAGCAATGAATTTGGTTTTCATGAAAAAATTGGGAAAATGGTAAACCTTGAGTGACATTCCCAAATTTTAGGCGAATTATGTGTGTAATTTAGCAAAGGGACATTGAATTGACAGGACGAAAGTTGAATTCAACATGGAAGGCTAATTTTAGATTGTCCATGGTGACAAAAAAGAAGAAGAAGAAGAAAATAGTTTTTGAAAATTATAAATTTTTGGAAATTTCAAACTTTTTGAAATAATTTTTAGATAAGTGTTATATTATTTGCACGACTACTCCTGTGAATTGTATGTTGCACTAAGCACAGTGAGTGTGAAGCCCCTTTGCTCAAGGGACTTGTAGGGGGGCGAAATCCCCCTTGCGCAGGGGTTCAAGGGAAACATCCCTTTTATAAAAAGGGAAGTTTCTCTCATCCATCTTTTATGTTTTTTAGCACAATGTTTTCACCTTTAGTAGTTTTGATGCACATGCTGGTTCAACCTATGGTTTTGTAGTTTTAGTTAAGTAGCTATGATTTTATTCTAATCCAAGGTGCATATCTCTCTCTCTCTCTCTCTCTCTCTCTCTCTCTCTCTCTCTATATATATATATATATATATATATATATATATATATATATATATATATATATATATACACATATACAACACACTGTAAAGAAGAATATATTGAAAAATATTTAAAATTCCTAGGTTGGGTTTCCAAGGTAAAATCTCTATGTTTATGTTTGTGTTTGCTATTGCATATTTTCTATTTTATTAAGAATATGTTTGTAGCAATTAACTGTACCAGGTTAAAACCTACATTAGGTATCAGAACAATTTTGGCTTCAAGGGGATGTTTTCTTATTAAGATATTTTGTTCGGGATTATAGTAGAACCTATTAGAGTGGAAGATTATAATACAAAAGAATAGGAATAAGAAAAAGAAGAAACACATACCCCAGTATTGAGGAGATCGGTTTGGGAAAGAAGGCATCCAAAAATGTATACTTCACCTTATTTCCATTCCAATTTTGCTTTTTTTTACTAATGATGATCCTAGAACTGTTAGGGAGGTAGTGGATTTAGAGGATGGAAAACTTTGGAAAAATGCCATGGTTGAAGAATTACAACCTTAGATAAAAATGAGGTTTGGGATCTAGTGGAGTTGCTGACTGAAAGAAATCCCATTGGTAGAAAATGGGTATTTAAGAAAAAAATTGAACACAAAAGGAATTGTGGAGAAGTACAAAGCTTGATTAGTAGAAAAATATTATTCCCTGTTAGAGGGAATTGACTTTTGAGAGACTTTTTTCTCCTATTATAAGTTAACTTCTATTATATTTCTTTTATATGTTGTCACTACTTTTGATTTTGAAGTAGAATAGATGGATGTGAATACAACAACCCTTGATGGGGGTTTGGAATAAGAAATCCACATAAAATAGCTAGAAGGTTTTGTTGTTAAAGGAAAGAAAGAGATTATAGTGTCTAGGCTAAAAGAGTCCCTGTATTGGTTAAAAAAATCACCAACGATGTGGTACATCAAATTTGATACTTTTATATTGGGACTTGGCTTCAGAAGGAGAAACTTTGATCACTATGTGTATTTCAAATATGTTGGTGATTGTCTTATTTATTTGGTATTGTATGTGGATGAATGTTATTGATTGTAATGACAGAGAGATCTTCCAAGAAGTGAAAGCTTAGTTGCCCTCTAAATTTGACATTAAGAATCTTGGTGCTGAAAATTTCAATTTTGGATTAGAAATTAAAAGAGATTGGGAAAAAATGAAATTATGGTTAAATAAGAGGAAATATGTCAAGACGATTTTGTAGAGGTTCAATATGTAGGAATGTAAATCGATAAAGGTCCCTATTCTTGTAAGGGTAAATGTATCTATATAATAGTGTTGGAAGACACAAGAAAAGGAATAGGACATGTCCCATGTTCCATATGTCAGTGTGGTTTGAAATTTGATGTATGCAATGGTATGTACTAGCATTGCACATGTAGTGGGAGTGTTGAGTAGGGATATGTCAAAACTAGTGAAGGAGCATTGGATAACAATGAAGAGGATTTTCAATTATTTTCATGGTACTATGGCTTATAGATTATACTACTAGGGAATACTAGGATTGGATAAAGTGATGGACACACATGGATCTATTGATGCATACTAGGATGGATATTTGGATCATAGAAGATCTACAAGTGGGTATGCGTTTAAATTATATGGATGAGCAATCGATTGTATGAGCAATGAGCAATAGATAGTTAGTGGTGACACTCTCAAATTCAAAAGCTTAATACATGGAAGCCACTCACACAAATAAGGAAGCAATATGGTTAGAAAGATTATGTTTAGGTATTGGGTTGGTACAATGAGTTGTGAGGATATATTATGATAGTTAAAGTGAAATTTTCCTAGCAATGAACCTAATGTATCATTCTAAGACAAAACATATTGACGTTCGATATAAATTTACAAGAGATATGGTTGGAGAAAAGGTCATATTGCTGAAGGTGGACACTTGAAGAATGTTGTAGATTCATTAACAAAATCTATGAGCACTAAGAAGTTCTCTTTGTTTAGAGAAACAATAGGAATTATTGCCCTAGATTGTTGTTAATTTACTCCTTTGACCCTCTGTGTGCAAAGAAAACAACAAGTTTGAGAATGTTGGGTATGTTTTATATTCTTTACACAGCTACTCCAACATGCTATACGTTGCACTGGGTGCAGTAGGGGGGACATAGGGGGAGGCATCCCTTGCATGGGGGTTTGGGGATAGTGCCCACATAATATAAAAAAAGAGGTGGTTTTTTTGTATATGCTTTTGGTGGTCTTCAACACACAATTTTCACCTTTAGCAATTTTGTGGCACATTGTGCTTTATCCCATGGTTTTGTTATTATAGTTACAAAACTATAGTTTTATTCTAATACAAGGTAAATGGATTAGTGATTTATGCATGCCACATGATATATATATTTTTGTAACATACCCTGTACCAACCCTAGCCCCTAATAAGAGTAGAAGGAGGAAGTTACTATTTAGACCCAGTTGAAGAATCAAGGGCAATTAGATGTAGTATGATTCTTCCTGACTTGATAAAAAATTGTGGAGTTATTGATGGTGCTAGACCCGCCAACATTCAGGGGATCACCTTGATATGAAGCCCCAACCAGATATCACACCATTTTGTGTGGTGGTCCCATCCAGTATGATGGATCAGTTGCCATTATCTTAAGGATTTGCCTCAACTCTTGCTTGTCAACACAGGAGAGTCATCTACTTTGTCTTCGAGAGGTGAGGTTCGCATGCCTAGTGAGTGTAAGTGTCACTTGTGTCAATGGTTCTTTCACTATATATGGAGAGGGTGAGAGTGAGTCCTAATTTGGTTGGGGGAAGTCCCAACTTTTCTAGAAACACACAACACAAAAGGACGTGCACAACTTCCGACAGAGCAATCCACACAGATGCAACAGTCACACACACAAGGGAAGATAACACGTAGAATACTCAGTGGATTAGTCCACACAAATGCAACGGTTGTTACAACAAGTTTTATGTGAAAGGTCTGTATGATGTCCAGGAAGGTAGCCACCATGGGCGAGACAACGTTAATAGCGTATACAACACATTTTCACTAATAGATTATGTATTACAACAAGTGAAATAGTTCAAATGTGAAACATAGGTTAAAGCAACATGCATCACAAGTGTTTAAGATTAGTCTTACAACAATTACAATATATGTGTGAAAACATGTTGACCTGTTAGCGGGCTTCTGAATTAAGCGAAAATTCCAAGACACATCGTTACACCATACATCACTAACCCTGTGTGAGGGGTGTTGGAGCCACTACTTACTCCTCAAAGAAAATATTACAAATTCTCTTGGTTATGTGGGAGGAGCTAAGGTGAAAAAAGTCCTTTGCATGTACCAATGAGGGGGTATTTATAGCCAAGGGTGAAACTAACCCTTGTGGTTGTTCGACTACCCTCATGATTGTCTGACTTCCATGACTTTTCATCTTTATATGACTCTTTGTACAACAAGTGGGTTTCTTGGACTTCCACGTTACATTACATTGATAGACAGTATGGTCCATAGTAGAGATGTGGATGACATGACTCATGGCATGACTCGACATGACAGTGCTGGTACATTCGTGTTGCTGCTGGTGTGCATTTTGAGTTGCAATGTTGCTAGGTGATGGATGTCCTCATGGTGTATCACAACTTCACCTCTGCATGGCAAAGTACGTGAAGTCTTTGATGGTCATTGGTTCACTTGATGTTGCTTTGCACGTTGCTCCTTTCTTGTATGTTGGAAGGCTTGACTGGTTCATTTATTCGCGAAAGGTGCATGTTCGTTCGTTCGTCCGTCCAGGAGCACATCTTGCATGTTTTCTCATCCGTTCGTCTGCGAACACATCTTTGCATGATCTTCTGTTCATGAGCACATCCCTTTGCATGCATCATTTGTTCATCTATTGGTGACCTTGTCCTTTTGCATGTGCTCCCCTTCATTCATCTCGTTTTTCGTCGTGCCACGTTTGTTTATGTACATGTTCCTGCAATCACTCATGATGAGGTGACATCAAATCCAAAAACCTCCTAGTCTACCATGATACATGATCATTTTAGATGTAGGTGACTGGGAGAGGAGATAATGTTGTGAGGCGGGATGGAGGCTCCGGGCATTACTGATGAAAACTGCGCAAGAGTCACTGGGTGATGGAGATGGGAAATCCGGATTGATAGTGACTGTCTGCGAGGTCTGGCCCAACTGGAGGACAAAACTGCACAGTTTTTGAGGGGGACAATCTGGTTTGTAGGAAGGCTAGGTAGGCAAAATCTGTGCAGTTTTCGAAATGAGCGGGCAGCGGGGCTTGGCAGCAAAAACAGTGCAATTTTTTGGAGCAATTGGCTAGGCTGCAAGGAGGCTTGGCAGACAAAAATTGCACAATTTTTTGGAGGAGCTGGCCGGGAGCTTAGCAACCAAAACTGTGCAATTCCTTGATGGAACTAGTAGCTGGCTGCTAGGTCACTGGTGGAAGAAACTGTGCAATTCCTAAGGGGAACTCAAAAGCAGCTGTCGCGAGCTTGGCAGCAGAAATTGCGCAATTCCTAGAGGGAACTGGAAGTCCGCTGCTGGCGAGAGAATTTGCATTGATGCTCGGAGGCCAACATGCTGATCATCTCTGCACAATTTCAGAGTTGAGCAGATTGCTAAGTAGCAGAGGACCTGCTCATGAAAACTACACAATTCTTTGGATGAGCAGACGGTCGACTGTCAAGAGGGCTGGCTGGAAAATTTGCGCAATTTCCTGAGAGAGACAGGGGACAGGCACTGGGTGTCTGTCTAACCTATCTGCACAATTTTCTCGATGAGCAGAGTAGGCAATGATTGCAGCCTCTACACAATTTTTTAGGGGAGTCAATCTCGGGGTGGCTGTCGGGTCAAACTCTTCAGTTGACCAGCATGGAGACTGGTTGATTTGCTTGCGGATAGTGCAACTTGAAATGACTTGCTTGGTGCTCCTGCATTGTTTTGGGTGACAGTCGATCGAGTCAATAATAGGGTGATGGTTCGGTTGTTATAGGGGGATCCGGTTGTCAGAACTTCAACAAATGACTAAGTGTGTGAATAAGTGAAAGATGCATATGTGATCTTGCAACACACACTTGCATGACTCGATGACGAGATGACTCAAACCATCTAGACACATATGTACAATATGACTAACCGACGGTGTAGGCGACATGTGCGACACTTGTGATTGATCATTGGTCAACCGTGATGATGCTTGCACGAAAGTGAATGTGACTCTATGTGTGAGTATGACAAATGTTTTCATAGCGAACATAACAAGTACACACGAAGTGAAGACTTTGAGCATAACCAGAACATGGTCACAAGCATGACTTTGACATTAACATGCAAGACTTGGTGAAATGAACAAGCAAGGCGAATGCAAAGACTCATGCGAGCTCATGGAGTGAACCCGAGTGTGTGTAGTCATCAAGTGAACATCTAAAGGGAGGCTTCAAAATTGGGTGCATGCCAAAATTTTGGAGGGTGGTTGTAGCCACTACAACACTTGGTGACACACTAGTAGAATTCCAGCTTCTCTGTTATGGGACATTGACATCAAATGGCCTTGGTCTTGCAGCAAGTATTAAATCACTGTGCAGGTTACTTCGGTTTCCCCATTTACCCCATGGAAATACATGGTTCACCTTTTGCCAACTCAATCAAACACAATCAAAAGTTCAGCTTGATCAAAATGTTTCGAATTCGTGAAGGGTATTTTAGCTCACAAGTTGAAGGTTTTCAGAGTATAATTTTTTATCTCTGGTGTTGCTTTGCTGCCAGTAGGCTTGGAGAGTACCCTGACAGAGTCATGGAGGAACACACGCATTGCTCCAATGCTAGCGAGCCTGGTTAGTACCCTAGTGGAGTTGCATGCTTCACCTCTCTACGCAGGAAGCCTTTATCTTCTTTTGCCTTTGTATTTTTTTCTAGAGGACTGTGCATAGGCACTTATTTATTTTTTGGGCGGAAGAGGGATCTTGACTTATTGAGAGTAGAAGAGGTTGTTCCTTCGGAGAAGCATGTAAGACCTCTGACATATGTTTGCTCATTTAGATTTTCCCCTTCTTTGTTTCTACTAGTTGGATGAGCTTGAACGCATAGAGCAGAAGGATGAGTGTAGGCATGAGGCTTCCTTGTGTGGACATAGGCTCGTGGTTGGACCAAAAATTCCCTTGTAGATGGTTTGTATTTTCCGTCAAGACTTCATCAACCGAAGGTTGTAACCAAGCACAGAGAAGATGGACACAAGATTGGCCAAGTGCTACAGTGTCCATCTTCCAGAAACAAAAATAGTAATATATCAAGCAAATAAAACGAACGTAAACAAAAATAGCAAGCATAACAAACGAAGTGAAAACGAAGATAGTAAGCAAAGAAAACAAGATGAAAACAACAAGCAGCAAGCATACGATGTACATGGCATGGGGCGCAGCTCGGCCTACTGGAAGTAACACTTGAGATCTTGGAAGTTGATAGGAATGTTGCCAACCTTCCCGTCAAGTGATTGTAGATGGCATGTGTGTGCACCAAGTTTCTCATGGACCAGTATAAGTCTACCGGGTTCCGCTACCAAAACCTAGAGGTATTCCAAAAGACCTTTAAGTGAGGATGACACCACTGCTTCAGATACTACATGCAACATAGGCTCAGATGATGGCACGGGGTAGTTGTTTTTATTTCGGGAGTGGTTCAAGTTCCTGAAATCAATGCATAAGCAGGTTTCCCCAAATTCCTTACGTGTGGTATTTAAATTAGAAACCCAAGTATGATGACGAACTTTGCAAGTAATCCAATCATCCAAAATATTAGTCAAATTTTTCTATAAACGGGGTTCAAACGACATATGTATTTTACCAGGCCATTATTGCAATGGCTTGGCTCCTCCTTTACCTGGAATCCCGTGTTGGCTTGCTCACGTGTAGTGTGTACTAAGGTCATGATCTTCCCATGTAGACACTTCCTGGTACTGTTTGATCAAGTGGTCAAAAACTTGTCGCTACTATGCTGTGTAGTTTGTACCGAGACTGGCTATCTTCAGATCATGATTGGTTCCCAGGTTGTTTTGTTCATTCGTAGTGGTGGACCTATGGGTTCTGCTATTTCTTGGCCCTCAATAGAAGTTTTCCAAATCATAGAGATTATTGAGGGAAATCACACCCTTGGGGGTGGGGTTGCCTTTCTTGCCCTCAACTGTAGTTTTCAGGGGTTGCTCATGCTTACCTTCATCAATTGTTATGTCCTTGAAAGCATCAACACTATCCGCGGGGTGTAGTATCACTTTGAGTGCGACCACATTGAGGCTGATGGTCCTTTGTAAGCTCAACACGAGTGCTTCATACTCAGCAACATTGTTTGTGCACTCGAACTTCAAGCAACTTGAAATCATGCATTTTCTATTATTTTGGGCGACTGAGATACACCCGGTCCTTGAGCCATCATGTGTCTTTGATTCGTCAAAATCCATGGCCCACAGCTTGTCTATACACAGACTGTTTGGCATGCTAGTACTGCTGCTGTTACTATTGCTACTGCTACTGCTACTATTTGTACAATCAACTGTATATGTTTCCTTACCATCATTTGGGCAAGGAAGGAGTCCTAGCTGCATGTCTGGTGGGGTTGGAGCTGGCCGTGTAGGATAACACCCCAATGTTGTTTCTAGGAGGAAGTTGTTGAATAGGAGTTCTGCGAAGGTTAACAGTTCATTCTCACATTAAGGGGGGTAACATTTTGCTTCATATAGCTCTTGGACGATACCCAAAACTGGTTGCATTTTCCCTTGTACGGAAGCCACATGTAGGACCAGTCTATAGAAAAGCATCCGTCCAGCAATCTGGACCAGTCGCTACTAAGTAGTAGACCATATGCTTAGGGTATGTCCACAAAACTATGTTGATGCATTGGTGGACTCGATTGTCATGAGATATTTGGATATCAAATCTTGCATTTCACCAATGGCTGGTATCGATGTTCAATCAAGTTGGATGATTCATGTGGAAGTTTTGCTCCATTTTGCATTGATCTGCTTTGCAATGGATAGCGGCATGATGTTGGCGGTTGTGCCAGAATCAACCAAGCAATTTTGAACATTGTAGTTAAATATTTCAAAGGATAGTAGGAATGGAGGGCAACATGAGTTTGCTTCTTCCATATAGAGCATGGTGAGCACAGTAGAAAGTGATCCGGGAGGTGTGCTTTCTCCCTTGCTAGTAGAGGCTACACCATCCATTGTTGTCTATCCCAATGCATGTAGCAGGATGTCTCCCTGACTATGGATCTTAGCTAACTCAAACAAATTGATGTTCACCTTCTTTTTCTTCATGTCATCAACAATGTTGTAGTCTAGAGGTGGTAGACTCACCGAGGTGTTCGGGGTAGAATGTATGTTCGTGTCGTCTGGCGGAGTGTTTTGTGAATCTGCTTTGGGGTGGCCAGTGGATTGGCCTTCCTCATTAGTAGTCTCATTTTTTATTATGCTTACCCAAGTGTAAGGGGAGTCTGTTTACTCCTAATATGGTAACGATCATTTTGCTTTTGGGGCTGCTTCTCAGTTTTCGTCTTCAGCGTTGCTTGCGAGCACTAATACGTGTTCACCACATGCCTAGAAATTGATGGTTCATCAGGTGAAACCTCTTCATCGTCATCAGTGTCTTTCGACTACTCCTGCATATCGTTTTCTGTATCAAGTGTATGACTTCATATAGAGTTTGTGACTCGCTTCCAGTCCAAACAAGATTTCTCGGGGTGATGTTCTTCGTGGAATCAGCAGAACTTGGGATCTGCACACTTTTCGACCTCGAACACAGATTTCTGCGTAGTTTTTGGAGTGAACTGGTTACTACCTAATGAGCTACTTGTCTGCCTCTACCTGGGCAGATGACTGCCTGCAGATGTGTCTGTTTTCCGTTGTCTGAACTCGGAAACTTCTGTGTTCAAGTTCTTGATGAGGCGAGTGAGGGTTTCAATATCAATTGCTTCCTTACCTCTACCCTTGCTTTCCATCGCTTGGGACTTCCTGCTCGCATCTTTGGATTCCTTTGTTGGTTTGTAATCCTTGATGACTCCAAGTGCGTGTAGGTCTTTTTCAACAATGATAGCCTCTTCACAACTTTCTAAGAGTGTTGGTTTCACAACTCATTTGAAGAACTGTGCAATGTTGGTCAACAGTGCGGATGTGTAGTAATCAACAGTGATGGATTCATGAGGTTTATTGTTCATTGCAAACTTGTTAAATATGTGTGTAAAACCTCTGATTGAAGTATTTTAATTTTTCTTTTCCCTTCATCTTCAGGCTTCCCAATTCTTGAGTAGCATGGCTGGGGTCTTGTCATCAACAAACTTTTCAAGGAACATGCGCTTGAATGCACCCCAGTTCTGTATAGAGTTCGGTGGAATACTATGATACCATGCTGTTGTGTGACCATCCAAGGTACATGGAAACAATCTACATGCTATGTTTTCATACCATACCTCAAGGGTCTGTAGCTACAGGTAGAAGTTGTCCAAGTGATCTTCCACCTTCATCGTGTTGTCAGGGTTAAACTTGATGTTCATGCTCTCCGCTCGCTTCGACATCTTGTATAGAATATTTGGGAGAGCCAAGGGTCCACGAGTCATCCATTCCAGATTTGGATCAGCCATCTCTTCTTCTTCTTCTTCTTCATCCTCCTCCTCTCTTTCAGAATCTGATGGTTCCGGCTCTGAGTTTGTTGGTCCGTCTTCACCTTCGCCTCCTTCGCTGCCTTCCCCTCTGCCTCCTGTACCAAATTCTAATCTCAAGATCACAAGAGTGTCTTGTTCACCTTACCAAAAGATCGAAGGTTCCTCTCCATCTTCAATAGCTTCTGCCTGAACTTCAAGTGTGGAAAGGACTGATTCTTCCATCGATGATGCAACAACTCTTGTAGTTGGTATCGATGTTCAATCAAGTTGGATGATTCATGTGGAAGTTTTTCTCCATTTTGCATTGATCTGCTTTGCAATGGATAACGGCATGATGTTGGCGGTTGTACCAGAATCAACCAAGCAATTTTGAACATTGTAGTTAAATATTTCAAAGGATAGTAGGAATGGAGGGCAACATGAGTTTGCTTCTTCCATATAGAGCATGGTGAGCACAGTAGAAAGTGATCCGGGAGGTGTGCTTTCTCCCTTGCTGGTAGAGGCTACACCATCCATTGTTGTCTATCCCAATGCATGTAGCAGGATGTCTCCCTGACTATGGATCTTAGTTAACTCAAACAAATTGATGTTCACCTTCTTTTTCTTCATGTCATCAACAATGTTGTAGTCTAGAGGTGGTAGACTCACCGAGGTGTTTGGGGTAGAATGTATGTTCGTGTCGTCTGGTGGAGTGTTTTGCAACTTGCTGCTCATGGATGTATTCTTGTACGTCATTATCTTCCTGGAATTGTTTTGTGAATCTGCTTTGGGGTGGCCAGTGGATTGGCCTTCCTCATTAGTAGTCTCATTTTTTATTATGCTTACCCAAGTGTAAGGGGAGTCCGTTTACTCCTAATATGGTAACGATCATTTTGCTTTTGGGGCTGCTTCTCAGTTTTCGTCTTCGGCGTTGCTTGCGAGCACTAATACGTGTTCACCACATGCCTAGAAATTGATGGTTCATCAGGTGAAACCTCTTCATCGTCATCAGTGTCTTTCGGCTACTCCTGCATATCATTTTCCGTATCAAGTGTATGACTTCATATAGAGTTTGTGACTCGCTTCCAGTCCAAACAAGATTTCTCGGGGTGATGTTCTTCGTGGAATGAGCAGAACTTGGGATCTGCACACTTTTCGACCTCGAACACAGATTTCTGCCTAGTTTTTGGAGTGAACTAGTTACTACCTAATGAGCTACTTGTCTGCCTCTGCCTGGGCAGATGACTGCCTGCAGATGTGTCTGTTTTCCGTTGTCTGAACTCGGAAACTTCTGTGTTCAAGTTCTTGACGAGGCGAGTGAGGGTTTCAATATCAATTGCTTCCTTACCTCTACCCTTGCTTTCCATCGCTTGGGACTTCCTGCTTGCATCTTTGGATTCCTTTGTTGGTTTGTAATCCTTGATGACTCCAAGTGCGTGTAGGTCTTTTTCAACAATGATAGCCTCTTCACAACTTTCTAAGAGTGTTGGTTTCACAACTCATTTGAAGAACTGTGCAATGTTGGTCAACAGTGCGGATGTGCAGTAATCAACAGTGATGGATTCATGAGGTTTATTGTTCATTACAAACTTGTTCAATATGTGTGTAAAACCTCTGATTGAAGTATTTTAATTTTTCTTTTCCCTTCATCTTCAGGCTTCCCAATTCTTAGGTAGCATGGCTGGGGTCTTGTCATCAACAAACTTTTCAAGGAACATGCGCTTGAATGCACCCCAGTTCTGTATAGAGTTCGGTGGAAGACTATGATACCATGCTGTTGTGTGACCATCCAAGGTACATGGAAACAATCTACATGCTATGTTTTCATACCATACCTCAAGGGTCTGTAGCTACAGGTAGAAGTTGTCCAAGTGATCTTCCACCTTCATCGTGTTGTCAGGGTTAAACTTGATGTTCATGCTCTCCGCTCGCTTCGACATCTTGTATAGAATATTTGGGAGAGCCAAGGGTCCACGAGTCATCCATTCCAGATTTGGGTCAGCCATCTCTTCTTCTTCTTCTTCTTCATCCTCCTCCTCTCTTTCAGAATCTGATGGTTCCGGCTCTGAGTTTGTTGGTTCGTCTTCACCTTCACCTCCTTCGCTGCCTTCCCCTCTGTTAGGCCCCTATATTATTAATATAACCCATTATTTTATTAGTAGAACCCACTTATTATATTGATGTACCCATGTAATGCCCATATTGTTACTATGGCACCCCATAGAAGCCCACTATTGTTATTATTGTGCCCTTACATTATTATTGTTATGTAGGCTCTCATTATGTTATGAGCCCTTAGACTCCTATATATAGAAAGGAGGTCTTTTCATTTGTATCATCCAAGAATTGTTCATTTATGTAATGTAAAGGAGGTTGCCCCCTCGAAGAGGCTGAATTCTAAGGCGTGGATCTCTCTTTTCTATCTTTTTGTGAGCTGGTTTCATAACATTTGGTATCGGAGCTTTGGATTCTAGGGTTTCGCTGCTCCAAACAGGTCATCGTGGCATTTTCGCTATAACTTTTTTTCTGTGACGTTTCAGAAGTCGCAAAAAAAACCCATTTGAGAAGAATTGGCGTTGAACCTTGGGTCCAAATTTCAGAGATTTTCGCGTGATATTTTCAGAGATATGATCTGAGGAAGTTGGCCTTTTTGCAGACTCCTGAATTACATTCAAAACAGGTGACCTGGGGAAAATCGTCATAACTCTCTCTCTGAGGATCGGATTGAAATTTCGTAAAAAGGTACAGAAAGAGGACGGACTGTAGTTTCTTGTATATGTGTTTTAGATTCAAAAGTTGAAAAAGTGACTCGTGGCACGTCGTACAAATTCGCTCTACTGAACCAGTCTAAAATCAAGTCACTGTGGGAGATTTCACATAACTCTTCCTTGGAGAATCCAATTTGGCTCAGACTTGTGGCATTGGAAAGAGGACACAGAAGGCTACTGCAGGTAGCAATTTTAGAATTGGATGATCTGAAATTACAGAGATACATCAGATTCAATATCAGGCTTCTACAAAGTAAAAAAAAGGTGTGTAGTTTTTATTTTTTATTTTTGCATAAGCTTGGTTTGAAGGAATTCAAAGGGCATAGTAAAGCATTATTATCGGTAACTGATGCCCCGAGGAAAGAAAATGCAAACACCTAGTAAGGGACCTGAAAGCTCTAGCATGACTCATGAAGAAGAGGAAGAAATGCAACATGATATATCAAAATTACAAGACCAAGTGAAACAACTGTCCCTTGCACAAAAGGGAACAGAATCTAAGATGGATGGTCTAAAGAAAGATGTAGAAGCTAAGATGGATGGTTTAAAGAAAGGTGTGGAAGCTAAGATGGATGACTTGAAGATAGATTTGAAGACAGACATGGACGAATTGAAGATAAATATGAATAAGTTGCTACAGGAAATCGTCCCTAAGGGTGAAAGGGTACTAAATGAAACTCATGATGAGAATAAAAGAAATGTTAATCATGATTCCATAGACTCTAATTTTGGATCGAAGACTCACCATGTTCCAAAAATCGATGTGAGGAAGTTTGATGGCAAGGATCCCGCCACATGGATATTACAGATGGAGCAATTCTTCGATCTCAATAATGTGCAAAACACACAAAAGGTACGTATGGAAACTTTATATTTGGAACCAAATCAGTTTGTATGGTATCAATGGCTTTGTTCTCGTAAACAATTTATCACTTGGGCAATTTTTACGGAAGAATTGGTAGCACATTATGAGGATACAAAAAGCAACACTTTTTTTAGCCAATTGGTAAGTCTCAAACAAAAGGGTTCAATAATGGAGCACATTGATGAGTTCCAAAAGTTGAACATAAGGGTAAAAGATATTCCAGAGGAGCATAGGATTGATTTGTTCATAGGGTCTTTAAAGGATAATATCCAACATGATGTGCGCCTTTGGGAACCTGATTCATTAGAGAAGGCATTCAGGTTAGCAAGAAAAATGGAAAGCAAAATTATGGCAACTAGGAAGCATACCGTTCACAACTATAAAGACGGAAGTTTTGTTGCCCATAGTCTTCCACAACCTACAAGGTTGACACCACAACAATTGGAAGAAAAAAGAGCAAAAGGGCTTTGTTACAATTGTGATAGCAAATACACAAAAGGTCATAAGTGTGCTGAGAAGAAATTATTCTACATAGATTGTGAAGACGAAGAAGAAAAGAAGCAAGAAAGGTCAAAAGAAGAGGATATATTCCAGGAACAAAGCCTAGATGAAGAACAAATAAATCCGACCATATCTTGTAATGCATTGGCAGGAATTACCACTCCTCAAACCATCAAGATAGTAGGACAAATCAAGAAGAAAAAGGTAATAGTGTTGATTGATTCAGGAAGCACCCACAATTTTATTCATTGTAGGGTAGCAAAAGAATTGAATTGCTTCCTATATCCAGCACCAGAGTGTCAAGTGATGATTGCAAATGGAGGAACAATAAATTGTTCTGGAAAGTGCCATAATATCAAGCTATCCATGGGAGAATATGTATTGACTAGCCCAATGCTTTCCATTCCAATGGGAGGTGCTGATGTTGTACTAGGAGTCCAATGGCTACAATCCTTCGGTACAATAGCTTTTAATTTTCAAGAACTTTTCATGAAATTTTCTGTGGAAGGAAAGGAAGTTGAATTAAGGGGTATTGCAGGGAAACCAGGAAAGATAATCAGCTCTAATGGCATGACAAAGCTTCTAAAAAAGGAGCAAAGAGGTGTAATCGCACAATTATGTTCGCTAGATGTTTCCACATTGGAATCATTTATTTCTCCAGATCTCCAAAAAGTCCTGGACAATCATTCCAAGGTATTTGAGACTCCCAAAGGTCTCCCACCTATGCGTGATCATGATCATGCTATTCATCTGATTCCAGGAAGTGTTCCGCCAAACATCAGGCCGTACAGATATCCATATGTCCAAAAAAGTGAAATTGAACGTATGGTTGCAGAAATGCTAGAGGCTGGTATAATTCAACCAAGTCAAAGTTCTTTCTCAGCTCCAGCAGTATTGGTGCACAAGAAGGATGGATCATGGCGCATGTGTCCAGATTATAGGGAGCTCAACAAGCTCACTATTAAAGATAAGTTCCCCATTCCTGTTATTGATGAATTACTGGATGAATTGCATGGATCAATATACTTCACCAAGTTGGATCTTCGTTCGGGATATCATCAAATTAGAATGAAGATTGAAGACATTCCGAAAACAGCATTTAGAACTCATGAGGGTCATTATGAATTTTTGGTCATGCCTTTTGGCCTTACCAATGCACCTTCAACATTTCAAGGTTTGATGAATTCAATTTTCAAACCATTCCTTAGAAAATTTGTGTTAGTATTTTTTGATGATATACTAATCTACAGCAAGTCTTGGAAGGATCATGTTGAACATGTTGACAGGGTGTTACAACTATTGGAGGAGAAACAATTATATGCAAAAAGATCCAAATGTTTCTTTGGAGTCCAGGAGGTGGAATATTTGGGTCATATTGTATCTCATGAAGGAGTTAAGGTAGACCCTAGCAAAATTAAAGCCATTAAGGAATGGAAAATCCCCACATCCATAAAGCATCTGCGAGGATTTCTTGGGTTGACAGGGTATTATCGCAAGTTTGTTAAGAATTATGGGAGAATAGCAGCACCTCTAACAACATTATTGAAGAAAGATTCATTTTCATGGACTTCGGAAGCAACAAAGGCCTTTGAACATCTTAAAGAGGCAATGTGCCAAGCACCGGTCTTAGCTACGCCAGACTTCACAAAAACCTTTATTGTGGAATGTGATGCTTCAGGAAATGGAATTGGTGCTGTTCTAATGCAAGATGAAAGACCCATTGCTTTTGAAAGTCGTCCAATCAAGGGAAAGTTTTTAAACAAAGCTATTTATGAGAAGGAAATGTTGGCAATACTCCATGCACTTAAGAAATGGCGACCCTACCTAATGGGAAGACACTTCAAGGTAAAAACGGATCATGATAGCCTTAAATACTTTTTAGAACAAAGATTATCCTCTGAAGAGCAACAAAAGTGGGTCACAAAGATGTTGGGTTATGACTTTGAAATCATCTACAAAAAAGGGAAGCAAAATGTGGTGGCAGATGCACTCTCAAGAAAGGATGAGGATGTGGAAGCATTGTTGTGTGCCATTTCTATTATCCAGCCAGATTGGATAAACGAAGCAAGGGAGGAATGGAAGAATGACGAAGAAGTGTGGGCACTTATTCAAAAGCTACAACAAGATTCCAGTACTTCTGATACATTTAGCTGGCAAAATGATTCGTTATGGTACAAAGATCGCTTATACCTCTGTAAGAATTCCCAGCTAAAACAAAAGATTCTTATGGAATTGCACACTTCTCCCTTAGGAGGGCACTCAGGATTTTTAAAAACTTACCACAGGGTTAAGAAGGAATTTTTTTGGGATGGCCTTAAATCAGATATTCAAAAGTTTGTGGCGGAATGTTTGGTTTGCCAGCAAAATAAAGTTGAAACAATTAAGACACCAGGTCTATTACAACCTTTATCCATTCCAAGCCAACGTTGGGAGGAGGTTTCAATGGATTTTATCACAGGTTTACCCAAGTCTGAGGGAAAGAGTGTCATCATGGTGGTAGTTGACAGACTTACCAAGTATGCACACTTTTGTGCATTATCACATCCATTTAAAGCCAGTACAGTTTCTACTGCATTTATGGAAACAGTTCAAAAGCTACATGGAAACCCAAAGATTATTGTAAGTGACAGAGATCCCATTTTCACTGGAAATTTTTGGACAGAATTATTTTCTTGTCTTGGTACTCAGTTAGCTCATAGCTCATCTTATCATCCTCAATCTGATGGGCAAACTGAGATAGTAAACAAATGTTTGGAAGGATATCTTCGTTGCTTTGTATCTGATAAACAGACACAATGGGTCAAATGGTTGCCTCTAGTTGAATGGTGGTATAACACTTCCTTCCATACAACAACAAAAATGACCCCATTTATGGCACTTTATGGGTATCAACCACCATCCATCACATCATATTTAAGAGAAAATTCTAAGGTTCAGGCAGTGGAACATCACATCGAACATCAACAACAAGTCCTCCAACTCTTAAAGGATAACCTCGTGTTGGCACAAAATAGAATGAAGCAACAGGCAGATCAACATCGCAGTGAAAGAAGTTTTGATGTAGGTGATTGGGTATTCCTACGGCTACAACCATATAAGCAAATGTCCCTAAAGCAAGCTAAGAAGGATAACAAATTATCACCAAAGTATTATGGTCTGTACAAGGTGTTGGAAAAGATTGGTACTATGGCATACAAATTGGAGCTTCCTGCAGCTTCTCGATTGCACCCAGTTTTCCATGTTTCAAGTTTAAAGAAGGTTATAGGTGACAAGCTCCCAATTCAAACAATATTGCCAGAACTTGACGAGGAAGGAAAAATTATATTGGAACCGGAAGCAATCACAGAAACAAGAACTCGACAGCTACGAAATCGATCAATTTCAGAGTATCTTATCAAGTGGAAGAACTTATCCGCTGAAGATTCCACATGGGAGGATGAGAATTTTATGCAGAAGTATCCAGAACTGCTCAAGCGTTGAGGACAACACTTTCTGAAGGAGAGGGGCATGTTAGGCCCCTATATTATTAATATAACCCCTTATTTTATTAGTAGAACCCACTTATTATATTGATGTACCCATGTAATGCCCATATTGTTACTATGGCACCCCATAGAAGCCCACTATTGTTATTATTGTGCCCTTACATTATTATTGTTATGTAGGCTCTCATTATGTTATGAGCCCTTAGACTCCTATATATAGAAAGGAGGTCTTTTCATTTGTATCATCCAAGAATTGTTCATTTATGTAATGTAAAGGAGGTTGCCCCCTCGAAGAGGCTGAATTCTAAGGCGTGGATCTCTCTTTTCTATCTTTTTGTGAGCTGGTTTCATAACACCCTCTGCCTCCTGTACCAAATTCTAATCTCAAGATCACAAGAGTGTCTTGTTCGCCTTACCAAAAGATCGAAGGTTCCTCTCCATCTTCAATAGCTTCTGCTTGAACTTCAAGTGTGGAAAGGACTGATTCTTCCATCGATGATGCAACAATTCTTGTAGCAGTGGCTTTTGGCTTTCTTAATGCGTATGGAAGATGTTGTATGCCTGGGATCAGTCTGACTGCTTTTGTGAACTCATGAGTGATGGGATAGACTGAGTGGAGTTGACGATATGGAATCTTGTGCTCAATCCTAGGAGGTGAGGAGTAACCAACTGCAGATTCAAATGTAGGTGAGAGGGAGTGCGAGTTACGGCCTTGACCAGATGGTTGATGAATGAGTGTGAGAGGATCTTCAACCATATAAAACTGGATTCCCTCCCTCTAGCGCCACAAATGTTGATGGTGCTTGACCTATCAACATTCAAGGGATCACCTCAGTATGAAGTCCCAACAAGACCTCACACCGTTTGGTGTGGAAATCCCATCTGGTATGATGACCCAGTTGCCATTATCTTAAGGATTTGCCTCAACTCTTGCTTGTCAGCACAGGAGAGTGATCTGCTTTGTCATTGAGAAGTGAGGTTCGCGTGCCTGGTGAGTATAAGTGTCACTTGTGTCAATGGTTCTTTCACTATAGAGGGAGAGGGTGAGAGTGAGTCCCAAGTCGGTTGGGAGAAGTCCCAACTCTGTTAGGAACACACAACACAACAGGATGTGCACAGCTTCCAGTAGAGTAGTCCACACGGATGCAGAAGTCACACACAAAAGGGAAGATAAAACGTATAACACTCAACGGATTATTCCACACGAGTGCAATGGTTGTTACAACAAGTTTTATGTGAAAGTCTTGTCTGATGTCTGGGAAGGTATCCACCATGGGCGAGACAACATTAACAGGATATACAACACATTTTCATTAATAGATTATGTACTTGACAAGTGAAATAGTTCAAATGTGAAACACAGGTTAAAGCAACATGCATCACAAGTGTTTAATATTAGTCTTACAATAGTTACAATACATGTGTGAAAACATGTTGGCCTGTTAGTAGGCTTCTGAATTAAGTGAATGTTCCAAGACACATCGTTACACCATACATCACTAACCCCGTGTGAGGGGCGTTGGAGCCACTACTTACTCCTCAAAGAAAAGATTACAGACTCTCTTGGCTATGTGGGAGGAGCTGAGGTGAAAAATTCCTTTGCATGTACCAATGAGGGGCTATTTATAGCCAAGGGTGAAACTAACCCTTGTGGCTATTTGACTACCCTCATGACTATTTGACTTCCATGACTTTTCGTCTTTACATGACTCTTTATACAACAAGTGGGTCTCTTGGACTTCCACGTTACATTACATTGATAGACAATATGGCCCAAAGTGGAGATGTGGACGACATTACTCATGACATGACTTGACATGACAGAGTTGGTACATTCGTGCTGCTGCTGGTGTGCATGTCGAGATGTAGTGCTGCTGGGTGATGGATTTCCTCATGGTGTGTCACAACTTCACCTCCGCATGGAAAAGTGCATGGATTCTTCGATAGTCATTGGTTCACATTATGTTTCTTTGCATGTTGCTCCTTGCTTGTATGTTGGAAGGCTTGATAGGTTCGTCTATTCGCGAAAGGTGCATGTTTGTGCATTCGTCCGTCCGTGAGCACATCTTCCATGTTTTCTCATCCGTCCATCCACAAACACATATTTTCATGATGTCCATTCACGAGCACATCTCTTTGCATGCATCATTTGTTTGTCCGTTGGTGAACCTGTCCTTTTGCATGTGCTCCCCTTCGTTCATCCCATTCATTGTCGTATCATGTTTTTTTGAGTACCTGTTCCTATAGTCACTCATGACTAGACGATTTCAAATCCAAAAACCTTCTAGTCTACCATGATACATGATCATTTTAGGTGCAGGTTACTGTGATCCAAATGGATCCTAGAATACTCTCTAAGTCTTTAAAAATCATTCAAAAGATCAAAACAATTGCACGGGAAGAACCCTTAGAAACATCGGAAAACACTATCGGGAGGCAAAAAACACAAGAAAGCAGTGAAAACAGAGCTGTCAATGACTTGAACGGTGAATGCACAGTAGTCATCAGATCTGGCCGATCAACGGTCCAAATATGATCAGAAAATCGCCATCGGCAAAGGCTATCGGAGGTTATTGATGGAGACCATATGGAACTTGTGATGGTGATCGGCGGAGTCAACGAGGACCGTCGATAAAGAGCGCAGATCGACGGCCCATGTTACATCACAAAATCACAATTGGCAAACACAATGGAGCGGGGCTATAGACATATATATACACAATGCGATTAGCCGAACCCGATGGAAATATAAACGCGTTTTCATAAGATTTCAAATCCGTCAAACATCATTTTTAATGTATTTCCATGTATTTCATTTATTAAACGAAATACAAAAGGGAGCACCAATGAGATGAAAAGTGGACCCGAAAAGGTTTGGGAATGAAAATGTATAATATTTCAAATCTGTCGAAAGCCATTTTCATGGGATTTTTCAGTATTTACTGTATTTTTAAATGCAAAGGAAATCCACGAAACAAGCAGGACTTTGGGAGGACCAAAGGTAGTAAATGGTTTGGGCTGGGCTCCGCCCAATCCCACACACCAGTTGCCATGTGTCCAAGCTAAGGAGAGATAAAACCACCCTCATCGGTTGGTTAACCTCCGTACGAAAGAGCAGCCCGAAATGAACCACAACCGTTGGATCTGGATCTCCCAGATCAATGGTGGAGATGTGATAAGCGGCCTAAAGGCGGACCCGATAGGAGAATAGGATGCATTTATGAATATTTGAAGTCTGGATGAAGAGTGTTTTGGTGGTTTTTCCTGTGTTTGAACGCATTTCTCTGTGTAAACAGAGAATGCCCGTTTCAAGGGTTTCAAAGGCCCGATGCACTCATCTGTTGCGGAACAAGTGGCCACCTCCCCTAAAGACATTATGCAGTCATTATTAATGCTTAGAAGGGGGATTCAAGTGGACAGAGGCTGGGAGACAGAAAGTTGAGAAGAGGAAACAAACAGGCAATGTAGATTGGCTTTAAAGCCATAGACAACAGAAGACAGAGGGAGGTAGTGCTGAGACAGAGCAAAGACAGAGACAGAGAGTGATAGAGAGTGCCTGTGTACTCAGAGAGGCTTGAGAGGTTCAAGAAAAACTGTTGCTGTTATATCTATTTTTTGTGTTGAGACTCAAGTTGAGCTCATACTTTTTTAAAACTTTGTTCTGAAGACATAATAGAGAGGTCACCACTGAAGGCTAGACCAGGAGATGTAGCCCAGGAGTATTGGGTGAACTCCTTATTAAACTTGTTGTGTTTATGTGTGTTGTCTATTATGCTTCTTTAACTGCTTCATTGTCCATTTATTTCGCAATCTTATCGATCCATTGCATAAAGTAACATAGGCAAATCCATGCACATGAGTCTGTAATACCTTAATAATTGTCTTAGATCTCATTATCAGATCAAGTGGTATCAGAGCTTTAGGTTGCTAAGGTTAGACAAGCTTGCGCTGGATTGGTGAATAATAACTAGGTCAAAGCTCAAATTAGGAGAAGGAGAATTGATTGAGACTAACCCAAAAATAGGAAGAGTCTATCCTAGGAGGAAAATGGCAGAAGAAAATCCCTTGGAATCAGACTCTCAGTTCATGGACAGTTTCATGACCATGAGAGCCATGGTAGAAGAGATGTATCGAGAATTTAGGAAAGGTCAAAGTGAAGATTCTTCAACCTCCAAACAAGAGAAAGGAACGGAGGAACCTCTTCTAGATGGCCATTCTGAAGGCAAAGGAAAAGGAAAAGAACCTCCTCTAACAACACCTCCTTCTATCCCTTTGATTAAATTAGATGTAAAATTTGATTTGCTAATATATGATGCAAAATTAAATGCAGAAAAGCTAGATAACTAGATTAGACAGATTGATGTATATTGCAGGGTGCAGAAAATTGATTCAGAAAGGAGAAAGATTCAGCTGGCCAATCTTCGCCTTGGTGGAACAGCCCTAGTGTGGTGGGAAGGCAGGAAACAAACTGATTTGAAGAAGCATGGTAAAATTCTTTCTACCTGGAGTGAATTTGTTTCTGCCATTAAAAAAAAATTCTATCCACTAGCTTATATGCAGCAAGTTATGATGAGTTGGCAAACTCTTCACCAATTAAAGGGGCAAAGTGTACAAAGCTACACCCAAGAATTTAGAAAAAGAGATTTAATTCTAGGCATTTCTCTAGACTCACCTAAAACTTTGTTGAAGTATATAAGTGGTCTACACAACTATTTGAGGCACACCATTCTCATGTTTAACCCTACTAACATAGATGAGGTATCCATTCAGGCTACACATCTAGAGGCTAGAGGCAAGAATGTGAACCCAAAGATTGGGGGATCATCAAAACCCACTACAAGCAAGAACAAGGAAAAGAGGAAGCAGAAATGGAAAGAGAGGAAGGAAAATGCTGTACAGAAAGACAAACCTTCATGCACTTAATACAAGAAGGATGGACATGATGATGAACTTTGCTAGTCTTTGCATCTAGAGCTGAAACCCAAGAAGTTCGATGGCAAGAAGAAGAAGACTACTGCTGCTATACAGAAAGATTTAGGGTCAGACTCAGGTGATGAAACAACAGTTGCAACTATAGGTATAAAAGGTAAAAATTCTAAAGCATCTACTAGTAATTCTGCACAAACTATTGATAATGAAGAAAATGAGAGGAAAAGACATGAGCTTTTTCATATTAGAGTTATTTCCAAGCATCAAAAGATTGATACTTTATTTGATAGTGGCTCACAAGTAAACTTGATTTCTGAAGCAATTGTAAAGAAATTGGGACTACTAACCACACCTCACAAGAAGCCATATCCATTAGGTTGGGTATGTGATAAAGCAAAGCTACAAGTGACTAGACAATGTAAAGTTAGGTTTTCTTTTGGGTCAGCATTTGTAGATGAGGTTGAGTTAGATATAGTTCCCTTGGATATATGTGGTATTGTTTTAGGAAGTCCTTACTTGTATGATAGAAAATCCATTTTCTATAGAAATGAAAATAAGTATCAACTCACAAAAGATGGAATAAAATATATTGTAAGAGCTCATCAGCTCAAAAATAACTACACTCTTATTAACTCAGAGCAGATGAAAAGAATTTTAAATTCATGCAAGTAATTTTTACTAATGGTTGTAAAGGAAAAGAAATTTGATAAAACCGATGTATTTGAAGGCTATGATGCTAAACAGAAAGCTGATTTAGAAAAATTGTTTCAGAATATGATATCCTATTTCAAGAACCTAAAGGTCTACCACCCAAAAGGGAAGTAGTACATGATATTCATTTGCAGCAAGAGGCTCCATTGCCTAACATCGGAATGTACAGGTTATCCGCTTTAGAGAATGCAGAGATCAAGAAGCAGGTATAGGAGCTTCTCGACAAAAGATTCATAAGGCTAAACACATCACCATGCGGATCTCCAATCATGTTGGTGAGAAATAAAGATGGTTCATGGAGGATGTGCATTGATTACAGAGAACTGAATAAAATAACAATCAAGAATCGTTATCCTCTTCCTCACATAGATGATCTATTAGATGAGTTGAAAGAAGTTGTTTACTTTTCCAAGTTGGACTTGCGTAGTGGATACCATCAGGTCAGAGTTGCAAAACAAGATGCATGGAAGACTGCTTTCAAAACAAAGCAAGGGCTGTATGAATGGCTAGTTATGCCTTTTGGCTTAACTAATGCTCCTTCCACTTTCATGAGAGTTATGAATGATGTACTCTGACCTTTTATTGATGATTTTGTAATTTTATATTTAGATGACATTCTTGTTTTTAGTAAAACATGGGAAGAACATTTGAAGCATGTAAAGAAGACTCTAGATGTTTTGAAGAAAGAAAATCTCTATGTTAAAATATCAAAATGTGAATTTGGCAAAAAACATCTTTAAATTATTTGGGTCATATTATAGGGGGTGGTGGATTGAAGATAGATCCCTCTAAGGTTGAAGTCATTGTAAACTGGCCTAAACCCAAATCTGCTACAAAATTTAGAAGCTTCCTAGGAGCAGCACAGTATTGGAGAAAGTTTATTGCTAACTTTTCCTTGATTACAGCTCCCTTACATGCTTTAACAGGATTGAACAAGGTGTTTCAGTGGGGAGGCAAATAGTAGAAAGCCTTTGGCACCTTGAAAGAAAAGATTAGTACAGCGCCAATACTAGCATTGCCAGATCTTCAAAGACCATTTGAGATTGAAATAGATGCCATTGACTATGCCATGGGAGCAGTGTTGATGAAACATGGTAAACCCACATGTTATCATTCTGAGACATTTAATTTTGCAGTAGTTAATTATCCCACATATGGTAAAGAATTGTATGCATTAGTACAGAGTGTGAAAAAGTGGAAACATTACCTATTGGGCAAAGAAAAAATTATACATACTGGTCATCAACCACTTCAATATTTACACTCACAAACTAAATTGCAGCAATCAAGACATTATAGGTGGATGGGATTTCTACAACAATTTCATCTTGTCATCAGATATAAGAAAGGCAGACACAATAAAGTTGCAAATATGTTGTCAAGACCAATCACAAATGGATCTACTATACTTAAGCATAATTCAGTATTGCATGAAAGCTACATTGAACAATATGCTCAAGATGTAGATTTTAAAGATGTATATGCAACTCTAAGTCATGGAAAACAAGTAGAAGAATTGGATTATCATGTTAAGGACCAACTCTTGTATCATTTGGGAAAGTTTTGCATTCATCAAACTGAAAGTAACATAATCTGAGAAGCACAACTTCTCTAATACCAAGTCATTTTGGTGTAAGTAAAACAGTTACACAGCTGCAAATATTTTTTTATTGGCCAAGAATGCATGAAACAACTTCTAGATATATTAAAGGGTGTACCATGTGTGCTAAAAGAAAGCCCAACAATAGAAAACTAGGCTTGTACACTCCACTTCCAGTTCCTTCTCATCCTTGGGAAAGTGTTTCCATGGACTTTGTTGGGGGATTGCCTAAATCTAGAAAAGGTCATGATTACTTATATGTTATTGTGGACAGGTTTAGTAAAATGTGTATTTTAATACCTTGTAACAAGCAGATTACAGCTGAACAAATAGCGAAGTTGTTCTTTCAGCATGTTTGGGTGCATTTTGGGTTACCCACTTCTATTCTATCTGATCGAGATTCCCAATTTGTTGGGAAGTTTTGGTCAAGTCTATGGGAGTTGATGGACACCAGACTGAAGAAGATCACAACCTTTCATCCACAAATAGATGGCCAAACAGAGGTGGTCAACAGGATAGTGATGCAGTTGCTCAGGGGCTATTGCAGTAAGCATCCCAAGCTTTGGGATGGACATTTATGTTATGTGCAACATGCTTACAACCATGCTAAACATTCTTCTACACAGAGATCTCCTTTTGAGGCTTGTTTTGGTTTTACACCAAGGTCTCCCTTGGATTTTGTCATTAGTAAAGACATAGCAGTTTATGGACACAGTGATGTGGACAAAGCAACCAAGTTCATTGAATAGATCCAAGAAATTCACCAAGCAGTGCAGGAACAACTGGAAAAGAGCCAAGCCAAGTTCAAGGCAAGGCATGATAAGCATCGAATTGAGCATAGCTTCCAAGTTGGTGATCAAGTCTGGCTATACATCAGCAAAGACAGAATGCAAGGTGAAGGGAAAAAGTTGAAGCCAATAAGGTATGGGCCTTTCAAGATACTTGAGAAAATTGCTGAGAACACTTTTCACCTTTATTTGCCAGCTTACATGCACATCTATTCAGTAGTTAATGCAGAGAACTTGAGACTATTTGAACCTTCTTTGATTGAAGATCTCGAAGAGCAAAGTTAGTTGCCTTCTATTGATGATCTGTTGCCTGAATATCTCAATGAGTTGTAGGAAGACACAATTCTGGACGGGAAGGTGAGAACTATGTGCAGTGGGGATGTTGAGTACCTGAGAATTGGACTCAAAGGTTCAAAACCAAGCAGTGCAAAATGGATAGAGGTTGGACAAGTGAGGAAGTTGTATCCTCACTTGATTGATGCTTAAAAACCAACTTTTGGTGGTCCAAAAGCCTTTTCAATGGGAAGGCATCATCCAAATGGATCCTAGAATACTCTCTAAGTCTTTAAAAATCATTCAAAAGATCAAAACAATCGCATGGGAAGAACCCTTGGAAACATCAGAAAACACTATCGGGAGGCAAAAAACATAAGAAAATAGTGAAAACAGAGCTATCAGCGGCTTGAATAGTGAATGCATAGTAGCCGTTAGATCTAGTCGATCAATGGTCCAGATCTAATTGGAAAATCGCAATCGGCAAAGGCTATCGGAGGTTATCTGTGGAGACCATATGGAACTCGCGATGGCGATCAATGGATTCAATAAGGACCATCAATCAAGCACGTAGATCGACGGCCCACGTTGCATCGCAGAATCACAATCAGAAAACACAATGGAGTGGGGCTATAGACATATATATTCGTGATGCGATTAGCTGGACCCGATGGAAATATAAACGCGCTTTCATAAGATTTTAGAACCGTCAAATGACATTTTTAATGTATTTCCATGTATTTCGTTTATTAAACGAAATACAAAGGGGAGCACCGATGCGATGAAAAGTGGACCCGAAATGGTTTGGGAATGAAAATGTATAATATTTCAAATCCACCCAAAGCCATTTTCATGGGATTTTTCAGTGTTTTACTGTATTTTTAAATCCAAAGGAAATCCATGAAACAAGCTGGATTTTGGGAGGACCAAAGGCAGTAAATGGTTTGGGCCAGGCTCCACCCGATCCCACACACTGACTACCACGTGTCCAGGCTAAGGAGAGAGAAAACCACCCTCATTGGGCGGTTAACCTCCATACGAAAGAGCAGCCAGAAATGAACCACAGCTGTTGGATCTAGATCTCCCAGATCAACGGTGGAGATGTGATAATCGGCCTAAAGGCGAACTCGATAGGAGAATAGGACACATTTATGAATCTTTGAAGTTCGTATGAACAGTGTTTTAGCAGTTTTTCCTGTGTTTGAACGCATTTCTCTGTGTAATCAGAGAATGGCCATTTCAAGGATTTCAAAGGCCCGATGCACTCATCCGTTGTGGAACAGGTGGCCAACTCCCCTAAAGACATTATGGAGTGATTATTAATGCTCAGAAGGGAGATTTGAGTGGACAGAGGCTACAAGATAGAAAGTCGAGAAGAGGAAACGAACAGGCAGCATAGATTGGCTTTAAAGCCATAGAAAACAGAAGATAGAGGCAGGCAGTGCTGAGACAGAGCAAAGACAGAGACAGAGAGTGATAGAGAGAGTCTGTGTACTCAGAGAGGCTTGAGAGGTTCAAGCAAAACTCTTGCTGTTGTATCTGTTGTGTGTTGAGACTCAAGTTGAGCTCATACTTTTGTAAAACTCTGTTCTGAAGACATAATAGAGAGGTCACCACTGAAGGCTAGACTAGGAGATGTAGCCCAGGAGTATTGGGTGAACTCCTTATTAAACTTGTTGTGTTTATGTGTGTTTTCTATTATGCTTCTTTAACTGCTTCATTTCCTATGTATTTCACAATCTTATCAATCCATTGCATAAAGTAACATAGGCAAATCCATGCACATGAGTCTCTAATACCTTAATAATTGTCTTAGATCTCATTATCAGATCAGACTGGGAGAGGCAACAAGGTTGTGAGGCAAGATGGAGGCTCCAGGAATTGCTGATAAAAACTGTGCAAGAGTAACTGGGTGATGGATATGGGCAATTCGTATCGACAGTGACTGTCTACGAGGTTTGGCCCAGCTGGAGGAAAAAATTGCACAGTTTTTTAGGGGAACAGTCCAGGCTGCAAGAAGGGTGGGTAGGCAAAATTTGTGTAGTTTCTAGAATGAGCGGGTAGCGGGGCTTGGTAGCAATAACTGTGCAATTGTTTGGAGGAACTAGTCGGGCTGCAAGGAGGCTTGGTAGACAGAAATTGCACAATTTTTTGGAGGAACTGGTCGGAAGCTTGGTAGCCAAAACTACACAATTCCACGAGGGAACTGGAAGCTTGCTATTGGGCCACTGGTAGCAGAAACTGTACAATTCCTGAGGGGAACTGGAAATCAGCTGTCGGGAGCTTGGCAACCAAAACTGTGCAATTCCTGGATGGAACTCGAAGTCTTCTACTGGGAGCTGCTCACAAGAGAAATTGCACTAACGCTGGGAGGTCGGCCTGCTGATCATCTCTACATAATTTCTGAGTTGAGCAAACTGCTGGGCAGCAGAGGGCCTACTCATGAAAACTGCACAATTCTCTAGACAAGCATCTGGTTGACTGTTGGGAGGGTTGGTTGGAAAAATTGCACAATTTCTTGAGAGAGACAAGGGACGGGCACTAGGTGTCTGTTCGGCCTGTCTGCGCAATTTTCTAAGTCAGCAGAGCAGGAAATGCTTGTAGCCTCTATGCAATTTTTCAGGGGAGTCAGTCCCGGGGTGGTTGTCGGGTCAAACTACCTGGTTGACCAGCATGGACACTGATTGCTTTGCTTGCGGGTAGTGCAACTTGAAATGACTTACTTGGTGCTCTAGTGTTGTTATGGGTGACAGTTGATCGAGTCAGTGAAGGGTGATGATCCGGTTGTTAGAGGGGGATTTGGTCGTTAGAACTTCAGCAACATGACTAAGTGTGTGAACGAGTGAAAGATGCATATATGATCTTGCAACACGCACTTGCATGACTCAATGACGAGACGATTCAAACCATCCATACACATATGTACAATCTGACTGATTGACAGTGTAGGCGACAAGCACGACACTTGTGATTTATCATTGGTTGACCATGACGATGCTTGCGCGAGAGTGAATGTGACTCTGTGTGTGAGTGCGACAAATGTTTTCATAGCAAACACAACAAGTACACACGAAGCAAAGACTTTGAGCATAACCAAAACATGGTCGCAAGCATGACTTTGACATCAACATGCAAGACTTGGTGAAATGAACAAGCAAGGCGAATGCGAAGACTCACGCAAGCTCACAGAGTGAACCCGAGTGTGTGCAGACATCAAGTGAACATCTCAAGGGAAGCTCCGAAATTGGGTGTAGGCCAAAATTTTGGAGGGTGGTTGTAGCTGCTACAATAGGAGTCTTCTTACTTTTCTTGTTAGCTTCATCTTCTTCTTCATATTAATGCATGTGTGTACTTCATCAAACTGCTACCAAAAACATAAGAACAAGAACACAAGATGTTGGCTTTCTGCCAGGGCCAAAACCTCTCTTCTCTTTAGAGGAAAACCCTTTAGTAAGTTTCTGTTATTTAAGATTCTTATTGATCAATACCAAACCCTAGACCCTTGACTATAATGTCCTCCAAGCAGAAGTCAAGTCCTTCCTCCTTTCTGCACTTTGTTCCTCGAAACTTCCTTCGTTTCTTGGCACTTCATCCTCCTTCCAACTATTGTTAGACCTTGTTGTACTTGCTCTAGAAGAGATACCTTCTGATAAGACCCTTTCCATATGATGATTCCTTCCTTATCTTCACCAACCAATGAACTTGAATGACTATAATAGGAGTGTTGTTATAACAACAGAGACAACCTCCTTTTTCTTCGTACGTGTGACTGTATAGGTAAATTAGAACAACTCTATTACCTTCGCTCTTCTTCCTTGCTTCTTCACTTAAGTGAGAGGCACTTTAGGTGTATGATCTTAGCCCAAATGATAAGTTTTATGTGACTGTGATAGAGGGATGCTATGACAACATAGATACCCTCTCCTTCTTCACGTGTGTGATTGTTTTCTACCCTAGAAAATAGTCCTCTTGACTTCGGTTGTGTACCCTTCTCCTTCGTTTCCCTTGGAGACCTTTTTCTTCGTCCTTTGTTTACCATTTTCTCGGCTTCCTACCTTCACTGATTTAAGAGAGGAATGCATTGTCTTTGGAGTGGACAACCTCTATATATAAAGGACCATCCCTCCTTTAGGCCAACTTCTATTTGTAGGCCAACTTGCTATCTTTGCTTCGGATGGCTTGTTTAGTGGTGTCACATGCTTGGAGGAGACTTGACTTAGCTTTGAGGTTTATTATTTGACTCTTATACATACATATACATGGTGTGGCATGCCCTTAAGGTCTTCAACATTTTCTTTTGACCATTTGACTCACCTATAGCACTTCAACATATGCTAGGCCTATTTCAATGAGCAAGAAATGCATTGAATTATATTATAAAAATAATATTTCATTTCTTGAATAAATACAAATATCAAAAGTACATTTATGAAGACCAAACCTAGTTACATTTCCTTCAAGACTCCCTCTTAACTAGGGAGGTATTCATACAAAATTACAAGGTGTTTGGCTATGTTTCAATCTTGAAGAATTAACATAAGAGAAACCGGATTGGCAATCCATATGTTATAGCGTAATAGTAACTAGCATTGTTTCCATAGCAAGGCTTTGACAACACTATCTCTCAATAGATCAAAGAACAATGTTGGTGAGACTTGTTAGGGTCCTATAATAATAGGATTCATAATTTTGAATTGACTATGATTAGTCTTGTAATATTGTACATACTTTTTCTTTCTGAAAAATGTTTTCCCATATTAAAAATAAAAAATGTAAAGAGGGTGAAGTCCTAAAAGAAAAATCAAAGGAATAATAAAAGAAAAAGATAAAAAAGAGAGTATAAAGTATAAACCCCACCAAAAAGAGATAAAGAATAGATTCTGAAAGTGATTCAAATTCAAATGCCACTACTTTTTACTTTACAAAATAAGATTATGTGTAGCTTGTCAAAAATACCACAATCCATGATGGCCAAATAGTTTAATCTTGATTCATTCATTCTTTAAATTTCATGTTGATAGATAGAGAATAAATATCTAGCCAAACTATTTAATCTTGGCATATCAGTAGTTAGGTAGAGAATAATAATGAGCTCAACAGTTTAATCTGAGCCATTGGAAAGTCATAAGGTTAGAATTAGATAGTTTTCTTACAAAAGAAAAAGAAATAAAGGGTCAGCAAGCTCAAATGCACCCAGTAAATGAAGAAAAAATGTTAGGGTAAATGATGGGTAGGTAGAAGTAGTTTTCACAAGGCATGGAAAGCATCAATTGGTTTATTTCATATTACTAACTTCCTTCCAAACTCATTTACCCCTTGTAAAAATATCCCTTCCCCTTCATTTTACCTTTTCCCTTATTTCATCTCATTTTCCCTTGTAAAATAACCCTTTTTCCCTTTATTTTACACCCTCCCCTAGACATTTCCTTTTAAAAATCATTCTCCCCTTATCAATTTCCCTTTTTTTCATTTTAACCCACTAAAACCCCCTTATCCTAAGTTTAAATAATTAAAATGTATTGGGCCCCATTGAAAACCCTCCCCGATACCCTTTTAACTCATATCCCTAGTATAGTTTTCCCCCGCATACCATTTCATTAACCCCCATTTTCATTTGATAAACTATAGTTTATTTTATTAAACCCTCGCTGTAATATCTTCCCGGGTCCCACATTTTATTAACCCTTATCGCATATATTAATTCTCGTATTTACTTTTTAATTAACTATGTTACATTTTAATTAATCTGACCCTAAACCCAAACTCATCCCTCACAACTCTGCCACCTGATAACCCTCCGATCACCAACCTCCATATCCAACGGCATGCATTCCATATCGCACGCTCCAACATCTGACTTTTAACATCACAAAAGTATGCGAGATACACTGTTTTCCCCGCCCGCCTTTTTGCTACATGGTAGCCCCACGTTATATCGCATCCTCTAAAATAATACCACCATGCCACTTTTAAGTGTGCGATAAACCACCTTACCGCCTCCTCGCGTTAGATGAAACTACCCTATTATTTAAATTTAACCTCACGCCCAAAGATTAACCATTGTTGGTTAAAAACGAAAGAAGCTGCCCTTTCCATTCTTTTCACTATTATTCTGTTAAGGATTGCAGAAAAGAACCTATGCTGATCTATTCTAAAGTGCCAGAATATTTTTTGAACTATTTTAAGCCATTTACAACCAGAATTCAAACATTTACTTCCAGAAGACACTACCAACTCTGATTTGAAGCAATATAAAGACCATTGAAGCCTCAGAAAGCCTCTGCTGCCCCCAGAGAACCCTTCTGCATACCAAAGCTTCATTTTCCAGGTATTCCTGAAGTGTCGAAGGCCTGTACTTAAGCTTTGCACAACATTTATAATAAGTTAATCAATTGAACCAATTTAAAATCCTTGCCAACCTAAAGAAATCCATTGTTGCATCCAAAACCCTTTTTTCAGACTGTATTCATCTTTTCACACTATTCCAGAGGCCCTAAGCCTACTTCTTAAGCATGATAGTGATAAATTGAATAAAGTAAACAAATCTATGGCTTCTCAAAGCATTCTGAATGCAAAATCCCTGCAAACTCCTCACCTATATATTGAACACCTCTCATTGGCCGATAGAGATTTCCAGATCAAAGACACATCCTCCCCTAACGATCTGTTAAAACTCCAATACTGGAGCAAAGATAAATTCCTCAACCAGAATGATGATATTCAGCTATGGGAGTCAAATTTACCCAAATACTTGTTCCCACAGGTATACCAGTTCCATGAAATCACCCACCTATGCCAACTCTGTTATTTCCCAAGTCAAAGTGCCATAGTCTCTCCTAACTAGCAAATTTTGTTCACAATCACCGTAGGATCAATAAATGAAATGTTGCAGATCCAGCCAAAGCCTAATGAAGCCCCATTTTCTATTGAAAACCTAATTGATTTGTACTTAAAGCTAGACCTTCCTAAGAGATCCCAATTTTTTCAAACGTTCCCCCTAGAAAAAGCTCAAGTTCCTACAGACATTCCTCCATATTCTGCCACCATTTCCTTTGAGAGAACGAGACAATTTGTAACCATGTTGTCCTGTATTCTAGGATATACTACTGATGAACATGTAGATGAACCTATACTTGGTTTCCTTTCTATATTTTTCCCAATTCCTAGCAGACAGAATCCATGATCAATTGATCAGATTGCCAGATGAAAGAGTATTCAAATACTTTTCAATATTCTTCCATATGTTTCTATATTTCCAATCAGAAAGGTTTACAGTTAACATCCAAAAAGTAGACACTAAGGGCAATCATAGATCTATTATCTTTAGGACACCCTTAATCCGAAAATATTCGACTGATTTCAGCTACAAGGATTTCATTGATGAAATAAAGAAAGTTTTACAGTTGTCAAAACATAGTAGAACAGGAGACCGTTATTTATACCAGAACTACACTGAAATTAGGGTGTATGGATGTCAACTCATTCCATATAAGATGCCCAAATATCTCCCCATGAGGATATTTGCATTAGAATATATGAGGAAGATCATAAATTTAAATGATGTTAATTTTCTATCAGCCAAGAAGAAAGCACAATTTAAAATCAAGAACCAGCTTGGTCCTTTTCTTTGCAATAATAGGGAGGTTGGAGAGGAAGAAAAAAGATGTTTACAAGAAATGAAGTTCAGTGATAGTTTCAAATGGAAGTATGATCCTTTGGGGGTCATAAACAAACTGAGACTCAAGTTTAAATTGAGCCCTTTTATGCATGAGTCCAAGCCATAGATTGAAAGATATGCTAACCAGTCATAGTGGTTGGAAAACACCTTACTGGTTATGGAGGATCGGATGGATACTAGTTCCATTCTACATACTCCAGCCCTATAGGATAGAAATGCAAATAGGACTAGAGAAGAAGGTTCTTGCTCAAACAAAGATACAACAAATAACAAATTTGAAATGATGTATAGAAAAAGAAATAAGTTGAATCCAGTAAATGAGCAAGATAAGTAATTGATACAATTGAGATCATTGATACAGACACTGTAATTAAAGAAAATGCACTTCTAACAGTTTCAAAGGAAATTCATCAACCTTCAACTTCTAGTACTCAGATCATCAGGAAGCAGCATAGTGTTGAAGTCTCTTCTTCAAGTAAACCAATGGACAGAGAAATAGACATCAAAGAAAGATACAAAGATATTAAGGCCAAAAATGAAGAAATAAAAGCTTAAATATATTCACAGTACTTGAAGCAGACTCCTGGCAGCCATAACAGATTACTTTCTGCATTTGATTATAAGACAGGAAAAATGCAGATGACCTTTTTGTAGCCCACAGTACAACATCCTAAGTCATCAACATATTACAAAAAGACAGATTATGAGATTCCTGCCAAAGATGTTCATCCTATAGACCAAATAGAATTTCATAAGCAAGCTGGTGAAATGTTATATTCTACGGTGACCAGCAAAGCTATGAATGTCCAAAAGCTTCAAAATTCTCTAGAGAATATCAAAGCATAGTTAAAACTAGAGAAGGCATCCTCACAAGCAAAGGATAACAGAATTAAATCACTGGAAGACTTGGTTATTGAAATTGGCTATAATCCAAATGACATCAAGGCAGCAAAAAAACTCATAAAAAAGAAGAATGAAGACATTGTTGCATTGAAGAAGCAACTGAAATTACCTCCTACTGAACATCCACAAGAAAAAGAAGTTTTGGAGAATGAAGCCCAAAAAGATGAAATGATGAATCTCATCCTTCAGTTGATAGCTCAACTAAAAGAAATGGAGAATGAGATGGACAAGAAGGTCAGCATGGAAGCAGTTACTATCACTACTATTCCTACAGTTACTACAACAGTTCCTTCTACTTTAGCAGCTTCAGCGGCCACAACAGTTCTAGTAGCTACAACACTTCCCACTACATCAGCAACTACATCAGTTACAGAATAATCTATAGTAGCAGCTCATCCTAGTGATGAAGCAGGGAAATTAATCATAGCTATGCAGGATATGTCCATCCAAACAAATGAAATAAATAGACTTAAACATCAAATAAAAATTCTAGAAGATGAAAAGAAGTTGGTACAAATAACGCATAAAAATAAAACACAGAAGTTAAACATATTGACTAAAAGAATACAGAAGTTAGAGAAAGAATTAACATTGAAAGAACCACTTGCCCAAGCAAAGCAGCAGTTGTGGGCCAATATCATTAACTCTGTTAATGATATTTGGCCATCCATCCAAGTCATCTTTGAGCAGAAGAATTTAATTAAGGAAGCAACTGAAGCCATTCAAAAAGTTAAGGAAGAACTTGGTAAGAAGCCAGAGGAGGCCAATGAAATCATTAAGTTTCTTAATTCCAAGAACAAAAAAGAATTGGAAGAGATTGACATAAGTGACATGACTTAAACAATTCTAGAAGTAAAGAAAGTAATCACCAAAAGGAATTTGATGATACAGCTTGAGGAGAAATGCCAAACAATCTAGCTACCAATAGCCAGGTTCATGGTCAAATTTGATGTTTTGAGGCAGAAAGGTCTGCCTAATCCATTGGTGATTAATGACTGGTTGATGAAGCATGAAGACTATGATAAGAAAATTAGAGAAGTGGCAAAGGAACAAGAAAACAATTCAGCCATGAAAAAAATTCCAACATGAAAAGTGCTCTATCAGACTTTTGAGAATCTCTTTTACCTCCAGAATGAGGTAAAATATCTCTTTATCAGCAAACCTGCATTTGCAAAATACATAGAGGCTGATGCAATCTTCAGAAGAATGGTAAAGATTAAATTTCAAAATGCAGAGTCTTGGGAAAAGTTGAATGATTTACTGTGAAAATGAAAGGTAAAGCAGTAAAGAGTAACAAATCAGTTAAGTTAAAGAGTATCAGATGAAAGACAGAGTTTAAAGATAAATCCAGCGTAAAAGACACTTAACATCATAAAAAACAGTGAGCGTAGAGCAACAGTAAAAGAGAGAAAGTAGCAAAAGATCAAAACAACAAACAACAAAATCAATAAAAGCAGGGACAACTAGCCTTTAGTCTCCTAGATGTCTCTATCTTCTTGCATGAAGATATTTCTTTTTCCTTGAATAATTCCTAAATCAGTTTAGGATATTTTGCAATAGTTTTTTGTATAAATACTTCATAATTTGAAGTATTGTAGGTGGATTTCTTAACATTTCTATAGTGGAACTCATCTACAACCTGAGGGTTTATTGTACCATTTTCAAGTCAATAGACTAGACAAGTAATAAAGGCATTGCATTATAGGATTCATGTGTTGGGCAACTTCAGTGAAGTATCTTTCAATTGTTCAAATTGTTATTTTCTTAAGTATTCCATAAACTTGTATGTTTTCCAAATTTAAATGTTATAACAGGAATATTATTGCAGAATATGTTTAATTACACTCTGTTTTGAGCTGTTATTCATTTTGATGTTTTCCTCTGATATCTAGTTTAGAGAATTCTTGATTTCCCTCTGATCCTGATTGATTATCTTCATCCTTCTTCATTATCTAGTTTAAGGAATTCTTAATTGCTCCTTGATCCTAATTGAAAACCACTTCACCCTTCATCCTAAAAGATCTGAATTTGATCAACTACCTTGCCCTGTGGACACTTCCTTTAGAACTTGATTCAGTCATATTTTCTTCACACATTGACTCCATAGCCCAATGGAAAATAGACAGTCTTCTATCCATCTAAGTCAGTAATTCCACCAACAAATCAAATCAAAACCAAATCAAGCTTACATAACTAGCCTAAAATCAATTAACTCAACAAAGTTAAATCATTAAGAGAAAGCCCTCTCTGAGTGTTAAGAAGGCTAGATCCTGATGTCAAAAGTAGGTTTGTAGTTTCCTCTGATATTTCTTTTTAACACATTGAAAAACCCTTGGAAATTTTGGAGTGCTAACATAGTGGCAACCATACTGGGGAATTTAGTCCCTAGTTAAAATCAATCTTAAAGGAGACAATTTTTCCTTATTTTTCATCCTAAGGTTGCAAAGGGTTGCTCCAGATCATCCTTATAAGTTAAAATTATGGCTTCTAAAAGAACATATTATACTAGGGCTCATCCTGATCCACAACCTGCTACAATTGTTGATGATCCTGACAGAATTTTAAGAAAACCAAGAAAAGTAGAAAGTCAAGAAAGCATCAGTCAGCTAATCAAAGCAAATTCACTTCATAAAGAGTTATCAAACTTAGAGAATTTTCAATTTGATTTATCATTTGAGCATTCTTTGTTTCGTACCAAATCTAAAAATTCAGTCCATGATACTGTAATAGACCCTACTTTTATTCAATTTATTGAATCAAAGAATAATATTATAGATCATGATTTAGATCAACATGTTTTAGACACTTTTGACAAACTTGATGCTTTAACCTCAACTTTGATAAGGCACATAGACGAAGCCTATTTTCAATAGTTAGTTGAATTAGTTGCCCTAACTACTGCTACTCCCAAAATCTCTATTGAATCTTCATAAACTGTAAATACAGCTTCATTTAGTACCACAGTTCATTCCACAAAACCATTCATACCTAAACTTCCTCTCCAATCTAGCATTTCAGCTTCATTTTCAAGCCTTCCAAGTTCATCTTCAAGCACTACTACTCTACCTACCAGTCAAACCAAAGCCTTAGCCATGGCAGACAGATATGAACCTTTGGCCTTACAAGCTCCTTTACATGCTATGCCACATGGTTACCAAAGTAAAATTTTGCAGTTTGATGGTACTAGTCAGTATACTGCTCAACGACATGTAAATAAAATAGAAGATTATTTTGATTTACATGAAGTTGTGAGGTTGATGTACAAATGAGATTATTTGCACAAACACTAGTAGGAGATGTTAAAAAATGGTTTAAATATTTACCTCCTAACCATATGCTGATCTAGCTGCTTTCCACCAATTTTTCATAAATAGGTGGGAAAGAAAGAAAAACCCTCTCCAGATATTATCTGAATATGAGAACATTAGGAGATCTCCTAGCAAATCTATTCAAGATTATTGTACTAGGTTTAACAACATCTACAATGTAACTCTATTAAATATTAGACCTCCACCAGACTTGGCCTTGATTAAGTTTCCAGATGGTTTTGATGCTGACATGTCCTATCAATTAAGAGAAAGAAATCCTCCAACTTTAGAACAGATGCAAAGTGATGCAGTTAGTGTAGAAGTTAACCTTTTGGCTAAAAGAGCTAGGATGAGGAATGAGAGGAGGGTTACCATTAAGGAAGAACCATCCACTTCAGATGTTAAGATAGATAGTTTAGACAAAAGTGTATAAAGGCTAATGGATAGGTTAGAGAATATGGAAATAAAGCCTCAGCGGGAAAATCAACAAGGACACCAAATTAGGAACCCCAACTTTTGAAAAAATCCTAATACTGGAAAATAAAGAGAAGTTGTACCCGATTAGCAGGTTAGACCACCTTTCTAGGAAAATTATGCTGAAAGTTCACAACAACATGAAGAAGACCAGGACACCCAGATAAACTTGATGGGAGTAAACAATGAGGATTCCATTTTTCTTACTCAGGAAGAACAGGAATTGTACATGTTACAGCATTACAATTAAAATCTGGAGATTCCTTTCACTACAAACAAGGCTATGAATTTTCTATCTATGAAGTTCATAAACAATATAGCCTTAGAACCAAAAATAACACAGAAGTTCCTCCTAAGAAATCAACCCAAACCCAAACTAAGAAAAGAGTGGAAGCTCCTGTGACCAAGATCCTACAAATTCTGCCTAAAGAAGCTCAGGAGTCCTCCAACCCAAAGATTGTGGACATAATTTTGGCTTGATGGGGCCTAACCCAGGTTCAGAGTTAATTAGCCAAACAAATCCCTACACTACTGGCCCTTTTAGCAATAGCCTACATAGCGTGGACTGAGGTCTCACCCAAAGCAGTATGGGGGGATGATGAAACCAAGTTTCCACACCCTTGAGATGTCTGAGGGGTCGATGTAGTCTAATTGTGAATGGCTTCATGCAGGTCACTTCGTGCACTGCCCTAACCTGCGAGGCCTTCGTGATCTGTTATAATCGTCTTCACAAAGCCCTAACCAGGGGCTGAGGTGCTTTTGCGCTACTAAGGCAACGATATGCACTATTTCCCCTTATTTACACTATGGATCTTACTTATATTCTTACAACTATTAGTTAACTTCACATAAAGATATACTTTATCTTATATTCTCTTAATCAACACAATCATATAAGTTCGTGCACCATATAAATAGTGAAATTGCAATTTATACCCAATACATTCAATGCACAAAATAGGAAAAAGATACGCAGAAATGATATGAAACTTCTCTTTATTACTTCTCTAAAGGTTATAGACTCAACTTGCCCTACGCACTCAGCTGCAGGGGTCCGCACACTCAGCTGCGGACTACTAGGCCTCTACGCACTCAGCTACAGAGCCTTCTCCTACTCTACAACCCAAAGATTCGACTCTACACTTAGACCTTCTGCTATGCTTCTATTCCATCATCATTCCTCCGGTGACTTACAACTTAGAGCCTCGCTCTATTTATACAATCCCATGGTCTGCAGACCATGGGTATATCTCTAAAGCCAACATTACATTACAAAAACGAGGGCAGACAACCCTATGACTCATTTACAAGCTCACGCTCTGTGCCCACAAAACGCAAAGTCTTTACATCAGATTTAGTCAAAATCTGGGATTTAAGCCCCAAAACATCCCTTGGGGGATCCCTCGCCCAATAGGCCCCCAACACAAACATCATGACTTGCCCTCGAGTCACTCTTTCGGTGTGGATATCTTCACACGAAAATCACCCAACTCTGCCCAGACTGCTGCAAGATCGGCAACGCACTGAGCAGCTGTCTGTTGTACCTCCTAGATGCATTGTTCAAAGACCATGGTACCTGAACTTCTTCCCTGCATCTGCTCCTGCATCCCCTATATATGTGCAAGCTTGGCTTCGATCGAGTCTGTAATGACGAAGGCCTCATCGATCCATGGTTGGACGCATGCCTCCAAAACTGCTTCCATATGTCGCGCCGCATCTACCTGCTCTTTGAGAGCTTTTTCCTGTTGCATCCGCACGAGCCTATGTGTAAGGGCCACCATCTGCGCAATCCATTTTATGTCATCATACTTTTTCTACAGCTCACACACCTCTATTTCTAAGTGTTGTATGTTCGGGTCATCCTGTAGAGTGGTGAGGACCTCAAACGACTTTTCAAATAATTTGGTACAGTCCTTCACTGCACCGTTGATCTCCTCTATTCCCATTATAATAGTGATGGCTCGCTGTTCCCTCTCCTCTAGTGGAGTTGAAAGCTACGCCTTCAACTGCAACTCACCTATCTAAAGGTTCAGCTCCAACTGAACCTTAGCCATCTCTTCCTTTGCCTTGCACACCCTTACTGCTAGCCTCTGGATGTGTGCCTCTGCTGATGCCTCTACCAGGATGGCCAACTCAGGGACCATCTGGAAAGCTTCTTCAACCACCTGCACAATTTTCCAATTCTGCACCACTACCTCATCGCATTGCAGGCTTAGTTGTTCCATGTTAATTCCATGTTCTCTCATCACCTAGAGTGTGCGGCCCTCCCTAGCCTGCAGTTTCGCAGTCACTCTGTTCTGTAGAGCATAGATCGTCTCCCGAGGGAGCGCAGCCATGTTGATCCCAACTCCCTTCAGCGCACTAATCGTAGGCCTGTCGGCCTCATTTTTTGTAACCAGTGCCCCCTTTGGTAGCACTATAGTGTTGGTCATGTGAGCGCGCAACATTTCCTCAGTTGTGACGGTGCCTACTACGAGGCTGGTCGACAGAGTACCAGCTGTTATCACTCAGGTTGTTCCCTTTGACTCCCAAGGGAATACGGCCGAGGTAACCACTAACCAATATTTTAGCTACAGGTCCTAGCCTACCTACAATCAGAGAGGGCTCTCTCTTTATGATTTAACTTTGTTTTGGCGTAATTTTAGGCTAGTTATAATGTGCAGGATTTTGTTTTGAGTTTGGTTAGATGATGGTTTCAAATAGATCTGATATGCAGCTCTCAGAATAGCTTAAAACATTGGGCAATGGAGTCAATGACTGTGTGCTGCTGAAAGTGCTTGTTGGGAAAGAGGTAGTACTACAGAGCCAGATAGGTATCCATGAAACAAATCTTCATATTTAGGAATCGATGGCATGGAATCAGGGAATGAAGGGCAGTCAAGGATCTTTCACTATGCTGATAGAGGGAAGGTGAGAATATTATCTAGGAGCAGTTAAGAATTCCTAAACAGCATTCATAATGAATGAATCAGTGAAAATATGAGCAATTAAGAATTCATATTCATGACCAATTCTGCAGAAAACATAATTAGAAACAGAGATTGAGCAAAGCGTGTATTTAAACAAGTCTTGAGCTATTCTTTTTCTCTGTTGTTGAGATCATGAAACATATATGTGAATTTAGCAAACATAGGAAAGACAAAACATGGTTTAGAAAGACTTATTGTTTCATTAAACAACACAGGAATCCGGTAGCAGAACACAACTCATCACATTCACATCCAGGCCGTGCAGAAACCATAAACTCCATCAGCTCTTTGTATTAGGAAATCTGAAAGTTACAGCACAACTCTTAGAGTGAAAATCATCAACCAACCCCAAATACGTTCTATGGGGAGGTATATATACAAAAATATGATACAAAATATCTAAATGATGAGTCTTCATGTAATAAATTACATCACCAACTCTTCCAAGGAAGTAAATGAAGAATTAAATACTGTAGTTAATATTGGCTTGCTAGCTGTCTATTATGTCAGAGAATTTTTGACTTTCTGGGCTGAATGAGTCAGCTTCCTGCCGCACATTTATTCTGCGTGTACTTTTCTGATGCTGTTATGTTGCCCGTTGTTGTCTTGGTCTTCATGGTCTTCATCTTTGGTGTTGGGCTACTTTACTTTTGATGAGCTGTAATTAACATTCCGATTCTGCTTTATGCTACTTTGCTGGACCGTGCCATCTGTATATGCTGAACTGTAGCTTACAAAAAAGAATTTATACCCAAAATCACCTAAGCAACATCTCCAACATTCCTCTCGACCAATATTCTGTAGGTAGTTGATGTCTTTGTATCTTTATCAGTGTTTCATCAGCTTCTGTGTATCTGTAAAAGTTTGGTTGTTCTTCAAAGAGATGATTTATCTCATGTGCAATATAGAATAGATTTTCTAATTTATCAAAGACAGCCTATCCGGTTGGAGGCCCTGTATCTTCTAAAGTGCTTGAGGAAGTTGTGATTTGATTGGCAGCATAATTGTTCACTCTGTTGGCATAATGCTCATGTGACAGCAGTTTTCCAGCACTGGTTACTAGGCTAGGTAGCCCTCTGCTCTGTAATGTTGTGATCTTTATTCTGAAGTCATTCACCTTTGCTTGCATCTCTTGGCATTTTCTCTCCAATGTCTGCACAAAATTCCTAAGGGTTAGCACCCTTTTTATTAGAAAAATAGTTTCAGTCCTGTTCCTGATTCCCAATTCGGCCAACTGCCCTTTGGTCCGAGTATTCAAAAATTGGATCATTCTGTTAGCTTGCTCGGGCATGTTTCCTAGAGATGTTCTAGCCTTTTGGTTTTCAAACTGAGCCAAGCTTATCAAATCCATTTGCTCATGAATAGTTTCAATGGATTGCCATTGGTCTGTAATGGATTGGCCAATCTTGGCCCACTTTTCCTTGGTTTCTTTCAATTCTGCCATTTGCAATTCCAAGGCTTCTATTTATTTCATCATATTATCCATTCTCAAGCTGGTGTCTTGCTTCGTAGGTGCTGCAGTAGTTGCTTACATTGGTGCTGAGCTTGAAGCACCTGCTTCTGATGTTGTACCAGTGGGAGGGACTGTTGTGGTGGTCGTGGGAAGAGCAGCGGTAAAAATCTGAGCTGTTTGAATTGGCTGAGAGGCCAACTCTCCCTGTCTCCCCTGCAATGATGCCTCCAAGGCACTCTCTGTCTCTACCAACCTTTTATGTAAGGTTGTAAGTAAAGCTACTACATCCTGTTCCTCTTTTTGTTGTGCCACTTCTGTAGCTTGAGGATGTAATGTGGGTGACAGCTTGATTTGTCTTCTTAGAGTAGTTATGTCTTCATCCTTCTTTTTTATCAAAGCCTGCACACCCTTGGGATCAGTGGGATCATGTCCCAGATCTATGATAATCTCCTCCAAGGACTTGATTCTATTGTCCTTGGCTTGTGATGATGCTTTCTCTAACTCTAGTTGGGCAGCAGTATTGTGCAAAGAGTTTTTCAATCTGTGGGCTAACAATGTCTTATCTGCTAGAGTAGAATATACCATCTCCTCAGTCTACTTGTGCAATTCAATCTGGTCCATCGCATGGATATCCTTGGCAAACACATCCAGATTGGTTCTAATGTAATCAGCAGCTGATTGGGGTTGCTGAGTTGTAGGTCTGAAGTGACCCAGGGTCATTATTCCTTCCTGGATGTCGTAGGCTGCCATTAGCCTTTGCTAATTGGTAGGGGCCATCCTTATTAGCTGGTTGTATAGCTGTAGTCTCACTGGCTCATTCCTGGCTTTGATATCAGTGAATGATTTTTTAATATCAGAGGCCTGTCTGCCCTGTTGCCTTGTGGATGTTACTTCCACCCCCTGCTGTCTCTCTTGCTCCTGCTGAAAGGAGTTGGCCGATGTCTCCATGCTTGGGGGAATTTGTTTTTCTGTGGGCCCCTCTGGCATTTCTTCCTCCGAAAAAGGATTTAACCTTTGCCTCTTTTCTCCTTGCTGCTCTGTGGATGTCCCTCGAGGGGTCTCTTCTTGTCTATCCCTCTTCTTTGCCCTTTCCTCATTTAGAGGTGTCTGCAGCACAGGAACTTCAGTCACTTTTGCTTGAGTTGCAGGGTCTTGCCCTTGACTCTGTCCATCTGTAGAAGTAGGTCGGTCTATCATTTCTTCTTACTGTTCCAAATTTTGCACTTGCTCTTCTGAATGTTGTACTGCTTTTCCTTTATCTGTTGCTGCCGGTGGGGCACTTACTTGGGCAGTTTGCTGGGGAGCTGTGGCAGAAGAGGTGCCTTCTCCAACATGCCGAGGGGCTGTGAAAAACACTTGTCCAAAATTTTCCAAGTCAACTGCTTTTTCAAGATCTTTGATTGATTTTTCTGCTATTTCTTCCTCAAAAAATTCTTCAACTAGAGTGCCCTTTACCCACTCTTTTTGATTAGCAAATTGCTCAATTTGAGGGATAGTGCAGTGTTCATATGCTGCAAGCCTGTATTTGATTCTTCTAAGGCTTATAAAGTGATTGGGGTCATATGGTGCCCAATAAAAGCTTGTTTTTAGTAGCAGAAAATTTTTCAACATTTTGTCTGCCTCCACCCAGGCTTCTTCTCTCTTATTGAAAATGAATGGGCCCAATTGATGTTTGATTTTCAGTTGTGCCTTTTTGCTTTTGCCATAGAAATGGATCAGATCTGGGACATATTTGGGCAGTCTGTAAGGGGCCAATTCACAGCCATAAAACCTGATTACTGTGTGGTTTTGGTAAAAATACCAGTCACCAATGCTGTATCTTTTGGAAAGTTGCAGGATCTTATGCATCTCATCAGTAAGTCTGGGAGGAGGATTTGTTGATAATAAGCAGGTAGCCGGATAGACAAAAAGGTCAATGAACTCACAATATGTATATGGAGAGTAATAAACATGGTGGCAAACTGGTGACCAGAATATTACAGACCTTCGCTGCCCCTTGGCATCTAATTTTCTGAGGAAAACAGGGAAACTATCAGGCTGATAGTACATTAGCAAGTGATATATATAGGAAGTATGTTTGAACACCCTTTCTCTCTCCAGGTTCATGAATTGCTCATGAATCTTATCATCAATAAAGGTGGCATAATCATATTAGACAGCAGGGGGTTGTCCTGGAGCAAACATAGACAGCATTACTAAAACTGTCTCATACACATACTCACTGGTATTGAATCCCAAGATGCAGGATATGATATCTACCAGCATTCTTCCTGTTTCATTAAACCATACATGCAAATAAGGAGGAGGCTACTAGAATTGGCAATCTGGTTGCATGAACAACTGGGCAATTCTTGTGATCTCTGAGATGGGCAGCTTGGCACCTTGGTCCAGCAAAAGTTTCATGGAGAGAGGAACCAGAGGCTTTGTTGGCTCAAAATTGAGCATCCTGTTTATGGCTTGAGGGATGATGTGAAACAAAACAGTCCCAGATGGAGCCAAAACTGCTCTTTGAGTGGGCTCATAATTCTCACAACATTGATGGATAAGGTCAGGGAACACATTAACTTGTGGGAGATAATAGATTGGTAAATTGGACTCCCAGATAATAAGGATATCAGCATTGCTCCTGTATTTCTTTCTTAACTCACAAAAGGTTTCAATATGATATTTGTTGGTGAGTTCCACTATTTCCTTCATTTGGTAATCTCTATTAGCAAGGGCCAACCATTCCAGGTTCCTATGTGGTGCATTCAAGGGAGCAATATTTAATGTTGTGGGAGTGACCATTTTGAGGTTTATATGTGCTTATCCTTGGAAACAGGATTAGTGTAACAACAGGCTGATGAAAGAGCTTTTTCTTAAGGATTTGCAAAAGAACTATACAATGGGTCCAAATGAGGCAAGGACCTTCAAGGTCTATGGCTATTATAAAAGAGGTCACTTTGCAGAGTTTTTTAAACACTTCTCTTTTCTCTGATGAATTCACAGGGATTAAAAAGACTGTGGGGAAACTGCAGAGGGAAATGGGGATAGTTATTAGCTCAATTCTTGAAGTTTTTACAGTAGAATATGGTAAAAAGGGGACAATGTTGGGCTGTATGGAGTTTTGCCGACAACCCGAGCTTAAAAACGTTTTTTAATGGCGAATTTGCAAGTTGTCGCGGGTTCCGAGGGTTCCTGGTGAACAGAGGGTTACTGAGTGGATTCAGGCAGCATTTAGGTACGGAAATGTGCTTGGTTTGGATAGTTGCAGAGTTTTTAACCAAGAAAAATAGAGAAATTAGAAAAAAAAAGGGGTAAACAGGTATAATTTTGGGCAAATACCTAGTTTTATAGAGCCAAGGGTGTCGAGCTGGTTCAATGGCGAGCAATTGAGTCGAAGTTGCAGGCGGCAGCAGCTGGGATAGTCAAATTTGCATTCGGGCGGACAAACGACGTAAAATGGCATGCACTGGTGCTTCCAACTTGTCCAATAGAAATTAACAAAAACGGTCAAAACACATGTTTTTATGCAAATTTTGGCATATTTGGCGCTTTTGGCGCTTTTCTGTGATGACGTCAGCATGACGTCATCGGCGGGTCCCGGGTACGGCAGGGTGACGTGGCAGTTGACTGGGCCGACGACGTGGCACAGGACACGGTGGCAAGGTGGGGACGCGAGGGGGATGAGGTGGCGATGACACGGAGCAGAGACAGGTTGACGCGAAAGTGACGTGAGCGGCGACGTGGCGCTGACGTCAGGGGCGGGAAGACAGAAGGCGGTTTGTGGTTTTATCAGACCGCCTTCGATACGGAGGCGGTAAGTGTCAGAGGGGCTCCGATACAATCACATGGAGACACGCGTCTTTTGTACGGCGGAGAAACCGCTATGCTATCGGAAGCTAACTGTCGAACGTCGGGGGCGCTCCGAAATTCACCTGGGTCATCGGATCTGCAGGGCACAGATCAACGGTTGACGGGACGCGGACATGGTGGGGTGATACGGCGCGGGGACCCGCCCGTATATTAACTATTATAAAATATACCGCGGGGGAAAACTTAGGTTATGTGGGTTTTTATATGGGTTTGTAAGTGGGCGCCGGTGGTTATTAATTTGATCGAATATCAAATTAATCCCAAATAAAATGTATGCGCGGAAGATATTGCTATAAGGTTTATGTGTGAGAGGGGGGGTTTAATTTGACCGAATGTTAAATTAACCCCGGGTTTGGACTCGGAAGGGCTAATAGTAGTCCCAAATAGACTATTATTTCCCAAGGCTTATGTTATATGGCTATAGTGCCAAGGGGTGGGAATATTTATTATTTTTGGGTTTTTAATATGCTTTTTAGTAGAAATAGGGACAGGGAAGTAGTTTCTAGGGAGCTATATAATAGAATTAGGGGTTAATATGAGTTTATGGATTGAAACTGAATGGATGAATGCTAAGTCCATGGTATGAAAACTTAGACATAAGAAGATGAAAGGAGTATAAAATGATTTTTACACAAGAAATGTGGCTTCTTTTTATTGAAGAAAGTCAAAGCTTGACTTAGTATTTTTACAAAAATGAAGTGAAAACAAGACTTGTTGGGCAGATCCCAAGGTCCTTCAGGGGATGTTAGTGAGTGATTTATGGGGGAAAGAGGGGAATTAGACATGCTTCCATAGTTCTGCCACCAAACAACTGCTTTGATATTCCTTTCATTGATGAGATAAGCTCTGATTGATAATGTACCAGGTGTTCCAAACCTTGCCTCTGCAACCTCCAACTACTTACCCAACCTAATACACCTAACATTTTTTCTTTCTTTTGCATGGGTGCACTTAGACTTGTAGACCCTGATTATTCTCTTTTCTTTTGACTGCCCTCCTATCTAAATCTACCCTTATCTCTTCCAAGGGCCCAGATTAAGCAGTTGGGCTCCTTAATTTCTCTACTTAGCTAGTGATCTGCCAAGCTTGAGCTGTTTGGACAGATATTCATTCTCTAGTCTAGAACAAGCAATTTAAAATATGGCATGGTCCAGATTGAACTGTTGGGCCATCCATCAAGCTAGCAATGGCAATTTGGCTAGCCACTTTCATGGTCTTTCTTTGGGGTTCATTTTTATCATTTTTTCTGACCAACTGATTTTTCTTGCCCTTTGATTTTTCTTTTAGGGCATACCCTCTTTACATTTTTTAACTTTCTCTAATTCTTTTACAAAATATGGAACCTTTGCAGCATGAAAAGATGAACATATTTGGCATTTCCTAGGTCAATCATGAAAAATGAAACCTATTGATATAGGAACCTAATAGTGGCTCCACTTGGGGATGGCCTTTCCTTGTGAAAGGCCAAGAACAACAGGTCAGATTGCCTTGTTTTTTAACTATTGTTGTAGCCTGAAATTTCTTTGCCTTGGAGACCACTGATCTGAATCTTTCTACCCTGTATGCAGTCCTTATGAGCTGATCTGTCTTTACTGGTTTCTCTGAATATTTATCATCATCTTCATAGTTGCCAAGTCTTGCTCTTGATTTCCAATGATAGACTCAAAACATATATCAAAAATGGTGCAGTTCCCTGTTTTTCCTCAAAATTTGCTGCACTTGTCTCCTTATCTAACTGCTGTAAATGAAAATGCTGGAATTACAAATATTTATGTACAATATACAACAGTGTTATGCTGATTGCCTGGAATCAAAATAATGCTTGAGCATTCGCCCCTTGACTGGGCCTTCTTCAGTATTTGAGCCATCCAAACTCTTCAGAAAATATGTGTTGTTACCTTGTACAGCATGAATGACATAAGGCCCTTTCCAAAGAAAATCAAATTTGCCATGTTTCCCTTTGTCCTCCCTCCTAGAATCCCATCTCAACACTTTGTTTCCTATAAAGAAGTCTTCAGCCTTGGTTCTTTTGTCAAAGATATTTTTGAGTTTATCTTATAGAATCTGGGTTCTCTGATACATTTCTTCTCTTGTTTGCTGCAAATGTATAGTCTGGTTGATCCTTCTTTGAATATCATTGGGCTCTACCTGTATTTCTTATAGTAGCTTGATCACAGGGATTCCAAAAGATGAAGGGAACTTTGCCTCCATTCCATAAACCAGCTCATATGGACTTGTACCAATGGATCTTTTAGTGGTCAATCTGTCTGCCCATAGTGCATTTACCAACTTCTTATGCCAATTCTTTTTGTTTTCCTCCAAGACCTTTTTGATGATGTTGATAAGGCTTTTGTTGGAGGACTCAGCTAGGCCATTGCCTTGTGGGTAATAGGCTATGGAATGGCCCAAGGTCATGTGGTATTTATGGCAAAAGTTGATCATTTTTTTGGATTTGAAAGTAGCAGCATTGTCTGTAATAATTTTATCTGGATAGCCAAACCTGGACAAGATGTTGGTTTCTAAAAATTGGATAATAATGGAGTCATTGGCTTGCCTACAAGGGATGGCTTCTATCCATTTGGTAAAGTAGTCTGTAGCAATCAAAATCCACCTATGTTGGCCAGAGGATGAAGGGTGGATTTCACCAATGAAGTCTAAACCCCACTGCTGAAATGGTCTTTCAGTTGAGATAGGTTTGAGTGGTAGAGGTAACAGTTTTCTTTTGCCTTCAAAGATTTGGCACTTGTGGCAACACATTACAAATTTTTTCACATCAGCAAATAAGGAGGGCCAATAAAATCCAGCCCTTAGGATTTTATCAGCTGTTGATTTCCAGTATAAGTGTCCTCCACAGTCACTTGCATGAAATTCCTTGAGGACATTGTCAGTTTCATCCAATGTTAGGCAATTAAGTAAAATTCCTTCATGATTTTTCCAAAACAAAGCATTGTCTATGATACAAAACTTTGATGCTTTCATTTTCAAGAATCTTTTCTTAGTTCTGGACAACCCTGGAGGAGCTTGCAGGTTTAACAATACAAAACATATATCAGCATACCAGGGAGATTGCAAAAAGGCTTGATTGATCTGTGGAGTCGCCATCTCCTGTTCGTTGTCCAGTTCATTGATGTCAAGGGCTTGGAAATTGGTTTCAGTCATTAGTTTGGCTAACCCTTGTCCTTTTATTAGTTTTGTAGGCTTGATTTCAATGTCATATTCTAGGATATTGGCAATCCATTTGCCCCTTTTGCCTTCAATTCCTTCTTGTGTTAAAATGTCCTTAACCACAGCATTTGGGACATAGGCAATCACATGAGAGTATAAAATGTAGATTCTAAAATCTTTGATGGCCTTTACCAGGGCATAAGCTTGCTTTTCCATAATCTGATATTTTAAGGGAGCATCTCTAAGGGCTTTGCTGAAAAATGCAATGGGCTTCTCACACCCTTGGTCATCTTTTTGCAATAGGACAGCAGCAATTGTATGCTCAGAGGCAAAGGAAAAAATGATGAAATCTCTGTCAAACCTGGGACTTGTGAGGACTGGTGTATTTGTCAAAGCTCTTTTGATGTCCTCAAAGGCTTGTTTGGCTTCCATGGTCCACTTGACTTTAGAGTCTTTCTTCAGCATATTGTTCAGTAGTCTTATGAGCTCGGCCAAATTAGGAATGAATCTTCTCAAGAAGTTAATCTTCCCTAAAAAGGCTTGTAGTTCTTTGATGTTTCTTGGATGAGGCACTTGTAGGATAGCTTGAATTCTATCCGGGTCGATCCTAATGCCATCTTTTGAAATGATGTGACCTAGGAGCTTGCCCTCTTGTAGGCCAAACAGTGATTTCTTTGGGTTTAAAGATATGCCATACTTTCTGCAAATTAGGAACACCTGTCTTAAATGTTCCAAGTGTTCTTGGTCTGATTTTGAAAAGGCAGTGAGATCATCAAGGTAGACTACTAGGAAATCATGGATCTCTTTGGCAAAGGCTATGTCCATTGCTCTCTGAAAAGTGGCCCCTGCATTTTTAAGCCCAAAAGGTATTTTGACATATTTAAAGGTTCCCCAAGGTGTTGTAAAGGAAGTTTTTTCTTGATCATCCAGGTGTACTAAGATCTGATTGAATCCTGAGAATCCATCTAACAATGAGATCCTAGTGGCTCCCACTACCCTTTGTAGGATATGGTCCATTTTTGGTAAGGGATAATGGTCTTTGAAAGAGACTTTGTTCAAGTTTCTTAGGTCAACACACAGCCTAATCTCTCCCGTTTTCTTCCTAGTAGGCACTAGATTTGAAATCCACTCTGAGAACCTAATTGGAGCAATGATCCCAGCTTCGTACATTCGTTTAACTTCTTTTTCAATTAGGGGAAGGAGGACAGGGTTGACCCTTCTAAGCTTCTGTTTAAAAGGCCTTTGATTTTCTTTCAAGGGTATAGTATGTTGTATTTCTGAGGTATCATAAGATTTGAGGTCTTCATAACCCCAAGCAAATACATCTTGGAATTCCTTAAACAAGTCAATGTATTTCAGTTTCTGATCAACAGGCAAAGCTTTGGAGAGTTTTACCATTTTGGGATTTTCTGTGGTTCCAATGTTGCAGTCCTCAATTTCAGCATTTAGTGGTTGCATTTTTGGCTTCCTAGAAATATCATTTGAATCGAATAAATCCTCCAAAGGAGTCAAGCCTGTGGGCAGAAAATTGTCTTTTAAATCAATTACTTCAGCTTCTGCTTCAGCTATTTCATCAAAATCTGTTTGCTTCAGTTGTTGTACATTTTTATCATTAAAGGTAGTAGGATGCAAAATCAGATTTGCTGTTTCAGCTGATATATTCTGCTTAATTCTGTATGTCTGTTGTTGATCATCCATAGTGCTAGTGTCAATGTTTATGCTGGAAAACTCTTCCTTCAAAGTCAGGAAGTTGTTTATCTGTGTGTCACTTTCAAAGACTTGCCAATTTTTGACATTATCTGGGACAGCAGGCCTATGTTTGATTTCAGCTGTGAAATGGTGGTTGGGTTCAAAGGGTAGCTTACATGTGCTGGCAAAAGTTTCCAAGCTATGTGCATGTAAATTATGCTTTCTTGAGATTTTGGTGAGCTGAAATTCTAAGAAAGTGTTAAGTATTTCAATGGCTGCACCTCTATAAGCCCTCAACCTAAGATCATTTGTGACAAAATTTCCCTTCATCTGCTGTATGATCAGATCTGAATCCCCTAAAATTGAGACTTTGGTTGCACCTAGGTTTTTGATGAGTTTGAGACCTAACAAAAGGGCTTCGTACTCGGCCATATTGTTTGTGCATCTGAAGTTTAATCTGTATGCATGACCTTCAGCCTGGTCATTTTGCATGTTGTGTACCTAGACCCCTGCCCCTGCTCCTAGTTTGTTGACTGAGCCATCAAACTCTAAATACCATAAGATTTCATGGTCAAGGTTTGCATTAAGAGTTTTAGAAAGTTGCACCATGGGGAGATTCGGTTCTTGTAAGTCATTTGATGTGTCATTTTTCTTTATTGCATTAGTCATATTGATAGTTTTTTGATCTGGATCAGCAGATTGTTCATTCATACTCTCTGGTTGTGCTGTTATCAGGAGTTTGGCATCAGTTTTGGTGCACATGTCAGCATTATACAAAATGAATGAATCCATGTCGGAGTGTATTGAATAAATGGGGAAGTTTTGGGGCTTTTCTTGACTACTCACCACATATTTCATTAGTGTTTCATGGTACAATCTCTTTGGCTGTCCAAAGACTGAAATAGTGGCATAGGACATGTCCAACTGCAAGGATCCTTGGAGTTTGGCCCCCCATGATCTGGATAAAAGCATGCCATATTTGGGTGGAATATCAGCTACCACCACATCCATCAGAATTGTTTTGGTTGGGTATTGGACCAGGGAAACACACAAATCTTTAATTAGGCCTAGACACCTGACTTGGCTGGAATCAAACGAGAACAAATCTTTGTATGGTCTTGTGATATCTAGGTCTAGCTTTTCCATCACAGATTTAGGCATTAGGTTGTGTGAAGCTCCTGAATCAAACATTGCATTGTGTAACACCTTGTCATGAATGTTTAAACTGACATAAAAAGGTGGAATTCCTCCATTTGCTGTCTTTCCGTTAAACTCAGGACCAAAAAGTAATTCAGGTTGATCATCTAGAACATTTACAACATCCTTATTGTCTGATATTTGGAGTGACCTATTGATTTTCTATCTGTATACTTCATGTTTGGCGAGCTCAGAGAGAGGAATAGCTATCTTTAGCTTACCTGTTTCTATTTCCAAGTTGAAGGGTTTTTCTATGAGTCTTTGTATTATGGGCAGTGGATTTTTCCTTTTCCGCTGAATTTTCAGTGACCTTTTCTTCATCATGGGTATGATTTTGAATTGAATCTGTTTTGAATTTATTTTCAGGAATGTTGTTTGAACTTGCTTTTGAGGGGAGGGATGAGGATGGCTGATTTTTAGAGGGCTGTACATCTGATATATCCTCCACAGTGACTTCTCTTGGGTGTGGGTCTATTTTATCAGAGGATTCTGGGAGAACAACTTTGTCTTTTGTCTTTTTTGGTTGTTTATTATCCTTTGGTTTGATAGGTTCAGGCACATCTATGGTTCTACTCCTTAGTTTATACTGTTTATGTACCTCATAAACTGTTGCATCATAGCCTTCCCTAAAGTCAAATGACTCTCCTGATTTTGTTTGAAATCGATTGCAATTATGGGCTTCTTGATCCTCTTGTGTTAGACAGACCTGATGTTCACTGTCCAAACCCATTAAGTTGATGTGAGGGTCCTCGGTTGGTTCATTAGATGTTGAGGCTTCAACATAGTTTTCTTGAAAAGGAGGTCTAATGTTTTGGTCAGGACCAAGCCTTCCAACATTTGAATTTTGATTCTTCCTAAAGTTTGGGTTTCTAGCAGTACTTGGTTGACCTTCCCATGATGACTTTCTCTCAATGGTTTCCACCCTATCCCCAAGTCTGTCCATATCTTTGATGATTGCATCCAGTTTTTGTTCAAATGCTGAAGGTTCTTCCTTGAAAGTAGTTATTCTTTCATCCCTTGCCCTATTTCTTTTAGCAATTAGGTTTTCCTCTACACTAACAGCTATATTATGCATGTCTACTAAGGTCGGAGGGGCTCTTTCCCTCAGTTGATATGCCATGTCAGAGTCAAATCCATCAGGGAATTTGATTAAGGCTAAATCAGGTGGAGGTCTAAGGTTATGAGGAATGGCATTGTAAACATTGTTAAATCTTGCACAATAATCTAGGACAGTTTCTTGTGGGCCTCTTTTTATAGCGTCATACTCCAATAAAATGTGCAGTGGATCTTTTTTCTTTTCCCATCTGTTGAGAAATGTTTGGTAAAGGGCATCCGGATTGGCTATGGAATTTGCAGCAAGTGCCCTAAACCAAGTTCTTACTTCACCGGTTAAACTTTGGACAAAAATTTTCATTCTCACATCATCATCATCTATCTCATAATTCTCAAAGTAGTCTTGGATTTTCTTTGTATGCTGTAAGGCAGTATATGTACCGGTACCATCAAAATAAGTGATCTTACTTTGGTAATCCTGAGGCATAGCCCCGAGATTTGCAGGTAACTGCAAAGGGGCATATCTATTTGCCATATTTACAGGAACAAATGGAACAACAGGAAGAAATGGGACAGCTGGAACAGCAGTAACGGTGGTAGAAATATGGGTAGTATATGGTGGTGTAGAGAAGGCGCTTTGAGAAGTGGATGAGGAAGAAGGAGAAGAAGGAGTTATGTGAGGACGGACTGAAGGTTTAGCAGGGGTTGGAATATAACTTTGTTGAACTGCTTCAGGGCTAGAATCAGCAAGAACTTCTTGTTACTCTTGTTTCCTAAGAATCTTTGGGATTAAAATAGGATTGTCAAAAACAGCTGGAGTATCTGGGTCAGGATTTGACCTGGTATAACGAGTTTTCTTCTTTGGAGCCAGCTTCCAAATTTGTTTTTGGTAATTTTCTGGGAGAACTTCCAATTTTAGGAAGGAACTGATCAAATTTTTTAGAACAGTTGTTTAAAGATTAAAACTAGAATGAAGATTGACTGAAGTAGCTTTTATTTAATCCTGTAAATGCAAAGCAAGAACAGTTTCAAAGGCTTCCTGGCTGACATTCAGGCTTCATCTGTAGTTTGAAGGAACAGACAGCAATTGAAAAATTGGTTCTTCCCCAATGGAGTCGCCAATGATGTTATTGCTCAGGTTGTTTCCTTTGACTCCCAAGGGAATACGGCCGAGGTAACCACTAACCAATCTTTTAGCTACAGGTCCTAGCCTACCTGCAACCAGAGAGGGATCTCTCTTTATGATTTAACTTTGTTTTGGTGTAATTTTAGGCTAGTTATAATGTGCAGGATTTTGTTTTGAGTTTGGTTGGATGATGGTTTCAAATAGATCTGATATGCAGCTCTCAGAATAGCTTAAACCATTGGGCAATGGAGTCAATGACTGTGTACTGCTGAAAGTGCTTGTTGGGAAAGAGGTAGTACTACAGAGCCAGATAGGTATCCATGAAACAAATCTTCAAATTTAGGAATCGATGGCATGGAATCAGGGAATGAAAGGCAGTCAAGGATCTTTCACTATGCTGATAGAGGGAAAGGTGAGAATATTATCTAGGAGCAGTTAAGAATTCCTAAACAGCATTCATAATGAAAGAATCAGTGCAAATATGAGCAATTAAGAATTCATATTCATGACCAATTCTGCAGAAAACATAATTAGAAACAGAGATTGAGCAAAGGGTGTATTTAAACAAGTCCTAAGCTATTCTTTTTCTCTGTTGCTGAGATCATGAAACATATATGTGAATTTAGCAAACATAGGAAAGAAAAAACATGGTTTAGAAAGACTTATTGTTTCATTAAACAACACAGGAATCCTGTAGCAAAACGCAGCTCATCACATTCACATCCAGATAGTGCAGAAATCATAAACTCCATCAGCTCTTTGTATTAGGAAATCTGAAAGTTACAGCACAGCTCTTAGAGTGAAAATCATCAACCAACCCCAAATACATTCTATGGGGAGGTATATATACAAAAATATGATACAAAATATCTAGATGATGAGTCTTCATGTAATAAATTACATCACCAACTCTTCCAAGGAAGTAAATGAAGAATTAAATACTATAGTTAATATTGGCTTGCTAGCTGTCTATTATGTCAGAGAATGTTTGACTTTCTGGGCTGAATGAGTCAGCTATCTGCCGCGCATTTATTTTGCGTGTGCTTTTCTGATGCTGTTATGCTGCCTGTTGTTGTCTTGGTCTTCATGGTCTTCATCTTTGGTGCTGGGCTACTTTACTTTTGATGAGCTGTAATTAACATTCCAATTCTGCTTTATGCTGCTTTGCTGGACCGTGCCATCTGTATATGCTGAACTGTAGTTTACAAAAAAGAATTAATACCCAAAATCACCTGAGCAACGTCTCCAACATTCCTCTCCACCAATCTTCTGTAGGTAGCTGATGTCTTTGTATCTTTATCAGTGTTTCATCAGCTTCTGTGTATCTATAAAAGTTTGGCTGTTCTTCAAAGAGATGATTTATCTCATGTGCAATATAGAATAGATTTTCTAATTTATCAAAGACAGCCTGTCCAGTTGGAGGCCCTGTATCTTCTAAAGTTCTTGAGGAAGTTGTGATTTGATTGGCATCATAATTGTTCACTCTGTTGGCATAATGCTCATGTGACAACAGTTTTCCAGCACTGGTTACTAGGCTAGGTAGCCCTCTGCTCTGTAATGCTGCGATCTTTATTCTGAAGTCATTCACCTCTACTTGCATCTCTTGGAATTTTCTCTCCAGTGTCTGCACAAAATTCCTAAGGGTTAGCACCATTTTTATTAGAAAAATAGTTTCAGTCCTCTTCCTGATTCCCAATTCGGCCAACTACCCTTTGGTGAGATGTATTCAAAAATTGGATCATTCTGTTAGCTTGCTCGGGCATGTTTCCTAGAGATGTTCTAGCCTTTTGGTTTTCAAACTGAGCCAAGCTTATCAAATCCATTTGCTCATGAATAGTTTCAATGGATTTCCATTGGTCTGTAATGGATTGGCCAATCTTGGCCCACTTTTCCTTGGTTTCTTTCAATTCTGCCATTTGCAATTCCAAGGCTTCTATTTCTTTCATCATATTATCCATTCTCAAGCTGGTGTCTTGCTCCGTAGGTGCTGCGGTAGTTGCTGACATTGGTGCTGAGCTTGAAGCACCTGCTTCTGATGTTGTACCAGTGGGAGGGACTGTTGTGGTGGTCGTGGGAGGAGCAGCTGTAAAAATCTGAGCTGTTTGAATTGGCTGAGAGGCCAACTCTCCCTGTCTCCCCTGCAATGATGCCTCCAAGGCACTCTCTGTCTCTACCAACCTTTTATGTAAGGTTGTAAGCAAAGCTACTACATCTTGTTCCTCTTTTTGTTGTGCCACTTCTGTAGCTTGAGGATGTAATGTGGTTGACAGCTTGATTTGTCTTCTTAGAGCAGCTATGTCTTCATCCTTCTTTTTTATGAAAGCCTGCACACCCTTGGGATCAGTGGGATCATGTCCCAACTCTATGATAATCTCCTCCAAGGACTTGATTCTATTGTCCTTGGCCTGTGATGAAGCTTTCTTTAACTCTAGTTGGGCAGCAGTATTGTGCAAAGAGTTTTGCAATCTGTGGGCTAACAATGTCTTATCTGCTAGAGTAGAATATACCATCTCCCCAGTCTACTTATGCAATTCAATCTGGTCCATCGGATGGATATCCTTGGCAAACACTTCCAAATTGGTTCTAATGTAATTAGCAGCTGATTGGGGTTGCTGAGTTGTAGGTCTGAAGTGACCGAGGGTCATTCTTCCTTCCTGGATGTCGTAGGCTGCCATTAGCCTTTGCTGATTGGTAGGGGCCATCCTTATTAGCTGGTCGTACAGCTGTAGTCTCACTGGCTCATTCCTGACTTTGATATCAGTGAATGCTTTTTTAATATCAGAGGCCTGTCTGCCCTGTTGCCTTGTGGATGTTACTTCCACCCCCTGCTGTCTCTCTTGATCCTACTGAAAGGAGCTAGCCGATGCTCCATGCTTGGGGGAATTTGTTGTTCTGTGGGCCCGTCTAGCATTTCTTCCTTCGAAAAAGGATTTAACCTTTGCCTCTTTTCTCCTTGCTACTCTGTGGATGTCCCTGGAGGGGTCTCTTCCTGTCTATCCCTCTTCTTTGCCCTTTCCTCATTTAGAGGTGTCTGCTGCACAGGAACTTCATTCACTTTTGCTTGAGTTGCAGGGTCTTGCCCTTGACTCTGTCCATCTGTAGAAGTAGGCCGGTCTGTCATTGCTTCTTGTTGTTCCAAATTTTGCACTTGCTCTTCTGAATGTTGTACTGCTTTTCCTTTATCTGTTGCTGCAGGTGGGGCACTTACTTGGGTAGTTTGCTGGGGAGCTGTGGCAGAAGAGGTGCCTTCTCCAAGATGCCGAGGGGCTGTGAAAAACACCTGTCCAAAAGATTCCAAGTCAACTGCTTTTTCAAGATCTTTGATTGATTTTTCTGCTATTTCTTCCTCAGAAAATTCTTCAACTAGAGTGCCCTTTACCCACTCTTGTTGATTAGCAAATTGCTCAATTTGAGGGATAGTGCAGTGTTCATATGCTGCAAGCCTGTATTTGATTCTTCTAAGGCTTATAAAGTGATTGGGGTCATATGGTGCCCAATAAAAGCTTGTTTTTAGTAGCAAAAAATTTTTCAACATTTTGTCTGCCTCCACCCAGGCTTCTTCTCTCTTATTGAAAATGAATGGGCCCAATTGATGTCTGATTTTCAGTTGTGCCTTTTTGCTTTTGCCATAGAAATGGATCAGATCTGCATTACCAAATTGCCAGAAGTATTCCAAGGCAAATAGTCTCATTGGGACATATTTGGGCAGTCTGTAAGGGGCCAATTCACAGCCATAAACCCTTATTACTGTGTGGTTTTGGTAAAAATACCAGTCACCAATGTTGTAGCTTTTGGAAAGTTGCAGGATCTTCTGTATCTCATCAGTAAGTCTGGGAGGAGGATTTGTTGATAATAAGAAGGTAGCCGGATAGACAAAAAGGTCAATGAACTCACAATATGTATATGGAGAGTAATAAACATGGTGGCAGACTGGTGACTAGAATATTACAGACCTTCGCTCCCCCTTGGCATCTAATTTTCTGAGGAAAACAGGGAAACTATCTTGCTGATAGTACATTAGCAAGTGATATATATAGGAAGTATGTTTGAACACCCTTTCTCTCTCTAGGTTCATGAATTGCTCATGAATCTTATCAGCAATAAAGGTGGCATAATCATATTGGACAGCAGGGGGCTGTCCTGGAGCAAACATAGACAGCATTACTAAAACTGTCTCATCCACATACTCACTGGTATTGAATCCCAAGATGCAAGATATGATATCTACCAGCATTCTTTCTGTTTCATTAAACCATACATGCAAATAAGGAGGAGGTTGTTGGAATTGGCAATCTAGTTGCATGAACAGCTGGGAAATTCTTGTGATCTCTGAGCTGGGCAGCTTGGCACCTTGGTCCAGCAAAAGTTTCATGGAGAGAGGAACCAGAGGCTTTGTTGGCTCAAAATTGAGCATCCTATTTATGGCTTGAGGGGTGATGTGAAACAAAACAGTCCCAGATGGAGCCAAAACTGCTCTTTGAGTGGGCTCATAATTCTCACAACATTGATGGATAAGGTCAGGGAACACATTAACTTGTGGGAGATAATAGATTGGTAAATTGGACTCCCAGATACCAAGGATATCAGCATTTCTCCTGTATTTCTTTCTTAACTCACAAAAGGTTTCAATATGATATTTGTTGGTGAGTTCCACTGTTTCCTTCATTTGGTAATCTCTGTCAGGAAGGGCCATCCATTCCAGGTTCCTATGTGGTGCATTCAAGGGAGCAATATTTAATGCTGTGGGAGTGGCCATTTTGAGGTTTATATGTGCTTATCCTTGGAAACAGGATTAGTGTAACAACAGGCTTATGAAAGAGATTTTTTAAGGATTTGCAAAAGAGCTATACAATGGGTCCAAATGAGGCAAGGACCTTCAAGGTCTGTGGCTATTATAAAAGAGGTCACTTTGCAGAGTTTTTTAAACACTTCTCTTTTCTCTGATGAATTCACAAGGATTAAAAATATTGTGGGGAAACTGCAGAGGGAAATGGGGATAGTTCTCAGCTCAATTACTGAAGTTTTTCCAGTAGAATGTTGTAAAAAGGGGATAATGCTGGGTTGTATGGAGTTTTGCCGACAACCCGAGCTTAAAAACGTTTTTTAATGGCGAATTTGCAAGTTTTCACGGGTTCGGAGGGTTCCTAGTGAACAGAGGGTTACTGAGTGGATTTAGGCAGCATTTAGGTACAGAAATGTGCTTGGTTTGGATAGTTGCAGAGTTTTTAAGCAAGAAAAATAGAGAAATTGGCAAAAACAGGGGTAAACAGGTAGAATTTTGGGAAAATACCTGGTTTTATAGAGCTGAGGGTGTCGAGCTAGTTCAATGGCGATCAATTGAGTCGAAGTTGTAGGCAGCAGCAACTGGGATAGTCAAATTTGCATTCGGGCTGACAAACGACGTAAAATGGCATGCACTAGTGCTTCCAACTTGTCCAATAGAAATTAACAAAAACGGTCGAAACACATGTTTTTATGCAAATTTTGGCATATTTGGCACTTTTCTGTGATGACGTCAGCATGACGTCATCGGCGGGTCCCGGGTACGGTAGGGTGACGTGGCAGTTGAATGGGCCAACGATGTGGCACAGGACACGGTGGCAAGGGGGGGACGCGAGGGGGATGAGGTGGCGATGACACGAAGCAGAGACAGGTTGACGCGAAAGTGACGTGAGCGGCGACGTGGCGCTGACGTCAGGGGCGGGAAGACAGAAGGCAGTTTGTGGTTTTATCGGACCGCCTTCGATACGGAGGCGGTAAGTGTCAGAGGGGTTGTGATACAATCACATGGAGACACGCGTCTTTTGTACTGCGGAGAAACCGCTATGCTATCGGAATCTAACTATCGAACGTCGGGGGCACTCCAAAATTCACCTGGGCCGTCGGATCTGCAGGGCACAGATCAATGGTTGACGGGACACGGACATGGGGGGGTGATACGGCGCGGGGACCCGCCCGCATATTAACTATTATAAAATATATCGCGGGGGGAAACTTAGGTTATGTGGGTTTTTACATGGGTTTGTAAGTGGGTTCCGGTGGTTATTAATTTGATCGAATATCAAATTAATCCCAAATAAAATGTATGCGCAGAAGATATTGGTATAAGGTTTATGTGTGAGAGGGGGGGGTTTAATTTGACCGAATGTTAAATTAACCCCGGGTTTGGACTCGGAAGGGCTAATAGTAGTCCCAAATGGATTATTATTTCCCAAGACTTATGTTATATGGCTATAGTGCCAAGGGGTGGGAATATTTATTATTTTTGGGTTTTTAATATGCCTTTTAGTAGAAATAGGGACAGGGAAGTAGTTTCTAGGGAGCTATATAATAAAATTAGGGGTTAATATGAGTTTATGGATTGAAACTGAATGGATGAATGCTAAGTCCATGGTATGAAAACTTAGACATAAGAAGATGAAAGGAGTATAGAATGATTTTTACACAAGAAATGTGGCTTCTTTTTATTGAAGAAAGTCAAAGCTTGACTTAGTATTTTTACAAAAATGAAGTGAAAACAGGACTTGTTGGGCAGATCCCAAGGTCCTTCAGGGGATGTTAGTGAGTGATTTATGGGGGAAAGAGGGGAATTAGACATGCTTCCATAGTTCTGCCACCGAACAACTGCTTTGATATTCCTTTCATTGATGAGATAAGCTCTGATTGATAATGTAACAGGTGTTCCAAACCTTGCCTCTGCAACCTCCAACTACTTACCCAGCCTAATACACCTAACATTTTTTCTTTCTTTTGCATGGGTGCACTTAGACTTGCAGACCCTGATTATTCTCTTTTCTTTTGACTGCCCTCCTATCTAAATCTACCCTTATCTCTTCCAAGGGCCCAGATTAAGCAATTGGGCTCCTTAATTTCTCTACTTAGCTAGTGATCTGCCAAGCTTGAGCTATTTGGACAAATATTCATTCTCTCGTCTAGAACAAGCAATTTAAAATATGGCCTGGTCTAGATTGAACTAATGGGCCATCCATCAAGCTAGCAATGGCAATTTGGCTAGCCACTTTCATGGTCTTTCTTTGTGGTTCATTTTTATCATTTTTTCTGACCAACTGATTTTTCTTGCCCTTTGATTTTTCTTTTAGGGCATACCCTCTTTACATTTTTTAACTTTCTCTAATTCTTTTACAAAATATGGAACCTTTGCAGCATGAAAAGATGAACATATTTGGCATTTCCTAGGTCAATCATGAAAAATGAAACCTATTGATATAGGAACCTAACACCAGCCTTAGGAGTGCACTCCTATAACTCTTGTATATGTGTCCGAAGGGCCCCCAATGCCACCTGGTTTTCCTCCACGAACTGTTGGAGGGCCTCCACAGTGACGTCATGCACCATCTCCCCTATATCATGTAGATCCCCCTCAATGTGGGTGATCGAGTCAAAAGAAGTCTTAGAGGCTTTTGAGTTCTTTTGTTGCCCCATCTGCTCTCTCGGGCGTTGCTGCTTCAGCTGTGTGGGCGTTGTCCATGGGTCCACTCCACCTTCCTCTATTTAGAGCTCCTGTTCAGGCGAGGGCAACTTCTGGCCCTCGCACTCCTTCTTTTCTTCCTGTTTTTGTTCTGCTGCTGCCCTCATAGTGTCCCGTGCCTCTTGTGCCTTTGCTGTTGCTACCTCGTTTCTTCTCTTCTCTGCCAACTATGCCATCTGCGATTTTTCCTCCTCCTTCTTCCTTTGTGCAGCAGACTTCTCCAATTCCAATGCGGAGCTAGTTGGAGTGTGCCACTCTGGCGGCCACAACTCTAGCACGGTGAAGATGACATCGTCCGTGGCCAGGTAAGGGAGCTCATTCCATTTCTTCGCGGGGTCCTTGCGCGCCTTGATATATACGTGATGGAAGTCTGCCTTGAACTATGCGAAGCTTTGTAGACTATTATAGACAGTGGGCGATAACTGTGGCTTGTGGTTAATCCCCATTTTGATGTTCATCTCCATGAACACCTAGAATATCTTACTATCTTGGATTCTTTGCGCATCTTTGGCTACCCACAGCGAAGTGTACTTCGCTGCCTCCAGAAGATCCTTCACAATTGTGGACAACTAATTGTCCTTAGGCAATTCCCAAGCCATCAACACTATGGACAGCAGAAGCCATGCATATTGGAAAGTCTTCCCCTGTTCCTGTGCCTTGCGGAACTTCTCCATGAACTCCTTGCACAAGTACTCTTACCAGTTAAACTGGATCCCCTCTATGCACTACACGGCAAGTGCTACCACTGATGTGAGCACCTCATCCACGTGGCACTCCCGCATAACCTTGCCAACCAGTATCTGGGTCGCAACAATGACTACATTATTGTTGATACTAGAGATTGCGTACCCTCTCTTCTTCTTCTCCAACTTGATTTTTGTAAGGACCCAATTCCTACTATTACAGCCTTTGTCTATTATTAACTGACAGATCTATTTCCTCTAGATTTAAAAGTTATAAAAGGAGCTTGCTGACCTTCTTACATAGCTTTAAACATTTAACATCTTATCATTTTATCATAAGCAACATAAATTAAGGAGAACATTTCATTGATATCAACTTAACAAGAGTAGTCCATGGAGAATACCTATTCCGGTGGTTGATGATGATACCTTTGTCTTGCTGCTCCTGCTGAACGCTCCTCTTGACGGACCCAACCGGATTTACCTCCCAACCAACTAGGAAATAATCCCTAGCCTAGGAAACCTCCACAGGTTCCTTAGCCCTCCGAGCCCAAGTCCAACCAGATGTAGTGTGTGTGTCCAAATGAAAGATCCAAACCAAGATAACAATACTTCCCTCCTCTCAACAACCCAAACAACCTCCACAGGTTCCTAAGGTCTCCAAAAACACAACAAGTCCAAACAATCACAACCAACCCCCACAATCATAAGCAAGACCCCCAACTCCCCTTTTTCTTCCTTCCCCCTTCCCTTTTTATAACCTCCTTCCCTTCTCCATCTCAACCACCTCTCATTAATGTCATTAACTTCTCATCCCTCCTTACAGTTGACTTCTCTTCTCCCAAGTAAGCTAAGAGTACATTTGGAAATGTGACATGAATATAAAATTGAGAATTTAATGGGAAAGGATCATGTCTTCTCCCAAGTAAATCTGAAAAGTACATTTGGGAATGTGAGGTGAATATATATATATATATATATATATTGATAATTAAATGGAGAGGACTATGTCTTCTCCCAAGTAAATGTGAGGGCACATTGGGGAATGTGAGATGTAATTACATGGAGAGGACCATGTCTTCTCCTTAGTAAATGTGAGGGTACATTGGGGAATGTAAAATGAATATATATATATTGATAATAAGATGGAGAGGACTATGTCTTCTCCCAAGTAAATGTGAGGGTACATTGGGTAATGTGAAATGAATATATATATATATATATTGATAATGAGTTGGAGAGGACTATGTCTTCTCCCAAGTAAATGTGAGGGTACATTGGGGAATGTGAGATGAATACATATATTTTTGAAATAATGGAAGGAGACCATATCCTACCTAATATTCAATTTGAGAAGGTAAGTGGGGAATTTGAATAATGGAAATCATGAATTTTATATTATACCAATATTTCTCAATATTTTCAGATAATGTAAACATTAACAAAATTTGTAGGATAAGATTTAAGTGGGGCATTACATACACCCCTCCTTCAGAAAAATTCGTCCCGAAGTTAGAATGAAAAGATGCAAGGAGTTTGAAAGCATAGCAACCAGAGAGAGTTATAGAAATAAAATCGGATAAGTCCGACAATGACATTTCTTCCCATCAAGAGTCTCCAACTGATCTATATCCTCCTATCCACCCTGGCCTACTTCCATTCCCACCCTATCCGTCCTCTGCTACTTTATCAGTGGCAATGGCCATACTAACCACTGATAAAACCGACATGGTGGGAGTGTCGAATACATCGACCTAACTTCCCCAGCAGAAAACTGGCAATCGTCATCACACATCTAGGGGAGCGTGTCCACCACTGCCCTCCCACGATTCCAGGTTTCGGAGGATACACGGTGGGAAATGCCTCCACCCCTCCTTCAAAACTAGGGTCAACGCCCTAACACGGACCACACTACAGAGCTGGTTGGACTTGTCATCGAATAATCCAGTCAGGTCGTCTTGCCACCTGTCATTTGCATTTTACTTGTGTCATAAGAGTGCATATCAAGTAGATACCAAATGTAACAGAACAATGTACATCGTACCTTTCCTCGTTGGTCGTCTCGACCTTCCCCAATGGAATAGTAGATCTTGGTTATCATACGATTCTTTCCAATCTGTAGTTTAGTTCTCATTCATGCATATATATAACCACAAAATAGATATAGATACATGATCTTAAACATCATGTTTATTAATCCCAGTGTCCACGTGTCAATTTTTGTTGTTCATGCTGGAAATAAATCTTACATCAGATAAATCATAATTTCACTAAGTCATTGATTAGATAAATCATATCTATATAAGCCTATACGATGCAACAATAACTCTGACAAGTCATGTGCTAGATAAATTGTAACCAAGTCATACATTTGGTCATACATCCAACATTTCCATCATTAATACCAAATCCATCAATTGATTTTCACGTGTCCAACCAAATGTATATAATGTTCATAAATAACAACATGGAACTGCAAAATAGAACCTTAACATAGGTGGCTATCTACGTTAAAATGGGCATCATAAATGCTCATGTGACATCCTTATGGAACCCCTTAATAACAATTAGAGTTGAAACAGATTCAACTGTCCGTCATGGAAAATAACATTTGAACCTGGATACGCCATAAGGTGGTACCAAAACCAAAATAATGGCAAGCAATGGATTAATGCACTATCCATTCCACTAGAAGGTGCTAGTATAAGTTTTATGCATATAATTTCTTTAAAACCTTAGTGAATATGAAAGTCCCACTCTTCCAATTTGATGGTTTTTCATCTTCCAAACCCATTTAGTTAATCTTGAAAATAAAAGACTCAAAACTTCAAAAATTGTTTCCAACATGATTTTCATACTTTATTTTTTTTTTAAATTGAGAGAATGTCCTCTAAATGTCAAAAGGTTCAAATTTAATATATATATTTAATCATTGTTTACTAGTACCAAAAACAATTTCATGATATATACTACAGCTCACAATATGACTAGACAAATGAGAAATAATTAAACGAATGGAATAATTGCCTTTGCCCTACTGCTATTGGTATTTCCCCTCTAAATGACACCACATTTCTAAAGATGCCTACTCCTTTCCTAAGTGGCCAGTGACCACAAAAGTTGCGAAGAAAATTGAGAGTCCTTTTATCCAAAACTAGAGACACAATATTTTTCAAGACATTTTTATTCAACACTAGAATAAGGGTAAAAGTGTATCATAATATTTTCACTGGTCTTTTATTGACTAAATAAGCTTCCATTGTAAAATCCCAAATTCTCTACGAATTGATATTCTCATTTAATTTAAGATCATTAAAAATAACTATCACAGTAAGCCTTACACAAGTCCATAGTATTCAATCTATGTTTTCACTAGAAAATTCTACCCCACTAGACCATCTTTGTCAAGCCTCCATCTGTTATGCACCATGCAATAATTGTTGGCATCCTCTTTTCCTCAACCTTAGGTTACATCATGTCAGCACTTTTTTCTTTGGATTGTTTGCCTGCTAGTTTTATTGTTTTTCCTTGTTACCTGTGCCTATTCATTATTAACTAATTTCTTGATCACTTTCTATATTTATTTGTCTTAATAAACAAACAACATGACAAAGCATACTTAGTTACAAGACTAGGCTTAATATGGATGGATTAGAAGAAACCATTACATTGAATCTCACCATGCTAGATTGATGCATTCTAGCGAAAATCGATTTTTGGAAAAGTTCAATTCAATTAAGAACACTTTAACCAATTAACCATGCCTTAAAAAAAAAACTATCAAATGGTAAGGATAGTACTAGATCACTTAGGTAAAACTCTTGGCATGTTTTGGGCTTCGTAGTAACTCAAACCACTCTATACTATATCCCTATGTTTAAAGTAGAGGGTATTTAAATGTGTTATAGAAATTTTTGTGCCTTACAGCATGAAGCATGAAATGTCCATAATCTAAGGGATCCAAAGTCCCTAAACATGTTGTTCCTACCCCTAGAGGAACAAGGTCAGCAAACCACAGTACTGAATAATAGTTCTCCACCTGAAAACACTCAAAAACAAGGCAATTCTGGATCATGTCAACTGCTCCACTGAGCATCTGCGTTGAATGTCAACTGCTCCACTGTCTACCTGCGCTGAATGTCAACTGCAAAGAAGGCTACCTGCGTTGGGCGAGTTGGGACAAGTGGCACAGTCATTCCTCAAGGTGTCAATGCCCAGGAAGCTTCCAAAATGACACTTGCATCAAGGAATTCGACTGGTGATGAGTAAGAGGGTCTAGATCTCCAAGTGGAAGCAAGAACCTCCAAGTGGACTCAAGAACTGAAGAATAACTGAAGTGGGAGAGGACACTAGTCAGCTTCATGCCAGCCTCAAGCTGACTCATCCTTTCTCCAATACTCCTATATATAGAGCTCTCTCATGAGGTCTAAGGAGGCTGGAATCTTGTGAATGTAAGGAAGTTCTGTTGGTTTGAGTTTAGAACTATTGGGTGATTTGCTTTGAAGGAGGTGAAGAGGAGATTTCTTTCTGCTGGGAGGTGATGCTGGATTGGGCCTTTTATGGTTGTATCACTGCCTGAACTTTACTTCTTCCATTAATAAAGCATTTGAGGTTCTTCTATATGCATGTATCTCAATGATGTATTGTTATACTTGTGTATTTGATTTATTCTAATCCTTGAATCAATTATGAATGTATGCTTCTTGTAGTTTCCCTCTCTTGCCATTTTGCAGGATCTTGGTGTAGCTGGGCCAGTGAAAGAGCAAGGAGCTGGGAGCAAGCAGCAAGGAGAGAAGATCGGATCAACCATTAGCGGAAGACATCGGTTAGTGGATCTCTTTCTCCCCTATTTTACTTTCATAAAGAAGAAATCTTAGATAGCTTTGCTTCGATTGTTGCTGAGGTACTATCACCCTTAGAGTGGGATAGGGTCATTCCGTATTGGATACTTTTCCCAACAACAAATTGGCGACTCCACTGGGGATCGTATCTTGTTGGTTGTTTGTGTTTTTGCTATTCATTTCCTAAACACAGGGAGTACCGAATCGAACTGCATTTGGATCTTTCAAATGAAAAGTAGAGGGCGGCTACTCTAGCTCAGTTTCTGGGCATGTTTATGATTTGAAGAGCTGATCCACAAGGACTCTGAACAGCTCTTAGTGATAGCTTTTCATCCTCCTTTTCATCCTTTAGTGTGTACTTGATTGATAGCTTCTGATTTGGCCAAAAACTGTGAATTTTTTAGCAATCTGTAACCCGGAAACTGAGAAAAACGAAAGTTTATCTCTTCATTGCAGGCACTCTGAAGGCAGTCTGCATTTCATCGCTGGTCCCGAAGGGGCTACCTGCGCTGAATGTCAAACTGACAGTGTACTACCTGCGCTGAACCAGTTTTGCCTTGTGCAACTGGGGTTCCTTGTTGTTTACTGCCCTGTTTTCATCCTTGTTTTTGCAGCCTGTTATCAGTCAATGTGCCTATCTGAAACCAACTTTCCTTGCCACTATTCCGCCTCGGTTGTATAAAGAAAATGTATTTGTTCTTTGTGTATTTCTTATATCATTTGCAGTTTCCCATAACGAAAGTGAACTAGTCTTGCTGTGGCCTCTTAGATCTAGACCTGTGATAAGTGTCGTTTTGATCTTAAGAGTTAGTTTGTTTGATGTTCATAACTGATTGAGCTTTTGCTTTCGTCATATGGTTTGAATTTATGTATTTCTAGTGTTGAAACAAGTAAATCTTAAGGTGTCTTTTGATTTTGGACAAAGCTTGTTTGCTTTCACTTGAAATTGAATTCAAAGTTATACAACAGCTTTCTTTTTGTAGTACATCAACATTAAGAAAGAGAATAGAAATACCTGCATTGTGCATGTGCATTTTGACAGCTTGTATGTTGATTTAGGGAAAAGTGCATTAGTGTGTGCTCTATGATCTGTGTGAAAAGATGATGTCTTTCTTTTCCCTCAGTAGTTAAGATTTTCAAAGTTGAAAGATTGAAAAGCTTGCTTATCATCTTAGACTGCATTTAGGAAGTTGTATTATACATCTCGTGGTGATCCATAAAGGCAAACTGCTAAACAAGATCAACTTAAAATGAATTGAATTTACATAACAACGCATTGAAACATAACGCAAACACATAGAGGTCTAAGCTAGAGACGTGTTCCGGCGTCGTTAAACGTGATATCTTAGCGTTGAGTGGTTGGGTGATTCCTCCACGGTGAAGCGATAAGTATCAATACGGACTTGTGCTCCCACATACCGTCGCATATATATTGGGAGACCCCTATAGGAACAAAGCCTTTATCCATAGGAAGCCGTGTCGGCCGCCCTACTGATCGCAATGCAGTGAACACGGCATTCACGAAGATCGACCACCCGTACCGTAAAACGTATTCTGTGGTTTTGCGAAAGGTTTGGCACACCCTCTGCCTAGAACTCCAGAGCAGTTTCTTTTGGCCTTTTTCAAACTCTATAACTGAAAAAGTCCATCCGAGCATTTGTCACTTCGGGCTCGTTAAAACATCGAAGGAGACTAGAGTCATCTTTAGCTTTTTCTCGACTCTTAAAAAGTGAAAAAGCAAGTTGTGTCTAAAGCGTCGTTATAAAATTTATTTTAAACGGAACATAATCACCTCCTATTCCTGCGTTGATCTGTAGGTTGAGAACATGGAACGCCCCAACCAAGGAATTCCACATGATGGAAATCCTAGTCCTTTCTCCTCTTGGGGAGAAGTTGGTGCGCCCCACATGGCCACATTGTCGCTTCCAGGACTGACAATTGGCCTGCCAATTTGGCTATTCTCAACCAATGTAGTTCAGAACACCATGATTCCTGAACAGTCGAGTCAACAGTTAGATCAGTCTAGAGCTGCCCACCAGCCTTCTACTTCCTATAACTCTTCCTCCAATCCCTCGTCTTCGCAAGGTAGAGCCGGCAAAAGCCAAGCTCCCATGGAGAAGAAGGAGAAGAAGAAGAGAGAGAAGAAGAAGAAGGAGCCTAAGGCGACTGGGGGCAAGCAAAAGACATCTGACAAAAATCCACACACAGCACAGACCGGGCCTAAATCGCCATGTGTCATATGTAGAGGAGACCACTTCCATAGAGATTGTCCCTGTATTCCCCGGATACTAAGGGACTGGTCCCCTCGTTTGCACAATTCGGGAGCATCAACCTCTGATAGCCATGTTGAATGCTTACCGTCAACCAGCGAAAGTGAAGGTTCAAGACAAAGAGGGGGAGCAAGATCCCCCTGCAGACTGTGTGAAGGCGATCACGCCATCCACCGTTGTCCCTTCTTAGACGAAGCGAAGAGAGTTTTGGAAGATCGTCCGGTTTCACCGTTGAGACTTCCTCCTGGATACAAAAGACTCGTGCCAAGTCCTTCATTGGTTGAGAATACAGCTGGCCCGCTCAAGTGGTCAGCTGAAGCGTCAGTCATTGAAAATGAACCTACTGAATCCAGACCGGACGAAAGTCTAAAGGTCGAAACGGCAGTTGACCCGGTTCTTCCTTCAGAAGTTTCATCGTCAAATGACACCGTCACTAAAAATTCATCTTCAAATGACACCCTCACCGAAGAGAATAAGGATGACACCATCCAGATTCTTTTCATCAACACAGACTCTGATGAGCATCAGGGCAATGCGCCCATTCCTTTATCGCAGGAAGGAACATCGTCAGGGTCATATCTGGCCGTGTATTCGGTCCCACCACCAAGCAACCTAGTTGTATCCTTTGATTGGAATCAACTAGGCAGACCCCGGTTGCCAACCAGTATACGATTCAGAATCATCGTCCAAATATACAGAATGGTAATGGCTGGCACTATCATTGATGAAGGGGCATCTGTGAGTATCCTTTCCTCTGTTTCTTGGAAAGCACTGGGTTCCCCGGCGCTTTTTCCTGAGATAAGAAATCTCTCGGGTTTCGATAAAGGAACCAGTCGACCATTAGGGATCCTCCCCAATGTGCCTGTTACATTGAAAGGGAAGACCGTTCAAATGAACGTGATGGTCGTTCAAGGACCCTTGGATTATAACCTACTCCTTGGACGAGACTATATATATTGCATGGGAGCAATAGTCTCCTCACTCTTTAGAGTAATGTGTTTTCCACACGAAGGAAGAATGGTCAAGCTCGTAGACCAAATTTCATTTCCGGGATCACGCATCGCAAATAGTCACATACCAACCCTGAATGGTCTATTCAACCAAGAAATGTCTCCACCCCCAGTCCTCCTTCCTGATGAGTGCGAGTGATTCGGAAAGATGGGACTGGAACCCAGGGGGCATGCATCCTGGTCTGCTTTGGGCAGAGAAAACCTTGGGTATAAGATAGAATTTCCGCGAGAGAATATGACTAGTCCGTACCCCGTCCGTGGATGGAAGAGGGGTTGTTCTGGAATAAGATTCTTTTGTCAAAGTTACGTGTTTGACAAAGGTCATTCACCCTTGTCTATTTCGGTAGACAGTGCCGAGGAAATGTTTCGTTTAAAAGATTAACGAAACAATCTTTGGGTAACCAGAAAGAGGCAAGCCTCCCTCAATAACACCAATGTTTTGTCTTTGAGTAGTGTTCTTCTCTTGTCGCAAGTAGCTGCTCTCTTGTCGCAAGTAGCTGTTCTCTTGCGATCTTGTGAAAGATCTTTTAAAAGTTGGGCTGACGAGAAGACAAGTATCGCGTAAGACCCGTTAAAAATAACGAGAAGACAAGTATCGTTAACATTAGACTGGCAAGACGACAGGTAGCTGTGAACACCCAAAGAAAAACAGAGGTGGGAAGGAGGAGGGGCAGCCTTGAAATTGTATTTTATACCTGGGGGCATGCAAACCTTTTAGAGTGCAAGCAAAGAGCGGTTATTTATCTGTTTTTTGGATTAGTCGTTTCCGAACTTGCATAAATAAAGGATATGGAGTAAAGCTTAGTGAAGATGAAACTCCTTAAAAAATAGAGATCTCACAGGAGACATTTCTTATCTTATGACTGGTATATCGAGCAGTTTTAGCATAAATTTCATGCTCGTTAAAAAATAAACGCAAGATCCGAGCAGTTTTAACGCGGTCTTCATGCTCGTTAAAAAATAAATAAAAGCAGTGAGCAATGTTTCCCCCAGAGTTTAAGCTCATTTTTAAATAAAAAATGAACCTATTCCGGTAAATAACCTCTGTGATCGTAAATTTATCAGCCATAAAAAGCCTTGGTCGTGTTTGCACCTGCCACCTCCACCATCATTTGGCCGATCGTTCACCTCCATATGATTGTTTACCCATTTTGAGGAACAGCTGCGAAGAGTGATTTCACCTAGCCATCCTTATGACACTGCCGTGATTGGAAAATTCCAACCTGTACCTGGAATCTGTTGCTATCCCTATTTATCACTCGTTCCTCAAAAGACGAGTCTTCTTTGAGCTCTTTTCATCTGACTCGTAAAATATGAAAAGTTTGCCGAGTTTTGGCCTTCCAGCTCGTTAAAGTGACCGGAAGAGCTATCCCTCCTCTAGATTTTAATCTTTTTGGACCTGAGGGATTATTACACAAAAAGGTCGAGCGCTTGTTTTATTCGGCTCGTTAAAGTTATCGAAAACTCATCCCTTCTGTATTGTTTTATACTTTTTCGGACTTAAGGGATTAGATGACGAAAAAGGAATTTTGGAGTTAACTTTATGTACCTTTTCAGACTCTCTAAAAATGAAAAGGACCGAGTTTTCCTTGTCGTTAGACTCGTTAAAATGATTAAATAGCGACAAACTTGTCTTTAGACGAGAACGAGTTTCCCTATCGCTAGGCTCGTTAAAACATAGCAATGGGCTTGCCCGAAGGGCAGGTTATAGAACAAGCATATGTTATCCTCCTCAAGCTTGACAAAAATAAAGAGGTACTGGTCAGAAATGACTGGGGAAAAATTGGGAGAACCTCAAAGCTTTAATGGTAGCAAGTCGCTCTTGAACATGACACTTTTCCTCCGTACCACATCGGGTTGGGTTGTTTCATTCACCGGTCTCATCACCATGGTCTCGCCAAACCATCCACATTTGGGGTAATGCTACCGATCCATCGCATCAGTGTCGTTATATGTTCAAGAGATGTTGTTCAGAAAGAGTCAACCGTGTCCCATCCACTACCATACATTATCCTTCATCCATTCATGACCGCCACCCTGAATCATATTTCACAGATTGTTTTCACCTCCATTAAAATCATTAGCTCCGTTCCGTGTCACTGATGTGGGATTCATTAAGGCCCTCCTTTGACGGATCGCTTCTTGTCGACTTCAACTCATTATCCAAGAAGTTGATCTAGGAACAACCCCTTCAGTACTTTGAAGCTTGCATGCCTCAATGGCAAGTTTCTCACTTCCGACGACAGGTATACATCAATGACCTTCGACCAGAAGATTTTGCGTGGTGTTCGACGTCAAGTCCTTTATTCACACCACGTGAATTGTACTGCAGTACCTTGAGGGTCATTATCATTATCGGTGATTCCTCTCGCGCTTGTTAACGGTTTACATCATTGACCGGTAATCAAGCGATGTCTTTCCATGTTCGACTTCAGCGCAATTTTCACATGGATCGACTTGTACTTAGAGTGAAGATCGAACGAGTTTGAAGGCCCCAGATCTAGTTTCATCCATCCAGGCTGCGATATATATTCAGGAAATATAAAGACATTTGGTGTGTACATCATTGCAGCAGATGATCATCCTACTCAAAGGATGATAATTTCAGCAGAGAATTATCAGTCTACCATCAGACGATCGTCTGTTCTATGTACCAAAATGAACTTATAAAGTTGAGCATGGGAATGCCCGCCTCGGCTAGATCATGAAAGCAGAATGAAAAATAATGTATTGTATTGTATTTTATTACAGGTCACCTCTCAGCGATTGAATGAACTTCGGATCCTCCTGATAAAGCATTTCACCCGATAAACGACCTCATACTTTAGGGGGCAACTGTTATAGACATTTTTGTGCCTTACAGCATGAAGCATGAAATGTCCATAATCTAAGGGATCCAAAGTCCCTAAACATGTTGTTCCTACCCCTAGAGGAACAAGGTCATCAAACCACAGCACTGAATAACAGTTCTCCACCTAAAAACACTCAAAAACAAGGCAATTCTGGATCATGTCAACTGCTCCACTGTCTACCTGTGCTGAATGTCAACTGCAAAGAAGGCTACCTGCGCTGGGCGAGTTGGGACAAGTGGCACAGTCATTCCTCAAGGTGTCAATGCCCAGGAAGCTTCCAAAATGACACTTGGATCAAGGAATTCGACTGGTGATGAGTAAGAGGGTCTAGATCTCCAAGTGGAAGCAAGAACCTCCAAGTGGACTCAAGAACTGACGAATAACTGAAGTGGGAGAGGATACTAGTCAGCTTCATGCCAGCCTCAAGCTGACTCATCCTTTCTCCAATACTCCTATATATAGAGCTCTCTCATGAGGTCTAAGGAGGCTGGAATCTTGTGAATGTAAGGAAGTGTTGTTGGTTTGAGTTTAGAACTATTGGGTGATTTGCTTTGAAGGAGGTGAAGAGGAGATTTCTTTCTGCTGGGAGGTGATGTTGGATTGGGCCTTTTATGGTTGTATCACTGCCTGAACTTTACTTCTTCCATTAATAAAGCATTTGAGGTTCTTCTATATGCATGTATCTCAATGATGTATTGTTATACTTGTGTATTTGATTTATTCTAATCCTTGAATCAATTATGAATGTATGCTTCTTGTAGTTTCCCTCTCTTGCCATTTTGCAGGATCTTGGTGTAGCTGGGCCAGTGAAAGAGCAAGGAGCTGGGAGCAAGCAGCAAGGAGAGAAGATCGGATCAACCATTAGCGGAAGACATCGGTTAGTGGATCTCTTTCTCCCCTATTTTACTTTCATAAAGAAGAAATCTTAGATAGCTTTGCTTCGATTGTTGCTGAGGTACTATCACCCTTAGAGTGGGATAGGGTCATTCCGTATTGGATACTTTTCCCAACAACAAAATGACACGTGCTAGTTAACGGAAGTCATGAGCATTACAACCATAAACTAAATTTAGGTCTTTGTTGTGACATCCTCACTATATTACAGATCTGGTGTCTCCATTTATAGGTTCCAAGAAGCTTAACAACCTCATCTGCTTATTTCTATAATCATTCATCTACAGAAAGCATGCAATGTTAAGATTAAAATTTGTACAAAGATAAAGCTTATAATGGATTTGGTGGGCTTAATGGTTAAGAACATGTATTTCCTTGTAAGAGGTCATAGATTCAAATCTAGAGGGGAGTAGAGAAGGTAAACCTCCACAGACTTTAGTAGTCAAATCACTGCAAGGAGGTGGATCCCTTGTTCCAGAAACAAGGGGTCTCATACCCCAATTTCGTGTTTGGCTTGGCCATGACCTTTATTATTATTATTATTATTATTATTATTATTATTATTATTATTATTCAAAGGGAGAATCTAGCTCTGTTTGTAAAAAGTATTTGGCGCGAGCATAACATCAACATAGAACCAACTTGTAGTAGAAGTATGTTGAAGATCTGTTTTAATATAAAGCCTCTTTCTCACTTTTGAAGCCATGAAGGTACGAGGGAAACAATCTTCAAATGTAATGACGCTGGGATAATCACAAAGGACTCCTAGCTTCTTTGGAGATGAGCCTAAGTGTGTTGGGTCAACAAGTCATGCTATATATGGGAGCCTTTAAATGTAAAGAATCTGGAAAAACTATAAAAGACTCCCTAACTTCTTTGAAGATCGGCCTTAGACGATTGGGTCAATATAACATACCATTTACAGGAGACTCCTCAGATCCGAAGATGTGTCCAAGCCTAGGTGATATCCCCTAACTGTAGTCGTTTCAGTCTAGCCAACAAAAGAGAAAATTATTTTCATGACATGAAGACAGTTAGTCACTTGAAGATGGTTGTTTGGAGAACAACTTGAAGAAAAATATAATCTTGTAAGGATATTGTCACCATGCAAGAAATGTCCAATGATGAGATTAATTAACTGGAAGACAACTGCTCCCATGGTGATGGAGGATTGAACTAGAATTTGTCAAAAACAATCAATAAAAATCAATAATATTCAAAATTGCAAGAATGCGAGCACGCTCTTATAGATACTAACACTTAACAGAGTTCAGTAGAAATTGAACTACTTTTAGCTCCAATTCCCTTAGAGAAAGAAGAACCGAGAGACTCTAGAGTCTGGAAAGCACGATTGGGCCCCAAAGAAACAATTTATTTTCTGTCATGGACTATTACTAGCAACATAAACCTGACAGCAGAAACAGAATGAAGTCCCATCCGTTAACTAGGGAGGCCAAACACTATATCAGCTAATAATGTTGCCTGGAGTAAAATGCTTGGCAATGAATCTCTACATATCCATCCAATTTGTATGTAGCTTTGGCTGTACTCAGGTTCTTTATTTAGCTTTTATGGTCTATCACGTGCAAGTTTCCAAGTGCTATTTTGCATATTAAGTTTCTTCCTGCTCTAGAAAACTAGAAAATTGTTTGTGTCTGAATCCCTTTCATTAACAAGGCACACTTTACAGTCGCTACTGCAATATGATTTAATCTTAAACATAAAAGGAGGCAATGAACTATCTATATGAATGATCACTGATATCCCTCATGTCAGAAAGTTGCAAAAAGGGACTATAAAGAGGAACAAATGTGGCCCCCTGAGCTTGATAACAGGCCAAGGAAAAAGGATAGAACTGTGCTCCCACTCTAAATCTCGGCAGTTCTTCAGCAAAGGATAAGCATATTGCAGAGGGCAACATTCCACAAAGTTACAAACTCGTGATTGGACTGCACATCAAAAGGATAAGGATATAAAAAAAAATGGCTCATAAACTATAACCTAATAAGGATAAGAATATTGCAGAGGGCAACAATCTACATGTCGAGAAGAATGTACATCATCATTGTCCCCGAAGCAATGGATGGATCTCAGTTAAAGGCTCAGAAACAATAACCTGCAAGGATAAGCAGATGAAAGAGGGAAAGGATCTACACAGACATCAGTGTAAAGTAAATCATCAGAGGCTCTGAAGCATATGACAAAGATCAGGTAAAGGGTCCAAAACCATACACCAATACAGATCAAGCAAGCTGTAGAGAACAACACCCTACATCACCATAAGTAGAACATACATTATTGACGTTCCGGAGGCAGAGGATGGACATCAACAAAAGATTAAAATACAGTAACCTGATATTTATGCAGGTAGTCATAAACAGACACAGACCACACAGGGAAATAAAGTCCATTGAAGAATAAGCTTCTGAATTCAGTTTGTCTAAAGTGATGCTTTTTGCAAGTTTCTGGGCCAAATTTTTTTTTTTTTTTTGCCATGACCACTGTATCCATTGATGATCATGACAATTAAACCAGAACTTGCTACCACACTATACATCTTCATGAGCATGTCTGACTAATGGATATGGGTCAGACAACAGTTTTTCCACCATTAGGAAACAACATCATAGTAATTGTGACTACATCTCCATCCTATTACCAACAAGCCACAAAATTGAAACGTGTTTCTAAAACAGAGATCACAACTGATGATAAATACTATGATATGCAATTTTAATTACAAATAAACCAGCAGATACTAAAAACCATTTCACCAGTTATGGAAACGAGTTAGGCCACGATTTTTGTTTTGATTTTGAGTTAGTAAAGTTTAGGGCTCAAGACTGCTCTGTCATTTTATTCTGCCAAGTGATAGTGATCTGCACTATTGCTGATATTTTGGGTTTGAAGCACTGATCTGATGCAATGCTGTTGGCAAACACTTTACCCAGAAAGCATTGAGTCTGCAAGGCTGTAACCTTGAATTTGGGCCTCAACTAGCCAATTCAAACTATGCTCAAGATGAAAGAATCTTAACAACTTTAGGTTGCGTACAGAGAGTATGCAGATTGAAGCTGACTATCAGATTTTCTGGGGTAAAGTGCTGCATATTAGAGCACATTGATTTTAATGGCACAGTAGAGTAGGCACAGAGTTGTGGTGTTGGAGAAACAAGTTACCTTGGCCGTTTTTACAATGGATCAACACTGTTGAATTTACAATTGATCAACATTATTGCATTTAGATACTATTTTGCGAAGAAAAGTTTGGAAGAGAAGGATTGATTCATAAATCCATCAACTCCTTGGGCCGACATTTGGTATGCATTCATACTCATGTACATTATTGCAATTGCCATCCAAAATGAAGGAGATCTATAATCAACCTATGCCGCAATTTCAACGCTTCATGAAATGCATTATTTGAACGACATTTAGTTTATCACGCTAACAAAGGCTTGTATGCATGAGAACATGCTAGAAATAATCACATGCACTTGGGCAGATCAACTTCCATTTTTATGAGAATTGGTTGAGCCACTCCAAATGCATATGGCTATGCTCCTGCGTTGGTTTGGTCACCTACCACATTAAATTTGCAAGGGGCAGACAGACTGTCTAGGCAAGCTGTTGTTGACACTAAATAGCTTTTTACATTTTCTTTCTTTTGAGATTTTGCTTTTTTGTTCCTTAGATCCAGAAGGTCCCTTCTTTATTTGCTAGTGGATGCTTTTATGCTTATTTGTGAGCACCTGCAGATTTTGAGTTCTGCTTCTAAATTGTAACAATTTCTTTGTTGGTATGGCATAGGAATTATTTCTCTTATGCGGGAAAATGTTCAATTGTATTTTTAGCATTCTCATATTAAAATTGTCATATTAGGAAAATCAATCAGTTTGATTAAGAAATTAATCATAGCACCTTCTCCCTTATGAAAGTAAGTCAGAGTACTAACATAAAAGCATCATAAAGGTGACTTTAAAACCCAGAATCTAAAGCAAAAATACCATAAGAGCACTCAAAAAATTATGAAGACATTGCAGGTTCCATTTCAGTCTTGTTCTTGATTTTATAGGGTGAATTTTCCCTGATATTGTTATGGATAAAATATTAATTGATAGTGTAAAGCTATGGTAATTAGATTTCAGATTTTTTTTTTGAAACTAAGTTGGTGTCATGAAAACTACAATGGGTTTATACCATGACATTTTCAAGAGGTTTAAAGTTTAAACCTTGACAGCCACATATGTTTAAACTTTTTACTTTGATTCTAAATTAGAGAGGGAACCTTTGGCATGCTATATGGCTGTCACGAAATTGAATTCATGTCAGAGTCAGACCTTCAATTGTGATGGAATCATTTTGAAAGCTTGAGTAGTCTGGAAATTGAGAATAGCCATACCTTCATTCCTGGTTGAGTTCACAACACTGTCACCTAAACAGGCATAAATTCCTGTGAAGTCATCTAGACCTCTAGTCACTTAACTCTTTTCCACATGCTCAATTATTGGTTTCTAAATTCCCTTCTAGTTTCAATATAGCTTCTCATAGGATGAAGTTCAGGTAAAATATATTGTACTCTGCCCACGTGTATGTTAGAAGTTTGTGCAATCACACAAAGTGATTTGTATTTATGGCCCCTTATTACTGTTGAGTAGCTGCTAAATATGCTTGACCATGCTAAGAGATATATATATATATCTATATCTATATCTATATATATATATATCTATATATCTATATATATATATATATATATATATATATATATATATATATATATATATATATATATATATATATATATATATATATATATATATATATATATATATATATATATATATTTTTTTTATTTTTTTTTTGAGCTGCAATCAAAGTCGAGGTTACCTTATATTCTAGTTTTGTTTGATTTGGTATAGCCGTGATAGAGAAGTGTTATGAATTACCAGTCATGATATGTTGTGGGCTATGCAATTGATCGTGTGCATAAACTTTTTTTTCTTTTTTTTTTTTGCATTTGCTTGTGCAGCAGTACAAATCGGGGAACAGCCAACACCAACCCCTTTATTCATGTCAGCATTAGAGCAGTATTCCCTGAGTTTCCTTGCAAGGACAGAGTATGCTTCTAATGATCCTAAGCTTGTGGTCCTCTTTGATTGAACAGAAGAATGCTCTGCAATACTGCTAGGCAAGTTAAAGCAGTGTCTATTCTTATAGTGTTTGGTAGCCTTGCCTCTATTCAGACTCCCATTCTGGAAACTCGTTGAAGGTTCTAGTTCAGGAGTAATCCTATCTTTCATAAAGCTGCTACTAGGATCAGAAACTGGTTTAAAATGTCTCCTAATTCTTTCACTATAATCCATAAAAGAAGTAATGTCATACAGGTGGAATTGAAGGTTCTACATATCAATTTTCTCCAAATATGAGTTCAATTGTAGGTTTCAAAATGGAGGGAAGCTGCCAAAACGACAAATTTAATGATGAAAGACACAGTAGTGAGAATTACATTCTTGTTCACAGAAAGATCAAATGCTTTGCATGAAAAGACAATTTGCTTGGTGTCTAGAAAGGATAGTGTTTTGGTTGTTATCACTGTTGAAGCTGGCATTTAAGTTGAAATTACAGATTTCAGAAATGATTCCTGATGGTATTTTTTTTTCTTTTGAATTAATATTGTATATGCTTGAATGCATTGTCATTTCTTTTTGATGGTATATACTACCCACACCTGGCATATTGACGTATGGGTAAGATGATGTTGTTTCTTTGGAGTTTGTGGTCCAGACCGGTACAGGTATCTGCAGCCTTTATCAATGATATTAGAGGCTGAGAAATGGTCCTTAGTACAGCCTTTGTTATCATCATCTAAATATTATTCAGGATATGGCACTTCAAGTCTAAAACAAGATGCTTTGGAACTTGACCAACTTATCAGCTACCTTATTAACAAAGAAGGATCAGAGGGTGTAGTGTTGCTTGGTCATAGTACAGGTTGTCAGGATATCGCGCACTACATGTAGTCAAATACTGCTTGTTCAAAAGCTGTGCGGGCTGCAATTTTACAGGCACCTGTTAGTGACCAGGAGTACAGAGCCACCCTTCCTGAAACTACAGATATGATTGACTTGGCAGCAAGCATGAAAAAGAAGATAAAGAGATGCATTTGATGCCTAGAGAAGCCAATCCCGATGCTCCCATAACTGCTTACAGGTACTATTCTCTTTGTGCATATATGCGCGATGATGATATGTTTAGTTCTGACCTTAGTGATGATCAACTACAACAGAGGCTGGGCCATATGTCAAATACACCATGCCAGGTGATCTTCTCCATGGGTGATGAGTATGTGCCAGAATATGTTGATAAACGACCTCTTGTCCAAAGGATTTGCAACTCAAAGTGGCTTGGGAGATCAACAAATTCTACAAATTAGGCTAAAGCAGCTACTATAGATGGACAAGAGAGGCCTATATTCACAGTGGGAAACTACAGTAGCATAGAGATGAAGGAAAGCCTGCAATGATAAACATTTGACAAAACACCAAATTTAAGAATGAACGTGTGTACTTAATAGTTAATTATGAGTTTAGAATCTAGATCATATATCCAACTTTGAAAGCCATACAGAATAGTGTGATTGGTATTGAATGCAGAGTGAGCAACGATGGTCACAGGTTCGACCCTCGACGGTGAACATGTAGGGTCTCTTTTCACTCATTTTCTTTTCCAAATTTCTCAAGATGCAACATGATACACAATGGAATCTGTTGATGAAACCTCACGAGAAGTGGAAGACGAAGAAAATCACCCCAGTTGAAACTATTAACATCCGACTTAAAGACACTTGGAATTCGCCATTTGCGAACTTTGCATAATGCCGGTGGGCTCAGAGGGGGCAAGGACTGGAGAACTGCATATGAAATGACAAAAATGATGCCAAAGAGGGCCAGGTGGCAAAGTCATCAATTTAGCATATCAGGAGGAACTAATCCTAACAATGCAATAAAGACTGAAACAAATATGCAGGTCTCTGGCAGTAAATCTTCGTACAAGGGAATGTTGGGTTGTGCTCTTCAAAAACAAAAATTTGGAGAGGCAGCTGAGTAGATATAAGAGACTTTCATAAGACGTTCTCATGTTGATGACGCCCAGAAGGCGTGTGAAACATCTAGGCAGTCAGTTTCAGAATCCCCTTTTAAGGTCCGAGCTTTGGGTGGTGGAGCCTGGTCAGGCGGAATTGGTTTTTCAAAACCATTAAAAGATTCTGAAGAAACTGTTCCGTTTACATGTAATGTAAATAGTCCCCCAACTAATGAAAATTAACCAGAGGGCAGGAGCAGAAATAATCGGCGGAAGGGTTGCACGCCCAAAAGAGCACCGTCAAACTTGCTTGGGGAAGAGATAACCGACATGCATGTACAAAGCACTAGTTTTTCACCGTTCGCAGTTAGTACAGAAGAACAGGCCATTGTTATTGGAAAGCGGTTGAAGGATGCAGTCATCCAGTGGTTCACCCAGCAAGGATGGGGCAATGCAATGCTTGCCTCTCCTTTGAAGAGGTTGAAAATTGGAACAGAAAAATGCATATTGGAAAAGGAGAATGGAAACATTAAGTTGGAAAATAGTGTAGACTCCTGTCATGTAGAACACGTATGTGATGGTAATGTCACCAACTCAACAGGTATACAATCACAAAGCCCAACCTTTTGCCATCATGTTGAGTCTGAACAGCAAAGTAAGGAAAAAAAATATTCAAAGGAATTGACTGTAGTTTTAGTTTTTTTTTTTTTTGTTAAAAAAAGACAATTTGTTATATGAATATATTTTAGGATTATAAATCCTTATGAGGGTTACACGCTCTTTATAACGAAATTTGGGGTTTAGTGGGCTTTGGGTCCAGATTTTGAACCAAGGCTCTGAAACCATGTGTAAGGACCCAATTCCTACTATTATAGCCTTTATCTATTATTAACTGACAGATCTATTTCCTCTAGATTTAAAAGTTATAAAAGGAGATTGCTGACCTTCTTACATAGCTTTAAACGTTTAACATCTTATCATTTTATCATAAGAAACATAGATTAAGGAGAACATTTCATTGATATCAACTTAACAAGAGTAGTCCATGGAGAATACCTATTCCGGTGGTTGATGATGATACCTTTGTCTTGTTGCTCCTGCTGAACGCTCCTCTTGATGGACCCAACCGGATTTACCTCCCAACCAACTAGGAAATAATCCCTAGCCCAGGAAACCTCCACAGGTTCCCTAGCCCTCCGAGCCCAAGTCCAACCAGATGTAGTGTGTGTGTCCAAATGAAAGATCCAAACCAAGATAACAATACTTCCCTCCTCTCAACAACCCAAGAAACCTCCACAGGTTCCTAAGGTCTCCAAAAACACAACAAGTCCAAACAATCACAACCAACCCCCACAATCATAAGCAAGACCCCCAACACCCCTTTTTCTTCCTTCCCCCTTCCCTTTTTATAACCTCCTTCCCTTCTCCATCTCAACCACCTCTCATTAATGTCATTAACTTCTCATCCCTCCTTACAGTTGACTTCTCTTCTCCCAAGTAAGCTAAGAGTACATTTGGAAATGTGACATGAATATAAAATTGAGAATTTAATGGGAAAGGATCATGTCTTCTCCCAAGTAAATCTGAAAAGTACATTTGGGAATGTGAGGTGAATATATATATATATTGATAATTAAATGGAGAGGACTATGTCTTCTCCCAAGTAAATGTGAGGGTACATTGGGGAATGTGAGATGTAATTACATGGAGAGGACCATGTCTTCTCCTTAGTAAATGTGAGGGTACATTGGGGAATGTAAAATGAATATATATATATTGATAATAAGATGGAGAGCACTATGTCTTCTCCCAAGTAAATGTGAGGGTACATTGGGTAATGTGAAATGAATATATATATATTGATAATGAGTTGGAGAGGACTATGTCTTCTCCCAAGTAAATGTGAGGGTACATTGGGGAATGTGAGATGAATACATATATTTTTGAAATAATGGAAGGAGACCATATCCTACCTAATATTCAATTTGAGAAGGTAAGTGGGGAATTTGAATAATGGAAATCATGAATTTTATATTAGACCAATATTTCTCAATATTTTCAGATAATGTAAACATTAACAAAATTTGTAGGATAAGATTTAAGTGGGGCATTACAATTTTTTCTTCATGGCCTCCACAATGGCCAAATCATTGCTCTTACCCTTTGAAATATCTATTGGGTCCTCCCCCTTACAAGGGAGCCAAGTAATTCTATGAATTAGGTGGTCTGTGATGGGGATGGCCTCCTCCAGCCACAAGCACCCATCATGCACTAGGCAAAGCAGCTTCCTAATGACAAAGATATTTACTGGGGCACAATGGTATTGCAGCACCCATAGTAGGTTTGACAACCCCGCTTTCTCTACTCCGCGCAACCACTTGTGTGGCTCCAGCTCTATGACTCCTGCCGCGATGTTTTTCTTCAGTCGCATGAGCTACGCGATTTCAAGTGTGGGAATTTCTCGTGGTCTGAGAGATCCTAGTCTTCAAACTTTAGACCCGTCACCCATCCCAAGTGCGCTCCTTCAAAAATGATATCATCGAGTACCAGTGGAGTCTATAGAGAGCTCTTGATCTCATCTAGGTCCTTGGGCACACTTGCCTTCTCCTTCCGCTGAGGAACATACATGGGCAGTTTGGTTAGAGGGTCCAAGGCCTCAGTTTCTTCCCCCATTTCTTCATCCTCCTCCTCTTCGACCACGATTTCCTCATTGGTTTCCAAATTAACCACTTTCCCTTTTTCTTCCATGGTCAGTTTAGTTTGCAACAGGTTCTAGGCGACATGTGTACTGGAACCATGGGCTGCTTATCTTTCTTGGATCTCGATGTGCATGGTGATTTAGGGATTTCCACAACTATCTCGATGCTCTCAGGGGCATCTCCTACTGTCATGGCCTACATGGCCTCTTCAGTGGTCATCTCTTCGATATCCCTGGCTTCTTTAGATGTTTCCATCTTGCTGTTCCACGAATCTCTCAACTACTCAAGTAGCTACTCAAACAATGCCTTCAACTCCAACAGGTCAAAGAGGTTTGGGTTCAGAAATCTCTAGGCGCATGATAGCTCAATTCTCAAATTTCCAAGTGTTGTTTGTTGGGTAGTCCTTTGCAATTTATAGTGCCTTTTGAATTCGAATTCAACCCTTCCCCCCAAATATGGTCCATTAATTCTCCCTTGGCGGCAGATTTTCCAAAATCTAGCCCATAAAGTTTGCCTTAAATGCCTGCTTCCCTCTCCATTTGGTCTCAAACCAAGCATCACATCATGAATAGTGACTATAACAGTCACTTTCTAGCCAACCCGCGCGGCAACACATCTACCCTTGCGCTGTTGCGGACCTTGTGACACTTTGCTCCTACGCGCAGTCCTGTCATTGCGCAGTTCTTGGGAAGAGTAGTTTATAGTCCCGCACCTCCTTTCAACTACCTGGAGCACTAAGATTGTGCTTCCCGTAGCTAGTCAGGTGGTTGGACCACCTATATACAGCTTCAACTGACTATCATTTACTTTTCCTGGGAAGAGTTCACCATTTGACTTTACCAACCGCATCGCGCCCTCATCTAAGGTCTCCTTAATAACATACAGACCAATCCAAGGCATCAAACTGATCAACTCTCGGCAGTAGTCCCCTAGTTCGTCAACGTAATTGAGCTCATTATTTTCTATCACCACAGTCTTTTTATCAAGAAAGTCCTTCTTTATTCCTTCCTCAAGCTTCTTGACCTCTGCTTCTTCCATGGCGCTTCTCTCCCTCAACCGAACTCTTTCATTCATGAGTTCTTGGAGCCTAAGATCACCCTGCTGGATCTCTTCATCACATCCCAAGCGTTCTTTTTCGAGCTCTTCCAACTATGTGATCCCTTCTTCCAAGGCTCCATGATCTGTCATGTCCATGGGCATTGCTATGCGCAGACTAGGCATGATATACTCCATTGGTATTACAGCATTCAACCTAGAAGGCATTTGTCCCATCAGTTTCTTGCACGTCGCCCTATAAGCCCATAGTACCATTGGTACATGCAGGTCCCAATCACTTCGCTACGCACCACATACCTTGTTCAGTGCTTCGCACACCTTGTTAAATGCTTCCGCGTGGATAACCTTCTGCGCGATCCTTCTCTCCACACTCGGTTGTTCCAACTTGAGGAGCCTTTTATGCATTTCCCCCCCAACACATGCTTATTGACCGTATTTCCCAACGCAAAGTTCATGTGCATCTGCACAGGTGGTTTGCTACATGCCTGTACCCACCTGAACAGATGCGCACGTGAACCATCCCGTCTAGTGTATTCATCAGCCAATCGCACCTTAGGCTTTCCAAACTGGGTGCGCATCATCCTCCTACATTTGCGCCAGTCGTCAAAGCTCCCTTTGTGCATACCCCACCACCTCATAGGCATAGCACTTAGTACCCAATTCAAGGCCTGGAAACATTACTTTTCTAGTACCTCCCTTTCAAACTTATCCAAGAAAGTATCTACCTCACTTAACCCATCATAAGTAGGCAGATCTCTCACTTCTGTCGATACACAGTGTAGTGATCTTATAATCATATTACAATAAAGCATGGTTACCTCGTGTAACCAGTTTTTCCATCGCTCTATCTCCTCATCCAAATCTGACGTATTGGAGCTTTCACGCTCCCATGAAATTCGTCCATCTGCGGTGGGATTTACCTAGTCTTGCTCTCACGCAATTATCTTGTAGATGTAGTCCAAATCGTCATCACTTTCATAGTCACGCACCAACTCTATATGGCGCAATCCCTTAGCAGGGTCCAAGGGTATAACGACGTGTAGAGACTTCTTCTCAAAAATCATCTTGCTTTTCTTCATATTAATCACCCCGTTCATGTCAGTGGCCCAATCAATTCCTAAGAGCGCGGGGTAAGGATTGTTGTCATCAAAAATCTCTATCACCTCGAAGTCTGCTAGAAGGCTTGCTCCCTCAATATCCACGATGATTCCCTACAATTGCCTCAGGGGTATTATATTTTGTTGGTTCTCCATTCATAGCTGAATAGGAGACCACTGTAGCGTAGGCCTCCCCATGCACTCCCATGTCTACTTTGGCAGGACATTCATGTCCAATCCTAAATCAAAATCACTTGGTCCATCTCATATTCTCCAATCTGCGTGGTTAGCCTCATTTCTCGCCCCGTCCTCATATTATTCTTTCAAATCTTATGGACTACACGCGGTTCTCGTGGCATAGTCCCAGCGCATCTGTTAATGAGTTCCTACAGAACTTTTACAACCTTGTTGTCGTGCAGTAGCTTCATGCATGTTTCGAGGAATGTCATAAGCATAGATGGGTCCATCTCCGGCTCCGGTCTATCTTTTGTTCTTGAAGTGGAGGCATCAGCGAAGCTCTTCTTAGCCTCCATAAAGGTTTCTCGAGCACGTTCCAAATCAAACTCTACATCTTTAATCGGAGCTTTACGAACCCAAGTACTATCTTCTGGTTTTTTTCCCTTATCATCTCCCATTGTGATCCCACTACGGAGCACAATTTTCACATTAGGGTCTTCCTCACGCGACTTAGACCTCATCATCTACAGGTTCTGAGTCGGGGGAGGTGGTAGTACTCCCTTGTTGTGTATCCTAGCTATCAGCGTAGGACAATCCTCTGTTTCACGATCAAACAAGGTATAGTACAAACATGATGGATGTGTTAGATTCATACAATTATGGGCATAATGTCCTGGCCCTCCGCAATTGTAGCATATCAACTGTTCGCAACCTCTTCTAGGTCCTCCTCTACTTCAGCCTCGTCCACACCCCTGAAATTTGTTTCGTGCCATCCTTGCACTCTGGTCTAGGGGTCGTGTTTCGGCCTAAACTCTATAGGTGGGAGTTCTATCCATAATCAACTCATATCTTCTACATGTGTTTTCATCATGTCCAACCAACCTACAGAAATTACAGAACAACTGCTGCATATTCTGCGTGTACTTCTGTAACAAATGGAAATTGTCTGTAGCATGCTTTCCACCTATTTGACAATTTGCGCACCACAAAGCAGGCACCATTCTAGGCCCTGCTTGCGCTTCCGATATTGACAGCATTAGTCCTCCTCTCGTGAAGTAATTTGCGAACACCAGGAAGTGGTCCTTATCATGACCCTGACCTTTGCATTTTACGCACCACACCTCTTCACGCACTTCTGATTGAGTTGTCCTATCCTATTTCAGACTCTGCATCTCAAGACATAAGTTTTCCAACTGCGCGTGGATCTGCTGAACTCTCAAGTTAGGATCCTACATTAGGGTCTCATGCAGTCTCATCTCGATCTCTAAGGCCTCTTCCTGAGTCATTAACTTCTGATGTGACAACGCGCTCCTCAGATATGGCGTTAGCGATGCTACAAACCATTTGCGGTGTTGTCCATCCGTCAGATTCATATTAGCTTTGTGAATCTTGCACTTCAGCCTCTGATCCAGCTCCCAAGGAGTCTCACCTAGTAGCATCGTGATCTCCTTGACCCAATGATCGACTGTGCTTCTGACTTCGACCTGCTAAATTCCTTATTTAGCGCAATTTGGATATCCACGATTCCCGCATTTGGATTGTCATTATAATGCTTAATATACTAGGTCAGCGCATAATCCTATAGGGTGCTAACCAATGTTGCTTTCCTGATATTATCATCTGCAACTCCCTGTGCTTCCCATACGGCTTTTACAACGAACCAAAACTAGTTTGAATCTTCACTTCCCAATCCCTTAAACACAGGCAACTTTATCATGCTTGCCATACTGAATCGCGGTGGTGGCGAAGGTGGTACGGGTGAAGATGGAGTTTATGGTGGTGACGCTGGTGGTGGTGTGGGTGGGGGTGGTATGCGCGAAATCCTCTGCCTTATCAAATGGATCGCACTTCGTGGAGAGACCTTCACGAGCTCTTCCTCGTCCCCTCGCGGAGGTGACATCAAAGGGCTATTCTATGGTCCCTTACTTCCTTCATTCCTTCAGGTTCTTCCACTTCTCGTAGCCCCGAATATCAATGTAACTACATAATCCTCTTTTCACACAGTAACATTTTAATCCAAGTATTTAGAAACTTTATGTACTTACCTCACGGTCCTTTGAGAAAGCATCGCTCTGCCTCACTATAGATGACTAAAGTGTCTAACGCGAACTCAGTAATGAATCCTCCTATAATCTGATCGAGCCAATGATCAACAGTGCGTGCGATCTTATCCTCTGATGCTTCTAATCTTCACACCGATTCTGGGGTCCACACAATAGGACCGTCGAGCTTACACCTTCCTTGGCTATCTGCTAACTTCGCAATCCACTCGTATAGCTCAATAGGGAAAGATGCGAAGAAGATTTCACGGATCTCTATGTATAGATCGCAGTATAACCAGTCTTCTTTTGTCAGTCACGGATTCTTGTTCTCCTGTGCCGCGAACTCGCAAATTTTCCTATCCAACCAACCTTCAATTTCCTTCTTAGTTGGATTCCAATGATACAACATCAGACATCTCTATGCAGATTCTGGTCCCAGCAACGGAACCATTTGTTGGCTTGATGGGGCCTGACCCAGGTTTGGGGTTAATTAGCCAAACAAATCACTACACTACTGGCCCTTTCGGCAACAGCCCATGGAGTGCGGACTTAGGTCTCACCCGGAGCAGTATGGGGGGATGTTGGAACCAAGTTTCCACACCCTTGATATGTCTGAGGGGTTAATGTAGTCCAATTTTGAATGGCTTTGCGCAGGTCACTTCGCACACTACCTTGACCTGCGAGGCCTTCGCGATCTGTTATAATGGTCTTCGCGCAACCCTAACCAAGGGTCGAGGTGCTTTCACACTGCTAAGGCAGCGATCTGCGCTATTTCCCGTTATTTACACCACGAATCTTACTTATCTTTTTATAACTGTTAGTTAACTTCGTGTAAATAGATACTTTATCTTATATTCTCTTAATCAACACAATCATATAAGTTCGTGCACCATATAAACATTGAAATTGCAATTTATACCCAATACATTCAATGCACAAAATAGGAAAAAGATACAAATAAATGATATGAAACTTCTCTTTATTACTTCTCCAAGGGTTACAGACTTGACTTTCCCTGCGCACTCAGTTGTAGGGGTCCGCGCACTCAGCTGTGGACTACTAGGCCTTTGCACACTCAGTTGTAGAGCCTTTTCCAAATCTACAACCCAAAGACTCAACTCTACACTTAGACCTTCTGCTATGCTTCTATTCCATCATCATTCCTTCGGTGATTTACAACTTAGAGCCTTGCTCTATTTATACAATCCCATGGTCTGCGAACCATGGGTAGATCTCTAAAGCTGACATTACATTACAAAAATGAGGGCAGACAACCCTATGACTCATTTACAAGCTCACACTCTGCGCCCACAAAACGTGGAGTCTTTACATCGGATTTAGTCAAAATCTAGGCTTTAAACCCCAAAACTTCCCTTGGCGGATCCTGGGCCCAACACATAACATCAACTCAAACTCAAACTTCATCTACACCTCAAACTTCAAATGCAACTCAAACTTTTCCAAACAATAAAATTGAAAAAAAAACAGTTGGCACATAAATTGAATTACCAATGCTGGTAAAGAAAAAAAAACACGCAAACCACAATTGCTAAGGATGAAATCATTCAATTAGTCAAAACTCAAATACCATTCAATATCAAAATTGAGTTAGCCAAATTGAAAATACCAATTCCCTTAACAGAGCTAGTAAAAATTGAATCATACAAAGCACAAATCACTGAAACACTAAACATAGGTGAAGGCGAGGATGTTGTAAACCTTAATGATGATCAACCTGAATTATTATTTGGTCCAAAAGTGAATGGAAAACATCAACAAGGGGGTATTCCTTGACTCTACAATAGCTTAAACGTTCATGATAAAATCATACATAATGCTATGATAGATTTAGGAGCATCTCATAACCTAATGCCTAAAGCAGTCATGGAAAGATTAAACTTAGACATCACTAGACCCTACAAGGACCTGTTTTCCTTTGATTCTAGTCAAGTCAAATGCCTAGGCTTGATAAAATATCTGTGTAACTCTAGTCCAATGCCTAGAAAAAAGTATTGTTATGGACATAGTAGTTGTTGATATCCCACCTAAATATGGTATGTTGTTATCTCGCTCATGGGGAGCAAAATTACAAGGATCTCTGCAATTAGACATGTCATATGCTACCATTTCTGTATTTGGACAACAAAGAAATATTTACAAATAAACCTTGATGAAATACATGGTAAGTAGTTTAGAAATACCACAGAATTACCCTATTTATTCCATGCATTCTGACCTGGACTCATTTATCTTGTATAATTCAGACAATGGCAAAGATGAAATCTCAAATTTAGAAGAAAAACACAAAGAACCTAATAGCGAAAACATAACACATGAGTCCCTATGGAATTTAGATTTTGATGGATCTGTGAATAGAGCAGGAGCTGGAGTATGGATCTATAACTTAGAAAATGATCATTCAGAAGGACATGCCTTCAGATTAAACTTCAAATGCACTAACAACATGACAAAATATGAAGCATTGGTGTTAGGCCTTTAGATCATAAGAAAACTTGGAGCTAAAAGAGTTTCCATCATGGGAGACTCGGAACTCATTATAAAACAAGTCAAGGGAGAGTACATTACCAATAACCCTAGACTTACCTGCCACAACAAAACTATCCTAGACTTGATAAATTGTTTCCTTGAAACTAACTTTGTTGTCATTCCAAGAAAGAAAAACATGCAACCTCATAGATTAGCCACTTTTTCCAGTACATGCAGGTTACCATTCTAGCCAAATCATCAGTACACAGCTAAGGTAAGGCATAGACCAACCATACCTGACAATTTATAGTATTGGAAAATTTTCTCACATGACAATCAAATTCGTGATTTTATGGTTTAGAAGGAGAATTTCGAAATGGTAATATAGGAACTGACTGTACATCAGATTATACCATCAATAGTGAAATAGATGTAAATGATGTAAATAAATTAGAACCAACTAAATTCACTAAATTAGAAATAGATAAACTAAAAACAATAGAAATTGAGGAATTAGTCAACGATGAATCAGAAGTTTTAAACGTCAAAGACATCTTTTTGCCAAAGGGATTAGCCCCTCTAGAAGAAATTTTTTACTTCAATAATGTAGCTCGAAAACCTAAAATGGAGCCTCTAAGATCAGATATAGAGGAATATCCTAAGCTCATAAAGATATCTAAGTCATCACCCCCAGAGGAAAAGCTGAAATACATTAGCTTGTTTAAATAATTCCAAGACATCTTTGCCTAGAGTTATGAAGACCTCAAGTCTTCTAATACCAGCATTATCCAACATAAGATCCCAATTAAAGAAGATCAGAAGCCCTTTAAATAGAAACTAAGGAGAATTAACCCTATTCTTATGCCATTAATAGAGAAAGAAGTTAAAAGGATGTACGATGCTCAGATCATAGCACCCATCAGATACTCTAATTGGGTCTCTAATTTAGTCCCCACTAGAAAGAAAATAGGAGAAATCAGACTCTGTGTTGATTTCAGAAACTTGAACAAAGTATCACTGAAGGATAACTATCCCCTCCCTAAAATGGACCACATTCTCCAGAGGGTAGTAGGGTCATCCAGAATTTCATTACTTGATGGATTCTCTGGATACAATCAAGTCCTATTCCAACCCAAAGATCAAGCAAAGACTACATTCACCACTCCCTGGGGAACTTTCATGTATTTGAAAATGCCCTTTGGATTGATGAATGCTGGAGCAACATTCCAAAGAGAAATGGACATAGCTTTTGCAAAAGAAATCCATGACTTTTTAGTCATTTACCTAGATGATATCATAGTGTTTTCCAAATCAGATAATGAACATCTAGATCATCTAAGAAGAGTATTCATAAAATGCAGAAAATTTGGCATATCCTTAAATCCTAAAAAATCACTTTTTGGATTAGAAGAAGGAAAACTCTTAGGACACATAATTTCAAAAGAGGGCATTAGAATTGATCTGCTAGAATAGAATCAATCCCTAACATCAGCCATCCTAGGAACATTAAAGAATTGCAATCATTCTTAGGTAAAATAATTTTTCTTAGAATATTCATTTCTAACTTAGCAGAACTAATTAGATATTTGAATAACATGTTGAAAAATGATTCAACACTTAAGTGGACAGTAGAGGCTAAGCAGTCTTTTGAAGCAATCAAAGAAGCCCTTACTAAAACACTTGTCCTCATAAGTCCTAATTTCAACAAAGACTTCATAATTTTTTCATTGCTTCAAAACACACTATTGCAGTAGTCTTGTTGCAAAAGAATGATGAGGGTTATGAACAACCCATCACCTTCTTCGGTAAAGATTTGAGAGATGCTACACTAAAGTATAATATAATGGAAAAACAAGCTCTTGCTTTAGTGAAACCCATAAAGGATTTCAGAGTATATATTATGTACTCTCACATAATAGCATATGTTCCAAACTCAGTTGTAAAGGACATTCTAACTCAGAATGGGCCTGATGGAAAAAGACGCAAATGGATTGCCACCATACTAGAATATGACATTGAGATCAAGCCTAAAAAATTGCTTAAAGGTCAAGGTTTATCCAAACTCATGGCTAAATAAACTGTCGAGCCTTAGACATAAATTTCATTGCTGCTATAGATGGTCAGGAAGAGATGGAAACTCCACAAACTAGTGAAGCTTTCATAGATTCACCCTGGTATGCATACATTATTTTCGTTTTACTCAACCTACAAGCTCCTCCTGGTTTATCTAGAACTAAAAGTAGATTCCTAAAGATGAAAGCAATGAAATATTGTATCTTAGACAATGTTTTATTTTGGAAAGATAATGGTGACATTTTGTTAAATTGTTTATTAAAAGATGAAGCTAACAAAGTCATGCAGGAATTTCATGTAGGGGATTGTGGGGGATACCTATATTGGAAAACAGCTACTGATAAGATTTTCAGGGCAGGTTTTTACTGGCCCACCCTTTTTGCATATGTCAGAAAATATGTGACCTCCTGTCACAAATGCCAAATATTTGAAGGCAAGAAGAAACTCTTACCATTACCCCTCAAACCTATCTCAGCAGAAATTCCTTTTCAACAATGGGGTTTAGACTTCATTGGAGAAATTTACCCACCCTCCTCAACCCAACATAAATGGATTTTGACAACCATTGATTACTTTACTAAATGGATAGAAGCCATCCCTTCTAGACAAGCCACAGATTTTGTCATCATTTCATTCCTTGAGAACAACATCCTTTCTAGATTTGGATGCCCACAAAAGCTCATCACTGATAATGTTGTTGCCTTCAAATCCAAGAAAATGATAGACTTTTGTAACCGATACCACATTGCCATTGGCCATTCCATGACTTATTACCCTCAAGGTAATAGACTTGCAGAATCCTCAAACAAAAGCCTTGTTAATATCATCAAGAAACTGTTAGAAGACAATAATAAATCTTGGAACAAAAAGTTGGTTAATTCCTTATGGGCAGACAGACTAACTACAAAAAATTCCATTGGTACATCTCCCTATCAACAAGTATATGGAATGGATGTTATTTTTCCATCCTCTTTAGGAGTACTAGTGATGAAAATGATCCAAGAACTACAGGTAGAATCAAATGATATCCAAAGGAGGATAAATCAGATAATACATTTGCAACAAACCAGGGAAGAAGTCTATGTCAAATCCCAAGTGATCCAAGATAAAATCAAAAATATTTTTGACAAGAAAACCAAAGCTGATGATTTTTACATAGGTGAAAAAGTACTCAAATGGGATTCCAGAAGAGAAGAAAAAGGTAAACATGGTAAATTTGATTTCCTATGGCAAGGCCCTTACATCATTTATGGTTACAGAGGTAACAATGCATTTTTCTTGAAGCAATTAGATGGAATAGATCTACCAGGTGGACCAGTCAATGGTAGAATGTTGAAGCATTACTTTTCCCCAGATTAACATTAGTTCATTTGTTTACTTTGCTCATTGTACATAACATTGCAAAGTTTAGATTGGATTGGATGATTACCTTTTGAGGTTGAAGCCCAAAGAGAAGGCCCTAAGCTTTGAAAGGTATAGCATCATATGTATGAATAAAGAAGATCATAGAAAAGTAGTTACAAGGCAAGCACAGTCAAAGTTTCAAAGGCTACTTGATCTAAAATAGATTTTGGATAGACTCCTAAGTCTAAGTGTTCCTCATATAGGAAAATGAAAGTCCAAGGAAGTTACTGGAAATAGCCCCATCGTAGAGATCTTTTCCTTCTGAATCTACTGCAACTTGAATGGGCTAAAATGGACTTAGGATGCAAAAGTTATCACAGAAAGAAGATGCCCTTTGTTCTTTGGAAAAAGAGGCAAAAACCCCTAAAAATGGCAAAAAACCCTTATAAAGGGAAATCACATCAGAAAAAGGCAAAAGGCCGGACTTAAGTGGAGGCGGAAGAAACCCCGATCCACCGATCCGATCAATCGGGTCGGAGACAGGCCCGCATGCGATATCGAGACAATACACTCAGCGATTATGATCATGTGATATGCCGATTACTGATGATCGGATAGGCGGATCGGCATTAGCGATGTACAAAACCCCTGGGCCATGTGCGACGCGATATGCGATAGCAATCGCGACGTGCAATCTCAACCATCGGATCGCAAAAGGAATGGACGACCAGGATTAAATTAGCGATCGGTGATTGCTGGACCCAATAGATTTCATAAGCACAATTTATAAAAGTTGAAATCCGGTAAAAGGGATTTTCTGTGTATTAACGCTTTTCGGTGTAAAAATCGAAATACATAGGAAAAATGCCCGAAGCGATAAAACGGATCTGAAGGGGAATTATAAGCCCAATTGCGTAGAATTTGAGTTCCGTAAAGGCCGATTTTAGGTGGGCCTCGAGTGGTAAATGGTATTGGGTTGGCTCCACCTGATCCCAGAGACTGGTCAACACGTGGTTGGTGGAGGAGAGAGGAAAACCACCTTTTCGGGCGGGTAACCTCCGTACTCCTAAGCCGCCCGAAAATGCATGATGACCGTTGGATCGAATATGACCCAGATCGATGGTGGGGATTGCGATAGTAGCCAAAGGCGTACTCGATGCGATATTAGGGTGGATGCGATAATAATTTGAAGTCTGATAAAAAGGATTTTGACAGGTTTTTCACAGATTTCCTGTGTATTTGGGATTTTGCCCAATATGCTTCTACAATGTGATATAATGTCTAATGGCAAACCTAATAGGGATTTTAGGGGCGATTGAATGGGATTTCAAGTCCGAAAAACACGCCCGATAGTGTATTTTCTGGAAAATGCCTGTGTAATGAAATTTTCTCCATTTTCGGGTTTTTGCCTATGAGAAGGCCCCAAAAACCGTTGTAACCACTCTTGATCATCATGCCATGCTACAAGCAAGCGTTTTTACAGGCAATGATGCATTTCAAAGCCACGAAGCCACAGAGCCAGATGGCCAGCCTAACTGATAGGGATCAAAGAAGCTGCAGAGCCACAAAGAGATGATGATACGTAGAGAAACAGCTGAGGTAGTCAAAAAGCTGGAAAAGAACCTCAAAGGAGGCAGAGAGCTCAATTGAGTAGATTGAAGTAGCAGAAGGTAGTTGCAAGAGAGAAGAGAGAGCCAAAAAGCTACTTAGCATAGCAGCTGAGGAAGCCTTTAGGGTCACTTGGAGATCAAGTGAAAAGCCAGAGCGCTGAAGGTTGTAGAAAGAAAAAGCTAGAGAGCCAAAGAAGCTAAAGCAAGAGTCAGAGCCAGAGCCAAGAGCTAGAGCCATGGTCTAGAGCCAAGAGCTAGAGCCATAGCCATAGCCAGAGCAAGAGCCGAGAACGAGAGCCTAGAGCTAGAAAGTCGATAGCTTCAAAGCCTAGAGCCAGAAAGTCGAGAGCTTCAAAGCCAGGGGATAAGATGGTGTTTTGAACCAATTGTGTTCTGTGTAAACCAGTGGAGTTGAGTGTGGAGCTTGTAAAAGAACTTAAACCATAATCCCTGTTACAGGGAAAAGTGTCTACACAGAACTACTTATCCCACTAAGGTGTGATAGCTACCTTAGAAACAAACAAAGTAAAGCTACCTTTGTTTTTCCTTTATGAAATATAGATGAGAGAAGAACAAAGAAGACCAACCTCTGTCTTGCTCTAATCTCCTAGTTCGATTCCTCTCTCTCTTGATAGTCTTTCGCCACTTGCTCCCTTGTACGCCCAACTTCACAGAGTACTTGTAAGATCACAGTAGCATAGCACTATACAAGAACATGGATCTATAATCATAAACAATCTAGGATTAGATGTAAATTAACCATACAAATGCATAAAACATAAATGACACAAGAGTATGGAGGAAAACATGAATAGCTTTTATTGATAAACAAGAAAAAGCCAAGGGAGTTACAACCAGTTGTTTTGACCCAGCATCATCCTCTCAGCAAGTAAGCCCCTCTTCACCTCATACAAAGCTTAGATCACCCAACACTCTGATGTTGTCTCAAGAAACCAACAACAATTCCTTACAATATGCAAAATTCCAGCCCCTAGATCTCTAGGATGAGGGATCCATATATAGATATCTGTAAGGGAGATGAGTCAGCTTGTGATTTGATTAGTGTCTTCCTTCTAATAGTTCTTGCTTCCACTTGGAGATTGATGATCTCTTACTCATCCTTGGTCGAATTCAGAGAGGCAAGTGTCACAGGAGAAGTTTCTGGAAGATTCCATGCCTCTCCACCTCGCGGAATGACACTGCCATTTGTCACTTCTTGCCCATCGCACCCCATAGAAGGGCTTCTTGAAATGCAACACACCCACACAGTGTATTTAGGTGAGTTGCAACGCACTTTGCCTATGGAGCAGCTGAAATGATCCTGTTTTGACTAGTTTTGAGCGGTTTTTCATGGAGAACTTCTGGGAGAAGCTATAATCAGTTGACCTTGTTCCTTTAGGGGTTAGAACAACACTTTTAGGGACTTAGGAGCCCTTGGTTTATGGAGATTTCATGCTTGGGGTTGTAGTGCCCAAAAATGTCTATAACAATCCCAGAGAGCCTAGTTGAGTTGACTAGAGCTCAAGGAGATGTGGCCCAAGAGTTTTGTGTGAAATCCATATTAAATTGTTGTCTTATGTGTTTGTTATTTGCTGCACTGTTACATGTATTTACATATCAGCACAAACAACAGATTTTAAAGCACATAAACAGTCAAAATAACCATAAGCATACACCTTATTTTCAAGCACATATTTAATTCTGCATCGGTTAATTATAAGCACTTGGGAATATTTAAGCTTTGGAAGTTGGAGAGGTTCTTGTAAGTTAGACAAGAAGCTTAAGTGCCCCATTTTCAGATCAGGTGACATCAGAGCATGAGATTGATTAACCACACCTTCAAGAAGGTTACATCAGAATGCTTGACTGACAGAGCAAAGATTGCTTGTCTGAAAGGTGTTTAAACAGTCAGAGGTTGATTGTATGCTTGTATGCAAACTAACTATTGTTTGTGTTTGCAGAGGTGAAGAGAAAGCTATTGATAGCGCAGTCCAGGAAGGACAAGAAGGAAGAAGGGCTGAAGGCATTCTTCTATCCCAAAGGACCTCAAGGCAATCTTTGAAGCACAAGAGGTTTGTTGCAAAAGGTTGTTGAATAAGCTCTTTATTAATCTTGTTTGAAGTTCTTTTGTTCATTGGTATAATGACTACTTCTACAAGTGAGTCCTCAAATTCTTTTTTCTTCATCTCTTTGATGAAGACATGAAGCAAGACTTGTCCACCATGATGGACATGGTGAGAGAAATGTATGAGGATGGAAGGAAGAGAAACATGCTTAGAGAGCAATTGAATTCCGTGGAGGAAGAGAAGCAGTTGCTTTCTGACAAATTGCAGGAAATGGAGAGGCAACTTCATATTGCAAATATGAACCTGAGAAGGATGCATGAGTTGGAGACACAGCTCTTTGTTCCCCAAGAAGCCTTAGTCAAGTATCATCTTGAAGAAGAGGTAAACCATTCCAGTTTGTCTTCAAATTCCTCTAAGAATGCTTATTGGTTCCTTTGAAAAGCATACCAAAGGCATAGGTTCCAAGCTAATGTCCAAGATGGGCTATGAAGGAAAGGGCTTGGGAAAGCATGCACAAGGTATTGTTGAACCAATAATGGTTGAGGAAAGGCCTAAGTATTTGGGTCTTGGCTATGGACAGTCTTATGGAAAGAGTTCCAAAGCTACCATGAAGTCCATTAAAACATCTCCAAGAAGGAGTTGCATTGCAGAGTGTGAAGATTGTATTCAGGAGGAATGCAATATCTTGAAACGTCATTTGCAAGATGCAGGTGTTCAGAGGTACACACTTGAACCAGAGAGTTGGGGAGACTCTAACAACCTTGAAGAGATGGATGGTGTTCCAAAGGGAGCCACTTCTTCATTCAATTCACCTCCTCATGAAGGCAATAAAGGTGAAAAAGAAAGGTATAAATCTGGTTCTAATCATCTTCCTTTTGATTTTGCAAAGCATGATAAATTTCCACATAGATATGGGAAAAGAATTGCATGTTCCTTTTGTAGTTTGGACAACCATAATGTTTCTAGATGTTGGAAGAGAATGGCCACATACATGAAACTTTTGAAGGAAAGAAAGCAAGAAGCCAAAGATCCATTGGACAAGGAAAATCATGCTGTCAAGAGGATGCACATGTAGTGCACTTATTGCCATAAGCAATGGCATATTGTTGCAAAATGTTGGACTATGAATCCAACAATGCTTCCACAAAGTTGAAGAAAATGGAAAGATAAGATGGCAGAAATGGAAGTGAAAATTCCATGAATGATGTGTCTCAGGATGATTCACATGATGATGCTGATGTGCAAACAAAGTTAGTACCTTTGAAAGGGATTGGTAACAAACGGTTAGAGTTCTTATTCAATTAAGATTACATGTCTATTAATGCATCTATTTTCATTTCTTGCTGCAACGTTATATTTCATTTCAGCTTCGAAAGTATAGTGTGCTTAAGTGAAAGTTGAAGGATGTAATGCATGCATGAGCGTGAGATGCATGAACATAGGGATGTTGATGATTTCCTTGTATTTAAACATGTATGTGTAATTAACTTGCAGGGTTGATTGCTTTGACATGTATGTGATGCCATTTTGACTTTGGAAAAGTTAACTTGGTCTCCAAGATGGAGATAATGATGAAGTGTTTCATCTTTTGAAAAAGAGTCCTAATGGTCTTTTTCTACGTTCTGGAATTGAAGGGTCATTAGTCTTAAAGGCATGTTTTGTGGGCTTGTTATCTAGTCCATCATTTGTATGTAGATGTAAGACATGGTGGTATTCGCAAGTTGTGAAATCTGTTTCTTTTGTTGAAGCAGGAGTTTAGGCCATCTAGTTGTTGTCTGTGTTTCTGTTGTTGTTGACAGTTGTTGTTGACAACTTTCCAAATAGGTACAAATGAAATTTTTTGTGAAGCAGATGTACTTCACATTTGTTTGAGCCACATTGGATCAATGATCAAGGCAGAGAAGTTCAAACTACCTTCTATGACCATTTCAGCAGAAGTTCTGCATGAAGGCAAGAAGGAAGACAGTTCTTCCCAGGAGAACCAACACATCCAGGAAGGAAAGTGGTCAGAGAGTTTGGTTCAGAGACACTATGCAAGGAAAGTCTATGGAGGCTGAAAGAAAAGGGTGTTGCTACTCTCATTTCAGATCAGTATATCAGTCTTTTGGAGACCAAAAGTTCTTTTAGTGGGAAGGCGTGATCCAAAATGGATTTTGGATAGACTCCTAAGTCTAAGTGTTCCTCACAGAGAAAAATGAAAGTCCACAGAAGTTCCTGGAAATAGACCCATTGCAGAGATCTTTTCCTTCTAAATCTACTATAACTTGCATGGGCTAAAATGGAATTAGGATGCAAAAGTTATCGCAGAAAGAAGATTCCCTTTATTATTTGGAAAAAAAGGGAAAAACCCCTAAAAATGGCAAAAAACCCTTATAAAGGGAAATTGCATCGGAAAAAGGCAAAAGGCCGGACTTAAGCAGAGGCGGAAGAAACCCCAATCCGCTGATCCGATCAATCGAGTCAAAGACAGGCCCACATGCGATATTGGTACCCTGGACTCGGTGATTGCGATCATGCAATATGTCGATTGCCGATGATTGGATCGAAGGATTGGCATCGGTAATGTACAGAACCCCTGGGCCATGTGCGACGCGATATGCAATAGCGATCATGACATGCAATCTCAGCCATCGGATCATGAAAGGAATGGACGACCAGGATTAAATCAGCGATTGACGATTGCCGAACCCAATGGATTTCATAAGCACAATTTATAAAATTTGAAATCCAGTAAAATGGATTTTCCGTGTATTAACGCTTTTCGGCGTAAAAATAGAAATACAAAGGAAAAATGCCCGAAGCGATAAAACAAACCTGAAGGGGAATTATAAGCCCGATTACATAGAATTTGAGTTCCGTAAAGGCGGATTTTGGGCGGGCCTCAAGTGGTAAATGGTATTGGGATGGCTTTGCCCAATCCCACAGACTGGTCGACACGTGGCTGGCGGAGGAGAGAGGAAAACCGCCTTTTTGGGCGAGTAACCTCCGTACTCCTAAGTCACCCGAAAATGCATGATGACAGTTGGATCGGAGATCACCTGGATCGATGGTGGGGATTGTGATAGCAACCAAAGGTGGACCCGATGCGATATTAGGGTGGATGCGATAACAATTCAAAGTGCTATAAAAAGGATTTTGACAGGTTTTTCACAGATTTCCCGTGTATTTGGGATTTTGCCCAATATGCTTCTATGATGTGATATAACGTCTAATGGCAGACCTGATAGGGATTTTAGGGGCGATTGAATGGGATTTCAAGTCCGAAAAACACGCCCGATAGTGTATTTTCCGAAAAATGCTTGTGTAATGAAATTTTCTCTATTTCAGGTTTTTGCCTGTGAGAAGGCCTTGAAACCACTGTAACCACTCCTGATCATCATGCCACGCTACAAGCAGGTTTTTTTACAAGCAATGTTGCATTTCGAAGTCGCAGAGCCGCAAAGCCATATGGCCAGCCTAATTGATAGGGAGCAAAGAAGCCGCAGAGCCACAGAGAGATGATGATATGCAGAGAAATAGCTAAGGTAGCCGAAAAGCTGGAAAAGAACCTCAAAGGAGGTAGAGATATCAATTGAGCAGAAGGGAGTAGCAGAAGGCAGTTGCAAGAGAGCAAAGAGAGCTGAAAAGCTACTACATAGAGCAGCTGAGGGAGCCTTTGGGGTCACCTAGAGATCAAGTGAAAAGCCAGAGAGCTGAAGGCTGCTGAAAGCAAAAGCCAGAGAGCCAAGGAAGCCAAAGTGAGAGCCAGAGCCAGAGCCAAGAGCCAAATCCATGAGCCAGAGCCAAGCGCCAGAGCTAGAGCCAGAGCTAGAGCAAGAGCGAGAGCTTTATAGCCAGGAGATAAGATGGTGTTCTGGACCCATTGTGTTCTTTGTAAACCAGTGGAGTTGAATGTGGACCTTGTAAAATACTTAGACCATAATCCCAGAGAGCCTAGTTGAGTTGACTAGAGCTCAAGGAGATGTAGCCCAAGAGTTTTGGTTGAACTCCATATTAAATTGTTGTCTTATGTGTTTGTTATTTGCTGCACTGTTGCACTATTACATGTATTTACATATCAGCACAAACAACAAATTTTAAAGCACATAAACAGCCAAAATAACCATAAGCATACACCTTATTTTAAAGCACATATTTAATTCCACATTGGTTAATCATAAGGACTTGGGAATATTTAAGCTTTGGAAGTGGGAGGGGTTCTTGTAAGTTAGACAAGAAGCCTAAGTGCCCCATTTTCATATCACTACTGATCTTAAAGTTCTTGACATTTCACTAGGAAATGTCATCCCCATGTGGAGCCACTATTAGGGTCCTATAATAATAGGATTCATAATTTTGAATTGACTATGATTAGTCTTGTAATATTGTACATACTTTTTCTTTCTGCAAAATGATTTCCCATATTAAAAATAAAAAATGTAAAGAGGGTGAAGTCCTAAAAGAAAAACCAAAGGACTAATAAAAGAAAAAGATAAAAAAAAAAGAGAGTATAAAGTATAAACCCCACGAAAAAGAGATAAAAAATAGATTCTGAAAGTGATGCAAATTCAAATGCCACTATTTTACTTTACTTTGCAAAATAATATTGTGTGCAGCTTGTCAAAAATGCCACAATCCATGATGGACAAATAGTTTAATCTTGATTCATTCATGCTTTAAATTTCATGTTGATAGATAGAGAAAAAAGATCTAGCCAAACTGTTTAATCTTGGCAGATCAGTGGTTAGGTAGAGAATAATAATGAGCTCAACAGTTTAATCTGAGCCATTGGAAAGTCATAAGGTTAGAATTAGATAGTTTTCTTACAAAAGAAAAAGAAATAAAGGGTCAGCAAGCTCAAATGCACCCAGTAAATGAAGAAAAAATGTTAGGGTAAATGATGGGTAGCCAGAAGCAATTTTCAAAAGGCATGGAAAGAATCAATTGCTTTATTTCATATTACTAACTTCCTTCCAAACTCATTTACCCCTTGTAAAAATATCCCTTCCCCTTCATTTTACCTTTTCCCTCATTTCATCTCATTTTCCCTTGTAAAATAACCCTTTCCCCTTTATTTTACACCCTCCCTTAGACATTTCCTTTTAAAAAATCATTCTCTCTTATCAATTTGCCTTTTTTTTTTTAATTTTAACCCACTAAAACCCCCTTAGCCGAAGTTTAAATAATTAAAATGTATCGGACCCCATTGAAAAACCCTCCCCGATACCGTTTTAACTCATATCCCTAGTATATTTTTTCCCCACATAGCATTTCATTAACCCCCATTTTCATTTGATAAACTATAGTTTATTTTATTAAACCCCCACTGTAATATATTCTTGGGTCCCACATTTTATTAACCCTTATCACATATATTAATTCCCATATTTACTTATTTATTAACTATGTTACATTCTAATTAATCCAACCCTGCACCCCGACTCATCCCTCACAACTCCACCACCCGATAATCCATTGATCACCCATCTCCAGATCCAATGGCATGCATTCCATATCGCATGCTCCAACGTCCGACTTTTAACATCACAAAAGTATGTGAGATAAGCTTTTTTCCCCACTCGCCTTTTTGCTACGTGGCAGCCCCACGTTATATCGTATCCTCCCAAATAATACCACCATACCACTTCTAAGAGTGTGATAAACCACTTTACTACCTCCTCGCGTAAGATGAAACCACCTTGCTATTTAAATTTAACCCCACGCCCAAAGATTAACCACTATTGGTTAAAAAAGAAAGAAGTCACCCTTTCCAATCTTTTCACTATTATTTTGTTAAGGATTGTAGAAAATAACCTCTACCGACCTATTCTAAAGCACCAGAATATCTGTTGAACTATTTTAATCCATTTACAACTAGAATTCAAACTTTTACTACCAGAAGACACTGCCGACTCCGATTTGAAGCAGTATAAAGACCATTGAAGCCTCATAAAGCCTCCGCTACCCCCAGAGAACCCTTCTGCATACCAAAGCTTCATTTTCCAAGTATTCTTGAAGTTCCAAAGGCCTGTACTTAAGCTTTGCACAACATTTCTAATAGGTTAACCAATTGAACCAATTTAAAAGACTTGCCGACCTAAAGAAAGCCATTGTTGCATCCAAAACCCTTTTTGCAGATTGTAATCATATTTTCACACTATTCCAGACGTCCTAAGCCTACTTCTTAAGCCAGATAGTGATAAATTGAATAAAATAAACAAATCTATGGCTTCCCAAAGAGTTCTAAATGAAAAACCCCTGCAAACTCCTCACCTAGACATTTACCACCTCCCATTGGCCGATAGAGATTTTAAGATCAAAGACATAGCCTCCCCTAACGATCTGTTAAAACTCCATTGTTGGAGTAAAGATAAATTCCTCAACCAGAATGATGATATTCAGCTATGGGAATCAAATTTACCCAAATAATTGTTCCCACAGGTATACCAGTTCCCTGAAATCACGCACATATGCCAACTCTGCTATTTCCCAAGTCAAAGAGCCATAGTCTCTCCTAACCAACAAAGTTTGTTCACAATAACTACAGGATAAATAAATGAAATTTTACAGATCCAGCCAAAGCCTAATGAAGCCCCATTTTCTATTGAAAACCTAATTGATTTGTACTTAAAGCTAGACCTTCCCAAGAGATCCCAAAATTTTTGGACTTTCCTCCTAGAAAAAGCTCAAGTTCCTACAGACATCCCTCCATATTCTACCACCATTTTCTCTGAGAGAACCAGACAGATTGTAACCATGTTGTCCTGTATTCTAGGATATACTACTAATGAACATGTAGATGAACCTATACTTGGTTTCCTTTCTATTTTTTGCCCAGGCAACCCTCCAGCTACAATTTTCAATTTTGCCCAATTCTTAGCAGACAGAATCCATGATCAATTGATCAGATTTCCAGATGAAAGAGTATTCAAATAGTCTTCAGTATTGTTCCATATGTTTCTATATTTCCAATCAGAAAGGTTTGCAATTAACATCCAAAAACTGGACACTAAGGGCAATCCTAGATCTGTTATCTTTTGGACACCCTTAATTCGAAAATATTCCACTGATTTCAGCTACAAGGATTTCATTGATTCATTTTTTCACCCAGTTGTTAACATGCTAAGCAGTAGCAATCAACCCAGGGTCAGTGATGAAATAAAGAAAGTTTTACAGTTGTCAAAACACAGTAGAATAGGAGATTGGTATTTATACTAGAACTACATTGAAATTAGGGTGTATGGATGTAAAATCACTCCATATAAGCTGCCCAAATATCTCCCCATGAGAATATTTGCACTAGAATATATCAGGCAGATCATAAATTCAGATGATGTTAATTTTCTATCAGCCAAGAATAAAACACAGTTTAAAATCAAGAACCGGCTTGGTCCTTTTATCTGCAATAATAGGGAGGCTGGAGAGGAAGTAGAAAGATGTTTGCAAGAAATGAAGTTCAGTGATAGTTTCAAATGGCAGTATGATCCTTTGGGTGTCATAAACAAACTGAGATTCAAGTTTAGATTGATCCCTTTTATGCATGAGTCCAAGCCAGAGATTGAAAGATGTGCCAACCAGTAAGAGTGGTTGGAAAACACCTTACTGGATATGGAGGAGAAGATGGATACTAGTTCCATTCTACATAATCCAACCCTACAGGACATAAATGCAAAAAGGACTAGAGAAGAAGGTTCTTGCTCAAACAAAGATATGACAGGTAACAAATTTGAAATGACTTATAGAAAAAGAACAAAGCTGAATCTAGTAAATGAGCAAGAAGAAGTAATTTATACAATTGGCATCATTGATACAGACACTACAATTAAGGAAAATGCACTTCCATCAGTTCCAAAGGAAACTCATCAGCCTTTAACTTCTAGTGCTCAGATCATTAGGAATTAGCATAGTGTTGAAGTATCTTCTTCAAGTAAACCAATGGACAGAGAAATAGACATCAAAGAAAGATACAAATATATTAAGGCCAAAAATGAAAAAATAAAATATGAAATATATTCACAGTACTTGAAGCAGACTCCTGGCAACCATAACAGATTACTTTCTGCATTTGATTATAACACAAGAAAAATGCAGATGACCTTTTTGCAGCCCACAGTACAGCATCCTAAGTCATCAGCAGATTACAAAAAGACAAATTATGAGATTCTTGCCAAACATGTTCATCTTATAAACCAAATAGAATTTCATAAGAAAGCTGGTGAAATGTTATATTCTATCATGACTAGCAAAGCTATGAATGTCCAAAGGCTTTAAAATTCTCTAGAGAATATCAAAGCATAGTTAAAACTAGAGAAGACGTCCTCAAAAGCAAAGGATAATAGAACTAAATCACTGGAAGACTTGGTTATTGAAATTTTCTATAATCCAAATGACATCAAGGCAGCAAAAAAACTCATAAAAAAGAAGAATGAAGACATTGTTGCATTGAAGAAGCAGCTGAAATTACCTCCTACTAAACATCCATAAGTAAAAGAAGTTTTGGAGAATGAAGCCAAAAAATGAAATGATGAATCTCATCCTTCAGTTGATAGCTCAACTAAAATAAATGGAGAATGAGATGGACAAATTGGTGGAGGAAAAGAAGGTCAGCATGGAAGCAATTACTGTCACTACTATTCCTACAGTTACTATAGTACTTCCTTCTACTTTAGAAGCTTCAGTGGCCACAGCAGTTCCAATAGCTACAACACTTCCCACTACATCAGTTACAGAATCATCTATAGCAGTAGCTCATCCTAGTGATGAAGCAGGTAAATTAATCAAATCTATGTAGGATATGTCCTTTCAAACAAATGAAATAAATAGACTTAAAGACCAAATAAAAAGTCTAGAATATGAAAAGAAGTTGGTACAAATCATGCATAAAAATGAAACACAGAAGTCAAAGAGATTAATTGAAAGAATACAGAAGTTAGAGAAAGAATTGACATTGAAAGAACCACTTGCCCAAGCAAAGCAGCAGTTGTGGGCCAATATCATTAACTTTGTTAATGATATTTGGCCATCCATCCAAGTCATATTTGAGCTTAATGATTTAATCAAGGAAGCAACTGAAGCTATTCAAAAATTTAAGGAAGAACTTGGTAAGAAGCCAAAGGAGGCCAATGAAATCATTAAGTTTCTTAATTCCAAGAACAAACAGGAATTGGAAGAGATTGGCATAAGTGACGGGACTAAAAAAATTCTATAAGTAAAGAAAGTAATCACCAAAAGGAATTTGATGATACAGCTTGAGGATAAATGCCAAACAATGGAGCTAACAATAGCTAGGTTCATGGTCAAATTTGATGTTTTAAGGCAGAAAGGTTTGCCTAATCCATTGGTGATTAATGACAGGTCGATGAAGAATGAAGACTATGATAATAAAATCATAGAAGTGGCAAAGGAACAAGCAAACAATTCAACCATGAAAGGAATTCCAATAGGAAAAGTGCTCTATCAGACTTTTGAGAATCTCTTTTACCTCCAAAATACACAAAGGCTGATGAAATCTTCAGAAGAATGGTAAAGATTAAACTTCCAGATGCATAGTCTTGGGAAAAGTTGAATGATTTACTGTGAAAATGAAAGGTAAAACAGTAAAGAGGAACAAATAAATTAAGTTAAAGAGTATCAGATGAACGACAAAGTTTAAAAGTCAAAAACAAAGCTTAAAGATAAAGCCAGCGTGAAAGACACTCAACATCATAAAAAACAGCCAGCGTAGAGCAATAGTAAAAGAGAGAAAGCAACAAAAGATCAAAACAGCAAATAGAAAAATAAATAAAAGCAGGGTATCTAGCCTTTAGTCTCCTAGGTGTCTCTATCTTCTTGCATGAAGATATTTCTTTTTCCTTGAATAATTCCTAAATCAGTTTAGGATATTTTGTAATAGTTTTTTTGTATAAATACTTCATAATTTGAAGTATTGTAGGTGGATTTCTTAACATTTCTATAGTTGAACTCATCTACAACCTGAGGGTTTATTGTACCATTTTCAAGCCAACAGAGTCGACAAGTAATAAAGGCATTTCATTACAGGATTCATGTGTTGGGAAACATCAGTGAAGTATCTTTCAATTGTTCAAATTGTTATATTCTTAAGTATTCCATAAACTTGTATGTTTTCCAAATTTAAATGTTATAACAGGAAAATTATTGCAGAATATGTTTAATTACACTCTGTTCTGAGTTGTTATTCATTTTGATGTTTTCTTCTTATATTTGGTTTAGAGAACTCTTAATTGCCCTCTGATCTCGATTAATTATCTTCATCCTTCTTCACTATCTGGTTTAAGGAATTATTAATTGCTCCTTGATCCCGATTGAAAACCACTTCGCCCTTTAGCCTAAAAGACCAGAATTTTCTCAGCTACCTTGCCCTATGGACACTTCCTTTATTACTTGATTAAGTCTTGTTTTCTTGACACATTGATTCCATATCCCAATGGAAAATAGACAGTGTTCTATCCATCTAAGTCAGTAATTCCACCAACAAATAAAAAAACCAAATCAAGCTTACATAACTAGCCTAAAATCAATTAACTCAACAAAGTTAAATCATTAAGAGAGAGCCCTCTCTGAGCATTAGGAAGGCTAGATCATGATCTCAAAAGTTCGTTTGTAGTTTCCTCTAATATTTCTTTTTAACACATTGAACAACCCTTGGAAATTTTGGAGTGCTAATAAGACCAATGAATTATAGACACCTTAGTCATTATCTCTCAAGGTACATACCCACCCAAGTGTTCACTAAGTATGACCTTCTAGGACTATTCTTATCTTGGGTTCCCAACCCTCAAAGAATATCGGTCCTCTTGCCTACTCTTGTCTTGGATTCCCTACACATCCTCAAAGAGTATCACATTCCAGATGATTAACCAATCCTCCCATTATTTCTTCCCAATTGAAGACAAGGATGTTGTGTCTATCACCTCCTCTCAATTGAGGAAGACATGCCCAAGTATCCTCTGACAAGGTACTTGTCCAAGTTCCTTTGTAATTGGGAACTTGTTATAACTCCCTTTTAGCTAGGGACTTGTCCATTCATCAAACAACTTCTTCTTCGTGGGTCCTCCAACTGCTTAATCTCCTTCCTTCCTTTGATGTCATGAAGTCTTTGTTCGAACTTCTTCTTGGTAGGACACCATCCATTGAACACTTTCCTTCCTTCTTTTTCATTTCATTGCTTCCTTCGTGGAAATTGGCCTTCTTGTCACATATTAGGTTCTCTTGTCATATGGTTATTCCTTGTCATCTTGTCTATGCTTCGTACTATTCTTCACATAGATGCTTCTTTATACTTGCTTGTTCCCATGTGCTGATCTAGTAGCCCTTCATGACTTCATCCTGATATTGCTTCAACATTAAATGGTGCTTTTGCTAGATGACTTCTTCATCATGACATCTTCATAGAGTAGAATCAATTATCTACACCTTTCATATTTCCAAGGCCTTCATAGGTGTCAAGGGTATTTTGATCTTTTTCTTCCTTTGTCAGAGTTGTCATGCCTTGTTTCGGGGGATGTCTTCAAAGTATCTTGTTAGATAGTGATTCTTGATGATCATGGTGTTCTTCAAATGCTTGATCTCTTTCTTCACTTGATTCTTCTTGGATAGATTGATCAACCATCTTATGCTCCTTGTGAAAGCACTTCTTCATTTCTTGCTTCTACGAATAGTCAACATTCCTTCTTCACTTGCTTCTTAGTCAGCAATCTTATACTCCTTATGTGAGTTTATCTTTTGTTGACCTTCATTGCATTCTAGTACATGACTTCGAGCATGTCATTGGTGAAATACATTCTTTCCTACTTGATCAGGTTATAGAACTATTCCCATGACTCAATAATATACATATGATAACATGAATAAAATTTGATGCATACATACCTCATATTGATTCTCCTTTGATTGTCTTATCTTCATTTGGTTGTCCTTGGTGTGGCCCTTCTTGCTTCACCTTAGCTTGCCTGCATATCATCCTTTTCTCGAATCCCATGAATGGGATTCCCAATGAGATATCTACTTTTGTTTATGAAGATTCCATCATATGATCTTGAAGACCCTTACCCTACAAATGTTTCTTTCCTTTTGGTGATGGAGGTATTCTAATATTCTTAATCATGATCAATTTTCTTTCATTATGGATGAGGTCCTATACTAGGTTTTCTCATTTTCCATGAATATCTTGAGCTATATCTACCATGCTCCTATATCTTAGAAGATATTTCTAACCATGATTTTTGTTTTATTATAAATTCTCCTTCTCTATGTACATCATTCCTCCTCTATATTATAGAAGATGTTTCTAGCCATGCAATTTTATTCTATTCCTACATGCTCCTATACTACTCAAAACTTTGAAAGAAGACTTAAAGAAGTAAACTTAGTCATAGTAGAGATCTGGAGGATCTTCCTTCTTTTGATTCTTGTCCTCTTCTTTCATTTTTTGAGTCACATGAGCTTCTTTCCTTTTCCTTTTTTCGTTGTTGTCCTTTTTCAGTTTAGGACAATTCATTTTGTAGTGTCCATATTCTTGGCATCCATAGCATTGGATTTTAGACATACCTTTGTTGTTTGTTCTTCATGGACCAAATTTTCCAAATTTTCCCTTTCTCTTGGCCATGGTAGAAAAAGCTTTCTCCTTTGATCCTACATCTTTCTTTGCTTTGAGTCTTGTTTCCTCTATCTTGCCTAGAGACCACATTTCACTTTGTGGGGTGGTTTCCTTCTTTGTATATATGCTTGATGTGAAGTTGCCCCAATCCTCAAGTAGAGCATTGAGTACTACAGTTGTCATTTATCTGTCAGACATGACTTCCTCTAGTTCTTGAAGTTGATCCCTCATCTTAGAGATCTTCATGAAGTAGGGATATATTCCTTACTTTGATATCTTCATCTTGTACAATTCATTTCGTAGAGATATCACTTCTTTATCTATGCTTACCGAGAATAGCTCTACTAGTTTATCATAGATTTCTTTTGATGTTTCAAGTTTGGTGTTGGCTTGTATGGGCTTGACCTAGGTTCAGAGGTGACTTAGCCAAACAAATCCCGACACTACTGGCCCTTTCGGCAACAGTTCGTGGAGCGCAGACTGAGGTCTCACCCGAAGTAGTATGGGAGGGTGCTAGAACCAGGTTTCCACACCCTAAAGATATCTGATGATTTTCGATGGTCCACGGTTTGAGCCTGCACGCACATTGCTACATGCACCTATTAGTACCTCACAGCCTACAATGATGCCTTTCCGCAGCCCTACTCAGGGCTTGATCTACATTATTACCCAATCCCTTACTATTAACCCAATACTAATTGATCACTTAGCAATCTGTATGGGTTTAATTATACTTAACAATGTTCATCATTCATACAAGTGCGCATGATAAATAAAACAATACAATTGTGAAAGATATCAACCATATAATAACTCAAACATATACACAAGATTTGGAATCAAACTTCTCTTTATTATCTCTTTCCCTGGTTACAGACCTGACTCTACCCTGTGCACTCAGCTATGGACTCTTCTAGGCCTCTGCGCACTAAGCTGCAAAGCCTCTTCCTACTACTACGACCCAAAGCACTTAGACCTTTACTCTATGCTCACTATCTTCTAGACTCCATTCCTTGACTACTTTGCAACATAGAGCCTCGCTCTATTTATACAATCCCATGGTCCACAGACCATGGGTAGGCCGACACTACCTTCAAAACTTAGGGTAGACAACCCTATGTCTCTAACATACAATTTGCGCTCCGCTCCTGCAATTCACAAAGTCTTTACAACAATAGTACTCAAAAATTGGACTGTGAGCCCCAAAACATGTTGTGGGGGGATTCCATGCCCAACGGGCCCCCAACACAAACATCATGACTCGTCTTCGAGTCACTCTGTTGGCGTAGCAATCTTGGCACGGAGTCCCTCCAGCTCGTCCCGAATGGTATGAATGTCGGTAGTGCACTGAGCTGCTGCCTACTGAACCTGCTGCATTCTTGCTTCTGAACCCTCTATTTTCGGTGTGTTGCGCTGCATCTATGCATGCATTCCTTGAATTTGCGCGATATTTCCTTCAATATCTACCATGATTGTGAAGGCTTCATCAATCCATGGTTGGACGCGCGCTTTTAGAACTGCTTCCTTGTGGCACACTGCATCCACCTGCTCTTTTAAAGCCTTGGCTTGTTGCATCCTTGCAAGCCGCTGAGTAAGGACTACTATCTATGCAGTCCCTCTAATGTTGTCATATTGTTGCTAGAGTTCGCGTGCCTCGGTCTCCAGCCATTGGATGTTGGGGTCCCCGTACAACATAGTGAGGACCTCAAGCGCTTGCTCCAACATATTGGTACAGTCGCGGACTACTCCTCCAATCTCTTCCATCCCTGCTACAATAGCGATGGCGTGTTGTTCTTTGACCTCTGGGGGAGTGGAAGGCTGCGCCTTCAACCGCAGCTTGGCAATCTGGAGATTCATCTCTAGCTGCACTCTTGTTGTTTCCTCACGTGCGTTGCAGACGCCACTTGCCAAACAGTGGATCCACACTTCTTTCGGTAGCTCCACTATAATGGACAACTCTGGGAGGTGCCGGCAAGCGTCATGAACTGTCTGTACCAACTGTCGGTTTTGTGACACCAACTCGTTGCATTACAAGCTAAGTTGTTCTATATTAATCTTCAGCTCGCTCAGAACCTGGATCGCACAACTCTCTCTGGCATGGAGTTCTATTGTTATCCCATCTTGCAACTGATAAAGTGTGTGACGGGGAAGGGCAACCAAGTTGAGGCCAATGCCTTTCATTGTATTAAGTGTCACCCACTCCATTGTGTTTTCCGGGACTAGCACTCCCTCTAGAAATGTTATCATATTGGCCATTTTCACACATAGCATATGTTCTGCTACCGACGTGCCTACTATGACGTGGGTAGACAAGGTACCCTCTTGCGGGGCCGCACCTGTAACTCCTGCAACTGCACCCTTAGGGCCCCCAACACAGTCTTCTGCTCCGTCATAAATTCTTCGAGCGCTTCACTAGTGACATCGTGAACCATCTCGCCGATGTCATGGAGATCACCTTTAGTTAAGGTGATCGGGTCAATGGCCAGCTTTGAGGCCTTGACCTTCTTTCTTGGACCCGATCTTTCTGCAATGCGCGGTCATTTGAGCTGTGTAGAGGTGGTCCCTGGGTCCGCGCTCTCTTCTGCAAGTTCTGTGTCCTCTACCTCCTATCCTGCAGACGCTGCTTGGCCCTCCTCTGCCTATACTATGGCAATTTCTATTGTCTGTGTTGTTCCAGCTACTTCTGCAGCCATTTTCTGCTCCGCAGCTATCTGTGCCGCTTCATGGACTGTCCTGAGCTCGGCTGCCGCTTTTTTGTTGCGCCTTTTCTTAGCCAGTTGGGTGACGCGTAGCTTGGCATCATCCTTCCTTTTTTGTGTTGCCGTCTTTTCCAACTCCGCCAAATCTGGGGCGCACCACTCGGGAAGCATTTCTCTAACACTATAAAGATCGCGTCATCAGTGACTATGAATGGGAGCTTTGTCCATTGCTACATTGGATCTTTTTGCACCCTAATGTAGACGTTGTGCATGTCAGCCTTGAAGTCTGCAAAACTTTACAGACTGTTGTGCAACATGAGGGACAGGTGCAGCCTCCTATTAATCCACATTCAGATGCTCGCCTCCATGAGCACCTAGAAACTCTTGTTATCACAAATCTGTTTCACGTCCTTGGTGGCCCAGAGAAAAGCGTACTTCACAGCCTCTAGTAAGTCTCAGTTGATGCTCAGGAACTAGCTATCCTCCGGTAGTTCCCCCACTACCAGCAAGATGGATAAGAGCAACCACATGTAGTGGAAGGTCTTACCCTGTTCCTGGGCCTCCTAACAGTTGAGCAAAAACTCTTCACAGAGGAGCTCGACCCAATTGAACTGGACCCCCTCCACACACCGTTCGGCCAGAGCAACCATTGGCGCTGGTACTTCATCGACGCAACATTTTCTCATTACTTTACCATCTAGGAGCTGGGTGGCTACGGGCACCCCTTTATCCTTGATACAGGTGATATCGTAACCTCTCTTTTTCTTCTCGAGCTTATATTTTGTCTTCATGGCCTTTACGAGAGCCAAATCACTGCTTTTCCCTGCTATCATCGCGAGGTCCTTTCCCTTATAGGGAAGCCGAGAAATTCGGTGGATGAGATCTGTTGTGATGGGAATAGGCTCCTCCAGCCATAAGTACCCATCATGCACCAAGCAAAGCAACTACCTGATGATGAAAATGGTGATGGGTGCGCGGTGGCAATGGGGCATCCACAGCAGATGAAGCAACCCTACATTTTCCACACCGCGCAACCATTTTTGCGGTTCTAGCATTATCACCGGCCCCTCCGTATTTTGTTTCATCAGGTTCATCGTTTCTAAGTGCGAGAACTTCTCACTATCCACAAGGTCCCAACATTCATATTTCAGGGTGGGAATGCGTCCTAGGATTGAGCCATCAAAGGTAATTCCATCGGGGAGGAGCAAGGTCTGGAGTGCACTCTTCGTTGCATCCAGATCCTTTTGTATTTTGGTTTTCCCTTTTCATGGAGGGACATACTCGAGCAATTTCACTGTAGAGCACAATGGTTGGATGTCTTCCTCCACGTCTTCTTCTTCCTCTATGGTGGCAATGAGAGTCTGCAAGTCTTCTTCCTCTTCATCTGTATCAATGGTGACTACTTTGCATCTTCCTTCCATTGATAACTTACTGTGTTGCGGATTCCTCGGGGACATGCGTGTTGGTCCCATTGCCTGCTTATATTTCTTTGGTCTCGACATCTGGGGTGATTTAGGGATTTTTGTTGCAACCCCAGTGCCTTCGGGAACATCGTGGACCATGGGGGTCTATGCAGCCTTGCTGGCGGTTCCTTCTTCAATGCCCAACCCATCCTTAGTGGTCGTCATCATTTTTTCACTATATGCGATCTTTTGTGAACTTAAGGGCTCTATTATCGCTCGACTCTCAACGCTTTGCACTCTATTCAACTGCTCAAATCTCAATTGACCAAGTTTTGTCTACTGGCTAGCCCTTGGAGTTTTATAGTGCCTTTTGAATTCGAATTCGACCGTTCCCCCCAATTATGGGCCATCAATGCTTTCTTGGTGACAGATTTTCTGAAATCTTGCCCATAACTCTTGTCTTAAATGCCCGTCGCCCGCTCCATTTGGCCTCAAATCGGACATCCCGTCATGAACAGTGACACCAACGTTCACTTCCCAGCCCACCCACGTGGCAGTGCATGCCTCCATGCGCGAGCGCAAGCCTTGTGATAGGTTGTTCCTGCGCGCACCAGTCAGAGCGCGCAGCTCCTAGGCAGAATAATTTATAGTCATGTGCTCCCTTTCAGTTGCCTAGAGTGCTAAGACTGTTCTTGCTACGGCTATTCAGGTGGTCACACCACCTGTGCAAGGCTCCATCTCGCCCTCTAGTATAGTCTGCGGAAACTTTTCATCTGTCATCGTGGCGATTGGTGCCGCACACTCTACTGGTTGTAGTGTGCTCACCTGGTTACTGTGTTTGGTGATATACGGTCCTATCCATGGCAGCAGACTAATTAATTCTTGGCGATAGTCTTCTAATTCATTAATATGATCACCCACACCTTGCCTTGCCATCCTTGGTTTATCAACGAGACATGCTCCCTTGATCTTGTTTTCCAACCTCTCGACCTCTGCGTCCATCACAATGCTTTTCTTCCTTAGTCGTACTCGGTCCTTTTCAAGTTCACGAAGTCTAAGGTTCCCTTGCCGAATGGCTTCCTAAAGTATTATGTGTTTTGCTTCGTGTAGCTGTGTCATTTCTTCGTCCTGGGCTTTGCGCATTGTCGCACCTACGGGTGCTATTACGTGTGGATTCATATTTACATGCTCCTCATAGATTACGGTCCCTACTTCATTCCGCAACCTTGGATTTTTTTCGTGGTCAGGTTTTTGCACATGGTCCTATACGCCCATCGAACCGTTGGTACGCGCAGGTCCCAGTTAGTGTGTCTCACTTGGTGAACCCTGTTCAGCACTTCACACACCTTGTCAAATGCTTCTCCATGGATAATCCTTGGCGTGCTTCTCCTTTCCTGTTGTTGTGTTTTGTTCCGATTCTCTATTCTGGGAGTGGTGTGCGCTTGTGCGAGCTGCATGTCATATGTCTGTACCCATCAGGAAAGGTGGGCACTCAAGTTGTTTTGCCCCTCGTAACTAGTTGTCATCCTTAGCTGGGGTTTTCCAAATCGTAGGCACATCATCCTCTTGCATCTATGCCAGTCCCTAAAACTTCTCTGATGTGTACCCACCACCTTGCGGGTGTCATGTGAAATGCCCATTTTAGAGCATCGAACCACTGTTGTTTTTGTACTGCGCTTTCAAATTTGTTTAGGAATTCATCCACCATTGTCAACCCATCATATATAGGCAGATCCCTTACCTCTGTTGTCACGCAGTGCAGTGATCTAACCATCATGTTGCAATTAAGCATGGTTACCTCGTGTAATTAGTTCTGTCATCGTTCTGTTTCCTCATCCAAATCTAATGTGCAAGAGCTTTCGCGTTCCCACGAAATCCAGCCATCTATTGTAGGATTCACCCAATGTTGTTCCAGAGCAGTTATTTTGTAGATATAATCTAGCTCATCGTCGCTCTCGTCGTCACGCACTGGCTTCATGTACCACACTCCTTTCGCAGGGTCTAAAGGCACCACTATGCATAGTGACTGTTTCTCAAAAATCATTTTACGCTTCTTTAGATTCATTACTTCGTTCATATCGGTAGCCTAGTCTATTCCTAGTAGCACAAGATAGGGATTGTTGTCATCAGCAATCTCTATCACTCCAAAATCTGCCAGTGCGCTCGCACCTTCAATATCCACCGTTACTCCTTGCAATCTTCCCATGGGTAAGATCTTCTGTTGGTTCGCCATTCGCAATTGAATAGGAGACCATTGTAGTGTGGGTCTACCCATGTGTTCCCATGTTTGTTTCGGCAGTGCATTCGCGTCTGATCCGAGATCCAGAATTACCTAATCCATTTCATACTCTCCAATTTGCGCATTCAATCTCATTTTCCCTTCCTGTTCACAATGTGTGCTTTCCCAGCTTCCGGACCACGCGTGGTTCTCCTAACCCAATGCACCTAGTGATAAGTTCCTGTAGCCCTTTCACAGCCTTGTTGTCGTGCAGCAGTTTCATACATGTCTCCAGAAAGGTAGTGATCATTGAAGGATCCATCTTCGGCTCTAGTTGATCCTTACTACCTGAAGTGGAGGCCTCCGTGAAGCTCTTCTTAGCTTCCATGAATGTCTCCTTCACGTGTTCTAAATCAAATTCAGGTTCCTTTGTAGGAACCTTACGAACCCACGCAATTTCTTCAGGCTGCTTACCTTTGTCATCTCCTATTGTGATACCGCTTATGAGCACTGTGATGCAGGAAAGTGTTCCCTCTGTGGACAGAGGCAACCCCTCTAGCCCTAGAGTGGGTCTAGTCACAAACAAGGACAAATCAACAACAATTTTCCTTAAATAGTTCAAGTTGGAGGCCTACCTCAACCGGTGGTCGATGGAGTTCCGTTGCGCTGCTCCAACTTCCACTTCCTAATGAGTGATCAACCTGAAACAAAGCAAAGGAAATACAACAAAGCACGTAACCGGATACAACAAAGAACTATTTACTCATAAAGTCAAGAAGTCATGAGCTATCTAGTACATTGTATACAAGACATAGGAAAACATCATTGATTGCATTAAATATAAAATAGAGTAAGCTTACAAACAAGGTCTTGATGTTACAAGCCTTCTCAGGAGGGTCCAGCCAGCACGTTCCTCAAGCATTCACTCTTAGAGGATGGATCTCCCAATGCACAAGTCTCTCTCAATCACAAGTTTTACACAAGATAAAAGGCACTTCACAACCTTCCTCAAGCTCTTAAACAATCCCACACTTGTCACCTCACACTAGCTATCTAACAAGCTCACAATACTATCAGCAACACTCAAAAGACTAAGAATTCAAAACTATCCAAAAACTAGCAGCACATAGCAATGGTGAGAGTTTAAATAGGAGAAGGAGTCTCCATGAAAGGTGGGAGGATGAGTTTATCTCTAAGGAAGGTAGCACAAATGACGGAACAGCCACGTCAGAGAAAGGAGGGCGACATAAACAAGGCCAACAACCCAGTCTAGAGTCATCTGGAAGGCCGACTGTTGGAACAAACTCGCCCAAACTAGATCATCGCGGGGACATAAATGGTCTGTCGCCCTGATATCACTATTGAATAACGTAGCTAGTCATGTCATCGCGGGTAAATACAAGTGACAGTTGCGCTGGCACGTGAAATTCGACCATCGTAGGAATCACGTGTACTTCCACGACGGCAGTGCTTCTGGACTATTTTGGAGTGCCCATCAGCGCATTTATTAAGCCAACAGACGCGATGAGGCAGAAACTTTGGCACAGTGGGTCATTTGGCAACATTAGAGAGCATGAGAATGAATGATTTTGGACTCATGACACAGTAGGAAGACTGGGATGAAGGCAGTGACAAATTACTGTGTAACAGATGCCCCCTAAAGTATGAAGCCCGAGAGAGAGGGAGGGGTGAAATGCTTTATGAAACTGACTAAGCTGGAACACCATCTGGAAGAAACTGCACGCAAGTACAACTAATATCTCTGATAATGAAGTACATGTAGTCTAGGCATGGGCGCAACCATCCAAAAGACATACGAAATAGGTCTGTGGTATGGACACAGCCATCCAGCTAATGAGACCATGATGAAGATAAAGGTATGGTCGTAGCCATCCATGAGGACTCAGGTATGGTCGCAGCCATCCATCAATGAGTCATGTAATCATAAAACCAACCCACGCAGCCCGAACATGTGTAATCTAATTTCAGGGTCTTCAACCCATCCGATCAAAGTACAGATTCTAACATGAGAATAGATGTGCTGAGGTCGAGCATGATAGAAAATCGCTTGATTACCGGTCAATGATGAAAATTGTTAACAAGCGCGAGAGAAACCACCAATAATGCCAATGGCTCTCAAGGTACTGTCCAGCACAATCCACGAAGTGTGAAAAAGGAGTTGAAGTCGAACACCTGTGGAATCACCCAATCGATGACCAATGATAAAATTCAACCGTCAGGTGCGAAGAACTTGCCATTGAGGCATGCAAGCTCTAAGGTACTAAAAGAGATCTCTAGGTCAATCCCCTGGATAATGAGCTGATGTCGACAGGAGATGACCCGTCGCAGGAGGGCCATAATGTTTCCCCCATCAATGACACGAGACAAGGAACAAGAGGCAGATGGTGAAACAGAGTACCAGAGGAGAAGGCGAGGGTGTAAATTGCAGAAGGATTATACTCTTGAACACATCGGTGACACGACTCCGGAGGGGGCTGTGGCAGCATTCAGGCATCAATGGATCAGAGGCTCGAAGGAGGCGGCATGAATCAAATGGAATGAGGCTAGAATGATAACCCAACCCGCGGAAGGCCAAATGATGATGTATGGATGTCCCAACCTGACAAGAAGCAAAGTGTTGATGTTCAAGGGTGACTAGCTGCCATGGACAATCAATGATGAACCTGTTGTTGAGTCCAACCTAGTAATAGTTTAACGAGCCCTAGGAAGGAGAAGCTCGAGTCTCGTCATGGTGATGAGTCCAATGTCGTCACGGTTTAACGAGTCTGACATAGGTAAAACTCAGAGTCTTTTTCATGTTTAGAGAGTTTGAAAAAGACATGGAAAAGAAAACTCCAGGGGGGTCCTTTTTCATAGATATGTGTCTCTCGAGCCCGAAAAAGTATAAAACGATACTCGAAAGAACCGCCCAACCATTACGATTGAGGAGTACTTATTGTAAGTAGTGACTTCGACCCGAAAAAGTAGAAAATCGGTCGGAAGCACGCCGTTTCGTAACCAGTAACGAGCCTGAAACGACAAAAACCCGACAATCTTTTTGTGTTTAAACGGTCAAAAAAAGAGCTTAAAGACGACCGCCTCTCGTTTCTTTTAACGAGCCAAGAGGAAAACTCGGCTATCTTTTCATCTTTAAACGGTCAGAAAAGAGCTGAAAGCAGACCTCCATTTTTATTCCATTTAACGAGTCAAAAAGGGAAAAATACTCGGCAACCTTTTCATCTTTTACGAGTTAGAAAAGAGCTTAAAGGAGACTCGTCCTGGAGGAACGAGTGGTATAAAGGGTAGCAACTGGTTCCGGCAATGGTGGAACTGCTCAAAAATGTAATGGTCAAGAGGTTGGCTAATAAAACCACTCATCGCTGTGGTTCCTCAGGAAAGGGAAAACAACCAAGTGAAATCATATGATCAGCCAAAGAGATGGTGGCGATGGAAAGAAACAACCAAGGCTCATTTAGCAGAATTTAGCGGATAAACAGCAATCACGAGATGTAAATCGAGTATGGGTTCATTTTTACACAAGCATGAACCATGGAGAACTCTGCTTGGATTCGGTTTCATGTTTACACAAGCTTGAAACGAAAAACTATGCTTGTTATAAGTGCACATGCCCCCAACATAATGAACGCAAATCGAGGTACATGCCCCCCAAGCTTCATTGCATTCAACGAGGTGGATGGATTGAAGGTTCACATTCAAGATCTTGGAAAGACTCGACTTGGATTTTACGACATCTTAATCAAAGACTCGATTTGGAAAGGGAGTTGTTTCATTTTTTAATGAGGTTGACACAGTAAAAGAACTATCCTCATAACCCTTGTTTCATTTTTTAACGAGGTTGACATAAGATCAAGAACTTTCCTCATGATTCCTTGTTTCATTTTTTAACGAGGTTGACATAAGATCAAGAACTTTCCTCATGACTCCTTGTTTCATTTTTAAATGAGGTCAACACAAGATCAGCACTATCCTCGGGACTCCTAGTTTCATTTTTTAACGAGGTTGAGACAGGAACAAACTATCCTCGGACTCCTTGTTTCGTTTTTTAACAAGGTCGACACAAGATCAGAACTATCCTCGGAACTCCTTGTTTCATTTTTTAACGAGGTCGACACAAGATCAGAACTATCCTCGAACTCCTTGTTTCGTTTTTTAACGAGGTCGACACAAGATCAGAACTATCCTCGGAACTCCTTGTTTCGTTTTTTAATGAGGTTGACACAAGATCAGAACTATCCTTGGACACCTTGTTTCATTTTTTAACGAGGTCGACACAAGATCAGAACTATCCTCAGACACCTTATTCATGGGCCATCCAAAAACGGGGCTCAAACTATCCTCAGATTCCTTTTTTTTTTTTTTAACGAGGTTGACACAAGATCAGAACTATTCTCGGAACTCCTTGTTTCATTTTTTAATGAGGTCGACACAAGATCAGAACTATCCTCGGACTCCTTGTTTCGTTTTTTAATGAGGTCGACACAAGATCAGAACTGTCCTTGGAACTCCTTGTTTCGTTTTTTAACGAGGTCGACACAAGATCAAAACTATCATTGGACACCTTGTTTCGTTTTTTAACGAGGTCGACACAAGATCAGAACTATCCTTAGACACCTTGTTCACGGGCCATCCAAAAATGGGGCTCCCAAGAGGTCTTCACGAGATGGGAGAAACACACTCTGGGAGGAACACATGTCAGGATGTCCCAATGACAGGTCGGGTTCCAATGCCCCCAGTACATCTTGTACCAGACCAGCTGCATGGTCATCAGCAGAGGTGGAAATGGAACGGGTAGCCACATAATTTACCTGTGGCAAGGAGGGTATTGCGGGCGAGCAAGAACCAATAGGGGGTGACGGCTGCGCAGGAGGCAACGGGGGACTAACGAACGATAATTGATCTATAGTCACTATTCTTCCTTCGTGTGGAAAACAAACCACACGGAAAAGGGAAGAAACGAGGGCCCCCATGGCATAAATATAATCATGGCCAAGGAGAAGACTAAAATTTGCGCCTTGGACAACCATGATGTCTAGATAGATGGTTTTTCCCCCCAAAGTAACAGAAAACTTTGGGAGGTTACCGGGAGGTTGACAAGGTTCTCCGTCGAATGCCAACAGATTCTGTGTAACCGGCACAAGCTGTGGGGAGCCCAAAGCTTGCCAAGTAGTGGAAGGAATAAGATTGACAGATGCACCCTCATCCAAGACAGTGCCAGGTACCACCTTATGGTAGATGTATACTGTAATCTCGAAAGGCACATAGGATGGAAGGTGGAAAGCAGTCAAGTGACTACAATCGAAGGTGACGGCGAAACTACTTGGTGGGGGAATCGTATGATTGCCCCCCAAGGACTGGAGGAGGACTCCCCAGATCAGCTGGGATAGGAGAGTCGTTTCCGGACTTTGGAGAATCTGAGGAGACGAGAAGAACATGAGCATGATGCTCTTCTGAGACAGAGCGATCAACAGGTGGTGATTTGGAGTCGACACTCTTTCTGACCAATGGTTGGTCTGGAACAGGCTTAGCACAGCCAGGCTCAGAAGGAGGAGGACAGACAAGAGAAGAATCTAAGTCAATTTCTTTGTCAACAGGGAGAGGGTCTGAAGAGAGCCTCTGATAACCAATGGGAAGTTGGGGTGAAGAAGTTGTAAGACTTTCCAAAATGGCGGAAGCTTTATCCATGAGTGGACAAAGGTGAAGGGGATGGTTGCCTTCACATAGCCTACAGGGGAATCGAATCTTCCCGTCCTTCTTACTGTTGCCAGTTGCTAGGATAGCATCGCCTTGAGCTTCAGAGGACGATGAGGGACGAACCGGATCGTGAGACCATACTTCTAGGATCCTTGGAATGCCAGGACAATCACGAAGAAGATGGTCACCCTTGCATAATTTACAAGGAAACTTAACCTTCCGCGGAGGAGCAGAAGGTGGTTCGTCCTGGGATGGACTCGGAGCAGTAACTGCACAGGTGGCCTTGGATTTATCGGACTTCTTCTTCTTCTTCGTCTTCTTCTTCTTCTTCTTCTTAGTCTCCTGGTTACTAGATGTGAAACTTTCACCAGGTGAAGGAGGAGAGGAGGAGGAGGAAACAAGGGAAGAAGGCATAGGCTCAACCTTGGATTCAACATGTCTTGGTTCGGACGAAGGAGATGGTGGGACAGGAGTCATATCACTCGGGACCGTCGAGGTTGAAAACAACCATACAGGCAAACCGATGGTTATCCCAGGCAACGATAGTGTTGCCATATACGGAGCACTTACATTCCCAAATGAAGGAAATGGACCAGGATTTCCATCTGGGGGAAAACCTTGGCCGGTAGACTCGGGGAATGTTGCCATCGAGAATGAGAAAGAACCCTACTTAAGCTAATGCAAACAAGATCTAACCGAGAAAATGTGAATCGTGGCCGAATAAATTTTAAGACACAGGAACAAAACTTGACTTTTTCATCTTTAAAGAGTCGAGAAAAGGAAAAAAGATGACTCTAGTCGCCTTCGAATATTTAATGACCCTGAAGTGACAAGTGCTCAGATGGACCTTTTCTTTTAGGGAGTGCAAAAAGGAACGAAAGTGACTACTCTGGAGAACTAGGCAAAAGGTTTACCAGACAAATCCGTAAAACTGCATATACACCTAGGCAATAAGGACTTTTCGTACAGCAGTCAATCTTCCCGAATGCTGTGTTCAGTGAGTTACGGCTTGTAAGGCGGCAGACACGGCTTCCTATGGATAAAGGATGATAACCTAGTGGGGTCTCCCCATATACTAGACGGTACGTGGAAGCACAAATTCGTACTAGACCACTATTGAGTCACAAAAGGAGGAATCACCCAACCTTAAGTGGAAACAAAAGTGACTAGGTTTAACGACGTCGGAGCACGTCTCTAGCCTAGACCTCTAAATGTGCGTGATATGTTCCAATGCGTTGTTAGATTTATTCAGTTCATTTTAAAGTTGATCTTGGATTATGTTTCAGTTTTCAGGCCTTACCGTATGTATATAACAAGGCCTAGGATGCAGCTAGAATGAATGAAATATCCTTTTCTTGGATGAACACCTACCTATGGGAGGGTAGAGAGATCATTCCCAAACCAAGAAAACCAAGGCAACAAACAGTCACTCAATGCAAGCAGACATCAATTCTTAAAGTGCACGGATACTACTAATGAGAGATCTAATCATTCGCTTTTCAATATGCAACTTGAAATGCAAATTTACTTTCACTTTCGCATGCTAAATGAAATGCAATTCTTTGATTTTGATGCCTTTAATCTAAAGAAACCAATAAGCAACAAACAAATGTGGAAAAACGATTGATCCAAACAATTGTAATCTATGTCCGGGTAGTGAAGAGAAATAGAAACAATACCGAGATTGGTCCAATAACAATCACTAAATAATCAACCAAAAGTAAGCAAAGGGGAAGGCTCAATCAAACCAACAGCAAGCAGCAAACGAATCCTTGCAAACAAGCAACCAAGCAAAATTGATCCAAAGGACTTGAAACAATAAAACTAGGTCACAAAGAAAAAAGGCAAGATTCGTCCAACAAAGCTTACAAGAGAGTGCCTCAACCTCTAGACAATGAAAAACAAGTCATCAACCAAGTGGGAATAGCAGGGACTAGCAAGACTGGCGGATTCAGGAGGCAGAATTGAAAAAATTCAATTCTACAGCAATCAGCGCGGGCAATACACAGCAATAAAGCACTGATAAAGAACACCACGCAGCAACAAAGCGATGTCAGTGTGGAAGTACACGCCTTTTCCACGATGGTCCGATTTACAGAACCGTCGCGACTGTTAGGTGTAATAATGCGTTGAACAGCAAATTACAAACAGGGTGACGCGATGACAGCGCGACTGTTAAATTAAAAAGTGCGATGATGTTCGAAAATAGCCACAGGCGATCCAAAAACTCCCAAACCAAAATAGTCAATCTTTAAACAAAAAGGGCATTACCTAGATCAGACCAGGAAACTTAGAAAATAGGTAACTAATCCCCAAAATCTCAAGGGAGACCAAAACAAAAACTCAAGGCAAGAGTAGACAAGAAAAAAAAAAACAAAGGCCAGCTCCCCAGCAAAGTCGCCAATTTGTGATGCAGGAAAGTGTTCCCTCTGCAGACAGAGGCAACCCCTCTAGCCCTAGAGTGGGTCTAGTCACAAACAAGGACAAATCAACAATAATTTTCCTTAAATAGTTCAAGTTGGAGGCCTACCTCAACCGGTGGTCGATGGAGTTCCGTTGCGCTACTCCAGCGTCCGCTTCCTAATGAGTGATCAACCTGAAACAAAGCAAAGGAAATACAAAAAAGCACGTAACCAGATACAACAAAGAACTGTTTACTCATAAAGTCAAGAAGTCATGAGCTATCTAGTACATTGTATACAAGACATAGGAAAACATCATTGATTGCATTAAATATAAAATAGAGTAAGCTTACAACCAAGGTCTTGACATTACAAGCCTTCTCAGAGGGTCCAGCCAGCATGTTCCTCAAGCATTCACTCTTAGAGGATGGATCCCCCAATGCACAAGTCTCTCTCAATCACAAGTTTTACACAAGATCAAAGGCACTTCACAACCTTCCTCAAGCTCTTAAACAATCCCACACTTGTCACACTCACACCAGCTATCTAACAAGCTCACAATACTATCAGCAACACTCCAAAGACTAAGAATTCAAAACTATCCAAAAACTAGTAGCACATAGCAATGGTGAGAGTTTAAATAGGAGAAGGAGTCTCCATGAAAGGTGGGAGGATGAGCTTATCTCCAAGGAAGGTAGCACAAATGACAGAACAGCCACGCCAGAGAAAGGAGGGCGACATAAACAAGGCCAACAACTAGGTCTGGAGTCATGTGGAAGGCCGACTATTGGAACAAACTCGCCCAAACTAGATCATCACGAGCACATAACTGGTCTGCTGCGCTGACATCGCTATTGAATAATGTAGCTAGTCATGTCATCACGGGTAACTACAAGCGACAGTTGCGATGGCACATGAAATTCGACCATCGCGGGAATCACGTGTACTTCCGCGATGGTTGCACTTCTGGACTGTTTTGGAGCGCCCATCAGCGCGTTTATTAAGCCAATAGATGCGATGAGGCAGAAACTTTGGCAAAGTGGGTCATTTGGCAACATCAGAGAGCATGAGCATGAATGATTTTGGACTCATGACACAGTAGGAAGACTGGGATGAAGGCAGTGAAAAATTACTGTGTAACAAGCACTATGTTTACATTTGGGTCCTCGTCGCGCAACTCAGACCTCATAATTTGCAAATTCTGAGTCGGGCGAGGCTGGAGTACCCCTTTTTCGCGCAACCTCACTATCAATGTAGGGCAGTCTTCTACCTCATTATCAAACTAAGTACAGTACAAACATGATGTTCTCGTCGAATTCGTACAATCGCGGGCATAGCATCCTGGCCCTCCGTAATTGTAACAAATTAGTTGTCTGCGACCCCTTCCTGGTCCCATTCCACCTCGACCTTGTCCACACCCCTGAAATCCAGCGCGTGCTATTCTTGCATTTGGGTTTAGGACTTGCGTTTCAGTCTGTACCCTGTAGGAAGGAATCCGATCCATCATTAGTTCGTAGCTTCTACAGGTGCGTTCATCATGGCCTACCGACCTGCAGAAATTACAAAACAATTGTTGGGACGTCTGCATATACTTCTGCAATAGATGAAAATTATCCGTAGTGTGTTTTCCTCATATCTAACAAATTTCGCACCATAGTGCAGGTGCCGTGCTCGGTCCTACTTGTGCCTCAGGTCTTAATGGCATCAGCCCTCCTCCCACCAAGTAATTTGTGAAAACTGGACAGTGGTCCTTGTCATGCCCCTGGCCTTTTCATTTTATGCACCATACCTCCTCACGCGCCTCTAGCCGAGGTGTCCTGTCTTGTTTCAAATTATGCATTTCCAGACACAAATTTTGTAGTTGCATGTGGATTTGTTGGACTCCTAGACCAGGATCTTGTATAGGGGTCTCATGCAATCTCATCACCATCTCCAAAGCTTCGACCTGGGTGGAAAGCTTTTGTTGTGATAGCGTCGTCCTTAGATGCAGTGTTAATGACGCTACAAACCATGCATGGTGCTACCCATCCATCAAAGTCATGCTAGCTTCACGAATCATACTCTTTAGTCTCTAGTACAGATCCCAGGGGGTCTCGCACGGGAGCATCGCGATCTCCTTAAACCCAATAATTGATTGTGTCTCTGACTTTGTCCTGCTAAATTCCTTGTTCAGCGCGGCCTGGATTTCTGCGATTCCTGCGTTTGGATGGTCATTAGAATGCTTAATGTACCATGTTAATGCACGATCCTACAACGCACTTACCAGTGTAGCCTTCTTTATATTGTCATCCACACCTCCTTGTGCTTCCCATACCGCCCTTACCACGAACTAGAATTGGTCTCGATCTTTATTCCCTACTCCTCTGAATACTGGCAGTTTGATCGCGATCACCATACTGAACTATGGTGGTGGTGGAGGTGGGGTGGGTGGAGGTGGACGTGAATATGGTGAGACGGGTGGTGGTGTAGGTGGAGGTGGTAAGCACGGAATTTTCTACCTTATCAAACTGACCACGCTCCTCGGAGAAACTTTCGGGAGCTCTTCCTTGGTTTCCCATTAGGTTTAAATTAAGGGACTAGTTTCTAATTCTTCACTACTTACGTTTTTGTAGATATTCCCACTTCACGTAGTCCCAAACATTAATTTATTTGCATAACCCGCTTTTCACACAATAGCATCTTAATCCAAGTGTTCAAAGATTTAATATACTTACCTCACAGTCCTTTGAGGAAGCATCCTTCCACCTCACTATAGCTGACGATCGTATCTACCACGAACTCAGTGATAAATCCTCCTATTATTCGATCGAGCCAATGGTCCACAATTTGCGTGATCTTATCTTTTGACGCTTCTAGTCTGCGCACTAATTCTGAAGTCCACATGATCGGTTTGTTGAGCCTACACCTTCCCTGACTGTCTACTAGCTTCGCGATCCACTCATACAGCTCAGAAGGAAAGGATGCAAAGAAAATTTCATGGATTTCCATATATAAGTAGCGCTCCAACCACTGTTCCTTAAATACTTGTGGATTCTTGTTTTCCTGCGCCACGAACTCGTGAATCTTCTTGTCCAACCACCCTTCAATTTATTTCTTTGTTGGATTCTAGTGACACGACATCAGACATCCCTTATGCAAATCCCGGTCCTGGCAACAGAACCATTTGTTGGCTTGTATGGGCCTGACCCAGGTTTAGAGGTGATTTAGCTAAACAAATCCTGTACTACTGGCCCTTTCGGTAATAGTCCGCGGAGCGCGGACTAAGGTCTCACCTGAAGTAGTATGGGACGATGCTAGAACCAGGTTTCCGCACCCTAGAGATGTCTAATGATTTTCAATGGTCCGCGGTTTGACCCTGCGCGCACGTTACTACGCGCACCTATCAATACCTCGCAGCCTATGATGCTGCCTTCACACAGCCCTACTCGGGGCTCGATCCATGTTATTACCTAATCCCTTACTATTAACCCTATACTAATTGATCACTTAGCTTATCTGTATGGGTTTAATTATACTTAATAGTGTTCATCATTCATACAAGTGCATGCGATAAATAAAACAGTACAATAGAAAAAGATATCAACCATATAATAACACAAACAGATACACAAGATTTGGAATCAAACTTCTCTTTATTATCTCTTTCCCTGGTTACAAACCTGACTCTACCCTGCACACTCAGCTACAAGGGTCCACGCACTCAGTTGCGGACTCTTCTAGCCCTCTGTGCACTCAGCTGCAGAGCCTCTTCCTACTACTACGACCCAAAGCACTTAGACCTTTACTCTATGCTCGCTATCTTCTAGACTCCATTCCTTGACTACTTTACAACTTAGAGCCTCGCTCTATTTATACAATCCCATGGTCTGGAGACCATGGGTAGGCCGACACTACCTTCAAAACTTAGGGCGGACAACCCTATGTCTCTAACATACAATTGCGCTCCGTGCCCACAATTCGTGGAGTCTTTACAACAATAGTACTCAAAGCTTGGGCTTTGAGCCCCAAAACATGATGTGGGGGGATTCCATGCCCAACGTTTGGATACATAAGGAATGAGAGAGTCTTTAATGTATTCTATTAGAATCCTTTGAGATCTTGTCTCATCCTTTTTATACTTGGTTAAGGCTTGAGTTTGTTCCTTAGCAGAAATAGTGACATTCCCTTGATGTGTTCTAGGAGTTCATTCTCCTTAAGAAGTAAATCAATCCTCTTCTTCCATGCAAGAAATTTATTGGTACCTACCAATTTGTTGCGTTCCTTGCAAAAAGACATTGATGTATATTCATAACGGGACATATACTTACTTGATAGATTTTGAGATGTAGTAGACTTTCTTTCTCCTTGAAAACTTGATGGATTGCCTTCCTTAGATCTTGATGTTCTTCAAGTTTCTTTCTCTAAGTGGACTTGCTTGATGATGAGATGTGCTTGGTGTCTTGTAGATGATGTGGGTCCTTCTTTGATTTGCTCCTCTTGTAGGTGCCTTTATATAAGGCTCTTCTTCTTTCTTTGTAGTTTTCCTTGATGAATGACAGATGGTAGACCTTCTTGTTCTTGAAGTGATTGAGACTTATTGGCTTGATGCTTCAACTTTTGGAGATGTCCTTTCTAGATGAGTGTTCTTGAGATTCCCTTTCCTTGATGTGTCACCTTAGCTCTGATTCCATGTTGAAGAATCAAGGGCAATTAGATGTAGTATGGTTCTTCTTGACTTGATAACAATTTGTGGAGTCTTTTTACTTTTCTTATTAGCTTAATCTTCTTCTTCATATTAATGCATGTGTGTGTACTTCATCAAAATGCTACCAAAAACATAAGAACAAGAACACAATATGTTGGCTCTCTGCCGGGGCCAAAACCTCTCTTCTCTTTAGAGGAAAACCCTTTAGTAAGTTTCTCTTATTGAAGCTTCTTATTGATCAATACCAAACCCTAGACCCTTGACTAGACTATCCTCCAAGAACAATTCAAGTCCTTCCTCCTTTCTGCAATTTGTTCCCCGAAACTTCGTCCTCCTTCCAATTATTGTTAGATCTTGTTGTACTTGCTCTAGAAGAGATACCTTTTGATAGGACCCTTTACTTATGATGATTCCTTCCTTCTCTTCACCAACAAACAAACTTGAATGACTGTAATAGGAGGGTTTTTATAATAGCAGAGAAAACCTCCTTTTTCTTCACACGTGTGACTGTAATAGGCTTTATAACAACCCTATTACCTTCACTCTTCTTCCTTGCTTCTTCGCTTGAGTAGGAGGAACTTTAGGTCTATATTCTTAGCCCAAATTATGAGGTTTATGTGACTCTAAAGGAGGGCTTCTATGACAATAGAGACATCCTCTCCTTCTTCACACGTCTGACTGTTTTCAACCCTAGAAAACAATTCTCTTGACTTCGGTTGTGTAACCTTCTCCTTCGCTACCCGTGGAGACCTTTTACTCCATCGTTCATTTACCCTTTTCTAGGCTTCCTACCTTCACTTATTTCAGAGAGGAATGCATTGTATTTGGAGTGGACAACCTCTATATATAGAGGATTGTGTTGGGTTGTGTTATATTATTTTCATGACTAGCCCATGTAGTCCCTCCTAGCCCCCCTAGGGTTGCGGGGTTTGAGGGGGGCGGGTAGGCCCCCTCTACAGGGTCTGGGGCAACGCGCCGGAATTTTTTTTTTTTTTGGGACCCTATATTAGGTTGGGCGGACCTACCTATGGTTTTTCGGTCCATGGTTTTGGACGCAATGGTTTTCGGTCCATGGTTTTAGACGTGATGGTTTTCGGTCCATGGTATTGGATGCTTCTGCATGTATAAATATGTATTGTAACATTGAAAGGAACATAATGAAAAATCAAGCTGGTAGTCCCGGTTTTGGGATCCAAGGGAAAATCTTTGTGTATATGTGTTTTATGTGTTATGCTCTCGCATTGTTTATTTTATGTGTTTTAGAATTCGTATGTAGGTAATTTCTGTATGGGGTTAAAACCTACATTTGGTATCAGAGTTGTTTTTGGCTTCAATGGGGATGCCTTTGTTGCTTAGGGGTTTCGCTTGGGCCTATGGTAGACCCTGTTCAGTGGGAGATCTGCGAGATTGATTCTGGTGGAGAAAGAATATGGAAAGCAGTGGAAAGATAGAGATCGAGAAATTTAATGGTCAGAGTTTTGAGTTGTGGAAACTCAAGATGGAGGATCTGTTGGTGGATAAAGATCAGTGGATAGTGGTAGATTCAGGTACTAAACCAATGGGAGTGTCTGATGAAGAATGGAAGAAGTTTGATCGGAAGGCAAAGAGCACAATAATATTGTGTGTCTCAGATTCAATATTGTTGAATGTATCAGGGGAAGCTATGGTTAAGGCTTTGTGGGACAAGTTAGGGACTTTGTACCAATCTAAGTCTCTGGTGAATAAACTATTCCTACGGAAAAAACTGTACAACTTGAGGATTAAACATGGAGACTCAGTGACAGAGCATCTGAATGCATTTAATACTGTGGTAAGTCAATTATCATATGTTGATATCAAAATTTCAAATGAAGATAAGTGCATTAGTTTGTTGTGTTCTCTACCAGATTCGTGGGATAGTCTAGTTATTGCAATAGGTAGTAATGCAACTACCTTGCAGTTTGATGAAATAGTCTCATCCTTGCTGATGAAGGAGATGAGACGGAAAAATATGGACAACCAGAGTGGTGATACGTTGTCTGTACAAGGTCGGTCCCATAACAGAAACAAAAATAAGTCATTGAGTGGGAGATCTAAATCTAGAGGGAGATTTAAATCTCCAGAAAAACCTGTAAAGGTGGTGTGCTGGAAATGTGGAAAGGAAGGGCACTACAAAAGGGACTGTAAATCTAAAGCTCCTAACAAAGGAAAGGGATTTGATGATGCTTCTTTTGTAGAGGCGAAAACCACCTCAGATGAAGGTGGGGATGTGTACTTGGCTTCTTCAAGTACACATGTAGATCATGAGGCATGGTTGATTGACTCAAGTGCATACTTTCACTTCACTCCCCATAGAGAGTGGTTCTACGAGTATGAGAAATACGATGGTGGTGATGTCTTCTTAGGGGATGATAGGAAGGCTAGAATCATTGGTCGCGGAAAAGTAAAGTTGAAGTTGCAAGGTGGAAGGGTTAGAACACTTCAGGGTGTTCTGCATATTCCTGCATTAGCTAGAAATATGGTTTCTGTAAGCAAGCTGGATGATGTAGGTGTAAAACCAGTGTTCGAGAAGGATACCTACAAGATGGTTCGGGGAGCACTGGTATTGATGTGGGGAGTTCGTACTAGAACTCTGTATAAGCTGCAAGGTAGCACTGTTTTTGATGGGTTCAACAGTTCTGTGGTTCTTGAAAGTAGAGCAGAAAATCTAGTGGTCTCTGGAGAGAAGACCATGTTGTGGCATCAAATGCTTGGACATATTGGAGAGAAGGGCCTTTGAATACTTCATGGTAAAGGTATGGTAGAAGGTATGAGTAATAGCTCTCTGGATTTTTATTTCTATGAAAATTGTGTATATGGGAAGCAGAATCGGGTGAAACAGATACTAGAGCTTGTGCACAGTGATGTGTTTGGACCTGTGAAGGTTCCATCACTGGGTAAGTCTATGTACTATGTATCATTTATAGATGGCTTCTCAAGGAATACATGGATATATTTCCTTAAGAAGAAATCTGAAGTCTTTGACAGGTTTAAAGAATTTAAGGCTCTGGTGGAAAACCAGACAGAGAAGAAGATAAAGGTGCTGAGGACAGATAATGGTGGAGAGTTTTGCAGTAAGGAATTTGAAGAATTCTGTAAGAAGTGTGGTATAGCACGGCAGAAGACTACTCCATATACACCTCAGAAAAATGGAGTTGCAAAAAGAATGAACAAGACGTTGATGGAAAGGGCAAGAAGCATGCTCAGTGGTGCTGGGTTAGGACAGAAATTCTGGGCAGAGGCGATGGAGATAGCATGTTACCTAGTCAACAGATCACCTTCATCAGCGTTGGAGGATAACAATCCATAAGAGGTATGGACTGGTAAGAAACCCTCTCTTTCACATCTGAGGGTATTTGGATGTGATGCATATGTACATGTTCCAAAGGAGAAACGAACCAAGTTGGATAGTAAATCTAAAAAGTGCATCTTTATTGGGTATAAGGATGGTTTAAAGGGTTATAAGCTTTGGAACTCAACAACAAGGAAGGTTGTGTACAACCGAGATGTGGCGTTCAGAGAGGTGAAAGATGTTATTAAACATGAAGTCCAACCAAAGGAACCTAAGAAGATAGAGTTTGAGCTAAAGGAGGAAGAATCAGACTCTACAGTAGAGGAGGAATCAGAAGATGAAGAGCCACAAACTCTGGGTGTAAGAAGATCAGTTCGAGAAAGAAGGCAGCCAGAAAGGTATAGTCCATCTGCTTTCTATTCAAATTTTGCTTTATTTATTACTGATGATGATCCCAGAATTGTAAAGGAAGCAATAGATTCAGAAGATGGAAAACTCTGGAAAGAGGCCATGGTTGATGAAATGGCATCTTGGCACAAAAATGAGGCTTGGTATCTGGTGGAGTTGTCGGCTGGAAGGAAACCCATTGGCAGAAAATTGGTGTTCAAGAAGAAGACAAATGCAGAAGGAAAGGTGGAGAAATACAAAGCTCAGTTGGTAGCAAAAGGTTATTCCCAAATGTCGGGAATTGATTTTGGTGATATTTTTTCTCCTGTTGCCAAGGTAGCTTCTATTAGATTACTTTTATTTGTTGCTGATGCTTTTAATTTTGATGTAGAACAGATGGATTTGAAGACATCATTTCTTCACGGGGATCTGGAAGAAGAGATCTACATGAAGCAACCTGAAGGCTTTGCGGTCAGAAGGGTAAGAAAGAATTGGTATGCAAGTTAAAGAAGTCTCTCTATGGGTTAAAACAGTCACCAATGATGTGGTATCATAAATTTGATACATTTATACAGGGACTTGGCTTCACCAGAAGCAAAGCAAACCACTGTGTGTATTTCAAATTAACTGGTGAGCGTGTTATTTATTTGGTCTTATATGTGGATGATATGTTGCTAGTTGGAAATGAAAATAAATTATCCAGGATTTGAAGACCCAATTGTCCTCCAAATTCGACATGAAAGATCTTGGTGCTGCAAACTATATTTTGTGCATGGAAATTAAAAGAAATCGGGCAAAGAGGAAGCTCTGTTTAAACCAGAGGAAGTATGTCGAGACAATATTTCAGAGGTTTAATATGCAGGACAGTAAACTAGTGAAGGTTCCTATTCCTATAGGTGTAAAGTTATCTGCTGAACAGTGTCCGAAGACACAAGAAGAGGAAGAGGACATGTCTCGTGTTCCATATGCAAGTGCAGTCAATAGCCTGATGTATGCAATGGTCTGTACTAGACCATACATTGCACATGCAGTGGGAGTATTGAGCAGGTTTATGTCAAAACCAGGGAAGGAGCACTGGACAGCAGTGAAGTGGGTTTTCAGGTATTTGCGTGGCACTAGTGATTATGGTTTGTGCTACTAAGGAAGACCAAGATTGGATAGAGTGTTGGATATTCGTGGCTTTGTCAATGCAGACTAGGCTGGAGATCTGGATCAGAGAAGATCTACAAGTGGGTATGTTTTTAACCTATTTGGAGGTGCAGTCAATTGGATGAGTAAGAAACAATCTGTAGATGCACTATCAAGTACAGAGGTAGAATACATGGCAGCCACTCATGCAAGCAAGGAAGCAGTTTGGTTGCAGAGATTGTGCTCAAGTATGGGGTTAGTATAGGGAGCTATAAGGATAGACTGTGACAGCCAAAGTGAAATTTCCTTGGCAAAGAACCATGCTCATCATTCAAAGAAAAAGCACATCGATGTTCAGTACCACTTTGTGAGGGATATGATAGAAGACAAAAAGGTGTTGCTGGTAAAGGTGGACACTTTAAAGAATACTACATATGCATTGACAAAATCTGTGAGCTCTGAGAAGTTCTCTTGGTGTAGAGAAACAATGGGAATTTCAGGGCTGGATAAATGACTAAGCTATCCTGTGGCCCCCTGTGGAAATAAAACAACAAGTGGGAGAATGTTGGGTTGTGTTATATTCTTTCCACGACTAGCCCACGTAGTGAATCGGGAGCCCCCCCTTTGTTGCACCAATTGCACAGCGGGGGGGTTTGAGGGGGGTGGGTAGCCCCCCTCTACGGGTCCGGGACAACGCCCTGGGAAATTTTTTTTTTGGACCCTATATTAGGTTGGGCATACCTACCTATGGTTTTTCGGTCCATGGTTTTGGACGCGATGGTTTTCGGTCCATGGTTTTGGACACGATGGTTTTCGGTCCATGGTATTGGATGCTTCAGCATGTATAATTATGTATTGTAACATTGAAAGGAACATAATGAAAAATCAAGCTGGTAGTCCCGGTTTTGGGATCTAGGGGAAAATCAATGTGTATATGTGTTTTATGTGTTATGCTCTCGCATTGTTTATTTTCTGTGTTTTAGAATTCGTATGCAGGTAATTTCTGTACGGGGTTAAAACCTACAGATTGTCCCTCCTTTAGGTCGACTTGAAGGCTGACTTGTTGTTTGTAGGTCTACTTTCTATCTTTTCTTCGAATGGCTATGTCACATGCTTGGAGGAGACTTGACTTTGCTTGGAGGGTTATTCTTTGACTCTTATACATACATATACATGGTGTGACATGCCCTTAAGGTCTTCAACATTTTCTTTTGACCATTTGACTCACCTATAGCACTTTAACATGTGCTAGACCTATTTCAATGAGTAAGAAACTCAATGACTTATATTATAAAAATAATATTTATTTTCTTGAATAAATACAAATATCAAAAGTACATTTATGAAGGTTGAACCTAGTTACCCGACCTTTAATGTTCCGTTATGGAAGTGGGGTCCACATTTTTTGACCTTTTTCAACTTCCTTAAATCTTACAATGGATGATTTCTTTGTGTTCGTCTCATCGAGACCTTTCCAATGATACAAAAGTTTCCCAACCCAACCCCTGGATCAAAAGATAAGGCCATTTATAGATTGGCCTATCAAACAATGCCACGACATCTAACCTGTCATTTGGAACCCATGTGGTTGTCCACATCATGTGCCACATCATACCACGTGGTAGCTATTAACCCACTCATAATAAGTCATAAATTAACCCCTCTCTACTACTCACAATCCCAAACTACAACATAAGATATAATTTATATTCAATGTACTCGGGTGTGGGCCCTCTATGGCCACGTCACCTCTGGAATAAAATCTCAGCGTGTTCTAGTGCAACCACTCATTGAAACTACCGGGGACAACCTTTTGGGCTATGTGGATGTCCATGTGTTCACCTTGGTCTCCTTGAAATATAATGCACCCAGGCCCACCTAACTTTGAAATTTAATGTTCCCAATATTGCATTCCTTCATGCCACATGGCATTTGGCCTCCACTAACTAGGTTTGAATGCCATGTCACCCTAGGATTTAAATCTCATACATTCTACTATGTCTTTCGTCCAAAATCTCTAGGGTCCAAGGTGATCTCACTAGTCCTAAATGTCGGGGTGACATCATCCTTCATCACACCCTCCCCACATCAAATTCTGTGTAATTGTGGGTTCCATCGAAGGCTCTATGCCCCTTGTGAATCACATCATTCTCATCATATGGGAAATGTGTAATTTTCCATAGCCTTTCATCGAGCATTGAGAGTGGTCCCGCTACCACATCATCCCGGAATTTTTAATCCCGATAGTTCCATTTAGTGTCTCCTTTAGTAACCTTTAGGGAAAAAGTCTCGGGGTCATCCAACAACCATGAGTGCTTACTCCTTGATGGACCTAATTTCTCCTGTCTAAACACTTGATCATTGCACTAGGTCATAGGGTTAAAAAGGTTTTCGGCCATTTCCTCCAAGATTCTAAGGTTCATCCCCATGCATATGCACATGACTGCATATATAAATAGATAGTGTGTATGCAAGCCCATTTGGCTATCCCGCCTGAGCTTTGCCAAGACTTGGCCATGGCCCATAAATCACTATGTATGCATACATGTGTACTTACTTATGCATATTTATATAAGCAATTACGTTATCTTTTCTAAGCTTAAAGGGGCAAATTACAACCCAATGCATACAACAATATATTTATTCATATATGAAGGTTTCATATGCACCACTAGACGAAATTTCAATCTCAGAGTAAACATAAATCATTTTAACAACGAGATTTCACCCATTACCCAGTTATTAAGGTTACAATCTAGTCTAGAATTAATCACAAGAAAAAAATTATTTCCTTAAAAATAATTGCATAGAACATTGGCATTCCTCTTTTATGAATTAAGCCCTAATTTCATATCACAAATACAACATTCAACCTATCCAAACCACATGTACAAGACATTTACACAAAGAAGCACAAATAAATATTTATCCTATGCAACACAACGATTTTCCAACTAAGAGTGGGACTTATATATATAGGAGTCTAAGGGGTCACAATATAATCAAAGCCTACATAACAATAATAATGTAAGGGCACAACAATAACAATAGTGGGATTCTATGTGGCACAACAATAACAATATGAGAGCTACATGGGCACACCAATAACAATAGGGGGCTACACTGACAATTAAAATAAGGGGGCTACACTAATATTATAGGGACCTAACATGCCCTTCTCCTTCAAAAATGTATTTTCCTCAATACTTGAGTAGTTATGGATGCTTTTGTATAAAATTCTCATCCTCCCGTGTGGAATATTCAATGGGTAATTTCTTCTACTTAATGGATACTCTAAAATTGGTCGATTTCGTAGTTGTCAGGTTCTTGTTTCTGTGACTGCTTTAGGCTCCAATATGTTTTTTCCTTCTTCGTCAAGTTCTGGAAATACCATTTGAACTAGGAGCTTGTCACTGATAATCTTCTTTAAGAATGAAACATGGAAAATTGGGTGTACTCAGGAAGATGCAGGCAACTACAATTTGTATGCAATAGTACCAATCTTTTGCAACACTTTGTAAGGACCATAATAATTGGGTGATAATTTATTATCCTTATTAGCTTGCTTGAGGGACATTTGTTTGTATGGTTGTAGCCTTAAAAATGCCCAATCACCTACATCAAAACGTCTTTCACTGTGATGCTGATCTTCCTATTGTTTCATTCGATTATGTGACTGGAGAACTATTTTTTAATACTCGATGACCTGTTTGAAGCAGCGAAACCCTAGAATTCAAAGTTTTGATACCAAATTCTATACAACCAGATCATAAAATAAAATAAAATATAGATCAACGACTTGAAAATTAGCCTCTTCGAGGGGTTAGCCCCCTTTACATCACAAAAATGAGCAATTCTTGGATGATATAAATGATAATACCTCCTTGGTATATATAGGAGTCTAAGGGGTCACAACATAATCATAGCCAACATTACAATAATAATGTAAGGGCACAACAATAACAATAGTGGACTTCTATAGGGCACAACAATGGGCACAACAATAACAATAGGGGGGCTACACTAACAATAACATTAAGGGGGATACACTAATATTATAGGGACCTAACACCAAACAAGTTTGTCCTACTAAATTTCTCCTATTTTTCTTCCATTTGAGAGATAATAACTATTGTTAAAAAATTTAAATATGGAGAAAACATAAAAAGGGAAAAGTCAACAATCTTAGATGGATAAAAAAATTGGCTAGAGGATTAAATCCTTACTCTAAAAGTTACTACATGCTTACAATTAGGAATACAATATACACGCAAGATTAAAAATAAATAAATAAATAAAATAAATCTTTTTTCTCACTAGATTTCCTTCTATAGGAAGTAGAAGTTGGCCTTTGAGCAAAATTACACTAGTGAGAAAAGGGCACAATTGAGTAGAAATGGAAACTTCTCAGTGTTGTAACCTTCAACTCATAACTCAAAATGAGACACAAGTACATTCATTGGAATGCTAAGTCAGAGGAGATTATTTTTGAAGCCTCGAAATTTAGATTAATGAATTAGTTTTCTTCATAAATTGAGATGAAGAAGGACATGTAGACTCACTAATGAAAATGTTGACAATATGCATATTTTCTACCAATAATGTCACATGCCCATTTTACAAAAATTAAGGGTATAGGTAGAATAGATCAAGTTTGAACATAAGTTCCAAAGATATGGAGGATACATATGGAACCCACAAACATGAGGAATTGAGGGGTCTCAATATCAACCTAAGAAATGAAAAAACAATGGGTATAGGAGCAAGGTGGAGCTAGGATAGTTGGTGGAGACCATGAAGAGTCTAAAGATGGAAGTATTGATTTGTAAAGTTAACAATGAGAGAATAGTAAGAGTTCAAGAGGAACATAATCATACAAACACTCATTTGGTACAAATTCTAAGCCAATTACAAACGAAAATAAGGGTTGGATTAGGATTAAGATATGAGGAAGAAGGTAAACCTATTGCAAGAAAGGAGAACTACATTAGATCCACGCTCACAAGAAGTGTTAGTAGAACTCATTGATAAAATTATTCACCCACATATTTAGCTATGAAACTATATACATCTACGAAATCATAGAGCAACCCAAAAATTTCCCCATCATGCATCATAACGGAAGGCTTGAATTGGATACTTTGCAAGGAGGGCCTAGGAAGCTTAAATCACCAACCTTTGACGGAGAGAATAAGAAGGGAGAAGGGGCTAAGGCCTGGTTTATAGGAATCAAAAATTATTTCTAGCTACACAATTATTCATCCAAATTGGAAGCTAGAATTGACATATACCATATTCAAGAGAAAGCTTTTATGTAATGGCACTAGCTAAAGAAAGTCAAGAAAATTAATTGAAATAAAATCTCTTGGGATTAGTTTAAATGGTATTTCCAACAACATTACCTTTCATAACACTATTATGATAAGAAGATGCAAGAGTTCTTTAAGCTCAAGCTAGGGCACATGACTCTAGAGGAATATCAAAATAAATTCATAGAGTTATTGAGGTATGTGGGATTCATTAAGGATGGAAATGTTAAAATTCATAGATTTTTGAGTGGATTACTATCATTTTACAAGGATAAGATTTAGGTTGATGAACCTAAGACTCTAGAGGAGGCCAATAGGAAGGCCAAGTATTTATATGAGCATAACAAAGGAATAACAATGGCACTGAAGTTTTGGAGAATTGAGAAGACAAATAAACTAGATCAAAAGAAGAAAGGATTCAAGCCACCTTTCTTCAAGAATAACTCTATTTTATACTAACTCAGAGCAAATCCAAAATGGTAAAATCTTTGGGGAAGCAAGAAAGACACCAATCAAGTGTTAGGACTATAAGGAAGATCACATGTATATCCATTGTCTCCATATAATGAACCTAATGAAATTACAATATTTAAAAAGCCACTATAGTAATAAATATGGGCAAATATAAATACTTAAACCTCATCACTATATATATATATATATATATAATCTTATTAATATTACAAGGATAAATCTAAGCCTTCGTATATTTGGACTAGTAAGTTTTTAACCAATAATTATAATATTATTCCTACATAAAATATGACTTTATAACGTGACCTATACCAATACATGACGGTACACCAGAAAAGCATACTCCATACACCTGTACTTAAAAAACCGTAACTAAGCTTATGGGGACAAGTGCTATCCTCAACCCTGTTATAATTACAAATTTACAGACTAATTAACTCTTATTATACCCGCCCATGGCATGGTATATAGTGATTGACCTTGCTCCCACTGGCATTAGTTTTAACCAAAACAATAAGCTTAATATAAAGTATTTTTGATTCATATCCTGTTAAATAATTTTTCGGCCTATCGGATATTGACAATGTTGTTCATACAATTAAGAGTCTTATTGTCAATGATCCTTATACTTGGATGTAAACTCAGGACATATATCATGTCATAAATCAAAATTCGACCGGTCAGGCTGATTAATGCTAGCATTAAAACATAAACATTTTATGTGAACTACTTTGGAAATATATTTGGTGTGTTTTGCAACATGATGGTGTATTGTTGCCATTTTCCCTGTGGCGTATTGCTTCCATGTGCCTCCTGCATGCGTATGTGCTTGTTGGCATGATGGCCGACCAATGACCGGTGGTAAGGCCATGATTCATGGACTGCCATAATTGCAGGATACACAAAGCATGGGTTCGCTGAAGAAGCATTAATAATGTTTTCCCAAATGCAGTGAAGAACAAATGTCCAACCCAATCAGTTCACCTTTTCCAGTGTTCTTCAGGCTTGTCCGAATTTGGGAGCCCTCAAGGCCATGCATGAAGTGATAATCACCAGGGGTTTTCAGTCTAATGTCTTTGTGGATAGTGCTCTTGTCATCCATATGCAATATATGGAAGTATAAAGGAGGCACATCATCTGTTTGAAAAAATACCTCAACGAAACATGGTGTCCTGGGATTCCATCATTGCAGGGTATCCTTTTCCAGTGTTCTTCAGGCTTGTCCGAATTTTGGAGCCCTCAAGGTCATGCATGAAGTGATAATCAACAGGGTTTGCAGACTAATGTCTTTGTGGATAGTGCTTATGTCATCCATATGCAATATATGGAAGTATAAAAGAGGCACATCATCTGTTTGAAAAAATACCTCAACGAAACATGGTGTCCTGGGATTCCATCATTGCAGGGTATCCTTTTCCAGTGTTCTTCAGGCTTGTCCGAATTTTGGAGCCCTCAAGGTCATGCATGAAGTGATAATCAACAGGGGTTTGCAGACTAATGTCTTTGTGGATAGTGCTTATGTCATCCATATGCAATATATGGAAGTATAAAAGAGGCACATCATCTGTTTGAAAAAATACCTCAACGAAACATGGTGTCCTGGGATTCCATCATTGCAGGGTATCCTTTTCCAGTGTTCTTCAGGCTTGTCCGAATTTTGGAGCCCTCAAGGTCATGCATGAAGTGATAATCAACAGGGGTTTGCAGACTAATGTCTTTGTGGATAGTGCTTATGTCATCCATATGCAATATATGGAAGTATAAAAGAGGCACATCATCTGTTTGAAAAAATACCTCAACGAAACATGGTGTCCTGGGATTCCATCATTGCAGGGTATCCTTTTCCAGTGTTCTTCAGGCTTGTCCGAATTTTGGAGCCCTCAAGGTCATGCATGAAGTGATAATCAACAGGGGTTTGCAGACTAATGTCTTTGTGGATAGTGCTTATGTCATCCATATGCAATATATGGAAGTATAAAAGAGGCACATCATCTGTTTGAAAAAATACCTCAACGAAACATGGTGTCCTGGGATTCCATCATTGCAGGGTATATGCTGAATGGGCATGTCTACGAAGCCCTAAAGCTCTTTCAGGAAATGCTGGAGTGAAATGTGATTTCCTGGACAACGATGATTGTTGGGTATGTGCAAAATGGATTACTTTAAATTAAGACAATGAACTTAATACAAAGTTTTTTGGATTCATTTCTTATTAAATATTTTCTATGCTTATCAAATTCTGACAACTACTTTAACTTGCTGCTCATATAATTTGGGGTCTTATTGCAAGTAATATCGAGGCAGGCATCGTTTTCTGATATAAACTTAGGATATAGATCAAATAATTTTCTATGCTTATCAAATTCTAACAACTATTTTAACTTGTTGCTGATATACTTTGGGATTTTATTGCAAGTAATATCGAGGCAAGCTTTGTTCTCTGGTATAAACTTACGATATAGATCAAAAGTAGAGGAGCAATGAGCTTGAATAATACTAGCCTAAATACTAACATTAATTTTTAACATTTTATGTGAAATGTGAAATACTTAGAGCATGTTGTTGCTATACTTGGTGCATATCACTGCTGAGGAGAGTATTGTTGCCATCTTCCCTCTGTGGTTGTAGGCATGTGGTTGTTGGAAGACATGAGTGTTGTTAATTGCAAAGGCGAGGGCAAAAGGTCTTAAGATGGTGTTGGTAAACAGGGTGTTGTTGCTTATTCCTCTATATACAATGCTATTGGTGTTGTTAGTGGTGTTGGTTTCCTACAATGACTAAACTATGTATGGCTACTGGTCCAGAAAAGAAGTAGGGTGTCATATCTTCTTGCCATTTATCCACTGTCACTTACAACCCCCCCAATCGTTTTTATTCTCAATAGGTTCCGGTTCTCAATAGCCAATAGGTTTTCTTCCCAATAGGATACTTCGTTACAAGAGACTTCGTTACATCGGCTCTCCAGGCTACCTACCCAGGCGAGGGAAAGGCTATCCAGTTACTAAATATATATTTTCCATTTCCTTATAGGCGGTTCTGGAAATGTTGGCCATATATCCCTTCTTCAAATTCATCTGGCCAGGGAATAGGATGCCAACACATAGATCTGGGGTGTGATGTGAGCAACAGAGGAGACATATGCTAAACCAGGATTATTGTGGTAATGGAGGCACTATGCACTAGTAAAAGACATAGTGTGAGTTCCCCGTCAGGATTTATATGTTGGCCCTCCATTTGGCAGACAACCACTCTAATAAGAGTCTCATTCAACAGATGTTCATGCTTCAATCCCAAATTGAAAACTTGAATTTGACCAATATAAGGAATTGACTGATAATGGATTGAAATCCATTGGATAACATTCATTTTCTTAAAATTATTTTGGTTAATGCCTTTTTTTGCCATTTTTTAAAAATGATTTTGGTTAATGGCTCTTTCTACCTTGCAGGTGTCTCTGCACACGATATTTTCATGTTGTTGGTTGTTGTAACATTATCTGATAATATTTATTTCAAGAGGGCATTTACTTCTTGATATTGTGCAAGAGATATCATTCTTGATACTATGCAAGAGATTTCATAAGATAAAGCGATTACAAAGCAATCACATATCCCACATCACATCATATTAACTTATATTTCTAAATGATATCGTCAATTTAAATTATGTAATATAAACTAAAAACTTAAATCTATTTAAAGATTTAAAGTTTATGTAATATAAACTGAAAACTTCAAGCCATTTATAATAGACGACAACTTCAGATGGTGCCTCAAAATCAAGTTTTGCATGAAAAGAATATTTGTTTTCACATATCCAAGTTCAGAAATAGTAATAATAAAAAAAGCATTTTGGATGAAGTGAAAAAAATGCAAGAAAGTCACAAAGTAACCAACCAATCCATCATATCTAGAAGGTATTCCATCTTCATGCAGACTTGTTAATTTTGATATTGAAAAACAAATTTAATAAAAATATTCATCTATGAATTCAACTTTGAACAACTAATTAACTTTTATTAATTATGATCTTGAAAAACAAATTTAATAAAAATATTTATCTATAATCATTGATTACACCATTTTCAATAAACATTCGTGACACCACATGTATACTTTTTTCTTTTTTCCTTCTTTTTTTTTCCTTTTTTCTTTTTTCTTTTTTTTTTTTTTCCGGAGAAAAAAACGAACTTTTTATTGCTATAAAATGTTACATATACATTTTGCAGCTTTCGTTTGCTGTAATACTTATGTAAGCCTACAAAAAATTGTTCAGAGACTGAGCTTGGCCTCTTCAAAAGAGGAGATAATAGCTCCCTTTCTCCATGTTTTCAAAACGCATCCATAGTTCCTTGTGTTTGATAACTGAAATCTACATCTTGCTTCTTTCTCCGGGCTTCCTCTATCAAGGAAAACAACCCTAGATGAAAAAGATTGCACCAAAAAACAAACAAAATACATGAAACATGTTTCAGATTTCAAATATGTTCCAAAAAACAAAAACAGTGATGTCAGATCAGCCATGTGCCATGATTATGTATTTTGAGCATAAGGAGGCTGGTCCGACAAATGGTCTTCTCCATTGATTTCTTCCACTATTCTCCAGCGGCCCAGAACTTGTTGAAGACCATCTTTAGAAAGCTTGTTTGCCGAGTCATTTCATTCCCTGTATATATGTTGAAAGATAATTTCAGGTGCTGTATTTCTTCTAAAAGAGGATGCAAAATATAATTATGACAGCTGCTTTGACCATTTATCCATTTGATGACATTTAGTGAATCCCCAAAAATCTGAACTGTGAGGGTGTTTTTGTGTATCAGCCAGCATAGAAGAAGCTTGAGAGCAGATAGTTCTGCATAGTTGTTGGAGCCACTTCCCAAACCTATGGAAGCTTTTAGGGAGTGACTTTTGTTTATGTGGATGATTATGCCTGCTCCAGCTTTATTATTTTGGGAGGCTCCATCAAAGTAAGCCCAAGGCACTCCATCCTTGATTTTTTCTTCTTCAACCTTCCGGGGCAGCTTTTCTTCCTCTGAATCCGGGATATTTGTGTAGATAGATGAACACTGAACAGCAATTGATTCCACAGAAGTTTCCTTATCCTGGAAAATGCTTCTATTCCTTGCAATCCAAATGCCCCAGCATATAATGGGAGGAAGATTCCTTAACTTCCGAACTGAGTTTTGGTGCCACCACTTGTGCCAAACTTCGACTATATGGTCCCCTTCCCAGGATATCGGCATTTGAATATACTTACCCACCTCCAACCATACTTTTTTTACTATAGGACAGCCAATGAACAAGTGTGCCATAGTCTCTGAATCATTTTTTCATAATGGACATCTTCCCGGCCCTTGTTTAAATCTAGCTTGCAAAATGTCCCATGTGGGGACTTTCCCTTTCAAAATACACCAGAAAAACAGTTTTGCTTTAGCAGGGCACTTTAGCTTCCATATCGATTTCACCCACCAATCCAGGTCTTCCCAACCTTTTTTGGTCATGAGAAACTTATATCCAAATTTTGGGGAATAGCTACCAGAGTCAGCATAAGCCCATACCAGCTGATCTGGTTTGTCCTTGAGCCTTACATTTGACCTGGAAAGTTCTTTCTTGTAGACCTCCCAATCATTCCACCAACAGGGGTGAAGATCCAATTCCTCCACTGACTTCCAAGCTTGTCACCATATGGTTGAGAATCCTATTTTCTCCACCTGATTTAAAAACAAAATTCCTTTGGAGGCAAGGTGTCTAATCAGGCTAGGGGGTATAGCATAATTCTCGTTACAACCCACCCAAGGGTCCCTTCCAATGCGGATGTTTTCACCATTTCCAATCTGCCAGGACAAACCTTGTTCAATAAGTTTGAAGGCATCGATAGTCGCTTTCCATATTATCGACACATTCCCTCCTTTATTTTCTGGATTTCTAATCCAATCTTCAAGAGGATTGGGATCAATGTATTTCCCCTTTACCACTTTTGTCCAAAGGTTTTCCAATTTGATGATTCTCCACCCTGATTTTGCTGCCAAAGAGGTTCCAAAGGCAGTAATATCTTTTATTCCCCATCCTCCCCATTCTTTTGGTCTTGCCACCTCTTCCCAGGCAATCCAGGGGAGCACTGACTCCTCCTTTGATCCTGCCCATAGAAATCTGCTGCATATTCTTCTTATTTTTTCCAGGATTCCTTTGGAAACCCAGGTCAGCGCGACCCAGTATACAGGAATTGCTAGGAGGACTGATTTAATTAAAGTTAACCTTCCTGCTCTGGAGATCCATCTAAAGCTCCAATGTGAAATCCTAGCTTCAATCTTTGCTACTAACCAATTCCAGTCCTGTTTTTTATAATTATCTGGTTTCAACCAGAACCCCAGATATTTGAAGGGGTCCCCAAACTTAGTTACCTCTAAAGGAAGAACAGCAGTAATCTGGCTTATCTCCTGCCTATTTAGGCCTTCCATTATGAGCTGTGATTTCTTGTAATTGACTTGCATCCCAGTTGCTTTCATGTACAGCTCAAGGATCTCCTTTATCTTTTTAAATTGACAGGCTTCCATTACTGAAGAGTAATATATCGTCTACAAACAGGAGATGTGTAATAAAAAGTTTGACCGCCACCTCCAGGCCTTTAATTGTTCCTTCCCTTTGGGCTTTTAACATTAGCTGACTCAGCCCTTCTGCAACCAGTAAAAACAGTAAAGGGGACAATGGGCAGCCTTGCCTTAGGCCCCTTTGCCCTTTGAAGAACGGAGAGGCTGCCCCGTTTATAAGCGCCGCAAACCTGACACTGGTGATGCATCCCATAACCCAGTTGATAAAATCGATTTTGAACCCCAGATGAGTTAATAGCATTCGGATATAGGTCTAACTAATTCTGTCATATGCTTTTGACAGATCAATTTTCACCACTGCTCCTTTCTTTTTCATCAGTTTCACACTATGAATTGTCTCCTGGGCTACTCCTATAGCTTCGTGTATTTGGCGCCCATCCAGAAATCCAAACTGTTCGCTTGAGATGCATCTGGATAGAATTGGTTTTAAGCGAGCAGCTATCGTTTTAGCTATGATTTTATAAACACTGTTGCATAGTGAAATGGGTCTAAAATCTTCAAAAGACTCAGGGACTTCTTTTTTAGGAATAAGGGCTATAAATGTTGAGTTAAAAGGCGCATATATCATACCTTTCCTTTTGGACTCCTCAACCACATCAGTTAGTTCTGAGCCAATCTGATCAAAAAACTGCTGAAAAAATTCTATAGGCCACCCGTCAGGCCCAAGACTTTTATCTTTTGCCATAGATTTTATTACATTCTCCACTTCTTCAGAAGTGACTTCCCCCAGTAAGCCTTTCGCTTCTTCCTCCTCCACATAACGAGGAAAACTTTGGGCTGTTCTAATAACCTCTGCTAATGTAGGCTCTCTCTGCTCAGAAAAAAGGTTTTGAAAGTGGTTCCTCCCCATGTTTGAGAGCGATTCAAAGGTATTTGCCTCTCTTCCTTCTTCGTCTTTTAGTGTCCAGATAGTATTCATTATCCTCCTGTCTTTCGCATAGTTGTGAAAAAAATTTGTATTTTCATCTCCATCCAATAGCCATATCGCCCTGCTTTTCAACCTCCATTCTTCTTCTCTGTCCAAAAGAATTTGGCTTCTCTGCTTTTCTAACAACAGAATCCTGTCCTTCGCTTCCTGAGATTCATATCCATTTGAGTCAGGTTTTTCTAGTTCCCCAAGCTCCATGTCGATACTGATTAAAGCTTCGTTTTGATTTTGCTTCCTTTTTTTAGCCTAGTCCATTGTGACCTTCTTCATCCTTTTCAGATTTTCCATGAAAAGGAAACTCTTATCTTCCATTACATCCCTGCTTGGATGTTGCCAGGTTTCATTGAAGAGTTGTCTAAATGATTCCTCCTGCATCCAAGCAGCATTGAATTTAAAAGGTGTTGCTGGTTTAAAGGGGGGCTTGGATAGTTCAAGCTGGATAGGGAAGTGATCTGAATTTCCTCCCTCTCCTATCCACTGTCGGAACATCGATATTCTGGAAGCAAGATCCTCACATAAAAGAAATCTGTCTAGTATTTTAGCAACTCGGGCTTCACCTGTTCTATGGTATCTCCATGTAGGCTTTAGCTTTGACAGATTTGCATCAATCAGTTTATGCGAGGTGAGGGCATTTTGAAAGAAATCCGATAAGGGGTCTTCTCTAGCTGAGGGGCCCCATGCTTCTGCATTTCCAATGGAGAAATTTAGATCTCCTCCTACTACCAGATTTTGATCCCTCATCACAGATTTAGCCAGGAGGCTGTTCCAAAACGAGACCCTCTCCTGGCCTGGCCCGTATATATTTAAGATAGACAGAGGGCTGTCGAATTCAGGGGACAAAACTTCCATCCCCAAGCCGTGATACATACCCCACGTATTTAACAGCGTCAATCTTCCTTCTCTGAATCCTACAGCCACACCTCCTGAGTGACCATTTGAGTCCAATGCTTGAAACTGCCACCTCAGGAACAAAGAGCATAAAGATGTCACTACTTCTGAACTCAATCCTAGAGTTTCCTGCAGCATGAGAAGATCAGGGTTTTATCGCTGCACCAACTCCTTCAAAGATAGTTTTTTGGGTTTACTGGCTAAACCCCTACAATTCCATGAGAGACAAATCATTTTGGTATCTCCTCACAGGGTTTCGCCGCTCTAAGCACCCCAGGAATTGACAGCTGTTTACCGTCCTCCACATCATATTTTTCTTTTACTTGAGCTTTCGATAGAAAGGACTTCCGCCCCCTTGACTTCTTCCTAGAGGTCTGAGGAACCTCCATACCTATGCCTCCAATAGGTTCTCTGGTCGCCGGTCTTTTGTCAAGGGAGCACAAGTTGTAGTGACATTCCGGTTTTGGAACAGGGATTTTAATATCGTTTTTACTGATAGCTTTTGAGGTCCCTTCACAGTTCAGATTGATTTTGGGGATAGATGCAGTAATGATTTCAACCCCCTCTTGTTCTATAGATGCATGATTATGCAGATTTGAAATAAAGCATGCCTCTTTTACTTCGTTTGGAGAATGCAAAGGAGGAGAATAAAAGTCCAGATGCATACCCATCGAGCCTTCATGAACTTCTCTTAATGCTTCTGGATCACCCTTGCTCGAATAGATAGGGGGACCTTCTTCAGCTCCCTGACTCATGTTCTGTACTTGCTCCAAAGCCCTCTGTTCCTCGATCCTTTCCACCTCCATGGCGTCCTCCACTTGAGTCGCTTCTGTCCTGGGGGTTATCTCAGCTCCTTTTGTTCGCATTTCTTCTTCATCTTTCCTCTATTTCCTTCTGCGCCGAAACCCGAGGGGCAGTCCCTTCCCAAATGGCCATACTCATGGCAACTATGGCACCTGAAAGGCAGGTGTTCATAGTCCAACAGCTGATCAAAGACGAGGTCTTTATAGTGGATTTTTATGTTTCCTGGAAGACCTTTCCCAGGATTGAGGCTTACCAGTATCCGAGCCATTGCTTTATTTCTTATTTCTACGAAAGACATGTCTACTTCCAGGTAGGAGCCAATTGTATTGCCTATAGATCTAAAGACTGATTCGACCCATAGAAAGGGCGGCAACCCACGAGCGCGCACCCAAACTGGGAATGAGTATACCTTCTCTCGCTGAGCGTCGAACAGAGGAGTCCATCGCCTAAATAGAACGGGTCGTTTCCCAAAAGCCCAATTTCTCACCAGTACCCAATCCACCATATCCTTCTTGTCAAATTGTATCATGAACCATCCTTTTGCTAGCACCGAAACTTTGAAGGAATTCCCTGAATCTGCTTGCCATTGCTGATCTGCCCAATTCTGGATGAATTGTGCTGAAAAATTCTTCCCTCTAGCTCGTCCAACCAAAGTGTTTTCCGCCACTTCCATTACTTCCTCGATTTGGACGTCCACTCCAAGGACCAGATTTGCTTTTGTGCTTTTCTTAATTAGTTTCTGTTTCTTTCTCTTTTCTCCAGTCTGCTTGTCGCCATGGGCCTCGTCTCTTACTTTTCCATCAACCACCCCCTCTGTCTCTTCCTTTTGCTGCGCTAAATCCTTCTTTCCTACAAACTCAGATCCTGGGAGGATCACAGCCTCACTGGCCCCCACTACCTTCCCAAGTCCTGCTTCTTCGTTTGCTCCTTCCTTTAACCCTTCCTCCTCTGGCTGCCTTACTGTAATGCTTCTCGATCCATCCTTCCTACGACCCTCCTCCGCTTTGCGACCCTCTGTCTCCGGAGTCACTCTAGGGTTTGCCTCGGCCCTTGCTAATGTAGATCTCGTTACGGCGTGCGGTCTACCTTCCTTATCCGGCCCTAGATCCGCTTTAAGCCCGTCGATTGTGCTTTTCGAGAACCAATTTTTAGTGCCTTGGCCATAAACTACATCTTCCAGGCCTCCAGAATGATACTGGGCATGAGCTAGGGCTGTTGAATTACTTACTTGAGATAATCTGAAATCTTCGGTTTGAGGGAGCTCCTCCTTTAGTGATCTTTGTTCTTGGGGGTTGAGATAGGCCTGGTCCTCCTGGATTCTCCACGTTACCAGCCCCAACCTTCCTTTCGAGCCATCAAGCGAGGTAATATTGCTCCACGATTCATTTAGATCTGGGTTCTCCTTCAATGTCTCGTGAAAACTGCTTGCTCCAAACAAATGTTCTAAGTTTTGCGTCGTTAAGTACTTACCCCAAACCGACAGAACATCTTTCGGTTCAGGGTCAAGCTCGACCATTTCACAAGAGTTTACCATGTTTAATCTGCCTGATTAACTGCTTAAGCTCACCAGCACAGTCTACTTTGGTTTCAGATACAAGGTAATGCCTCGGATTAGGCAGAGGTCACGACAGCTATGTCGCCCGGTTGACAAACCCAGGTGGTTTCCTGAAGCCAGGGTCGCAATGTCTCCAGCTGTTTCCGATCTACACCCTTTGTCCGTCCTCGCGCCGTCTCGGACCTTCCGATTCTGACAAGTGTCTTTTCCTGGCGCCTTGGATCGCCAACTGCACCATCCACAGGCCTCCTTTGCCTGCGACCGCTTCCCTTTTCGCTCCAATCCTTGCCGTCTAGCCTTAAGCCCTCGGCTCTTTCGGCCGCAAGCTTCGCTCCCGCAACCATGCCCTAAGGCCTGTGGTCTTTCTCCCCATCAGAGCCCCTTTATTAAAACCGACACCACATGTATACTTATTCACTTATTTTCATATATTAATGTATTCGTATACTTGACTACATACATATATGTGTGTATTTAATAATATATACCATTTTTTTCGAAGTGATTTATATTAATTGTTAAATAAGTAGGTCTCTCATTCGAGAGACCAGACCATATTTAAAATATATTTTTTTAGAGAATGATATATGAAAATTAATAAATATAAAAGAAATCATAATATAATTGTGAGATGACTATAATCGCAGAAATTTAAGGTTGATAGTATGGAGATGGGTTATAATTTTTGGTAATAGAGGGCACGTTTAGGTGGAAAATAAGAGAGCTTGATCGAGCAATTTAAGCACTCGATTGAGTCATTATTAAGCGCTTGTTCGAGCTCCTTGAGCGCTAAAAAAATAGCTCGATCGATGGTTAAAAACAAACTCTTAATCAAGATTTATGGCTCGATTGAGTTATAGTGCTCAATCGAGCCTGTTTTTTTATTAAAACGCCTCCCCGCGCTCTGTGTGCCATTTTGCATAGACCACGGGACAAGTAATAACTTGACCGAGCACTTTTGCGCAGCTCGACTGAAAGTATTGGAGCTCCATGGAGAAATTGGAGCATGGCACAATCCAACCAACCTCGCCAACAACCATACCAACGTCCCAGAGGATCAAACAAAAGTAGGTATTCTATCATTTTTTTTTTGCAAAATTAAATAAAGTAATTTGAAGAAAAAAATACTTACCATACAAAAACAATCAAAGAAACCCTTCAAAAAAAACTTAGAAAACCACAAAAATAACCTAGAAAAACCAAAAAAACAAAAAAAACAAAAAAAATAAAAAAAAAAAAAACCCTTCAAAACATCCTAGAAAACGACAAAAAACAACCTAGAAAACGCTTAGAAACCACACAATAACTATAATTTAGGTTTTAATTTTTTTTTCTTACTTGCAATTGTAGCATGCTTTGTTTATTAAATGCAAGTTTTCTGATTTTGAATAGTGAAAACGTTATTTTCTAATTATTTTAGGTTTTAAAATTTTTCGTTAGGAATTTTGTGAAATAAATTTTTCAAATATTTTTATTTTTCTTTTTTGTTATTTAAAATCTATTTTAAATTTCTAATAAATTTGATGGAAAATATACCCTAAAAAAACCTAAACAAAAAACAATGAAATATAACAAATAAATAAGTAAATTAAGAACTTAAAGATTGACATGATCAATATAGTTGTTCATAATGAATTTCTATTTATCTAATAATTTTTTTATTTTATTTTAAATTTAAATTAATTTATATCTTAAATATATATATATATATAAAACAAATATAATACAATTAGTTTAATATATATATAAACATTTAACTTAGCTATATATAATATTTAATTATATATATAATTATAACACAATATAACTATATTATTTAATTATAACACACACACACATATATATATAACATAATATTTTATAAAACATTTTATATATATATATAAACATAGAATTTTATATTATTTAATAGGTATAGCATATAATTATTTAACATAAAATACACATATATATATATCATGTAATATAATTATATAACCGGGTATATAATTTAACTATTATAACTATAACATCATTCATATATATATATATATATATATATATATAACATAACATGTATTGTGCATAACTATAACTATGATATTTAAAAAAAAAAAAAAAAAAAAAAAAAAAAAAAAAAAAAAAAAAAATATAAAAAAAAAAAAAAAAGTTCATGTTTCAACAATGCATCATCGATAGATACATTAAATCCATTATAAAAGGTGTATTTGGTCAAGTGAATAAAAGCATTTTCAATTGACTTTTTCTAATGTGTACCATATTGTTTCATTATGTAGTGTGCTATACAAGAAACATTGTCTTCATGTGCTTGCACCTAGTACATCTCATTTGTTAAAGTCAAACATTATAAGAACTTAAAGTCTATTGGAGTATTTGGTTGGCATGAAATTTTATCAGTTTTGTAAATAAGTTATTTAAATTATTTTATATATATTTACATATGTATGCCCTATGAATAATATGCATTATTGTGAAACGAGAAAAAGTGTGAAGATAGATTTGATCACTTCTTTCGATTGTGTTTGCATGGAACTCAATACTTTGGTTGATAAATTATAAAATAATGGACTCTAAAGTTTAGGACTTTAGGCTAGATTATTCTGCTTGAGTTTAGAAAAAAAAAATTTGTCAGCATTCTTTTTAAGTCAACATTTTTTTCTTGGATTAATTTATATGTATTATATGTAATGTTTAGTCAACATTTTTTTCTTGGATTAGTTTATATGTATTATATGTAATATGCAGATACATCCCATATGTGTGCCCCAACTGTAGGCTATTGCAATGCAAGGGGATTTGTTATACATGGTCGGGCTCATGATAGATCACTTAGCCCACCCCGAGTGCATTTTCCACTCATAGATCTTGCCTCTGACGCCAGTTGGAGTGTCAGAGGCAGTGTTTCTGCCTTTGTTGATGATCATGATACCTCTAGTGGACCTTCTTCACCTATTTCAGGTACACCTCTTTCATTTTTAAATCCTCTTTAAACTTTATGTGTTTATGTTTTGAAATTGTCTTTAATTTCTAAATTGTCTTCAACAGATGTGCTTGAATTTAATGTATATGTTATTATTCTTATAGTTTGTTAATTATATATGTTAAATTATGTTTATGATTTGCAAACCCTTAACAGGCCGAATTTGAGGATCACAATGCAACATTGATCCCTTTGTGGGACGATGCTATAACTCATATCACATTGGAGGATGTTAATACTCGACATACGTGGATCACACAAGAGTTGTGTAACATCCCTGCCAGTTCACCTACTGGTCGTAGTTTGTCTTTGATGCTTGATAGCATCGATAGGTTGATCGAGACATACAAGAGGTCAGGACCACAAAGTCATCTCCTACAATCCATACAGAGGATCAAGAGGCATGAGGTTAGAGGCCCACATACTTGGGAGGTGGTGAAAGAGGCTAGCAAGTAAAATTGATGTTCATGGGGAGTTGTTCAACATCCCTTTGGATTTCCCTGCTAGACATAGAGGTCTGATTCCATTGAAATATTTTAGGAATGTTGATGCAACCCCTTTTATGTATGATCAATTCATTAGGGCTTGGGGCTAGTCCCCCACCATGACTAGGTCACCATTTATTTTTCTAAGCATATATATGAAAATTTCTTGTTACATATGAGGCCGAATTATACTAATACCAGATCTCGTTATTATGGATATAGCATGGGACATACCTATGATTGCGAGGGGGCTTGTAGGGACCCTGGGCATTTACCACCACCTTTGAGATTCTTGCCACTACTGTCTCAGAGCATGGTATTACCGATAAAACTAGAGGAGTTGTCATAGCTGAGTGTTGAAACCAGGGAGACCATTGCATATAACATGCATACACCATTGGTTAGCGTGTGTGTTGCATTAGATGGAGAGATTAGGAGACCGCCACCATTGCCTTGTGACCCGCCAGTGCATTTATATGATGTTTTATTTCTCGTAAGTTTACATGTTGACCAACTTTTGACATATGCACGTATTTCCTGTGATGTCATTTGTGACACTTTGAGGGTGCACGACCCGTGTAACATAGACCAGGTACATATATATATGAATTTTTTGACTCTCATTATCAAATTATGCACAATTATTTATATTAATTTTTAGTTTGTATTATATTGCATTTATATTAATAAGTTCGTGATAACATGTAGACATAACCCAACTACATGGATGATCTTATGAGGTCATATGCGGGGGCAATTGATCAGCTAGGCCAAGGCTCCACCACAGCATGTTTCTATGGATTCTCCTCCACCTCCACCTCCACCTCGTAACACTCATGTGGAGGAGAGTCACTGTGTACAACCACATGGAACAACAGTTCAGGTAAACTTTTTTATTCCTAAGAGTTCAACATTTTATTTTTTCAAGTTATACATATATGCTAATTAATTTGTAGACTAATTATAATTTGTCCTTGCCATTGTGTACACAGGCCCATATGCAAAGTGTTATTGATGTCGTTGTTATGTGGACACACCAATGGTATGCTGGATTTAGAGGCACTGATGATACGGGTCCATCGATGTAGGCCCCACTCATTGAGCCACAGGTAGGGGAGCACCAAACCCATATTCATGAGACCCCCATCCTATGTGACTTGTATTTGGACTCGAGTGAGGTCAATAGATTCAAGTATATGTAATTACAAATGTGGTTCAAAATCATTTATTTCCATATTGTTTATTTTGTACAAATAATGATCTAATTAGTTCAAATTTTAATGTGTTATATTGCAGTACCAGCTTATGGACACTTACATTGTGCAATGTAACTCACATAGGAGTTCTGGTGGTACTTAGAGTGGATAGTTTGTATATTTTCAGGCTCGTTTCATAGGACATATTCACATGTGATATAGACTTGAAATATTTTCATACATGGATAGTTTATGGATGTACATGAACATTATTTTATTGTATGGATGCTTATTATTTAAGTTTATGGATGTTCATGTGATATTTGTAATTTGTAGATATTTTCATATTAATAGTTTATTGATAAATTTACTATTTCAGTTTATGGATTTGTATTAATCTTGTTTATTGACATTCATTAATTTTTTAAGTTTATGGATCTATTACATTATTTCGCTAATTTATTTATTTTTCTATATACTACAACTTTTATTAAAAAAATATAACAATTTTTATTTCTAGTTTCATAGACTAAGAAAATAAGTACAATCTTAGGTTATGATGCGAGACACTAACTTAAAATGAGATAAAATATATCATGTGTCAATTTGATATTGAACATAGAAATAATTATAATCATGCTTCATATTGGCTTGTAGAAAGTGTATTTCACTGCAATCAACATGTATGTTCTTACAATTCAACTTTAAAAATAAATTAATTGAATTATAAAGTCATCCATATTTTATATATATATGAAAAAATTTGTGAACCACCCATATGCAATTGCATGGACAACCTTTTTAAGTATTTCAATCAATTTCTTATCTCAAGGTTCAATTAAAAACACAAATAAGATTGAAACAAGTTTTATTCAATTTTAAAAGATGTCATGTAAATAACAAATAGGTTTTATTTAGTATTATTTCTTTTAATATTATCTAGAAGAGATTAGTCATAACATGATATAAGTCAATCATATTGAAATTTAATATATAGGTCAAAAAACAATATATGACAACATTTCTATAATTTTATATAATGTTATCAACTTTTCTAAATTTACAAGTAGTTATCCAAGTATTTCAATCAATTCCTTATGATTGAAATAAGTTTTATTCAATTTTAAAAAACTCAAAAATGATTTAAATAAGTTCTATTCAATTTTAAAAGATGTGGAGATGTAAAAGTTACAAATATAAGTTTTATTCAATTTATTTTGTTTGAGGTTATCTACAAAATCTTAGTCATAATGCACATCGTCAATAATTTTTTTGTGCTTACACTAAAATCAATGCACAATGTTAAACTAATTACCTTGAAATTAATGTACACCATACATCTAGTTACATCAAATAATAAATCAACATCTTCACTAAAACCAATGCATCTAATACAAGCAATCAAATAGGATGAGAAATCAACATTTACACTGAAATCAATGCATCTAATGCAAACAACCAAATAGGATTAAAAATCAACATCTACACCAAAATCAATGCATCTAATGTGGCAAGAAATCAAATAGGATTATAAATCAACAACTACACTAAAATCGGTGCATCTAGTGCTAGTAATCAAATAGGGTTAAGAATCAACATCTACAATGAAATCAGTGCATCTAACGCAAGCTCAATCAAACTAGATTAGAAATTCACATCTTTAATGAAATTAATGCATCTAATGAAAACAATGAAATAGAATTAGAAATCAACAAGTACACAGAAATCAATGCATCTAATGCAAGAAATCAAATAGGATTATAAATCAACGTCTGCACACTGAAATGAATGCATCTGGTGCAAACAATTTTCTTCCCTTTCTCTCCCTCCTCCATCTATATCGATATCTCCCTCCACCTCTCCTTCCTTGTCTCTCTATCTCACCCCCCCAGACACACACACTCTCTCTCTTCATATCTATCTCTCCCTCCCTCCCTCTATCTCTCTATTTTTCCCTCCCTACCCCTTCCATCTATATCTCTATCTCCCAGGTTCTAAGGCATGCCAGTATGTGTAGGGTGCTAGAGTGTGCCAACATGTGTCAAGGAGTGTCAAGGAAACAAAAGGGATAACCAAGCTAAAACGCAAGGAAAAATGAACACATAAGAGGGTTAACAAGTCAGGACTTTACCTTTTAAAAAAGTTGCACGTTAGGCACACTAACAATAGGTTCCAATACCTGCCAAGTGCTAATGCGCGTCAAGTACTAATGTATGTTAATGCAAGCCAAGGTGTTCCAGGGCATTCCAACACATGCTAGGGGAGTTATATGTTGTACTAGGGCATGCCAACATGTGCTTCAATGTCCTAGTCATGGCAATATGTTCTAGGTATAAAGATGCCCCAAAACATGCGAGGTTACAAGGAATGTTAATGTGTGCCAAAGCATGTCATGGTTTTCCAGTAATGTCGAAGAGTGTCAGGCTCTCTCATTAATAGAATTGAACAAGCTTGATTATGTATGAAACTACACACACTATTGGAACTTAATCTAAAGGGAATTTGATAGATAATAAACCTAATAGAGATGAATCATGTGTTGACTCATAGGAAAACTATATTCTCATTACTTGAGCGAAATGGTACGTACTAATTACTTCTTAACAAATTGATTGACTCTAACCACTACAACCTTGGACACATAATGAAAAAAACCATAAAAATGGTCTTAAATATTTATCTTTTAACAAAAAAATATAGCAACAGTCACATAGCATCATCAAAAACTCATTGGAATGATCAATGATGACGAACATTTTTTGACCGTCACCAAAAGTAACCAAAAGAGAATTGGTGAGGGACAATAAAAGATCGTCACTAGAAGTGTCACCAAAGAGATAATTAATGATGGGCCTTTAATGGCCCTCACCAAAAGTGTCATTGAAAATGGATTTGGTGACAAACTTTAAATGACCATCAATATATGCACTTGCAACAACATGTTTTAAGGACCATCACCATATGCAACATTGGTGATGAACCTTAAATGTCTGGCATAGGCATGATCCTCACCAATGACCTTTTTTGTAATAGTGTAGGATTAGAAATCAACATCTACACTAAAATCAATCAATTTTATGTTGCAAGCAATCAAATAGGCATAGAAATCGACATCTACATTGAAATCAATGCATCTAGTGCTAGAAATAAAATAGGATTTGGAATCAATATCTACACTGAAATCAATGCATCTAATGCAAGCTCAATCAAACAAGATTAGAAATTAACATCTTTAATGAAATTAATGCATCTAATGCAAGCAATGAAATAGAATTAGAAATAAACATCTACACAGAAATCAATGCATCTAATGCAAGAAATCAAATATGATTAGAAATCAACATTTGTACACTAAAATCAATGCATCTAGTGCAAGCAATTTTCTTCCCTTTCTCTCCCCCCTCCATCTATATCAATATCTCTATTCATCTCTCCTTCTTTATCTCTCTATCTCACCCCCCAAACACACACACACACACTCTCTCTATATCTATCTATCTCTCCCTCCCTCCCTCTATCTCTCTCTTCTTCCCTCTCTCCCCCTTCCATCTATATCTCTATCTCCCTTTGTCTCTCCTTCTTCATCTCTCTATATCACCCTACAAACATACACATTGTTTCTCCATATATATCCATATATCCCTCCCCCTCTCTCTCTTCCACTTCTCTCCCTCTGTCTCCCCTTATATCTCTCTTCCCTCCTACTCTCCTCTCTCCCTGTCTCTCCATATCCCTTGTCACTCTCTCTCTCCACCTTTCTATCTATATATATATTTCTTCTTACCTCCCTCTCTCTCCCCATCCAACTCCATCTCTCTCTCTCTCCCTCCCTCTCAAGTCCTCTCTCTCTTCCTTTCTCTCCCACCTCCCTTAGTCTCTGCCCCTTGTCTCTCTCTCTCTCTCTCTCTCTCTCTCTCTCTCTCCACTTGTCCTACAACTTTGTTGACTATCTCCCTCCCTCTCTCCTTCTCTCTCCCCTTCTCTACATCTCTCGTTCTCTCTCCCCCTTCTCTCCATCTCTCATTCTTTGTCTTTCTATCTCACCCCCAAACATACACACTCTCTCTCCATCTCTCCCTTGTCACTCCCTCTCTCTCTCCACCTTTCTCTCTTTATATGTCTTGAACTTCTTCCCTCCCTATCTTTTCCTCCAACTCCATCTCTTCAACTCCCACTCTTTCTCCTCCACTCTCTCCTCCTCTCCCTATCTCCATCTTTGTGTCCCCCTCTCTCTCTCCTTTATATTTCAAAAATTTTAAAATACTTTGACAATTTTGTTTTTGTAAGCTTAGCAATACCTTTCATTCATTCATCTATAAATAGGCAAGTTACAAATATATGGTTCATTCGGTGGTTGCAACCTGCCCAGTGGGAAACCAGGTCTATTGGCCACCGAATCACATTATAAGCCATCCCAAACATAAATATTTTAAGTCTTTTTAGCCAAGCCTTATAAGGCTAATAGTTTGGAAACCAACTACTAAACATTAGATTGAAATCATAAATGCTATCCGACATAAACAATAGAAAATAATCCAAAATTGACATTCTTAGCTTCAACCCATTATTCATTTGACAATTCCACCTGAGCAGGATCTTTAGCACTTGATCCTAGTAATTCAGATTGCGACAGGCATGGGATATGTCACTCGATGCAGCTTAGACGGGCATTCTAGTTATGTAACTGACATTGGATAAGTTGGAGCTCATTTTGAATGCCTTGTAGACTCGGCTCGGCCTCACTGTGCACCGTTGTGATGGTGGTCTTAGCTATTTCTTTGGCCACTATGCACTTCATTAACCAGTAAAGATGAATGGACTATCTGAACAGGGTGAGACGTCCACACATGTACCCAAGATCCATGATTATTTCCCCCCGGTCTTTGACTGGAATTTCAATCTCAACTTGTGAATTCAACTCTACTTCCTAATTCACAATCAATTGTTTCAACTACGTCGAGGTCCCTTCACAGTAAGCTTTGACCCTAGCCTAAAGATTCTCAGAATTTATTTTTCGACCCATCTGCCCTGTAGTCCCTTTCCACATAGTCTCTTGCCACACAGTCTCCTGTTGTGCAGGCCCCCTCTGCATCGTCCACTTCCGCACAGTCCCCTACCTTACTGTCCCCTGCAATGCAGTTTCTTGCAGCGCAGTCTCTCGTTACTCAGTACTCTGCCGTGCGGTTCTCTGCTACTCTATCCGACCGGAATATGGATTTACATATTTTCCTTTATCTTCTTGGTGTCTTCTGCCTATTCTTCCTTGACCTGAGGCTCCACCATGGGGCTGAGACTTCACCATGTTTGCCAAGGCAGGGCCCCCTTTCTTCACCATTTTCCCACTTTCCCGTGCTCGTGACTCATCCCATTGTACAGAGGCCAGGAGTGAAGACAGCATAGGCGGACCAAGAATATAATCTCCGAAAAAAAATAAAAATAAAAATAAATAAATAAAATAAAATAAAAACTAAAATAAAAAATTAACTTAATAAATAGCCAAAAAAACAAATGCAACACCAGACAACGTTGCATCCCTTCATAATTCGAACACCCGAGCCAACAAGAATATATAATTAATAACCCTACAAAGGTGGGAGGTATCACCATAAAAAGAATGATGTCCCCCATACTCCCCTAAGACCCGAGTCCGTAGACTTGGGCCTAATCATTTTCCAGAACCCTTGCTCTCCACAGGGCTTGCCCCCATAATTCAAGCTTAAATCAGGAAACCCAATTATCAACATGTAGAGAAAACATCATGATAAAAAACCAAAAATCAGTAAACATGCCCATGAGAGAAATAATATTGCCAAAAAATATAGAAATTGACATCACATAATAGATAAGGCCTATATTGCCAGTCACAGAAACTGCTAATTTAACCAGTGTTTCCTTTCCCCTCTAAGCATGAAGTTTATCCCAAGTAGTCGTTTCCTACCTAGGATACAAATATAGAATTATAACATACTATAATTTATACACCAACCTCGAGCAGATATAGGCAACATTTGGGTATTCCTCTCGCGTTCCCGACGCCGTGAACCTGTAACCAAAAAACTTAGGCTCCTTAAGAAGTTGAGGACTTGATTTTATACGCCGAATATGAGGTCGTAACCCACCTTTGTTCCCACTACCTATAGGTGCCAAGGATTACCAAATTTCATGTCGTGGATCTGCCAAGATCTATGACGCTGCATATTATCACAGTGAATAAACGTGTGAGGGCATGGTGGATACAACCCACCAACCCTAAACATTAAAAGCTCTTTCATGTCAATCAAGCCCAAGCAGGCCTCCAACTGTCGCGCATTCCGTTTGGGGGGTTCTGATTAGGAGCCAACTCCTGGTTCATAATCAGAGTCAATTGGTCCATTCTTGCTTCCCCAATCTCCCGTATCCAAGGCTTGTCTATATTCACTCCCGGGTGAAGAAAACCACAGTTTGCTAAGAAATTCGCAGCTTCGTTTCCATTGCGATGGACATGTGAGGGGATGATATACTCGAAATCTTGAATAAGTTCACTGATATCCTGGATCAAGAGAGGAATCCTCTAACTTTTACTTATATTTTCCCATTGGGACCCCTGGTTAAGATTTTTAATAGTATCAATGACCAAAGAAGAGTTGCCTTCCACCACCATTTTTCTCAGCCCTTCCCTTCTGGTTATTATTAATCCATGTTTAATAGCATTGAATTCATCTTCGTTGTTACTTGAAATGCCACAATCCGAAGCCTATATTTAGATAGGCCGACCTTGCGAGTCCCTGATGACCCCTCCAAAGCTTGCATCCCCAGGGTTACCTTTGGATGCCCCATCGAAGTTTAGCTTGAGAAAGCCCTCCGGGGGGCATGACAAGCGAGAAGGCTATTGGATAGGACAGACCATTAATTTCCAAGATGAGGGCGTAAGAATTTGGGGGGATAAGTTGAGAATAGTCAGTATCCGCACTTCTTGGGGGTAGACCTTCCAATCATCAGAATTCCATTTCTCTGCAAGTATATATTCTCTTATATTTTGGAGTATTCCTTTCCAGATTTCCAAGTGTGTTAGTTTCTTATCCTTGAAAATCCTTTTGTTCCTTTCCTTCCATACTTCCCATAAAAGAAAGCCAAGGGATATACACCAGGCTTGGTTTACCACCGGAGTGGAAGAGATTCCTTTCCTCCAACTCCCAACGGTGTATCGAATACTGGTATTGTACAGGTCTAGATGACTAAAAAGAGCATCTATATTTTGCCAAAGCCAGGCTACGAAGGGGCATAGATTCAGGAGAAGCTCTATGGTTTCAGTCTGAGAGACACACATACTGTAGAAAGAGGGCCCATGGATTCCTTTCTTCTGTAATTGGTCCTTGGTGAGAATCTTGCCACTGCGCACTAACCACAGGAAATACATTACTTTTGTCCGAAATTGTCTCATCCATATTTTCCTTCTGAGTGGATTGTTCTAATCCGGATGCTCCTCTGCTGCCAGTTGGTAAGCTTATTTTATGGTGAACATACCTTTAATTTTATAGCCCAACCTGAGAATGTCTTGTCCTTCTAACGATGCAATTCTTCTATTGTGCAGCTCGGAATCAAACACCTCCCATTGGTTTGAGTCGGGAGGGTTGTGCCAGTCTTATTTCGTTTTCCACTGTCTCCATTGATTCCCAGGGGTCGGGTTCCAAAACTGATTAACCGTCAAGTTGTGGGGTCTATTAGTGAAAAGGAAAATCTCCGCCAGATCCTGGAGACTCAAGAGTTTTTCCCATTGTTGCCACGAATATGGCTAGAATAGAGCTCTCCTCCCATCTCTGATTTCCTAGAATGTGTGGTTGTGAATTAACTCTTTATTCTTAGAAGATAAGTTCCAAATTGATGATCCTCTTGGAGTTCCTTTCAACCTCAGTCTTTCCTTTGTAGTTGAAGGCATGTTATATTTCTGGCCCCATATGACCTTCCAGATATTAGTACCACCTTGTATCCAATGCCACCAGATTTTTTCCCCCATCACTTGGTTTAGTAGAAATGGATCTCGAAGACCTAACCCCTATGCCATTTTAGGTTTATTCAACCAATCCCATGAAAGGAATGTCGATTTTTTTTCTTCCTAGGTCCCCTGACATAGGAATATTTTGAAGAAAGTTGTCATATCATAGAAATCAATTTTAGGAGTAGCTAGACCCTAGAGTTGATATATTGGGATCTATTGTAGCAAAACTTTCACTAAAACCACACTCGCAGAAATGTTCAGGGATCAGAAAGACCAATTTTGAAGTCGAGATTGGATTCGCTCAAGGAGGGTTTTCCAACAGGAGGTCCTAAGAGAGTTAGTCACTAGGGGAATTCCCAAATATTTGGATGGCAGGGAGCCAATGCCAAATCCCAGGATCCTGACCAAGAAAGATTGGGAAGGAACTGAGGTGTTAAAGAAAAATATATTGGATTTCTCATTATTGATATGAGTACCAAAATCTTGCATAAAGTCTTACAGAATGGATTTTAGGGCCCTAGATTCCCAAAGGAAGAATTGAAAGAATAACATTATATCATCCATAAATTGTTGGTGGGATAAGGGAAGGTCATTGCCCCACAGACAAATTCCTTTTAAATGGTTAGCTTGACCAATTGATTTTATATATCTTCCCAGCCCTTCTGCAGCTAGAATGAAGAGGAAGGGTGAAATAGGGTCACCTTGGCAAAGGCCTTTGGTCGCATTGAAGGTGCTGGAGGGAGAGCCATTTATGAGGATCGAGAATACCGGGGAGGAGATGAAAGAACAAATCCATTAGAACCATCGTTGGTCAAAGCCAAAGGATTTCAGTATGTTTTTAGAAAAGGACCAACTCAGGCTATCATAGGCTTTGGATAAGTCCATTTTTATCACCATACCCTTTGATTTAAGGCTCTTAAGAGAGTGAATTGCCTCTTGGACAGTGACAATGCCATCCAGAATTTGACGGCCTTTAACAAAACTAGTTTGCTCAGGAGAAATCAGGGTAGAAAGAAGGGGTTTAATATGATTGACCATAATGGTGGAGATAATTTTATATATGACATTACATAGAGAAATAGGTCTCAATCCCTAAGGGTCTTCAGAATGAGATGTTTTCAGAATTAGTGCTATAAAAGTGGAGTTAACAGCGATATGTACCTGTCGTGATAACCGAGATTCTTCAACCACTTCAAAGATATCCTTACCCAAAATAGGCTAGGTCGCCTGAAAGAATGTTGCAATAAACCGGTCAGGTCCCGGGGCTTTGTTCTTTGCCAAGCCTTTTACTACCTCCTCAACTTCCTCCATAGTGATGACTCTCATTAGTGCCATATTTTGGTCTCTATTGACCAATTGTGGGATGTGTCTTATAATGCACCTAATTGCCTCTGATTTATCCTAATCCAGTTCTGACATAAGGTTATGAAAATGGTCAACCAGAAGGTTTTCCATGTCTTGATGTTGTACCAATCTGTTCCGCTTTGCATCAAGCAACGAAAAGATGTGGTTGTGTTGCCTATGTTGGATCATAGATTTGTGAAAGAAATGAGTGTTTCTCTCCCCTTCCCGCAACCATTGAACCCTGGATTTTTGTTTCCAAAGTAGCTCCTCATGCTTTCTTTGTTCCTCGATCAGAGTTACGATTTGTCCTTCTTCTACTATTAGGGGCCTTGAACGCCTTTAGTTGATCATCCGTTGTTGTACCTTTTGCATGTTGGCTTGCAAGATTTCCTGATCTTTCTGAATGTGACCAAATTCTGATTTATTCCATTTCTTTATCTATTTCTTCAGATCCTTTAGGAAGAGTTGAAAGGTGTGCATATAGTTACATCTCTAAACCATACTAGAGGTCCATCAATTCTTTACTTTGTCTAGAAAGGATGTGTCCCATAACCAAAAGTACTCGAACCTGAAGGGTCGATTACGTTGGCCCAACATAAGGTCAATTTCCAGCCGGATTGGCCAATGGTCAGATCCCAGAAAAGGAAGAATGAATTCTTAGAAGAAAATTTCCTTACTGATAAGGTCTTGAGAGATCAGGAATCTATTTAACTTAAAAGAAACTTGGTTGGCTCCACCTCTCCAATTGTTCCAGGTGAATATCCCGTTGATGTTTGGAATGTATACTACTTTTAAATCCACTATCCAAGTTCGGAAGAGATCCATTTCTGGCTCTTTCTATCTTATCCCTCCCTTTTATCTTCTAACAAGGTTATGAGGATAAAATCTCCCCCAATCAACCATAGATTTTCCTCACTCACTGTGCGAACTTTCCAAAATGTTGGAGGAAATCTTCTTTCTCCCCTAGAATATGAGGACCATAGACTGTCGATAATAATACCGACTCTTTAGCCCCAATATGTCTGAATCTTCCAGATAAAATACGAGGCATACTAATCCAATGGTCAAAAAGGATCTTACTAGGGTTCCAGAGTATTGTAATGCCCCTTGCACTACCCCTTGCATCTAAATCTATTACTTCGTACCTAGGATGCATCTGACTAAGCATTGCTTCAATTCTTGCTCTTATGAGGTTTTCCGAAGGGTTGGGTACACCTTAGTTACATAAGCTAGTATATATAAATGTAAGGCTTTGGCCTAGTTTTGGAATATAATCTAGATAAACAAATGAAAAATAGAGTATAACATTGTGTGTCCATATTTCATTTCATGAGAAATGATACAAATTTTATGTTTCTTCATGGGTGTTTCCCTCTTTGAGGGTTTTACCACATAAATATTGGTGTCTCAATTTTTTCCAGTATGAGTTATTCCTCTGTGGTGTTCATCTTGTGAGTAGCCCACCTAGGATTTCTCATTATGGTATCAGAGTGCTTGTGTGGTTAACTCCTTTTTTTATTCAAATATTGAGGTAGTTATGTTGAGTATTTGAAGAGTTTCAGATCCTTTGTTTTGGTTTTGAGGTCAGAATTGTGGAATTCTCCTTATTAGATCTTGAAGTTATGGATTTGTTGTTTTATTTCAACAAATATGTGCTTTTCGGGGAGATCTGACTGCTCCATGTCTTACATAGTCAATGCTTAGTATTTTTCTTCCTTGTACTGCAACAACTCTTCAACATCATTAGGAACACCATCATTTTCACTCACCGACTCCTTTATCACCTCAAATACACTCAACAACACCCCAACTAATCCTTGTTGAAACTCTCCACCTTCCTAATCTATTGGGTAGACTTCCTAGGAATAAACATTACATTATATGGTTGGTATTTTTAGAAACTTAGGTGTCTTATTGTATGGAAGAATCAAGATGTAAGGCACCATGAGCTACAACTTTCTTCTTTGTTCTCCAAATGAAAGTTACTTCCTCCTAATACTGTGAATACAACTACAAGTGGATTAGTTCCTATTAGTTGCAAAAGAAAAAACAATTTGGAAAAGTACCCAAAAAACAAGTTGATAAAGCTCCAAAGCCCCATCCCCATCCATCATATTAGGTTCATACGTGCTATGTTAAGTAGTTCTCCCTTGCATCCACATTCTAATGTGTTGAAGGGGCCATTAACATCCCTAAATGAAATAAGTTGTTGTCAAAGAATCATGTCCTCTTCAATTGTGAACATCCTTATAAAATTGATTCTTAACTCCACCTCCTAATCGTTAATAGGAAGCAACTCTTTGTAACTCTTTTGAGAGCATAGGGTTTGGCTATTTGTCTACTATTTCCTTGTTTATCAGCGACCATCAGGTAAGGTCCATAACAACTACCTTCAGGTATATTATGGTGTTTAAAGTCGGCTCTTGATTTTTTTATATGAAATTTTGAAACTTCAATTGTATATGAAAAATATACTAGCAATTGCCCCAAAAGGTGCAAGGAGACGGCAATAGAATTTTTAAATTGAAGAAATTGTACTTTAGTTTCAATTGGTATATTAAATTTAAGTTTTTTTAGTGTATTTTTTTAATGTTTATAGACTATATTTTTGGTTTCAAATCTCCTCTCAATATTAAGATATAGCATATTAATGTTTACTTGAAGAATTTATCTTTTGACAATGTTTATTTACAATGTCAAGTTGTCAAAAGATCTTATAAAGTTACTTGTCACTTTTACATATAAAAAACAATTCAATAACTACATATGTCCATTTTAACTACATTCACCACCATATCGAAATCTAGATAAACAAGCCCCATGTTTTAGCTCGGAAAACAATAAATTTAAATAGTCAGAAAATATATTATAATCATAATAATATATTATATGTAAAAATTTTCATGTATGCATTTATTTTATTTTCCTCACTAAATTTAATTCTCACATCTAATATTTTGATTATAAAATGTTGAAATTAATTAAATAATTTAAATCTATATTTTATATTTATTAGTTTTAATTCTAATAAACAAAAATACTATTATAACAATAAATAAAAAATAATTAATAGTATATAAGCTATTAATTTAAAAATATTATAAAATCAAATATATTATAATTATAAATAATATGTAAGAAATATTAATATTATTTTAATTAAAATATAACTTAATTTTAAAATATTATAAATTAAACAAAATATATCAATGCATGTGATAACCATAACATCCTCATAAACAATAACATCATTATAATCAAATCCAAAAAAATAAAAGCTCTCGTCCCCCCAAAAAATAAAATAAATTGAACTCTCCTGAATTGACAGCTTCAAATTTAAACACTTCAAAACCAATCATCGGATCACAATTACAAATATATATTTACATTAGTTCAAAAATTACTGGACATTATATATACTTAAATTTGGTTTAGTCATGCAATCCTATTTAATTAAAATACACATACTACATATAGCCTCCCATCTTTTCCCTTTATTATTTTTGAGGTGGCGAAAGTCGATGGTATCTCCGCGCTTATTTAATGATAACGTTGAACAGAAAGTTGAGCAGGATGCATGAAGAAAATTTTCCAATAACATACAGACCAGAGATATATACGTCAAAATTTTGTATATCGAACTCAACCATGGATGGATTTCCCGTGCCATCTTGCTCTTCTATGTGCATAGACCTGCGTCTTCTTCTCATATGCATCCATCCTTGTCATCTGGATCCATCTGCATCCATCCTTGTGAATGGGACAAGACAATCTCATTCCTTTTGTCGGTAGTTTCCAAAACATGGCTCCTCCAACTGCTCCTCCCCTGCTAGCAGAAGCATATATTTGTTTATAAATCACATCAAACAAATTTTCTCTCACCTATACTGAATCATAGGTTTTTGGAGTATTTTCCAAACTTTGCAAACAGAACTAGCTTTTTCAATGAGTTGCTTCCATCTTCCACATAATTCTCTAACCAAATCTATACAAATGAAAGTTGGCCCTCCTCATCTGTTCCAGCAAGCCTGTAAAGTTCAAATCATAGTTCAATATATCAGTGCAAGTGCTACATCATACCTGTTACGCCCCCAATTCTTTTTTCCTCAAATTGGTCGGCTGCGGCACCGCCTAAGTTAATAACTTTATCCATCGTTAATAGACTTTACGAACTACGCCTTCAACAATTCATAATAATCATGAATTAACATTATTAATGTGCAGAATCCATCAATAATACAAGAACAATAATAACCCAATAATATAAGAGAAGTAATCTTTTATTATATATGAGAAAGATTACAATGACCAGGAGCGAATGCTCCACCGGCGTTTATAACCAAGGTTGGGCACTACCCGTGCAAGAACGCACGGCACGATCACCGCAACCTTCAACCGAACAACATACAACACAAATTTACAACCGGGTGGGCGCGCCCGTGCACGACCCACACTACACACACAACTCTTTACCGACGGGCGGGCGCACTCGTGCACACCCGCGCCCGTTACAACCAAGTCCCATGTCAAGAATCAGCGGGCGGGAACCCTTCTACACCCTCCACCCGCACTACAACCCGCGCTGCACGACAATACTTTTCCCGACTCGGCGGGCGCATCTACCATGCGACCTGTGATTAAGTGCGACCTTCGCACTTCTTGTGCGCACCTCTTATCTTTTGCGAAGACTTGTGCGAAGTCCGATGCCCCAAATGAACGATCAACCGTATGAATATATATCCATCCTATCGTGAATATCCTCCTCTCGGCCGACCCATCAATCTTCAACACCATCGCCCAACCGCCATGACTTCTATCGTCGGCTCACCCACGTTTCATCATGTCTTCGGTCGGCTTCAAGTGTAAGGCGAGCTGCCAACTCGCCCTTATAAATGTGTGAACGCTCTCCCATACTTGTGCGCACGATATGACTGCGCCTTCGCTGTTTGAGCGCTCGCACATTTTGCCTTTGGTTCAACTTTGCGATGGGAGGAACGCGCGCGCCCGTGCCTGAGAGCGCAGGGCGTTACATCCTCCCCCACTGGAAATCATTGTCGCCCTCGACAATCCTGCTCGTCTCAACAGCTTCTTGTTGTACTTCTCGATCTTATCCTTCCATCTCCAAAGTGAGTCCTCTGATTCCCAACTTTCTTCCTCCGGTGCATTCTTCCATCTGACAAGAAATTCCCTTCTCATGTGGCAACCAACCCCTATAGTTCTGACTCTCAAAATATTCTCCAACTCCAGTCCTGGCTTGTCCACAATCCCAGCTGGTCCTCTCGGCGGTTCAGCTCTCTCTAGATGGTCTGAATCAAGTCTACATCTCTTCAACTGACTCACATGAAAAACTGGATGCTTCATGTGCATATGGCGCGGAAGTTCTAGCTCATAAGCAACTTCCCCCACTCTCTTTTTCACTCGGAATGGTCCCTCATACTTCCATGTCAGTTTGCTCGCAGTCCCCTTGGCTGGCTGAAACTGCTCCTGGTAATCCTGAGAAACACCATATCTCCCACACTGAAGTGTGCCTCCCGTCTCCCACGATCAGCATACTTTTTCATCCTCCTTGCAGCATCGTGCAAGCGCAACCGTGCTAACTCCAAGGTCTCCTCCCAAGCCTTCATGAACTTCTTCGCATGAGGACTTCTCAAGAAGCCTCCCGTCACTACGGTATGCGATGCAACCGACATCTGCCCATTCACAAACTCAAATGGACTACACCCCGTCGCGGAACTCTTTTGAATATTGTAGCTAAACTGAGCAATATCCAAGAGTTCAGGCCAATTCTTCTGATCAGTCGTCACATAATGTCGCAAGTAGTCCTCCAGCAATGCGTTGATCCTCTCGGTCTGCCCATCTGTCTGTGGATGGTAACTCGAACTCATCAACAACTTTGTCCCGACTAACTTGAACAATGTGGTCCAAAATCTGCCTGTAAAACACAGATCTCTATCCGACACAATGCTCAATGGCATCCCCCAATACTTCACTATGTTCTTAAAGAACAACTCCGCAGTCCGCTCGACTCCACAAGGTATCTTTGTAGGAACAAAGACAGCATACTTGGAAAAACGATCAACCACGACCATAATCCCATTATACCCCTGAACCTGTGGCAACTGAGTGATGAAGTCCATCGAGAAACTCATCCATAGCCTCTCAGGAATCGGTAAAGGCTGCAACAGTCCTCCTTGCCTCTGAGTATCCGATTTGTCCTGCTGACAAATGATGCACGTATGTACATACTCCTCTACATCCTCTCTCATCTTCTCCCAAAAGAATCCTCTCTCCCACAATGCCAAAGAACGACGCATCCCTGGGTGGCCAAGCCATGGCGACTCGTGGCACTCCTTCAAAAGGTGCCTCTTGAGCCCAGATGACTTTGGAACATAGAGTCAGTTTCCAAAGAACAAGAACCCGTCTCATAGAAAGAACTTTCGTGTATTCCCCTCCTTTATCTGCTTCACTATATTCTGCGCCAAAGTATCGGTTTCAACACTTTCCTTGATCTTATTATGCATCTCTTCTGACATCTGAACCCAACTCCTACTCCTAGTTGCCCGGTCTTCTCCCTCCAATGCTGCAATTTGTCCCTTCCTGCTAAGGGCATTTGCTACCGCATTGTGTCTTCCCAGTCTATACTCGATAGTCATGTCGAATTCTGCCAAGAAGTCCTGCCAACGAGCTTGTTTCGCAGAAAGCTTCGGTTGTGATGCAAAATACCTTGCTGTAATGTTGTCAGTCTTGACAACAAACGGCTTCCCAATCAGGTAATTCCTCCACACATGAAGACAGTGAATGATCACAGTCATCTCCTTCTCATGAACCAAATACCTTCGTTCTCTATCCTGTAACTTCCGACTCTCGTACGCCACCGGATGCCCATCCTGCATAAGAACCCCTCCTATGGAAAAATCTGAAGCATCTGTGTGTACCTCAAATGGTCTCTCGAAGTCAGGCAACTTCAGTATCGGTGCTGTAACCATCCTCTTCTTCAAGTCATCAAATGCCTCTTGACATTTGCTCGTCCAACTCCACCTCTTGTCTTTCTTCAATAGTTCTGTCAGTGCCGATGTCACCTTGGAGTACCCCTCTACAAACTTCCATTGGTAGTTGGTCATGCCCAAGAACACCCTCATCTCATGGACATTCTTCGGTTCAACCCAGTCCTTAATCGCCTTCACTCTGCTCGGCTCCATCCGTATGTACCCTTGACCAACAATATGCCCAAGGAACGGAATCTCGGTCTGAGCGAACACACACTTAGACTTCTTCAAGAACAACTGATTTGCCCTCAGTGCCTCGAACACCATCGCCAAGTGCTTCTTATGATCCTCCATGTTGTCACTGAACACTACTATATCGTCCAAGTACACTACTACGAATGAGTCCAAGTATGGTCGTAGGACATCATTCATCAAAGTGCAAAATGTAGCAGGAGTGTTACACAACCCGAATGGCATAACAAGGAACTGTAAAAATTTCTGTTTTCCCACCCCGGTTTTCAGTTTCTCCTTATTTCTCCCATGTAGTTAAATGCCCATTCCCATAACCATACATTTAACAAACTGAAAAAAAAAAAAAATATTGCTGAAAACACAAATTCTGGAAATTTTTCAGAATGCTGGAAATTGCAGAATTAAAAAATCAGCAATAAAAAACAGCCATTAAAACACATTAAAACACTGAGATTTTTGGTCAACTTGACCCTGGAAAAACCCCCTACAACTCTTGGGGAAAACCAGTTTGAGAGCTCTTCTTCATTTCTGAAAATTGCCTTTTTACAGTGAGAATTATTCAGCAAAAAATCAGCAAGCAAATTTACAACTTATCTCCTTTCCCATGCCTCACAGCAATCTGGAAATTACAGCAAACAGGACAGCAATAAATGCTGTACGGCCTCCGTTTTGTGTGCAGAAAAATCAGCAAACTGCTCCTCGATTTTTGTGCAAAAATATGCTTTCACTATGTGCTGAATCAGCTGTACAAATCTGCTCAACTGCTGCCTTGGAATGTGTGCCAAGTTGCTGTCTCCTTCTCCTCCCTGCTCAGAAATCTCTCTTGCTCTCTTGCTCTCCTTCTCCCAATCTGCTCATGAAAGAATGAATGACCTTTTCCTCCTTTTCCTCCTTTAATATAACTCCAAGTGACTTTTAGATGATCCAAGTGACTTTTGGTGATCTCTAAATCCAATGGCTGAAATAGATTTAGATCAATGGTTGAGATTAAATGCTCATTTAAATCTCACTTTCTATTTTTTAATTCACCCCACTTTAATAAAGACCCACTTAGTCATTTATTTCCAAAGTCACTTTTCCTTTCTAATTTTTCATTGACTTTATAAAAGTCACTTTAAAATTAGACTTACTAACTTTATCACTTAAAGTCACTTTTAAATTAGATTTAACTTTATAAAATTATAAAGTCACTTTAGGAGAAAAATTAAATTCTTTTGGACACTTTTCCCTAGGCCAAAGATCAAAGCCTAAGGGAACCACCTGTCCTCCGGTACCAAATTTCAACACTCCCTCTTACCGAGGAAGGTGTTTCTCACCACACCCATCTTGTCTCTGAAGTAGACATGCTTGCCCCATGGTAAGGCTTTGGTAAGGATATCTGCAACCTGCTCATCAGTGGAAATATACTCAAGCTTCACAGCTCCCTTCTGAACATAGTCTCTGATGAAATGATATCTGATCCCGATATGCTTTGACCTGTCATGAAATACTGGATTCTCCGTGAGTTTAATGCAACTCTGATTATCACAGTAAATCACTGAAGGTCTCAACGGCTGACCAAATAAGCCAAACAACATCTTGCGAAGCCAGATAGCCTCACAACTAGCTAGACTGGTTGCCATATACTCTGCTTCCGCTGAACTCAGTGCTATTGACTGCTGCTTCCGGCTGAACCATGACACTACTGCTGAACCCAAACCAAAACAACACCTTGAAGTGCTCTTCCTATCAGAAGCACAACCTGCCCAATCAGAATCAGTGTATCCTGCCAATCTCACTCCATCTCCCTGCCTGTAGTCCAGACCATAATCCACTGTCCCCTGCAAGTACCGCAAAATGTGTTTTGCAGCCACCGAGTGAACCTTCCTAGGCTCACACATAAACTGACTCATCGTGTTGACTGCAAAACAGATATCTGGTCTAGTGTTGACCAAATACATCAAGGAACCAATCAGTTGCCTGTACAATGTGGGATCCACCAACTCGGAATCCGAAGCATGAAGCTTCTTCCAATTGGTGATCATCGGTGTCGACATGGGTCTACAATCCTCCATGTGGAATCTGCTAAGGATGTCCACAATATACTTCCCCTGCCCTAGGAAGAAATGCCCCTCCTCCTGCCACACCTCCAAACCCAAAAAGTAATGCATCAAGCCGATGTCCTTCATCTCAAACTCCGCCGCAAGATCTCTCTTGCAGTGCTCTATGAGTCTCTCTGCACCTGTAATGATCAAGTCATCCACATACAGCACCAGAATGAGAGGCTCCTCACCAATCACACTAAAGTAAAGGTTCGGATCTACCTCACTCTTTGTGAAACCCATCCCCTGCAAGTATGCATCTATCCTGGAGTACCAAGCTCTGGGAGCTTGCTTCAAGCCATAAAGGGCCTTCTTCAATCTGCACACATGGGAATCCTTCCCATGCACCTCAAAGCCCTGTGGCTGCTCAATGTACACCTCCTCCTGTATGAAGCCATTGAGAAATGCGGTCTTCACATCCATCTGGTGGATCTTCCAACCCATCTCTGCTGCTATCGATATAATGGAGCGAATCAAAGTATATCGAGCCACGGGAGCGAAGGTCTCCTCATAATCAACTCCCTCTACCTGGGAGAACCCTCTAGCCACAAACCTCGCTTTGAATTTCTCAATGCTGCCATTTGCAGCATGTTTTACCTTGTAAAGCCATCTGCAAGTAACCACGGATTTTCCCTCAGGCCTCGGCACCACCTCCCAAACATCATTCTTCATGATAGAAGAATACTCCTCCTGCATGGCCTCTCTCCAGACCTGCTGGCTAGCTGCCTCCTCATAGCTAGAAGGCTCAGAGTCAAGGATGCTGGTAACCATTGCCATATAGCTACAAAACCTCTCAGGTGGTCTACTCTCTTTGACCGGCCTCTTCGGCTCAGCAACAGATGTGGCATCTCTCAAGGTGTCCTGAAGCCACTTGGGCTTCCTCTTCCCTGAGCGCACTTCTCCCACCGGAGAATGAAACTCCTCCTCCTCATCATCATCAGTAGCCTGAACTCCTGACTGTCTGTCTGCTGTCCTCCTGCCTGCACCTGAACCTGTAGAAGCTGAGGTACCGTGTGAACTGTCCATCGGTGGACTCCCTAGTGAACTGCTCTGTGAACTGCTCTGCATGCTGCCCGGAGCACCACCCCTCTGGCTCGATGAGCCACTGCTCACTGACGGACCTGACATCCTCATAGATGTACCTCCTGATCCTTTTGATCCCTGCCCACTGGATCCCTGCGACTGACTCAACTGCTGCTGAGGGTCTGGCTGATCCAGATACTCTAACTCCCGTGACCTCCTAAAGGCCCTGTCCTCCTCGAACTTCACATCCCGTCTGACAACAACTCTCCTCTGTGCAGGGATGTAAATCCGAAAGGCCTTTGAGGTCTCACTGTAGCCCACAAAGATACCCTTCTCTGCGGTGGGCTCTAGTTTGGTCATCTTCTCCTTGGGTATATAGGAGTATGTAATGCATCCAAAGATATGAAGATGACCAATATCAGGCTTCTTCCCAGAGAAAGCCTCCTTCGGAGTCATGTGCCCCAAGGCACGATGCGGACTCCTGTTCTGCAAGTAAACAGCTGTGTTGCAGGCCTCTGCCCACAAGAACAATGGCAACCCTTGATCATGTAACATGGCTTTGGCAGCCCCTATGATGGATCTGTTCTTCCTCTCTGCAACCCCGTTGTAAGGAACAGTGAACTCCCTCCTAATGTCTGCCTCCGCACAATAGTCAACAAACTCTCCAAGGGTGTACTCTCCTCCATTGTCCAACCTCAAGGACTTGATCTTTCGACCTATCTGAGTCTCCACAAGAGCTCTGAACTCCTGAAACCGCTTGAAGACCTCACTCTTGGTCTTCAAAAAATAAATCCAGGTCCTCCTGGAGTGATCATCAATGAATAAGACATAGTACTCATATCCACTCAAGGAAACATGAGACATCCGACCGCTCACATCGGAATGAATCAAATCAAGTATCCCCGTCGCTCTGCTGTCACTGCTGGGAAAAAGGGATTTGGCAAACTTGCCCATCGCACAACCTCTGCAAGTATCAAAGTGATCAGTACTGAAATCTGGCACACCTGTAGTGATCTCCTGCAATGTCCTCAAGGCTCCATGATACATATGTCCCATCCTGCGGTGCCAAATCTCACACATCTCAGAACTGCTAGCTCTGCTGTCGGTACTACTGCTCAATGCCAAAAGGGGTTGGAATGCAAACTTGTACACCTTTGCATGGCGTACACCTATCACTCTAGCTGAATCAACTAGAGTGCTCCTGGGATACATCAACACCTGTCCTGCCCTGAACAGTACCTCATATCCTCTGTCCTCCGAAGCTGAGACGGATATGAGGTTCTTCCTCATCCCTGGCACATAAAGAACCTCTGACACCTTCAAGGGAGGTTTGGACTCCCTCTGAAATGTCACTGTCCCCACCCCGACTGCTCTAACAACTCTGTCATCACCGAGTACTACCTCGATATCAGTGCCACTCTCTGAAAGCTCTGAGAAGTACTCACGGACTCTTGTCATGTGACGTGAAGCCCCACTGTCCACATACCAGATACCTGTAGATGCTCCGCTAATCGAGGGAAAAGCATGCTCCCTCTGAACCTGTGTGGCAGGTGATCCTGCACTAGAGGACTCACACGCAGTGAACGCAAACTCTCGGTCAAAACGACCAGCAAAGTCCTCAATCTCTGCTGAAGCTGCCACGTCCTGGTTCTTCCCCTTCTTCTTCTTCTTCTCCGGACACACAACTGCATAGTGTCCCATCTTTTGACAATTCCAACACTTCACCTTGGAATAGTCCTTCTGTGTGTTCCCCTGTTTACCTTTACCTTTGCCTTTGCCCCCACCACCGCTTGTGGAAGCCTGCTTCTTCCCTTTGCCTTTCTTGCCTCCTACCACCAGTGCTACGTCCTCATCCTGCTCAACTGGCTTGGCTGCCCCAAGCTGACCTTTCATGATCTCTGTCTGAATACAATCATCCCAAAACCTCTCCCATGTGGGAAGGGTCTCACGTGCACAAACCCCATCAGCAAAGTTCAACCATGAACGGGGGAGGCCATTCACTGCAATCCGCACCAACTCAGTGGGTGGAATGGCCTCTCCAATCGCTGCCAACTCATCTCTCACATTAGTAATCTTTGTGAGATATCCAGCTGCACTATCATTACCCATCTTAATGTTCTTCAACTTCTCCTTCAGGACCATCTTCCGGTTCTCATTGGTACTCTGGTAGAGATTGGACAATGCTGTCCACATCTCATGGGCATTGCTCTTTCCTCTCACATGAGGAATGCAATGGTCTTTGATTCCGTCTAGAATCAGCCTCTTACCCTTATTGTTCTTCTTTTTATACTCAGCCAACTGAGTAACATCAGTGGGCACAACAACAGGGTTCTGTGTGGTATGCACCATGATATCCCAGACTTCTGCCTCCTCAAAGATACTCTGCATTCTCTCCTTCCAAACGCTGTAATTTATATGCCCATCCAACCTATCCTCCACCCTCAATCCCAATGACATCCTGATGTCCTAAAACTGAAAAATAGCACTGCTGTAGTAAAGATAAAACTGCTGTTTATGAAAAAATCAGCTTGCTGGAATTTTCTGAGTGAAAAATCAGCAACTATAATTTTTCCTTTTGCTGTCCCAAACTGCCCTTCAGCACTCAAGCTCCGATACCATGTAGAAATTTCTGTTTTCCCACCCCGGTTTTTAGTTTCTCCTTATTTTTCCCATGTAGTTAAATGCTCATTCCCATAACCATACATTTAACAGACTGAAAAAAAAAAAAAAAAAAAAAAAAAAAAAAAAAAAAAAAAAAAAAAAAAAAAAAAAAAATTGTTGAAAACACAAATTCTGGAAATTTTTCAGAATGCTGGAAATTGCAGAATTAAAAAATCAGCAATAAAAAACAGCCATTAAAACACTGATATTTTTTGTCAACTTGACCCTGGAAAAACCCCCTACAACTCTTGGGGAAAACCAGTTTGAGAGCTCTTCTTTATTTCTGAAAATTGCCTTTTTACAGTGAGAATTATTTAGTAAAAAATCAGCAAGCAAATTTACAACTTATCTCCTTTCCCGTGCCTCACAGCAATCTGGAAATTACAGCAAACAGGACAGCAATAAATGTTGTACGGCCTCCGTTTTGTGTGCAGAAAAATCAGCAAACTGCTCCTCGATTTTTGTGCAAAAATCTGCCTTTCACTATGTGCTGAATCAGCTGTACAAATTTGCTCAACTGCTGCCTTGGAATGTGTGCCAAGCTGTTGTCTCCTTCTCCTCCTTGCTCAGAAATCTCTCTTGCTCTTTTGCTCTCCTTCTCCCAATCTGCTTATGAAAGAATGAATGACCTTTTCCTCCTTTTCCTCCTTTAATATAACTCCAAGTGACTTTTGGGTGATCCAAGTGACTTTTGGTGATCTCTAAATCCAATGGCTGAAATAGATTTAGATCAATGGTTGAGATTAAATGCTCATTTAAATCTCACTTTCTATTTTTTAATTCACCCCACTTTAATAAAGACCCACTTAGTCATTTATTTCCAAAGTCACTTTTCCTTTCTAATTTTTCATTGACTTTATAAAAGTCACTTTAAAATTAGACTTACTAACTTTATCACTTAAAGTCACTTTTAAATTAGATTTAACTTTAGAAAATTATAAAGTCACTTTAGGAGAAAAATTAAATTCTTTTGGACACTTTTCCCTAGGCCAAAGATCAAAGCCTAAGGGAACCACCTGTCCTCCGGTACCAAATTTCAACAGGAACTCAAAGCTACCATACCTTGTTACTATCGCGGTCTTCTTCTCGTCTCCTTCAGCTATCCGCACCTGATAATACCCATGCCTCAAGTTCAGCTTGGAAAACACTCGGGCTTTTGCAAGCTTGTCAAAGCAATCAACAGCCAATGGCAAAGGATACCTATTCCTTACCGTCTGCTTGTTCAATGCACGGTAATCACAGCACATCCGTAGCTCATTCGAATCCTTCTTCCGCTGGAACAATACCGGAGCTCCATAAGGGGACCTTGAAGGTCTGATGAAACCTGCATCAGCTAACTCCTTTAATTGTCGTTTCAACTCCTCCAACTCAGGTCCTGACAACCGATAAGGTGCTTTAGCCGGGGGTTGCTTTCCTGGCTCAAGCTCAATGCTATGGTCCACTACACGCCTTGGTGGAAGCTTCTTTGGTAGCTCATCAGGCATCAAATCTGCATACTTGGTCAGCACCTCGGAAATCTCGACTGGAACAGGCATCCCCACTCCATCATCTTCGATATCCTTGAACATCACCGCATATGTCTCCATATCTGACTCCTTCATAGCCTTCTCCAAACTCAGTGCCGAAACATGCTACACCTTGACTTCCCCCCTTTGCCTATGAGTGGGCAAAGTCCAAGTTTGTGACTGTCCAACCAGCACCACCTCATCACAGAAGGGGACAACAATAGCCTTGCTGCCCTTCAAGAAATCTTGTCTGAGTATCATATCGAAGTCGTTCATCTCCATCACTGTGAATTCCAACTGACCCTTCCAGTCTTTTATTTGCACAGGTACTTCGTGTACCAAACCTGCCACTTTAGCTCTAGAGTTCACTGCCTTGACTTCCACATTCGATGGGAAGATCATCAGTCCAACCTCTTTTGCCAATCGTGTCGTCATGAAGTTATGAGTGGCCCCTGTGTCCACCAGAGCTTGAATGGTCTTGCCATGAACCATCAAGTCCACGAAACCCAGACTGTTCATCCACAATTTCTCCATAACTTTTCCTTGTTCATCAAGCTTCTTCAACCCTGAATCAGCTTCACCTGTCATGAGCAACCCTGCTTTGATACCACCTGTCACGCCCCCAATTCCTTTTTCCTTAATTGGCCGGGTGCGGCACCACCTAAGTTAATAACTTTATCCATCGTTAATTAACTTTACGAACTACGTCTTCAACAATTCATAATAATCATGAATTAACATTATTAATGTGCGGAATCCATCAATAATACAAGAACAATAATAACCCAATAATATAAGAGAAGTAATCTTTTATTATATATGAGAAAGATTACAATGACCGGGAGTGAATGCTCCACCGGCTTTTATAACCAAGGTTGGGCGCTGCCCGTGCAAGAACACACGGCACGCTCACCGCAACCTTCAACCGAACAATATACAACACAAGTTTACAACCGGGTGGGCGCGCCCGTGCACGACCCACACTACACACACAACTCTTTGCCGACGGGCGGGCGCACCCGTGCACACCCGCGCCCGTTACAACCAAGTCCCGTGTCAAGAATCGGCGGGCGGGCGCCCTTCTACGCCCTCCACCCGCACTACAACCCGCGCTGCACGACAATACCTTGCCCGACTCGGCGGGCGCATCTACCATGCGACCTGTGGTTAAGTGCGACCTTCGCACTTCTTGTGCGCACCTCTTATCTTGTGCGAAGACTTGTGCGAAGTCCGATGCCCCAAATGAACGATCAACCATATGAATATATATCCATCCTATCGTGAATATCCTCCTCTCGGCCGACCCATCAATATTCAACACCATCGCCCAACCGCCATGACTTCTACCGTCGGCTCACCCACGTTTCATCATGTCTTCGGTCGGCTTCAAGTGTAAGGTGAGCTGCCAACTCGCCCTTATAAATGTGTGAACGCTCTCCCATACTTGTGCACACGATATGACTGCGCCTTCGCTATTTGAGCGCTCGCACATTTTGCCTTTGGTTCAACTTTGCGATGGGAGGAACGCACGTGCCCGTGCCCGAGAGCACAGGGCGTTACAATACCCCACTAATGAACACCTTTTACTATAATAATGCCCTGCCTTCCTATAAAATTACATGAATAAATGTAGCACCAATGTGGCTCAATCAACTTCTCTTGGACCCAAAATCTCACATATACAACGGAGTCGAGAAAACAGATCTAAGTTTGTAAAAAATATATTGATCTAAAACTTTCAATCAATCCACTCTTGGGAAAAAAAAACATGTAGACTTATTAAATGTCAGGATAACAATGTATAGTTGCAAAATCAATTCCTGTGATTTGGTTGTTGGTGATGAAATATGTACCCCAGAGAAGCTTGTGTTGATCTCTTTCTTGGACTCTCCATAGAACCCTTCCAAGTTAGCCTCCAAAAGATGGTTTTCGTCAATGGATTTGACATGGCTAGCCATCCCCTGTATCCATCCTTGTTTCATAATAATCATAATAGTTAACACATAATGATTATCCAAATAACTAATTACCGAAAAGGGAAATTTTTAATAGAAAACCACCAAAGTATGAACCTTGAAAAGAGAAGGTGATTTCTGACTTGGATGGTCCTCCCAGAGGGATCAATCTGACAATGAGACTCATTCATGATCTCCCATGCAAAGATTGCAGAGTCATCCTTGTAGGTTACTCCAGTAATGTTGTTCACTCTACTCAATATAGTCTAGAAAAATGTAGATTTCATTAGTTATTTGTGTATATATCTTATATGCAAATTGCGCTATGGAGAAACGTATGCATAATATTACATAGAAATGCACATGTATACACTCTGTTACCTTAACATGGTTCTTATAGTAACCTTTGACACTGAGATCTGTGAAGAAATCATCCTTAGAGTAGAGATTTTTTCTAGCACTGCGAGCCCATTGTACATATTCGACCTTTCCTCCAAAACTCACATAATTGTTCACCAAGCTAAGTATCAATCTAACACCATACTTGTTGGCCTCAAAGACCACAAACTCCAAGGCCTTTATTACAAAACAGAGGAACCAAACAACCCAAAAAATAAAAATAAAACAAACAATGCCAACAGATCCAGACACCCAAAAAGAAAAACTCACGGAAAAAAGAAATGCATGAAGGGTTTGAAGGCTTGATCTATCCAAGGCCCCATGAAACAACCTAAAAGATTTGTTCATCATATACACCAAGAGAAGTCTGCAAGCCCTAGTACTAGCCATCATTGAAGGCCCACGTCCTAGAAACATTGAGTCCATGAGCTGCAGCTTGTGGCAAAACAAAGGTAACCTTATTTCTTTGTGTTGGATTTGTTGTGATAGTCATTAGCTAGTAAGAGTTGAACCCATTGAAAAATAGAGGGTTCCCATTAACAGAAATTTGGATGCCCTTTGTCTTCACAAATAGAGTCCCTCTTGATGTAGCTTACTAGAGAAAACTAAGAAAGAGGAGGGAGGCAAGACCCCAAAATATACTTCATCTTGAATATAGTGTATTTCCTTGACACGAAACCCTGCACATTCAGTTAGAAGTGTATTGTGTTATTAAACAACAATGGGTTGGGATGTATTATTTTCAAAGATACAATCCTTAGAAACCTAAGGACTGACTATCAAGAGAAACTGCTTATTGAGGAGGTATCTCCTCTGACAATAAGAAAATCGTTTTGTATTCTGTGCTCAAGAAATGTATTCTTCCACTTTCCAAGTACTCTAAAACCACACTTAACAAAACTTGTTGAAGGGACTGGAAGAAATGAAGAAAGATACCAAGAGTTAAGTTCACTCTAAGTTGGACCCTTAGTGATTGAACCTATACCAAAATAAAGATCTACAAAAGGTACACGACAAACCAAATAGGGAAAAAACATAATGTTGGATTCCTTAAACAACCGTGAGGATCAATTTAAATGGTTTTGCATATACTTCTCATAGGATAATGACTAACCTCAACTGAATCTGGGTTCCCAAAAGATGAAAATAGGAAACAAATTAAACTTCAGAACATGACCTTTATTCATGCCATCAAAGAAACCCCAGGGAATATCAAAGTCCAGAAATGCATGGATTCCTAGTGTGCATTTGGATTTTTGGGTTCACATTTGCATTAGAGAGTGGCTTTGACTTTTTGGGTTCATATTTGAATTCTTGAGAGAGCTTGGAAACCGAGCCTACCACCACCTCAATGTAGATGTGTTTTTCTTTAAATAAGCAAATATTACATGCCCATTAGATAAAATAGATGAAGATATGCGAAAGAGCGCTGAAGCATTTCGTAGATATGTCTGACAACTAGCACAATCACATCGTATATCAATCACATGCACAACCACATTAATAAATGTGGTTGATAAACTTCGATAAACATATATCAACCATATTTATTATTATTTATTTATTAATATAAACATAAATAATTTTATTATTATTTCTAAATTATTATTATTATTTAGTACTCTAAAATAACCATTTAATAAATAATATAAATAATAATATTAATATTAAAAATTAAAAATAATATAAACATTTATATTAGAAGTTAATAATTATAATATTAATAATATTAATTTGTAATAATTAATAATTATAATATTAATAATATTAATTTGTAATAATTAATAATTATAATAATTATTAATAAATGTGGTTGACCATGGTTGATTTTCATATTGAGACAATCTTTTTCACAATATAACATTGGGACATGGTTGGCGATGGTTGAACATGGTTGATTTTCATATTGAGACAATCTTTGTCACAATGTAATGTTGGACCATAGTTGTCCATGGTTGACCATGATTTTAAACCCAAAGGAATAATACTAAAAACACAAGGGATTATAAACCCAACGGGATAATATTAAACCCATGGGTTTAATATTATAAACTCAAGGGTTTAATACTATAAACCTAAGGTACATAACCTTAAGATAAATAGTACAAACCCTAAAATAAACATGGTTGACCATCGTTGAGCATGGTTGATTTTCATATTGACACAACCTTTGCCACAATGCGACATTGGACCATTATTGACCATGATTGATTTTCATATTGAGACAATCTTTGTCACAGTGTGACATTAGACCATGGTTGACCATGGTTGATTTTCATATTGAGACAATATTTGTCACAATGTGACGTTAGACCATGTTTGACCATATATGTCCATGGTTATCATAATGTGATGTTGGACCAAGAGATAATCATCATCACAATATGACCATGACTATTGGTCATGGTTGACCATGGTTGACTATGGTTGATTTTCATATTGAAATAATCTTTGTCACAATGCAATGTTGGACCATGGTTGACCATGATTGACTTTCATATTAAGAGAATCTTTGTTACAATGTCACGATGGACCAGGTTAACCATGATTGACAATGGTTGACCATGGTTGATTTCAATATTAATAATCTTTGTCACAATGCGACGTTGGACCATGTTGACCATGGATGACCATGGTTATCACAATGTGACATTGGATCATGGGACAATCTTTGTCACAATGTGACCATGGTTATTGATGATCATTGACCATGATTGACCATGATTGATTTTCATATTGAGACAATCTTTGTCATAATGCGATGTTGGACCATGGTTGACCATGATTGACAATGATTGACCATGGTTAACCATTGCTAAAAATGGTTGATTTTCATATTCAAACAATCTTTCTCACAACGTGATGTTGGACCTTGGTTGACCATGATTAACCATGGTTGATTTTCATATTAACCATGATTCACCATGGTTGTCAATGATTGATTTTCATATTAGAACAATCTTTGTCACAATGTGACATTTGACCATGCTTGACCATGGTTTACCATGACTAAACATGGTTGACCATGATTGATTTTCATATTGAGACAATCTTTGTCACAATGTAATGTTGGACCATGGTTGACCATGAATGACCATGGTTGACAATGGTTCAACATGGTTGATTTTCATATTGAGACAATCTTTGTCACAATGTGACGTTGGACGATGGTTGAGCATGATTATAATCCCAAGGGATTTATATTAAACCTTATGATTAATAATATAAACCCTATGAATAATATTATACCCTAGGAATATGAACCCTTATATTAATAAACCGAAGGGATTGATATTATAAACTCAACGGACTAATAAATGGAAGGGATTAATACTAAAAACCCAAGGGTTAACCATGGTTTACCATGGTTGATATTCATATTGAGAGAAGCTTTGTCATAATGCGCAGTTGGTGTTGAAAATAGCAACAAGAAATGCTATAAATAGCATTGCTATAAATAGCATTTCAGGTACCAATGTTGGAAATGGCAACAAGGGATGATAAAATAGAAATGCTAAAAATAGCATTGCTATAAATAGCATTTCAGATGCATTCTAATTTTAGTTAGTCCCTGAACTAAAATTGAGAATTAAAACTCGATTTTGATCTTAATGGTTGTTTGAAAAATAATTAATTAATTCATCCTAAGTTAATTAGTTGGAGAAAATCAAACATGAGCCTATGTGGAGACATGCAACAGTTATCCCTTTGATTGACGAAGTTATCCATCAATTAAGGAGATAAGGTTGAGTTGTAATTAGTTAGCTCAGTTAACTGAGTTAAGTCCAATTAGATTAGTTCCAACAATTGGAGGTACTAATTGTGAGTTCAGTTAGTTGCATGCATGCATGTAACTACTGCACTTCAGATAACTAAATATTCTCTCATAAATAACTAATGCATGTCAGTTCAGTCAGAGACCTAGTTGAGATCAAAGGAAGGGACAGTGTACTATCAGTTGGAGGATTTTTCCTATATAGGAAACTCATCCATGTAGAAGGAATTATCTCCTTCAGGATTGCACAGTTACTTCTGAGTTTAGTGAGCAGTGTGTGAGGTAATTACACACAGGTGGTAGCATTGGACCCCAAGAGAAATTACGCAAGGAAATAGGAGGCTTGGAGGGCAGAGGAGAATGTTTGTGAGAAGCCTTTGACTGTCTATGAGTAGCAGTTGGATTACTAAGAACAGGATGGCTTGTGAGCTGATTCTTTGTGTAATCTGAACATATTTCCACTTGTATGATAATACAGAGATCGGGGTTTTTAGCTGAGGCTTTCCCCAGAGTATTCTTCAGTCTTCATGTGTGATTGCTTTCTCATTCTCAGTTATATGTGTTTTATTTGATCTTGCTCAAAATCAATTAAGCTTCCGCAAGTTTGTTGTAGAAGTATATCTTGTATTTTGCTTTAGTATATTGCATAATCCGTTGATCTACAGTTGGACCATGGTTGACGATGGTTGACCATGGTTGATTTTCATATTGAGAAAATATTTGTCACAATGCAACAATGGACCATAGTTTACCATGATTGATTTTCATATTGAGACAATATTTGTCACAATGCGACATTGCACTATGGTTGACCATGGTCAATTTTTATATTGAGACACTTTGTGTCACAATGCGACGTTGGACCATGGTTGACCATGGATGACCATGGTTGTCATAATGTGATATTGAACCAAGACACAATCTTCATCACAATGTGACCATGGTTGACCATGGTTGATTTTCATATTGAGACAATCTTTGTCACAATGTGATGTTATACCATGGTTGACCATGTGATCCGGATTTAAGCAGGAACGCAATAGATTACAGAGATAACCATAAATACAGAGATTCGATAACCATAAAAATAGAGATGCAGCGGAAATAATACTTCATTTCATTAATGGAGAATACTGAAATATGCTTACAAATAGAAATAACCCAGCTAAGGCAATGGTAGCTTATCTCTGAGAAGAGATGTGTCGGCTACATGCCTCTGAACTGTTTTGAACTATGTTACAATGAGGCTCGAGGGCCTATTTATTGTTGAGAAACAATGGAAAACCATTCACATTCCAAAACCTAACCCTAGAAGATGAAACGCCAAATTGTGGGCCCCGTTTTTGGGTAAGTTGGTACATCAACTTCCCGGGGTCGCAAATTGGTCGTACTATCTCCGTTTGACGCGCATGATAGCCCGTTGGAAAGATCTCTCCGAGGACTACGACGGAAAAGACGATTTTTAGATGGAAAAATAGCTGGCGGTGGATTTCCCAAAAAACGTCGTTTAGGGCCTCAAAACAGCGCTGGAAGTTTAGGACCCGAAAAAACTGCTAAAAATAGTAAACTGTGCTATAATTAAGGAAACAGGAAAATTGAAAGAGACAGTTTTGGGGGTCCAAATGGGATAGGTGGGTGGCCACCAACATCCACCTGGATCACCATGGCTGACGATGGTTGACCATGGTTGAATTTTATATTGAGACAATGTTTGTCACAATATGGTGTTGGACCATGGTTGACCATGATTTACTTTCATATTGAGACAATCTTTGTCACAATGTGGTGTTTCACCATGGTTGACCGTGGTTGACCATGGTTGATGTTTATATTGAGACAATATTTGTCACCATGTGTTTTTGGACAATGGTTGATGATGGTTCAACATGGTTGATTTTCATATTGAGACAATCTTTGTAACAATGTGACATTAGACCATGATATTAAACCCATGAGATTTATATTAAACCCAAGGATTAATATTATAAACCCTATTATTAATATTATACCCTAGGAATATAAACCCCTCAGATTAATAAAACTAAGAGACTGATATTATAAACCCAAGGGAGTAATAAACGCAAGTGATTAATACCAAAAACCCAACAATGTTAAACCAAAGGATTTGATATTGTAAACCCAAGGCATTTAAACCCTAAGATAAATATTAGAAACTCTAAAATAAACATGGTTGACCATAGTTGATTTTCATATTAACATAATATTTGTCACAATGCGACGTTGGATGACAGTTGACCATGATTGATCTTCATATTGAGACAATCTTTGTCACAATGTCACGTTGGACCATGTTTGACCATGGTTGGCCATCGTTGATTTTCGTATTGAGACAATCTTTGTTACATTGCGACATTGGACCATGGGTTACCATGGTTGACCATGGATGACCATGATTGTCATAATGTGATGTTGGACCATGGGTGACCATCGATGACCATGATTGTCATAATGTGACATTGGAACAAGAGACAATCTTCGTCACAATGTGACCATGGTTGATTTTCATATTGAGACAATATTTGTCATAATGTGACATTGGACCATGCTTGACCATGCCTGACCATGGTTGATTTTCATACTGAGACAATCTTTGTCATAATGTGATGTTGGACCATTGTTGTCTGTGGTTAACCATTATTGACCATAGTTGACCATAGTAAACCATGTTTCACCAATGTTGACCATGATTGACCATGTTCGACCATTATTGATTTTCATATTGAGAAAATCATGTGATAAACCCTAAGATAAATATTATAAACCAAGGTATATAAACCCTATGATAAATATTATAAACCAAGGTATATAAATCCTATGATAAATATTATAATTGGTAAAATAAACATGGTTGACCATGGTTGATTTTCATATTGAAGTAATCTTTGTCACTTTGTGACATTGCACCATGATTGACCATGGTTGACAATGGTTGACCATGGTTGAATTTCATATTGAGACAATCTTTACCACAACCTGGACCATGGTTGACCATGATTATAAACCCAAGGGATTTATTAAACTTTAAGATTAATATTATAAACCATATGAATAATATTCTACCCTAGGAATATGAACACTTAGATTAATAAATCCAAGGGATTGGTATTATAAACTCAAGGGATTAATACTAAAACCCTAACGGAATAATATTAAACCCAAGGGATTAATATTATAAACCCAAAGTATATAAATCACCCTTTGCCATGCTTGATTTTCATATTTGACTATGGCTACTAATACAATGGTAGTTGTTGATGGTCAACCATGGTTTGAATATGGTTTACCTTGACCATGCATTATAAAACCCAATATAATAAACCGCAATATTAAACCTTGGTATTATAAAATATAAACCCAATATTAAACCCTAATATTGTAAACCAGATATTATAAACTCTAATATCAAACCCCAATTTTCTGATGTCGCAATTTGACGTTGAATAAATTACAATGTGATGTAACATTGCGACAATGATTGTTACATTGAAACAATGATTGTGGCAATGTGATGTTGGAATAATATTTACCATTTCAATGTCACAATAGTAAACCCTAATATTAAACTCAATATTATAAACACAATATTAAACCATAATATAAAATCGAGTATTATAAACCCTAATATTAAACACGCTATTATAAACCCTAATATTAAAAACCCCATATAATAAACTTAATATTAAACCCAATATTATAAACCCTAATATTAAACCCAATATTATAATATCTTCATGGCCAACTATTTAAACAATGACTATCAAATTTAAATTTGTTTGACTATGTTCCCTAATGTGCTTGACTATGTTTGACTATTAATTTTAATCAATAATAATGGCAAGAGATTATGTTTGACCAAAGATGATGAGTGGTGACTGTCAAATATAATCAAGCATAGTTAAGTATAGGGTTGACCAACTTTGTTCATAGTGAACTATATAAAAAATGACTATCAAAGTTGAATTTGATTGGATATGTTGTCTAATATGGCTGACTATTAATATCACTGAATAATAATTATAAACGATCATCTTTGACCAAAGTTGAGACTAATTTTTCAACCATGGTTCACTATGGTTTTCCATGTTCATTTTTAAACATCATTCACTATGTTTTGACTATGAATAACTATGTTTAACAATTGTTTGACTATCGTTGATCACAATTGACTATATTTTTCCATATTCACCATGTTTAAATATCGCTAACTATATTTGGTCTATTATTGACAATTGTATGACTATGGTTAACCATAATGTGAATATGGTCGATTATGATTGACTATGGTTAATCATAATTTGACTATGAATTATTTATACTGACTATGATTTAACTTTTTTTGTATAATTATTTTTAATTTTTAAATTATTAAACATTTTTAGTAATTTATATGATTATTTTAATTGTTTTATCAATTTCAAAAGTTTTTTTAATTTTTAAATAATTTAAATAGTTATAATTTATGTAATTAGTTTTTTATTAATTTACATAATCAAATTATAACATTAAATAAAATAAATTATTATATATAGCCTTTACTTAATAACTAAAACTTAAAACACTAATTAGGGCTGATCATGTTAAGCAAAAATAATATATAAAATTTCAAACCAATAATAAAAATAAACAATTAAGTTGAAAATTCAATTTCAGAAATTTTACAAATTCTAAATCAATAGTTCTACATTCTATAAGCTAATTATTTAGAAATATATGTATTAAAAAATGAAACTAAAAAATATCTTAATTAAAAAATAACATTATTTATTTAAATTAAATTAATTGATATTATTAAGCAAAAAATTTTAATAGAAATCACCAGAAATTTTAAATTTTACAAATTCTAAATCAATAGCTCTACATTCTATAAGCTAATTATTTAGAAATATATATATTAAAAAATTAAACTAAAAAATATCTTAATTAAAAATTAATATTATTTATTTAAATTAAATTAGTTAATATTAGACTGAAAAATATGTATCGCCTATTATGGATATCCATAATTTCCTTCACCATCCGACTGACAGAGCCTTGATGACTCTGCAGCTGGATGGATAGCGCTGGTACCTTTTGCTCGTTCTCCCACCGCTAACCAGCAAAGGTTTTCTGACCACAAACAGTTCTAGTAATCAAAGCCAACGTCCCTCTATTTAAACAGAGAGGGAGAGGTGGGCCCGACTGAGCCACGTAAGGATTCCAATAACTTGCAATCTAGATAAGGCTTCCGTTTTTTAAATTGGTTGATAATGGTTTGTTTATTTTTTAATAAATATTAAATATCATGTAGTTATTTAATTATTTAGTTAATGAAAATATAAAATAAAAAAATAATAATAATAAATTATTTATTAATTTTATATTTATATGTGTATCGTGGATGGGTAATTTTAGTTAATTCGATATATATAAAATATGGTGGATTGGTAATATTTATTAATTTGATATATTAGCCTAGGTCTATTTTTCAAATTTTTGTTCACTTTAAAAGAAGTTTGCACTTCAAAAGATTTCATTCCTCTAGACACTTGGTAAATCCGGAGTTAAAATGGTTAGTTTAATTAGCAATAATTTATCATTGTAATTATTTATTTTATTTTATTTTTATTTTTAATTTTATGTAATTTGACTTAATCAAAATATTTTAGTTAATAATTATAATTATTTATTTTATTTTTTATTTTAATTATATTTTTATTGTTATTTAAATCGACAGATTCAAAATATTTACATCACATAACATAATCTTGATAAATAATTAAACTTAATTTCCAATTCTAATAAAATATTCACCTAAAAATAAATTCACTCAACAATCTCAGCCATCTACTTAACACCATAATTCCCAGAATTTCACAACTTTTCTAACCATGACACTCTAACCTACAACACTCTCTCAAAGTTAGCCTCTCAAAATTTTGGCAGCAAAGATGTTATTCTGCAAATTACCTTCTATGTTTTTTAATGCTATGCACAAACAAAAATAAGAAATAAACTTGGTTTTTATGTTAGCTATGTATTATTTTGGATTAAAAATCTACTCTTTCACCACGGGTCTGTTTTCTTGAGGGACAAACCGCCGTAGAAAACGAAAACTAATATGCTTTGATGCTCCCTTTTTCGAACCTTCAAATTAAAAAGACACTTAACCTCGAAAATAAAATAAAAAACAGAATTGTGATTCATTTTGTATTCCGAAAGAACCGCGCTGGTTCTACGCGCATATATTAAGGGTGGGTGTTGTTTGGCCATCAGTGCGGGTTGCAAATGGAAAGAGATGTTAGGCGACAACTGACAGTTGGTTATGTTATGCGACTGTCCAAGTGGAAGTGATAGGTTGAGTTTCGGGTATTTTTATGTCAATGCTTGATTTCTTGAATATTTGGCCATCAGCCGAATATGGATCTAGTTAACTATGTTATCCTATGCACTGTTTAAATGGAAGTGATACATTGAATTTCCGCCATTTTTATGTTAATTGTTGATTCCTTGATATTTGGCAGTCAGAGGAACATGGGTTCAGTTAATTATTTGACCGCGTCAATTTCTGATTTTTGAATATTTAGGGAATAAGCTCAAGATTGAATCTCCAAGTTCCCATCAACGACTCACATGTTCACAATCTTTTTCATATCATGTGATTTGCCCTCTACCTGGGGAATTACCAGAGACAATTAAGAGATGCCCCTCAAGATAGGGAACTGAATGATGAATATGAGCCAGTCAAATAGACAATGTTATTTGTAAAGTGAATACTTCAGTGATACATTGAATCTCGGGCATTTTTATGTCAATTGTTGATTCTCTGAATATTTGACAATTAGATGAACATGGGCCTAGTTAATTCCCATGTTTCTCTGATTTTTGAATATTCGGAGAATCAACAATCAACATAAACTCAGGATTGAATCTACAAATTTCAACCAACAACTCACATAACCACAACCTTTTTCATATCATGTGATTTGCCCTCAGCATGGGGGAATTGCCAAAGACAATTAAGAAATGCCCCTCAGGATGGGGAACTGAATGATGAATCTGATTGTAAAGTGAATACTCCCTTTTTTGGTTTTCTTCGAGATGGTGTTTAACTATTTTATATTTTGGAGTTTTTACTTGAATCGGACAAAGTCTTACCGTTTTAAATAAATAATTTATGAATGATAATGCCCTGACATGTCCTTTTTTTAATAATTGAAACAAAAAATAAAGGCAGTTTGCTATTAGTATGTCGTTTTTTATTGTTTTTTTCGGAGAAAAAAACACAATCTTTTCATTAAAAAAAAGTTCCAAATACAAAGGTCGGTTTCCTCAAAATTTACACAGATTGTTGTTCATTGTTTCCCCAAAAAAATGATTTTCCAAAAAAGCAATTCTTTTTAGGCTCTTATTTTTTCATATTTTCATTTTTGATTATTATCTTTTCTGTTAGAGGTGTAGAGTTCCACCTTACTGCAAAGAAAAAATATATATCTAGCTGTGATGCATAGAGTCTAACTAAATATTTACAATCCTATTTGTAGCATTTTATTATAATTCTATTTGTAGTTTTTTATTGGGTTGTGGTCCACATATTAGTAGTCTTAAAAAAAGATAGGTATAATCTAATTTATAGACAAAAAGACTTTTTTATAAAAAAAAATTCTGGTTAATTTAAATCAAAATTTGGCAAAGATTTTTAAAAACTTCGAACTCTGAGTGCCTCACGGGTTTCACTTAAAAACTTAGAATTTGAGCGCCTAAGAGGTTTCACTAAGGCGTTGAATCCATTTATACAATCAAAAATACATTTTAAACGATAAAAAATCACATTCTTTCATAAAATTATTTTATCAAATTCCATTGAAAAAAATTATTTTAGACTACTTCGCCCAAAAAAAAATTCATTTTATGAAATCGATATAGTTATCAACTAATCGTATTTGCATAAACACAATTATTTCACATCAATATAATATCACTTCCCTGGTCTACTTTGACGCTCATTATACTCACACTATTCAAGTTTGCCTCGTGGTATCTCTCTTGCTACTAGATTTATGGGATTTCACTAAACCACACGGTGAGTGTACCTTTGAACTCTCCCTAACTATTAGATTTAAATTAATAGGGTTGCACTAAACGGTCACTGTAACTATGAACTTTGTTTCAGGGTTATATTTTTCTTGTTATTAGGTTTAGAAGTTTCTTGTTATTAGGTTTAGAAGTTTATGGTTATATTTTTCTTGTTAGGGAAATGCAATAAATTATTTGGGAGTGTACTTATAAAGTGAGGGGATTTAATTTATTGTATTTGAACGTGGCTAATATTCAATTTGTTACACATGGTATTTAATGTTGAGGCAGGTGGTATGTAGATTTTTGGATTTGAACGGTTTCAAATTTGATGGCTTATATACCACATATACTAGTATGGATTTGAATGGTTTCAAATTTGATGGCTTATGTACCACACATACTAGTATGGATTTGAATGGTTTCAAATTTGATGGCTTATATACCACACATAGTAGTATTAAATATTATATCACATGATTCATAAGGATAGCCATATTTGAAGTCTTTTTCTAGTGCTCCAAAAGCCTTTTAAGACATGCCTCCGGGTCTACCTTGCCATCTTGTACCTATTTTTATAAATGGATGTTAAGACAAATTAGATTCTCATCAAACATAGTAAATCATATAAATGAGTGTTTTTTTCATATAAAAAATAAAGATCAATTCTAATTCGCCATGTTGTTCCTTTGAATTTAGCTCAAAAGATAGGACTTTTAGGTAATGGAGGTGGGGAGAATCTTGCTAAGAGGTTCCAAGTCAACTTAGTAGAATGACATTATGAAATTATGAATTGAGTTGTTTCTATCTTATTGCAGAGAAGCATCTGGATTCAATAACTCATGGATAGTGTTTCTTTCTTAATACAAAGAAGAATTTGGATTCAATAAGTTTTCTATAATTTAGGCATTGGCATGGAGTTGGCATGGAGTAAGCTCACCTAAAATATGTTGAGTGAAGATAGTTTTCATAGGCTCAATATAGTTTCCCAATAAATTGCAAGCAAAGCAACTTAGTGATGTATTTAGAAGAAACCTTGTAGAATTTATTCATCTACACATTAAATATTGGCTTTGAAATTAACTAACAATATATATATAGGTTGACTTGTATTTTTTAAACTAATTTATAAATTAGTGTAAATATTCCACTAGGAAACTTATCATAATATATATGAATATGCTACTAGAAAGAAAGAGGTTATACTTAACTAAGTAGTGGTTGCTTATGATCTAAGTTATGATATGAAGCATTCCATTTTTTTATGAAAAAAAATAAGGAAATAAGAGAAAAATTGTAGTGTAAAACAAGTCAATCATTAATATATTGAACATAAATGTATCTTAGAAGCATGTGAGGGTGAAAACTGTAGTAAATGTAAAGAACATGCTTTGAAATTTTATTGTCATATATATACTATAAAATATAAAGAAAGATAGTCATTCATTATGGAGTAGATGGACAATTCGCTTGAGTAGATGCAATGTTAGAGTTAGTGATTTTCCAAGCCCCAAATTTGTGTTAGCATTGTGGTTGTATACCCTCTAGTATCTTCTTTAAAGTACACATGTAACTAGCTTCACATATGGGTAGTGTTAGAGTCAGTATTTGCATACTGCCATCAGTGATCAAGATTCCACTTTTATATCATATTAGTGTCCCATTTGAACTTTTTATCATTCCACCTAGGTCATCATGCAAAAATTTACTCACTGATGGTAGCCCAAAATCAAAAATCACACTCCCCTCTCAAAAATTTGTATTTGCTAACCCACCTTCATGTGTCTTGTTGAGCATCCATTGACTATAAAGGCTCATTTCATCATGTTTTATATCAGTCAAGTCCACCTGAAGTTCAATCATTCAAGGTTCCATTAGGTCACCTAGGTTTCATTTTCCCAAGGTCCAATAAATCACCATCTCATTGTATAAGGTCAGCAAAGTATGAGAGTGAAGCAAATAATATCCCTTTTTCAGTTAAATAAGGGTTTACAAGCATGTAACCATGGTTATTGAAGTTCCAAATTTGATTTCAAGAAAGGAATTTATTCCAGTTTGTAAATTTTTACTTCAAAACAGATGTAATAATTTTTATTTCATTTATGTAATTTTATGTCTATTATATGTAATAAGTCACCATTTTATCTGTCTACTCAATTCCATTGCCAATAGCATCCAAACAAAGGTCAAAATGAAGATTGCCAAAGCATCATCCACCTGTCAAAGGAAAAAAGGTTAGAAAGTCAAAGAGCATTAGTGTGAAAATTTGAAAAGTGACATGAAACATTAGAAAATGGGTTTTCAAATCACAAATCAAAACCCATTCAAGTATAAAATCCCTCAAAGACATCTATGCAACATTCATTTGCAATCTTACACTTTCAAAACCTCCTCAGCAAAAGAGAATTTTCAAATTTTACGCGAAATTAGGCAAAACGGGGGCAGAGTGCGCATTTTGAAAGTGGAGGGTGCATTTAGAAAGTGGAGGGCGCATTCAAAACTAGTGCTACACGTTTGCCAGGTAACCCAGTGTATTTTCTAAGGGCACTGTGCGCCTGTAAGGAGAGGGCGTGTTTGATCATTGTGTTGCGCCTTTGCCCGAGAACAACTAGAAATTGCCCAAAATGCACTACAATGCTCCAAACATCAAAATTTGCCACCAATGTGCTCCAACAAGCAAGTAGGTTAAGATTACATTGTTCCTCTCCTTCACAATTGATGTATATGGTGTTTCATTTTTTTTGAAAGTCATACTAAGTTTAAAAGCCTAGTAACCTAATTCCACTCCTAAAATTCATTTCCTAGCATCCCACTACCATTCCTACATTTCATAACTACCCCTGTCATCTCCCCATTTCCATCTCTTCAATTTCATCACATCCTTCCATACTCCCAACACCTATATTCCATTTCATCATATCCCTAGGGTTTGACTCCAATAACCCATGGCTGAAGAAGAGAACAAAAATCAGGGTGAGGAAGAAGGACAGGAGAGGAGGCTATCTAAGAAAGGAGGGAGAATCATTATACATGAGCCAACCAACACCAGAGAACTCATGGCATCTCCCATCACTGTGACAAGTTTGAAGTATGTGGGCTATTTTGAGTTTTGTGAGAAAGTGGAAAGGATCCAGCATCATCCTGTGTTGACCTGATTATTCATCACCAACCTCCATGATAGCCAGGTAACCCTTACTGGTGTCACCTTCACCATATCTCCTGCTATCATATCAGAAGCCTCTGGGATCCAAATATTGGGGAAAAATGGTTTAAACAAGGAGAATTGGATCATTTTTATTATGAGCCATATCTTAAACCAAGATATAAGAATGAGAGAAAGAGGATTTTTCCTTTCTCTTACCTTCTACACAGATATATTCCAATGATGAAAATCATCATGAAGTACTTCACATGTGAGGGTAGGTTTTCCAGGCTCTATTCCTATCATATTTGGCTACTCATGAATTTTACAAGAGTCAAAATGCTCAATGCCCTACTATCTTTACTGGGACATTGACAAGATGTCATTCATTGCTCAAAGGAAAGATTATGATCATCAAATGCAAAGCATCTTTCACCACTCCCTCATCAAGATGATAGTCCTACACCACCTTGATCAACTTAACATTGCATGGGACACTTTCATATCCAATGAGATTTTCACAGTCCCACCTATTCAGCATGGCCAAGAAGCACCTTCATCTTCTCATCCATCCACCTCCATTCCTCCACCTTAGCCCATACATCATCCATCTTCATCTGATGATTCATCCACACCATCACCTTCATCATCATCATCTCATCAGACTATTCATTCACATAGCAGAGATAAAGGCAGTGAGCAAGAACGCATTGAGCATGGTGAGAGCAAAAACCCTGAAGAGGTTGGTTTAGGTACCTTGACACATACCTATCAGAGAGGGCATAGGCAAGTGTTTTCCCCATAGATTTTGGGCAGGGCCTTGCCTTCTTCATCGGAAAAGCTAGCACAGAAGCATGATTTTCAGTTAGTTGACCTAAATGAACATGATGACAGTGAGTACACAACCATTGTCATCAAGGAGAAGAATTAACTCATAGGAGAGCTCCAGGTCAACTTGCAAAGGGCTAAATACATTATCTCTTACTATGAGCGAAGAATAGGCAATTTGACGTCAAAAATGAGCTCATGGAGATTTAGCTCATCAAAGAAAAGAGAGAGGTTGAAAAGGCTAAGGCCTTACTTCATGAGGCATATGGAAATATGGTGAACAACTTGATGAACAGGTTCCAACAAGAAGGCGAAGGATGAGAGGCCTAAAAAGATCTTTGGAGCTAGAAAAGCAAAGGGAGGCAAAACTAACCAATGAGCTCACCCTAAATGAGCAATTTGCCAAAATGGTAAATGAGAACCGAGAACATTGGCTCGAGAGGGTGAACACCCATATTGAGGGACTCTTAGACAAGGCCAAAAGAGATATTGATATTCAAAGAAGGATGGCAAAGTACTATGCCATGAGAAACAAAATTTCAAGAGCCAAACTCAAAAGAGCCCATGCAAAAATTAAAGCTTTGACCAAGCAAGAGTAGAAAATAAGGCTAGATATTCTTGCCGAGGCATCACTCTATGCCTCAAACATATAATGAGCCATCAACCCACTAATTTTGACAATTTTTCAACAAATTTTGCAAGTTATAATTTTTTGTGTTTTTTAAAGCATTTTCAACATAGTCAAAATGTCAAACGCGCAGCACCTAGGGTGTTGCTCTCTTTTTTGAGGCATCTGATGGACAAAAGTCCAGCATTTTTGGATTCATACTGATGAGGACATGCACCCTGTGCATTTTCTAAGCATTTGGAGGAAGGCTGGTTAGCCAAAAAGGTTAAAAACCACCAAAAACCCACCTTTCTACCTCTTTTTTGGCCTAGGCGTTGTGCGTTTACCAGTCTTGGGAGATTGATATTTTGACATGGAAAATGAGCTCCAAATTGGAAACTCAAGGCATATCTGGAAAGTAGACTTGAAGGGCTTTCCAACGAGCTATCTTGGAGAAACTTTTGACATCGATAAGGCACCAAAAAGCATCCCTGAAGTCGGAGGGCACGTTTGACACTGAAAGGGTGCGTTTGACAGTCTTCTCCAATTTTCATTGTTTCTCTCCAAATTGACTTTCACCTATGGGAAATTGATGTTTTACTAATGTAATTGATGAAGATGATGTAATTATTATGTTTTTTACTATTATCTAGGGTAAATACATTAGTCAAATGGCCTACATGACTTGTAATGAATCAGTTTTCTTGAGTTAGGGATGAGTCACTTTAACCACTCTCTACTCTAGCTATCAGTTCATTATTTCTTGCAACTGCTCGTCCTTTCATGGATTCGACCCCTGAAGCTAGGATGAGTTGGTTTGAGGCATATATTATGTATTTTCTTAGTCATTTTACATGTTGGACTCTCTTGGATGTTGTAATAGGTTTCAGACTTTGGCATGGAATATATTTGATGAAGTTGCAGCTATTTTGGTGGGATTCCCGTGGCATGGTAATTTGATCTTGTTTCTTCTTCTGTTTCATATGTATGAATGTTTTTTACCTCTCATGACCCATTTCAATCTATGATATGTTGATTTTCAAGGTGTGATAAGAAGAATTCATCTTTGTATGCTATGTTTTGGGAAAATCCTCATAGATTGTTTCATTTCTTCAGTTTAAAAATAATTCATGACCCTCATGCTCTTTCTATAATCTCACTAGTCTAAACCATCTCATCACTATACTACTAAGTTTAAAGTACCCTGCCTACCTTGCCCCATCATATGTTTGCAATTCAAATTCATTTTTCCCTGACCTAGTTCATTCTCTGGCCTAATTCACTCATCCTTGTGACTACCCAACCAAAAAAAAATCAAACAGCCCTATACACTTTACATCTAGCCTAAAACCCTAATCTATCTAGCCCTCTTAGCTGTGATTCTTTGTAGATAGCCTTCTCTGGCTTGGTAGGGCTAGCTACCAAGTCAAAAGATTGGTATGTGGTTACCTTAGTTGGACTCTTCCTCAGCCTTGGAGATCTGGAGGAGTGATAACATACTGGCGCCATTGCCGGGAATGAAAGGTTCATTTTCCCTAGGTGTATGACTAGTTCTCATTGGAGTTTGGTCCTCTGGATGATAGGACTAAGCTTCACTAAGGCTGATTCAGTGATTGCAGTGCCAAGATTGTAGAAGCTGGCCTCAAGGAGACAACGAGACAAATTCTGCATCCTGGTCTAGTTGATTCGGTTGAAGACAATCAGAGCTTGTTCAAAAGAAAAGACGGGTACATATCACAAGTTTGATCAGACTTCCTCCCATTGGTAAGCTCTCAATCATTACCAATTTTAGATTTCGCTATTGAAGACTTTCCTTTGAAAATAATCTATGTTTAGCTCAAAGTCTTAGATCTTTGACCCTGTTAAGTCTGACCTTGTTAAGATACTGGCTTCTAAAAGATACACCAGGTCAAACCCTGACCCTAATCCTCCTTCTCTAGTTGATGACCCTGAGAGATTGTTGAGAAAGCCTAAAGTCCCTGTCCCTGAGACCGAAACCACAAAATTGGATAGGACCATTTCCTTGCCAGATAAACTACATAGTATCGAGGATATACCTTTCGACATTAAATTTGAGTTATCCTTGTTCCGATCAAAATCTGATTCTTGTCTTATTGAAGAATTTTTCGATCCTATAAAGTTTGACTCACACCTTTCTGACTCAAAGTCATTGTTTAACCGACCTTCTGTTGATTCTCAGTCTTTAAAACTTGAGCACGAAGTTTGGTCTAATTTTGACAAACTTCAAACCCTGGTGGATCAATTACAGGTCACTGCTGAAAAGGCTTATGTTCAGTATCAACTTGAGCTCTTATCTTCCACCACACCCTCTACTATGCCTCCAAAAGCATCCACCTCACCCTCTCCATCTTCATCTCAACCAACACAACCCATTGCAGTTCCCATCCATCATTCTTCGGGAGTTATGGAAAGATTTGCACCATTGGTGTTTCCTGGTCAGTTGGAAGCTTTACCTAAGACTTATGGTCAGAGGCTTCCTCTGTTTGATGGCAGCCTCAGAGTCACAGCACAAAAACATATTGATAAGATGGTTGATTTCATTGACTTAGAGGAAGTCGATGAGGATGATGCTAAAATGAGGCTGATAGCTCAAATTTTTTCAAGAGACGTGAAAAAATGGTTTCGTGGTTTGGCAGCAGGTTCTATTAATTCTTTAGCTAAGATTAATGAGTTGTTTTTAGCTAGATGGCGTGAAAAGAAGAATCCATTACAGATCTTGGCAGAATACAACACTTTGAAGAGGAATCCTAATGAGACTGTTCAAGAATTCACCATAAGGTTTAATCAGATTTATAATTCAATTCCGGATAACATGAAACCTCCACCTGATTTGGCGCTTCAGCACTACCCGGATGCTTTTGATCCAGAGATGGCTTATCAGTTGAGGGAAAGAGATCCCACCACTCTGGAAGACATGCAGAACAATGTGGTAAGTGTGGAGGCAAACTTGATGATTAAGAAATCTCAATTGAAGCATGAGAAACCAGAAAAGAGAGTGACCATCAAAGAAGAACCATCTTCTTCCACCAATCTTAAGTTAGATGCATTAATTAGGACCATGGAGAGAATGGCCAACCAGATGATAAATTCAGATAGATCTCAAGAGCCTCAAGTTAGAAATCCTAACTTCAGAAATCAGCAGCAACCTCAGTACAGGATAAAACAAAGAGAGCAGAAAGCTTTTGAAGCATCGACATCTCAGCAACCAATTCAGACACCCTTGCAGTAGAATTATGCTCAAGGAGAATATGATGATGAAATAGACCCGATTTTTGAGGAAAATCACTTCTTTAGGGAAGATCACCATCCCATTTTCTTGACTGAAGATGAGAAGTATGTCAAGAAAGCGGAGGATCCTAAAGATGAGGATTACATACTGGCAAGCGACAATGCATTGGAAACCCAAACCAATGATTATCAAAGAGGATATTTGAATGCACTCAATTCTCAGTAGAAGAAATATTCTTTGAGGAATAGAGATGTCCCAATCACTCCTATTCAGAAGAGGACATCATAGCATAAAGATACTCAACAGAAATCAAATCTTCAAGGGAGTCAAAGCAAAGGTAAAGAGCTGGCAGCAACCGATCAAAGCAGAACAAAACAACCATCTACAAGCAGTCCAAATAAATATCATGACAGTCAAAAGAAGGATAAGATACCAAGAGATCTGCCCGAGAGGAGAGACAATGTACAAAGAGAGGTAGATAAATCTAATTCTTTCAATTTAGAAACTAAAATTTCAAAGTTGAAAGTGTCAATCCCTCTTACTGAACTAGTTAAAAATAGCCATTACAAGTCTGATATAGTTAAAATGCTCAAACTTGATCCTATGTCTGACATGGTTAGCATTGAAGATGACCAGCCTGAATTGATTTTTGGTCCATCCATAGATGGTCAGTCAGAGATACAATGTTCCTCCATTTTATCTCTGTTTGAGAATTCACCAATTCATTCTTCACAACTCCATGCTTGACTCCAGAGCCTCTCATAATTTAATGCCAAAATCCATCATGGAACGGTTGGGTCTAGATATAACTCGTGAGTATGATGACTTGTATTCTTTTGACTCTGGTAAGGTTCGTTGTCTTGGCCTAATCAAATATTTGGTAGTATCCTTGGATCAAATCCCTGCTAAGAATGTTTTAATGGATGTGGTGGTAGCTGATATACCACCACGGTTTGGCATGTTATTGTCCAGATCCTGGGGAGCTAAATTAAGAGGCACACTGCAGTTAGACTTCTCCTATGCTACCATCCCGATTTTCAAGAAATTGAGAAAGTTGTACCAAGAAAACAAAATGAAGTTCATGATAACTAGCAAGGATAAGCCTAATAATCATCCTATAAATGTTGTACATACAGATTTAGAGTCTTTTATTTTGTATAATGATAGTGGACTGAACGATGTAGATAGTCAGCTAGTAGAAATTAAAGATGTACCAGAGATTTTCAATTGTATAAAGACATTTTCAGATCAAGAAAAAGAAGAGCTGCCAAGTTCATCCGAACAACCATCAAACAAGGCACAAAAAGGTTCAGATCAGCCATCCGAGAAGGTAATGGAAACTTCAGAAGAGTCTGAAATGAAAGTTTAGAAAATTGACCCAAAACAGAAAAAAGATGTACAACTCTTGGAAGAGGAAAGTGGCCTTTGGACCATGGACTTTGATGGTGCCCTTGGGAAAGATAGAGTAGGTATTGGCATTTGGATTTGAAGCCCACATCATCATCAACAAGGTAATCTCCCTCAGCATGTTAGATTGTGCTCATACAAGTTAGCTTTTGATTGCACTAACAATGAGGCGGAGTATGAAGCGCTGATCATAGGTTTGAAGATCTTGAAGAGGTTAGGGGCATGAATAATTTCCGTGTATGGTGATTCAGAACTTGTAATCAAGCAAGTTAAAGGTGAATATCAAGCTCACCATCTGCGAATGAAACAATATAGAAATGTGGTTTTAGACATTCTTAAGATGTTTCCTGAGTATACTCTTTCAATTGTACCAAGAAATCAAAATCTTATGGCGGATTCATTAGCTACAGCTACAAGTAATTTCAAAATCCCCATCTTTTCAAACAAGAAGTTTGAGATTCATGTGAAGCATCGACCCTCAGTTCTTGACAACTTGCGATATTGGCAAGTATTCTGGGATGACAAACAGGTGAATAAATTTCTTCAGAGTGAAGGAGAGTTTGAAAATTGTTCTATGGATGAAGTCTATGATGAAGATGATCAAGTCATCGAAGCAACCCAAGTTGAAATATTACAGCTGAAGGAAAATAATATTCCAAAAGGTATAGTACCTTTGGAAGATTTGTTTGATCAGGATGATGTAGCAAGGAAGACTACATTGGTTCCTATAGAGAAAGTTGTCAAAGATTTAAACATTAGAACAACAGACAAACCAAAAATGATCAAGTTGTCCAAAACATTGTCACCTAAGATAAAAGAGAAATGCATTCACTTATTGTTTGAATTTTCTGATGTTTTCGCTTGGGATTATGCAGATTTGAAGGAGTATGATAAGAAAATAATTCAACATACCATCCCAATCAAGCCCCATCAAAAACCATTTAAACAAAAGCTAAGGAGGATTAACCCAAGGTTGTTGCCATCCATAGAGAAAGAAGTTAACATATTTTACAAGGCAGACATCATTGTTCCTATCAAATTTTCTGATTGGATATCAAATCTAATCCTGATGAGAAAGAATACTGGGGAGATTAGACTCTGCATAGACTTCAGGAATTTGAACAAATTCCCTCTGAAACATAATTACCCACTTCCAAAAATTGACCATGTCCTTCAGAGAGTTGCGGGCGCTTCTCGGCTGTCACTTTTGGATGGCTACTCCGGCTACAATCAAGTTTTAGTGCATGAAGATGATCAGGACAAGACAACATTCACCACACCTTGGGGCACATTCAAATATACAAAGATGCCATTTGGTCTCAAAAGTGCAAGGGCCACTTTTCAGCGTGCCATGGACATAGCCTTTTCAGATGAAAAAGATGTTTTCTTGGTTGTATACTTAGATGATGTAACCGTGTTTTCACATTCGGATGATGAGCATTTGCATCATTTAAGAGTCATTTTTCATAAATTTAGGAAGTTCGGGATCTCTCTCAATCCAAAGAAAATTTTGTTTGCTATGGAGGAAGATAAAATTCTCAACCACGTCATTTTAAAAGATGGCATCCAGATTGATCCTTCACAAGTAGAAGCCATTCAGCAAATTGATTTCCCTCGTAGCAAAAAGGAAATCCAAGCATTCAATGGTAAGATGAATTTCTTACACAGATTTATTCCTAATTTAGCTGAACATCTTAGAGAAATGACCAATATGTTAAAAAATTATAATGAGGTGAAATGGTCCGAAGAAGCCTGCAAGTCTTTTCATGTGGTGAATCTTTCCTTAAAAACTGCCCCTGTTTTGATTAGTCCTTATTAAACTGATGATTTTATCATATTTTCATTTGCTTTTGAGCATACTATGGCAGTGGTACTAATGCAAAAAAGGGATAAGACCGAGCTTCCAATAGCATTTTTCAGTCGCAACATCAAGGATGCAGCCCTTAAGTACAACATCATTGAGAAATAGGCCTTGGCTTTGGTAAAGGTGATCAAATATTTCAGAGTTTACATTTTACATTCACATACTCTTGCTTATGTGCCTAATGCAGCGGTAAAAGAATTCCTCATGCAGAATGACCCAGAAGGTAGAAGAGGTAGATGGATAGCAGCACTATTAGAATACGATCTTGAGATCAAGCCGACAAAGCTGATCAAAGGTCAAGGCTTAGCCAAACTCATGGCCGAGTCAAACCTTCATTCTCTAGACATCAACCTTGTAGCAGCATTATCTGACAATCAAGAAGAAGTGGATCTCATTCAAGTACCTGAAATCTTTCTCTTGTCTCCACGATATTCTAATATTATTTATGTAGTTTAGCATCTAAATCCTCCTCCGGGCATGTCTAAGGCTAAGAGCAGGTCATTAAAGTTGAAGGCTTCCAAATATTGTATCATGGATAGTGCACTTTAGGAAAGATCCTTGAGCTGTGTTGTTGAACTGTTTGACCGAAGATGAGTCCAAAGAAGTAATAAATGACTTCCACAAAGGAGATTGTGGGGGCCACTTGTATTGGAAGACCACGACCAACAAAGTACTGAGAGCGGGTTACTATTGGCCTACACTTTTTACAGATATCTACAAGGTCGTGATGAGTTGTCACAAGTGTCAGGTTTTCCAAGGTAAAAGAAAGCTTCTTCCTTTGCCTCTACAACAAATATCAGTTAATGCACCTTTTCAGTAGTGGGGCCTAGATTTCATAGGTAAGATCAATCCATCATCATCCACACAACACAAGTGGATATTGATAGCTACAAAATATTTTAGAAAGTGGATCGAAGCGATCCCAACCAAGAAAGCAACTGATTCAGTTATCATTTAGTTCTTAGAAACTAATATCTTGTCATGTTTTGGTTGTCCTAATAAGATTATCACAGGCAACGTGGCAGCATTCACGTCCAAAAAGATGACTGAGTTTTGTGACAAGTACAACATAAAGTTGGGACATTCTATGGCATACTATCCACAAGGAAATGGTTTGGCGAAATCCTCCAATAAGTCCTTAATCAACATCAAAACTGTTGGAGGCCAACAAAAAGAATTGGCACAAGAAGTTGATCAATGCATCGTGGGAAGATCAGGTGAGTAGTAATAAATATCTTGGGCTTTCTCCTTTTCAAATTGTATATGGAGTAGATAATATTTTTCCTACATCATTAGCAGTCCCGGTCATCAGATTGTTACAAGAAGCAGGAAGTGAAGAGAATGATATTAAACATCGGATCAATCAAATGATTCACTTAGAGCAAATATGAGAAGAGGTATTTCAGAACACCTCCAAGCTTCATGAGAGAATAAAGAGGATCTATGACCGAAAAAAAAGGAACATGATTTCAAAATTGGAGATGTTGTACTTCGTTGGGATGCTAGAAACGAAGACAAGGGTAAGCATGGAAAATTCGAGAACTTTTGGAAAGGCCCTTATCATATTCCAGCTTTCCAGGGACAAAATGCTTTCTTGTTGGATGAGATGAATGGAGAACCATGCTTAGGAGGACCAGTCAATGGTAGGCTCCTGAAACATTATCTTTTTTGAATTGCCCAGTTTCATTGTACATACATTTTAAATTCTCTGCAAGTGTGAAGCTGAAGATCATTGGAGCTCGGAACCTGAAATGAAGGCCATGGAGCTTCACTGATTTTCTACCATTTTAAGTATTCAGTCCTTAGTCATGTAAGTTATTTTTGAGTTAGTTTTTGAGTTATTTGAGTTGTCATCATCTACTCATGCATCCCAGTTTGAGTTTTTTTTACCGTATTGGCTCATATGGTTAGGCTACTTGGTCTACAGTGTTCTTGGCACCTCCAAGGAGCTGCCATCCCCAAATAAGGCCAATGTTAGAGTCAGTATTTAGATACTGCCATCACTGATCAAGATTCCTCTTTTATAACATATTCGTGTCCCATTTGAATTTTTTATCATTCCACCTAGGTCATCATGCAAAAATTTACTCACTGATGGTAGCCCAAAATCAAAAATCACACTCCTCTCTCAAAAATTTGTATTTTCTGACCCACCTTTATGTGTCTTGTTGAGCATCCATTGACTATAAAGGCTCATTTCATCTTGTTTTATATCAATCAAGTCCACCTGAAGTTCAGTCATTCAAGGTTCCATTAGGTCACCTAGGTTTCATTTTCCCAAGGTACAATAAATCATCATCTCAGTGTATAAGGTCGGAAAAGTATGAGAGTGAAGCAAATAATATCCCCTTTTCAGTTAAATAAGGGTTTACAAGCATGTAACCATGGTTACTGAAGTTCCAAATTTGATTTCAAGAAAGGAATTTATTCCAGTTTGTAAATTTTTACTTCAAAACAAATGTAATACTTTTTATTTCATTTATGTAATTTTATGTCTATTATATGTAATAAGGCACCATTTTAGTTGTCTTATCAATTCCATTTCCAATAGCATCCAAACAAAGGTCAAAATGAAGATTGCCAAAGCATCATCCACCTGTCAAAGCAAAAAAGGTGAGGAAGTCAAAAAGCATTAGTGTGAAAATTTGAAAAGTGACATGAAACATTAGAAAATGGGTTTTCAAATCACAAATCAAAACCCATTCAAGTATAAAATCCCTCAAAGACATCTATGCAACATTCATTTGCACTCCTACACTTCCAAAACCTCCTCAGCAAAAGAGAATTCTCGAATTATAAGAGAAATTGGGCAAAACAGGGGTAGATGGCATATTTAGAAACTTGAGGGCATGTTTAGAACTGGTGCTATGCATTTGCTAGGAAACCCAGTGTATTTTCTAAGGGCATTGCACACCTATAAGGAGAGGGCACATTTGACAATTGTGCTGCGCCTTTGCCTGAGAACAACCATAAATTTCCAAAAACACACTACAATGCTCCAAACATCAAAATTTGCCACCAAGGTGCTCTAACAAGCAAGTAGGTTAAGATTACATTGTTCCTCTCCTTCATAATTGATGTATATAGTGTTTCATTTGTTTTAGAAGTCATACTAAGTTTAAAACCCTAGTAACCTAATTCCACTCCTAAAACTCATTTCCTAGCATCCCATTACCATTCCTACATTTCATAACTACCCCTGTCACCTCCCCATTTCCATCTCCTCAATTTCATCACATCCTTCCATACTCCCAACACCTACATTCCATTTCATGATCTCCCTAGGGTTTGGCTACAATAACCAACAACTGAAGAAAAGAACAGAAATCAGGGTGAGGAAGAAAGACAGGAAAGGAGGCTATCTAAGAAAGGAGAGAGAATCATTAGACATGAGCCAACCAACACCAGAGAACTCATGGCATCTCCCATCACTGTGACAAGTTTGAAGTATGTGGGCTATTTTGAGTTTTGTGAGAAAGTGGAAAGGATCCAGCATCATCCTGTGTTGACCAGATTATTCATCACCAACCTCCATGATAGCCAGGTAACCCTTACTGGTGTCACCTTCACCATATCTCCTGCTATCATATCAAAAGCCTCTGGGATCCAAATATTGGGGAAAAATGGTTTAAACAAGGAGAATTGGATCATTTTTATTATGAGCCATATCTTAAACCAAGATATAAGAATGAGAGAAAGAGGATTTTTCCTTTCTCTTACCTTCTAGACAGATATATTCCCATGATGAAAATCATCATGAAGTACTTCACATGTGAGGGTAGGTTTTCCAGGCTCTATTCCTATCATATTCGGCTACTCATGCATTTTACAAGAGTCAAAATGCTCAATCTTCCCTACTATCTTTATCGGGACATTGACAAGATGTCATTCATTGCTCAAAGGAAAGATTATGATCATCAAATGCAAATCATCTTTCACCACTCCCTCATCAAGATGATAGTCCTACACCACCTTGATCAGCTTAACATTTCATTGGACACTTTCATATCCAATGAGGTTTTCACAGTCCCACCTATTCAGCATGGCCAAGAAGCAACTTCATCTTCTCATCCATCCACCTTCATTCCTCCACCTCAGCCCATACATCATCCATCTTCATCTGATGATTCATCCACACCATCACCTTCATCATCATCATCTCATCAGACTATTCATTCACATAGCAGAGATAAAGGCAGTGAGCAAGAATGCATTGAGCATGGTGAGAGCAAAAACCCTGAAGAGGTTGGTTTAGGTACCTTGACACATACCTATAAGAGAGGGCATAGGCAACTGTTTTCCCCATAGATTGTGGGAAGGGCCTTGCCTTCTTCTTCGGAAAAGCTAGTATAGAAGGGTAAGGAAAAGGTTATAGAGGTATAAATCTAGTAGCAAGAGGAAGACCTCCATGAGATAGAGCATGATTTTCAGTTAGTTGACCTAAATGAACATGATGGTAGTGAGAACACAACCATTGTCATCAAGGAGAAGAATTAACTCATAGGAGAGCTCTAGTTCAACTTGCAAATGGATAAATACATTATCTCTTACTATGAGCAGGAGAACAAGCAATTTGAGGTCAAAAATGAGCTCATGGAGATTCAACTCATCAAAGAAAAGAGAGAGGCTGAAAAGGCTAAGGCCTTACGTGATGAGGTATATGGAAAATATGGTGAACAACTTGATGAATAGGTGCCAACAAGAAGGCAAAGGATGAGAGGCCTAAAAAGAGCTTTGGAGCTAGAAGAGCAAAGGGAGGCAAAACTAACCAATGAGCTCACCCTAAATGAGCAATTTTCCAAAAAGGTAAATTAGAACTGAGAACATTGGCTCAAGAGGGTGAACACCCATCTTGAGGGCCTCTTATACAAGGCAAAAAGGGATATTGATATTCAGAGAAGGATGGAAAAGTACTATGCCATGAGAAACAAAATTGCAAGAACCAAAATCAAAAGAGCCCATGCAAAAATTGAAGCCTTGACCAAGCAAGAGGAGAAAATAAGGCTAGATATTCTTGCCATGGCATCACTCCATGCCTCAAACATATAATCAGCCATCAGCCCACTAATTTTGACAAATTTTCAACAAATTTTGCAAGTTCTCTGTTTTTTAAAGCATTTTCAACACAGTCAAAATGTCAAATGCGCAACACCTAGGGTGTTGCACTCTTTTTTGAGGCATTTGATGGACAAAAGGCTAGAATTTTTGGATTCAGAGTGATGAGGACATGCATCCTATGCATTTTCTAAGCATTTGGAGAAATACTGGTAAGCCAAAAAGATTAAAAACCACCTTTTTTCCTCTTTTTTGGCTTGGGCGTTGCACGTTTACTAGTCTTGGGAGATTGAGATTTTGACAATGAAAATGAGCTACAAATTGGAAAATGAAGGCATATCTAGAAATTAGACTCAAATGGATTTCCAACGAGCTATATTGGAGAAAATTTGGACACCAGGAAGGCACCCAAAAGCAACCCTGAAGTTGGAGGGCACGTTGACACTGAGAGGGCGCGGTTGACAAAGGGAGGGCGTGTTTGACAATCTTCTCCAATTTTCACTGTTTCTCTCCAAATTGACTTTCACCTATGGGAAATTAATGTTTTACTGATGTAATTGATGAATATGATGTAATTATTATGTTTTTTATTGTTATCTAGGGTAAATACATTAGTCAAATGGCCTACATGACTTGTAATGAATCAATTTGCTTGAGTTAGGGATGAGTCACTTTGACCACCCTATACTCTAATTATCAGTTCATCCCTTCTTGCAACTACTCCTCCTCTCATGGATTCGACCCCTGAGGCTAGGATGAGTTGGTTTGAGGCCTATATTACGTATTTTCTTAGTCATTTTACAAGTTGGACTCTCTTGGATGTTGTAATAGATTTCATACTTTGGCATGGAATATATTGGATGAAGTTGCAGCTATTTTGGTGGGATTCCTGTGGCATGGTAATTTGATCTTGTTTCTTCTTCTGTTTCATATGTATGAATGTTTTGTACCTATCGTGATCCATTTCACTCTATTATATGTTGATTTTCAAGGCGTGATAAGCAGAATTCATCTTTGTATGCTTTGTTTTGGGAAAATCCTCATAGATTGTTTCATTTCTTTAGTTTAAAAAGAATTCATGACCCTCATGCTCTTTTTAGCATCTAATTAATCTAAACCATCTCATCACTATACTACTAAGTTTAAAATACCTTGCCTACCTTGCCCCATCAGATGTCTGCAATTCAAATTCATTTTGCCTTGACCTAGTTCATTCTCTGACCTAATTCACTCATCCTTGTGACTACCCAACCAAAATCAAATCAAACAACCCTCTGCACTTTACATCTAACCTAAAACCCTAATCTATTCAGCCCTCTTGGCTGTGATCATTTGGAGAGAGCCCTCTTCGACTTGGTAGGGCTAGCTACCAAGTCAAAATATTGGTCTGTGGTTACCTCAGCTAGACTCTTCCTCAGCCTTGGAGATCCAGAGGAGTGATAACAGGTAGTACACATGTAACTAGCTTCACATATGGGTAATGGAAGTTGACATGTTATCTACCTTGTATTATAGTGGTTAAATTAATAAGTTAATTTATAAAAGGCATAACACTCTCATACAAACCATGTTTTTGGCCCATGATGCCTTCTTTGAAGCTATTGACATGTACTACCTTGTAACACCATATGATATGTGAATGTTGTATTTTTACAACCATAAAAGTGCATTTTTAGGTTCACTCTTTTCTCAAGTTGGATTGATGTCGCCACTACTCCCACGCACAAGAAGAAGTTCAAACAATTTCAAGTAGTTTATGTTTCTGTAGCTCATGTAGATTTATTTTTCTGATTCAACATGGCACATAGAGGGTGTGATTGTTACCATAACTAATTAGCTATGGTTTTTGTAACTCATCATGTATGAACCATGGAGCTGAGAGATCGAATGGACTATAAAGGATGTGAGAGAAAAGTGAAGAATGCACTAACTTCCATGAAAGGTGAAAGTTATTCTTCCCACTGTAACTAGAGCTTATACTAGACCATGTAACATATGTGAGATTTTGGAGAATTAGGGAATAGGTTTACTTATTATATGAATTAATGAATGTTTAGGAGTTAGTACGATAGAAGTGGAGAGAAAGCATAAACCAAAAGTAGTATGGTTGTGTTCTTCAACATCACTTTGGTTATCACAATGCATTGCTTTTGTCCGCCTGATAGTTGACCATCTTGTTCATGAACTTGGAGTTGCAAAACCAATTCAGTACAAATGATAACTATGGTTACTATCAACTTTAACATATAGAAAAAGAACAATGAGATGGAAGAAAAGTGTCATAAACCATAGATATATAGTTCAAATCCTAGGGATTTGGTTTAGAAAGGAAAGTCAAGGAGATTTGATAATGGGATAAGGTATTCGAGGATGGGTAAGCATATGAGATGGTTATTATTTTCTCTCACAAGTCATAAAGAGTGAGGGGAAGAATGAACAAGGAAACCAACATAATCACCGAACAACTAATCAACCATCTCTGCAACAAATAAAATTTAGCTATTCCAACTAGCAGCACATACCTGAGTATCATAGTTGTTGACACCTAATCATTGGGATTCGGTGAACAATTGTAAATAGTGTAAATAATTAATAAGAGAAAATGAAGAGTCACCTGGAGATGAAACTCAACAGTCACTCCCTCATGTATATAAATATGAACAACCCAAATGAATAATCATAATCTCATTTGAGGTGTTACCTCCTAGCCTAACATGGTATCAGATCCAGCTCCATTTTTGGCATTGTAGTTTGCCATTGTAACTCCCTTCTACCATTTTTCATAAATTTGTCCTGCATTTCCTACAGTCTACCATATTCTTCAGTCCTCTGTCCTCTGCCCTCTGCATGATAATCTAGTGTAACGCTTGGTATTCCCATCGAATACCTGCACAGGTCCCAAGACTCATCCTCATCTTGTGACCTGCTCCCAGCCAGCGTCTCCATACCGAATGCAACCTCTGCTTGCAGCGTCAACTCTCGGCCTAAATAAAATGTGACTTCCATCACTCCATTTTAGGTTTACTTTGTTTTAAAGCAGCAGCTGAGCTTCTGCATTTAAATTTCTAATGAATAATGTGGCCAACAATCTTGTTGTTAAGCCTTGAATAAAATGTGAGTACCATCACTCCATTTGAATTTCACTTTTCTTTCTAAAGAAGTCATCTTAGCTTCTGCATTTAAATTGCTAATGAATTTAACTTGATAGCATTGGAGTCATAAAATTGTGAAGACATATCAATAGCATTCTGTTAAGTTTGATATTACTGCCATAGCCTCTCTTCTGATAAGTTTGATATTGCTACCATAGCCTCTCTTCTATTAAGTTTGATATTGCCTCCATAGCCTCAGAGAGCTTTGCCTTCAACTGCGCACTGTTTTGTGAGTGCTACCTTGAGTTTCCATTTCACTGCTCCTTGGCCTCTCCACATATATACGCTGCCTGTACCTCTGGTACGTCTGCAATACCTCCCATTTCCAATAACTGTAGACAACCAACATTTATCTGTGCATCGTTATATTGTGCGTTTTGCAATTTAAAACAATGTTTCCTATATATATATATATATATATATATCCCACACTGTATAACAATGGCACGCTGCATAAACGCTCTCCATAACGCATTGTATCAACACCACCCTCCCCTATATACTCCCTCCCTTATATAAAACCTATGATACATATTTATATCAAAATTGTAATTTTTTTTTACAAAAATACCACTGGAAGTGCTATTTCTTGGTAGCAGAAGTACATTTTTTTTTTACAGTACATAGATTTTTTAAAATGCATTCATTGATATCTATTGTGGGAGTGGTTCTCACCGGCAAGGAGAACTATCTAGAATGGTCACAGAAAATCAAACACACTCTCATTTTTAATGAGCTGTGGAAAGGAGTGTGTGTTGGAGATGGAGACAAAGAACCAGAACAACCTACCTTAGAAAAGGAATTCGCCATTTGGGAAAATAAGAACAACAAGGCTTATGCCTTGATTTTAGCATCAGTAAATGAAAAGGTGAATCACCATATTTCTCCATTTTCAAATTCTTATGAAGCCTTACAAAAAATAAACGAACTCTATGACTCACAGTCTACACTTGAAGTTGTTCAACTCATGATTAAATTGTTCAGCCTTGAATTACAAAATGATGATCCCCTTTCTCTTGCATCAGAAGTAAAATCTATTATGCATGATATCAAAGTCATTAATGTTGAACTAGACATTCCTCTGATAGCTTTTGTCAAGGCACTTTATCCCACTTACTCAAATTATCTTGAGTCATTGAAAGCAAATGGAAACCTCAAATAAATTACCTTTGACTCCCTTGTGAAAAAAATTGTTGAAAGAGAGTGTTAGTGTCAGTGTCTTCACACTGCCATCAGTGATCAAAATCTGCTCTTTTGCATTTCATAGTAGGAGTCTCATTCTGATGAGGTTTCATTCCATTAGGTCATGGATCCATTGATGGTAGGGTTTGCCTCAATTTTTCCCTCATGGTATGTACTTGCTGATATACTTCCATACTTTTTAGTCATGATTCATGTTTAGTTTGTAGTTCATTCCATCAAGTACATAGGGTTTGGTCTCATTAGATTTTAGGGTCTCACCATGGTTAAAATTTGATGATTACATGCCAATAATGATCAGAAAGGACATGAGGTGGCCAATAATGACTACTGCTTCTAAGCATCTAATGATGTTTCCAAGCACCTGCCACAACAAAAAATCAAGTCATCATGAGCACCAATTCACCTGCAAAAGCAAAAGAGAAACAAGCACTAAAACCCTAAATTCCTCTCCCACTTAACTATGGTTGGTTTTGGAATCAGAGATATCTAAGAAGAGGAGGCATAAGGGATATCAGAAAGTATGATTCCATTTCATATCATCAAACATCAGGTCTCCATCATTTGTCGCAAAGTCATTCCAAGGAAAAACCCGTTCACCACACATAAGGGACGATTTTTCTTCAAACTATGTTTCTAAGCAAGAAAAGATGAATTTGACAAAAATGAGAGAGGTTTTTGTCCATCATTGACCCAAGAAGAAAAATGTCTTTCCGTTTTTACACAAGTTTCATGGTTTGGGAGAAATGTCGAAAACATCATTTGCCTCAAGAGGGTTGATGCACCTCTAGAGCGACCTTGGTAAAATCAATTTTTCTCCTAGATGGAATGACTAAATGACTTTCTTGATGAGTAAAATGATAACTAGACACAAATATCTTTTCAATGAACTATCATGAGCTCAATTTGGAGTTGAGGAACACCTTAAAAAGTTGACTACAACAGCACTATTCATTTTGGCAGCCTCTTTCTGCACATTTTGACTAGTCTTGGGAGATTGGACTTTCAACAGGGCAAATGAACTCCAAATTGTAAAATTAAAGATATTCTAGAAAGTAGACTCAATAATATTTATAGCGAGCTATCACATGCCCAATTTGGACACCAGGAAGGTCTTCAAAAGTGTCCTGCAAAACACGCTATGCACCAGAGGCTGGCGCTACGCACCTAGCAGCCATTCCCAGTGTAAATTTACATACGCACTACGCACCTGGATAAGGCACTCACACCTAGTATCCAAGCCCCAAAACGCTCCAAAATCACTTAATTTGCTTCAAATCTCTCAAGTTAACTCTTCGCAAGTAAGTAAATCAATCCTTCTTGTTGAAAAGGGTTTTGTATCAAGTTTTGGTGATTTTGTCTTTCATAAAGTTAAAACCCTAGTGTTCACCAAACTGTCTCATAAAATAAACAAGTTCACTCTTTCATTTTTTTCCTATCTCATCCATTTTATTTTGTCCCTAAACCCCATTCCCTCATATATTTTCCCTAAATCCCATTCCCACACACAAATTTCCCAAACCCCACTCACTCCCTAAACCCTACACACATCCCTAAACCCAACTCACATCCCTAAACCCTGTTCACACATACATTTCCACACTCCATCCCCCATATATTCTTCCCATTCCATTCCTCCATCCTATTTCCATACTATTATCCACAAACCATCCATATACAACCACATTTTTCAAAACCAAGGGAAAACAATGGAAAGAGACAGTGAATATGACTATGAGGAAGAGACACTCACTGATAGTTCTATGGAGAGACATAAGCAGCAAAGAAAAGGAAAAGATAATATGCATGAGGATGATATAGATTATGAACAAGGAAGAGAACAAACAGTTGGAGGATAAGCAGGGCCTAATGGAACTTGAAATGTTGAAACTGAAAAGGCAAAGTGACAAAAAGCATCCTGTCATTTTGAATCCCATTGAGAAAGAGATTGAACATGACTGGGAAACTTGGCTTGAGAGGTTTAATATACACCTTGAAGGGCTGATTGAGAAGGCCAATAGAGAGAAGAAGATGCTTCGCCACATGGCCTACCACTACATGACTCGCAACAAGATTTGAAACATAAGAATGAGGAAGCTTAAGGCTAGGTTGAGGAAGGCCTTAAGGAGAAAAAAGGAGCAAGACAAGTTGAAAATTTTGGCTGGAGCCTCACCATCCCATCAAAGCAACTAATGGTGGTGCCTTGTGCCAAATCTGGGCAAGTTTTGATAAAAAAAAAATTGAAATTTTAAACAAAGAAAATTGCCCTAGGTGCGTAGCGCCACCGACGCTACGCTTTTCACTGGAGGACTTTTTGAAGAAATGGCTTACATATCTGGATTCATCATGATGAGAGCATCAAACCCAGAAAATCACAACAATTTTGAAGCAAAACTACCTCACCAAAAGGTCAAAAAACTACCAAAAAATGACCTCTCAGCCTCTTTTTGGACACACATAAGCAGCCTTGGGATATTTCACTTTCGAGGGGCCAAATGACCTCCAAATGCAAAAATTCAAGATGTTACAGAAACTAGACTAGAAGACCTTTCCTATGAGCTATCTTGAGCTCAATTTGGCTAAGGGGAAGGCCTCCAAAAGTGGCTGTGAAGTGGTGCTATGCACTTGGCCAGTGGCGCTACGCATAGAGCTAGTTTGCCCAAAAATCCAGTTTTCGCCTAGTTTCTCTGCAAGTTGACTTTTTCTCTCTTCACAGATGAATTCATGATTGTAATTAATGCCATGGTGTGTAAATTTAATTGTGAAATGACCTTAGAGGGTAGATTCATCATTTTGAGGTGGTTTGGGGGTCAATGAATCAGTTTCCATGCTTATAGAGGCAAGTTGTTCCACTGCCTATATTCTTGTTCCTTGTTTGGAAATGGTTGTAACAATTCCTTATCTCTTGGATTCGACCCCTGATTGATAGAATAGGTGGTTTGATGTCTATATTATGTATTTTTTTAGTCATTAGCAAAGGTTGGACTCTCTTGGATGCTCTAAGCTACATTGTATACCTTTATCAGCAGTTTGGCAAGGAAATAAACCAGGATTTGCAGCTATTTTTATGGGATACTTGTGGTAAAGTGTTTTTGAATAGTTTCTCCTTCTGTTTTTAGTTTTTCTCATGTGTTATGTGTGCCACAATCTAATCTATTTCTTCTAGCTGAATGATATCAAGATAGATAGGTAGAATACATTGTTTACAGTGCTCTGCCTTGGGAAACCATTCAGTTTTTGATGTTTTCTACTGTTTGAAGAGGACTCATGATTTTTGCATGCCCTCCTCAGCTCCTCACCAGTCTTAGACCTACCATATCACTCAATTTCAAGTGCCAAAACACCTAACTACCTCACCCCATAGAACACCCTGCAATCCTGACTTGATTTCTCGGACCCAAAACTGCCTGCTCCATTTGATCCAGCAAAAAACCTAAAAATCAATCAAAAACCCCTAGAGCTACTATACCTAGCCTAAAATCCATATTTGATCCAGTCATCTTGACTGGGAGTGACAAGGAGAGAGCCCTCTCCCGACCTGGTAGGGCTAGCTACCAGGTTAAGCTTCGTTTGTGGTTATCCTAGGATTACCTCCCTTTAGCCTGAGGTCAATCTAAGCTCTAACATAGTGGCGACCATACTGGGGAATGTAGTTTTATGTTCCTCAACAAAATGTATCAATTTTAGATCTGATTGTTGATGGTGAACAATGATCAGACACCGGAAGGCTGAAATCATTCACTTGGCGACTCTAAATCAGTTTCGAGATCAGATCCAAGGACTCCACTGGAGGATGAACCTGACCAACAGAAACATGAAAGGAAAATATGGAAAGATCAGGTATTCAAGTTGGAATTTCATCCAATACACTATGTTCTTTGTTATAAAGTATTTCTTCTCTTTTCCTGAGAATGTCAAGAAGGCTTTACAAAGTATACTGTATTCGAGAAAATATCCTAGACCTGCATTTGATTCTTTCCCTTTGAAGATTGTGAATACCAAATATTCGCATGCCTTTGATCTTGATCAAGACCCTTCTTTCGAATCTTATGATGACCGTCTTCAAACTGATGAGCCTAAAGAGACCGAGACTGATTCTACAACTTTTTTATATGCTCCTATACCTTGTAAAATTCCAGATAGATACAAGCCTCTGATTTTACCTCCTATATCCTATGCTTTCCCTAAAAAGCATTACCTATATCTACCAAGATTTGATGGCGAATGTGACAACATCACTGCTGAAAGACATGTACTAAATTTTGAGTCTTTTCTTAACCTTTTTGAAATCGATGAAGAGGATGTCAGTATTAGGCTTTTTGCTCTTTCTTTGCAAGGAAAAGTCAAGAGTTGGTTCAAAACCTTTCCTGATGCGAGCATCTCAGATTTCCAGCAGTTCGTCAAAGTTTTCCTTGACAAGTGGGTGGTCAGATAGAACCCTTTCTTGATTCTAGAAGAGTATAACCAGCTAAAAAGACTACCAGGAGAGACAGTACAACAGTTTTCTGCCTGGTTTAACCAAGTGTATTTTTCGATGCCTGTTAATATAAGACCTCCCCCTGGATCCGCTCTCTTGCACTACCCGGATGCCTTTGATCCGGAGTTTCAGCTGAGGGAAAGGAACGTTGCAACACTTGAAGAAATGTAGAACAATGCAGTAGATGTAGAGGCTAATTTGTTGATCAGAAGGGCAAAGTTGAAGGAAGAAGAGATGAAGAGCATAGATCCAGAGGAATCGACATCTTTAGAGGTAAAGCTCAACATTTTGGTAAGTGCAGTGGAAGAGATGATGCAAAATATCACCAAAAGGAATGAGTACGATGTTCAAGATCATGGCTTGCTGATTGAAGAAGAACAAGTGGCTAATCCAAAAAATTTCCTACTATGAAATGCAAAAGAGCAGATTTTGATCATTGATGGCAGTGTGAAGGCACTGACACAAACAGAGAGAAAGCTTTTGGGAAGAAGACAACTCCTCAGTCTTCTGAAGAGGCTTAATGTCTTGTACATAAAGAGAAGAATCTTTCTCAAGATTCTTCCAGAGGAAGAGGTGGTCGAAGAGTAAGCGGAAGAAGAAATTTCAGAGGCAGGGGGGGCAGACACTCTCAAGGAGAAAAGTCAGATTTGCATTGCATACGTTGCCATAGAGATGGATCACATGATGCATCCACATGCAAGTTGCCTTGGGACATAATTGAGCAAGAAAGAAACCAACCCAAAGGTAAAACTAATGATAAAGAGAAAGGTAAAGCACCTGAATCCACTCACTATGTTGTGGCACACTATAATATTGGATTAAATGAAGACTTATTTAATGCTTCACTTGCTTCTTGGAAAAATGATTGGTTGCTTGATTTAGGAGCAACTTGCCACATGAATTTTAGAAGAGATTTTTTTGAAGAATTTACTGACAATGTTGATGGAGCAGTATACTTTGTAGACAAATCAAAACTCAAGCCATCAGGGCTTGGCACAATCAGGCTTAAATTGCCTCGTCTTCCAGACTTCCTTCTGCATCATGTTTTATATCTCCCACAACTGAGGAGAAACTTGTTTTTCTTGGTCCACATTCGCTAGTAAGGTCACTCCATTCATATGTTTGACGGCAAGGTTGAGGTGAGAAAAGCATCAGATCACTCTCTTCTCATGACAGGGATAGAAGAAGAAAGGCTTCTCAAGCTGCAAGGTACCTCTGATCATGCACAAAATTTCTCATACAATTCTCATTATAATGAAGGTACATTTCCATCAAGTTTATTATGACATGCTAGATTTGGACACTTGAACTATGACAACCTCCACTTGTTGAAGAAAAATGGTGTTACTGGTTTGCCTACAATTCCTAGGAAACTTAAGCAATGTGATGCTTGCATTCTAGGAAAGCATAGCAAATAGTCTTTTCATGATTCACATTCCAGAGCACATATGAACTCATTCATTCAGATTTATGTGGTCCAATGTCTGTTCCTTATGCAAATGGAAATAAATATATGATGACATTTATTGATGACTACACCAGAATGTGTTGGGTTTATTTATTGAAGAACAAATCTAATGCTTTTCAAACCTTCAATAACTTTCATAGATGGATTGAAAATGTTGCACAATCTCATATTTGCTCTATTCACACTGATAATGGAAAAGAATACACTTCAAATGAATTTGAAAACTATCTTCGCCAACATGGGATCAAACACCAAACAACTGTGCCTTATAATCCCCAACGAAATGGAGTAGCTGAAAGAATGAATAGGACAATCTTAAATATGGTAGGTTCCATGTTGTTTTTCAAGAATGTAAAATTGATGTTTTGGGCTGATGCAGTTCTATGTGATGTATATGTAAAGAATATATGTCCATCTAATGCTATTGGAAATAAGACCCCTTATGAAATGTGGTATGGGAACATTCCTTCGGTAAAGCATCTCAGGGTCTTTGGTTCCACATGTTATGCCTTGATACCAAAGGTACATAGAAACAAACTTGGTGCAAGGAGTTATAAGTGTATCTTCTTCGGGTATTCAAACACCTCCAAAGAATACCTATGATGAAGTCAATAAAAAATTTGTTGTATCTAGAGATGTAATCTTTCTTGAATCATCCAAAGCTAACAATGTTGTTGAGTGGTAGCTTGATCGCTTGGATAGATTCTGTTAGCCTCCTATACTAATAGGTTTCATATATCATGATTGGCAGGGGAAATTCCAAATATGTTATGCTTTGATGATGCAAAGATTCCATATTTGTGTGTAAAACACATCTGTAAACAATTTTGTTCATGTCCTACTTGTTGATGGGTGATCCAACAGTGTAATCTGGGTCATGCCATGTTTAAATTGATGTTGTAGAATAGAGAATGAGAATCTGTCCAAACAGTTTAATCTTGGCAGATTAATAGTTAGGTAGAGAATAAAGGTGCCCAACTGCTTAATCTGGGCCCTTGGAAGTAATAAGGGTAGTCTTAGATAGAAAGGCATTTGAAAAAGAAAAAGAAAAGAGCAATTGAGGGTTTGCAAGTCCAAATGCACCCTCCTTGAAGTAATAAAAAATGCTAGGTACTAAGATGGGTAGGTAGACAGGGGTTGCAGAAGCTTGATTTCCTTCATGTTGCTGGCCTTGACAAAGAAAGCATATATTGCCAAGAACAGAGATATCTACTCAGCATCTTGATAACAAAGCATGGAAGCATGTCTAACTTCCCCATCATTCCCCACAAAACTTCTTTCTAACATCCCCTCAGTGGACCAGTGGGATCTCCTCATCCAGTCCTAACATCACTCTAAGATTGCAGCAACATCAAGCCAAGGTGTTGGTCTCCATCACACAAGAAAGCCACATTTCTTGTGTAAAATCATTCCCCACTCTCATATGCTTCCAAACCCAAGTTTACTTCTTAAGCTTAGCCTTCAGTTCTTCTTTCACCCTTTAAATCCATATTAACCTCTAATCTTACTATATAACTCCCTAACTTTTCCCCTTCCCCTAGTATTATAGCATTTTTATGCAAAAAATCCCAAAATATGTATATATCCTCCCCTTGGGCAATTTAGCCATATACCCTAAAGAGTGAAAGTATAATAAAGTTGAATTCTAATGTAAATTGATGTTCATACTGTATTTGGGGATTAAATTAACATCTGGTTGATTTAATAGCCCTAACCCACCTTACAAAGTTGTAAATTCATGTTCCTCCCGATTTGTTTTAATTTTTTTTTGCAAAAACCCACTCTAGCCGTTTATCCAATGTTTTATATCTCGGCGCGTTTTACCAAAAAACAAAAAACAATTAAAAGGTTTCTGGGCCCCGCCGTATCGCACTGGCATTTTCACTGTCCGTCATCCGTCAGATCCGGGCCCTCCCATCCGACGGTCCTCGGCGATTTCGGACCACCCCCGCCGTCTGGCCTTTAGCGCCCGAAATTGTCAGTCTGCTGACGTATTCCCTGGGGCGCGTGTCAGTTTCTGATTGTATCGAGCGGCTTCCGACAAATACCGGGCCCGTACCAAAAGCGGTCCGATAAAACCGCTTACCGCCATCCCTTTCCAGCCCATGCCAGCATCACGTCAGCGTTACGTCAGCAGGTCATGTCAGCTCCTATTTACCCGTTAACCCGACATGGTCGCCCCGTCACTCGTCCACCTCAGCCCAGTCATGCGTCACCACGTCATCCCGCCGTACCCGGACCTGACCAATGACGTCATGCTGACGTCATTCATAAAAAGGCGCCAAAAATCGATTTTTTCCATATTGCGCACAAAAGTCATGTTTTTCCTCATTTTTTATCGAAAGTGTTTTTTGCCGCCTGCATGCCATTCTACGTCGTTTTCGCCAACCTCCGGAAATATCAACCCTGAGCTGCTGCCGCCGCGGATTCACCACTGTCAGCACCCTACCAGCTGCGTAATTGCCAGGTATTTACCATTCCTCTGCGCAACCTGGTTTTCAGTCCTCCACTGTTAAAAAATTCAAAAATTAACCAGTCAACTTCCCTGTAACTGCAAAACTAAACTAAAAATTTATCAGAGGAGCGTCCCGGCTCTAAACCCTTTCAATTCCCGCACTCACTGCACCATTTTGGCTCAGACCCTTTGTCAAGCATTCCTCACTTGGCAAGGCGAACCACTGCATTATAATTCATCCTTTTCGCCTCTCTCAGCAGCATTTTGCCTCTGTTTCACCCAATTTACCCCTTTTTCTCTCTGCAAATTACTTTATCCATCAAAATTCATTGTTCAGTGTTACCTTTGTTCAAAAGTCAAGTACAATTCAACTCCAAGTGATAACTAAGCAATGGAGACCCCTGTGGCATTAAAAATTGCACCTCTGAATGCTCCACATAAGAACCTAGAATGGTTGGCCCTTGCTGACCGGGATTATCAAATGAAAGAAACGGTTGAAATAAGCAACAAATATCACATAGAAACCGTTTGTGAGCTGAAGAAGAAACACATAAGTGGTGCTGATGACATGGGTATCTGGGAGTCCAACTTGCCCATCTATTACCTTCCACAAGTGAATGTGTTCCCAGACTTCATCCATCAGTGTTGTGAACACTATGAACCCACTCAAAGAGCAGTTTTGGCTCCATCTGGGACTATTTTATTTCACATCACTCCTCAATCCATAAATGAGATGCTAAGCTTTGAGCCAACTAAACCCCTGGTGCCCCTTTCTATGAATTTTCTGCTCAAACAAGGTGCCAAGCTGCCCAGCTCAGAGGTCACAAGGATTGGCCAGTTGTTCATGCAGCCAGATTACCAGCCCCGACAACCTCCTCCTTATCTACATGTTTGGTTCAATGAAACAGGGAGGCTGCTAGTGGATATGATATCCTACATCCTGGGTTACAATACCAGTGAGTATGTGGATGAAACAATCTTGGTAATTCTATCCATGTTCGCTCCAGGACAACCCCCTGCTGTCCAGTATGATTATGCCACATTCATTGCTGACAAAATTCATGAGCAATTCATGAATCTGGAGAGAGAGATGGTATTTAAATTTACCTCATACATATATCACTTGATATTATACAATCAGCTTGACAGTTTCCCTATTTTTCTCAAAAAGCTGGGTGCAAGAGGAAACAGGAGGTCAGTGATATTCTGGACACCAGTCTGTCACCATATCTTTTACTCTCCATACAACTACTGTGAGTTCATTGATCTGTTCATTCATCCAGCCTTGTACCTGCTACAGAGTTCTCCTCCTCCTAGACTCATCGATGAAATGCAGAAGATCCTCCAGCTGTCAAAGAACTATAGCATTGGAGATTGGTACTTCTACCAAGACCACACAGTAATCAGAGTATATAGCTGTGAGCTAGCCCCATACAAACTGCCAAAGTACGTTCCCATGAGACTTTTTGCCCTAGAAAACTTTCGGCAATTTGGAAATTCAGACATGGTACACTTTCATAGCAAAAATAAGAAAGCACAGCTGAAAATTAAGCACCAACTGGGTCCATTCATCTTTAACAAGAGGGAAGAAGCTTGGGGAGAGGCAGACAAGATCCTAAAAAGCCTCCAACTCAAAACAAGCTTCTATTGGGCACCATATGACCCTAATCATTTCATAAGCCTCAGAAGAATCAAGTATAGGCTTGCTACCTATGATCATTTTAGCATTCCACAAATTGAAAAATATGCTAATCAACTAGAGTGGAGAGAAGGCACATTAATGGAGAATTATTCTGAAGAAGAATTAGCAGAAAGAGAAATTAAGAATTTAGAAAAAGCAGTTGACTTGGAACATTTTGGACAGGTTTGGTCTCTAGCCACTCGGCATCTTGGAGGAAGTGCCTCATCTTCCACTGTTCCCCAGCAGTTTGCCCAAGCAGCTGGTCAAGCAGCAAACATAGCTAAAGGCAAAGAAGTACAACAAGAGGAGTCACTTCCTAATTTGGAGCAGCAAGAAGAAATGGCTGAAGCACCTGCCTCCACAGAGCAGCAAACCCAAGAGCAAATCCATCCAAGGAAAGAGGTAACAGTTGAAAGTACAATTTTACAGACACCTGCAAATGAAGAAAGAATGATGAAAAGAGATAGGCAAGAAGAAACTCCTCTCACTACTTCAACGAATCAACCAGGGGAAAAGCGACAGAGGCTAAATCCCTTCTCTGAGGAGGAAATGCCTGAAAGACCAACTGATACTATGCTCCCTCCTAGCATCGAAACATCGGCCAGCTCCTTACAGCAAGAGCAAGAAATGCAAGGAGGAGCAGAAGTAAGTTCTTCAAGGTAGCGAACCAAGGCAGAATCTAGTATCAAAAAGCAGTTCACAGACATAAAAGCAAGAAATGAGCCGGTTAGATACCAGCTCTATAACCAACTGCTCAGAATGGCACCAACCAATCAGGAGAGACTCATGTCAGCCTATGATATTCAAGAAGGGAAAATGACTCTCAGTCATTTTAGACCTACCATGCAGCATCCTCAGTCAGCGGCAGACTACATCAGAACTAACTTGGAAGTGTTTGCCAAAGACAAGCAAACCAGGGAGATGGTCTACTCAACCTTGGCTAATAAAACTCTGTTGGCACACAGGTTACAAAATTCTCTACACAATACTGCTGCTCAGCTGGAACTAGAAAAGGCATCATCTCAAGCCAAGGACAACAGAATCAAGTCCTTGGAAGAAATTATTATAGAACTAGGACATGATCCAAATGATCCTAAGGGTGTGCAGGCCTTGATGAAGAAAAAAGATGAGGATATAGCAGCTTTGAGAAAGCAGATCAAGATACCACCTACCCATCACCCTCAGACTGAAGGGGTTGCAGAACAAAAGAAAGACCAAGATGTGGTTGCTCTACTCTTGACCTTACATAAGAGATTGGTGGAAACAGAGAGTGCTTTGGAGGCGAGCCTAAAGCAAAGACAGGAAGAGCAAGCAACTCGGCCACCACCAGCAATCATAAATATTGAGGATACTCCTCAAATAATAGCTCCACCAGCTCCTCCCACCGGGCAAACATCGGAGGCAGGCCCTTCAGGCTCAGCACCAGCATCAGAAGGGACAACACAGGTAGCAGCATCAGAACAGGTACCCAGCCTCAGCATGCAGAATATGATGAAGGAGCTTGAAGCTCTAGAAGTACAGATGGCTGAACTGAAAGAGGCTAAAGAAAAGTTAGCCAAGCTTGAAGAGAAATATGACAAATCCAAGCAGAATTTGGCTGAAAGAGTAAGAGAGATAAGAGCTCTTGAGAAAAGGATAAAGGAGTTAGAAAAAGAACTTACTCTGGATAAAACTATAGGTGAAATCAAGAAGATTCTATGGGCTAACATTGGTCAATCCATTACAGACCAATGGCAGTCCATTGAAACAATCCATGAGCAAATGGATCTCCTAAGCAGGGCAAAAGCAGAAAATCAAAGAGCCCGGGCATCCCTGGGGAATATGCCTGAAATAGCCAACAGAATGATTCAAGTCCTCAACAATCGCACTGGCCTTCAGCTAGCAGGAATGGGTATCAGAGATAGAACTGATACCATTTTACTAATAAAGAGGGTGCTCACCTTGAGGAACTATGTGCAGACATTGGACAGAAGGTGTCAAGAAATGCAGACAGAGGTAAATGAATTTATTGCAAAAATCACAGCATTGCATAACAGAGGTCTTCCTAGCTTGGTAACTAGTGCAGGAAGATTATTATCACATGAACATTATGCCAAGAGGGTCAACAATTATGCAGCAAATCAAATAACAGCATCCGCAAGCATTTCAGAGGAAACAGGGCCCCCATCTGGGCAGACTCTCTATGAAAAGTTGGAAAATTTGTTTTTTATTGAGCATGAGATCAAGCACCTTTTTGAAGTGCCTCCAAATTACTACAAATATACTGAAGCTGATGAGACTCTGATTAAAATACAGAGACACCAATTGCCTACTGAAGATTGGTGGAGAGGCATGATAGAAACGTTGCTCTAATAAATCAAATTTTGTTTGTAGTCTTTTTGATCAATCTCGAGTCAGCATTTTCAAAAGACTCACATGTTCAATCTACCTGGGCGGCAATAGAAAGAGCAGCTGGATAACAAGGATAGTGACTTGGCACAAATAAACGAGTGCGGATGACGGGGCTAAAGCAGTCACGCCGTGATAAAGCAGCAAAAGGCGAAATTCCTCGAAATGGATGCAAAGCACTCGGCCGACCCAGTTGGCTGCAAAGTCAAAGAACTCTGACAGAAATGAACAGCTGTTGTTTGTCTATTTTAATGGAAATAACTGTTGTATCTACTATTTTTGAAAGTTGGTAAGAAAGTTATGAGTTAATGACTCATCTTTCAGATATTTTGTGAAACACTTTTGTATATATATCCCCACGAATAACTTATTTGGGGTTGTTGATTTTATTCTGGAGAGCTTCGCTATATCTTCTAAAAGTTGAATACAAGAAGCTACTGGTGTTTTCAATTGGCTTTGCTTGGACATGTTGTGATGAGATTGCTGGCTACTGCAGGATTCCCGTGTTATCTCGTGATACAATAAGTTTCTTCTGAACTGTGTTTTGTATTTTCTCTGTTTGCTGAAACCATCTATGTTATATGTTTAATACTCTTAGCAGTAAGGAAAAAGAATAGTTTAGGATTTGTCCATTGAGGCACCCCAAACTCAATCTTTGTTGCTAATTATGTTTTCTTCAGAACTAGTTATAAATGTGGAATTCTTAAATGCTCCCATTTTCTCTAAGTTTACATGGTGAAATCTATTCAGGAATTCTTAACTACTCTTGAATAAATATTCAACCCTTTATACCTGTTTTCACAGTGAAAGAAATCTTCATTTCCTTTCATTGTGTCGGTTCTTACTGTTTTTCCTTTAAATCAAAAGTTTGTTTCATGAATACCTATCTAGCTCTGCAGTAAAACTATCCTTATCACATACCCCAAGCAACATACAATCATGGACTCCCATTGCCTAATGGAATAAAACTCTCTGAATATTGCATGCCCCTCTTTAGAGCATATCATTCAACCAAATTTCAAACAAAATTCAGTGTTTCATAGCTAGCCTAAAGTTCCCAAAACGAAGCTAAATCAGAAAGAGAGAGCCCTCTCTGATTACAGGTAGGCTAGGACCTGTAATCCAAAGATTGGTTTGTGGTTACCTCACGCGTATTCCCTTAGGAGTCAAAGGGAACAACCTGAGTGATAACAGATTCACAAATGCAAAATCATTTCAATAATTTGATAATCAGGTTCCACATCTTGAAGGGGGGATTCCTATACTGGATCAACCTGTGGAATCTTCTTCCGAAGCACTCTCTCCCCCGCATGAAACTAAAACCAATGATGATACTTTGAGTGATGCGATTAACAGAATTGGGAGACTCAATCTTGATTCAGTCCCAACTCAATCAATTGAGTAGCCTAGACCATCTCAGAAAGGTCCCCCAAAGTGGCTGACAAAGACACTTGAAATTGTTCATCCTGATGAGGTTGGAAACACAGGAACTAGAAATTCAACCCGGCAAAATGGAGGTGATGTAGATGACTCTGATTCACCTATTGATATGGATGTTTCTTATGATTGTGAATTGAATTTTTCTACACATTTTGAACCAATATCCTTCAAATAAGCGCTTCTCATGATGACTGGAAATAAGCGATGCAAAAGGAGTATGATGCATTGATAAAGAATGGCACTTGGAAGCTGGTTGATCCTCCATTGGGAACCAAACCAATTGGCTGCAAGTGGGTCTACAAGAACAAGTATAAAGCTGATGGCTCACTTGACAAGCACAAAGCCAGGCTTGTGGCAAAAGATTTTGCACAGAAGGAAGGGGTCGATTATGAGGAGAATTTTGACCCCACAGCAAAATGGGCTACCATCTGGACACTCTTTTCCCTAGCAGCTCAGAACGGTTGGAAAGCCCATCAAATGGATGTAAAACCCACTTTGTTGAATGGAGATCTAAAAGAGAATGTTTTTATGTCCCAGCCTGAAGGATTTGTTGTGAAAGGACATGAACATAAAGTATGCAAACATGTGAAATCCTTGTATGGCCTCAAACAAGCACCGCGAGCCTGGTATGAAAATCTATCTGAGCATCTTATAAAACTCAATTTCAAACATTATGATCTTGATGATGCAACTTTGTTTGTAAAGAAAGTTGGCAAAACAGTTGTATATCTTGTAGCATGTGTAGATGATCTTTTGATGACGAGGAACAATGAGAGCTACATTGCATCCATAAAGAAGGAATTGAGGAAAGGTTTTGAAATGACTGATTTGGGCTATATTCATTACTATCTTGGTATTGAAGTAACTCAACATCCAAAGTCCATATTCCTTTCTCAAAAGAAGTACATTAGAGATCTGTTGAACATGTTTGGCATGGCTGAATGCAATCCTCTAACTACTCCAATGGAACAAAACTTAAAGCTCACATCCATTGCAGGAAAAGAATTTGAGGATGCAACAAAGTATAGACAACTTGTAGGAAGTCTCAACTGCCTGACTACTACCATACCAGACATTTCGCTTGTTGTTGGAATCCTCTCCAGGTTTATGAAAAAGCTTGTGAGGGACATCAGTCTGCTGCAAAAAGAGTTCTAAAGTACTTGAAGGGAACTCAAGACTTTGGACTCAAGTATACACAGGTGGCCGAATTCAGCTTATTGGATACTCTGACTTAGACTTCGATGGAGACAAAGAAACTGGGGTATCTACTTATGGTTATGCTATGAGTCTGGATCAAGAATTGTCTCCTAGAGATCGCGCAAACAATCAATTCCAGCAAATTCCACAACAGAGGTAGAATATGTGGCAACAACTGAGGCAACAAAAAAAATTGTGTGGCTCACGAAAATTCTGGAAGATTTGCAGGTAAAACAAGTACATTCGACCCCACTCATGATTGAAAATACCTCTGCAATAAAGTTGGCCAAGAACCCAAAGTTCCATGATCAAACGAAGCACATCAATACAAAATATCATCTAATTCGACATCATGTTGAGGCCAAAACAATCCATCTTCACCATTGTTCCAATAATGGGCAGATTACAGACATCTTCACCAAAGCGCTTGGAAGAGAAAAGCTTGAAAGATTCAGAACGATGCTTGGACTCACCAACATCCCTTTAGATTAAGGGGGGGAATGTTGACACCTAATCATAGGGATTGGGTGAACAATTGTAAATAGTGTAAATAATTAATAAGAGAAAATGAAGAGTCATCAGGAGATGAAACTCAACAACCATTCCCTCATGTATATAACTATGAACAATGCAAATGAATAATCAGAATCTCATTTGAGGAGTTACCTCCTGGGGCTGGTCAAGGGCTGAGGCAGGGATGTTCAATCTCCCTGCTACTATTTCTTTTGATCATGGATGGTCTCAACCATAATATTAAAAATTCTTGCCTGAGGGGTGATTTTCAGCCACTACCTATGGGACGAGACATTAGGATATTTCACAGTTTTTGTTGTTGATGATATTCTCATATTTGGGATTATTTCCAGATTGATGTGGGCTTCTCTACATAACGTTTTCCTCATATTTGGCAGCGCATCTGGTCTTTACATGAATAAAGGAAAATTTGAACTTTTTTATGGGGAAGGTATGCATGAGAATATTGAACACATTGCAAACCTCTTTGGGGTGATTGCAAAACCAATAGGTTGCGGATTGAAGTACCAGGGCTACAGAATCAAACCAAATAAATATTGGGTTCATGACTGGTGATGGATTGTTGATAGGTTCCACAGGAAGATATATGGATGGGAACATAGGTGCTTATCACTTGGGGGTAAAGTCACTCTTGCACAATCGATTTTACAACAACTAGTTGTTTATTGGGCACATTTATTTGCATCCCTGCATCCATTATTACGAAGATTAATAGTATTATGGCCATATTTATTTGGGCTAGATCGGGGATAAACCATAAATTTCACCTTACAAAGATGGACATGATCACTAGGCCCAAGTCTATGGGGGGTTGGGGTATTCTGAACATCAAACTTTTTGGTTGGGCACTCCTTATTAAATCACTATGGAGGGGATTTTTTGGCACAAGAATATGAGCGATATTATCAAAACCAAAATATCTTAATGGCATTAAGATCATTCACTGGATGCAAGAGGGGCTCGTGGGTAAAGGATATGGATCGACCATCTAGAACAGTCTCAACAAGGTCATATTCTGGTTTATCAAGAGGACCAGTTGGATTATGGGCTTAGGGAAGGAGATAATCATTGATCAGGACAATATACTTGGCACAGAGTTGTACATGTATTACTCCAAGGAACTTACAAGCTGCCTCAATTCACAGGGTGTATTTTACTTTGACCAGGCCATCCAGAATTGGTCGAGCATCACTCCTATTTGGAAGGGGGCAGATGAGTTGGGCTTGAGGGGGATATGGCTAGGATCTGGAATAGTATTGTTGTTGTATTGCGTAATGCAGGGATTTACAAAGCTACACATGGAGATCAGATTGGATGGGATGGAAAATTTTAAAAAGCATCCACTTCGGTACTGGACACATGCTTATATATATGAAATATCTTACATAATCTTCAGTACTACTATTGGTATACTAAATTCTGGAAGGTCCACATTCCTTACAAAATTATCTTATACACCTGGCTTGTATGGAAGAACAAGACACTTACTTGGGAGAATTTGAAGAAGAGGGGAATTCCGGGACCTAGAATATGTGTATTCTGTTTGCAAGAGGAGGAGGGCAATGAACACATTCTGTTAAAATGACCCATCATTGTACAAGTTTGGTATAAGTTATCTGTCTTACTCTCTTTCACATACATTGATCACATAGCTATAGAAGCATGATTGTTATGGTGGAGTACACTTAATAGACATAGGAGAGCCATTCCACTAGTTAATTTTTGGGAAATATGGAGAGCTAGAAATAGCATCATCTTTGATAATAAATTCCACAATGTTGACCAGATCATTGATAGGATACACCCTTGGATGAAACCATTGTTGATGTCACATCCTCGACCACCTTCAGTGTCACACGGGTCTATTGATCCGTACATCTCCTTCCCTGCTGGCTTCTTTGACGGAGTTGAATAGAGAGGTAGATGTAGATGCGGTATATGGATATACATGGATAATAATCTACAATATATGATTCACTCGGGTGGGGGTTGTGGTACTAATATGAAGGATGAGCCTATTGCACGTTGGGGATTTATCTAGTTTGCATGTTTTCTAGATATACATAACTTAAGCATATATGGAGACTCTCATGCCATCATCAAACATATTTTGGGCACCTCCACTATTACACACCCCCATCTACAGGGCTTGCTCCAGAACATCAATCATATATATGACACACTACCAGGACTCACTATACAACACATACATGGGGAGCACAACACTGTTATGGATGTGATGTCTAAGAAGGGTCTACTTGCCTCCAATGATGGCCTTCATATCACACTGGAGATGGATGGGTGCTCGATCGATGCTGGTTTCATGCCATTCCCTTGATTTCGAGCTCACCCATGTTGCCACTGTTCTTTTTCTTTTTGCTATGTCCATATCTTATTGATTCACATATGGAATGCTCTCCCATTCATCACTACTTTTGTATTAGATTTTCACACATCTGCTCTAGTAATACGTTTTTGGATGGCTGGACACCATTATATGTTTTCACTACATGGTCGTTTTTTTGGAATATACAGGATACTATAAGTCGATATGGGCACTGATAGTAGATCACTCTATACTTGATTTGATTTGAGATAATGCACTAGGTTTCTGTTTTCGTATATGGACTGTTTTAAATATATTACTTTTTATGTTGTATCCAGATAGATCTTGATGCACTGTTTTTACTCTTCTATAATAAAATCAATGTTTTTTTCTTTATGAAAATAAAATTATCTATCTATCTATCTATCTATCTATCTATCTATCTATCTAGAGAGAGAGAGATATATATATATATATAGACTTGAAACTAATATTCATCAATTTGAGGAAAGGATACCGATTGCCACTTCCAAATTAAGCAGATGCTAGAATTGTATGTAACTTCAAAAGAGAGTAATAATGGGATTGAGAAAGTAATATATTAGTAATGCCCACGTTGTATCTATCTATATATCTATATATATAAACACATTTGTTACACACACATTTGTTACATGCATACCTTTTATTCATATGTATTTGTTATATGTCCGTTTCGTGGCCCGAAAGTGAGGTGGGCTTGCCATTCCAATAGGGCGAGTAACAACCTTCTATATCCCTTGAATTCTATGGTTTATGGGGATTTTATTGATGTTTTCAATTTTTGATTTTATCAATGCTAATATGTTAAGTTAATCACCATTGATATCAATGACATACTTATTTCTTCAAGTGAATTGAATTATATTAAAAGAGTTAAATTTAATTCTTATTCACCTTAGTGTAATATGACCTTTAAATGGGTTATATACATATATAAATATACGTTTATATTTATAAACCATATGTAATCTAATACTAATGTATAAATGAATAAAAAGATAGATATGTGTATATGGATGCTCAATCAATATTACTATCTACATTATACATATATGTATATGACCCACGCAATACAAATATATAACCAACGTATAAATATATCACGAACATACAAATGTTTATATACTTTAACAAATGTATATTCCAAATACCCTAGTATTACAAATATACACGTGTAATAACTAACATGACTTAATTCTATGTGTATGCCCTGTACGTTAGTAATAAGTAGCATAAATGTGAATAGAATTGCATCTATGAATATTTATTTAAGGCACCGCAATAACTAATGGTTTTATATTAGACACATAGATAGATAAGTGCACTAATGCATGATTACTCAAGTGATCAATTCATAACCATTATGTATTCCATAATACCTTTATATAGGGGCCACGTTTGATGCAACCACTTTCTCATGATTAAAGGGTATAACCATTTATATATATAATTTAATTTAATTTACATATGATCACATTGTCGTTAATGTTACAACCATTCTATATATACACACGGGGCGCATATATATATATATAAAGCCAATACTTATTTGTTGTATATATATACTATATACACATATAAATATTATCTACACTTTAATCTAATCTAACATGTAATATGAATTCAATCACTATGTACAATAAATAAGTATTGACTTAATATATATGAGCGTGTATATAACAAATTTATATGTATAAAAGGTGTGCATGTAAAAAATGTGTTTACAAAAGTAAAAAGGTTAGCACAAAGTCTTAAGATTTGACTTCTTTGATGTAGAAGGTGTAGAGATACATATTACTTGCTTTAACGATGTTGTAGATTGTTTTTTTGATAAAATCTATTTTGGACATGTACACATTGTCTTAAAAGGATTGCGAAATTGGCTAACAAGCCATACAACAACTTAAAAAATGAATCAGAGATCTTATTAAATGCAACAATTACTATAAAACATGTTCCATGAGAAAAAGCATATGCTCCCACAATGCATTTCAGCATAAGATCAATTAATGAAATCAGATCGACAGACATCAACTCAATTATTGACGTTGTTGGCTTTGTTACTGACATCTCCCCTCCATGCACTATAGATAGAAAAGATGGTCATGGAGGTATTAAACAAACATTCCACCTTCAAGATAGATCTGGATATATCGTGGATGCCACCTTATGTGGGGGGAATTTGATGCATAATCAAAAGACACCTCCCCTTTATGCGCAAAAGGAAGTAATCCTATCCTTGCAATTAAGTCTGCTTGTATCAGTGAATTCAATGGCAAAAATGTTGGAACTAATTCAAAATCCATTGTTCTTGTCAACCATGATATCGAAGAGGCCCATAATATAAGTTTCCTCGTATTGTAAATGAAAAATCACCTACTAATGAGTCCCAACATCCACAATCAATGGACCTTATTGAATGGGAATTACTCTCCTAGCTACACCCCACTAATGACATCCACCTAAATCACCTTGACATGCTTAGCCTTCTTGATTTTGACAACAACCATAATTGGACTCATACTATCCCATTCAACCTACAAGAAATAGGTATACAATTTATTAAAAACAATCACTCCATCCACCATATTCATCAAACACACATTTGCAATCTAACCAACCCTAACTCATTATCCCCAACATAAATCAAATGTTGATTTGTGGTAGAATCGGATGTGCTCGAGCCATGAAAATTGGTAGAGAGGCTAAGGCATATGAGATCTCCAAGACCCAGAAATTGTTTTGAGAAATTCCATCCAGATGATGAGTTATTAAAATAATTAATATTTTTAATAGGTTCCTAAGTCTAAACTTAGGAAAATAAAAATATTAATGGGTATTAATAAAGATAAGGATGAGAAGCTTCTCAGAGATGATGATCAAGTCTGTTTTAATATTAGCCGTTGATTAGAGACTTAATATCGACCGTTGATTCATCAACAGGAAAAGTATAAGAGAATATTTGAGGGTCATTTGGAGACACACCAGCAGATACTCAGTATCTCAAGGAAAATTGATTCTCAAAGAGAAGGAGATCAATTTCAAAGGGAGAGTTGCAGGGTGGAGGAAGAGGGGGGATTAGCAGTAGTCAGGGAGCTCAGAAGAAGTGACACAGGGACTCTGAGAGATAGCACAGAGGGAGACGTAGATCAGAGAGACGCAGGGATGATGCAGAGAGGGACCAGAGCTGTGCAGAATGACGCAAGGCCGATGCAATAGAGAAAGGAAGCTCTCCAGGGTGTCAATAAGTCTCAGAGAAAAAGTCTTAGGTGTTTTCTCCCAGTGTCTATGTAATTTTTTTCTGTAAAAGAGATTGTTGCTGAAGATTAATAAAACCCTCCTTTGCTGCATCGGTTTTCCCGCATTGGGTTTTTCCGAGGACAATTGTCCAAAAGTAACTGTGTTGATGTGATTGATTCTTGTGCATATATTTATTTCTGTATAATTATGTGATATCTGCAGTAGAATTTATTTTAATGTTTACTGAAGGGATTTCATAAATAACTTATTGGGAATAATAAGTAGGTGAAATAAATCAGTTACTCCAATAATAGAATTTTTGTTTAGAAATTTCACATGGTATCAGAGCAAAGATTCGGCGACAGGAAGGGAAAATCAATTATGGGTCAAGAGCATGATGCAGAGGCATCCACTCTAGGAGACTCGTGCATATTTTCAAAAGAATACATAAGAGACAGAAATTATGATTATTCTATGTTGGCTTCCAGATTGGAAGAAGAAGTTGCTTGCGTAGCAAGCTTTGCCTCCTCGGGGGTTTGGTATATAGATAGCGGAGCTTCCTAACATTTGACAGGAATTCGAGAATTTTTTTTCAGATTATCAGGAAGAAAGAATGAATTTTCAGATCACCATGGAGAATAAGGCAAAGAGTACTCCAGTAGGGAAAGGTACTATAGTTTTTCAAACATAAACATGAGAGCAGTTCCGACCTACCAATGTGCTACATGTGCCAGGACTGGGGATGAACTTACTTTCCGTATCTCAACTTCAAAGAAAGGGCTATGACGTTTTCTCCATTAATGAGAAAGTATATGTTGAACACCTGAGTTGGAAAAAGAAGGTCTAGATTGGAATCAGAAGTAACAGGTTGTACATGTTGCAGCTAGAATCACCAATGGAACTGATAGGCAGTAATGGAGATAAGGATTAGAATGAACTATGGCACATAAGGATGGGACATTTGCACCATGGGGCTTTGAGAATTCTCAGAAAAACTGTAACAGGAGTTTCAAATCTTAAAACTGAACGAGATGATGTATGCAAAGGGTGTGCTCTGGGCAAGTATGCCAAAGCAGTGTTTCCAAGAAGTAACAATAGGGCCAAGAGTGTACTAGGATTGATACACTCAGACATCTGCGGACCGATGTCTATAAAAGCTCTTAGTGGTGCCGCATACTTCATCACCTTCATCGATGACTATTCCAGGAAGACTTGGATCTACTTTCTGAAAACCAAAGATGAGGTTTTCGGTCGATTCAAAGAGTTCAAGGCTCTAGTGGAGAATTTGACAGAAAAGAATATAAAAGTGTTGCGCTTAGACAATGGTGGAGAGTATGTTTACAAGGACTTCACTGATTTTTGCGCTAGGGAGGTCATCAAAAGAGAGTGGACAACTCCCTACAATCCAGAGCAGAATGGAGTAGTAGAAAGGAAGAACATGATTGTTGTGGAAGTAGCTAGGGAAATGATGTATGATCAGGATATGCCAAAATTCATGTGGGCAAAAGCATACAACACGACAGTCTATGTCCAAAATAGAACTCCTCATACGACATTGGGCAAGATTACTCCAGAGCAGGTCTTCACTGGGAAGACACTTGAAGTTAGTCATTTCAAGATATTTGGGAGTTTAACATATTGTCGTATACCCGAGGAGAAGAGGAAGAAGTTAGATCAAACTACAGAGAAAGGATATCTTGTGGGATATAGCAAGAATACTAAGGCATATAGAGTCTATCTTCCGAGGAGCAGGAAGGTAGTAGTTCAATGAGATGTAAAGTTCATGGAGGATAGAGCTTTCAGAAAATCTCGAGAAATTCCTTCCGAGTAGCAGTCAAAAGATGAGCCATTGGTTAAACCACTTCAACCAGTGGAAGCTAGCACCGAAAATTCTCCTTCAGAATAGGAGGAATCACAGGAAGAGAAAGAGCTGATAGATGCACCTACTACCAGAGGAAGAACGAGTCAGGAACACTAACAGATTCTACGGGATGCAGAAGAATTCATTGGTGCACCCAGGAACAATAAAAGGGAGATAAGCCAACCAAACATATACCAGGCCTTAGTAGCTTAGGTTGGGGAACCCTCCAGTTTTCAGGAGGCCGTTCAACATCAAGTATGGGTGGATGCGATGGTGGAGGAATACAATTCTATAATGGTGAATGATGTCTGTGAAGTAATGCCAAGGCCTCAAGACAGATCAGTGGTAGGTTCGAGATGGATCTACAAGATCAAATATGTTGCAGATGACAGTGTGGAGAAATACAAAGATAGGTTTGTGGCTAAGGGGTATGATCAAAAGGAAGGAATAGACTACGAAGAGACCTTCGCCCCAGTAGCTAAGTATACATCTATCAGAATCGTGGTATCTCTTGCAGCACAGATGGGGTGGGAGATTCATCGGATGGATGTCAAGACGAAATTCTTGAACGGGGTGATAGAAGAGGAAGTATAAATTGAACAACAAGAAGGATTTGAGACACATGAGAAGAAATTTCATGTATGCAGATTAAAGAAAGCCTTGTATGGGCTTAAACAGGTACTTAGAGCAAGGTATAGTCGAATTGATGGCTACTTGCAGAAGATGGGGTTCATCAAGAGTGATGCAGGTCCCAATCTCTACTATTTGGTTTTAGAAAATGAGCCTCTAGTCCTAGTACTATATGTGGATGATATCTTCTTGACAGGATCATTCAAGCTCATCGAGGATTGTAAGAAGAATCTAGCCACATAACTCGACATGAAGGATTTAGGACAAATGCATTATTTCCTGGGGTTGGAAGTTTGGCAGCAGAAGGGTGAGATCTCCCTTGGACAAGGGAGATATGCTACATAAATCTTGAAGAGATTCAAGATGTAGGACTGTAGGCCTATGACTACTCCAATGATCACAAACTGGAAGAAATTGATGCATCAAAAGATAAAGATGTTGATCCCACCTTGTACAGGGAGCTCATAGAATCCTTGATGTATTTGGTCAATACCAGACCAGACATTTGTTACATTGTCAACACCCTCAGTAAGTTCATGGTGGAACCTAAGAGGGCACATTGGGCAGCAGCAAAACATCTTCTCAGGTATATGCAAGGAACAGACGAGCATGGACTATTATACACTAGAGGCAATGACATCAGACTGAGTGGGTTCACTGATGCAGATTGGGATGGAATTTCAGTAGATCAGAAAAGTACCATTAGGTACTATTTCAACATTGGATCAAGGATGACTTCCTGGTGCAGTAGGAAAAAAAGTTTGTAGCTCTAAGCTCAGCTGAAGAAGAATATATGGTCGCTAGCACAACTTCGTGTGAATCCATATGGCTTAGAAAATTGCTTGTGAACCTATTCAGCAGAAGGATGGATGTGACCAGGATCATGTGTGATAATAAGAGTTGCATCAAGCTCTCTTAGAATCTTGTATTTCATGATCAGTCGAAGCACATTGATATTAGGTGTCACTTTGTCAGAGACTGTGTCCAATGAGGAGCAGTACAGTTGAGCTACACTCCTACAGGAGAACAGGTGGCAGACATCCTCACCAAGGCCCTAGGAAGAACAAAGTTCGTTTATTTTAGGGAGAAGATGGGGATGGTAAAGAATACATTTCAGTAGAAGAAATGGATAATTACAATGTGATGCAGTGCAACAGTTAGCAGTGGCGGTGCTATGGGTAGCATGATGCAGCAGATTGAGAGGGAGTTGCAGTACAGATGTAGCAGTGGCTGTAGCAGTGTCATGGGAAGCAATACAGAAAGAAGTGGTGCAAATGATGTAAGGCAACAGGCCAGACATTAACACAGGTACCAATGCGGAGGATCATTGTGATGTTTCCATGGTGAAGCATTACTAGAGCACATTACTCGCTAAGAGGGAGTGCTTATTTGTGGTAGCATCGAATGTGATCTAGCCATGAAAATTGGTAAAGAGGCTTAGGCACTTGAGATATCGAAGACCCATAAATTGTTTTGAGAAATTCCATCCAGATGAGGAGTTATCAAAATAATTAATATTTTTATTGGGTTCCTAAGTCTAAACTTAGGAAAATAAAAGTAATTATGGGTATTAATAAAGATAAGGATGAGAAGCTTCTAAGAGACGATGATCAAGTTTGTTTTAATGTTAGTCGTTTATTAGAGACTTAATCTCGACCATTGATTTGTCAACAGGAAAATTATAAGAGAAGATTTGAGGGTCATTTGGAGACACACTAGCAAATACTCAATATCTCAAGGAAAATCGATTCTCAAAGAGAAGGAGATCGATTTTAGAGGGAGAGTTGCAGGGTGGAGGAAGAGGGGGGATTAGCAGCAGTCAGGGAGCTCAGAAGAAGTGACACAGGGACTCTGAGAGACAGTGCAGAGGGAGACACAGATTAGAGGACGTAGGGATGACATAGAGAGGGATTAGAGCTGCGCAAAGCCACGCAAAATGACGCAGGGCTGACGCAATATAGAAAGGAATCTCTCCAGGGTGTTAGAAAGTCTCGGAGAAAAAGTCTCAAGTGTTTTCTCTCAGTGTCTATCTAAATTTTTCTATAAAAGTGATTGTTGCTGAAGATTAATAAAACCCTCCTCTACTGCATCGGTTTTCCCACATTGGGTTTTTCCGGGGACAATTGTCCAAAAATAATTGTGTTGATGTGATTGATTCTTGTGCATATATTTATTTCTGTATAATGATGTGATATCTGTAGTAGAATTTATTTTAATGTTTACTGAAGGGATTTCATAAATAACTTATTGGGAATAATAAGTAGGTGAAATAAATCAGTGACTGCAGTAATAGAGTTTTGTTTAGAAATTTTTCACATTAAAGCTCTCAGTATTATTTCTAATCATTTTTCAAAAAAAGAAATTTTCCCTTCTTCAAAAATGATTATACAAGGTATTGTTAGAACCATAAAATCCTTCCTATTACACTATATTAAAGAAAGAATTGAATCCCCCATTAGCTCGGGTCCTTCACCAATCATGTTGCTTTCTCCTACTAGTGCTGCAACATTTAAGATACAAGCATCAACAATCCATGTTTCCCTCCACTTGCCCATAAAATATCTTATGCCCCTAGAAGACAATGTTATTGCAACATTCCAAGAAGAACTTAAGCATATTCTATACATCTTAATTGATGAATTGAGCCTCATTGGGCTACAAATTTTCATCCACATCGATGAATGCCTCCAAGAAGGATTTCCACAACAAAGAAACATCCCTCTTGGTGGTTGCTCAATTATATTAGTTAACGACCTCAACCAGCTCCTACCCATCAGTACAATATTGTAAGGTCGAACTTTGGATCGAGTGAATAGGGTCGAGATCAACAAATTTTAGCAGTGGTTGAACATAACTTGACGCAGAGAGCATAAAGAAAATAACATTTTCAGCAAGTTGTGTAGTTATTTTTTGGAAGTGGAGACGAGGGAATAAGTAGTATGTATCTTATCTAAAAAAGATAATACTCTTCGACTTTGCAAACATGGAAAGCATGTTAAACACAAGCAACAAATGAAGCCTAGTTTAGAATAAAAATAAAATGGTTATAATAATAAATTAAAGGTTGAAAATAAGAGATTAATATACTAATAATCAACATATAAAGAATATCAATATACCTAAAGAAACTAATTAAATGAATCCTTAATAATATAATAATATATGTGTGGTTATGCTTGTGGATACATAGATATAAATAATAGAGGATATCATTATATCTTTAAAAATCGATAAGCATTTATAAAAGCAAAACCTATTAGATTTGTTAATAAATGTGAGATTATTTGGATACAATCTTAATTGTACACTTCTATCAATTGGATCATTTCTTTGTGAATCTCTATACAAAGATCTTGGGAATGTGTTCCAAAAGAATATTCCAATTTTTTCCTGTTAAGCTTCTTGATCCATCAAAATTCCTTGGGAAGTAGAAATAATAACATCCCCAGTCCACATAAAACATTTGGAATTTGTTGATAATTAGAGTAAATTCTCAAACCAAGTTTGTTAGTACACTTTGACGTGGTCATATATGTCCTTTTCTTCCTTCTCTGGCATTTTGAAATTGATATCAATTTTTTTTTTTGGCCTTCTTGATGTTCCCTAACATCTTCTATAAAACCTTCTGGTAAAGGGAGCCTTCCAATATTCTTGTTAATATTAGTAACCACCAACGTTCCATTTTCCTTGTATTTATGACTAATAACATTATTTTTTTCAATATCCATATCTACAAATTTATTTGTTTCAAATATATCACATCTTTCATTACTCCTTAATTCAACAATAATATAAACCATGAAATCAATCTTCTCTCAACTTCTGTTCCGTTGATCCAAAGGAATAAACCCTTGATGATTTGTCCTGATGTTTTTAAGATTCCAGTTGTGTTTGTAGATTAATATAAGAAAATTTTATGAATTCAAGTTTGTATATCAATTTAAGAATAACATAAGTTTACATTTCAAACTTTCAATTTCCCATCATTCAAATATCTAAAATTTTAATTCTTTATTTGAATTTTCACGTGATAAAGGAAATATAGAGGTCCCAATAATAAATGGTTACCCAACAAAACAACATTAAGATTTATCTTTGATTCAAACTGGGTTACATTTAGATCACATAACATATCACATCTATCTTCATCTATGTGTTGGAAACCAGGTTGATACATAGAAAGGGGGGGGGCATGGTTGAATTAGTATCAAGGCTTATTAATCAAATTTTACCAGTTTTAACCATTACACCATTCATCATCACATCATGAAAACATCAACATAAATCAATACAAAAGCACCATGAAAAGCATACACATGAGACACATATATTTTAGGTGGAAACCCTTCCGAGAGAAAAACAACCAAACATTTGTCTTTGTTTTCTTTTTAATTCAGTCTTTTTTTATAATGTATTGGCACCAACCAGTATGCAAGTACCAACTTATGAGGCACCAACCTCAATCATCAACGAGCACCCACTCACTTCAGGCATCACTTGATGGAAGAACCCACTTCCTACAACATTTGCAGACACTGATATGTTGGAGGCACCAACCCCCTCTCTAGCACTCACCCGAAGGAAGCCACTACTCCTTGACTGAAAAGCCACCACTTTCCCTGAAGGAACCAACCTTCAAATCACCATAGCGGACCACATTTCATATATTTTCGAATTGGATCCACTAAGTTGCTCTCTGCTCAATCACAACAACATCAAAATACTTCTCTGCAATATAAACAACCAACTTTCCTCAACAACTCATAGTCATTGTCAAACCATAGCTCAACAACTCAACGTCATTCTCACCGCTAAAAACATACACTTTATTTATTTAGAAATAATATCAAACCCTAGTAACAAAGCTTTAACATCATTCTGATTGGCAGCATACTCAAATTTCAAGCCCACTCAACCATACTCTCAATACAAAGGCATCGTATGAAACAATACATCAACATAGGGAATACATCAACTCTATCCTCTCAACTATACGACACACAAACACATACCCTAGTAGCATTATACATCAACTATACATGGCATCAATAAGATCAATATGTGTTCTCTACTAATACAAACTTAGTAATGACTATACACTTAAATACACAGCCTTGACATAAATGTGCATCGACAACTAACAATAGCGAATTAAACCTCTGCAACAACTCTAAGATCAACCCGCAAAAACACTGTCACAACTAGCAACAATATACATAAATAACAATATGAAGCAAATACTTTGTCTCTGTTGTTAACAATGCATCACACATTGGTTTGCACGCTAGTTCATTATAAATAATTGCTCTGTCAGATCATATTGACACAATTAAATAAGCTTGCAAATTACTAAACATCCATCGCTCCTAAAATTCTTGTCATTCTCTATTTCATTGCACATTTATGATAACCTCAACAACTAACCAATTACATTGATCGTAAGTCGTTTCTCTTTTGTTAACATTTACACAGGGGTGCACATTGTTACACATAGATTAACCATCACACAATAACTCGCTTGGGGTCTAATCACACTCTACCTCTCCACTATCAATCCCATCACTCACACAAAAAATCGATCCAATGCTCAAAGTGTAGACCCATTGCACATCACTCTCAACATCTCTACACTTAGTGGATAGTCTGCACTTGCCACCGAATCTTCATGGGCCAACAAACTTTGTTGAGTTTCTTCAGTGTTATCCATTCAGCCTCAGATGTTAGGAGAGATGGGTTTGATCCTCAGACCTATTAGCTCCTAGATCTTCTCTGCTAGGGCCATATGCTGATTTACTTCATGCATTGTATCTTTTATAGGAGACCGTTTGGTTCTCCCGCTTTGTATAGACATCATTGTACTCAACAGTCCCTTTGACCTACTTTGTGGTCATTAGTTGGACATAAATATAATTATCTTATCTTATCTAACCATCATCACACAACACTACACCAACATCAAATCACATTACATATGAGGATGCCACAACACACAACAATGGTTGATCTGAGACATATATTTGGTCTCTAAAGCGCACTACCTCTGATCTTCAAATCAATCCATAACATAACACATTATTCTTATGCTCAAACACAATCTAATTACATTCAACCACCAAACACTCTGTCTAACCTCAGATCGAGTGATAGGATTGCAATTTAAAATCATTGCCTTATAGATGTTTTTTTAGAATAACCATCGTAGACCATTCATACACTGATCACATCACACCTTGGATTAATGTAGACTAGTTATGTGCCATATATTTTGACAAAATCACATCAGATAAAGGATATAATTCAAGCTCCAATACACATTGTGACCAAATGGCATACTAATCCATTTTTAGATAGCCATACACACTCCATGGCCATCGCTCATAAATCACACAACACATCGAACTCTCCATCCACATGTAGCTATTGAAACTCAGATTACTAAGATGACAAACTATCCATGTGGATCTAAAACACACTTACACTACCATCACACTAAACCCAAGTCTCAACCATATTGTCCACACTCATTAATCAGATCGCCCACACTCATTACTCAATCTCACCTCATCAATCGACCATCTTGAATGCGATGCTACAAGTGTTTTCATTGCAATTGCACAACATAGGTGGTATAGCATCAAAACCTCACCATCATTGTACCCAATATGCTCTGTTAGCAAAAATTCACTTGTAAAAACAGTCTTGCAAAACTTAATGTGTGCTAGAACAAATTAAGCTAAAAGAAGAAACTTCGTAATCGACCCTTCATCAAATTTTCATTATAGTCCACAACCTCGGAAACTCAGAGAAACTCACATGAATAGATCATAAGAAATTGATGATCTTTGAGGGTTCACATATACACTATTTATACTTGTGCAAGGAGGCACAAAAAAGAGGGTCGACTTGCCGTAATTAAATTAATTCCAATTTAAAGAGTATCTCCACAAAGAGGTCAACCTTAAATGCCTTTTTCAAATTTATTTTCATAATCAAAATTCCTCTTTTAAGGCCAACTTGGTTAATAATTTAAGCAAGAATGGGTTGAGAGGGTGGCCCTTTTTCTACCCAAAAGTAATATTTAATTTTATGAAATTTTAATGCCAAATTTAAACCAATTATAGAGTTGCCTTTACGATTCATTTGGGGCACCTTAACCCAACTTCAGGGCTTCAACTTTAAGGGGGCATATCCCCTCAACCATGAGGAGTTACGTGACTTACCACATATAGATGGAAAGGGCTTAGCAAGAATTATCCAACACTCATACCATTATGCACCATAACCTGATCTACCACATCCATAATCGTCATTCAATACCAAATACAACATTTATCGAACCTTTCATTAATCGATTCTTTCTTGCTCCAATCACAGGATACTTGTGACTACCTTCACACTCTTGACATCGATGACGACTCTCCTTTGACATCGATGACAACCTTTCTAACACCATGCTCTTCTTCCATATGGTACCCACTTACGGTGTTTCTTTCACAACGTCTGGTGCAATTGCTAGTAACCAACCTATATCCATCATAACTCTGGATCTACTAAGCACCGACAAGGATCAAATCTCTTTTGACTCTAAAAGAGGTTTGCATCTCAAGAGATTTGATCCCTCTCGACAACACCTAGTAGATCCAGAGTTATGATGGATCTAGGTTGGTTTAATTTCCCTTTTAAAAATAGGCTATATTCCACATGAATGCCATGGGTTTATATCATGAGTTCTCATAAACTTGCAACTCAAAAACCGCTGGTAAATTGACCATGTCAAATTTACCTTACCTAACAAATAATATATTATTAATAATATAAATTTGTTTTTTATTATTTTTTTTTTAATTTTAAAATCATGTTATTTTTATTTTATTTTTACAAGTCGAGATGTTGTGAGGACAAAACATTAAGTTCGAGAGTGCCTCTAATAACCTATTTTGATTCAATCCAGTAAGATGAGAGAAACTAATCTTCTCTTACTAGTAATAGTATTGTAGATGCATATGTCTCCCTAGGGATGATAGAAACTAATTATTCTTCTACTATCACACTATTGTAGTTATAGATGTCCCAAGCCAAAGTATGGCCCTATGGTTCATGTTGAAGATCCCATGTACAGTAATGGTGATGAGCAGACCAACCAGGGAATTGGAAATATCACATGCCTCGTTGTTGTGGTTCTCATATTATCGTCCTTGCATATCTAAATAGGGAAGATGTGAGGTCCCTCGAAACTAGTGATCAAATTTGAACACATCAGAGCCCTTCAAAGGGCCTCTGGCACGTCACAGAAGTAGGGAGAAAATTTTACTAGTCAAAAAAAATTTAAAATTTGAATTTTGCCATTTTAAAAAGAAATTGGAATAATATTATAAATTTTTTTAAGAAGGGCTGTTAAGTTGTCAACTCGTCTAATTTTTTTTTTTAAATTTCATTTTTTCTGAAATCCAGACTTTGAGAATTTCAATTTCCAACTGTCAGTGCATTGTGCCTCTATCACAAATTACAATAGTTAAACTTGTAAATTTCCTTTCTCAACTGATGTTAAATCCCATTTCAGAAACAACAGTTTCCGAGTTGCTCCCATTTCAAAAACAACAGTTTCCTTTTGAATTGTATTTTCTAATTTGGGCCTAAAGCTTTCCATGCTAGCTTCAAATGAAATAAAGCTAGATTCAAATGGAATAAAGCTTTCCATGCTAGATTTTACAGAAAGTCGGTGACGATCGAGATTAGGGCCAACCAGTGCAGAACGAAGAGGAAAACATTTCGGAAACAAAAGTATTTCAATGAAACACATTAGGTTGTTCCTATGTTGAATGGATGGATGAATTAGCTCGTTTCTATGTTGAATGGATGCATAAGGTACGAGAGATCTAAACTTTCTTCATATTAATATTAACAGCAATTGGAATCTCTAATTTTTCTGGTTCAGTAATTTATTTGTTATTTGTAGGTGTTTTTGGATTAACATTTCTTTGTCAATTTGTTTTTAATTTCTTTATTCCAGCTTCGAGAGGGTAGAGCATTGGGTGCAAAGCGCCTAGTGAATAGTAACAATACTACTGTAATTTCTTGATTCCAGTGTCTAGGGCAGAGCATTGGGTGCAAAGCGCCAGTGAATAGTAAGAATACTACTACAGAGTCATACTTTTTTAAGGTACTGTATAGTGTGGTGTTTATCGATTTGATTTCTTTGTGAACAATAATTCATCTAATTATTTTCAAAATTGTTAAGGTGATTTGTTTGTTCATTCATTGTTTTCAGCGACTTTGTTGAGTGTGTAGGGTGGAGAGTTTCTTGTACAAAGATTCCGGTGAGCACTGTTTCTCTCAAGCAATATCGTTCTAAGGTACCTTCCCAACTTGTCTAGACTTTTCTCTAGACTTCTACTCCTATTCTTCATGATTTCGCTAGTGTTGGTGCAGTCTGTTCAATGAGCAATTATCTCACGAGAGAGCTGCATTTTTTTCAAATTCTGTCATTATTATTTTTATCTATTAATAATAAAAACCATTAAGGCTTGATAGCTTTCAATTTGATAATGGTAAAAATCACAGCGTCTTAATATCTTTTCATTTATAAGTCTATGTGCTCAGCAATAGCAAGGTGTGGTTATACTATGTTTTAGAGTTTTTAATTGAGATTTGGTAAAACAATTTTTGTTGGAATATGTTATTTCAATGATCCATGTTGTTATATCATGTTTTGGAATTTTTACTTAGAATTTAGCAAAATCATTTTTATTAGATTATATTTTTTATTTATTAATATATAAATAAATTATATATATATATATATATATATATATATATATATATATTCAATGAAAAATCAAACTATGATTCTAATAAATTTCTGCCAAACAAATTTGATGGAAATTATCATAAAAAACCTGACAACATAGAATAGTTACACCAGCGCTTCACAATCAATAGTTGTAAGTGTGAGATGTTACATCAGATTCGATTTTGACAATTTTACTTGTATGAAATTGGAAGAATTGAGGTATTGAATTAAACATTGTACTAAATACTGATATAGTGAAGTTATAAAAGAAACTTTGGTATGCACAGGAGAAACAATCTATCATAAACATCTTACAAGCTAGAATGAAAGTTTTCCATACAACATTGCTGGAATTGGAGGTACTGTATTGAACAGTGTACTACATACATACACACACTGATATATATATGTGTGTGTGTGTGTGGAGGTATTGAACAGTGTACCATATATATATATATATATATATATATATATATATATATATATATACACGATGTGCTCAGTGGAAAGATTCTATCATTAAGTAAAATTGTTAATCTCGCAAAGTCTCAAACAACAAATCCATAAACAATACACATTAACCTCACAAATTCTCAAACAACATATAAGAAACGACATGCTAAGCATTGGAGAATTATTACATTTGAACTTGGAACTGTTGTATAAAAGAAAAGTTCAATATATAAAAAAATGAAGCTTTTCAAACGCTGGCAATTGAAGATTTTTAGAAGATCAAAGATCATACCTTGAGTTTAGATTATTTACCATATGCAACAATTATATACTCTATTGTAAATGCAGATTAGTAGGTCTTCAAGCTATTCTTGTTGGAAGGGAAGTCTAGTGAGAGGAAACACCAATTACTACTCCAAATAGATTAGTACAAGTTCCTTCTCTAGGTGAATTAGTACAAAGACCAAGAAGTAATGATACAACAAGATAAATGTCAAACCACAAAAGCAAAGGCAGCAAGACATTACAAAATATGCATGATAGAAATTAGTTGTGGTAAGGGAATTCCTGGCCCCCAAGAGTGGAATTGTAAGTTGTTGAAATGAAACAGATAAAGAAGGGCAGAAGTGCCATTTGCATGAAGTCCAAACAACAGAGAATGCAACAAACATGTTAAAAAGGGGCCATTCTTGATGTTGTAAGGCAAGGGAGAAGAGTTTCTTTTATCAAAGAAAAAAAAATGCTCTGATGTGGTAAGCATGGTTTTCTTAACTTTATGAGTATTATCATAATGTTTAGTTTAGTTGGGTAACATTTAAGGAATAACTCTTCAACTAAGGTGCTAAGTGTGGGTGAAGGTATTTATTCCACCAAAGATACTCAGTTAATCCCAGAAACTATTGAAACCTGTTTATATGAGCAAAATGGCCCAGTTGCTCCCAGAAAATTGAAGAAATCTAGCTATCTGAGCAAAATGGCCCACAGATGGCAAACATGTCCTATTGGGGAAGTTGAATTGATGTAAAATATAACCATTCGTTAGAGCAACAAGGAGTTCCATCTCCTTAGATACTTTATTCAAATGCCACATCTATTTTACTCATCATTCGAAAACTACCAAAAGCACTCTTTCAGTCCAATGTAGCATGTTTGTCATTACAAATCCCATTAACCATAGTTTGATCATGAATCGAAAGAATTTCCTTTTACTATTTGGATAACATTGTATTTCTTACACATATTTTCTTCACTACTCGTATCAATTTTATATGGAAATTTCCCATACCACATCAAATGACTCTTGGCATAGTGGAATTTGTGCTGTGAAATCATCTTATTGAGGCTCTTCTGCCCCATGTTTTCTTCAACTGCATGTTGAGATGTAAAGTTTTTCTTTCATCTCAAACTAATTCTTTTTTGGATGTTCTTACACCAATCTCTGCGTAATATAATAGTAATTCAAAGACAAAAAACATAACATTTGGCGAACATAAATGTTATGAACACAGTTGGTTACAATGCGTATGAAGTGTACGATGAATATTAGAGTTGCAGATGTGTTGGAAGGGGTTATTTTTCTTGATAAACTAAAGAATATCTTGTAGCTTGCAACATTGTAAAGGCATTGAAAACCAATAGTATGTTGTCTTCGAACTCAATATTAGTTCCAAACTATTACCGATTCACCATGTGTTAAAAAAAAAAATTGAAGATAATTTACTGTTGTCAATTGAATTGCTTCTTTTTTTTATGCTTTTCATTATGAAAGGGCGACCTGAATTTGCACCCTTCTAAATAAAATTAAGACCTGCCCTTCAAATTTGATCACTGCTCGAAACTTGTCATGACATCAATTTTATCAATAAACTACTGGTTTAGTTGAATAGGTGAAGAATAGCTTATCTCGCAAGAACTGCTTCGCACCGTAATGGTGAAAATCTCTGTCGTGGGAGATATTTGGAGACTGTGCAAGGAAGGAAGATTGAATGAGGCACTAATCATATTGGGTGTAATGGAAAGCCAAAGCCCAGGCATATGGGTAGATTCCAGTACATATGATACTCTCTTACAAGGTTGTGTCCAGGCCAAAGCAATCTCAGCAGGCAAACTAGTCCATGCCCACATCATTCAAATTGGATTTAAGCTGGAGATTTCTTCGGAAACCAAGCTGGTAACAATGTATGCCAAGTGCGGGAGTCTGACAGATGCTCGCCGAGTTTTGGAGCAGATGCCTGATCGAGATTTAGTTTCGTGGACTACCATGATTGCAGAATATACCAGACAAGGGTGTGATCATGAGGCCTTGGATTTGTATTACGAAATGCAAAGAGCAGGCATTCAGCCGGATCAGGTGACATTTGCTAGTGTTATTCCTGCATGTTCTAAGTTGGAATGTCTTAAAAAAATTCACCAACAGATAGTTGTAGCAAATGTCCAGTCTAACTTATTTGTGGGCAGTGGCCTTGTGAACATGTATGCAAAATGCGGATCCATTGAGGATGCACGTAAAGTGTTTGACAAAATGCCTCAACGAAATGTGGTTTCATGGACTGCTATGATTGCAGGATATGTACAGAGTGGGCAGGTTGATGATGCCTTGAAGTTGTTTGAGAAAATGCCTGAACGAAATATGGTCTCCTGGACAGTGATGATTGAAGGATATGCACAGAATGGACGTATTGACATGGCCTTGAAGCTCTTTTGGAATATGCCTCGACGAGACCTGTTCTCATGGAATGTAATGCTTGCAGGTTATACACAGAATGGATATGTCGATGAGGCACTGGAGCTCTTTCAGAAAATGCCAGAACGGAATGTTATGTCCTGGACATTGATGATTTCTGGATATGTGAAGATTGGTCATGTTGATGAGGCCATTAAGCTCTTTTGGCAAATGCCAAGACGAGATTTGGTCTCATGGAATGCCATGATTGCAGGATATGCACAGAATGGGCATATTGACGAGGCCCTAAAGCTCTTTCAGGAAATGCCTAGGCGAGATCTGTTGTCTTGGACTCCATTAATTGCAGGATATGTGGATAATGGAGACTGTGATAAAGCGTTAAATTTTTTTCATCAAATGCAGCTGACAGGATTGAAAGCAAATGTGGTCACTCTCATGAGCATTATCCCAGCATGTGCTATCATGGGAGCCCTGCAAAAGGGCAAGGAGATCCATGAAGACTTAATTAGAAGTGGATTTCAGTTTGAGACATGTCTGGGGAGTGTTCTTGTAGATATGTATGCCAAGTGTGGGAGCATAGATGATGGCCAAAAAGTCTTTGACAAGATGCCTGAACAAAATGTGGTTGCATGGAATGCAATAATGTCAGGATATGCTATGCATGGCAGTGGCAAGGGCAAGAAATCCCTCCAACTCTTTCAGAAAATGCAACAATCAGGCTTGAAGCCGGACTGTGTTACCTTTGTTGCTGTTTTGTCTGCTTGTTGTCATGCAGGCCTCTTGGATGATGGGTGGCATTACTTCAATCTCATGAGTAGACATTACCACCTGACTCCTACTGTTGAACACTATTGCTGCATGGTTGATCTTCTTGGTCGTGCCGGTTGCTTGGATGAGGCTGAAGAATTTATTAAGAAAATGCAAATAAAACCTAATGCTGTTGTGTGGAGATGTTTACTTGGGGCATGTAGAATTCATAACAATATAGAGCTAGGGAAACGTGTAGCAACACACCTTTTTGAGTTGAATCCTAACATTTCTGCAGATTATGTGCTGCTGTCAAATATCTACGCAGCCGCTGGGATGTGGGATGACAAAGAAAAGGTGAGGAAAATGATGAAAGATAGGAGAGTAAACATTATGCCAGGATGTAGCTGGATTGAGGTCAACAAGGAGTTACATACCTTTCTTGCAGGATAAACATAGATTGTAGCCAAAAGCACACAGGCGTGTAGCGATTTCCTGTAAAGAGAGCTCTTGGTTCACAAACGTGGCCCTGTAGAAGCCTTTTGTAGAAGAGAACGTGGAGGATGAACTGAAGGAGCTTATTCTCTGCCTCTTTTATCCAAAAGCTGACTGTTACTTATTGCTTTCATAACATGCTGCCTGGCACATTTAATGATATCCTTGGCAACTTTAAGTGTGCCACTAATTCTATCTCCAAGATTTACACAGAAAGTTTTGGCAGAGTTGAAGAGGCTGTCCATGGAAACAATTGGAGAGAGTCCTGGTACACAAGGAATGCAAATTGTGGGCCTAGTGGAAACTTACTGCTGTATAATGTGGAAGATCTGAACTATCTTAATTCCCTGTGGCCTTGGCAAGAAGACGGATATTAATTTTAGCCTTAATAACAACTTTCCTAGCCTAATCATCGAGAGCACTAAGAAAATTCATGTATGTTGGCCTCCATTCTTCTATGTTGCCTGTCTCAAAGATTTCAAACCCTGAAATTATAGAAAGACATGCCAACAGTTTTGATTCTCCACTGAGAAAATTCTTCCGAAAAATAAGGGTTGAAATCCAAATTAACTTTTAATATTCTCTAAACTACCTGTTAGTTCAACTATGAATTCCGGGCACTTCTCTAAGCTTTTCAATTCGCTCAAAATGTCTTGTCATTTCCAAATTCTTGTGTATTCTTATTTACATCCATCAAATTAAATATGGCAACAGATCAGAGAAACACATGAATCCGTTGTTTTAACTATCTACTTTAGGAGAACCTACCAAACTACAGCTGCATCCATTGAATTGCACTTTTTTCCTATATACAACATATGTTTCTATCCAGTTCACAGTAAGCAATAACCCCTCTGTCTACATGCTACCAGTAGAAATTTTGAATTAGCAGCTGACGGTTCAGTTTGGGGTTTCTAATTTTGAGCTCCTCATTCGTTCAAGACTAGATTTAAGGAAATGTTTTTTGCCTGAGAGTTTGTTGAATATAATGAGCCATTCATTTTATAAAAGCTACTCAGGGTAGAGCAAGCCTTAGCCTAAAATGAATGCATCATTTTGATAATGTTGGTTTCTCTACTCTTCTGCCCATGAATACATGCTTTATGTATAGAGATTGCACTGTTACTGATCTTTCTGCTACAGTGTGCTTTCAATTTTGAATTACACAAGCGCTCTTTAACCTGTTGTATGTATCCTTGGTGTCTTGAAAATTTCAGCAAGAACTACTTATGGACATTTTCCAACTTATAGCGACGTAAAAAAGGAAATGTTATTGCCAAAAAAGAACTGTAGCTCTTAAGCAAACCTATTTCTTCCATCACGTGGAAAATAACCTCCCCAAACAATAGAAGCTGTCATTATTTGGAGAAGTTATTTTTGATCTTGTCAACTACCTTCAACTTGGATTGGATCATAAATGCTTCAAAAATTAAATATACTGGTGCCTTCATATTTTTGCAATCTTCCCTATTTCTGCATTTGTGGAGACCTGCAAGGGACTGTGTCTCAATAGGTACTTGTTAAGGTTACTCTATAATCGATTTTAGATACCCTGGACCAGATATAGTGCAGCAAGCATTGGTGAAGTCCTGCAGGTTTGAAGCCTTTGAGTATCTGTTCAATCACAACTAGCAAGAGCAATAACAGAAACATCCAGGAAAACCTTGATGAATATGGTGGACCTACCATTTGAAATTGATAATTCGATTCCATGTTCTAAGTCACCATGTGCTTGTCTTTGGTTTTTAATAGGAGCTATTTCAATTTTCTATCCCTCTTTTTGTTCCCTGAAGTTCTTCCTAAAAAGAAATAACAAAAAGAAAGACAAACACTCCAGTCCTTATGCAACAGGTCACTAATTTAGAAACATATTCAAACTAACATTGCCTGCATACAAACTAGTTATGTGCAACTCTACTGCATCATCCTCACCAAGTCAAAAGAATTGGTGAACTGGCTCAAACCAATCAAGTTTTTGTACCAACAAATCACTTCCGCTACAATTCATCGAATTACATTGAATCCTTTTTGGTTGCCCATGTATTGTATGAAATTGGGAGGCCTTTCTATTTGACTATAGTTAATAATATCTAGCTCGGGTGATTGTTGCTTGTGTCCACCATTGGTTCAATTTCCTCTCTTCTTTTCTAAGGAAGTTGTATTTTCTAAGCCATTTCTTTTTAGTTGTGGGGACACTTCATTAGGGGAATTTTGAGGTTTAAAATGAGCCTCCTAAGGAAATTATAAAATAATAGTGGAAATATTAAAATAAGATTAGATTACATCATCAAATTTTAAAGGGAAAAAGGGAAAAAAATAAATTCAACTCGTATTTTAAATTTATCTCCCTACTGGTTTACTCAAATTTTGAGTGAAAACACTCATCAAATGCAAAATTTGATTCCTCATCCAAAGAGTACTAATGTTGCATACTTTCGATAGACTTTGCTACAGGAAAAATGATAAATACATGGAAAACGTGATTGCCTCATCTAAGGAGTACCCATGTTGCATACTTTCGATGGACCCTACTACACGAAAAATGAGAAATACATGAAAAAACGTGATTGCAATCATGTTTTTCATGTATTTCTCATTTTTTGCGTAGCAGGGTTTATCAAAAGTATGCAACATGGGTACTCTTTGGACGATGAATTAAATTTTGCATTCAACGAGTACTCCTACTCGAAATTTGAGTAAAACCTTGGGAGATAAGTTGAAATACGAGTTGAAAAAATAGTTTTATTATTTTATTATTTTTTAATCTTTTTATTTTTTTACTCCAAAAATGGTAAATCATCCCTCATAGTTGACATCATGAATCCTATTGGTTCTTATAAAGTTTACTTTGGTTGTATATTTTTCTTAGGAAGCCAATTTTAGACCTCAAAATTCCCCTAATGTCACATGTCTTAATTTGATATGCACAAATATTGAAAATTGGATGGATATCCAACTCTTTCAATAGATTTATCACAAATGCATTTTCATCTTTTGCAATACCTTGCCTGGCCCAATCTTTTTAGTTTATTATATGTTCTCCGGGCATGGTTTTCTTCAGATATAACATCACTTTATCTCCTCATCTTCTTTGAAGATTGATACGCCTCATGTATTCTTTATTAGTTTATTGTAATAGTGTTTTACTTGTTCTTGAACATCTTGAAGGTTGAATTTGTTTTGCAAAATCTCCGGCATCCTTGGTAACATCCATTTCCATCGAGAATCCTACCAAATCTAGAACTTTGGACAAATGCTTTGTACAGTCTGAAAAGGAGATTGACCTATGGTAGCCCAATGTAAAATAGAATGGTAAGCAAACTCATTTTGGGCAAAACTAAATCTCACTCTATAGGCATTCGTCCACTATAGTCAATAAATTTGCAAGAGTTTTTGTTTACCACCTTTGTTTTCCTAGTAGTTTGTGGATGCTAGGAAAACCCATATTGAAGTTTGTCATCAAACTTCCACGACAATGCCTTTCAAACCAAGGATAATTTTAGGGGCGAATGTTCGCCCTTTGGCGAAATTAAGGGGTTTTAAATTTTTAGTGGGCGAATATTTTGTATCATAGTACATTTTTACAAATCACCTCAAATAGCCCACCTTATTTTAAGGGAGAGGGTAAAAAAGGTAAATTTAACCCTTGAAATTAGGACTTACAACCTTCCATTTGCCCATTTTCAAGAATAGGTTTTATTTAAGTGAATCCTATGGGCCAAATACCATATTTATAAAAGAGGTATGGTAAATTAATAAAAATATAAATAAATGAGAGGTATGGTAAATAAATATAACATTTTTTATATTTACTCCATAAGTCACCTTATATACATGTAAGGGTGTAAAAAAATAAAAATATAAGTAAAGTGGAGGTATGATAAATAAATAAAACGTATTTTTATACTTACTCAAAAGGTATGGTAAATAAATAAAAATATAAATAAACTAGACGTATCATAAATAAATAAAACATCTTTTTATATTTAGTCCATAACCCTCGTTCTATTTATGAAGGCTCAAGAAAGAGGTTTTATTTAAGTGAATCCTATGGGCCAAATACCATATTTGTAAAAGAGGTATGGTAAATTAATAAAAATATAAATAAACGAGAGGTATGGTAAACAAATAAAACATTTTTTTATATTTACTCCATAAGCCACCTTATATTTACGAACACTCAAAAAATGGGTTATATTTAGGTGAAACCTATGGCCAAAATACTATAGGACAAATACCATGGACTAGATTGTTATTAATACCATGCAAAAAACCATTATTAACCCTAATATTAGAATTAATAAAAATAAAAATGGCACATGGTATTGACTCATGGTATTCACCAAAATGGCACATGGTATTGACCCATGGTATTCACTTGGAATGTAGCATATTTAAATGGGGGAATTAAACCAGCATGTAGTCTATGCTAAGATTCACTAGGACTTTACAAAGTTTTATTATTTAGTGAAAGACTCGCCAAGATCTTACGAGATTTTATAATTGAGTAAAATATTCGCCATGCCTGGCGAGAGATTCGCCAAAAAATTATATATACATATTATATTATTGATAAAATCGCCTTCCATTTTTCCTATATACCATGGAGATTCGCCCATTTATTATATTTATAAATTTAGGGGGGGTTCTTAAAATTTTCCCTGTTTCAAACACAAGTTAGAAATTTTCTATCCCTTGTCAAAGGCAAACAATTTCCTTGGAGGAAAGAAATTGACCATATTGTTGTGGAGCTATAAAAGGGTCTCTTTCACCTCTAATTACCTCACATTAGTTGTCAATCTAGGAACGTTTTGTTATTTCAAATAGTGTCACAGTCTGAGGCTGTCATTTGTTAGAGTAATGCTAGTAGTACAGTGTAAGAAATACAAGAGTAAACGGATGCTTGTTTACAGTAAACTACTTCAAAAGATTAAACTACTCATTCAGAAAACTAAGCAAGCTATCAATCAAGGGTTCAGTAGTAGTAACTCATCCCTTTGTAAATTGATGGAACTAATGTAAATTAGAGAACAGATCGTGGATCTGGGAGCCAAGCAGTAAATGTCAGTGCTCACTACAGCCCTGGATCGTTCTTCACACCAAAATAACAAAGAACAGGAAATAGAACGACAAATAAGAAATAGAATAGCGAAATAAGAAATGGAACGGCAAATCTGAAATAGAACAACAAACTAAGTCTAGCAAGCAGTAATACCTTAGTCTACAAGATCAAATGCACGAATCGTGATCTACAGGAATTGAATGACAATCCTTCACTCTTAAGGACGAATTGAACAACACACAAAAATGGAACAACACTGATTAATGATAAATTATAGAACAATACTTCAAAACAGTATATGCACACGACACACCTTAATAGTAACCTGATCTCGGTAAACCAGTTATCACTCTTAGTTATAAAAGATTACGACTGCATTTCAGAATGGAACAACAATGTCTATAGATCCACAATCGCAAAGAACATAATCACTAAGATGAATTCTGTAATACCAATGAATAAGTGCACGGCAGAGAGGCTCTATAATTGAACAACAACAATATTCTGTAAAGACTGATAGTATTATATCAACACTTAGAAGAACAATGATACGTTGCAGAGTCAATGCAATAGTTCTGTCTTAGTAAAGTAAACATAACAGAGCATGTGATGTAAACTAACAAAACACATCAGATTACCGAATCACGCTGATAAGCAAACCATGCATAAACCAAACGTAATATTACAGGAGCAAGTGTCCTCCAGGGTCGGGCCCTTAGCCTCCACGGGTACATCGCTTGAAGTTATTCCAGACTCAGGGATGAAATAGTAACCAAGTTTGTATTAATGCATAAAGCGAAATTACAATAGATCGATTCTTAACGAGACTCGATGATCAAAGTTTTGATCTTAAAGGAAATTACATAAAACATAACCAACTCTAATTGAATTGAGGCTTCTGTGATCCATAACAATTATCAGAAGAAATTTCGGTGTAAATCACAATCAGAAAATCATTGCCGACGCGTTTCGAACCAACTAGTGTGGTTCATCGTCAGGACGAGTTGAAGAAAACATATCCATCTTTGCATGTTAAATAGTCTGTGCAGAGCCTCCAACGGCTAATTTTGACTTAGGGATCAAAGTCAACAAACCATTTTAATAATTTAAAGGAAGTTAGTTAATTAGGTGATCATACCTTTAAGATATACCTAAAATATATATAAAAATAATTTAATCGGTGTTTAAGTTAGTTAAAAGGTATCATTTAAAAATTATAAGTTAATTGTAACTTTAATGGGATTTAGTTATATGGAAGAAATTAAAGATAATAGTTAGTTAGACTAAATAAATAGTGGAACGAGAAAAAATAATAAAGATTAAATTAAATAAATAAAATACAGATAAATAAAATAAATAAATAAATAAAAATAATAAAATAATAATAATAATAATAAATAGATAAATAAATAAAATAAAATTAAAATTAAAATTAAAATAAATAAATAATAATAATAATAATAATAAATAAATAAATAAATAAAATTAAATTTAAATAATAATAATAATAAAATAATAATAAATAAATAAAAAATAAAAAAATAAATAAAAATAAATAATAATAATAATAATAAAAAATAAACAAATAAAAATAAAACATAAATAATATAAAATAAATAAAAATAAAACATAAATAATATAAAATAAAATGAATAAATGAGTAGATAAAAACAATATATAAATAATTATATCAGAATAAAATAAAAATAATAAAATAAAATAAATAAAAAGAATAATGATAACACTAAAAAAAAAAAACCGACACAAATTGAAAAGACGGAGAAGGACAGGAAAAAGACCATTAGAAGACCAGAGAGCAAAAAAGGATAAAAATAATGAAAGGTCGAAAGGAATGAAAAAGGGGGGGGGGGGGAAGGAAAAGAAAGACTAGGAAGAAAGGGCAGGGATCCAACAGATACTGATCTTTCAGCCGTCATCTCTATTGAGATTGTTAGGCCTTCTTTCAATCTCAACAGCTTCCCTAAATTTACGATGATGAAAATGAGCAACTTTAGCAATAACCTTGGCCTCCTCTATACACACCTGATGCTTGGTCTTTTTCACATGCTCTGCTAACGCGGAAGACTTGGTTCTCCCATGTCTTAGGTCCGCTGCATGTTCGCTGATCCTCTGATGGATGGAGTGCCTTGTTTCCCTGACATAGGGGGTCCCGCAAGAACAAGGGATCAAGTAGACACCCTTCATGTCCTTAGGGTCAACGGGATCTTTCACCGATTGGAGGGATTTACGAATGGTGTTGAGGGGCCTAAAGGTTGAGGGAATATCATACCTCCTAAGGATCCAAGTAATCTTGTCCGTGGTTCCCTGGACATAGGGAAGATGGACCCCTAGACGACTCTCCTTCAACTCTTTTTTTAATAGACGCATTTTTAGAGGCTTTAAGGAAAGCCTTCTGACCAAGGTGCCTACTATAGCCATTCTCAACAAAGACATTAAGGAGATGGGATTTCTCTTTATCAAAGCTTTCATGATCAGAAATCCTAAGGGCCCGAGTAGCGAGGGTGTTAAGAACACCCAACTTTTGAGCAGGGAAATGATGGGAATCAGCATGAAAATACTGCTCAGTATGAGTTTTCTTTCGGAACACCGAGGGGGAGAGAGCCATCCTTATTCTTAGATAAAAGAATATCCAGGAAAGGGAGGCAACCATTGACCTCTTTTTCCATGGTGAACTTAATGGCAGAGGATTGACAGTTGAGGTGATTGAAGAAGAGATCCAGTTCCTTTTGGCCATGGGAACAGATGACATTAGTGTCATCTACATACCTTTTCCATAGCTTGGGAAGGAGACGAGCTGAGGCTAAAGCTTTGGCTTCGAAATATTCCATAAAAGTATTCACAACAATAGGGGAAAGGGGGGAGCCCATGGCAACACCGCAGGTCTGTTCAAAGAACTCACCCTCGAAACAGAAGAAAGTGGAAGTGAGACAGATCTCAACTAGATACGCGGTATCAGGATCTGTTAGACGATAGATCACCTCTAAGGCCTCCTTTATAGGGATGCAAGTATAAAGGGAGACCACATCAAAGCTGACGAGAATGTCCTCAGAATCTAGCTAAATGTCCTTATGCTCTTTAATGAAGGATGCACAATCTTTCACGAAGGACTCCGTATAGCCAACCAGGGGTTTAAGCTTAAGGGCACGGAACTTAGCTGGATTCTGAGGACATTCTCGTCAGCTTTGATGTGGTCTCCCTTTATACTTGCATCCCTATAAAGGAGGCCTTAGAGGTAATCTATCGTCTAACAGATCCTGATACCGCGTATGTAGTTGAGATCTGTCTCACTTCCACTTTCTTCTGTTTCGCGGGTGAGTTCTTTGAACAGACCTGTGGTGTTGCCATGGGCTCCCCCCTTTCCCCTATTGTTGCGAATCTTTTTATGGAAGATTTCGAAGCCAAAGCTTTAGTCTCGGCTTGTCTCCTTCCCAAGCTATGGAAAAGGTATGTAGATGACACTAATGTCATCTGGTCCCATGGCCAAAAGGAATTGGATCTCTTCTTCAATCACCTCAACTGTCAGTCCTCTGCCATTAAGTTCACCATGGAAAAAGAGGTCAATGGTTGCCTCCCTTTCTTGGATATTCTTTTATCTAAGAATAAGGATGGCTCTCTCTCCCACTCGGTGTTCCAAAAGAAAACTCATACTGAGCAGTATCTTCATGCCGATTCCCATCATTTCCCTGCTCAAAAGTTGGGTGTTCTTAACACCCTCACTACTCGGGCCCTTAGGATTTCTGATCATGAGAGCTTTGATAAAGAGAAATCCCATCTCCTTAATGTCTTTGTTGAGAATGGCTATAGTAGGCGCCTTGGTCAGAAGGCTTTCCTTAAAGCCTCTAAAAATGCGTCTATTAAAAAAGAGCTGAAGGAGCGCCGTCTAGGGGTCCATCTTCCCTATGTCCAGGGAACCACGGACAAGATTGCTCGGATCCTTAGGAGGTATGATATTCCCTCAACCTTTAGGCCCCTCAACACCATTCGTAAATCCCTCCGATCGGTGAAAGATCCCGTTGACCCTAAGGACATGAAGGGTGTCTACTTGATCCCTTGTTCTTGCGGGACCCCCTATATCGGGGAAACAGGGCGCTCCATCCATCAGAGGATCAGCGAACATGCAGCGGACCTAAGACATGGGAGAATCAAGTCTTCCGCGTTAGCAGAGCATGCGGAAAATACCAAGCATCAGGTGTGTATAGAGGAGGCTAAGGTTATTGCCAAAGTTGCTCATTTTCATCATCGTAAATTCAGGGAGGCTATTGAGATTGAAAGAAGGCCTAACAATCTCAATAGAGATGACGGCTGGAAGATCAGTAGCTGTTGGATCCCTGCCCTTTCTTCCTAGTCTTTCTTTTCCTCCCCCCCCCTTTCATTCCTTTCGACCTTTCATTATTTTTATCCTTTTTTGCTCTCTGGTCTTCTAATGGTCTTTTTCCTGTCCTTCTCCGTCTTTTCAATTTGTGTCGGTTTTTTTTTTTGTAGTGTTATCATTATTCTTTTTATTTTTATTTATTTATTTATTTTATTTTATTATTTTTATTTTATTCTGATATAATTATTTATATATTGTTTTTATCTACTCATTTATTCATTTTATTTTATATTGTTTATGTTTTATGTTTTATTTGTTTATTTATTCTTATTTATTTTTATTATTATTATTATTATTATTATTATTATTTTTTAATTTAATTTAATTAATTAATTATTATTATTATTATTATTATTTATTTCTTTTTTAATTTAATTTAATTTATTTATCTATTTATTATTATTATTTTTATTTATTTTATTTATCTGTATTTTATTTATTTAATTTAATTTTTATTATTTTTTCTCGTTCCACTATTTATTTAGTCTAACTAACTATTATCTTTAATTTCTTCCATATAACTAAATCCCATTAAAGTTACAATTAACTTATAATTTTTAAATGATACCTTTTAACTAACTTAAACACAGATTAAATTATTTTTATATATATTTTAGGTATATCTTAAAGGTATGGTCACCGAATTAACTAACTTTCTTTAAATTATTAAAATGGTTTGTTGACTTTGATCCCTAAGTCAAAATTAGCCATTGGAGGCTCTGCACAGACTATTTAACATGCAAAGCTGGATCTGTTTTCTTCAACTTGTCCTGACGATGAACCACACTGGTTGGTTCGAAACGCGTCGGCAATGATTTTCTGATTGTGATTTACGTCGAAATTTTTTCTGATAATAACCAACTCTCTCGAGCTAACAGTGCTGCCCCTTTTATAAGGGTGAAGGTGGAGATATCTAAGTGCAGAAATAGATAAAACAACGATCCCTCAGGATCAAGGATCCTGAGGGATTCGCCGAACCGTTAGTCCTCAGTCATCTCTTTCCTTTCCTACGCCGAGCCGATATCTCCACTTCCTTTCCAAGGCTGATTCGCTTTGATTTGCTTTGCCTTGTTTGCATACGGTCTCCCGTCAAAGGGACATGAGTTAACCCGTCCTTGTCCTTTCCTTTGGAATGGAAAATTCTCGTTTTTCCTCCTTCCTGCATAAGGAAATGACAATTGTCAGTGTTTTCGTCTTGCATATTAGTCTCACATGTTTTATTACAATCCCTTATCGTTTTCTGAGTTCATGATGCAAAAAGGTTTGTAAGTTCTAAATGAAAAGATGCTGAAATAATTACCAAAAACATACCTTCTTTAGTACTCCACACACCCCCCTGCTTACCCTTTTTCATGCCCTCATGAAAACATTGTAGTTGACGTGTAAGTTAGTGAGTGAGTAGGCTGGAGATGGAATCTCATGTGAAGGCCTACAGTCATGATGCATAACTAGGTGTTCAAAGAAATGGCCTGTCTGACCCTCAGGCATCTCATATAGGGCTTGGTACCCAGGTGCAGGGTGCCAAATAATTGGACTCCGGAACCTATATCCTAACTAGGATGGCCCTGCCCTCAAAATGACTTCGCCATAGAGGTGCAAGCGGTCGGCGGCTAATTTAGAATTTTCATACTTAAATGGTTCCCTGAGCTGGATATTTGGATTTGAGATTTGATACCGAAATTTAGCCGCATCAATGGCAGGGTCTTTGATAGAGAAAAAGTATTCTAATCCCTGTCGAATGATTGTCTCATGCATGGGTCCTAATGCTTCAATTACACCCGGAGTCTTCATGAGGTTTCTACATTTTCTCCACAACTGTACTGGATCCCTAGGCTCAGCTCTTATCCACAAATCTAATCCGTTTTCTTGCCTTTAGAAAGTGTTATAGGCTTTAAGCCATTTAATTTGATTAACCCCAAATGAAATAAATGCCTGTAATTAGATATCCCCAACAAAAAGGCCAGGGTTCAGCTCGGTCTCCTGGTCTAATACAAGGTTATGTAAGTAAAACTCACACAGTGGTCTCTGAACTTTTACCCCGTAGTGTTTACAACAGTTTATAAAATCATCGAGGGTATTAATTTGTATGGGAGCACCTGCTTTAACAACCTTTATTTTCAATTGCAAATATCGTTCCATTAAAAACAAGGCATAATTCTTAGCAGGGGCTCTACATGCTAGGACGTCATTGTATAAGAAACATAAGGTATCCATCTGCTTGATAACTATATCTAATCTACGAGTTACCTTGGCGACTTTTTCTTCTTCCCTTTGCCACCCTTCAAAGGCCTGGCTTTCGGATAGATTGACATTCCTAAGCTGCTGCTGTAGCTCTTCATACTTTTCTCGAGGGACCGTTTGCTCTCTAAGCTGTTCTGCTGCTTGCTGAGCTTGCTTCAAACCCTTTCGTAGGGTTACCGTTTTTGGATCTCTTTTCCATGCGGCAGTGGAGTCCGGGAGTTTTACCTGAATTTTCCTATTGTGTTGTTTTGAGTTCATGACTCTGATCACTCCCGAAGGTGGTGTCTCCGTCTAAATTTCCTTATCACGGGTCAACATCTCATCCATTTCTATCTTAATGTGGATATCAGTCCATTGCTGTTCCTTCTCAATTGGAACAACAATTTGGTTTTCGACAGGGTTTTGAATAGCAGGATGGACTCTGCTCCTCCGCCCCTTTGTCTTGAGAGGTTTTGCTGGAGTGGTTACATTTTTCCTTCCCGAAGTTCTTTTTACCCTTTGCCTTGCTTTTAGAATCCTAATCTGCTGGTGGAGCTGGACTATTATATTCAGTAATCTCTGTTGTTCCTTTCGCAATTCTTTAATTTCTAGAATTTCCTTAGAAGGAACAACAGGGTGTTCACTACGGCCTGGTCTGTGACTAACTTCTTGATTTTGTTCCTGGGGTGCTTCTTTGTTGTTCTGTTCGGACTGCTCCGGGGCAAGAACCCTAGCTGGTTCTGTTATTTCTTGGGTGACCTCCTTTTTTGCCCCCCCCACCTCTGGAGTTTCTTCTGGTATCGTCTGGCTAGGAACGGGTTGTCCCTATTCTGCATCTTCTGTCATGTTTTCATCATGAACGGGTAGATTCTCTTTTTCTGCCTCCTTTGCATGTAATTCTTCAGGTGCATTCTCCTCCTGAGGTTTCTCTTCGGCATGGAGGTCTGATGGACTGGAAGGTTGGCCATATTCGCCCATATTGGCCAAAACTTTGGCCAATTCATCTTCCCCCAATGGGTTCTGCAATGGGCTACCTTCCTGCTGTTACGTTTCCTCCTCCTGCTCAGATTTCTCAGCTTCTTCTTCTTTTTCTCCTTCCTCTTCTTCAGATTGCTCGGCTTCTTCTTCTTTTCTCACACTCCTTTCTCATCGTCTTCCTCTTCTGTTCGTGGGGGTTGCTCATCTTCTATTTCTACTGGCTGGCTGGTGTTTCCTTGGGGCTTCTCCAGCCTCCCTCATAGCCGTGCTAGCCGGACCGATTTCCTGCGTTTTTCTGGGCGCTCGGGTGTACTGGTGGCATGTTTACGTTTTGGGGATGGTGCGGTCAATCTTCCTTCTATTATGGCAATTAGCTCTTCCCAGCTGCTCTGCTGCTAGGTAAGGCTATGGCTGACTATTAACCGTATCAACCCATGATGACTAACAACTGATTCTACATGCTGTGCCTTTTTTATGCTCCGTGCAACATCATGCAGTAATGAATTCAAGAATGCAGGTAAATTTACAGAGCATTTTTGCTTTAGTACAGCTAAGAGTTTGAGATGTCGTGGTCTTACCACGTCTTTTTTGCCTTCACAGGTGATGTAGATTTGAATGGTATTTGCCAATTCCGCCCACGTTTCTCCTAATGCTGCTAGCAGAACCACCTTTCCTCTAATTGTCAAGCTCTGGCCTTCGTCTTGGAAGGTTTCTATAATCTTCTGCAATCTCTCCTTCTTTAGCGTCCATACAGGCCCAGTGGTTGGCAGTCCCGAGACCTCTGCGATTATGTCATCGGTGATTGCTATGCGTCTCCCCCTCACTGTGGAATGATCCTCTTGCAAATTCTACAAGAATTCAATTGCCACAGTCTCATTAGACTCCTACAAGCGGTTGAAATAAGTTAGCCACCCGACTCTTTCCAAGATTTCCTGTGCGGCATCAGAGACTGTTAACACTAACGGTTCTCTCCGAATCGATATCCCTCCCATGTTTATGGTTTTGCTGTGAAATATCAGAATTTTGACAAAGGAACGACAACTATTCATGCTGTTAGAAACACATAGAGGTTGACGGACGCGAGAATCGCTGAAAATCTAATGCTGCAGGATATACAGTGAAAATGGCTTAGGAACAACAAGTCATGCAAAGAATAAAAAAATAGTATACCGTTGAGTTGTGCTATTCTCAAGTACGCAGTTTCCTGAATAGCGGTCTGACACATCATCCAAGGAATGATGAGGTTAACCTCCCCCCCCACAATGTGATAGGCCATCCCAGCCGTCAAATAAAGGAGCAGCGTGCCGGTCTGTTCTGAAGCAGAGTCATAAAGGAACAACGTATGGCAATATGCCATGTTTACACAGATAGCAGATAACCGAAATCGAGGCGTCAAGTTGGATCGCTTAATACGTAAGAGACTGCTGTGATATGATGCGAGGCCGGGAGGATAGGACATCTACGCACATTTTGAGTCTCATGCGGTCATTGTCAACTGCTCTGCCATGATTGGTGATAATAGATTTACATGTGTTGTATGGTTCGGAAAATAATATGCATTCGTCTTATGTTATTGACTACTAAGGCATAAGAAATAGAAGGGTGGTAATAACTACCTATTGGTGTAAATAATGTGACTTCAATACCATTAACAGTGCTCTGCTGCCGACAGGTGTCCATAACCTTGGTAGAGTTGTTTATTTCACCCATGGAACCATGATCCTTTGTGTATGCTTAGGAAGTGCTGTGTGATGTCAAAATGTAGGCCATTATGCTGGCTTGGTGACCAGTTAGCCATAATGCCATTCACGAGGAAGGAGCGAAAGGTGGGCAGGCTGGCTCGTGATGAGACCTCCTGTTCCAAGGGTTCTTTATTTGATATATCTTTTGGACCATATCCCTGGTGTGGTGGCCATAGTGGGAATGCCACTTCGCTTTCTCCCTCATGATCATGGTAGGCTGGCTCTTGGTGAGACCCCATATCTTGCATTTGACAACTTTATATAAACAAGTCAGTTTTCTATTTTTTCTCTTCTTTTTTCTTTTTCATAAAGTACTATCCCATTTATACAGAAAGGGTGGTTCAACACTCCTTAAGAGTGGGAATGGTGGAAGAAGTCTGAACATCTCAATAGGAAAATATAAACCCTTGCTCTTATTCCTGAATAATAGTCAAAGAGGATTTAAAAAGAACCAACATGATAAATATAACCAATCAGAGCAGAGTTAGTGAAGCAATGACAACAAAAGATAATGGGTAAGTGTGTCATTCCCTTTGTTCTTTTACCAATTCAGAGCAATCTCTTATAAAAATAATGATTTTATAATTCCCCTGATTTCATTATGTTGTGATTTTGTATCCATTGCATAAGTGCATAGCTGTATTCCAAAATACTTGAAAGAACAGGAACAGTAAGCATCCTCAATTTAAAACAACAAGGGGAACAAGCATAAGTAAAAGGAATACGAGGATGTTGCTGCTTCAAAGAGGAAGAGCAAAAGAATACAAGTGGTGTTCCTTTTAGAAAAAGGAACAACAAAACACACAAATGCCGTTCCTTTGGAAAAGGAACAACAAAAATCGAAAATGTTGTTCCTTTGGAAAAGGAACAGCAAGACACGCAAGTGCCGTTCCTTTGGAAAATGAACAGCAAAAATCAGAACCACTGTTCCTTTGGAAAATTAACAGCAAAACACACAAATGTCGTTCCTTTGGAAAAGGAATAGAAAAAATCGAAAATGTTGTTCCTTTGGAAAAGCAACAACAAGACACGCAAGTGCCGTCCTTTTGGAAAAGGAATAGCAAAAATCAGAACCGCTGTTCCTTTGGAAAAGGAACAACAAAACACACAAATGCCGTTCCTTTGTAAAAGGAACAACAAAAATCGAAAATGTTGTTCCTTTGGAAAAGGAACATCAAGACACGCAAGTGCCATCCCTTTAAAAAAGGAACAACAAAAAGCAAAAGTGTTGTTCTTTTGGAAAATGAACAACAAAAATCGAAAATGTTGTTCCTTTGGAAAATGAACAACAGAAAGCAAAAATAAAGAAAAAGAACAAGTTTAAAGCAAAATGACGGTTGATCCGACAGGTGCTGTTCTTTTGAAAAAGGAACAACAAGACGAAAAAGGCTGTCCCTTTGAGAAAAGGAACAACAAAATTAATAACATTGCTGCTGGTTAAAAAAGTAATGACAAAGCATTTGATTCAAAAATATGTACAAAAACAAAAGAAATTACGTACAAAACTGTGAAAAGAGATAAATTACTTAATGAATCTCAGGTGAGGAAGACTTCTCTCCCTCCCCCAAAATTTCCATATCAGAGTCTTGGCGTAGCTGCTAGCAGAAGGATTCTTGAGTGAGTGGTTTGCGATAAAGGCGAAATCGGTGGCCATTTTCCTTGAAGGCATATCCAGAACCGACAATAGTGATTAGAGTAAGAGTACCATTGTCATGTACCTTCTGGATTTCGTATGGTCCAAACCAATGACTCTGTAGTTTCCCGGGAAAGTCCTGAAACTTGGAATCGTACAAAAGTGCCTAGTCTCCTTCGCGGAAGACTTTATTTTTAATGAGAGCATCATGCCATTTAGCTCGCTGCTGTTGGATAAGTGCAGTATTTCGGAGTGCAGAGAACCTGATTTCATCGAGCTCATTGATCTGCTGCAATCGATTAATCTGTGGCTCCGTTAAATCTAAGCTAACTTCCTGTGCTGTTCGCAGTGTTTGGATTTCGAATTCTATGGAAAAAATGGGTTGCTTGCCAAACACTAATTGATAAGGTGAGTAACCAGTGGTACTTCTCCATGTTGTTCTGTAAGCCACAGTGCCTCTGGTAGTCTGGCAGCCCAATCACGTCTATGTGACGCGATTGTTTTTGTTAGGATTGCTTCTATTATTTTATTGCTGCTTTCTACTTGACCATTTGCCTGTGGGTGGTATGGTGTAGTGATTTTGTGCTGGACATGATAGTTTTTGAGTGTTGTAGCTATTTTGTTCCCAGCAAAATGTGGTCCACCATCTGTAATTATGTCTCTTGGAAGGCCATAATGCACAAATATATGGAATAAGAACTGTATGATATAATCTCCTGTAGCTCTTGGCAACGCCTTTGCCTCAACCCATTTGGTGACATATTCTGTTGCCACCAAGATATATGTTTTCTGATTTGAGGGTGGGTTAATTGGTCCGACAAAATCAAGGGCCCATCGTTCGAATGGTTTAATGAATAACTGTGGGTTCAAGGGCATCTCATCGGACTGACCAGGGTGTCCTACTCTCTGGAACCTGTCACAAGCTTGGATGAATTTATTTGCATCTTTGAAAATTGTAGGCCAATAATACCCTGTTTACAGGAGCTTATGTCCAGTTCTGCGATTGACGAAATGTTCGCCACATGGTCCATCATGGCAGGCTTTTAAAATGTCAAAGATTTCATCCTCTCGAACGCATCTTTTGATATGCATGTCTGCCCCTGTGTGGAACAGGTAGCCTCCAACCCACGAGAATCGAGCACTCTTTTGAACAATCTGTTTCCACTCATTAGGGGTTAGATGTTTCGGTAGTTTACCTACTGCTAGGTAATTGGCAACATCAACATACCAGGGTGTTTGAACAGCGACAACAAATGGATGCTCGTCCGGGAATTGATATTCAACTGCTGCTACATCGATTGGCTTGGGCATTCTTGAGAGAAAATCGGCTATAGGATTTTCTTTTTCAGGTCGATCATTGATTGTAATATCAAATTCCTGCAATAAAATCAGCCATCTAGTTATTCTGCCATTTGTGATATGCTTGTTTGCTAAATATTTGATGGCAGAATGATTTGTATACAAGATAATAGGGTATCCAGTAATGTAATGTCTAAATTTATTGACAACATGTATTACAACTAAAAATTCTTTCTCAGTAACAGTGTAATTTAATTCAGCAAGGGATAAATTTTTGCTAATATAATAAATTTCATATAGTTGTTTATCCTCTTCCTGCCCAAGGATTGCTCCAATGGCTGTATCTGAGGCATCAGATGATATCTAAAATGGCAAATCCAAATTTGGTACTCGAAGGACTGGGGCTGTGGACACAAGCTTCTTTAGATCCTGGAAAGAACGTTCACATTTTTCTGTCCAAAGAAAATCAATGTTACCAGTTAGTGCATACAGAGGTGCAACAATATGCGAAAAATGTTCTATAAACCTCCTATAATAACCAGAAAATCCAAGAAAACTGCGTACCTCCGTTTGAGTGGTAGGAGTGGGAATAAGCAAAATTATTTGGATTTTGGCTGGGTCTACCTGAATGCCAGCTGCTGAAATATAGTGTCTGAGAATAAGTCCTTCAGTCATCATCATATAACATTTTTCATAGCTTAAACAAAGCCTGGTAGCAATGCAACATTGTAGGACTTTTTCCAGTGTATCCAATGCTGGATCGAAATTATCTCCATACGGTGTAAATTCATCCATGTATACTTCAAGTCCTTCATTTATTAAGTCTGCAAAAATGCTGAGGATAGCCCTTTAGAATGTGGCAGGAGCATTGCATAAGCCAAAAGGTAGAATTCTATAGGTAAATGTTCCCCAAGGACAAGTAAAAGTGGTTTTGTCTTGGTCTTCAGGGGCAATCTGGATCTGTTGTATCCACTGAAGCTATCCAGGAAAGAAAAGAATTTCTTTCCTGCCAAAGTGTCTAATACTTGGTCGATGAATGGGAGAGGGAAGTGGTCTTTTTGTGTTGCTTTATTTAGTTCTCTGTAGTCCACACAAATTCTCCATTTCCCATTCTTTTTTGGTACCACCACAAGTGGAGAAACCCATTTACTATCGGAGATAGGATAGATGAAGTTGACATCTAAAAGTTTTTGAAGTTCAGCGTTTACCACATCTTTTAGATGAGGATTAAGTCTCCTCTGGGGCTGGCAAACAGTTCTCGCATATTTTTTTATGTAAATGTGGTGGGTACATAATTGAGGGTCGATTCCTTTCATATAAGGATAGTCCCATGCAAATGCTTCTTTATATTTCCTCAACAGATGGATGAGCTTCGTTTCTTGTTCGGAGGTGAGGTTGACATTAATGTTTAAGGTTTTTCTCGGTTCGATTTCCACAATTTTACTATTTGCAACAGAGGTAATAGGTATTGTTTGATCCTGTGTACCTTTAAGAGGATCTTCTTCTAATTCGTTGTCGAATGCTGCCTCTATCATGTGACACTGTGTGCGGGATCTGGATTCAGTTTGACTAATAAATTTATTAATGGCATCGTCCTCTGTCTGATCTTTAAAATCAAGTGCCTCTTGTATAGTTAATGGAGATCTAATGTTGTCAGTAAGGTATGATACAGGGTGCTTATTAGTTTTGATCATTATGACACTTGGCTGTGCTGGAGGATATAAGGCTAATTTCTTGATATTCGCTCCCCTTGTTATGGTCATATTGCCTTGTCGGCAGCCAATATAGGCATTGGCGGTTGCAAGCCAAGGTCTACCTAAAATCAATGGGTGTCCATCAAGTCGGCTTTTGGGATTTATTACCAGAAAATCAGTCAGATATTCCCAGGAATCAACAGATACCATGACATCATGTAGCGTGCCCTCTGGCCTAACCACAGATCGGTTAGCCAGCTCTAACAAGGTAGAGGTGGGTTCTACAGATGAAATGCCTAACTTTTGGCAAGTAGTAGTTGTTAAGATGTTGATTGCAGCTCCTAGATCAACTAAGGCATTAGGGAAGGTTTGACCATAAATTTGTATGGTGACTATTGGATTTCTTGGGTCTTCGTATTTAATGGGCGTTTCTTTCCCTGATAATAAGTTAGATAGAGTGCCAACTACTTGGACTTTTGGATTGTTTGCTGCATTCCTCCTTGGTTTCTTTACACAATTCTTTGATAGTCTTTGCATATATCGGAATGTCTTGAATGGCTTGGAGGAACAGGATTTTTATGTACAAATTTTGTAATTCTCCCATAATGTCAAAATCAGGATATTGTGTAGGTCGAGGTATGATTAATCATTCTGGGAATGGGGGAGAGGATGTGGTTGTTTGGTTCTAAGTTTGTTGTTTGTTCACATCCTCTTCTTGTGACAGATGTTCTCTGGGTAACTGATTTTCAACATGGGTTGTCCTTTCTCCCTCAGTTTCAATAATACGCCTAGATCTTAATTGAAGATCATTACACTCCCTCAGATCAACGCCTATTTCTGATGTTTCTATTATTTGGACAGATTGGACCGGTCTGTTATATGGATTAGGGTTGGGTTGGGCTGGGAGTTGCAGTCTCAGATTACACTAGGGATTTTGTTGTAGGGCTGGCAGTGTAGGTTGAGGGAGCGACATGGTTCCTACTGGTTGATGCATCAGTCTTTGCCAGTTTGTCTGCTAGGCTGAACTTTGTGAAGTAGGCGGAGTCCATTGTGGTGGGTATGCGTTACTTTGCCGCTATGGTGGAGTATAGGGAAAATTCGGCCAACCAGATGGGCTTGCCTGATTCAGCGACGGGGTTGATGAAGGAAACGACTGAGGTGACCAATTTGGGGGGCGGGGTTGGGATTGACTTTGCCACATATTATATTGTTGAGCATTATACTGCGGAGACTAAAAAGAAGAGGTTGGGTCGGAAAACATACCAAATTGTCGCGGCTGCTACTGCCGGCGCTGGTTGAGCAAATATACTGATTCTGGCTCTTCTTCTGCTTCTTTATATACTACTTTTTATCCGGGAAGTGAGGGACAACTTTCCGTAAGGTGATCTTTTGTGTAGATGGCACATATTCGGACTGCATCTAGTGGACACTTCTTATGGCTATGTTTCTTCTTGCATCGGGGACAGAAGATTGCCAAATTCTGTTCTGCCTCCATTTGCTTCTGCTTGGCCTACATAACATCAAGTTGTGTAGTTGGCGTCCCTAGTATATCAGTTTTAAAATTTTCTAATAGATTTTCAATTTCTGCACGCGTTACTCCTTCTGTCGAAATTTTATTATCTCTTACAAACCGATCATGTTCTGCTGGTTTCAATCTTGTGCTGCCTCTCGAACTCCTGATACATAAGTCAATAATGTCAACAAAATTTTCCTAATAAATATCTCCTTTTCCCATAATATTTAATGTTTCGATCCATTGTTCCTTCATGCCCCTAATTAATGCTGCTTTTAACACATTATCAGGTAAAGGTAGTGATGCATAAGGAGATATTTGAAGATTATACTGAAAAGGTTCCACATACTCCTCTAATGTTTCATTTGGTCTAGCTACCATCTGGAATATTTCATCCTTCAGTTCTCTAGACCTGCAATAATCCTGATATTTATTTAGGAAAGATTCTTTCATTTGATCCAATTATTTATAACCCCGCCACCTAATCCCATAAACCATCTTAAGGCGGCCCCTTTTAATGTAGAGGGAAATAATTTTAGTTTCTAGGGGTCGGTGGTGTAATCATATCCCCTACACAACACATTGAACTCGAATAGAAATGCATCCGAATCTTCTGATGTAAGACCGTGGAATGTAGGGATATGTTGAAGAGGGATTGCTTTCATGGGCGCATTTGCTGCAGTATCGACTATGGGGTATTGCAATGTAGAGGTTTGGGTGTTTGGCTGGTTTTGAGCCATTTGGTCGACTATATGCCATTAACCTTCTGGGATATCTAGGAGGGTATTCCTAGGTTGAGAAGGAATGGCTTTAATAGGACTAGTTTTAATAACACTTCCTCTGTCTGGGATAATGAGAGTGCTTAATGTCTGAGGAGATTTAGTTTCTTCAACAATGATTTTTGCAGCACTTCCCTTGTCTGGGCTGTTTAATGGCTGAGTTGTCCCAAGAGGAGACCTTGGTTCCTCAGTTTCCCCTGTTTCTTCTCCTCCTTCACAAAGATTGCTGAATTCCCTTCTTGTAATAGTTATGGAGTAGAATTTTCAATTTCTTGAAAGTCCTGCTCTTCAGTTTGACTATGCACCTCAGCAAAGGCTATAGATGGTGATCCTGTGGCCTGAAGGGAACTAGTAGGCTGTCTAGAAATAACTTTTCTGGGTCCTACTAAGGGCCGAGATTCTGCTTTCTTGATGATTTCGTCTATGAAGGTTGATCGGCCAAGGGTCACCGGCCCCTTAGATTTTTCTGGCTTGGGTAGAGGTTTGGAATTCTTTTCTGGCTTTTTCTGCTTAGTCATGCACACCAGTCAACTACTGGATTCTACCCAAACAAAACAGTAGCAAATCTGTAGGAAAGCGGGCAGGGGAGCAGAGCTGTTACATGCTCCACACGTAGGTTCTTACCTTTCGTTTTCAAAACCCAATTCTTCCTTAACAGGTTCGTACACTACTATGAAAAAAATAACAAATGGCTACACTCTTTCCCCGGTAACGGCGCCAAAATGTGGAGCTATAAAAAGGGTCTCTTTCAACTCTAATTACCTCACATTAGTTCTCAATCCAGGAATGTTTTGTTATTTCAAAGAGTGTCTCAGTCTGAGGCTGTCATTTTTCAGAGTAATGCTAGTAGTACAATGTTCAGAAATAAAAGAGTAAACAGATGCTTGTTTACAGAAACTACTTCAAAAGATTAAACTACTTATTCAGAAAACTAAGCAAGCTATCAGTGAAGGGTTTAGTAGCAGTAACTCATCCCTTTCTAAACTGATGGAACTAAGGTAAATTAGAGAACAGATCGTGGATCTGGGAGCCAGGCAGTAAATGTCAGTGCTCACTACAGCTCTAGATCATTCTTCACACAAAAATAACAAAGAACAGGAAATAGAATGGCAAATAAGAAATGGAATAGCAAAATAAGAAATGGAACGGCAAATCTGAAATAGAACAACAAACTAAGTCTAGCAAGCAGTAACACCTTAGTCTACAAGATCAAATGCACGAATCGTGATCTACAGGAATTGAATGGCAATCCTTCACTCTTAAGGACGAATTGAACAACACACCAAAATGGAACAACACTGATTAATGATAAATTATAGAACAGTACTTCAAAACAGTATATGCACATGGCACACCTTAATAGTAACCTGATCTCGGTAAACCAATTATCACTCTTAGTTATAAAAGATTACGACTGCATTTCAGAATGGAACAACAATGTCTATAGATCCACAATCGCAAAGAACATAATCACTAAGATGAATTCCGTAATACCAATGAATAAATGCATGACACAGAGGCTTTGTAATTGAACAACAACAATATTCTGTAAAGACTGACAATATTATATCAACACTTAGAAGAACAGTGATACATTGCAGAGTCAATGCAATAGTTCTGTCTTAATAAAGTAAACATAACAGAGCATGTGATGTAAACTAACAAAACACATCAGATTACCGAATCACACTGATAAGCAAACCACGCATAAACCAAACGTAATAATACAGGAGCAAGTGTCCTTAAGGGCCAGGCCCTTAGCCTCCAGGGGTACACCGCTTGAAGTTATTCCAGACTCAAGGATGAAATAGTAACCAAGTTTGTATTAATGCATAAAGTGAAATTACAATAGATCGATTCTTAACGAGACTCGATGATCAAAGTTTTGATCTTAAAGGAAATTACATAAAACATAACCAACTCTCTCGAGCTAACAATGCTACCCCTTTTATAAGGGTGAAGGCGAAGATATCTAAGTGCAGAAATAGATAAAACAGCGATGATTCGCCGAACCGTTAGTCCTCAGTCATCTCTTTCATTTCCTGCGCTGAGCCGATATCTCCACTTCCTTTCCAGGGCTGATTCGCTTTAATTTTCTTTGTCTTGTTTGCATACGGTCTCCCGTCAAAGGGAAAGCGGTTAACCCATCCTTGTCCTTTCCTTTGGAACGACAAATTCTCGTTTTTCCTCCTTCCTGCATAAGGAAATGACAATTGTCAGTGTTTTCGTCTTGCATATTAATCTCACATGTTTTATTACAATTCCTTATCATTTTCTGAGTTCATGATGCAAAAAGGTTTGTAAGTTCTAATGAAAAGATGCTGAAATAATTACCAAAAACATACCTTCTTTAGTACTCCACAATTGTTTTTGTCATTACTTAGTAGTGTTGCAATGTTGCACATATGCAATAATTATAATATCGCCAAATTGTCCCTTCTCGATATTATCGCCTTCACTTATTGAGATAATTTCCGTATTTTGAATTTATCGCAATAATTACTGAAATTATTGCGAGACAATGCAAATCATTGCCTTGTTGCTCATTTCGACATATTAAAGCCTTTGGGTTGGGTTTTTCGGGATCAATTTAGGTTTTGATGTTGTTGAGATTGAGCTCTAAGGGGCGAAGTCGCCTTGTGACCATCTTTCAACCAGCAAAGAAAGGGGAAATCCATAGTTTATTTGCCATTAGCTAAGCATTTGTGGAGTGGAGATCTACTTTAATATACCATTTCCATATTTCCAAGTATATAAAAAAAATTGCCTTTCTTTTCTTTGTTTTTCAAGATCTAGTATAGGGTATGCAATGTTCATTAGATATACCTCTTTTTTCCCTCTTTGAATGGAGGATTTAATACTTATGTAGCTAGGGTATTTTAATTGGAGCATTTTTTATGTTTTTTCAATTTTGTGGATTTGTATTCTATTTCGAAGTTCCCATCCTTTTCTTGTCCCATAGGTTTACAAATTGAATCAGTGCTCTAGACTCTAAAGTCTACACATTTCAAAAATCAAATGCTAAAGCCATTGGATCCAATGTAGGAGTATTGTTTACCCCATGAATGTCATAATAGAATGAGGTTGAATTGCAAGTTATGTGGTATGGACATGTTTAGTGGAATTAGCCATACGAAATACCACCTTTCCATAATAACAAGGAATGAAGTGGATCCTTGCCTAGCATCCACCCCAAAAATTATCCATATTGAAAACCAATCCACTTTTCAAATGCATAAGAAGAGAGATCAAAAGGAAGAAGCGAGGCTTGAGCTCACAAATAGATATACAAGCTTCTCATGAGTGGTGGGGAAAGCGAATCCTCAAGATCACATTTTGCAATGTCTGGCCCCTCAGCGTCCTCACCTTTCTTTGTGTTGAGATTTGTGCATAAGGGAAAACTTCTATTTAGTCAATGGCGGAATAGAAGGAGAATGAAGAACCTGACAAAATAGCGGAGAAATGCTTTATACGGGGTAAAATACCATTTAATCTACCATTCCATGTTTGAAGTTGTTGCCACTATTGGCCCATGCTATGAGGGCCCTTATAATGACTTGAGAGGGCATCTACTTTAAGGGGAAAGGGATGATTAGACAAGGAGATTGGCTGAGCTGAAAGAATCATGGGAGGTCACAGGATGCACCATTACGTCAGATGGTTGGACAGATGGGAAGGGTAGCTCAATTCTAAATTTCTTGGTTAATTGTACCAAGGAGACAATGTTTATTAAATCTATTAATGCATCTGCATATGTTAAAGATGCATAGTTATTATGTTAGTTATTGGGCAACTTTATCGGGGAGATAGGTCTGTAGTATGTTTTCCAAGTCATTATCGACTATGCTGCCAACAAAGTTGTTGGTGGCAAGTTGCTCGTGGAGAGGAATCAAAGCTTATATTGGACTCCTTCTATTGCTCGTTGCATTGATTTGATGCTAGAGGACATGGGAAAATTCCTTGGATTAAGGAAATTGTTGAGTAGGCTAGGAGTGTTACAAAATATATTTACAATCATACATTTGTTCTAACACTCATAAGACAGTTCACTAGGGGCAAGGAGTTGGTCCATTCTACTATCACACATTTTGCAACTAGCTTCATTTCTCTTCAATCTCTCCACAAGTCGACATTGAAGTTTCAGAGGATGTTTCTCTCAGATGAGTGGAATGCTTTTGTTTATAGCACTAAAGTGGATGGGCAAGCCATAACCCAACTTATGAGATATAATCAGAGTTTTTGGATGGGGGTGGAGGAGTTGTGTGCTATCATTGAACCTTTAGTAAAGGTTCTTTGCTTGGTTAGTGGTGAGAAGCCCATAATGGGCTACTTATATGAGGCCATGGATAGGGCCAAGGAAGCTATCCATTGGTATTATGAGGACAATGATAAACATGGATTCACTAGACGACACGAGATACGGGGTGTGATTGATGACTGAGGGAACAACACTCCATCATCTAATTTATGCAAGGGTGAAAGCATGAAGATGGGTTACACTTTTTGGCAAATGTGGCAATGAATTTCAATTTTTTCCTCTTTTATCGAATTGAAGCCCTCAAAATTCATATAAGCACTATGAATTTTGGTTCAAAGTAAAAAGACAAATTGCAGAGAATTATGTTGTCCTAATGATATTTTTTGCAAAAATATTTAGTGTCATATAATATGTCAATTTTCCATTAAATGAAATGCTTTTCCTTGCAATTTTTCACACATCTTAAGAGGTATGTGTGTGTTCACGTAGCATAACTTAGTCTAAAATGTGTAATTTAATATATATATATATATATATATATATATATATATATATATATATATATGAGCATGATCTACACAAAGAGACCTAAGTTTTTCATATTAAAAAATGATTTTTTATCCAAAATTATATTATTTTTTTATTATTTTTCAAAGTTGGTGAAGTAATATTTCAATTGTATTTTGTAGAAACATGTGTTCACATAAGATTTTTTTTGTAACACTCTCCTCCCACATCTACCCAAGCAACCGACCAATCGGGCTAAACATGCGACGAGAGACCACTATGATATGATTTGACCTTCTAAGTCACATTAAGGAAGTGGAACCGACAAAAACACACCATATAAACATCCAACATCATCAACAAAACCCTTAGAAAACAAGTCAGCCACTCAGACAACTTATCCCTGGGTCCCACTGTTGTTTTAGGTCTCTTGGACCATAGTCACTCTCATGCTATGGGAAAGGGAGCGACCAACAACCTAAAGTTGCTCTCATAGGCCTGCCTGCCAGCAATTGTGGACCAAAATTGTCAGTGTTGTATGAGAGAACCTGGGATTTAAGCCACTTTCTGAGACCCAGAGCCCAGGACACTACCCAAAATTGATAGGTCTCTTGAAATCAGTGAAGTAACATGGAAATGAAAGTACTAAAGAAAATACTTGTTCAAGACTTTGACTAGATCTCTACTAGCCATGATAGACATTTCGTTAAACATATTATCGACATGTAATCTATAGGTGTAAATAACACAGTTAAGTGTAGGGATCTCATACTTATCTGAGAATCACTATAAACCATTGTTCTCTTATGCCATTTACCACATTATCATCTATTAGGTCATAGGCACTTTATCCATTCGCATACAAGTAAAAACATGTTGAGAGCCATACATAGCTGCTATTATAAAATGTGCATATAAACAACATAATAGGAACATAAATACAATAAACATATTAGTAATCAAATCCATATATACATCAGTGCCTTTACACATGAAAATCAAGGGAATGGATTTCTCATTAATGAATGCAATGAACCAATTGGAGATGGGACTACCATGTTCCACCTGACTGTAGAATGGCTGAGCCAAATCGCTCTTCAGCCATTTACCCCCATGCCATATTCCAAGCATGAATGTGGGATCTCATAGAACACATCAATCAAAATTCATCCAGGGCTTCCAGAGGCCATCCACCTCAACCCATCAAACAACGATTCCACCTCACGGTTGGACATCATGAAACTTCGCCAGGTTGGTCTCCATCCAAGCCTTCTAGAGCTTCTAGAGCATTTGTTCCAACCAAGGTTTACAGGACTAGTAACTCAACCCACAACTACCGTTGGGCTTCCAGAGCGTTTGTCCAACTAAGGCTTCCAGGACTAGTAGCTCAACCCACCAAAGGCTTCCAAAGTGTTTTTCCAACTAAGGCTTCCAAGACTAGTAACTTAACCCAAGTTGTTACAGGGCTTCTAGAGCATTTGTCCAACCGGTTCTTCGAGGAACTAATAACTCAACCCAAGCTAAGGAATCATGAGAACCAGCCAAAAAAATCATGGAAGTGAACTCACAATCACCATGGCTATCTAAGAAATGGCAAGGCTAGACAACCCACTGTCGATCCAAGCAATTCTCTATGCCAATTATAGATCATGACCAAGAATCCACATGTATATGCCATGCATGTCCAAACTAGTGAAGAAATCATACATGCAACTTAGTACCTACAAGAAAATCTGATATAGCTATTGATGTCGATGCTTTCTTATGCTTTTCTGCTCTTCCTTTGCCTTCATGCTTCAAGACTCCAAGTATGTCACACCCTCCAGGAGTGCTCCAAGAAAACTCTAAGTATCCACGAGTATGAGAGAGAGAAAATAATGAGAGAACTCCAAAGCTAAACTGAAAAAAAGGTTACCAACTGATTCTCAAAAGCCTTTTTATGAATGAGATCTCTATTTTCTTCATTTTTCATTATTTTCCTCCTCACATGCAACCTGTTACCTTTCACCTCATTTTTTTCCTAATTTCCATTATTTTCATAAATAATTGTGCCAAAATGCCTTTTAATGCCTTAGCCATTGCCTTTGCCAATTTTCTTAAACATAAACAACCAAATGAACACCCCTTAGGATGTCTTGCCCAACATTCAACTTGGAATAAGTGTCCCATTCATCCATGGTTATTGTTTTTAACTTTATTACATGGAATTTTCACTAAGGCTGTTACAGAATCCTCCCCCTTGGGGGACACTGTCCTTGGTGTTCAATCACACATATATCTTAGCAACTTGCTGAAAGAAGGCATACTGCTCATGGAACTTTATAACATAGCGCGATGCATTATTTACAATGAAAGACATGCTCAAGACAAAATATCATGACAACATAATAACAAACCACATAGTGGAGCTTTATAACACAACTCGTTACGGTATTTACAATGATCATCCAGCTGAGTGCCAACTCATATGACATCATAACATCATGATAACATAACCACATGATAGCATAATAACGTGACATCCATACCGCATAGTGGATTTTTATAACACAACTCGTTACGGTATTTACATCCATACACAGGTGTACATATAGAAACATCATTATAATATAGATACCAAAACATATGTCAAATCATATACCAAAGCATATATCAAAACATATACTAAACACCATGTCTAAGCATATATCAAAACATCATATAGCATATATCAAACCATCATAAAGCATATATCAACCACCATAAAGAAAATACCAAACCATCATAAAGCATATACCAAACCACCATAAAGAAACTACCAAACCACCATAAGAAAATATCAAACCATCATATCAAGTTGCTTTGCCTCAACCGACAAACAAGGAAGGATACATAACCTGCATTTGATCCTCCATCTTCTATGTAGCTTCATTGGACCCAAAGTGCTTCCATTGCACTTTTACTTGCTCGATTGCTCGGTTCCGGAGCATGAACACCTTTTTCTAGAATATAAACTGAGGCTCCAGCTAGAATTATCCATCTCATTCCACCTGTAATACAAACCAGTCAATCACATGATCAACATCCTTAACATACTTCTTAAGCAAAGATACATGGAAAACATCGTGGAATTTCATTGTCGGAGGCAGTGCAAGTCGATAGGCTACTGACCCAATCCACAAGGAGATCTTCTTCGATTTGATGTGCAAGTACACATGTTTCCCAACCCAGAACTCCTTGAACAACCTGTTCCTGTCTGCACAACTCTTCTGCCTATCCTGTGCTGCCTTAAAATTCTTTTTGATCACCTGCATCTCCTGTTCCATGTCTGCCAACATATCTGGTCCAACCAATACCCTGCTAACTGGATCACTCCAACTAATGAGAGTGTTACAACTACGCCCATACAATGCCTCAAAGGGACTCATCTTTAGTGACTCATGATAACTGTTGTTGTATGAAAAATTAACAAAAGTGAGATACTCTTCCCACTTCTACTGCCGATGCATTACATACATCTTCAACATGTCCTCTAAAATCCTGTTGACCCTTTCTCTGTCTGTCCATCCATTTGCGGATGATATGTTTTGCTGAACGCAAACTTTGTGCCCAAACCTGCAAATAAATCCTTCCAAAATTTGAAAGTAAACTTCACATCCCTATCTAACACAATCTTCTTTGGGACACCATGTAGTCTAACCACATCTTTGATAAATACCTGTGCCATATCACTAGTTGAGAATGTAGACTTCACTAGAATGAAATGTGCAACCTTTGTTAACCTGTCCACAATGACCATGATGGAATCGTGTTGTTTCACTGTCTTCAACAACCCTGTGATGAAATCCATGGAAATGACCTCCATTTCCACTCTAGAATTGCGATCTGTTGTAGCAGTCCACCAGGATATTTACACTTTGCCTTCACTCGCTGAAAATCGAAACATATCGCCACAAACTCTGTTACATGCATTTTCAGATTTGGCCAATAATAATATCTTCTCACTGTTGCGAGTGTCTTCTAATAACCTAGGTGACCTGAATACAATTTCACATGAAAATCCCTTAAGATCACCTTCTTGAGGTCACTGTTTGATCCGGATTTATACAGGAACGCAATAAAGTACAGATATAAACATAAATATAGAGATGCAACCTGTGATCAAGAATTGGATCAAAAGTCTCGCACTGTACCATCACACCCTCTCTTCAAGGATATCAGTATGCATCGCACTTCCCATGTGCTGTAGGTGGGATGCATACTAGAATCCCTGTGTAATAGGTGCGCTGATCAGAAAGGGCTAATTTTGCCTCCAGACTTTGGTTTTTTCACTCTTTTTAGCTCTATTCAGGAGTTTTTGTTGTCTGTAGTCAGTATACGTCTGTTGGAAACCCCCTTCATTGCCATTATTCCGCCTCCATTGTGCAAAGAACTATAAATGTTTTTATGTATTGTGAGCCATTTTCAGTTCTCTTTTACAAAGAAGTAGCGTAATTGAACTGTTGTTCCTTGATCTGGAAGTGTCGCAAGTGTCGTTTTCAGTCATAGAAGAGAATCTGGTTGTTCTTGATAGTCGATTACACTGTTACTCTTGTATTTGATTTGAATTAGTAGTTTTTCAAGTGTCGAAAGCAAGTTTTCAATTCCAAATCGCAAAGTGTCGTCGTTGTCTTCATTTTGTCTTGAAAAGAAACTTGTTAGTAATGTGGCTTTGAAAAATAATTCAGATTTGCGCTTAGCTTTCTTTTTATCATTCACACATTAAGAAGGCTGAAAACAAATACATGCATGTGAATTTGCATTTAGACTGTTTGATGGTTTGATTTAGGATAGTGCATATAGTGTGTGCTCTCTGCTCTATGTTGAAAGAATATCGTATCTCTTTCCTTAGTAGATAGGATTTTCATTGCAAAAAGAAGATTAAATGATTGTTTATCATCTTAGGTTGCATTTTAGGAATTGTATATCTACATCATGCGGTGAACCTGAAAGGAAAATTTCTTAAGCAAGATCAACTGTAAAATAAATTTAATGAATCTAAAAACGCTTTGGAAACTAACGCACAACATTTAGAAGTCTAGGCTAGAGACGTATTCCAACGTCGTAAAGCATGGCAACTGTTATTTTCATTGCTGGTTGGGTGATTCCTCCACTTTGAGACGATAAGTTCCAGTACGGACTTGTGCTCCCATGTACCGTCGAGTATATATTGGGAGAACACAATAGGATTTATCCTTTATCCATAGGAAGCCGTGTCTGCCGCCCTATCGATCGCAATGCAATGAACACAACATTGGGGAGGATTGACTACCGTACCGTAAAAAGTATTCTGCAGTTTTGCGATTGGTTTGGTAATCTCTCTGTCTAGATTTCCAGAGCAGTCTCTTTCGCTCCTTTTCAGACTCCTTAAAGGAAAAGGTCTATCTGAGCACTTGTCATTTCAGGCTCATTAAAAATCGAAGGCGACTAGAGTCATCTTTTGTTTTTTATCGACTCTTAAAAATTGAAAAAACAAGTTGTGTCAAAGTGTCTAAAATTTATTTTAATCCGAATAAACATCACCTTTCCTACGTTGGTCTTAGGTTGAGAAAAATGGAGTCCACCAACCAAGGATTTCCCCTTGGAGGAAATCCTAGTCCTTTCTCCTCTTGGAGAGATGTTGGTGCACCCCATATGGCCACATTGTCTCTTCCAGGATTGACAATCGGCTTGCCCGTATGGCTCTTCTCGACCTCCGTCGTTCAGAACACCGTGATTCTTGAACAATCAAGTCAGCAACTAAATGATACCAGGATTATCTCCCAACCTTCTACTTCGTCCAATTCTCCCTCTCCTCCTTCCTCTTTGCTTGATGAAGCTGGTAAAGCCAAAAATCAAGTAACTGAGAAGAAGAAGGAGAAGAAGAAGAAAGAGAAGAAGAAGAAGGAGCCAAAGGCGAAAAGGAGCAACTAGGCATCGTCTAGTGAAAATCCACACACTGCACCGTCTAGGCCTAAATCGCCATGTGTCATTTGCAAAGGAGACCAATATCATCGAGATTTTCCTTGCATCCCTCGGATCTTAAGGGACTGGTCTCCTCATTTGCACAATCCGGTGTCATCAACCTCTGACGATCATGTTGAGAATACACCGTCAACTAGTGAAAGTGAAGCCCCTGGACAAAAAGGAAAATGTAAATTTCCTTGTAAACTGTGTGTGCCGTCGACCGTTGTCCCTTCTTAGACGAGGCTAAAAGAGTTTTGGACAACCGTCCAGTTTCACCGTTACGGATTCCACTTGAATATAAGAAACTCTTACCGAGTCCGTTATTAGTTGAAAATCCGGCTGACACGCCATTGTGGTCAGCTGAAGCATTTATCATTGAAGATGAACCCTCTGAATCCACACCAGATGAAATTCAAAAGGTCGAGGCAACAGTTGACCCAGTCTTGCCTTCAGAAGGACCATCTTCAGATGATACAGTCACCGGAGAGAACAAGAACGACGCTGTCCAAATTCTCTTTGTAAGCATAGACTCCGATCAACGTGGGGGTAGTCTACCCGTTCTTTTACTGCAGGAAGGAATTTCATCAAAGTCATGTCCGACCGTCTATTCGGTCCCACCTCAGAGCAACCTAGTTGTTTCCTTCGATTGGAATCTACTAGGCAGACCCCGCTTACCGGCTAGTGTACCATTTCGAATCATTGCCCAAATATATAGAATGGTCATGGCTGGTACCATCATAGATGAAGGGACTTCTATGAGTATCCTTTCCTCAACTGCTTGGAAAGCGCTTGGTTCGCCATCGCTTTTGCCTGAAATGAGAAATCTAACAAGCTTTGACAAAGGAACCAGTCGACCGTTAGGGATCCTTCCCAATGTGCCGATAACATTGAGAAGGAAAAATGTTCACATAAACGTAATGGTAGTCCAAGGAACCCTGGATTATAATCTACTCCTTGGACACGACTATATTTATTGCATGGGAGCCATTATCTCCTCACTCTTTAGAGTAATGTGTTTTCTGCATGAAGGAAGAGTGGTCAAGCTCATAGACTAGCTTTCATTCCCCAGTTCACACATAGCAAATAGTCAAATACCATCCCTGAATGGTCTTTTCATGCAAGGAATGTCTCATCAATCCCCAGTCCGTCCACCTTATGAGCGCGAGTGATTCGGAGGACATGACTGAAACCCAGGGGGCATGCACCCTGGTCTGTTTCGACAGGAAAACCTTGGGTATAGGGTAGGTTTTTGCGAAGGATATATGACTGGTTTATGAGGTTAGACTGGAATAGGATTCCTTCGTCAAGGTTATGTGAGTGGATCTAGTTGCACCACTCACCTTTGTTTATTTCGGTAGACATCGCCGAGGAAGTGTTTTGTCCGCGGTGAGGATAGAACAATCTTTGGTAACTTGGAAAATTTTCGCTATACCTGGGGGCATGCAAATCCTTTTGGCGTGCAAGCGAAGAGCGAACATTTATTTTTTAAATTTGTAGGTCCTCTAACCCTTTAAACTCGTAGGATTGGTCGTTTCCTAACTTGCATAAAGAAAGGATGCGGGGCAAAGCTTTGAAAAAATGCCATTTTAAATGAGACATCCTTATTATACGACTGGATCGAGCAGTTTTAACGCGGAATTCAAGCTCGTTAAAAAATAAACATAAGCAATGAGAAAATGTTCCCCCAGAGTTTAAGCTCATTAAAAAATGAACCAATTTCCGATAAATAACCATCGTGAATGTATTATCATCAGCCTTTGAAGCCTTGGTCGTGTTCTCATCATCACCCCCACTCTGTATTGGCCGATCATTCACCTCCATTTGATTGTTTACCCTTTTTGAGGAACAGATACGAAGAGTGATCCTATTAGCCATCCTTGTGACACTGCCATGATTGGAAAATTCCAAACCTTACATGGAATTAGTTTGCTACCCGAATTTATCACTCGTTCCTCAAAAAAAGAGTCTCTTTTAAGCTCTTTTCAACTGACTCTTAAAATATGAAAAGATTGCCGAGCAATTGGCCTCTCCAGCTCGTTAAAGTGACCGAAAGTGCTATCCCTCCTTTAGATTTTAATCTTTTTGGACTTGAGGGATTATTACACAAAAATATCGAGCGCTTGTTTTGTTCGGCTCATTAAAATTACCAAAAATCCATCCCTTTTGTATTATTTTATACTTTTTCGGACTCAAGGGATTATATGACGAAAAATGATTATCAGAGTTTTCTTTACATCCCTTTTCAGACTCTCTAAAATTGAAAAGGACCGAGTTATCTTTGTCGTTAAACTTGTTAAAACCGAATAGCGACAAACTTGTCCATACAGATAAGAACGAGTTTCACTATTGCTAGGCTCATTAAAACATAGCGATGGGTTTGCCCGAAGGGAAAATTATAGAACAGGCATATGTTGTCCTCCTTAAGCTTGACAAAAATAAAGAGGTACTGGTCAGCAATGACTGGGGAAAAATTGGGAAGAAAACTTGAAGAAACTTTATTGGTAGCAAGTTGCTCTTGAACATGACAATTTCACTCCAAATCCGAGTTGGGTTGGGTTGTTCCGTTCACTGGTCATATCACCATGGGTCCATCACACCATCCACATTTGGGGTTAACGCTACCAATCCATCATGTCAGTGTCGCCGATATTTTCAAGAGAAGTCACTCAGAGAATTCACCTGTGTCTCATCCACTGCAATACATTTATGCTCCATTCTTTCATGACCGCCACCTTGAACCTTATCTCATCAGATCATTTTCACCTCCATTAAAATCATTTGCTCTGTTCCGTGTCATAGATGTCGGATTCACTAAGGCCCTCCTATGACGGATCGCTTCTTGTCGACATCAGCTCATTATCCAGGAAGTCGATCTAGGAACAACCCTTTCAGTACTTTGAAGCTTGCATGCCTCAATGGCAAGTTTCTCACTTCCGGCGATAGGTTTACATCAATGGCCTTCGATCGAAAGATTTTGCATGGTGTTCGACAACAAGTCCCTTATTCACACCACGTGAATTGTACTGTAGTACCTTGGGAGTCATCATCATTATCGGTGATTCCTCTCGCGCCTGTTAACAACTTACATCATTGGCTGGTAATCAGGCGATGTCTTTCCATGTTCGAATCCAAAACATCTCTCACATGGATCGACTTGTAATTTGAGTGAAGATCGAACGAGATTGAAGACCCCGGATCTAGTTTCATCCATCTGGGCTACAATATATATTCAGGAAAATAAAGACATCAAATGTACATCATTGCTGCACAGATAATCATCAGTTCCAAGGGATGATGGCTCTACCAGAATCATCAGTCTGCACTCAGACTATTGTCTGTCTTATGTACATAATAATGAATTTATAAAACTGAGCATGGGAATGCCCACCTCAGCTAGATCATGAAAATATAATGAAGATAATGTGTTGTATTGTATCTTATTACAAGTCGCCTTCCAGCTCGAAAAAACTTCGGATCCTCATGATAAAGCATTTCACCCGACATCAAAAGATTAACGACCTCATGCTTTAGGGGGCAACTGTTATAGACATTTTTGGGCACTGCAACCCCAATCATAAATGTACATAAACCAAGGGCTTCTAAGTCCCTAAAAGTGTTGTTCCAACCCCTAAAAGAACAAGGTCAACTGATTACAGCATCTCCCAGAAGTTCTCCATGAAAAACTACTTAGAATTGGTCAAAACTAGACCAGCTCACCTGCTCCATGGTCAAAGTGCGCTGCATCCCACCTAAATGAACACGGGAGGTGTGATGCATACTGAAAATCCCTTCTACGGGGTGCGATGGGCGAGAGTGGACAAATGGCAGGGTCAATTTGCGAGGTGGAAGATCATGGAATCTTCCAGAAACCTCTCCTGTGACACTTGCCTCTCTGCATTCGCCCAAGGATGAGTAAGAGATCATCTATCTCCAAGTGGAATCAAGAACTATCAGGGAGAGGACACTAATCAAATCTCAAAAGTCGACTCACCCCCCTTGCAAACATCTATATATGGATCCCTCATCCCAGAGATCTAGAGGCTGGAATTTTGTATCTTGTAAGGAAGTGCTGCTGGTTTCTTGGTGCAACATCATAGTGTTGGGTGATCTAAGATTTTCATGAGGTGAAGAAGGGCTTTCTTACTGAGAGGATGACGCTGGGTCAGAACAATTGGTTGTAATACTCTTTGCTATTCTTGATTATTAATAAAGCTATTCAAGTTTTCCTCCACATTCTTGTATGATTGATGATATATGCATTTGTGTGGTCAATATATATCTGGTCCTCTATTGTTTATGATAGTAGATATCTGTTCTTGGATAGTGGTATGCTGCTTTGATTCTACAGGTGCTCTTTGAAGCTGGGTAGACGAGGAAGTGGGTGGCAAAGATCTATTAGAAGGGAGAGGAATCAAGCAAGGAACCAAGTGCAAGACAAAGGTTGGTCTCCTTTTCCCCTCTTATCTACTTCTCATAAAGGAAAACGAAAGTGGTTTTAGTTTGTTTGTTTCTAAGGTAGCTACCAGCCTTAGTGGGACTAGCAGCTTTGCATAGATTACCTCTTCAATCTTGTTCAATCTTCACTCAAAGTACAAGTCGATCCATGTGAGAGATGTTCTGGAGTCGAACATGGAAAGACATCGCCTGATTACCATCTAATAATGTAAGCTGTTAACCGGCGTGAGAGGAATCACCGATAATGATGATGACCCCCAAGGTACTACAGTACAATTCACGTGGTGTGAATAAGGGACATGGCATCGAACACCACGTAAAATCTTTCGGTTGAAGGCCATTGATGTAAACCTGTCGCCGGAAGTGAGAAACTTGCCATTGAGGCATGCAAGCTTCAAAGTACTGAAAGGGTTGTTCCTAGATCGACTTCCTAGATAATGAGCTGATGTCGACAAGAAGTGATCCATCATAGGAGGGCCTTAGTGAATCCCACATCTATGACACACAATGGAGCAAATGATTTTAATGGAGGTGAAAATGATATGATGATATAAGGTTCAGGGTGGCGCTCATGAAAGAATGGAGCATAAATGTATTGCAGTGGATGAGACACAGGTGAATTCTCTGAGTGACTTCTCTTGAACATATCAGCGACACTGACATGATGGATTGGTGGCGTTAACCCCAAATGTGGATGGTGTGACGGACCCATGGTGATATGACCAATGAATGGAACAACCCAACCTGACTCGGATGCGGAGTGAAAGTGTCATGTTCAAGAGCGACTTGCTATCAATAAAGTTTCTTCAAGTTTTCTTCCCAATTTTTCCCCAGTCATCTATGACCAGTACCTCTTTAATTTTTTCAAGATTGAGGAGGATAACATATGCTTGTTCTATAATTTTCCCTTCGGGAAAACCCATTGCTATGTTTTAACGAGCCTAGCGATAGGGAAACTCGTTCTTATCTGTATGGACAAGTTTGTCGCTATTTGGTTTTAACGAGTTTAATGACAAAGATAACTCAGTCCTTTTCAATTTTAGAGAGTTTGAAAAGGGACGTAAAGAAAACTCCAATAATCCTTTTTCGTCATATAATCCCTTGAGTCTGAAAAAGTATAAAATAATACAAAAGAGATGAATTTTTGGTAATTTTAACGAGCCAAACAAAACAAGCGCTCGATCTTTTTGTGTAATAATCCCTCAAGTCCAAAAAGATTAAAATCTAAAGGAGGGATAGCACTTCTGGTCACTTTAACGAGCTGGAGAGGCCAATTTCTCGGCAATCTTTTCATATTTTACGAGTCAGTTGAAAAGAGCTTAAATGAGACTCGTTTTTTTGAGGAACGAGTGATAAATTCGGGTAGCAGCTAATTCCAGGTAAGTTTTGGAATTTTCCAATCACGGCAGTGTCACAAGGATGGCTAATAGGATCACTCTTCGCAACTGTTACTCAAAAAGGGTAAACAATCAAATGGAGGTGAATGATCAGCCAATACAGAGTGGGGGTGATGATGAGAACATGACCAAGGCTTCAAAGGCTGATGATAATACATTGATGATGGTTATTTACTGGAAATTGGTTCATTTTTTAATGAGATTAAACTCTGGGGGAACATTTGCTCATTTCTTATGTTTATTTTTCAACGAGCTTGAATTCCGCGTTAAAACTGCTCGATATAATGGTCATTGATTATCTTGATTTTACCATTGACAACTTTTGTTCCTTCAAAGGTTGTACTGCCTGCTCAATTGCTTCATCAAACTAGTTAGAAACGAACAATATATACTTGAAAAGTGAGTCAAAACACTAATATTTTACTTGAATTACGTGAAAAGTAAATTAAAAGTGGTTTTTTACCTCTCATTTTACCATTTCATTTGAACTTTGGTTTGTTGGAGCTTTGGAGGTGCTTTCACCCTTGATTTTCACTAGCTGATTTTGGGAGATTCTGTGGACGATTCTTGGCGCCGTCTAGACCAGGTAGGAGGTAAACCTAAGCTCTTCAGTTTCATTCTTTCCTTTTTGAATTCTAAGCATGTTTTCTGGTTTTTTTGAGCCTCTGGGGTTTGAAAAACTCGCCCTGGCTCCATCGTACCTCTTCTATATCGAAAGGTGAGATGCATGCTGGCTTGGCCATTGGCCAGTCAGCATGCATCCCACCCAAAACACTGCTGGGGGTGCGATGGGCGCAAGGAGGGAAATTTGTGCACAGTTTTTCATGGAAATTTTTGCCTGTTTTTCACCAAATCAGGATCCTGACTCTTCTCTTTTTTGTTTTCAGAGATTCATTGGAGAAAAATGCCTGTTACATGGCAAGAACGTGAGCATGAAGAAGAGGACATGCTTGCTTTACATGATTCAGTTACGGTAAATGCACTGCGGAACTGTGGCCTGTTCAAGTTTTTCTGCGTCTCTAGCATGAGGCAACAAATCAACTTGTTGCAATATTTTCTCGATGCATGGGATTCTACCACCCAGGTGTTCCAGATTAGGGGCAAGTCCATCCCCTTGACTGTCGTGGACATCTATTTTTTGACCTAATTATCGAGGCGAGGTGCCCCTATCTCATTATCAGGTTCGGCCCGTGGGGGTGAATCCATGAGAGATTACATTCGCAGGTATTGCAGAGAGGGATCTCAGTCGAGTAAGGACGGCAAGATCAATATCTGAGGTGTCACTGACAGGTCCTTGAGGACCATTCTTTTCACTTTTGTTAGACTGGCTGGTAGTGCGGCTCTTCATGTGGCCAACATGTCTTATATGCAATACGCCTTAGAATGTCTTGAACTAAAGGTGTTCAACTGGTGTGATGCAGTACTCTCTGTGATGAAAGAACAACTAATCAAGGTGAAAAATGGAAGATTGAAGAACTTTGGATATGGTTCTATTTTTACCGCTTTTGCCTTGGAAAAGATCCCGCTGATGCAGCCGCAATATGTTTCACTTGGTTTACCTCCACCGACTGAGCCACAGATGCAGAGATGGGTCGATCTTATGGCCAGACATGCCGGTCAGTCCCAGGTTTCCTTTTCTGATATCTTCTTCGAGTGGCTCAATCGTCAGGAGATGGTTTTTTCCGAGTATCCATATGCTGGTATGGATTTCCGGGGTGATCCGGATTTGGTACTGCCGGCTGGCGAGCAGTGGGGTGTCATCGGTAAATTCTCTAACCATATCTCTGTTTATCGTTTCTTTTTATAATGTTCTTGTGATTTCTTCTATCAGGACTAATAAAAACTCATTTGCTCATGCAGATGTTGGACCAGTTCAACCAGTAGTACGCCTGAGAGTGTCAGCTGCCGCTCCAGCAGGAGAGGCTGTGGGAAGGGCTATCCTTCGCGACCTTGATGTGGCCAAGACTCTTTCAGCATTGCAGGATCAGGTCGAAGGCCTCACTCTTGGTATTCCGAACGTGAGGACTGATGAGCTACCTTTGAGGTTGCATCGACATACTACTGGCGTGCCAAGTTGATGGACTAGGCTTTTACACATGATTGCACAGGCAGTGACTTGTTATCACCAGCATCATTAGACTAGGGTGCCCCCTAGCATTTTGAGTTTTGGGTCATCTGACCAATTTTTTGTCTTGGTTACGGAATATTATTTGTAAACCATAAACAACTATATATATATTTTTTATTTTCGAAGTTTTATTTTGGTTAAGTTACATGATCGTGATGCAAATATTGATGAAATGCTTCTTTTTATAAATGTTGCAAATGTCTATCTAACACATAATTTGCCAATGAGTCCGTTAATGTGTTTAAGTTTCTGGAAATATGCTGATATTGAATAAAATCAAATTGCCTTTCCAAAATCTTGACCCTTAGGAACACGCGATAGATAGCTGGATTTCAGACAGAGTAGATACCAGTGAGTTGTAGTATGACGAGTTGTGAGTCTAGCCTGACGACAAGTCGACGTATTCCATGTGTGATGGCATCAGAGAGGAGTTCTATCAACGCGCTATATTTAGCGATGTTATTTGTTGACCGACCAATACATACCCCTCTGAAACTTACTAACTCGTCGCTTGGATCAAAAAATGGCCCAGGCCGCAGAAGATAGGTTCCGTGAACTACGACTCGCTCGTCAGCATATCCAACAAATGATTCCAATAGGTTTGACATCTGCAACAAATGTAAAAAGTGGATTACTTGACCAAAACAATTACCCTTAGCGAAAACAAAAATGTAACAAAAGCATAGGGGTTACTACACTGAATCATGCGTAGTAACGCTTAAGGTACAACCCGTTACGGGGTTGCGCCAGCGGATTCCCATCATAATCCACTAACTCGTAGGCCCCTTTTGCTAATACACGTTTAACAATATAGGGGCCCATCCATAAAGACTTGAATTTACCTGCTCCCAATTTATCGGATTCCTGGTCGTAAAGTAGGACCAAGTCACCTTTTGAGAAGACACGGGGTTTGACATTCTTGTCGAACTGCACCTTGACTCGTTTCTTATGGGCTTCGTTAGCCAGAGTGGCATCACGACGGGTTTCATCCAATTGAATTAGTTCCAAGAAACGAGCTTCCTCTTCTGAAGTTCCGGGGAGAAGGTCGACTGCAAGTTTGAGGGACGAGATTTCACACTGAACTGGTAAGATTGCTTCTAGGCCATACACCAGTTGAAAGGGTGTAATCCCGGTTGCATTCCTTATCGATGTTTGGTATGCCCACAAGGTTGAGTACAGGATCAGGTGCCAACTCCTTTTGTGGACTCCAATCATCGTTTGTAGCATCTGCTTCAGGACTTTGTTGATTGCTTCAACTTGTCCATTGGCCTATGGGTAATATGGAGTAGAGCTATCATGGGACTACCCCAATTTGGCAGCCAATTCAACCATAATGTGATTGCAAAAATGCGATCCATGATCTGTGACTATGGCCTGTGGAACGCCGAATCTGGAGACTACATGATTGAAAAAGAAAAGGGAAGCTGTTTCACCGATGTTATTTAATGTAGGCATCGCCTCGGCCCATTTGGTAAAATAGTCTACTGCAACTATGATATACCCATGCCCCCCGGTCGAGGTTGGGTCACATGTCATGAAATCAATGCCCCAATTGGAAAATGGCCCAACAACAACTATCGGTTGCAGGGGTGCGGGTGGTTTTCTGGTTTTGCTATCGAAAATTTGACATGCATGGCAACTTCTGATTGCGGTTATGCAATATTTGAACATTGTTGGCCAGAACTATCCTGCTCATAAAAAGTTTTGCGCCGTAGTGTAACCAGATTGATGCTCCCCACACGCACCTGAATGGCAATCATTCAGGACTTTTTTGACCTCCTCATGGGTGAGGCACCTCCTCAGAACTGTATCGACACCACGACGACGACTTGTAATAAGATACAATACAACACATTATCTTCATTATATTTTCATGATCTAGCTGAGGCGGGCATTCCCATGCTCAGCTTTATAAATTCATTATTATGTACATAAGACAGACAATCGTCTGAGTGTAGACTAATGATTCTAGTAGAGCCATCGTCCCTTGGATTGGATGATTATCTGCGCAACAATGATGTACATTTGATGTCTTTATTTTCCTGAATATATATCGCAGCCTGGATGGATGAAACTAGATCCGGGGTCTTCAATCTCGTCCGATCTTCACTCAAAGTACAAGTCGATCCACGTGAGAGATGTTTTGGAGTCGAACATGGAAAGACATCGCCTGATTACCAGCCAATGATGTAAGCTGTTAACAGGTGCGAGAGGAATCACCGATAATGATGATGACCCTCAAGGTACTATAGTACAATTCACGTGGTGTGAATAAGGGACTTGGCGTCGAACACCACGCAAAATCTTTTGGTCGAAGGCCATTGATGTAAACCTGTTGCCGGAAGTGAGAAACTTGCCATTGAGGCATGCAAGCTTCAAAGTACTGAAAGGGTTGTTCCTAGATCGACTTCCTAGATAATGAGCTGATGTCGACAAGAAGTAATCTGTCATAGGAGGGCCTTAGTGAATCCCACATCTATGACACGGAATGGAGAAAATGATTTTAATGGAGGTGAAAATGATCTGATGACATAAGGTTCAGGGTGGTGGTCATGAAAGAATGGAGCGTAAATGTTCAAGAGCGACTTGCTACCAATAAAGTTTCTTCAAGTTTTCTTCCCAATTTTTCCCCAGTCATTGCTGACTAGTACCTCTTTATTTTTGTTAAGCTTGAGGAGGATAACATATGCTTGTTCCATAATTTTCCCTTCGGGCAAACCCATCGCTATGTTTTAACGAGCCTAACAATAGTGAAACTCGTTCTTGTCTGTATGGACAAGTTTTTCGCTATTCGGTTTTAACGAGTTTAACGACAAAGATAACTCGGTCCTTTTCAATTTAGAGAGTCTGAAAAGGGACGTAAAGAAAAATCCAATAATCCTTTTTCGTCATATAATCCCTTGAGTCCAAAAAGGTATAAAATAATACAAAAGGGATGAATTTTCGGTAATTTTAATGCGCCGAATAAAACAAAAAGATTAAAATCTAAAGGAGGGATAGCACTTCCGGTCACTTTAACGAGCTGGAGAGGCCAATTGCTCGGCAATCTTCTCATATTTTACGAGTCAGTTGAAAAGAGCTTAAAGGAGACTCATTTTTTGAGGAACGAGTGATAAATTCGGGTAGCAGCTAATTCCAGGTAAGGTTTGGAATTTTCCAATCACGGCAGTGTCACAAGGATGGCTAGCAGGATCGCTCTTCGCAGCTGTTCCTCAAAAAGGGTAAACAATCAAATGGAGGTGAATGATCGGCCAATACAGAGTGGGGGTGATGATGAGAACACGACCAAGGCTTCAAAGGCTGATAATAATACATTCACGATGGTTATTTACCGGAAATTGGTTCATCCTTTAATAAGCTTAAACTATGGGGGAACATTTTCTCATTGCTTATGTTTATTTTTTAACAAGCTTGAATTCCGCGTTAAAACTGCTCGATCCAGTCATATAATAAGGATGTCTCATTTAAAATGGCATTTTTTCAAAGCTTTGCCCCGCATCCTTTCCTTATGCAAGTTAGGAAACGACCAATCCTACGAGTTTAAAGGGTTAGAGGACCTACACATTTAAAAAATAAATGGTCGCTCTTTGCTTGCACGCCAAAAGGATTTGCATGCCCCCAGGTATAGCGAAAAATTTCCAAGTTACCAAAGATTGTTCTATCCGCACCGCGGACAAAAACTTCCTTGACGATGTCTACCGAAATAAAAAATGGTGAGTGGTGCAACTGGCTCCACTCACATAACCTTGATGAAGGAATCATATTCCAGTCTAATCTCATAAACCAATCATATATCCTTCGCGCAAACCTACCCTATACCCAAGGTTTTCCTGTCAAAACAGACCAGGGTGCATGCCCCTTGGGTTTCAGTCATGTCCTCTGAATCACTCGCGCTCATCAGGTGGACGGACTAGGGATTGATGAGACATTCCTTGCGTGAAAAGACCATTCAGGGATGGTATTTGACTATTTGCTATGTGTGAACGGGGAATGAAAGCTGGTCTACGAGCTTGACCACTCTTCCTTCATGCGGAAAACACATTACTCTAAAGAGTGAGGAGACAATGGCTCCCATGCAATAAATATAGTTGCGTCCAAGGAGTAGATTATAATCCAGGAGTCCTTGGACTACCATTACATTCATGTGAACAATTTTCCTTCTCAATGTTATCGACACATTGGGAAGGATCCCTAACGGTCGACTGGTTCCTTTGTCAAAGCCTGTTATATTTCTCATTTCAGGAAAAAGCGATGGTGAACCAAGCACTTTCCAAGCAGTTGAGGAAAGGATACTCACAGAAGCCCCTTCATCTATGATGGTACTAGCCATGACCATTCTATATATTTGGTCAATGATTCGAAATGGTACACTAGCTGGTAAGCGGGGTCTGCCTAGTAGATTCCAATCGAAGGAAACAACTAGGTTGCTTGGAGGTGGGACCGAATAGATGGCCGGATATGACTCTGACGAAATTCCTTCCTGTGGTAAAGGAATGGGTAGACTGCCCCCATGTTCATTGGAGTCTGTGCTTACGAAGAGAATTTGGACAACGTCGTTCTTGTTCTTTTCAGTGACTGTATCATCTGAAGATGGTCCTTCTGAAGGCAAGACCGGGTCAACTGCCACCTCGACCTTTTGACTTTCGTCTGGTGTGGATTCAGAGGGTTCATCTTCAATTATAGATGCTTCGGCCGACCAAAATGGCGTGTCAGCCGGATTTTCAACTAGTGACGGACTCGGCAAGAGTTTCTTATATTCAGGAGGAAGCCGTAACGGTGAAACTCGACGATTGTCCAAAACTCTTTTAGCCTCGCTTAAGAAGGGACAACAGTGGACGGCGTGATCGCCTTCACACGGTTTACAAGAAAATTTACATTTTCCTTTTTGTCCAAGGGCTTCACTTTCACTAGTTGACGGTGTATTCTCAACATGATCGTCAGAGGTTGATGACACCGGATTGTGCAAACGAGGAGACCAGTCCCTTAAGATCCGAGGGATGCAAGGACAATTTCGATGATAGTGGTCTCCTTTGCAAATGACACATGGTGATTTAGGCCTGGACGGTGCAGTGTGTGGATTTTCACTAGACGATGCCTGGTTGCCCCTTTTCACCTTTGGCTCCTTCTTCTTCTCTCTTCTTCTTCTTCTCATTCTTCTTCTCAGTTACTTGATTTTGGCTTTACCAACTTCATCAAGCGAAGAGGAAGGAGGAGAGGGAGAATTGGACGAAGTAGAAGGTTGGGGGATAATCCTGGTATCATTTAGTTGCTGACTTGATTGTTCAGGAATCACGGTGTTCTGAACGACGGAGGTAAAGAAGAGCCATATGGGCAAGCCGATTGTCAATCTTGGAAGAGACAATGTGGCTATATGGGGTGCACCAACATCTCCCCAAGAGGAGAAAGGACTAGGTTCCTCCAAGGGGAAATCCTTGGTTGGTGGACTCCATTTTTCTCAACCTAAGACCAACGTAGGAAAGGTGATGTTTATTCCGATTAAAATAAATTTTAGACGCTTTGACACAACTTGTTTTTTCAATTTTTAAGAGTCGAGAAAAAACAAAAGATGACTCTAGTCGCCTTCGATTTTTAATGAGCCTGAAGTGACAAGTGCTCAGATGGACCTTTTCCTTTAAGGATTCTGAAAAGGAATGAAAGAGACTACTCTGGAAATCTAGACAGAGGGATTACCAAACCAATCGCAAAACTGCAGAATACTTTTTATGGTACGACAGTCAATCTTCCCGAATGCTGTGTTTAGTGCATTGTGATTGATAGGGCGGCAGACACGGCTTCCTATGGATAAAGGATAAAGCCTATTGTGGTCTCCCAATATATACTTGACGGTACGTGGGAGCACAAGTCCGTACTGGCACTTATCGTCTCAAAGTGGAGGAATCACCCAACCAGCAATGAAAACAACAGTTACCAGGCTTTACGACGCCGGAATACGTCTCTAGCCTAGACTTCTAAATGTTGTGCATTAGGTTCCAAAGCGTTTTTAGATTCATTAAATTTATTTTACAGTTGATCTTGCTTAAAAAATTTTCCTTTTAGGTTCACCGCATGATGTAGATATACAATTCCTAAAATGCAATCTAAGATGATAAACAATCGTTTAATCTTCTTTTTGCAATGAAAATCCTAGCTACTAAGGAAAGAGAGACGATATTCTTTCAACATAGAGTAGAGAGCACACACTATATGCACTGTCCTAAATCAAACCAACAAATAGTCTAAATGCAAATGCACATGCATGTATTTCTTTTCAACCTTCTTAATGTGTGAATGATAAAAAGAAAGCTAAGCACAAATCTGAATTATTTTTCAAAGCGACATTACTAACAAGTTTCTTTTCAAGATAAAATGAAGACAACGACGACACTTTGTGATTTGGAATTGAAAACTTGCTTTCGACACTTGAAAAACTACTCATTCAAATCAAATACAAGAGTAACAGTGTAATCGACTATCAAGAACAATCAGATTCTCTTATATGACTGAAAACGACACTTACGACACTTCCAAATCAAGAAATGACAGTTCAATTACGCTACTTCTTTGTAAAAGAGAACTGAAAATGGCTCACAATACATAAAAACATTTATAGTTCTTTACACAATGGAGGCATAATAATGGCAAGGAAGGGGGTTTCCAACAGAGGTATACTGACTACAGATAGCGAAAACTCCTGAACAGAGCTGAAAAGAGTGAAAAAACCAAAGTCTGGAGGAAAAATTAGCCCTTTCTGATCAGCGCACCTGTTACACAGGGATTCCAGTATGCATCCCACCTACAACACACGGGAAGTGCGATGCATACTGATATCCTTGAAGAGAGGGTGCGATGGTATAGTGCGAGACTTTTGATCCAGTTCTTGATCACATTTTGCAGCACAGTTCAGGGATTTTGGCTGAGCAAGTGGTAATCAGTAAATAAATCACAGGGGTAGATCTAAAGAGGTTACTAGAGACACCACAAGGGTAATTAGAGAGTTTGTAAATAGATTGTTCAGTTCGTAAACAAAACCCGAAGATAGAATGAAGCATCATTGATCTACTTTGCAATTGCATAGCAAATGTAGTCTGAAGGCTAGCTGGCTTGACTTCAGGTTCAATATGTAAGCTTATAAAGCAAAAAAATATAGACAAACAAACAATCTATTCGCTCCCCAGCAGAGTTGCCATTTCGTTATCGGGAAATCTAGTGTCTATGTAGAGCTGCTAGTCCCACTAAGGCTGGTAGCTACCTTAGAAACAAACAAAATAAAATCACTTTCGTTTTCCTTTATGAGAAGTATATAAGAGGGGAAAAAGGAGACCAACCTCTGTCTTGCGCTTGGTTCCTTGCTTGATTCCTATCCCTTCTGATAGATCTTTGCCACTTTCTTCCTCGTCTACCCAGCTTCAAAGAGCACCTGTAGAATCAAAGCAGCATACCACTATCCAAGAACAGAGATCTACTATCATAAACAATATAGGACTAGATATATATTGACCACAAAAATGCATATATCATCAATCATACAAGAATGTGGAGGAAAACTTGAATAGCTTTATTAATAATCAAGAATAGAAAAGAGGATTACAACCAATTGTTTTGACCCAGCGTCATCCTCTCAGCAAGAAAGCCCTTCTTCACCTCATGAAAGGCTTAGATCACCCAACACTATGATGTTGCACCAAGCAACTAGCAGCACTTCCTTACAAGATACAAAATTCCAGCCTCTGGATCTCTGGGATGAGGGATCCATATATAGATGTTTGCAAGGGGGGTGAGTCAACTTTTGAGATTTGATTAGTGTCCTCTCCCTGATAGTTCTTTATTCCACTTGGAGATTGATGATCTCTTACTCATCCTTGGGCGAATGCAGAGAGGCAAGTGTAACAGGAGAAGTTTCTAGAAGATTCCATGATATTCCACCTCACAAATTGACCCTGCCATTTGTCCACTCTCGCCCATCACACCCCATAGAAGGGCTTTTCAATATGCACTGCACCTCCGTGTGCATTTAGGTGGGATGCAGTGCACTTTGACCATGAAGCAGATGAGATGGTCCAGTTTTGACCAGTTCTGAGTAGTTTTTCATGAGAACTTCTGGGGGATGCTGTAATCAGTTGACCTTGTTCTTTTAGGGGTGGGAACAACACTTTTAGGGGCTTAGGAGCCCTTGGTTTATGGACATTTATGATTTGGGTTGCAGTGCCCAAAAATGTCTATAACAATCATGTCACTGCTTATACTTGGAATTTTCCACAATGGAGCGGTGATATATCAGCTTGTTGGGTAGAGGTTCTTTGGGAGTCAGATCAAATGAATGCTTGACCTGACGGTTCAACGGTACCTCTGTGGGTGAGGAGAATTTGTTCTTGTATTCTCTCATGACCGCATCTCCCTGCTTTTGCTGTGTGGAGGAACCCTTCACGCGGACCATGGATGTAGCTACAATCTTCCCCTTACTTTGAGAGTGAACCAGAAAGAAAATGAATTTCCTAGTCTGGGAGATGATTTTACTGCATTTCTTAGCAGAGATCAAAGAGGTGGTGGTAGGTGGGGCTACCTCTGGTATCCTGTATAATGAATTACCCAAAGAAATAATACCAACGTGTAGCCTTGATTCATACATAGCATGTTGCTTCCACAAGTATGGTTGGCCTGATAATACATCACAAACATTAAGAGGTGCAACATCACACAATACCTCATTAGTGAAGGTTTTGATGCTATAGGGAAGGCAACAATGCTGGCAGACTCAGAGATCTCGCCCTTGATGAAGCCACCCAATACTGTACGGCTGTGGGTGTGGTGTAGTCGGTAGTCCCATCTGCTTCATGACCTCTGCTCAAATGCGGTTCTTTTGGCTCCCACTGTCAACAATGAATTGTAGCAACGAACCCTTCATCCACATTTGTGAGTGGAAAAGACGCTCCCCCACCTCTGGATCTTCAGGCTCATTCTTCTAGATCTTGGTAATGACAACAGTGGCATTGGGCTATGCATCAATAATCTATCTCTCTTTATCATTCCTCTTGTAAGGTTCTGACTCAAGGTCAGAACATGCATCTGATTCTGAATCCTTCAACTCGACCACCAATGATTGCTTGGTTCGACACTCATTTGTGTTGTGAGGCGGGCTCTTATGGAACTCACACCACTTTTAAGTGTCCTTCTTTGACTTCGTGGTGTTGTTCTTTTCTTGTGGCTTGGATGGGTTGTCATAGGTCACACCGTATTGGCTTAGTCCTTAGTTCTGCGGTTTGGGGAAACCTTTCCCTTGCTTCAGATTCGCGGATCCAAAGTGTTGCTTCTTCTATTTAAACTTTTGCTCAATGTTGACAGTGTATTGGTACACCATGCTAAGCGAGGAGATGTCTAGGAACTCTATCTCGTCTTGGATGTACCTGTGTAGGCAGCCATGGTATTTGAATACCAAATGCAGCTCAGAATCCTTGATACCCAACTGTGTGCGAAGGGTATGAAAAACATTGGTAAACTTCGACACATCTTCGTCCCTTCCCTGCCGTAGCGTGGTCCACTTTATGTATATCTCCTCATGGCTATGGATGAAAATAGTGAGGTCGTACTTTCATCCTTCTGTTCACAATAGGTTTCCCGCAAGTCCTCGATGTGGGGAGCTGGTTTGAGAAGTGAAAAAGTGATATTTTCCTGGATGGAAAAATCATGAACATAAAAATATCCTTCTAGCAGATTTAACCATTTATCTATAGCATTTTCATCTATCTGACCCTAAAATATGGGAATGTCAAAGTTAACTTGTACCTTAAAGGGTGTGGTGCTTCTAGATTAGCTGCCAGAAGTAGATGTGTCGCCTTTGGGTAGCTGTTGAAGGATTTGGGCAAATTTGTCCATCATCACGTTCCTTTGTCGCTCAAGGGCTTCCTCGAGCAAGATTTTGATTGGATCTCCTGCCCCCTCATCTTTCTTTTCATCCACAATGGGAGGCCATCGAGGTTTGAGAGGCTGATCTTGCAAAGGTTCAACCAGATAGAGCCCTAATTCCTTAAATCCCTACCTCATTGGGGACATGCAAAGAAAAAAAAAGAAAGAGTAGATTCCTCTGATACCACTGATTCAGATTTATGCAGGAACACAATAAAGTACATAAATAAACATAAATACAAAGATGCAACAGAAATAATACTTCATTTCATTAATATCAAAGAATTGAAATATGATAACATATAGAATGGAAATAAACTAGCTCGGGCAATGGTAGCTTATCCATGAGAAGCGATGTGGTGGCTAAATGCGACTAAGCTGTGTTACAATGAGGCTAAAAGGCCTATTTATTGTTGAGAAACAATGGAAAACCCTAAACATAAAAAAACCTAACTCTAGGAGATGAAATGCCAAACTATGGGCCCCGTTTGGGTAAATTGGGGCATCAACTTCCCGGGGTCATAACTTTGGCATACGAGCCCCATTTGATGTGGACAATACGTCGTTAGAAATATCTATCCAAGGACTAAAACTTTTGAGTGAGAAACATCAATCGACCTCCCAGGTTGTTCCCATATTTCCCAAAAATGTTTTTTAGGGCCTCAAAACGACTCCGGAAGCTCAGGACTTGAATAACACAACCCTATATTAGGTTGGGCAGACCTACCTATGGTTTTGTGCATGATTTTCACACATGGTTTTGGACACAATGCTTTTCGGTCCGTGGTATTAGATGCTTCGACATGTATAAATATGTATTGTAACATTGAAAGGAACATAATGAAAAATCAAGTTGGAAGTCCAATTTTGGGATCCAGGGGAAAATCTCTGTGTGTATGTGTTTTATGTGTTATGCTCTCGCATTGTTTATTTTCTGTGTTTCAGAATTCATATGCAGGTAATTTCTGTACGGGGTTAAAACCTACATTTGGTATCAGAGTTGTTTTTGGCTTCAAGGGGACACCTTTGTTATTGAGGGGTTTCACTCGAGCCTGTGGTAGACCTTGTTCGGTGGGATATTTGAAAGATCGATTCTGGTGGTAAAAGAAGATGGTGAGTCGTGGAAAGATAGAGATTGAGAAATTTAATGGTCAAAGTTTTGAGTTGTGGAAACTCAAGATAGAGGATCTGTTGGTGGATAAAGATCAGTGGATAATGGTAGATCTGGGTACTAAACCAATGGGAGCGTCTGATGAATAATGGAAGAAGTTAGATCAGAAGGTAAAGAGCACAATACGATTATATGTCTTAGATTCAGTGTTGCTGAATGTATCAGGAGAAGCTACGGTGAAGGCTTTGTGGGACAAGTTAGGGACTTTGTACCAATTTAAGTCTCTGGTGAATAAACTATTCCTGCAGAAAAAGATGTATAACCTGAGGATGAAAGGTGGAGATTCGGTGACAGAGCATCTGAATGCATTTAATACTGTGGTAAGTCAATTATCATCTGTTGATATCAAAATTTCAAATGAATACAAGTGCATTAGTTTGTTGTGTTCTCTACCAGATTCGTGGGATAGTATGGTTATTGCAAGGTAGCAATGCAACTGCCTTGCAGTTTGATGAAATAGTCTCATCCTTGCTGATGGAGGAGATGAGACAGAAAAATATGGAGAGCCAGAATGGTGATGCCTTGTCTGTACGAGGACGGTCCTAGAATAGAAACAAAAATAAGTTATCGAGTGGGAGATCTAAATCTCTCGGATAACCTGTAAAGGTGGTGTGTTGGAAATGCGGAAAGGAAGGGAACTACAAAAGGGACTGTAAATCTAAAGCTCCTGACAAAGGAAAGAGATCTGATGATGCTCCTTCTACAGAGGCGAAAACCACCTCAAATGAAGGTGGGGATGTGCACTTGGCTTCTTCAAGTACACATGTAGATCATGAGGCATGGTTGATTGACTTAGATGCATCCTTTCACTTCACTCCCCATAGAGAGTGGTTCTGCGAGTATGAAGAATACGATGGTGGTGATGTATTCTTAGGGGATGATAGGAAGGCTAGAATCGTTGGTCGCAAAAAATTAAAGTTGAAGTTGCAAGGTGGAAGGGTTAGAACACTTCTGAGTGTTCTACATATTCTTGCATTGGCCAGAAATTTGATTTCTGTAAGCAAGATGGATGATGCAGGTGTAAAAATAGTTTCTGAGAAGGATACCTACAATATGGTTCAAGGAGCACTGGTATTGATGCGGGGAGTTCGGATTGGAACTTTGTACAAGCTACAAGGTAGCACTGTTGTTGATGGGTGCAATAGTTCTCTGGTTCCTGAAAGTGGAGCATAAAATCTAGTGGTCTCTGGAGAGAAGACCATGTTGTGGCATCAAAGGCTTGGACATATTAGAGAGAAGGGACTTAGAATACTTCATGGTAAAGGTATGGTAGAAGGTATGAGTAATAGCTTTCTGGATTTTGATTTCTGTGAAAATTGTATATACGGGAAGCAAAATCAGGTGATTTTCCCCTCTGGTGGTAAGAGGGCGAAACAGATATTAGAGCTTGTGCATATTGATGTGTTTGGACCTATGAAGGTTCCATCACTGGTTAAGTCTGTGTACTATGCATCATTTATAGATGACTTCTCAAGGAATACATAGATATATTTCCTTAAGAAGAAATCTGAAGTCTTTGATAGGTTTAAAGAATTTAAAGCTCTGGTGGAAAACTAGATAGAGAAAAAGATAAAGGTGCTGAAGACAGATAATGGTGGAGAATTTTGCAGTAAGGAATTTGAAGAATTCTGTAAGAAGTGTGGTATAGCACTTCAGAAGACTACTCCATATACACTTCAGCAAAATGGAGTTGCAGAAAGAATGAACAAGACGTTGATGGAAAGGGTAAGAAGCATGCTTAGTGGTGCCGGGTTAGGACAAGAATTCTGGGTAGAGGCAGTGGAGACAACATGTTACCTGGTCAATAGATCACCTTCATCAGCGTTGGAGGATAAGACTCCACAAGAGGTATGGATTGGTAAGAAAGCCTCTCTTTCACATCTGAGGGTATTTGGATGTGATGCATATGTACATGTTCCAAAGGAGAAACGAACCAAGTTGGATAGTAAATCTGAAAAGTGCATCTTTGTTGAATATAAGGATGGTTTAAAGAGTTATAAGCTTTGGAACCCAGTAACAAGGAGGGTTGTGTACAACCGAGATGTGGTGTTTTGAGAGGTGAAAGATGTTATTAAACATGAAGTCCAACCAAAGGAACTTGAGAAAATAGAGTTTGAGCTAAAGGAGGAAGAATCAGAATCTACAACAGAGGAGGAATTAGAGGATGAAGAGCCACAAACTCCGGGTGTGAGAAGAACAGTTCGCGAAAGAAGGCAGCCAGAAAGGTATAGTCCATCTGATTTCTATTCAAATTTTGCTTTATCTATTACTGATGATGATCCTAGAACTATGAAGGAAGCAGTAGATTCAGAGGATGGAAAACTTTGGAAAGAGTCCATGGTTGATGAAATGGCATATTTGCACAGAAATGAGGCTTGGGATCTGGTGGAATTGCCGGCTGGAAGGAAACCCATTGGAAGCAAATGGGTGTTCGAGAAGAAAACAAATGCAAAAGGCATGGTGGAGAAATACAAAGCTTGGTTGGTAGCAAAAGGTTATTCCCAGGTGCCAGAAATTGATTTTGGTGATATTTTTTCTCCTGTTGCCAAGGTAACTTCTATTTGATTACTTTTATCTGTTGATGTTGCTTTTGATTTTGAGGTAGAACAGATGGATGTGAAGACAACATTTCTTCACGGGGATCTAGAAGAGGAGACCTACATGAAGCAACCTAAAGGTTTTGCGGTGAAGGGTAAGAAAGAAATGGTATGCAAGTTAAAGAAGTCTTTGTATGGGTTAAACAATCATCAAGGATGTGGTATCAAAAATTTGATACATTTATACAGGGACTTGGCTTCACTAGAAGAAAATCAAATCACTGTGTGTATTTTAAATTAATTGGTGACCATGTTATTTATCTGGTCTTGTATGTGGATGATATGTTGCTGGTTGGAAATGATAAAGAAATTATCCAGGATTTGAAGACCCAATTTTCCTCCAAATTCGACATGAAATATCTTGGTGCTGCAAACTATATTTTGGGCATGGAAATTAAAAGAGATCGAGCAAAGAGGAAGATCTGGTTAAACCAGAGGAAGTATGTCGAGACAATATTGAAGAAGTTTAATATGCAGGATAGTAAACCGATGAAGGTTCTTATTCTTGTAGGTGTAAATTTATCTGCTGAACAGTGTCCCAAGACACAAGAAGAGGAAGAGGATATGTCCTGTGTTCCATATGCAAGTGCAATCAGTAGCCTGATGTATGCGATGGTTTGTACTAGACTAGACATTGCACATGTAGTGGGAGTATTGAGCAGGTTTATATCAAAACCAGGGAAGGAGCATTGGACAACAATGAAGCGGGTTTTCAGGAATTTGCATGGCACTAGCGATTATGGTTTGTGCTACCAAGGAAGACCAGGATTGGACAGAGTTTTGGATATCCATGGCTTTGTTGATGCGGACTGGGCTGGAGATCTGGATCAGAGAAGATCTACAAGTGCGTATGTGTTTAACCTATCTAGAGGTACAGTCAGTTGGATGAGTAAGAAACGATCTATAGTGGCACTATCAACTACGGAGGCAGAATACATGGCAACCAATCATGCAAGCAAAGAAACAGTCTAGTTGCAAAGATTGTGTTCAAGTATGGGGTTAGTACAGGGAGCTATAAGTATAGACTATGACAGATAAAGTGCATTTTTCTTGGCAAAGAACCCTGCTTACCATTCAAAGACAAAGCAAATTGATGTTCAGTATCACTTTGTGAGGGATATGATAGAAGAAAAAAAGGTGTTGCTGGTAAAGGTGGACACTTTGAAGAATATTGCAAATGCATTGAAAAAATTTGTGAGCTCTGAGAAGTTCTCTTGGTGCAGAGAAACAATGGGCATTGTAGGGCTAGATAAATGACTAAGCTCTCTTGTGGCCCCCTGTGGAAAGAAAACAACAAGTGGGAGAATGTTGGGTTGTGTTATTCTTTCCATGACTAGCCCACGTAGTGAACCAGGGGGTTAGAGGGGGGCAGAGCCCCCCCTTCATTGCACGATTGCGTAGCGGGGGGGGGGGGGTCACAGGGGGGTGACAGTGCCCGGGAATTTTTTTTTGGACCCTATATTAGGTTGGGCGGACCTACCTATGGTTTTGTGCATAATTTTCGCACATGGTTTTGGAAGCAATGGTTTTGGGTCCATGGTTTTGGATGCGATGGGTTTCGGTCCATGGTATTGGATGCTTTGGCATGCATAAATATGTATTGTAACATTGAAAGGAACATAATGAAAAATCAAGTTGGTAGTCCCGGTTTTGGGATCCAGGGGAAAATATCTATGTGTATGTGTTTTATGTGTTATGCTCTCGCATTGTTTATTTTCTGTGTTTTAGAATTCGTATGCAAGTAATTTCTGTACGGGGTTAAAACCTACAATCAAGCCTTATCTCCTTATATCCCGACCTTGTTGGGGACATGCAAAGAGAAACAGAGAAAGAGCAGATCCCTCTGATACCACTGATCTGGATCTATGTAGGAACATAATAAAGTACATAAATAAACATAAATACAGAGATGCACCAGAAATAATACTTCATTTCATTAATATCAAAGAACTGAAATATGATTACATACAGAATGGAATAAATTAGCTCGGGTAATGGTAGCTTATCTCTGAGAAGAGATGTGGCGGCTACATGCCTCTAAACTATTTTACAATGAGGCTCGAAGGCCTATTTATTGTTGAGAAACAATGGAAAACCCAAAAACATCCAAAAACCTAACCCTAGGAGATGAAACACCAAACTATGGGCCCCATTTAGGTAAGTTAGTACATCAATTTCCCGGGTTCGTAACTTTGGCATACGATCTCCGTTTGATGCGCACAATACCTCATTAGAAAGATATATCCAAGGAATACAACTTTTGAGTGAGAAACATTGGTCCACTACCCATGTTGCTCCTAGTTTTCCTAAAAAACGTCGTTTAGGGCCTCAAAATGACTCCGTAAGTTCATGACATGGGAGGCCGTCAGGGTTTGTGAGGCTTATCTTGCAAAGGTTTAACAAGATCGAGCCCTGGCTCCTTATATCCCGACCTCGTTGGGGACATGGAAAGAAAAACAGAGAAAGAGTAGACCCCTCTGATACCACTGATCCAAATTTATCCAAGAACGAAGGAAAGTACATAAATAAACATAAATATAGAGATGTAGTAGAAATAATACTTCATTTCATTAATATCAAAGAACTGAAATATGATTACATACAAAATGGAAATAAACTAGCTTGGGGATGGTAGCTTATCTCTGAGAAGATATGCGGCGGCTACATGCCTCTAAAATGTGTTATAATAAGGCTCTAAGGCCTATTTATTGTTGAGAAACAATGGAAAACCCTTAACATCCAAAAACCTAACCATAGGAGATGAAATGCCAAACTATAGGCCTCGTTTGGGTAAATTGGTACATCAACTTCCTGGGTCGTAACTTTGGCATACGATCTCTATTTGATGTGCACAATACCTCGTTAGAAAGATCTATCCGAGGACTATAACTTTTGAGTGAGAAACATCGATTTACGACCAATTTTTCTCCCGGATTTCTCAAAAAACGTCATTTAGGGATAGGTAGGTGGCCAACACTATCCACCTGGATCATTCCTCCCCCCTTAAGAAGCAATGGTCCCCATTGCATTGAGTGCCTCCATGAGATGGGGAAACTTCTACTGAACTTGGTCTTTGGTGAGTTGTTCTGCAATCTCTGATGTGTCTAGTAATGGTGGGAAGCATGGTCGAGGGTGGTCCACATTGAGCATGGTGCAAGCCAAGTATTGGGGGAGTGTTGTGCTCCAAAGCATTATTTCCCACAACCTTGGTAATGTTGTAAGGACCATATTAGAGTGGTCGGAGCTTCCGATGGGCTCTTGTAAGGTGTTATTTCTACAGATGCAACAGGACGTAGTCACCCACTTGAAACTTTCATGGCAACCGATGTTGATCATGTCGCTTCTTATACTTGGAATTTTCCATAATGGAGTGGTGATATATCGACCTATTGGGTAGAGGTGCTTCAGGAGTCAGATCGAACGAATGCTTGTCCTAACGGTGCAATGATACCTCTGTGGGTGAGGAGAAGATGTTCTTGTATTCTCTCATGACCGCATATCCCTACTTCTACTGCATGGAGGAACCCTTCCCGGGGAGAATGGATATGGCTATGATCTTCCCATTACTTTGAGAGTGAATTAGAAAGAAAATGAATTTTCTAGTCTGGGAGATGATCTTACTGCATTTCTTAGTAGAGATCAAAGAGGTGGTGGTAGGTGGGGCTACCTCTGGTATCCTGTACAATGAATTACCCAAAGAAATAATAACAACACGAGGCCTTGACTCATACATAACATGTTGCTTCCATGAGTATGGTTGGCCTAATAATACATCACAAACATCAATAGGTGCAACATCACACAATACCTCATTTGTGAAGAGCTTGATGCTATAGGGAAGGCGACGCTGCTGGCTGACCTAGAGATCTTGTCCTTGGTGAAGCTACTTGATATTGTACGAATATGGGTGTGGTGTAGTCAGCAGTCCCAGTTGCTTCATGACCTCTGCTGAAATGAGGTTCTTTTGGCTCCCACTGTCAACAATGGATTGTAGCAGTGAACCCTTCACCCAAATTTGTGAGTGGAAAAGACAGTCCCCCTCCTCTGGATCTTCAGGCTAATTCTTCTTGATCTTGGCAGTGGTAACAGTGGCGCTGTGCTCTGCATCAATAATCTGCTTCCCTTTGTCATTCCTCTTGTCAAGTTTTGACTCAGGGTCAGAATATGCATATGATTCTGAAGCCTTTAACTCGGCCATCAGCAACTGCTTGGTTCAACACTCACTTATGTTGTGAGTGGGGCTCTTATGGAACTCACACCACTTTCCTGTGTCGTTCTTTGACTTCGTGGTGTTGTTCTTTTCTTGCGGCTTTGACGGGTTGTCTTGGGTCACACAATCTTGGTTTTGTCCTTGGTTCTATGGTTTGGTGAAGCCTTTCCCATGCTTTAGATTCACGGATCCAAAGTCTCGCTTCTTTTGTTTAAACTTCTGCTTGATCTTGACAGCGTATCGGTATGCCGTGCCGAGCGAGGAGATGTCTAGGAACTCCATGTTATCCTAGATGTACTTCTGTAGGCAGCTACGGTATTTGAGTACCAAATGCTGCTCTGATTCCTTGATACCCAACTTTGTGCGAAGGGTAAGAAAAACATTGGTAAAATCCAACACATCTTGGTCCCTTCCCTACTGCAGCATGGTCCACTTTATGCATTTTTCCTCATAGCTCCTGACAGGGTAGTACTACTCCTTGATGGCATCCTAGAATGAATTCGAAGTGGCTGCGATTGAAAATAGTGAGGCCATACTTTCATCCTTCTGTTCACAATAGGTTTCCCACCAGTCCTTGACGTGGGGGGCTGCTTTGAGAAGTGCAAAAGTGATATTTTTTCATCTAGAAAAATCATGAACAGAAAAATATTCTTTTAGCATATTTAACCATTTATCTATAGCGTCTGCATTTATTTGACCCTCAAATATGGGAATGTCAAAGTTAACTTGTACCTTAAAGGGTGTGGAATTTCTAAAGTAGCTGCCGGAAGTAGATGCGTCGCCCCTGGGTAGCTGTTGAAGGATTTGGGCAAAGTTGTTCATCATCGCATTCCTTTGTCACTCGAGGGCTTATTCGAGGAAGATTTTGATAGGATCTCCTAGCCCATCATATTTCTTTTCATCCACCATGGGAGGCCGTCGGGGTTTGCGAGGCTGATCTTGCAAAGGTTCAACCAGATCGAGCCCTAGCTCCTTATATCCCTACCTCGTTGGAGACATGCAAAGAAAAACAGAGAAAGAGCAGACCCCTATGATACCACTGATCCAGATTTATGAAATGCAATAAATTACATAAATAAACATAAATACAGAGATGCAACACAAATAATACTTCATTTCATTAATATCAAAGAGCTAAAATATGATTACATACAAAATGGAAATAAACTAGCTCGGACGATGGTAGCTTATCTTTGAGAAGAGATGTGGTGGTTACATGCTTCTGCACTAAGTTACAATGAGGCTCGAATGCCTATTTATTGTTGAGAAACAATGGAAAAACCTAAACATCCAAAAATCTAACCCTAGGAGATGAAACGCCAAACTATGGGCCTCATTTGGGTAAATTGGTACATCAACTTCCCAGGGTCGTAACTTTGGCATACGATCTCCATTTGATGCGCACAACACCTTGTTAGAAAGATCTATCCGAGGAATAAAACTTTTGAGTGAGAAACATTGATCCACGACCCATGTTTCACCTAGGTTTCCCAAAAAACGTCGTTTAGGGCCTCAAAACGGCTTCGGAAGTTCAGGACCCGAAAAACTGCCAAAAATAGTAAACTATGCTGCAATTAAGGAAACTGAAAAACTGAAAGAGACAATTGTGGGGGTCCATGTGGGATATGTGGGTGGCCACCAACATCCACTTGGATCAAAACATGGCTATCATTCATAATAATCGCGTACATAGTACTAAATGTTGATTTTTCATAGTCACGACTCCCCACTAAACATGTCATGTATATTCTTGTTATGTTAGAGAAATTAGCAGATTGAAGAGGCAGGAATCATTCCTAACTTATGTCTGAGATACTCAAAGGAATCACATGGAAGAGGTTTGGTGAATAAATATGCAACTTGTTCCTTTGAAGGAATATATTCCAACTTGAATTTTTGTTCAAGAACTTGCTCTCTAAGAAAATGGTATTTGATTGGGATGTGCTTAGTTTTTGAGTGCATGAAAAGTGACTTGAATGTCATGTAATTTTTGGATCATCCATACAACTTGAGTACAACAAGCAACAGGAACAACATATTCTGCTTCAACAATTGATAAAGCAATAGAACTTTATTTCTTACTAAACCAAGAAACTAAGCGAGGTCCCAAACTACTCCACTAGTAATTTTGCAACCATCAAAATTACCTCCCAGTCTGCATCTATGTAGGCATGAAGTGAAAAATATATGTTTTTGGGATGCCATAGTCTAAGATATTTAGTGCCTTGAAATTACTTTAATATCCTCTTGACTTCTTTGAGATGTGTCTCCTTAGGATTTTCTTAGAATCATCCAACTATTCCAATTGCATGCATAATGTCTAGTCTTGTACGGGTAAGATAAATCAAGTTGCCAATCATAGATCTGTTGTCATCATTTTGGCTGAGATTGTATCTTTTTACCATTGGTGTGCATACAGGTTTGTAGTATTCTAGTCCATATTTCTTCATAGTCTACTTGAGATACTTGGTTTGAGAAAGGAAGATACCATTCTTATTTTGATGAACCTAGAGACCAAGAAAGTATTTGAGCTCATCAAGTAAAGACATTTCGAATTATTGTTGCATGGCTAGAGAAAATCCTTGACTCATAGATTCAACATTTATTCCAAATATGATTTCATCAACATAAACCACACATACCAAAAGTTTGACTTTGTCATATTTGATATATATATATATTTTTATATGCAGATGCTTTCTTGTATCCTTGTTACTGAAGATACATGTCAAGACAATAATACCATGCATGAGGAGCCCATTTTAACCCATATAATTCCTTCTTAAGTTTGAAAACAATATTTATATCATCGCCAAGTATGAATCCTTCAGGTTGTTCAATATAAACTTCTTCTAGGTCCCCATTTAAAAATGTAGATTTAACATCTATTTGATATACCTTGAAGTTACGAAAGTTGGAAAATGCAAGAAAAATTCTTACGAATCCAAGTCTAGCTCTAGGTGCAAATGTCTCTTCAAAGTATATCCTTCCTATTGAGCATATCCTTTGCATACAAGTCTTGCTTTGTTTTGGATCACTTCTCCATTTTCATTCAGTGTGTTTTTAAATACCCAATTTGTCCCATTTAATTTTTTATTATGAGGCCTTGGTACTAGTTCCCATGAATGGTTATTTTCTATTTGATAAAGTTCTTCATTCATTTTCTTAACCAAACATTCATCTTCGCTTGCTTTATTCACATTTTGAGGTTCAATTGTGGATAATAAGGATAAGTGACTAGATGATCAAACAAATGTTCTTCTAGTTTGTATTTCGGCTTCTTTATCTTCATTCAAATTCCCACCACCATCTGAAGCAAAAATTCGGTGTCATCAAAACCCTAGCTACCAGAGCTTCTAGAATCTCTGACCCTGAACATCTAGAGGAAGAACTTAACCATCTCTACAAGGTCTTCATAAACCATGGCTATCAGAAAAACATTATCCATAAAATAATTAAAGAATCCACAACCAATACCCAAAAAAGGAAAACTCCTGAAAACCCTAGAATCTCCTTACCCTATATAAAAGGTACCACAAACAAAATTGCCAGAATTCTCTCCAAGAATAACATCATGGTTACCTTCACACCCCCTCACACCATCAAAAACATGCTTGATTCTGCTAAGGATGTAATAGACCCAAAAAATCACAAAGGAGTATACTCGGTTCCCTGCTCATGTGGAAAAGTATATATAGGTGAAACAGGGAAATCCTTTGGCATAAGGTTAAAAGAGCACATTAATGATATTACAAGAAATAGGTCGGAAAAATCAGGTTTGGCAGAACATGCATGTTCTTCCTCACACTATATTTGTATGGAACAAGCAAAATTAATTCACAAGGAAGACCATTGAAGGGTGAAGGAGGCAATTGAAATTGAAAAATCCTCCAACAACATGAATAGAGATGACGAACTAAAATTAAGTAGTACTTGGAAACCCTTATTAAATGAAATAAAAAAGCAGACATACAAAAATTCATATATATATATATATATATATATATATATATATATATATATATATATATATATATATATATATATAATATATATATATATATATATAATATATCTATATATATATATATATATAAGTTAATAAACATATATAACCAACCCTAACACTCTTTTAAATATAATGTAATAAGACAACTTAAATAAACCTAACATAGAATCTAAAAAAAAAATTAAAATAAATAATCATAATAATAATAAAAATAAATAAATAAATATAAATAAATATAAATAAATATAAATAAATAAATAAATAAATATAATAATAATAATAATAATAATAATAATAATTATTATTAAAATAAATAAATAAATAATTATTAACTAGTTGGTCAATTGAAAGCCGACAATAATATAATACATCAAATATTTTTCAATTAACTATTAATAGCTCCATGATTTCACGCTCTCTCTTCTCAAAATACAAATCACATTGCCCTGACGATGGACTCACTAAGCTAGTCCGAAACGTTGGTTTCAAAAATTGTTCACAGGTTTTTCCACAAACATAGAATTTTAGATTTAGGATGATTTTTCTTAACATACTTTGATGGAGTTTTTTTTAACACACCTACATTTTCATTTCCTTCTTCTGATGCTTCTCTTTCTTCTTCTTCTACAACTTCTTGGGTTTTAGTAGGGAGTTGTTCATCATTTAATTTTACTTCTCTTTTGGTACCTTTGGATGCTTCATCAATCATAACATCTATACTTTCAACAATATTTTGGAGCCTTTTATTATAACATTTATATCATTTACTTCTAGAAGAGTATCCAAGAAGGATTCCTTCATCAACTCTAGGTTCAAATTTTCCAATCTTATCATCATTTTTATTTATAAAACATTTTCTTCCAAATATTCTAAAGTATTTAACATTTGCAGGTTTTCCATACCAGAGTTCATAAGGGGTTTTTATCACTGTTTACTCACACCTGGGCCTTGTTGTGTATATAAAAAGTTGTTTGTATTGCTTATCCCCAAAATATGTGAGGTGTTCCTGACTCGTCAAGCATACTGCGTGCAATTTGTTGAATTGTTCTATTCATTCTTTCTTCCACTCCATTCTTTTGAGGAGTTTTAACCATGGAAAATTTCCTTTTGATGTCATGTTGCTCACAAAATTGAAAAATTCATCTGATATGAAATATCCCACTCTATCAAATCTAAGGTATTTTATTTTTTAATTCTCTCTTCATTTTCCACCATAGCCTTGAATATTTAAAAATTTTCAAATGCCTCGTCCTTATGCTTTAATAAACCGACCCAACACATTCTTGTAAAGTCATCAATTAATAACGTGAATTAATTTTCACCATGAGGAGACTTATTTCTCATAGCTCCACATAAATATGTATAAACAAGTTCAAGGGGTTTACCTGAAGTGAATTCCTTAGATTTGAACTGAACTATTGATTGCTTACCAAATTGACATGATTTTCAGATACTATTTTTAGGTGGAGCAATGTCTCGCAAGTCACGAATTGCTCCCTTCTTACTTTATTTATATAGTTTAAAAAATCTAAGGTGTCCCAATCTTTTATGCCATAGAAAACTTTCTTCATATTTTCTCAAAAAGTAGTGTTCTTTACCACCTTCTACGATATCGACATTTCCTGGAGGTTTGGTTCCCTTAATTTTAATCTTACCTATATCCAACCTTTTTACCAAGCAATTCTTTGACCTAAAAATAACTTTGTGCCCTTGATCGCACATTTAACTAAAACTCAACGATTTATGTTTTATACCATAAAAAAATAACACATTCTCATCTTTGACCTTTTCTTTCAATACCACATATCAATTTCCTTTAATAGTAGCAGGTGAATTATTAACAAAATTCATATCCTTTTCTTCCTTAATTTCATTAAAAGAAACAAATTTATCTCTATCACATGTCATATGCTTTGAGCAACCGTTTTCAATGCACCATAGATTCTCTTGATCTCCTGCATACAAGGCTAGACCACATTTTTCAGAGGAAGTAATTTTCTTTTTCTATACCTTGGGAAGTTTTGACTTCTTCTCATGCTGGTAAGATAGATTCATCCTGCTTCTACATTCAATTTCTTCATGACCAAATTCATTGCAAATAGAACATTCAACTTCATTTTGAAGAGGGGTGAAATAATTATAGAAGACTTATTTGACCTGTTTGCATTATGTTGATTTATTGCTTCTCTAGTCATAATATTTTTATAAGCAACACAATGAATTGCTTTGTGACCAAAATTATGACAAGTGAATCATTGACCATTGAAGTAATAATACCTGGGGGTATAATACCTTCTTAAGTAGCTTTTCGGTTGTCTTGCATGAGTATAGTTTGATCCATCATTTTTTTGTTGAGTCTTTCTTCCTCTTACAACATTAGCGTAAATTTTTGTACCTGCTTCAAAATATTTCATAGGATCTGATGTTTCATCATTTTCATTTGGATTGTATCCAAGACCTATCTTGATTAGTGGAGAACACTGAAATTTAATTATTTCCTCTAAATTTTCAGATCCTTTAGCAAATCTAAGATTTAGAGCCTTTGTTTTCTCAAGTTCCTTTCTTATACCCACAATTTCAAATTCTATGTTTTCACAATGTTTTTCCTTTTCTTGGACTTGTTTCTTCAAAGCTTCTACTAATTTAGCCTCTTCTAGATATATCTTTAGCTGGGTTATTTCTTCAACTAGGTTGTTTTATTTATACATATTGATTTCTTTTTCTTGATTCTTGTTTATGACCCTGAGTCTATCAATTTCTTCTAGAGCATCCATAAAGTCATCATTATCATCAAACTCATCTACACATTGTTCTTCGAATTCCATAAGTAATTGAAATTCTTGATCTGATTCATCATCCTCATTATTGGAAGAATACTCATTGTCTTCATGTGTATAAAAACTTTTCTTGCTAGTAAAACCTCTTTTGACATTCTTCTTTGAAACATTCTTTCATTTTTCATGATTTTATTTATAAGGACACTTAGCAACATAGTGACCTACTCTTCCACAAGAAAAACATTTGAAAGGAAGTTTACCTTTGAACCTACCAGTTCCTACTTGTAGTTTTTTCACAAAATTCACTTCTTCCTCATCTGAAATGTAGCTTGTATCTTTAGACTCTTCCTTTTCTTTCCCTTTTTTCGTGGTTTTGAAGGTTAATACTCTAACACCTAATGTACCCCCTTTTCTCATCTCATAAGCTTTCAAGATTCCATGAAGTTGTTCAATAGTAGTATTCTTCAAATCCTACATTTCTTCAAAGGAAACATCTTTGGAGTCAAACTTTGGGGTTAGTGATCTCAAAATATTTTCAACAACAATGGAATAATTTATTTCATCACAAAGACCTTTGATTGTGTTAAACATATCATCTACTCTAAAGAAAAAACTTGCAATGATTTCATCATCATGCATTCTAAGAGACTCATATTGAATTCCATATGATTGAAGTTTTTTTTACCTTAGAGTCACATTCATAGATTTAAATAAGATTATGCCATATTTCCTTTGTGGTGCTCAACTACATGACTGTCACAAACTCAAATTCATCTAATCCTCCCAACATAGCATTTACTCACTTTGCATTGTTCTCATATTATTTATTTCATTCATCATCCGTGGGAATCGAGGCTAGATATTGATATCCACCTTCAAAAATTGCCCATACATAACATCCTAACTCCTACAAATACGAACTTATTTTGACCTTCCAAATTAAAAGTTAGTTACATTAAACAAAGGTGGCTTGGTGGAAAATACTCCCTCTTGACTAATCATCTTGATATATCCCCCTTAAGTGATCAAGCTTCTTTTGAGGGACCTCCACTGTACAATTGTTAGAAAAAATACTAAGGGGGTTGAATTAGTATTTTTAATTCAATTTAACTTCAATTTAAAACTCATAATTTTTTAAGTGACTGTTATTATAAAAAACCGCGTGTGCACACACTTTTAGTGAATTAAACATGCATTATCTATATTACTAACTTTTCATAATTTCCATAAGATGTTTAAATTTAACAAGTGCATTATTGATTCATTAGCCATTCATTATTAATTAAACATGAACAATGAAAAACAGATAAATCACAACACATAAGAAACACATCAACATATGAGGACATAGGTATTTTAGGTGGAAACCTAATGTGGGAGAAAACCACCGATGTTATCATGCTTGTCTTCTTGTCTTATTAAAATGAAAAATCATTACATCATGGTCTTGTATTGGTGCAGATTTTTTCTAGCATGCAGGAACCTACCAGCAAGAGGCTATAACCTCCACTCATTCTCCAACACCCACTAGAAGGGAGCTACAACCCATTGATATCGTTTACTAGCTCCTACCAGAAGGGTGCTCCTACCCCCTCACTGAAGGCCACAACCCTCAACACGTTTTGGACCATGTTTCACAATATTTCATTATGGATCCACTTGTCAATCAACCATCAAAACATGAAGGCCACCTTTCATCAAATTTTCACACTAGACCCACACCAACAATAATTCCAATACCAATATACCAAACTAAATATTGAATCACAAAATCTGAAATACAATCACTGGATCACCACTAAATATCAATCACCAATAAACTGAATTACTGATGGAACTGAATGTCCAATCTAAGTTACCAATCAACCATTAACTAATCAAATCAAGACCAATCAACTAATCAAGATAATACTCAACCATTCATTGATTAATCACACTATTAGATAATGGGAAATCATCACAAAATTAATGTGCAGTCATTTCAAACCCTAATGAAATTAACTTCAAGATATATATGCAACTTTGTTGAAGCATGTTCACATATATACAAACTTCCTCTACATAAAACCTGCATACAAATCTCAAATCATTGAGTATTAAAACAATTTCAAGTTGAATCACTATATCAACTACTGAATTATTGAAATACGGAGACATAACAACAACTAATCATAGATATACCAATACTAAATCACCAAATACCCAATCACAATTTTGCAGCATCATCACTGATCAATATACCAGGCCACAACCAAATCACACTGTTACACAAAATATTGTCACCATGACTATTTGCAGTCAGTTTGGGTCTATCATCATTCATACTGTCCTCCTAAGCAAGTCTCAAACCTCAGCTCTTCATGTCAAGCTTTGAAAATGAGAGAAAGACCTTAAAAATCAATAAAGCTCAGGTTCCGCACTTTCTCTCACTGTTGCCTACGGTCCTGCACCCCCCTGTATATGTTACCTGCAGACCTGCCCGCTCTGTCTCTAAAGGAGTGGGTGCGGACCCTTGTGAAAGTCAAAAAGGCGCAAGTTTATTCTTAAAAACTCACTTTGGGTTAATTCTAGATATTCTAGAAGGAACCTTGACGTGGATGGTTCGCTCCTAGGTGGTTCATGCATTTCAAAATTGTAGGAGCTAATCCCTTGATGAGAGGAGCTTATCCCTTTGAAGGATGGCTTTATCCCTTTGAAGGAGGACCTAGTAACTTCCCTCCATTGCACTATAAATTAAGGCATTGGGATGGTTGCTAGGGAGGTTAGAAGCTGAACATTTTTTAGGGTAAATGCTGGTGGAATTGAGACTTCCTAGTTAAGCTTGAGAGAAGAGATCACATACCTTTTGGCTTCATTGGGAAGAGAGTGAAACTTGTCAAAGTAGAGGAGACTTCTTGATGGACCCTGGGAGGAGCTTGTACAACATCAAGGCATAGGTTGTAAAGTCCTTCTTTGATTTAAATTAATACAATTAGATTCATTTTTCTCAACAAATTGTCTTATGTGATTTGTTTCATGAATTCCTTGATCATCATGATAAGTATGCTTTATTATATTGGCTTTTCAGGTGCTATTTAATTTGTGTGCTTGTTTGTGTTTGCAGATTCTCTACAAGGGAGCTCATTTGGATCAACGGAGCGAGGCTTCCACAAACTTGCATTGGACCCAAGGTAGGCCTAAAACACTTGTTTGCCTTTATTTATAAATTGCATATTTAGAGAAAGATAGAAGTTGATTGGTTTGTTTGTCGCTAGATATCATTAGATACTAGGGAGGTCGGTCTTGTCCGCAAGAACGACTCATTCTGTGTGTTAAAATGGCGACTCCACTGGGGCCTTGATTTTTTGATTTGCTTTACTTTGACTTGAGAAATTGTGTTTTTGTTTCTGTTTTTGGCTTGATGTGTGTGGGATTGGGTAGGTTTAGTAGATATTAAATTATTTTTTGTTTTTTCATACTTTTGGGAGAGGACCGCACCCGCTGCTTGTAACACAGTGCGCACCTATCCGCACTTTTGCTTTACACACAGAGCGGTACCGCACCTGTGTGGATTGCGAGACTGCGGACCCTGTCAAAATTTTGAAAAACTTAAGATTTTCTCTTTCAGTCAGCTTAGGATTTGTTTAGGTGTTTTTTGCCTCTGTCCAGACCTGCATGTGACTTGTCAGGAACTTTTCTTAGGTTAATTCCATTGGCATTAGGGTTTTAGGTGAAATTACTAGAAGTTTTGGTTGCCGGGCTTGATTTTCATTTCGATCTTGTAGTAGCTCAGAGCTTAGAAGCCTTAGAAGCCTCAGATCACCTTGGTTTTTACTGGATTTCTTATGAGTCTGACCGTATGCAAAATCTGCCTTTGTTGAGGAATCCATCTTGTTTTTTCTCTTTGTGAAACTTCGAAAGGACTTGTGATTAAAAGTTTTGGATTTTATTTTTAGAAAAGAAAACAAAAATTGGTTGTTTTTTGACTGATTTGTGATTCTGGACAAATTAGTCCTTAGTTTGCTTATAGCTAAGTAAAACATCCTTCAAAAGAAATCTTGTAAGCTTTTACTTCAAATAGTTTTTAGAATTTATAGATCTCAAGATTAGATTTTTCCATAGTTTTGAGTGTTTTATAAAAAAATAATAAAAAATCTCTTTTGAAAAAGTTTGTTTTTGTAGTATTTGAGTGTTTGAAAGAAAAGGGAATTTTTCGTGAGCATAACTAGTTGTCTCGTTTTTGAGTGCATTGGAAAAGACAAAAATCTCTTCTTTTGATTTGTTTGTTACAGACAGATTTGTTTTTACAAGCATTTGCATTCTCAACTCTTTCCTAGCTAGAAATTCATTGAAGGGAAAAGATTGCTTATCATCTTAAGTGCATCTTTTTAGTGATTTGGAGTTGAGTATTCATACCATAAGTTTCATCTCCACACCTTTTGACTTTAGAAAAAGCCAATAAAAATAATGCTTAAAGTAAAATCTATCTAGTAATCTTTTTATTTCTAGGGCTCTATATCACCAACATAGCTTAGGCTAGTATCTTGGAGTAGGGAGTAATTAACTCTCCAAGATAGTAAAACAAACAAGTAACTGTATCTTGTGGTAGGAGATAAAGTCCAATTGTTACATCTATGCTCTGGGAAAGCTCCTCTTAAACGAGAAGCACGAGATCATATCTGAACCAGTGTGGGAATCAATCCTTCCTCATTAGGAACGATAGAAGATATTCACGTATTAAAAACGTGTTGTGCTGTACAACAACCCCCTATTTCATAAAATTTTTCTTTTGAAATCATAATAGGAAATGGGTCCCTTTTAAAATTAGATATGTGAATAAATTGGTATTTACTTATTTATAGGAAAAAACCCTCATGAGAAGTCCAATTGAAATATGATTTCCCTTTTGAAAACAATGAGAAAAGGGCCTTTTTAAAAAAGAAAATTATAAAGCTTTTATTATTGCGATAAAGTGATCACAAAGATCGCATATCGCAATAACAAAAGGGACATAAGTAAAGGCACATTGAATAATTCTGATCCGAAAAGGGAAATCGCTATTGGATATCGGGGAAAGACAAAGCACATCACCTATAAAGCATTCCCCATTCCTCCGATGCGATAAAGGCATCGCTATTGGCAATCAACATTGGTAAGTGTTGCGTTAATTGAACCATCCTCAATTCCTCCGATGCGATAAAGGCATCGCTATCGACAATCGGCATTGGTAAGTGTTGCGTTAATTGAGCCACTCTCAAATCCCCCGATGCGATGAGGCGTATCGCTATCGGTGATCGGCGATTCACAATGGCACAAATAAAGGAACCCAAGCCCTGCTCCGATTGTGATACATTAAAACAGGGTGCGCATTTCTAAAATAATAAAGATTGGCATGCATTGTATCACCTTCGGTGATGGAATGATATTTTGGATTATTATGTAAATCCTCCTTTTCACGACGCCAATCATAAAATGCGATTAACTGCCAAAATATAAGCCACGCTTGAATCAATATACGTTATGATGGATTATTTAAAAGCTCCCTTATCATCACTGGCAGATGAAGCGGCCAATTAATGAAGGAGTTATCCCGAGATTTTCCACTTAGATTCTATCTGCTGCAATCTTTATCGTGTTTTTTATTCATACTCTTTCATATCGGCTCTTGCTATCTGTTTCTTTGTATCACGTCGGTGTTCCTTCCTTGTGCAGAATTCCATCGAAGTTTCAAGTTTTGAGCAAATGGGGAAGAAATCTAAGAGGTCCGTTGCGGCAACAGCCCCTGCAGTTACTATCCAGCCCACCAGTGACCCAGGACCCAGCAAGAAGGGATTGATTTCAGACACTACATGTCTTGGCCTGGGAAATACCAGTTGGCAAAGTATTTATAAAATGATTGAGGCTAAAGAACCAAAGGAAACAGAAGAAGAAGCGACTGCAGACTCAACCAACAAATCAGAAGCTTCGCTAAAGGATTTGGCTGACTCGTTTCTACACAGGATAGCAGCTCAGGAGAAAATTCTCCCTTACACTGATGTGGTCAGATGGGTGGTTGAACAAATTCCTGTTTCTAACAGGACTTTTTGCACGGTGGATGGAAGAGTTTTCGGTTCGTTCCAACCTGACGACTTGAGAAAAATGTACCATTTGCCCGAGTCGGAGAAGAAATACAACAAAGCTTTTCTAAAGAAATTTGCAGATGAAAATGAGACGGAATCAGCCCCAATCAGACAATGGAGACAAAATCCAGCAAAGCACAAACACGAGTCATCGGGTAAGTACTCCGTGGATTCCTTAGCATCTCCTTACTGTTACGCTCGGGCGATGATGTGTAGGATATGGGGGATGCATGATTATGCAAGATTTGATATCGAAATGGTTACTTTAATGGAAGCGGCAACAAGTAGTTATATCATGGATTGGGCCAATATTTTGTCTGATAAATTAGCCTCTGCAATTCTTGATTTTAGGTTCAATTCACGCAAAACTACCTGGACTATCCCTCCCTTCTATTACAGTGCTTATGTCATGGATATGCTTTGTTTTAATTCTAAATACCCGATACTCGGGTGGAGGTGGACGCCACAGGACCCAAAACCATTTCACATCTACCATCAGATGTTATGGAAGGCACATTACAAAGACCACTTATATCAAATCTATAATGGTTTTATGTTGCCCATTTATTATGCTATCTTTGATAGGCCTACCCCAAGAATTTCCGAGGAGGCCGAAATTGATTTAACTGCAGTGGGGAATTGGTTCGGGGAAGAAAATTTCACGTATATACGGGTGTTTGGCAGTGCGACAAAATCCCATGTTATCCCACTATATGTGCCCGATAAATTGTTGGCATGTGAATTAGCCTACCAAATCACAACCGCTGGAATGTCCAAAACTCTTAGGACTTCCAAAAAGCAGCTATGGCCCATATTACCTTTAAGATGTGGTGTTTACACCATACTTGATTGGAAACATGCTGAGAAGGAGGCAGGAAAAATTAATATGCTCAACCTTGTGACCATCCCTAGTAGGCAGTTCGATCCCCGGAAGGTTGCCTACAATGTGCTCGAACAGGCCAAACTCACCAAGTTTGACCATGAATAAGATCAAATTGATGATTTATTTTCTTCAGCAGAATCCTTGTCTCAGGTTAAAACATTGGCTAGAATGAGATATAATGATGAAGCACTGGTGGAATTCAATAGGCTCAGAGAGTAGAGGTTGTAAACTCTGCCTCTAGACTTTTTGGCCACTACACCAACAATTAATTCAAGCAAGCCTGGGCAGAAGAGTACTGACGAGCCTCCCGCTACAAAAGAAATTCCCGAAAAAGAAACAGAGCAGGAGAAAGGAAAGGAGCAGGAAAAAGGGAAGAAGCATGAAAATGAAGTCATTGATTTGGAGACTTAAATTGATCCAAAACTCCTCCAGGAGTGGCGGCAATTTGACTCCATTATTAATAATCCCGAGACTCCACCAGGATTCGGCATGCCTCAAGTGACAGTCAGCCAAGAAACAACGACAACTACGGTTCCGATGAAAGGAACCAGCAGCCTACCCAGTAGTAAGGATGTAGAAATAATCCCTAGAGATCCATCGGATCAAATTGTTTTACAGGTAGAAGACATACCACCACTAGACGTCTTTTACAACCCTAAACACGGGGCTGTGGTGAAAAGACAGAGGAAAAGGAAAAGACTAGATCAATCTTCCATTTTGCCAGATCAAACAGAGATGGCTAACGTGGTGTGGAAGGAGGAATTGAACCCTTTCGATGACCTTACAAAACTCTCCCAGTATGCCAGAGCATATTCAGCAGCCACAATGGATAAGGCTTCGGAAGTGAGTAGTCTCCTTAAGGAAAAGGACCAAATGATTGGTTCATTGCTGTTGCAGGTGTCTGAGGCACAACGAAAAATAGATCAATTGGAACAACAGCTAGTAGCACAGTGGCAGACCAACAACCAATTAACTGAGCAATTACACAAAGAGAAACAGAGAATAGATTCAAGTGCAGTGGAGAAACAGAAGGAACTGTCTGAAGAAGTGGCTAAATTAAAGGCAATGAACAAACAAATGAGCAAAACTAAGGATGAGCAAATCGCTCAACTGTCACAAGAAGTGGAAAGGTTCAGGAGCCTTCCTCAAATAGCAGAATTTAGAATAGAAGCTCTACAAATCAATAAAGCATTGATTACACAACTGCGACTGCTATGTCATAAAATTTCTTTGGCTGAACCTCTTTGTGAAATTACCACAACTATAGTTGATAAATCAGTTGAAGCCAGACAGGAATTAGAATAGGCCGATGAAACCTTAACCAATTTCCTCGCCTGGAAAGACTCCCTTGAAAGACAGGCTTCAGATCTGCCCAAAATTATTGAAGCACACAAAGACATCCTGTTCCTAGAATGGCAGACTCAATTAATGAAGGCAGAAAGAGAAACCTCGAGATGTCGGTTATCTACTAGCAATTTAATTGAATTTGTCAACGAAACTCTTTATTTATCTAATATGATTTCTCAGTGCAATCTAGGAAAATTAACATCGGCCAAAGCCTTGGAACATACATGCAACCAGGAGCTAGAAAATAAAGGAAGATTAACCGCTGGCATCCAAAGTCTAACTTGGGATACCTTTTGGTTTTTTCTAATCAAGCCATACAGTCAGAGGGCCGCGCTCAAGTGTTTAACTGATGATATCAGTTGCATGATCCCCGAGATACAAGATGCCGCATACTCAGCTCAACTGAATTCTTGCCTAAGCCGCCCCCCAGAGTTGCAACCGATGTTAGAAATCTGCCAGCTCAAGCCGAAGGGAGATCATTCGAAGCAATGAATCATGCTGCCAACTAAAGACAAGCCAATTTTGAGGAGATCTTCATAGCATAGTTGTACTAATTTATTAGCAGTTTTATTTTGTAATTAGTTAGTTTAAGTAGTATTTATAGGCCCTTTCAATGCATTGGAAAGGGTCCTCAGTTTTTGTATAAACTCAAATCAGGAAGTCACACTATTGTGCTTTTGATCTATTTTTTATAAAGACTGGGCCAGTATTCTGATTTTTGACAAAGAAAGCTTTGATAATCTGTGGACTATTGCCTCTTGTGGAAGTGTTTTCTAAGTTAGAAAAAGGAATGTGAATGCAATTGATATTGGGAGTGACTCGAATAAACATATGGTACTATTATCTATGCTTTTTTGTCATTTTTATATTAATTTGCATTCTTTTAAATTTTTCTATCATTGAATAAATATATGTGCTTTAACAGCAAGCCTTGTACTTTTCACTATTGGATGTCCGAGGACTGTTATCCTTTCACTCATGTATATGTCTATGGTATAAATGAGAACTAGTGTAATAATGTTTGCTTGATTGCTTTGTTCAACTATTTGGGCTTAGTAATTATCATATGAATAAACATCTTTGCTTATCAACAAGAGTCATCTATATGCCTGTTTGTGAATGAAGACCATCCAAAGTTACACTAAAAGCAGCAATTTCCCGGGATAGAATAGTTGTTTATATTTTGCTTTTTCTTAATTATATGATTCATCCATTATCATTAGATATTATAAAATCAATCATTTATTCATCGCATCTACCAATCATTGGGAAACTGGTCCCATTATATCCAGTCGGAGCCACCATACCAAACGGAAAAGGAGCTGCCTTTAAGGTCTGGACCGGGTGGTTATCCTCGATGTTGATGCAGCGATTTTCGAGGCATCAACATTTTTGGCACTAGAAGGAGGACATGAACTGTGAATGGCAAGCAAACCCAAACCTACAATCCATTCTGAGAGTAAATCTCCCTCCACATCACCTCGTACTTCCCAATTGCATGATGGTTCTCTAGTATCCAAGTGAGAAGAAGAGGAATCAACTACCACTGCTCAAGCCCACAATACTCCAGAACGATTAAGTCCTAAGTCTCCTGAAGTTCAGTTACTCATCCATAAAATTCAAGGCTTCTCGATATCACCACAAAAATCTGAGGTATTTGAAGGCAGTGAGACTTCGCAATTCAATCTACCTCATCCTCTCACCAGACTTTAGAGCGAAAAGCTCGGTATTGAACCTACTGAGTTGCCCTTACCTAAAAGGAAAAGGGAAAAGAAGAACACTAAAGGATCTGACAGTGAAGCATTTTCATCCACATCCTCCATATCATCTTCCCCAGTGCGAAGTCAGCCATCCACTCCCTCATTACATATTGTTCTTCATCAGGGATCAGGAACTTCAACATCCCAACCTGCTCAATCCTCAATATCAATTCCTTCCCAAACTTCTGGAATTTCATCAGAAATATCATCCACTACCGGTGTTTCAATGGCAGATCCATGGAATAGTCCCGGTGCAGTCAATATGCCTGCACCATTACATGCATTGCCTGATTCTCCTGAAAAATAGTTACCCAAGTTTAATCTAGATGCTGGAACACAAGCTGAAGAACATATTAATAACTTCATGTTGTCAGTTAATTTGAAAGGAGTAACAAAGGAAGATGTTGTTGTTAGGATTTTCCTTTATACTTTGCAAGGATCAGCGGGATCTTGGTATTTTTCCCTGCCCTCTGGATCCATTACCAGTTGGAACATTTGCCAAGAATAGTTTCTTACTAAGTATGGCGATGATAGATATTTAGCCACATTAATCAATGATATCTCCAATCTTAGGATAGAGCATAAGGAACCGATTAAAGAATTCAACTCACGATTCAATAAACTCTTGAATAAGATTCCAACGACCTCCAAAACAAGTGAGAAAATCAGAAGCGAATGGTATATAACTGCCCTACCCGCCAATATAGCTATCTTCGTAGACAGGGCTGCAAACCAACTTTAGCTGAAAACATGAAAGAAGCACTTGCTGTGGAGAAACGTATTAATGCTCTAGAAAAGAAAGCTACTCTTGAAGAGAGAAAATCCAAAAAAGTTTCTTTCAAAGATGATACAAAGAAGAAAACTCCTAAAGATCCATATGATATGGAAGGTTTACAAAAAGTACTCAAGACTATGTCAAATGAAATGGTCGAAATCAAAAAGCAAGTAGCAGAAACCTCAACGAAAAGGCTATTTAGGAATTTCAAGAAAACTAAATCAAAACCACCAAATGTTATATCCAATGCCGATTCAGATCTTGAAGAAGAAGAAGAAGATGAAACAATCTTGACATCCGAGGAACTCGAAGAAGAAGAGACTACTGAATGCCATGGGGAGTGGGATTTTATTTTTCCTACTTCCAATATGGAAAACGAACAAGAAGCTTTCCCCGTGACTACCAGGAGTAAAGGCACTTCTGAACCTGTCCAAACAACTTCGAAGAAAAGAAATGCAGGTTCTTCTACTACCAAAGAAAATATTCCTACAAACAAAGCTTCAGCAACACCATCCCAAAATCAACCATCATCTTCAAATCTACCTTCAACATCTAAGGCATTGGTAGTATCAGATTCTATGGACTACAATATTATCGAAGACATGAAGAAGACTAAGGCGAATATTAATATGTTTGAACTTAGAAAAATCAAACAACAGCAAAAGTTACTTCTTAAAGAGTTAAATGCCGTTCCTTCTTCACCTCTTCCCAATGCTGTATTGTCCAAAGTTGCTAATGATTCAGGCCAACCACCTTCTGGTAGAGTGGAAGCTACTGACACAGTGTTAATTGGGGATAGATCAAATTCTCATACTCCACCCTTCCTCTTAACCTATGAGATCTATAATAGAAACCTACACAACTGTTTGATTGACTCAGGGGCTTCCTCTAATATAATGCCAGCTTCAGTTTGTTCCAAACTAAACATTGAACCCCAAAAGTCTGCAATTCATATTGTATAGTTGGATAGAACTAAGGTCCAGGTTTTAGTGGAAATCAACTCAGTAACTATCAGGTTATCAGCTGATCCTAGAGTAGTTCAAAGAATCGATATTTTGATCGCTGATATACCTGAATTTTATGGGTTGATTTTAAGTAGAGATTGGTCCGAAAAACTCCACGGTTATATTTCCACCGATTGGTCTCATATGTGGTTACCTTATAAAGGAAAACCGAATCAGATCAAGATTGATCGGGAGAAACACATGACCCATACAGTTACCGAGTTTGAACAAGAAAACCAACCAATATCATTTAATAACAATATCTTGGGGAATTATTCATCTGAATCATTCTTTGGCAACTTCACCGCCCAACCATCTCCTTTCCCAGTTAATAATTTCACATCTCAGATCGAAATTTTTTCACAAACAGATACGTGAAGATGTTTTAATATTACTGAGGAAACTGTAAATAAAATTGTTAATAATTCTTTATTTTGGTCACTATATTTTGACGGGTCTAAGTCTAGTGAAGGCTCGTGAGCAGGATGTATTTTGGTTAGCCCTCAGTGAGAAAAAACTATGTTATCATGCATATTGGAGTTTGAATGCACAAACAATACAACTGAATATGAGGCCCTAGTCCAGGGACTCTACAAAGCGATTGGCCTCAAGGTTCAATATTTTAAAGTGTTTGGTGATTCAAATATTGTTATTAAACAGGTGAGGAATACAATTCATTGCCTCTCTGGTCATCTCAAACACTATCAGTCTCTGGTACAGGAACTCACCTCTCAATTTTTAGCATTCAATATTTCTCCCATCCCTAGGTCCCAGAATACAACAGCAAACTTGTTAGCTAATGTTGCTTCCAGACTCCTACCATCCGAAGATTATAGCCCAGATAGATTTTCAGCAGAGTTAATTTTTAGACCATCGATCCATGATAATGTCACCAATTGGAGAGTGTTCAATCACGATGAAGAATTTTAAGCTTGTTGACTTCCGACAAGTCCTATGATGGCCAAATTATTGGTGAAAGCGATCATGACCTTCAGATGAAGGAAAAGCAAGAGGGAAACTCAATATCAAAACCAATGGTCAAGCTTGAAGATCTCTATGATATTAAAGACAGGTTTAAACAGGTGACCAATTCAAAAATCCAGAGTTCCACTTTAAGATTTGAATTGATAAACCTAGGTACTGATGAGAACCCTCAAAACATCAATTTAGGACTAGGAATTTCTATAGAAGAAAGAACAACATTCATTAAGCTATTAACAAAAAACAAGTATGTCTTCGCTTGGAAATATGATGATTTGAAAGCATATGATACATCAATTATTCAACATACTATTCCAATGCAATCTGAACAAAAATCAGTACAAAAAAAGTTAAGAAAGATTCATCCTAACCTTGAGAGTCAAATAAAGGCTGAATTGAATAAACTCTTAAATGCTAAGATAATTTTTCCTGTGAGACATTCAAATTGGGTTTCCAACATGGTGCCTGTTCGGAAGAAAAATGGCGATATCAGGATTTGCATTGATATCAGAAATCTTAACAAGGCAAGTCAAAAGGATAACTTCCCTTTACCTACTATGGAGTAAACATTACATTCAATAGCTGGTTCAGAACTAATGTCCTTTTTAGACAGTTTTTTAGGATATAACCAAATACTGGTTCATCGTGATGACAGGCTCAAAACGACCTTCAGAACTAAGGGGGAACTTATGCCTACCAAAAGATGCCTTTTGGACTCATCAATGCAGGAGCCACATTTCAGAGAGCCATGAACATAGCGTTCAAAGGATTGCTTAATAAATCAGTAGTCGTATATTTAGATGATATTACTGTATTTTCCAAGAAAAGGTCTAATCACGTACATGATTTAAAACAAATCTTTGAACGGTGTAGAAAATATGGTATCTCTCTTAATCCAAAGAAGTCCTTTTTTGCCCTTAATCAAGGAAAAATTTAGGTTTCATTGTTTCAAAAGATGGTATCTATATTGATCCAGGCAGAATTAAAGAGATTTCTGAAATTCCATTTCCTCATAATAAAAAATACATGCAGTCATTTTTGCGTCAGATTAACTTTGTTAAACATTTTGTTCCAGATTTTTCCTATATTATTTTACCATTGCAAATGATGATTAAGAAAAATTCAGTGTTAAATGGGGATCTGCAGAAAAGGAGGCATTTGATTCCATCAAGCAATCAATAATTAATGCCCCTGCTTTAAGCACTCCCAATTTTTCTAATCATTTCATACTATATACCCTCGCATCCGCTTCATCATATGCAGCAGTATTAACTCAAATCAATTATCAAAACTTGGAAGCACCTATTTCGTTTTAAAGATCAAATCTTCAAGGTGTTGAACTAAATTATTCAGAAGTTGAAAAAAAAGCCTTTGCTGTGTACAAAGCCATAAAACACTATAGGCCCTTCCTCTTAAAATCTCATACAAAAGTTATAGTTCCTTTTTCGGCAGTAAGACAATTACTGGTTCAAAGGGAATTAGGAGAAAAGAGAGCAAATTAGGTCACAAAATTACAAGAATATGACTTGGAAATCAAGCCAGCAAAGATTGTCAAAGGCCAAGGCTTTTGCAGGTTGTTAGCATGATCATCCAACATTCAAAAATCTGAAAATACAGAAAATGCTGAAGAAATCAATCAGATAATTACCATAGGTTCTGAATCATAGTATACAGATCTGATTTTCTATCTAAGAAATGGGTACGCTCCTTCCAATCTCTCCTATAAAAACAAACATGCCATTAGATTAAAAGCTAAAAACTTTACAATTATCGATGGTGTATTGTTTAGAAGAAATTATGATTCAATTTTATTAAGATGCTTAGAAAAAACTGAAGCATTAAAGGTTTTGTAGGAACTTCATGATGGATTGGAAGGAGGACATTTTGGAGCTGACACCACAGCTCACAAAATCATTCATGTTGGATACTATTGGCCCACCTTGTTCAGAGATGCTCATGAATATGTAAGGAAATGTCAAAGCTGTCAAACCTCCAGTGGAAGACAAAGAAAGCCAGCTTTCCCTTTGCAACCAGTCAACATTGAGCAACCATTTGAGTAATGGGGATTGGACATCATTGGATAAATCACTCCACATTCATCCAAATAACATAAGTATATCCTTACTGCCATTGATTACTTTACTAAGTGGGTTGATTCCTTTAAAGACAACAAATTCTGAGGCAATTATGGAATTCATAGATTAATTCATTATTACCAGGTTTGGTGTCCCAAATGCTCTTGTTTTTGGTAATGCATCTTATTTCTCTGGAAATTCTATGTTTGAGTTCGATATCAAAAGGGGATTTAAATTGAGGTATTCTGCAAATTACTACCCTCAGGGTAATGGGTTGGTAAAATCCACCAATAAAAACCTTATTAGAATTATTAAGCGAACTATTGAACAGAATCATAAGAACTAGCATAAATCTTTTATATTTGCACTTTGGGCTGACAGAATAACTCAGAAAACCTCTATAGGCACTTCTCCATTCAATCTAGTGTATGGAAAGGAAGCTGTCATACAAGCTAACTTAGTGCTTCCATCTTTAGCCTTCGTGCAGTTTATCGAAGAAAGTCCCTCATCTTCTATTCAACTAAGACACGATCAAATTTTGAAATTAGAAGAAGAAAGGGAAAAAGCCAGGATTATACATGCAAAACATCAGCAAATTATCAAGTCATCCTTTGATACAACTTCAACCAGTTCAAAACAATTGCAAGTTGGTGATCTAGTTTTGAAATGGGACAAAGCCCATGAAGATAAAGGAAAACACACAAAGTTCCAGAAAATGTGGCTTGGACCATTTCAAATCAATGAGAAGATAGGCCCTTCTACTTTCATTTTGCAAGATCTATCAGGAAAGAGATATTCTCTTCCTTTTAACGGCCTCATCTTGAAGAAATTCTTTAATTGAGAAGGTAACCCTTCTCCCTTTGTAAATATTCAATTTCAAGCTAAACTTTTGTACATAGCTTAGATTTTAGATGTTAGAAGAATAAAGTTAGCCTTCCATTGGTCTTTACTATATTGAAAAGTTTCTCAAAAGAAATGGTTATGATATTTGCTTTTAAAATGGAAACCTTAAATGAAAGGAAGATTTCTAGGAAATTAGGTATATTTAGATTCTGAAACCCCATTTTATTTCTGTAAACTCTTCTCAAAGATTAGAAATACTGTAAACCATTTTAATGTTTTTAAGCAACCTCAAAACGGTTATCAATACAAAACGGATACTGATTCAATCTTAGCATCTTTAACTCTTATCATGTCATCCATCCTCTCTTAAGGAGAAAATTGTTCATCCCATTCATCAAGAGTTATAATTACTCAGAGTGTAATTCTAAAATATACTTGAGATAAAAGATAAGAGGTCTTATCACAAGCCTTCTTACCATGATCATAGGAAATAGTTCAACTGACATTACCAATACTGCATACCAAAACAGGGTAATGGCTTATAATTATAAGACAAGGGGTCTCATCACGAGCCAGCTTGTTCAGTTAAATTATTACCAGTGAATGGCATTGTCAAACAGTTGGCTACCAAACCAGGACAATGGCTTTTTATCTTACAAAATGAAGAAAAATGAAAATGATACAAAAATATGAAAACATATTTCCGGATTCATTCTTTTTAATCATACTCTGAAGTGGATGGGATAATGAACGATCAAATGGTTAAAAGGTATCCCTGTCGAAAGTATAGACGTTTGCTGGCAGCAGAGGCTCTACCTATGGAAAAGGAGTAATTATAAAGCTAAGTTGGAGAAGTTTTTGTTTTATCATTAGCAACAAATCAAGGCTAGTTTGAAACACAAAATGTATTTAATTATAACATGAGAAGAGAATAGCAGAGATAGTTACCATTACATTCAGAATTTATGTTTCTCTAATTACTCCTCTAACACCTAATGTACCCCCTTTTCTCATCTCATAAGCTTTCAAGATTCCATGAAGTTGTTCAATAGTAATATTCTTCAAATCCTACATTTCTTCAAAGGAAACATCTTTGGAGTCAAACTTTGGGGTTAGTGATCTCAAAATATTTTCAACAACAATGGAATAATTTATTTCGTCACCAAGACCTTTCACTGTGTTAAAAATATCATATACTCTAAAGAAAAAACTTGCAATGATTTCATCATCATGCATTCTAAGAGACTCATATTGAATTCCATATGATTGAAGTTTTTTTTACCTTAGAGCCACATTCATAGATTTAAATAAGATTATCCCATATTTCCTTTGTGGTGCTCAACTACATGATTGTCACAAACTCAAATTCATCTAATCCTCCCAAGATAGCATTTACTTACTTTGCATTGTTCTCATATTATTTATTTCCTGCATCATCCGTGGGAATCGAGGCTAGATATTGATATCCACCTTCAACAATTGCCCATACATAAGATCCTAACTCCTACAAATACGAACTTATTTTGACCTTCCAAATTATAAAGTTAGTTACATTAAACAAAGGTGGCTTGGTGGAAAATACTCCCTCTTGACTAATCATCTTGATATATCCCCCTTAAGTGATCAAGCTTCTTTTGAGGGACCTCCACTGTACAATTGTTAGAAAAAATACTAAGGGGGTTGAATTAGTATTTTTAATTCAATTTAACTTCAATTTAAAACTCATAATTTTTTACATGACTGTTATTATAACAAACCGCGTGTGCACACACTTTTAGTGAATTAAACATGCATTATCTATATTACTAACTTTTCATAATTTCCATAAGATGTTTAAATTTAACAAGTACATTATTGATTCATTAGCCATTCATTATTAATTAAACATGAACAATGAAAAACAGATAAATCACAACACATAAGAAACACATCAACATATGAGGACATAGGTATTTTAGGTGGAAACCTAATGTGGGAGAAAACCACCGATGTTATCATGCTTGTCTTCTTGTCTTATCAAAATGAAAAATCATTACATCATGGTCTTGTATTGGTGCAGATTCTTTCTAGCATGCAGGAACCTACTAGAAAGAGGCTATAACCTCCACTCATTCTCCAACACCCACTAGAAGGGAGCTACAACCCATTGATATCGTTTACTGGCTCCTACCAGAAGGGTGCTCCTACCCCCTCACTGAAGGCCACAACCCTCAACACGTTTTGGATCATGTTTCACAATATTTCATTATGGATCCACTTATCAATCAACCATCAAAACATGCAGGCCACCTTTCATCAAATTTTCACACTAGACCCACAACAACAATAATTCCAATACCAATATACCAAACTAAATATTGAATCACAGAATCTGAAATACAATCACTGAATCACCACTAAATATCAATCACCAATAAACTGAATTACTGATGGAACTGAATGTCCAATCTAAGTTACCAATCAACCATTAACTAATCAAATCAAGACCAATCAACTAATCAAGATAATACTCAACCATTCATTGATTAATCACACTATTAGATAATGGGAAATCATCACAAAACTAATGTGCAATCATTTCAAACCCTGATGAAATTAACTTCAAGATATATATGCAACTTTGTTGAAGCATGTTCACATATATACAAACTTCCTCTACATAAAACCTGCATACAAATCTCAAATCATTGAGTATTAAAACAATTTCAAGTTGAATCACTATATCAAATACTGAATTATTGAAATACGGAGACACAACAACAACTAATCATAGATATACCAATACTAAATCACCAAATACCCAATCACAATTTTTTAGCATCATCACTGATCAATATACCAGGCCACAACCAAATCACACTGTCACACAAAATATTGTCACCATGACTATTTGTAGTTAGTATGGGTCTATCATCATTCATACTGTCCTCCTAAGCAAGTCTCAAACCTCAGCTCTTCATGTCAAGCTTTGAAAATGAGAGAAAGACCTTAAAAATCAATAAGGCTCTAGTTCCGCACTTTCTCTCATTGTTGCCTGTGGTCCTGCACCCCCTGTATATGTTACCTGTGGACTTGCCCGCTCTGTCTCTAAAGGAGTGGGTGTGGACCCCTGTGAAAGTAAAAAAGGCGCAAGTTTATTCTTAAAAACTCACTTTGGGTTAATTCTAGATGATTCTAGAAGGAACCTTGACGTGGATGGTTCGCTCCTAGGTGGTTCATGCATCCCAAAAGTGAAGGAGCTAATCCCTTGATGAGAGGAGCTTATCCCTTTGAAGGAGGGCTTTATCCCTTTGAAGGAGGACCTAGTAACTTTCCTCCATTGCACTATAAATTAAGGCATTGGGCTGGTTGCTAGGGAGGTTAGAAGCTGAACATTTTTGAGGGTAAATGCTGGTGGAATTGAGACTTCCTAGTTAAGCTTGAGAGGAGAGATCACATACCTTTTGGCTTCATTTGGAAGAGAGTGAAACTTGTCAAAGTAGAGGAGACTTCTTGATGGACCCTGGGAGGAGCTTGTACAACATCAAGGCACAGGTTGTAAAGTCCTTTGATTTAAATTAATACATTTAGATTCATTTTTCTCAACAAATTGTCTTATGTGATTTGTTTCATGAATTCCTTGATCATCATGATAAGTATGGTTTATTATATTGGCTTTTCAGGTGCTATTTAATTTGTGTGCTTGTTTGTGTTTGCAGATTCTCTACGAGGCTTCCAAAAATTACATTGGACCCAAGGTAGGCCTAAAATAATTGTTTGCCTTTATTTATAAATTGCATATTTAGAGAAAGATAGAAGTTGATTGGTTTGTTTGTCGCTAGATATCATTAGATACTAGGGAGGTCGGTCTTGTCTGCAAGAACGACTCATTCCATGTGAAAAAATGGTGACTCCACTGGGGACTTGATTTTTTGATTTGCTTTACTTTGACTTGAGAAACTGTGTTTTTGTTTCTGTTTTTGGCAGTTGATGTGTGTGGGATTGGGTAGGTTTAGTAGATCTTAAATTATTTTTTGTCTTTCAGACTTTTGGGAGAGGACTGCACCCTCTGCTTGTAACACAGTGCGCACCTATCCGCACTTTTGCTTTACACACAGAGCGGTACCGCACTTGTGTGGACTGCGAGCCTGCAGACCCTGTCAAAAATTTGAAAAACTTAGATTTTCTCTTTCAGTCAGCTTAGGATTTGTTTAGGTGTTTTTTGCCTCTGCCCAGACCTGCATGTGACTTGTCAGGAACTTTTCTTAGTTTAATTCCATTGGCATTAGGGTTTTAGGTGAAATTCCTAGAAGTTTTGGTTGCCGGGCTTGATTTTCATTTCGATCTTGTAGTAGCTCAGAGCTTAGAAGCCTTAGAAGCCTCAGCTCAACTTGGTTTTTACTGCCTTTCTTATGAGTCTGACTGTATGCAAAATCTGCCTTTGTTGAGGAATCCATCTTGTTTTTTCTCTTTGCGAAACTTCAAAAGGATTTGTGATTAAAAGTTTTGGATTTCATTTCTAGAAAAGAAAACAAAAATTGGTTGTTTTTTGACTAATTTGTGATTCTGGACAAATTAGTCCTTAGTTTGCTTATAGCTAAGTAAAACATCTTTGAAAAGAAATCTTGTAAGCTTTTACTTCAAATAGTTTTTAGAATTTATAGATCTCAAGATTAGATTTTTCCATAGTTTTGAGTGTTTTATAAAAAATAATAAAAAATCTCTTTTGAAAAAGTTTGTTTTTGTAGTATTTGGGTGTTTGAAAGAAAAGGGAAATTTTCGTGAGCATAACTAGTTGTCTCGTTTTTGAGTGCATTGGAAAAGACAAAAATCTCTTCTTTTGATTTTTTTGTTAAAGAAATATTTGTTTTTACAAGCATTTGCATTCTCAACTCTTTCCTAGCTAGAAATTCATTGAAGGGAAAAGATTGCTTATCATATTAAGTGCATTTTTTTTAGTGATTTGGAGTCGAGTCTTCATACCATAAGTTTCATCTCCGCACCCTTTGACTTTAGAAAAAACCAATAAAAATAACGCTTAAAGTAAAATCTATCTAGTAATCTTTTTATTTCTAGGGCTCTATATCACCAACATAACTTAAGCTAGTATCTTGGAGTAGGGAGTAATTAACTCTCCAAGATAGTAAAACAAACAAGTAGCTGTATCTTGCGGTAGGAGATAAAATCCAATTTTTACATCTATGCTCTGGGAAAGCTCCTCTTAAAGGAGAAGCATGAGATCATATCTGAACCAGTGTGGGAATCAATCCTTCCTCATTGGGAACGATAGAAGATATTCATGTATTAAAAACGTGTTGTGCTGTACAACAACCCCCCATTTCATAAAATTTTTCTTTTGAAATCATAATAGGAAATGGGTCCCTTTTAAAATTAGATATGTGAATAAATTGGTATTTACTTATTTATAGGAAAAAACCCTCATGAGAAGTCCAATTGAAATATGATTTCCCTTTTGAAAACAATGAGAAAAGGGCCTTTTTAAAAAAGCAAATTAGAAAGCTTTTATTATTGCGATAAAGCGATCACAAGATCGCATATCGCAATAACAAAAGGGACATAAGTAAAGGCACATTGAATAATTCCGATCCGAAAAGGGAAATCGCTATTGGATATCAGGGAAAGACAAAGCACATCATCTATAAAGCAATCCCCATTCCTCCGATGCGATAAAGGCATCGCTATCGGCAATCGGCATTGGTAAGTGTTGCGTTAATTGAACCATCCTCAATTCCTCCGATGCGATAAAGGCATCGGTATCGGCAATCGGCATTGGTAAGTGTTGCGTTAATTGAGCCACCCTTAAATCCCCCGACGCGATGAGGCATATTGCTATCGATGATTGGCGATTCACAATGGCACAAATAAAGGAACCCAAGCCTTGCCCCGATTGCGATTCATTAAAACAGGGCGCGCATTTCTAAAATAATAAAGATTGGCATGCATTGTATCACCTTCGGTGATGGAATGATATTTTGAATTATTATGTAAATCCTCCTTTTCATGACGCCAATCATAAAATGCGATTAACCGCCAAAATATAAGCCATGCTTGAATCAATATACATTATGATGGATTATTTAAAAGCTCCCTTATCATCACTGACAGATGAAGCGGCCAATTAATGAAGGAGTTATGCCGAGATTTTCCACTTAGATTCTATCTGCGACAATCTTTATCGTGATTTTTATTCATACTCTTTCATATCGGCTCTTGCTATCTGTTTCTTTGTATCACGCTGGTCTTCCTTCCTTATGCAGAATTCTGCCGAAGTTTCAAGTTTTGAGCAAATGGGGAAGAAACCTAAGAGGTCCGCTGCGGCAACAGCCCCTGCAGTTACTATCCAGCCCACCAGTGACCCAGGACCCAACAAGAAGGGATTGATTTCAGACACTACATGTCTTGGCCTATGAAATACCAGTTGGCAAAGTATTTATAATATGATTGAGGCTGAAGAACCAGAGGAAACAGAAGAAGAAGCGATTGCAGACTCAACCAACAAATTAGAAGCTTCGCTAAAGGATTTGGCCGACTCGTTTCTACACAGGATAGCAGCTCGAGAGAAAATTCTCCCTTACACTGATGTGGTCAGATGGGTGGTTGAACAAATTCCTGTTTCTAACAGGACTTTTTGCACGGTGGATGGAAGAGTTTTCGGTTCATTCCAGCCTGACGACTTGAGAAAAATGTACCATTTTCCCGAGCCGGAGAAGAAATACAACAAAGCTTTTCTAAAGAAATTTGTAGATGAAAATGAGACGGAATCAGCCCCAATCATACAATGGAGATAGAATCCAGCAAAGCACAAACACGAGTCATCGGGTAAGTACTCCGTGGATTCCTTAGCATCTCCTTACTGTTACGCTCGGGCGATGATGTGTAGGATATGGGGGATGAACGATTCTGCAAGATTTGATATCGAAATGGTTCCTTTAATGGAATCGGCAACAAGTAGTTATATCATGGATTGGGCCAATATTTTTTCTGATAAATTAGCCTCTGCAATTCTTGATTTTAGATTCAATTCAAGCAAAACTACCCGGACTATCCCTCCCTTCTATTACAGTGCTTATGTCATGGATATGCTTTGTTTTAATTCTGAATACCCGATACTCGGGTGGAGGTGGACGCCACAGGACCCAAAACCAATTCACATCTACCATCAGATGTTATGGAAGGCACATTACAAAGACCACTTATATCAAATCTATAATGGTTTTATGTTGCCCATTTATTATGCTATCTTTGATAGGCCTGCGCCAAGAATTTCGGAGGAGGCCGAAATTTATTTAATTGCAGTGGGGAATTGATTTGGGGAAGAAAATTTCACGTATATACGGGTGTTTGGCAGTGCCACAAAACCCCATGTTCTCCCACTATATGTGCCCGATAAACTGTTGGCACGTGAATTAGCCTACCAAATCACAACCGCTGTAATGTCCAAAACTCTTAGGACTTCCAAAAAGCAACTATGGCCCGTATTCCCTTTAAGATGTGGTGTTTACACCATACTTGATTGGAAACATGCTGAGAAGGAGGCAGGAAAAATTAATATGCTCAACCTTGCGACCATCCCTAGTAGGCAATTCGATCCCCAGAAGGTTGCCTACAATGTGCTCGAACAGGCAAACTCACCAAGTTTGACCATGAAAAAGATCAATTTGGTGATTTATTTTCTTCAGCAGAATCCTTGTCTCAGGTTAAAACATTGGCTAGAATGAGATATAATGATGAAGCACTGGTGGAATTCAATAGGCTTAGAGAGCAGAGGTTGCAAACTATGCCTCTGGACTTGTTGGCCACTACACCAACAATTAAGTCAAGCGAGCCTGGGTAGAAGAGTATTGACGAGCCTCCCGCTACAAAAGAAATTCCCGAAAAAGAAACAGAGCAGGAGAAAGGAAAGGAACAGGAAAAAGGGAAGAAGCATGGCTGTGAAGTCATTGATTTGGAGACTCAAATTGATCCAAAACTCCTCCAGGAGTGGCAACAATTTGACTCCATGATTAATAATCCCGAGACTCCACCAGGATTCGACATGCCTCAAGTGACAGTCAGCCAAGAAACAACCACAACTACGGTTCCGATGGAAGGAACTAGCGGCCTACCCAGTAGCAAGGATGTAGAAATAATCCCTAGAGATCCATCGGATCAAATTGGTTTACAGGTAGAAGACATACCACCACTAGACGTCTTTTACAGCCCTAACACGGGGCTGTGGTGAAAAGTCAGAGGAAAAGGAAAAGACTGGATCAATCTTCCATTTTGCCAGATCAAACAGAGATGGCTAACGTGGTGTGGAAGGAGGAACTGAACCCTTCCGATGACCTTACAAAAATCTCCCAGTATGCCGGAGCATATTCAGCAGCCACAATGGATAAGGCTTCGAAAGTGAGCAGTCTCCTCAAGGAAAAGGACCAAATGATTGATTCATTGCAGTTGCAGGTGTCCGAGGCACAACGAAAAATAGATCAATTGGAACAATAGCTAGCAGCACAGCAGCAGACCAACAACCAATTAACTGAGCAATTACACAAAGAGAAACGGAGAATAGATTCAAGTGCAGTGTAGAAACAGAAGGAACTGTCTGAAGAAGTGGCTAAATTAAAGGCAATGAACGAACAAATGAGCAAAAATAAGGATGAGAAAATCGCTCAACTGTCACAAGAAGTGGAAAGGTTTAGGAGCCTTCCTCAAATAGCAGAATTCAGAACAGAAGCTCTACAAATCAATAAAGCATTGATTACACAACTGCGACTGCTATGTCATAAAATTTCTTTGGCTGAACCTCTTTGTGAAATTACCACATCTATAGTTGATAAATCAGTTGAAGCCAGACAGGAATTAGAACAGGCCGATGAAACCTTAACCGATTTCCTCATTTGGCAAGACTCCCTTGAAAGACAGGCTTCGGATCCGCCCAAAATCATTGAAGCACACAAAGACATCCTGTTCCTAGAATGGAAAACTAAATTAATGAAGGTAGAAAGAGAAACCTTGAGATGTCGGTTATCTACTAGCAATTTAATTGAATTTGTCAACGACACTCTTTATTTATCTAATATGATTTCTCAGTGCAATCCAGGAAAATTAACATCGGCCAAAGCCTTGGAACAAACATGCAACCAGGAGCTAGAAAAGAAAGGAAGATTAATCGCTGGCATCCAAAGTCTAACTTGGGATACCTTTTTGTTTTTTCTAATCAAGCCATACAGTCAGAGGGCCACGCTCAAGTGTTTAACTGATGCTATAAGTTGCATGATCCCCGAGATACAAGATGCCACTTACTCAGCTCAACTGAATTCTCGCCTAAGCCGCCCCCCAGAGTTGCAACCGATGTTAGAAATCTGCCAGCTTAAGCCGAAGGGAGATCATTCGAAGCAATGAATCATGCTGCCGACTAAAGACAAGCCGATTTTGAGGAGATTTTCATAGCATAGTTGTACCAATTTATTTGCAGTTTTATTTTGTAATTAGTTAGTTTAATTAGTATTTATAGGCCCTTTCAATGCATTGGAAAGGGTCCTTAGTTTTTGTATAAACTCAAATTAGGAAGTCACACTATTGTGCTTCTGATTTATTTTTTATAAAGACTAGGCCAGTATTTTGATTTTTGACAAAGAAAGCTTTGATAATCTGTGCACTATTGCCTCTTGTGGAAGTGTTTTCTAAGTTGCAAAAAGGAATTGGAATGCGATTGATATTGGGAGTGACTCGAATAAACATATGGTACTATTATCTATGCTTTTCTGTCATTTTTATATGAATTTGCATTCGTTTAAATTTTGCTATCATTGAATATATATATGTGCTTTAACAGCAAGCCTTGTACTTTTCACTATTGGATGTCTGAGGACTGTTATCCTTTCACTCATGTATATGTTCATGATATAAATGAGAACTAGTGTAATAATGTTTGCTTGATTGCTTTGTTCAACTATTTGGGCTTAGTAATTATCATATGAATAAACATCTTTGCTTACCAACAAGAGTCATCTATATGCCTGTTTGTGAATGAAGACCATCCAAAGTTACACTAAAAGCAACAATTTCCTGGGATAGAATAGTTGTTTATATTTTTCTTTTTTTTAATTAGATCATTCATCCATTATCATTAGATATTAGAAAATCAATCATTTATTCATTCCATCTACCAATCATTGGGAAACTGGTCCCATTATATCCAGTCGGAGCCACCATACCAAACGGAAAAGGAGCGGCCTTTAAGGTCCGGACCAGGTGGTTATCCCCGATGTTGATGTGACGATTTTCGAGGCATCAAAAAAATGGTAAACCTCGAATTAACCATTGTCGAGGAGCCTGGGGTCATTTGTTGGTAAACCTTGGATTATGTCAAGGAGCCTTCAAGGGGATTGAGCTTGTTACTCTACCCTTGCATGCGTATCGGATCGTAGACTGTTCCCCCAGGTATATTTGTTCCATTGGTAACCATATTCTATAGGATTCTTTCCTAAGGTGATGGTGGAGGGAAGATCCCACTGTACCTGGAGCAGACATCAGCTAGACTCACTTGGATTTTCTGGGGGGTTCTCTTCACTCGAGACGGTTTAGTGGAGAAACTTGTTCCAGTCTATTCATTAAGCAAGTTGCCGGGGTAACTGTTCCAACCGCCATTTCTATATTGAACTCTGCGACGTTGGATTTAATCACCAATTAGTGTTTTCGGTACGGAAAGTTACTGTTTGTGTGTGGTTTGATATCCTAGATTCTTTAGGTATGTGATTCAAAATTGTTTGGTTCTTTAGAGGCTTTAGGTGGTTTTCATTGAGATTTTTCTTTGTTTGCGTGTGAAGTAGTTAAAATATTTAATCGTGGCTGAATTACCGAGGAAGTCCCGTAGACTTTGGGGCCAACCTCTTGAGTTTTGACCAAGCTATCCTGAAGGGATACGAGCCCTTGTAACTGCTAGAGACAGTAGAGTTGGGTCACCTGAAGAAGGAGAGTCTTCATTGGTTGTACATCCAGATTATCAAGCTTTAGTAACAGATTATAATCCACAATCTATTTCATTTTCCGAAATTACTGGTAGTTTTTCATCTACTAGTGATTTAGGTGAGGAACCTGAAATATCTGAACCTGAAACTGAATTTTCTGCTACTCCAACATTAGGATTTGCCTCTCCATCTTCTAGTGGTCCTAGTTCACCCAGGGTAGAAAGAGTAATTACCCAAAATCTTCCTTCTGGACTTATAGCCATTGAAGAACTTGCAACTCCGGAAGAAGGTATCCCTGTCCCTCAAAATCAACCAACTATAGAACTTAGGGAGCGTCAATCAATATTTTACAGTCCACCTAGGAGCAATGCTTGGTATCTTTCAATGACCAATTTTTTAGAAAACCCGGGACTAAGTTTCTCACCACCTCACATTCCTTTTCACCCAACACCTAGGGGTTATTATCCTCCGTTAAATATGTCAAGACAATCGTCCATGTTTTCTAAATCTCCAGAAACCTTTTTATACGGCGGTCCTTCTATTCCCTCTGGTTATCAGTCACTTACTGGTAATTTTTCGGGAGCATTTCCTCAACCTATTGAACAAGGGTTATTAACTAGAAATAATGGAACTAAGCTGTTGAGTGTAGAAGACATTCTTATGATGTCAGGTACTATTCCTAATTCTCAACCTCAAGGTGGCTAGTTACCACCTGGGGGGCAGCCTCAAAGTCCTCAAGTATCGCCTGGGGGGCAACCTCAAGGTACCCAATTTCCGCCTGAGGGGCAACCTCAATGATAGTACATACCTACGGGACAGTACATTCCTCAAGGTCAACCCCAGACTCAGTATGTACCTCAAGGTCAATCCAAGTATCAATATGTACCTTAAGGTCAACCCCAGTATCAGTATGCGCCTCAAGGTTATCAACCTCAAGGTCAGTAACCAACCCAAGATTTCCGACCACCTTCCGGTCAATCATTTGTCCAAGGAGCTGGAAATGTACCTTTGAATTATCAACCTTACCCTCAACCTGGTTATGGTCCTCAATATTCTCAACCTGTTATGGGTCCATACCTCGGAATGAACTTAGTGTGGGATCCATCTCAAACTCAACAGATCTTGCAACCGAATGTGCAGTTGTCATCTCAATCTGGACAACGCTTGGTTTCTGGTTCACCCTAGCAACCTGTCCAGTCTAGTAGTCAAACTTCTGCACCTTCTGTAGTTTCTCGGTCTGGGCCTAGTACGCCTCGTACTCCACCTCAAACGACTGCTACAAATGCTGCAACATCTGTTCAATCTACCCCACCTACTTCTAGAGTGTCGACAGCTCCGTTTCTACTGTTCCTGTATCAACTCCTCAGACATCTTTACCTCAGTCTGGATCCACAATTCAAACTTCGGTTCAAATGCCTGTAGGACAACCTGGTCCAAGTACGGTTGTCACAATTCAACCTTAATTTACTTATCAACCGTACCAGGGACATTACTAATTCGGTCCTACTGTGCAGCAGTCAGTCTATGAGTATCAACCATACCCTGGATATACATATCAGTAACCTCAACAACCCAGTACGGTCCGGTTAATCTAGTTTTCCAGGAGGATATAATATCCCAAATGCAATTCCAATTCCTAGTTAGCTTGGATATCCTCATCCTAGGGCTGGTCTCATGACCCAGGGTTTTAGGGACCCTAATCATCAGTTACTATTTATTGCAACTTTGGACTTGCCTGACTTGTCGCGCCTTACGGACGATCCAATTAACTATCTTCCGTTTTGGCCGCCAATGCCGAATAAGTTGCCTAGTGATATTCCTAAGTTTGAAGGCAAATCAAGAGAGGATCCATCGAACCATGTGATGACTTATCACCTCTGGTGTGCATCTAATTCCATTTCAGATGATTTAATCCATTTAAGGTTTTTCCAGCGCACTCTAATTGGTCTTGCGGCCAAGTGGTACATTGAATTACCGCGAGCCACTTTTTATAACTTTAGTCAGCTAACTACTTTGTTTTCAACTCATTTTCAATTGCCAGTCAGATATGAAAATGGCACGGAATTATTAACTTCATTAAGGAATTCAACGTCCACTTACATTTCAGATCACATTCATGAATGGAGACGTCGACGGCGTTTAGTGAAAGTTTTTATTCCAGATCAGATCTTAGCTGAATGGTTTGTAAAATCTTTATTACCAAAGATCACTGAGGATGTAGCTAAGGCAGGAGTATTTACTAAGGAGCAAGTAATTTCTCAAGCTCAATACCTTGACTTAGTTTATACGCAGTCAGGTACATTACATGAGAAAATCCCCGATCTTCCTGAACAAAATCAAATAACTGCAGCTCCTTCAGGGTCTCATGCTGCTGATGGTATGATTGGTACGGTTAATACCAAAAGTAAGAAAAAATCTTCTAAGAATTCTTCTCCTATCATAACTTTACCAGATTCCCCGACAGGAGATTCTTTTGTAGAAATCTCCGCCGATATTCATGTTGTAGAGTCATCTACAACAAAATCAAAATCCGGCGGCAAGAAGAAAGGGAAGAAGAAAAATAAACAGATAAAAATTCGAAAGAGAAACCAGGAAAAATGGAATCAACTGATGAGAAACGCAAACCTCGTTATCCTTGTCTCATTTGTTACGAAGAGCATTTTACAAGAGACTGCCCTCATCGTGCAGAGGTTGCGAAAATTGTCAAAGGTTCCCAAACGCATGCTGTTTTGAAGGATCCTTTTCCTAGTCAAGACAGTAAGATGATAGGTTCTTCCTCAAATGCCTCTGAAGAACCCATAATGATGATGTCCCATGTTAGGATTGCGACTCGATCGCATGATTATGGAAGTAAAAGTCCTGTTGATGGTAAGGAAGTAGAATCTTCTCATTCAAACCCATCAACTTCAACTCCCAGTTACAATCCACTACAGATCGAGAAACCTAAACCAGACTTAGTAATCAAACCGCCCGCCAAGGGTATACTTCGAAAGTCAACTTTCAATCCACATGCGAGAGCAGCTCATAACTATAACATTGTTGAAGAATTGGCTATTTCACCTTCAGTAATGTCGGCTTTGGAAGTGCTGCAATCATGTCCAGCACAACGTAAATTGCTATTATTGGCTATAGGAGCTATTGAAGTTCAGGACTCGAACCTTATAATTTTTGATCTAGAAAATAGTACACCACACTCACCTCATCAAATGGCTTTCCAGATCCCAGTGTTAGTAAAAAATAGACCTTGTTATAGGACTATGATTGATGAGGGAGCCTCAACGTGTATTATGTCGATATAGTGTTGGAGATTTCTTGGCTATCCTATGCTAAATCAATCCCCAACGATTCTAAAGGCCTTTTATGGCCGTGGGTTTCATCCTTTTGGCATTCTACAGGATTTACCTATAGGGTTTGAAGGCAAAACTGTTAATCTAGATGTGGAGGTGGTTGATGCCCCTCTAGATTACAACCTTCTCTTGGGTTGTAGTTGTTCTTACGCTATGACAGCTGTCATTTCATCGGTCTTCCGGCTTATAAAGTTCCCTCATAATGGAAAGATTGTAACTATAGACCAGTTGACTTACTTTTCATCCGACCCAGCCTCTTCTGAAAGTATTCAGCATGTCGGCAAAACAACTATCCCGTATAAGGATGTTGGAGTAGGACTAGTTAAAGATTCTGGTTTACTAGGAACTTTTCCTTTTCCTCCTATCAATGCATCGTCTTCTACTGCAACCATTCTTATGATTTCGTTAGACACTATTGTTTATGATTATCCTTGGATCGTACCTTCTGAATCTGAGATAGATTCATTTGGTGATGTTATGCCTTTGAGTCCATATGAAATGCGTATCAGGCCGTGCAGTCATTTTCCGACCCTTCTTCAACCAAAATCGACTTAATGAATGTGGTCCATGAGGAATCATTTTCAACGTCAAACTCAAATTCAACAACATTTTCCGAGCTTGTTTACACTGATGAGCAAATTCGTGAAATCCTATGTGTCGACGATTTACCATGGGAAGATCTTCATCATAGATCTTCATTTTTACCTGAGACTGATCGCTTTGAAAATGATTTTTCATCTATTTTTACGACTGAATATGTCAAGGAACCTCAAAATCCAATGAAAAATCCTGATTCTGAATTAAATTTGGGAAACATTTCTCGAACTATTCCTATTGATATTTCGGTTAAGCCTCGAATTCTTGTAAACATTCATATAGGTGCCTCGTGTACAGAAAATGAAATTCCAACATATAAGGCCCTATTTCAAGAAATCCGCAACGTGTTTTCTTGGTCATATGAGGAAATGCCAGGAATTGACCCTGCAATTGTTGTTCATGAAATCAAAACTTACCTGGATGCTAAACTCGTCCGGCAACATTTGTGTCAGATCCACCCGCGAAAAGCTGCTACTATTAAAGCAGAAGTAGAAAAATTACTCAAAGCAGGTTTCATTTATCCGATTCTGTTAACAGATTGGGTATCAAATATTGTTCCTATTGTTATCACTTAAGAATCCTAATGCCAAAATTTCTCATACTAGCTTGATGATAAAGGTCAGTGTTAGTCTAAGTTTGATTTCGTTTTTCCTTAGAGTCTGAGTCTTAGGAGGTCTTGAGTCAAGCATGCATTCTCATCTATCATTGGTCACCCTCATTCATCACCGATCTCATAGCCATGTGTCAGTTTGATTTAAAAGTCATTATGTACCACAAAGCCTTTTTAGGTGATTGCGAGCGCATGTAACCATTCTAAAGTGTTTTCGCAGCGCATTAATCATGTTTAGCAGTTTCGCAGCGCAAAATTCCTTTAGGTATTTTCACAGCGCGATAGGTATTAGGTGATTTCGCAGCACATCATTCAAAATTTACACTGACCGCGCTGTGAAATCAGAGATTCGTGCATTCCGCAGCGAATCTCTCCCAATTGTCAAATCTGTCAAGTTAATCTATGGCTACGTCATTCATTGTCAGTTTATGCACTCCATATATCATCTCCAACCGCTTATTTCCATTATTGAAATCACTAAGTATGTTGGTACACATGAAATACAAGTTCTGAGAAAGGCCAGGTATGTTTGGTTTTAATGATGATTGCAGGTCTTGCATGAGAAAAAAATCTATTAGATTTCAATTTGAAAACATCGTCATCAAGCGAAGCAGTCATTCAAGCGAGGCAGAGTTTGGAGTTTGAGCAGCGCTAGCATTTTAGCCTCCATTACACTGAGTTTTCATGGAGGGATCAGCAGAAAGGAAAGACCATAGGTCAGGCAAATGTCTGAGAAATGAGCCTGAAGGTTTGGATATAACCTTGAAGAACAGAGAGGTTGAACAGGCATTTAAACGAGCTGGATGTTGGAATTTTTGCAAGAAGCTCCACGGAGGACATGCACAAGTGACTAAGGAATTTGCACTAAATTTCACAAGGCTAAACTCAAAGGTTGGCATGCTGGAATTGCAGGTCTCACCAGACATGATATCCACGGTTAAGAAATTTCAAGAGGGCAAGAAAATTGGTTCAAGAATTTCAAATTTGACATGAATCCATGCAAAGAATTTCTAAAGCAGGAGTTCATTAACTCAGATTTGAGCAAGTCTATTCCTAGAAGTTATGTTAAAGAATCATATACCCAATTGCTTACTTGTATACAGAAGTATCTGACCTGTGAAGGGAGATATAACAAAGTGTATTCATACCATTTTAAACTGCTATTGCATTTCACATGGAAAACATCTATTGGTCTACCTTTTTACTTGTTTCACAGCTTAAGTAAAATGTGTGACAAGGTACAACTGAGAAAGGAAGCCTGTGAGACTTCACTATTCCACCATGGATTGGTTAAGTTAATTGTTTTGCATGAACTCCGTAGGGTAGGCAGAGACTGGGACACATTCATATTCATGTCCGATTTCAAGAACAAGACCGGTCTCAGCCCTCTAGCGGCAAAATAACCTTCAACAACAACCAGTCCTCAAGTAGAAACAAGAGCCAATAGGGTTTCAAAGTTAAAAGCAAGGAAACAAGTTGGAGAGTCTACCAAGCCACTGACTATTCAGGATACACCTCAACAGTCAATGAAAGAAAAAACTCAGGTCAAAGAAACTGCACATGAATCAAGCACGGGAAAAGGAGTTCAAAGAAGAAGGACTAGGAGTCAGGTGGCAAAAGAAAAGGGTAAGTCAGTGGCTATTGAAGGAAGACCTGTTTCAAAGGGAGATTTAAATGACTTATTGCAAGCCATTGACATTGAAGAGTCCCCACTAGTTCAAGCTGATATGATAAAGGCAGGTAAAGAGAAGATTAAGAAAGTTAAAGCCTCAAAGAAACTCAAATTTGATGAGCAAGTTGAACAATTCGTTTTCAAGCCTAGGAGACCCATAACAAGGAAGTTCAAACAAGTACAAGAGGTACCACCAAGAGCAGATGAAATAGGGGAGGAAACACGACCTCATGAAAGAAAGAATAAAGGCAAAACAATTGCCACTCAAGAAGAAGGTAATGAGGAAGACTTGAAAAAGAAATTAGGATTGGCCAACCTTGAAATTGCTAGACTAAAGAAGGTTGCTAGAAAATTTTCAGTTAAGGAGGCTTATTTCAACTAGATGCAAGCTTGGTGGGAGGACTAAACTTTCCAAATTCCTGAAGTGGTTGATTTAGTGTTCAATTCCGTAGCTGGACTACTCCTGCAATAAAGGAAGCTCAGTTTATTAGAAAAGTCAATACAAACCTCAGGTCTGGGATCAAAGTAATGAAGAAACAAATTGAAGACTATAAGATACAGCTGAGCCAACTACAAGAATCTCCATAAAGAAATCTCACTACAAGTAAGGCTATGTTTCAAAGTTTTGATGATTTTGCTTGGTATAATCCTTTCAAACATTCCCATTCAGTTTTGGAAGGTCTTGAAACAGTTGAAAGAATGATTTAACAACAAAGTGCTCAAATAGAAAAGTTTTGGGTTGAAACTATAATTTTTGAAACAACTCAGCAGTTTCGTAGCGCACTACGAAACTGCTGAAGGTGATGACTAGAGCTCAGCAGTTTCGTAGCGCGCTACGAAACTACTGAAGCTAAATAATCCAATATCAATCAACCAGTTTTGAAACATAAGCGGGAAATTTGAAAGGAGAATATATACAAGGCATCATCTGAAGATTCAACATGCAACTAGGTCCAGACAGGTGGAGAAAAGATGGATTCGAATCCAACTTTAAATTTTTTGTCATAAAGTGAGCACATTTACCACCGTTCAAGATATGTGAGAACAGCTTGAAAGAATTTTTGCCTTTACACATAAAGGAGGTGGACAACACATCGAGGATGTGGCCATCTGTTACATTTTGGATAATCTTTTGGATTCAAAAATTGCAAGGCAAAACTAAAGACCGATGAGCAAGGGTAGTTTCCTATGTTTCAGGACAATGGAGAAGATGTGGCATTGAAGACCAGCATGGAGTTTTGAAAATTCATCACAGTCAAACTAAAAAGGAACCAGATGTCAAAGAACGAGAACCATTGTAATCAAGGCTATTATTAGCATAACATGGTGTTAGAATCCTACTTGATTTAGACCTCTAGAAAGTCTAGTTGAAGTTTGTTACATTAAATAGGCAGTTAAAAGTTAAACAGGTGTCATTAGAAGTAGATTTCGAGTTCCCCTAATGTTTAAGGAGGAATCTCAGTCAGGTCTATATATAGGAGAAAGGGAAATGTAATCAGGGTTGGAAGTTTATGTAAAAAGCTCTGCTGTCAAGCTTATGTAAAGACTCCGTTTATTTTGGTAATACAGTAAATGGTTTCAGCTGCTCAAGAATCATAGTGACTTCATTGTATGAATTCCTCTTGTTGTCTTTCATGTTGTCTACATTATTATGAGTATTTGATTACTTAGAAATCACCTGCAATGTTCTAATTTCCTTCATATGCTCATATACTGTTCCTTTGTGTCTAATGTACTTTATCTATATTGAAGTCTGAATGCTTTGATTTTATTGCAAAGCCAATTCACTGTTAATGCTAAATGACATATGACTCCATGAGCCCAATGGATGCTTGTTAATTTAGAATTTACCAGCCTCATTCCTGTTTGTTTCATAAAGAGTTAGCCATCTCAATTATAATCACAAATCTTAAATCCTTTGAGAGAGCCCTCTCTAGCTAAGGAGGCTTAGCCTTAGCTAAAAGATTGGTCTGAAATAGTTACTTGAAGTCTTCCTGGTTTGCAGTCTTCCAGGGCTTGATTTTGAGATAACACCTGTTAACAAAAAGCAAGGGACAATAAGAATATGTATCGATTATAGGGACATTAATCGAGCCTATCCAAAAGACAATTACCCAACTCCCTATATCGATCAAATCTTTGATGATTGTGCCGGTAGTGAAATATTCTCCTTCATGGATGGTTTTTTCGGATACAATCAAATCAATATTCTACCTGCTGATCAACCAAAAACGACTTTCATTTGTACATGGGGGACATTTTTTTATTGCAAATTACCTTTTGGGCTCAAGAACACCGGGGAAACTTTTCAAAGAGCCATGTCTTACACATTTCATGACATCAAGCACATTGTGCAACCCTATCTCGTTGATTTACCTGCTCATTCATTACATCGAGCTGATCATCTCATCTATTTACGAGCAATCTTTATGAGGTGTAGGCATTATCGAATTAGGTTGAATCCACACAAGTGTGTTTTATGTATAGAAATGACTCGGTTACTGGGGTTTGTTGTTTCGAAAGCTGGCATTCGCGTCGATCCCTCGAAGGTTGAAGCTATTGTGAAATTGCCTCCTCCTTCAAGCCTTCGCCAACTCCAAATTTTGCAAGGGAAAGCAAAATTTTTACGTCGATTCATTCATAACTACGCCGAGATCACAAAGGGTTTTACCCGGTTGTTGAAATAGAATACTCCATTCTTTTGGGATGAGATAGCTGATAAATCTTTTGATGCACTAAAACACGCGTTGACCCATGCACCATTATTGCATCCTCCCAACTACAACTAGGACTACTTCTTATATCTCGCCGCCTCGCATTCCACCATTGGAATGGTGTTAGTTTAGGAAGATGAATTCGGTACTGAACATGTGATATATTACCTTAGTCGCACTTTAAATCCAACTGAGCTAAAATACCCACATGTGGAGAAATTTGCATTGGCCGTTGTTCAAGCTGTCCAACGTTTTCGTCATTACATTTTACTACGTAAAACTACAGTAGTTTCTAATTGCAACCCTATGATCTATATTTTGACTAAACAATTGCTAGGGGGCAAGTACTCCAAATGGATTGTGATCCCGCAGGAGTTCGACCTGGAATTTGAAAATTCTAAGTCAAAGAAATCTTTAGTTTTTGTGGAGTTGATGTGTGACTTCCCGCGTGCTGACACAGAAACTATGGTGGAGGAGCCCATTGCGGACAAATCCTTGTTTCTAATCAGCACTTTAGATCCATGGTATGGGGATATCATAGTTTATCTCTAGACCCAATCCTTTCGGCCAGAAATTTCAAGGTCAGAACGTCGAAAAATACGATTCCAGTCCCAACAATTCAAAATTATTGGAGATACACTTTATCGTCGTGGGGCGGACTCTGTTTTTCGACGTTGTTTAACTCATGAGGAAGCTGAAAGGGTTCTAAATCACTGTCACTCTGGAGCGTGTGGCGGTCATATGTCTGGGTTTGCCACAGCCCAAAAGATATTGCGCGCTGGCTATTTCTGGCATTCTTTGTTTAAAGATTGTATTAACGCGGTCTGAAAATGCCACAACTGCCAAATTTTTGATCGAAAGATGCGCGCTCCACCTGCTCCTCTCCACCTTATAATTGCCGTCAGTCCTTTCGCGAAATGGTGTATCGATTTTATTACATGTAACCCTCACTCGGCCGGGGGGCATGCGTATATCATCCTTGCAGTAGATTATTTTACCAAGTGGGCCGAGGCGATGCCTACATTTGAGGCAGATGGAAAAACTGCTGCGATTTTCATGTTCAATCATATAATTGCTAGGTTTGGTGTTCCACAAGCGGTTATCATTGATCATGGGCGTCATTTTCGGAACATTATGATGACTGAACTTACAGACCAACTTGGCTTGTGTCACGATAGTTCAACTCCATATTATCCATAGGCTAATGGTCTGGTTGAAGCCATCAACAAAGTTCTAGTCATCATGATCCGATGAATCATTGGGATTCATAGGTAAAATTGGCATAACATGCTATTTTCAGCGCTTTGGGCATATTGAACCTCAGTAAAAACGTCAACCGGTTTCACTCCTTTCCAACTAGTTTATGGTCTGGAAGCTGTGTTACCTATTGAATGCGAAATCCCGTCATTACAAATGGCCATCGAATTACTTCCAGCCACTTCCGAAGAGGAAAAATGTTTGTTATACTTGGCTCAGCTAGATGAGAATCGACGTGATGCTGCATTAGCAATCGAAACTCATGCCAAACGTATTAAAGCTCAGTGTGATCGAAATGTTACCCATCAAAATTTTTCGGAAGGAGACCTAGTCTTATTGTACGATCAAGCAAATGATAAATTAGGCGCTGGAAAATTCGTACCCATGTGGCTTGGTCCTTATGTTGTTAAGCGAAAGCTAGCAAAAGGGGCCTATGAATTGGTAGGCTTTGACGGGGTCTCTTTAGGTAAACCCAGAAATGGTCTTTACCTGAAGAGGTATTATGCTTAAATCTGGGTGTGGAGCTTTTTAGTTAGGTTAGTTTTCTTTCTAGCTGGTGTGTTTTAGTTTAAAAAGTGTGCTTAGCTTAGAGAGTGTTTTTCGTCATTATTCCTGCTTATCTTGGTTTTACTCTTGATATTGCAGATGTCGACGCCTCTCCAAACATACATTGGTTTTGCTAATGGTGCTTGTCGTAATACACAGAACATTTCTTCTGCAGCTTGGGTTATCTATTCACCCTCTGACGAGTTGGTATCTATGCATGGGGTAAGCCTCAGTCAAACAACAAACAACATTGCAGAGTCTAGTGCAGTGATTGAGTTATTATCTGAATCTATTTCATTTGGGATTCGGAGTTTGATAGTGAAGTTAGATTCTGAACTCGTTGTATTACAACTTAATAGAGTATATGCCATTAGAAATCCAGTGTTATTGAAACTATTTTTGAGAGTTCGTCTCTTGGAATGTGAATTTGACTATATTGAATATCAACATATTCCAAGATATTTAAATACATTAGCAGATGCAATTACTTCTCGGATGTTAAGTAGACATTTGCAATAATCATACAAGTACATTTAAAAACATTCCATAACATGTTTTACAAGATAAGCCGGTAATAGTGATATAGTATAACATAGGAGTGTGTCAAATATACATCGTCTTTGATCATAGGTTGAAAAACACCTTATGATCGGCAAAAATGATAGTACAAAAAGCAAAAAATGTCATATGTGTCTACAACAGGCGATCATCCTATCACTGGTGATGATCACGATAAGAAACCACTGTACGGGCCACCTTACAAAGGAACCTATTGAAAGGTCCTGGGACCCCAATCACATAGCGTTGTAACCTAAGAGGAATGTCATCTATGCTGGTCTCCGGAATGTCTACTGTCAAGCGCTCTAGATGACTCTCCAATTCAGCCAAAGTCTCTGTGGATTCGTCCTATGGGGCTGGTGCTGCTGCAGCTGGTTGTTTCCTCTCATAGGGCCGGAGAGTGGCTGGTTGCCATGGACCTACATTTGCATTTAAAACTTTTAATATCATTTTTGGGACGAGATTAAAAAAAAAAAAAAAAAAATTAAATTAGAAAATGTTGAAAATGATTTTACCTGAGTCATCCCATTGCTCTCCTAGTGGAAGAGCCATGTCTGGGTCACCACGAAAATCTACCCCAGCGTAAGGAAAGTCCTGAATAGAAAAAAATTGGTTCTCCAACCAATGGAAATAATCAGGAGTGAATCGAATGACCTTTGTCCCCTCCTCAGGATGACGGGCCATAACTGCAACCCAACGCATCAGTTTGGGCTCTCGAGGAAGTCCAGCTCCGACAGTGAGATGCTGTGGGACCAACATTGGGACCCTCTCTAGACCAAAGCTCATGACTAAAGCACCGTATCCAAAGGTCTTCAGTTGTCTGTTTTTTGCTCTAGTCAGTTGGCCTTTTATATTAGCCAACACAACATCGCACTAGTTGAAGATGGTGCCTTGAAAGCAGTCTACTACCATCTGAATTTGGGATCCAGTGGCTATATGTAGTGCTGCACTTCCGTAAAGCTTGGAAACAGTAAACGCAATCACTTTCAGTTTAGGAAGGGATATGGTTTTGATATCTATCCCTTTGTCTCTAGTCTGGTCGTTGCAAAACTCTAGCCGGAGGCTATCGATAGACTTGCCACCTGGCCTAGTCCCGAATAGAGTCAAGTGTTCACCTCTCTTAGGCAAACCAGTCAAGAAGTAAATGTCTTCTGGCTCCTTTTCGAGCTAGTGACCACCAATAAAGAAGCACTGGTCCTGTATGCTCTGTTAGCGCTTGAAATTTCACCTCAGGCTGAGAAAGGTAAATCTCAAGGCAACATCAAACCATTTAGCCTCGTAGCTAGCCCTACGGGGTAGGAGAAGGCTCTCTCCGGTCTATCTCGGTCAAATCTTCAATAGATGAGATGACCAATAAGGTAACACTGATATTAGGCTAGTAAACCGATCAAAAGGGTTGATTTGGGGTTTTTTGTGTTTTTGGTGGCAAATTGAGGAGAGGGCAATTCTGGGTGCGAGGATTGGACACAGTTTCTGTAGGGGGTTCTTTGGGGCGAGGTAGGAGACAGTATTGATGCCTTTGATTGAGGTGGATGGTCAGGAATGAAAGGTGAAGAGCTAAAGAGAGCAAACAATAACTTTGAATTCTCTTTAGACAGTAGAAAACATTGAAATTAAACAAACTTAAAAGCAGAGCATGGCAGGCATGAATTCTTACTTTAACACTTCGTTTGTTTAATGTGCAGAAATAAAAGAAAAGAAATGAGTCACATAACAAGCTTACAAGTACATTGAGAAATACACCATCAACACATGAGTCCACAAGAATCCCAAAGAGGACTGCAAAACCCTGGTCTTCCTTAGTCAAAAATTGCAGAGATACAGTGAATAATACAATGATAGCTTCTCCCTCAAGAGTCCAACCATGAAAATGAGCAAGAAAGTACATAATATAGATGATATAACCTCTTTCCCTACCTCCATGGGTCGAGCTCACTATCCTAGGAGCTGTTTCAACCACTTCTAAACTAAGCACTACAAACTAGGCAGTCAAAACAACTTGCCTCTATAAACTTGGAAACCAATTCATTCATTTAATTTTCATCCTTTTCATGAATGAATCTTCTAGAAGAGGTACATAAGAGTAAAAGTATCATAAAATTACAATAATTACATCAAAGAGAATCATAATTCACCCCAAAAAGTCAAACTGAGTCAAACTGCGCTTTTCTGAGCTGTACAGTGCATTTTGGAAAAATCTGCCTGACGGGTCGCGCGCCTTTGGAGCCACTTTTGGGGCACTTGCAAGTGTCAAAATTGGGCAAGAGTAGGATTTTTGGAAAGGTCTATGAGTCTACTTTCCAACCCAACTGGAATTTTTGAATTTGGAGTTTATTTTCCCTGTCAAAAATTAAATCTCCCAAGACTGCTTTCTGTAATTCAAAAAAGTGGCAGAAAGTCAATTTTTGCTAGTTTTTTGACTTTCTGGAGGCCCAAAACTTCACCAAATCTCAAGTCCATCCATGAGAATGTGTAACTTTGCATGAAAAATTTGGAAATGCTGAGTTTTTTTCAAATGGAGTTGCCATGATGAAGGGTCGCGCGGGGGGTGAGACCCGTTAATGGGAAAAACCTGCAAATTGCCTGAAAATGCCAAAATTCACTCAAAATTCTCAAAATTTCTTGGGATTTTTGTTGTGGCTAGGCTATTTAGTGCCTTGATCCTTGAGTGAGGCCTCAGCCAAGATACAGAGGGGATTGGGCCTCTTTCTCCATTTTAGTGCCTCAGTCAACCGCCTTTGAAACATCTTCATCTTTGCCTTGCACACATGCATTCTTGCCCAGTAATGGTTCTTCATGTTCCTTAGAAATTTCTTCTCTTGATTGGCCTTAGCCAACAGCCTCTCCAAGTGTGCATTTACCCGGATGAGCATGTACTCTCGATCAGCGGGCAATGGATCACCGGGTCTTCTTCGGTTCAAGATTCGGTCACTACGAATCCTCCACAACTCATCAAGTGCTTGCTCATCTTCCAACTGTTTGTTGCGCTGCTCGAGGTATGTGATGGTCCATTGTGCCCCCTCTAATCTCCTCTGCAAGGCATCATTTTCAGCTCTGAGATGCTGAATGATCTCCTTTGCCTCTCGGCTAGGAGAACTGGCCTCAAGATCAACAAGCTCAATATCTGGAACTCCTGATGGCCCTTCATCAATCATGGGCTGTTTGCCCCTCCCTGGTACCTGTGCTGGTGAAGAAAGCGAGGCCCCTTCCACCTGATGTGGAGATAACACTCGCTGAGCCGATGAAGAAGGCGAGATCCCTTCCACATGCTGTGGAGAAAGTACTCGCCGAGCTGCTGCAAATAAGGCCCTCAGGCCTTTCTGATAGGTAACCAAAGGTGAGGAACTGACATGTCTAGTGACAGGGATGTCATGCTGCTGTGATGGTCCTCCCTCCTCATGAATAACCTCAGGATGTGGCGGTGATGGTGCTGTGAAAAGCTCACGAGAGATGAAATCCTCCCATGAGATGCCCTGCTGAGCCAACTGATGCAATACTACAAGCTGAATCAAACCATAATGGTACAGGCTCCTATACTGCTGTGCCGGGCTCTTCCTCTGCAACATGGACACCATCCTCTGAATGTTCTGATAGAAGAAAACAGGGATGTTCATCATCCTCACTCGGGTGAAGTGCATCAAGAGGCGAATATGGTATGAATATACCTATGAAAATCTACCCTCACAGGTAAAATAGTGCATGATGAGCCTCATCATGGGAGCGTAATCGCTCTTGAGAAACTTGAATGGAAACACACCTGCCAAATGTCTGATGAATGGTGGCCGGACAAAAGGCTCAAAGTGAACACTATCCAGCACCTTGCGCTTATTCCACACCTCCCCAACATTAGGTATCCCTGTGGCATGTGAGATCACCTCGGGTGTCAATGTAAAGTTCACCCCCGCAAGGTTGACATGTCCATCATGCAAGTGTAAAACAAATAGGTGAGCCAACTCTCTGTGGTGCTGAATCCGAGAGATCCTCTCACAAAACTCATAGCAAGACATATACTGGAAACATGTGACTGCCATAGGACAAGCCTATAACTCTGCTAAAGAGGTGGGCTCCTCTCACCTATGATGACCACCTTTTCCACCCTTATGAGGCCTCCTATGTACCTCAATCTCTGAAGCTGATGACTGGTCATCACTTTGCTCATAAGTTTCAGTTTCTGACATTGTTTAAGGAGCAAAGTGGACAAACTGTGCTGCTGTTTCTGCCTGTAAAAAGCTGATTTATATGCTGTTTCAAGGGGACAAGGAACATGAGGGAAATTTTAGGGGAGGGACATTTTTACAAGGAAAATGGGAATACATGTATACAACAGGGAACTTAGGGAAAAACACTGTAAACATCACTGCACATGCATCATCAAATTCATGTGTTTACATGGGTATTATGAGGGGTAGGGTTAGGGCTTGATTTTTATTTTTTAGGGAAAAGGGGTAGGGTTTATTTTCTTTACAAATTTAAAAGGGAAATTTACATGGACATACAGGGAAAATGAAATGGGAATGAGGAAAAATGATTACAAGGGAAAAAACCATTGAAACAGCAATAAACCCTAGCAAATTTTTACAAATTTAATATACAACCATATGGAGCGTTTTCTCTTGCACAATTTGATCATTAAAAACACATTCATGATGTCCTTCAAACATAACCAGCAATCATTTCCAAGTTTGGAGAACCTACCTCGAGCAATTTGATGATTTGGCAAGTGCTTGAACAAATTTGCAAGAAGTTTGGAAGGGAGGTTGCTGACGGGTCACGCGCCTCACCCAACGGGTCGCGCACGCCTGACGGGTCGCGCCCGTTAAAAAAATGAATTGTGGGAACCCCTCTGACGGGTCGCGTGCCTGGCCTGACGGGTCGCGCGCCTGTCAAACGCCCGAATTCGATCAACTTTCACTCCTTTCACTCAATCACTCGACCAAACTCTCTTGCAAGTGTCTTGGATGTACAATGAGAGTAAAAGGAGGGAGATTGGGTATTTATAAGTTTCATTTGAATAAATTTCATGCTCAAACCCCCTTTCTAATGTTTCTCTTTGACACTTTATAAAACTGACTTTTTGGTTTCCTTTGTCCTGAAATTGACTCATTTAGTGCTTTGGCTTGATTCTTTTTGCAGGGAGATCATCTGAGGGATCTTGGCAAGGGGACCAGGGTTACATGCTGTCCGCTGAAGTCTTTTGAACTTTCATCACTTTTTACAAAAATTTGAAAAATGACCTTGGCTTTAAAAACAAAGTTTTTAAATCCAAGGTGAAAATTAACTGTACCAGATAAAAATTTCGAAGAAACATCTTTACAATCATCCCTCTGGCTTGCTGAGCACTTATTGACCTTCAGAAACATGACCTTGTAAACATACTTGACCAAAACCCTAGACCTAGGAATTTGACCTCAAGACAAGACAAGACAAGCTTGAAAGAGCTTAATGACTGAAATGACCTGATCCAACAATGCCAAGAGGGGTAAAATATACCAGCTCCTCCATCAGGGTTATGGCATGCCTAATGGGATGCAAAAATTGACACTGATGAGACACCTACCTATGCAAATGCAAAGAGTTTTGATCGATGATGGAGGGCTCAAGACCGACTCTAACATGCTCCACCTGTCTACCAGCCACTGCTAAAAGTCCACCTGGGCCCTCATGCCAGGTATGGCTCAGAATTTGTATAAGTCGCATGCCTTCAATGCATCAATCGAAGGTTGATGATTTATCGTGGCAAGATCTACATCCTCGTGCTCCTGTTCTCGCCAATCAAGCATGATGTATACCCTACATTCAATCAAAAGGTGAATTAGAATATCTAAAAACAAAATTTTTGGGTGAAATTTGAGAAATTTAGGTCTAAAAACCCTTGCTGCGGGGACCGCACCCTCTCTGTTAGAGACAGTGCGTGGTTCCGCACTTTTCCTTCACGACAGGTGCGTACCCCTGACTTTTTTCCTTTTATGAAAAAGTCGGGGTCCACAGGTTACCTGTGCTATGCTTGCGGACCCCCGCGCATCGGTTTCTAACCTAAAAATCCCTTAAAAAATGAAATCAAAGCCTAAAAACAAATTTGAAATAGATGAAATTAAAGAGTAGGATGATGTAGATTACCTGGAGGAGACGACGTTCGGTTCCAACGGACGGATTTTCTGCAATCTTCACGGAAAGTTTCTGACCAAAAGCTCTTTTTTTTCACTCTGAAGTCAAACGGTAAAAATGAATTTACAAAAGCCCTTTTTATAAGTTTTTTGAACAAATGAGTTTTTAATTTGTTTATGTTTCACTTTAAAGAGGTAACTTTTGAAGCATTTTTATCTATTTTAAACAGGTATGAGTAATGTTTGAGTTTTTTTGTTCAGGATAACGGATTTTTCAGGCGAAATCAGTAATTTTCGACGGAAAAAACATTAGAGTCACCTTTAAGCTCTTTTCTGACTCCTAAAACATGAAAAGATTGCCGATTTTTTCTTTTTAAGCTCGTTAAAACGGAATTAAAAAGACGGTCCACTTACAGCTCTTTTCTGACCGTAAAAACATGAAAAGATTGCCGGATTTTTGTCGTTTCAAATTCGATATTGGTTATAAAACGACGTGTCATTGATCGCTTTTTTACTTTTTCGGATCAGAGGCACTAACTATGAAAAGTAATCCTTGGTCATAATGATCAAACGATTCTCTCAAGTATTATTTTATACTTTTTCGGGCTTGGGACACACAAATTTACGAAAAAGGATAACCATGAGTCTTCTTAAGTTTTTTCAGACTCTCTAAAATTGAAAAACGTCGAGTTTCTCCTATACTGGACTTGTTAAAATTTAACAGTAAAGGACCTGTTCAATTACAAACAGGAACGGACCACTCCTTCTTAGGGTTTGAATTTAAACTAAGTTGGATTCATCCGAAGGATGAGATTATAATCAAGCAAATGTTATCCTCCTCAAGCTTGTCAAAAATAAATAGGTACTTGCCAGAAATGGTGGGGGAAAGGAGAGAAAAATGAGCTTGTTTGTCATACTTTGTAACCACTCTTGAACATGACACTTTTATTCACCTGGGTTGGGAAATCCTTTGCCTAACAGTTGATCAAACCATATTAAAAGTCTTCAGCCGGTTTCTGGGTATTAACTTTGGGTCAATTGTCACCAAACCATCTGCTGTGTCGTTATGTGTTCAAGAGGTCAGTGCAAATAAACCATTCATTTGCAAAATATCTATCATCCATCTTGACCATCCCTGAGTCAGTCCTTGCAACCAAATTTCTTCAAACTTGATATATGATTTCGTGTTGTGTGCTTGCCTATGACGGATCGCTTTCTATCGGCTTCAGCTCATTATCTAGAAAGATGATCTAGAAATCGTCAGTACCTTGGGATCTACATGCCTCAATGGTAGGTTTCTCACCTTCGACGATAGGTTGCATCATTGACCTTCGATCAAAGGATTCCGTGACATGTTCGACATCAACACATCTATTCACATCTCATGGATTGTACTGAGTACTTTGAGAGCCATTGACATTACTGGTGGTTTCTCTCACACTTGTTAACATTTTACATCATTGACTGGTAATCAAGTGGTTTCTACCATGTTCGACTTTGACATATTCATTCGCATGGATAGAATCGTACTATTTCGAGAAGTAGAAATCAAGATCCTGGATCTAGTTTCCACCATCCAGGGTGCGTGGAATTTTGTATTCATTATACAGTGGACTATTCATAAACATATGGCTGCGTCCATACTATGTCTACATGTGTCTATACTTGTGATGTATTACAAGATCATTCCTATATCAGAGCAGTAGTTAGTTTTCTAGTCAGTTTTGATCTGAGTATGGGAATGCCTACCTCAGCGATGATATGATCTCATATATATATATTTTACATTGAATGTTTTTACAGGTTCCAACCGGGTTCTCCACAAGATGATCCTTGAAATGATAAAGTACTTCACTCTTCTTAGATGATAAATGAAATCGTCATCTACTACAGACTTCGCATTTTAGGGGGCAATCTGTTACACAAAATATTGTCACCATGACTATTTACAGTCAGTATGGGTCTATCATCATTCATACTGTCCTCCTAAGCAAGTCTCAAACCTCATCTCTTCATGCCAAGCTTTGAAAATGAGAGAAAGACCTTAAAAATCAATAAAGCTCTGGTTCCACACTTTCTCTCATTGTTGCCTGCGGTCCCGCACCCCCTGTATATGTTACCTGCGGACCTGCCCGCTCTGTCTCTAAAGGAGTGGGTGAGGACCCCTGTGAAAGTCAAAAAGGTGCAAGTTTATTCTTAAAAACTCACTTTGGGTTAATTCTAGATGATTCTAGAAGGAATCTTGACGTGGATGGTTCGCTCCTAGGTGGTTCATGCATTCCAAAAGTGAAGGAGCTAATCCCTTGATGAGAGGAGCTTATCCCTTTGAAGGAGGGCTTTATCCCTTTGAAGGAGGACCTAGTAACTTCCCTCCATTGCACTATAAATTAAGGCATTGGGCTGGTTGTTAGGGAGGTTAGAAGCTGAACATTTTTGAGGGTAAATGCTGGTGGAATTGAGACTTCCTAGTTAAGCTTGAGAGGAGAGATCACATACCTTTTGGCTTCATTGGGAAGAGAGTGAAACTTGTCAAAGTAGAGGAGACTTCTTGATGGAACCTGGGAGGAGCTTGTACAGCATCAAGGCACAAGTTGTAAAGTTCTTCTTTGATTTAAATTAATACAATTAGATTCATTTTTCTCAACAAATTGTCTTATGTGATTTGTTTCATGAATTCCTTGATCATCATGATAAGTATGCTTTATTATATTGGCTTTTCAGGTGCTATTTAATTTGTGTGCTTGTTTGTGTTTGCAGATTCTCTACAAGGGAGCTCATTTGGATCAACGGAGCGAGGCTTCCACAAACTTGCATTGGACCCAAGGTAGGCCTAAAACACTTGTTTGCCTTTATTTATAAATTGCATATTTAGAGAAAGATAGAATTTGATTGATTTGTTTGTTACTAGATATCATTAGATACTAGGGAGGTCGGTCTTGTCCACAAGAACGACTCATTCCGTGTGACACACACCAATCTACACTGTTAAATACTGACCATTTTGATTAAGACATCATTGATGAACAACAACAAATAAAACATAATTGATTAATTGTCACCACTAAGCAACAATTCAAACCCTAGAATATATATGCAACTTCAATTAACCATATCTATGTATATATGTTCTTATCATGCATAAAACTCATGTATATCTTTCAACATATTGAACACCAAAACCAAAATTAGGAAGAAATATAAACCAAATTATTTTAGAATATATATGTGACTATTACGAGGCATATATTCATCTGTATGCAACTATCCACAACCAAAACTATGTACAAATATTTAAATTACTGAAGCACAACTTTGCTACAAATAACATGTCAAACCCATATCTATGCGCACATATTGTCAAAGGCTACATATATCAACAAATATATATTCATGATCACATAAATTTCAGTATTAGTCATTCAAACATTCTACAACAAGCAAATCAATTAAGCATATATTTAATACAACTTTAGATATAAACCTTTTCCTTGCTCTCTGGTGTATAGTTGTTCCAAATCATATCTCACATGAATAATTCATTACATTTCACACTAAACTCCTTGATCTCCTTCTCTGTATATAGCTTTTTCCTTTGCCAATACCATAAGAAATACCTTGGTAATTGTTGAGGCAAGTTAACTACCTATCATTTAATTATCAACCCGGGGGTTTCGTAAAACTTGTGAAACATGTGTGCACTATATATGCTAGAAATTAACTTTCAATTTGGATCAATATAACTACGAAATCAAATAATGACAAACCAAATTCACCTATTCTAATTCAACAATCAATTCAAAAGAAATTATAGTACAATGCGTGGAATTGAAATCTTAATCTATCACACTTGCAAGAAATGAAATCTTGATCTATCACACTTCAGAAATGAAATTGCATGAAACGAGATCTACTCTAAGGGATTATGTGTGCATTATCAAATCAGGATCCTATGAAATGAATAATCAAAACGACATGATATGAAATGAAAGCAAAAACAATCATTCTTAACCTCTAGATATGAAAGAAAATAAAAACAACCACCCTTAACCTCTCACATAGGAAAAGATATGAAATAAATAAATCTTAATCTATGAAAAACAATAAATCTCACACATTATAGGTGTCCAATCCAAAAGCATGAGGGATGGAAAGTTTAGAGGCTCCAAATACAAGCATAACTGAATCAAAATGAACTTCACTCATGAGCATGGTGCCAAATCCAAATTCTATATTCAAAACATGAAAATTTCACCAACTTTTCACATGCCTTTGAAAGGAGAAGGCTCTCTTGTTTATACAAAAACATAAGAAGCTACTTCATTAATGGAGGTCCATTATTCTCTCCCTAGATCCCTATAAAATATCATAAAGTTACAACCCAAATAGATAATGATGAGACACATATCCTCTTTGACCTTTATCCAAATCTTCTTCCATATCTTGAAGGGAATTCGAATTTGAGCATTGGAGGCCACACAAGGGTGCCTTGGAAGCTTCCAAATGACCTACACATGTCATGAAACTCAAGCCACTTTTAAGTATTAACAAATATATGTCAATTTTTTAAGTTTTAACCATTTAATTCACTTATAATATTAGAAATCATTAACTTTTGGAAAATACAAATGGAACCCATACAATTATGAAAATGGGGGCTAATGAAAGGTTATATGGTCATGGAGTTGCGACATGTGAGTGAAATGGTGGCGATAAAGGTCAAAGTGGATGATATTTTGAATACATTTTGGAGACTCTACATACCCCCAACTGATGTTATTGCATGTCCTCATGCAATCTACTGCATTGTTTAATCATGATTTGCTTTTGAATGAGCTTGGATTATGTCATATGTCCTTAAACTTTGCATTTGATAATATTTGACAATTTTATTTAGTTTTGCAAAGTATCCCTTGTCATACATTGAATTACAACATGTTTGGTTGGTTCTTGTGTGACAACCAAATCTGAATTGGTATTGGTTCGTGTGTTTCAATACCTTGTTTCTTTTTGTTGTAGCAAGATTCATTGAACATATTTAAGACTGGATCTTTAAATCAGCCATATAATATGCTCATCCTTTAGGCATTTATTTGAAAATCACATAAATTTTGAACCATAATGCAATCATAATTGATTAGGACAAGTATGTTAGGATGAAATGAAGTGAAATGGAATGAAGTGATATGGATGTGATAATAAATGAATGTTCCTCCCCCCCAACTAAAGGTGTTTACGGTTTTTTCAAATGAGAAAGGAAATATGGTGAAGCATTTTCCAAAAATTATAACTTCAGTATTCAAGGAATTCTATGATTAAAAGCTAGAAAAGAACATACCTTTACTTACCTAGGAAGTGGACAAACTATGCATATGTAGAGATGTTGTAACTGCTGCTGGATCATGGAATATAATGTAGAATTTCATCTGCTTCTTGGTTGCATAAATGATGGATGAGGTGGTGAAAGTAGATTCTTTATTACTGCTGCTAAATCTTTTGTATCTGCTGCAAAATGCTAAAATGATATGTTCTTCACCTGCTTCAAACCCTGATGGTACAATTCTAGTCATGCAAATAAATTTGTTGTTGTCGAGCATGAAGAGAAGTCATTGGATTACTTACCATTGACGAATTTCATTAACCAATGCGAGGCAAACTCGCCATTAATGTCAACGAGTGCCAAGGTACCTAAGTACATCTTGCAAAGTGAAAATAGATGAGTTGATGTTGAGCCACTTGCAAGATCTAATGATTAAGGGACATTGATGTATTCCCATGATTGTCAGTGAAAGAACTTGTCATTGATGCATACACGCCTCAAGGTACTAATAAGGAATCTGTCCCTGAACCTAGATAATATGCTGATGTCGATAGGCCAAGAATTGTTAGAAGGGAGGCCTTAATGAATCCTCCATCATCTAACGTGAGCATAAAACAATAATTTTGAAGGACTATGGATGAAAATTTTTGCAGTGGATCAAGGTTTATTTGAAAAAGTGAAAAGGGAAAATGGAATGAATCAACTATGTAAGGGAGTTGAATGGTTTTATTGCCGGATTTAAAGTTTAGTGAAAGTGAGGCAGAAAAATGACTGTGAAGGAAAATGAGATGAATATTTTATTGAATGAATAAGTAGGAATGCAATGGTAAGACTGGTATCTAAAAGGCTTCCAAATGGTGTGATGGATTTTATTCGACATTATTTATCCAAAATCATGTGCTAATGCTTGGATATTTCATCTTTGATGTTGCTTTGATGATGTTCTTTTGAAAGAAATGTGGTCTTTGAGAAACATTGTTTGTTTGTGTCCATCTGTTTATCTTCCTGGAACCTGCAAAAACTTAGTACTTTTTCTGCAATGAAATGTAAGATTATCAAAAGAGAGAGGTGATTAATCTCTCTATTTATGACATTTACACAAAAAAATTGAGAATTGGTACTAATAAAACAAATTCACGAAATAAAATCAAATGAATTTTTACCTGTTTCGAAACTAGTGCCTCAGGTTACTTGTCATGTCTTTTTAGAAATTTCTTCATTATTTCACTATTTCAAATTCTGTTGAAATCTTTATCATTATGTATATTTCGTCGAGATCTTTCCAATGACACTTGAATCATAAAATTCCAATGTCGTATGAGAAAGTTATGATGATTTGAATTTTGGGTGAAATAGTGAAAATTGTCATGCTTAAGTGTGGCATGGGAACATGATACTGATGTGAAGGATGAAATAGGAAGATGATGTGGCTTGTTGATCATGAGTTTCTGATTAGAATGAATTATTGACAAGTAGATCATTGAGTTAAATACATAGCTTCATAATTGTTTTTTAGTTGCAGAATCATGGTTCAACTGTAGAATTGTGCTTCAGCTGCAGAATTGTGTAGTTTCTGTAGTTTTCCATCAAAACTGCATAGCCTTCATCTCCCTGGTAGCTGCAAGGGCCTTGACGGCGATCTCAAATTGTCATAACAAATCCCATCTTGCCCATCTCTGTCAAAAGTTCAATCATTGTCACAAATTTCTTCCATGTTTTGATCCGATGCAAAGAGTTCCTTCACTAATTTATACACTCTCTCAAAATATCTCTGTACACTTTGATGGCTCTTTACAAATTTTTCCATGTCCGTCTCTGCAAAACAAGCCTCTTGTTGAAGACGATGGTGCAACATTTACTCCTTCCATGACATTATTTCTCAGAATCGGAGAATCAAGCCCACTTGTCTACTTATTGCAACTGTCCAATTCACCGAAAGATAATAGGAATTATCTTGTATAAGAATGTTTGTAATTTTTGGAAGGAACAACTGTATTCGAATCAAGCGAACCCTTCAAATATTCGTACTATGTACTGATCATTAGGCTCTTGCCCCATTTAAAAAAAAGAAAAATAGATTCCCCTCTGTTTCAATGAGAGAATTTACATCTGAATTTTATACCAACACCTTCCACCAAATAAGGATTTGATCTCAGCTTTATTGAACTTCTGTAAGAGTGCCCTCGGCTTTACTTCCGAAAAGTGCAGCTGTAGAAGAAAATGCTGATGTGGGCTTCGAAAGTGGTCTCTTTGATTCATACCGAGAGATTGATTGGAATGGTTGGTATTCAGATTTTGGAGAAACAGATGTTGGTACAAGAATAACAACAAATATTTGATGAGCTGAAAGTCATAGCTTGTATTAAACGCCAACTGAAAAATAAAATCAAAGCTAGGGATAGCGTCCGTATTCTCATTTGACGGCGGAAATCCCTCAACTAATATACAACAAGTGGTGCTTGCATCTTGGCCAGATATAACTTGTTTCACTCCATTGGCCTCCTTGATTCTTAGCGGATTGTTTGCAAGAGAAAACCAAATGACAACAACTGTTTCTGTTCATTAATTAAAAACCTGTTTTTTTCATGAAATCTGGCAAACGAGGCTCCAAATAACCCCGAATATATCCAATATGTTATGAATTTGGAAAAATCATTCCCGGGTTTTATAACTGACCCCATTATAAGAAAAACCCATGTTTTATTTTTTTGAAATTCATTTTAATTTGGCCATAAATTGTGTTTAAAAAATGACGTTTTAGAGCTCTTATGCATTTTGGCAAATGCTCATGTAAAAAAAAAATTACTTGCTGGATTTTTCATGTCCACCACCAAGCATGGATGAGGATGAGCGGAAGTCTGCAAGGGTAAGTCTGGCTTCAGCTTATATCCATTTGGATCATCCCCAGGTGTATGAAGAATAAAAATGAAAACACAGCGATTTGGATACTATTTGGATCATCCCCGGGTGTGTGAAGAAAAAAATGAAAACACAGCCATCTTGGATAATCATTTGGATGCACAGCTTTTGAAGAATATCCACCCAAGGTTGAATAACCCTCTACACAAGGTTCAGGCCATAGTGTGTCAAGATTGGCTTACATATCATGTTTTTTTTAGATGGATCCTTCGAGTTTTCGCCTATGATGCTCCTATCAGGATATTCTTTCTTCAACTGTTTGAATTCTTTCAACATGGTCGCAAGTGGACTGTCACTGATAAGTTCAATATTTTTTTGTAGACATAGTTCTTATAGGAGAAAGTTTTCCAGGAGTTGGATAATGATGGATGCAAAATCAAATCAGGCTTGGCTGCAGAAACGACTAAAAAAAGGAATAAATATGCAGCAATTTGAAGCAAGATTTATATATGAATTTTTTTATTATGATGGATTTTTGAATTTCTATACCAAGCTAACACAATTTTTTTTACAGGTCACATGAGAGCCTAAATAGTCAATTTCTCAATTCTCTTAAAAAAGAATTGATAATTTTTATTTAAAAATTTACATTTACCTTATTCAGAAAACATGATTTTTTTTAACTATTTAAAATCAAAACATCAATTTATTGAGAATATTTATGATGTTAATGAAAAAAATGCAAGAAAATAAATAAAAATCTAAAAATTTAAAGTTCTAAAAAAAAATCCAATTAAGAAAAAAATGCAATCAAGCTTGATTTTATTTTTCCTAATTACTTGATTTTATTTTTTATTTTTAAGTATATGAATGTTTACAATGGAGCCATGTATGTAACAAAATCATAGATATACTCATATGCAGGTTTGAGATATATTCCTTGATATATACCTGTGTATGAGAGATCAACTGTCTTTATTGAGATGATGTTAGAAGATACTAAAGAATGGAATACTACGATCCAGTGATTATCTTGAACCAAGATTCAATATAATCTTGTCTTCCTTGGCTTCCTTCTATCATGCCATGGAAGTCATCACATATGTGATCTCGATTCGTAGAATTTGGTGATAGGCATCCATGAAACTTTTCAATCTTAGGTTTCAACAATTGTTCTTTATCGATGGGCATCTATGATTCTTGGACCTTATCTGAATCTTCTTCTTGTAGACGTTGTTCTTGAATGGAAACTGGTAAATCATTTTGCAATACCTCAACATCGTAAGTGGATTGAGGTGTTTTATTGTTGGGGATTCGAAATGGTTGTGCAAGTAGTGGCGTGGGAATGGATCTTTGGGGTGTTTGTGTGTGTGGTAATGGGAAAGGTTGAATTGAGATTAACTGAGGGTGAAACTGATGTTGTGGTGGAGGTGAATGGTATGGATAACATTGATATTGGTATTGAGGATAGTGAGTGAAAGATTGAGTATATGATGGATTTCCTCTATAAGGCTCTTCCCAACCCTGTTTCCAAGATTGGTTTTGAGATTGGGATTGAGATGGCCAAGGTTGCCAAGGAAAAGGTGTTTGCCAATTATGTTGTGCATAACCCTGAAATTGTGCACAAGGATATTGCATCATATTAGGTTGATGAGGCTACCATGGTCCTCTTGGAGCTTGATTCACTCCATTATCATTTTGGTAAACTGCCTTTAACCCTGGTAATGATGGGAAATATTTAGTAGTATGTGATCCTGCACAAATTTTACAAATTTTAATGTTATCAAGTGGACATTCATGCAAAGCAACATTTTCAACTTTTTTCTTGTTTTGCATTCTTAGCATCTCAATTTGTTCATTTAAATTACCAAGAATGTTTAGCAAATTGTTAAGTTCAGTTTGACTTACCAATCCCGTTGTCAACTTACTTTCCCTTGCTGCAACTAGATCTTGAGGAGATCTTCCATACTTTGCTTTTCCTCTTGATATGTTCTTGGATAGTTCACAAATCTCTTGAAACAACAATTGATAAACATCTTCTTTTCCCACCAGGTTAAGAAGATCAATCCATTCATCCTTTATAGCATTTAGTAGGAGAGTTTTTAATATGTCTGATCCTAAATTATGCATTTTAGATCTTTTGATATTATAAGTAAATCTCTCCACTAGGTCTTCTATATTTTCATCCTCTTTTTGATTCATCTTAAAGACTTCATTTCTAAGGTCATGGTGTTTGTAATGATTTTTATATTTTTCCAAAAATACTCTTTTCATATCATCCCATGTCCTTATAGAATTTGTTCCTAAAGTCATGAACCATCTAAGAGCTTTATCCTTCAATGTTGTTGGAAACAAATTCAATTTTTGAATGTGTAATGAGTAGCCATAATATCTACAAATGATTTCAAATTCAAAAAGAAAAGTTTCCGGGTCTTCTGATCTCATACCTTTGAAGTTAGGAACTACGGATGGAGGGATGTTCTTCATTTGAAAATTGACATCAGTTTCTTGAATGGGAAATCCAAAAGGATCTCCATCCATTTCTTCATCCTCATTTTTCATCTCTTCTACCTGCAAAAATAAGAATTCATGATGTGGATGTGTGGCTCTTACTACACCAAGTGATATAGTGGGGGTGGTAGGTGATTGAAGGTTTACATATATATATTAATAAAAATGATATGAAACTAATGATTTATGCATCTACATGCTTTAATCATGCATCTAGAAAAAAATTGAAAAAAAATGAACTCTAGAATGAAAGCTAGTTCCTATGCACACTTCCCCAGCAATGACACCAAAATGTTGAGGCAAGTTAATTACCTATCATTTAATTTTCAACCCGGGGGTTTTGTAAAACTTGTGAAGCATGCGTGCACTATATATGCTAGAAATTGAATTTCAATTTAGATCAATCTAACTATGAAACCAAATAATGACAAACCAAATTCACCTATTCTAATTCAACAATCAATTCAAAAGAAATTATAGTACAGTGCATGGAATTGAAATCTTAATCTATCACACTTGCAGAAATGAATTACATGAAATGAGATCTACTCTAAGGGATCATGTGTGCATTATCAAATCAGGATCCTATGAAATGAATAATCAAAACCACACGATATGAAATGAAAGCAAAAACAATCATTCTTAACCTCTAGATATGAAAACAAATAAGAACAATCACTCTTAACCTCTCACACAGGAAAAGATATGAAATAAATAAATCTTAATCTATGAAAAACAATAAATCTCACACATTATAGGTGGCCAATCCAAAAGCATGAGGGATGGAAAGTTGAGAGGCTCAAAATACAAGCATAACCAAATTAAAGTGAACATCACTCATGAGCATGGTGCCAAATCCAAATTCTATATTCAAAACATGAGCATTTCACCAACTTTTCACATGCCTTTGAAAGGAGAAGTCTCCCCTATTTATGCAAAAACATAAGAAGCTACCTCGTTAATGGAGGTTCATTATTCTCTCCCTAGATCCCTAGAAAAAATCATAGAGTTACAACTCAAACAGATAATGATGAGACACATATCCTCTTTGACCTTTATCCAAATCTTCTTCCATATCTTGAAGGGAATTCGAATTTGAGCATTGGAGGCCACATAAGGGTGCCTTGGAAGCTTCCAAATGACCTACCCATGTCATGAAACTCAATCCACTTTTAAGTATTAGCAAGTATATGTCATGTTTATAAGTTTTAACCATTTAATTCACTTATAATACTAGAAATCATTAACTTTTTGAAAACATAGACGGAACCCATATAATTATGAAAATGGAGGCTAGTGAAAGGTTATATGGTCATGGAGTTGCGACATGTGAGCGAAATGGTGGCGATAAATGTGAAAGTGGATGATATTTTGAATACATTTTGGAGACTCTACAATAATGTTGTCGGTATTCATTTGATAGGATCAAATAGACTTCGTTGTCACAATACTATAAACGATTACCTTGGTAATAGCTCCTAGTTTTTATTTTCCATGGGTTAGATTATGTACACGACTTTTGTCCATAGAACCTATGTATGTACACAAATATTCTTCACAGGGGTCAAGTATACTTTTTCAAATTTCATATTCTCTCAAGTGAAACTTGTAACAAGACTGCCAACACACTTCCTCATTTCTGCAATACTTGTACCAATATTCCTGTCATATGCACTAGTAATATTATAACCAATTTGTCATCAAGGACATATTTTTCAAGTAGGTTGCCATCAAGGAAAACAATTAGCCATAATTCCAACATGGGTGTCTTCATCTATCATTCTTATTTCATGGTAACTTGACTTCAAGTAAAAATTCAAAATATCTTTTGCTTCCCTTAACTAATCAAATAAGGCATATGCTCTAGGTAAAATATTTGTATTTCTAATAGTGAATTCAATTAAAAACTTGTAGTAAACACATAGTCTCAAAGTCCCATGTTTCATCTTTACAAATGCCACTATTACTCCCCAAGAAGAGACACTTGGGTGTATATTTCCCTTTTTTGATAGCTTATGTAATTGCAATTTTATTGTTATCAATTCTCAAGTACTCATTATCTAAGAAGTCTTGGGCACATGACCAACTCTAAGAAAAGTATCAATAGAGAAATCACTCTCTCTTTTTGGAGGTAATTCAAGGACCTCTTTTGTAAAAACATTCTACAAATGTTGTAAGACTTGCATGTCAACAAGACTTGGATATTTTTCTTTTGTTGTTCCACCACATGAGCTACATATGATTGACACCCTCATCTGAAAAAATTCAACAACAAAGCTAAAATATACCTTATAGATATGGGTATTGGATTTTTCTTCACTATCCTTTAGGTTCCTTCCTCAAAAAAATAATTGTTTTGTTGTTGCAATCAAGAATGAAATGGTTGTGTAGCTCCAACCAATCCATTTAAATGACATCATAATAATAACTTAGTGGAATTTTTTTCATATAAACATGATTATTAATTCTATTTATTTTTTAAAAGAAGAATCATTCATCATCTCACTAATCTTCCTCTTAGTTCTAGTATATCACTAAACCAACCAAGACCTTATAAGTTTACTCCACTTGAGAACAAAACTATAAACAAGATTAGGAGTAACATAAATTTCTATTTAATATTACCTTCAATTTCAATCATATGTGATTGATAGTTATTGGATTACATTATAATCCCGCTCCCAGCTAAGGTTTCCCTTTGTGTCATGTGAGTTGTTCCTGAGCTGAGAGCACCCATGACACAGTCCTCTAGAGGGGTAGTGGCACCCTCCTATCACAATGTAGTAATAAGAGATAGCACAACTTAGGGTAACTTGCCCATGGAACCTCATCAATTGCAATCAACCCACAAAAATCAAGTTGAAGAATTGAATAAGGGAGGAAGAGACAAATCCCCTATGGGGGCCTATTGGAAAAATTTAAATCAGAGTAGATGCCTATGTAAAGTTTTGACAAGACCTATGTTTGAAATTCAATTGGGTATTCTAGAGGGCTGAATCAAATATCTGAATGACCATGAGCTAATATGTAAATTTATTAGTCTCTGGCCAATAGAGAAATCTCTAATAAACTAGATAAAAAAATTGGCATCCCAAATGAAAATTTTATCTAGAGCTAAGGGACAAAGGGTTCTTTACAGTCATATATAGAAACCTGGAGGATAGAACAAGGTTTTTTGAAAATGTACCCTATTTTTTCAACAATGTTGGTCTTTTCATGCAGTTTTGGACTCAAAGACCCTTCCTTTCTAGAAAATGCCAATCAATGGTGGCAGGAAGCCTCTCTCCTCAAGTCCTAGATCATGTTTTAGTTTCAACAAAAACTCAAACTCCTCAAAGCTAAAATTAAAAAAATGGAACATGGATGAGTTCAAAAATATCCAACAGTGCAAACAAAAATTAGAAGCCAAGATGAAAGACACACAATATTGTCTTATTCTGGAAGGCTGAACAGAAGAATTGGGAATAGATGAAGATGCCACCCTCATCCAACTAGAACAACATCAATATTAAGAATAAATTCTATTGAAATAGAAATCTTGTATAAGATGGCTCAGGGAAGTGGAAAATAACACTATTTTCTTTCATAAATCCATAATTAAACACTGCCACCATAACAATATTCTCTCTCTCAGGAATGAAGCATCTTAAAAGCTTATGGACCATGAGGATATGGAGAAGGAACTAGTTAGATTATAACACCACTTGCTCTCAGAACCCCAAGAACATATATGAATATATATCAATCATATCACCAACTCTATCCATTAACTTTTCAAGAAAGAGTACAATTAAATCCTCATAAGACCAATAAATTTGGAGGAAGTTGTCATGAGCATGTCATCGAAGATTAAATCTCCTAGATGAGATAACTTCACCACAAACATTTTTCAAGCACATTGGCTTTTCCATCAACAAGAGATTCACACTTAGGTATAAGAATACATATCATTAGCTTTAGTTCTTCCATCCCTCAACACTACCTTTCTTACCTCAATCCTGAAATCTAATAAAGTTAATGATTCTTTTGGTTTTAGGCCTATAACGCTCTGCAATGTCATCTAGAAAATAATAACCAATGTCTTTAAAAATTGCCTTAAACCCATCCTTCCATCACTTATCTCTCCTGAACATAAAGGGTGTGTTGAGGAAAGACAAATTTTGGATGGCATCATGATCACGCATGAAGTCATACATCCATTGAAAAAAACCAAAAGGCTAGGTATGCTAATAAAACTTGATATATCAAAAGATTTTGATAAATTAAGTTGGATTTACCTTTATCGGATTCTAAAACCCTCCAACTTCTTTGATGAATGGTTGAAATGGGTGGGCTCCTTATTAGCCTCCCCCTTCTTAGGCTATCCTTCTAAATGGCTCAAATTCATGCTCTTTTACTTGCTCCCAAGTTATCCATCAGGGTGATCTATTATCCCCCTTCCTCCTCATTTTAGCCATTAAGGGTCTTAGCCAAACTATGTTGGGTTGTGTTATATTCTTTCCATGACTAGCCTACGTAGTTAACCAGGGGGTTAGAGGGGGGGTGGAGCCCCCCTTCATTGTGGTGATTGCACGGTGGGGGGGGTCACAGGGGGTTTGAGGGGGGCGGGTAGGCCCCCTCTACAGGGTCTGGGGCAGTGCCCCAGGGAATTTTTTTTGGGCCCTATATTAAGTTGGGCGGACCTATCTATGGTTTTGTGCATGGTTTACAAACATGGTTTTGAACATGATGGTTTTCGGTCCATGGTTTTGGACACGATGGTTTTCGGTCCATGGTTTGGACACGATGGTTTTCAGTCCATGGTATTGGATGCTTCGACATGTATAAATATGTATTGTAACATTGAAAGGAACATAATAAAAAATCAAGCTGGTAGTCCCAGTTTTGGGATCTAGGGGAAAATCTCTATGTATATGTATTTTATGTGTTATTCTCTCGCATTGTTTATTTTCTGTTCTTAGAATTTGTATGTAGGTAATTTCCTTACAAGGTTAAAACCTACAAACTATTCATCAATATATATCACAGGTACTTCTAAAACTCCTGATAATTCTTCAAGATGAGTTTTATGTATCTCATCAGCAATTGATAGATGACACCCTCCTAATGGGAAATCCCATTATTAGAGAAACAAACATGCTCGAGTAGATTATGGATGACTTCTCCCTAGCTTCAAGAATTAGTATAAATTTATCCAATTCCAAACTATTTTTTTTCAATACCCTAACTGTTATGGAAAGACATACTTCTTGAATCTTGAGCTACTTTATCAACCATCTTCCTAACAAATATCTAGGTGCTCCTCTAGTTGAAACCACTCTAAAATCCAAATACTAGAAAAATCTCCTCCAAAAACTCAAATATAAACTTAATTGTTAGACTTTTCATTCCCTAAATATTGCAAGAAATTTTTTTCTTCTCAAACATGTATTGCAATCTATTCCTATGTCCCTTTTCTCAACAATGGTTGCTCAAAAAGGAATTCTCAAATCCATAAAAAACATTCAGTGTTCCTTTCTATGGGGGGGGGGTACTACTATGGTGAAGAAATGGACCTTTCTCTTCTGGGAAAATCTCTTCTTACCCAAACAAAAAGGGGGTCTAAGATTGAGAGATCCATAAACTTTAATCAAGGTCTTCGATGCCAAAATATGTTGGAGGTGGATTTAGGGTGGCACATAGTTATGGAAACAAATATGGGAAAAAATTATTGTATCCATAATGTTTCCTTCCAACAAAAAATTAAAGTTTTCTCTCATATCGACATATCTTCCATCTGGAATCATGCCAACTCTACCAAAATCCTCACACATTCTCATATCTTTTGGGAGATTTGTGTAGATAATTTGCCCTCTTCTATGAGTACTCATGGAAACAATTTCCCATACTCATCAATAATTAATCTTATACTGAGATAAAACAAGGGATGCAAGATCAACGCCTATTTCGAGTAGCATATTATTGGAAGTAATCCCCCTCATATGATATATGATGGAAATGTAGAAGCATGGATTGATGGCCTTATTTAGAGGAGAACACTAGCATCAAGCAAATATGGGAGGATATGCAAAAAATGAAAATCCCTCATCAAGAAGGAATAGATAAATTGTGTTGGAGATATAAATCAAAAGGGGACTACGCTATCAAGGAGGCCTACTCACTAGTATTTGATCATCAATATATCCCTTCAAAAAAAGTTTGGAATTACATCTAGTCTCAATGTTTATGTCCAAAGGTGGCACATTTTATAAATTTGTTTTTGGTGTCAAATGAAAAGCCCCTCTAAAATTTGAGACCAAGGGCGATTATCCAAAGGATCAGCTCCAATTGTGGTCATCCCTAGGCACAAGTAGTTGTTTTGATGTGGGCACAATAGTCTATTTTTGGCATTTTCTCATTGTAGTTACTTACTCCAGACTCGCACACCTACATACTACAAAGTGCCAAATTTGGTAAATAAACATGTAAGGTTTACAAATGGAACAGATAAGTCACCCTTCCCAATGAATAATTTGTGTAGACACCCATTTTCCACATTAATCCATGGAAATTCAAGTCATCTAAACCCTAGCCTAGTTGTATGAGTCAAATATGTCCCACTTGCAAAAATTCCCTTGTTTCAGGATGAAGAATCATGTGAGCCGGTGAAATTTACGTCATAAGTGCATCATTAGGACCTAATAACCTATTTAAGTTGCTAAATTCCTTCCTTTAAGCTCTAGGACTCCCTGAGACCTTTTGACCTATGAACACGTCACCTTTCGCAGATTTAGGATTTGAGGGGGCCTCCTGGCTAGCTTGTAAATTGCATGTCGAGACACTTGTCACCCTTTGTTATCATTAATCTCCCTACAACTCCTTGGTATCTCTAGTCAATTCCCTTGGCTTACTGCCCTTTCAATGGCTTCTTCGTCCACTGGAAGTTATATAGACATAAAGGGGAATGGAAAAGAAGTGTATAAATGCAATGTAGGCCGAAATGATTGAGACTCGCTTATGGCATCTTTTAAGATAAGGAAATCTATTTGCCTCTTGGATGAGAAGGTGGAAATCCTAATAGTGGGAGAACCACAACATTAGATCCCAAATCAAAGTCAAGAGATACAATCAACAAAGACCAAACTCCTCCAAGGAAGGGAGAACATAAGAAGATCAGAAATGGAATTGGAATTTTTGAGAAGAGATTACCTTAGCAAGTTTTCATTCAATATGCTCAAGAGGATGGTATGTGGATGAGTGATGAGAGTAGTGGAAAAACACTGGAAACACCTAGAATTTATTCAAGATATGATTGAGGTCATAAGTGTTATTGGGAAAAATAGTGTCCATTCAGAGCTGCTAGTCCCACTAAGATGGGTAGCTATCGTAGAAAAAAATAGATTAAAGTTACTTGTGTTTTCCTTTATGAGAGGTAGATGAGAGATAAGCAGAGAGCACCAACCTCAGTCTTTCGCTAGTCTCCTTGCTTGTTTCCTCTCTCCTTTGATAGAGCTTTCACCACTTCTTTTTCGCTTGTCCCACTTCAAAGAAAACCTATAGAGTCAAGGTAGCAAAATACCATCAAAGCATAGAGATCTATAACCATAAATAATGTAGGATTAGATGTACATTAACCATATAAATGCACACATAAACAAGATTCAAAGATATACAAGAATATGGAGGAAAACTCAAATAGATTTATTGATAGAAGTAGTAGAAGAGAGGATTACAACCAGGCTATCTGATCCATCATCATCCTCCCAGCATGAAATCCCTCTTCACCTCATACAAAGCAAGATCACCCAACAATGTCTTCAAAGAGAAACCAACAACACTTCCTTGCAAATTACAAAATTCCAGCCTTTGGATCTCTTGGATGAGGGATCCATATATAGATGTTTTCAGGAGAGTGAGTTAGCTTCTGGGATTTTGATTAGTGTCATTTCACTGATAGTTCCTGGTTCCACTTGGAGATTTCAGATCTCTTACTCATCCCTGGGCGAATTCATAGAGGCAAGTGTCATATGAGCAGTTTCTAGAAGATTTTTTGGGTTTCCACCTAGCAAACTACTTCTACCATTTGTCTGCTCTCGCTCATCGCACCCTATAGAAGGGATTTCCAGTATGCATTGCACCCCCCATGTGTAATAGGTGAGATGCATCAAACCCTATGCATGGAGTAGTCTGTATGGTCCTGTTTTGACCAGTTCTGAGTAGTTTTTCATGGAGAAATTCTGGCAGATCATGTAATCAGCTGACCTTGTCCCTTTAGGGTATGAAACAACACTTTTAGGGGTTTAGAATCCCTTGGTTTATGGACATATGTGATTGGGGTTGCAGTGCCCAAATATGTCTATAACAGTTGCCCCCTAAAGCATGAGGACATAAATCCTTTTGATGTCGGGTGAAATTCTTTATAATGAGGATCCGAGGTTTTTTGAATTGGAAGGTGACCTGTAATAAGATACAACACAATACATTATCTTCACAATATTTTCATGATCTAGCTGAGGTGGGCATTCCCATGCTCAGCTTTATAAATTCATATTTATGTACATAAGACAGACAATCGTCTGTGTGGCAGACTGATGATTATGGTAGAGCCATCATCCTTTAGTTTGGATGATTAACTATGCAACTGTGATTTACATTTGATGTTTTTATTTTCTTTAATATATCGCAGCCCGGATGGATGAAACTAGATATGGGGTCTTCAAACTCGTTCAATCTTCACCCAAAGTACAACTCGATCCATGTGAAAAGATGTTTTCATGTCGAACATGGAAAGACATTGCCTGATTACCAGCCAATGATGTGAGTTGTTAACAGGTGCGAGAGGAATCACCGATAATGATGATGACCCTCAAGGTACTGTAGTACAATTCATGTGGTGTGAATACATGAGTTGATGTCGAACACCACATAAAATCTTTCGGTCAAAGGCCATTGATGTAAACCTGTCGCCGGAAGTGAGAAACTTTCCATTGAGGCATGCAAGCTTCAAAGTACTAAAAGGGTTGTTCCTAAGTCAACTTCTTGGATAATGAGATGATGTCGAAAAGAAGTGACCCGTCGTAGGAGGTCCTTAATGAATCCCACATCTACGACACGAAACAGAGAAAATGATTTTGTGGAGGTGAAAACGATCTAATGATACAAGGTTCAGGGTGGCAGTCATGAAAAATGGAGAGTGAAGGTATTGTAGCGGATGAGACGTTGGCTAGGTTGGTGAATTCCCTAAGTGAATTCTCTTGAACATACTAGTGAAACTGAAATGGATTGGTAGCGTTAACCCTAAGGTGGATGGTACGGTGGACCAATGGTGATATGAACGGTGAATGGAATAACCAAACCCGACTCAATCATGGTGATGAAGTGAAAGTGTCATGTTCAAGAGCGACCTACTACCAATGAAGCTATTCAAGTTTTCTTCCCTTTTTCCCCAATCATTGCTGACCTGTACCTCTTTATTTTTGTCAAGCTTGAGAAGGATAACATATGCTTTTTCTATAATTTTCCCTTCAAGCAAACCTGTCGCTATGTTTTAACGAGCCTAGCGACAGTGAAAATCGCTCTTGTCTGCATGGACAAGTTTGTCACTATTGTTTTAACGAGTTTAATGACAAAGATAACTCGGTCCTTTTCAACTTTAGAGAGTCTAAAAGGGATGGAAAGGCAACTCCAGTGGTCCTTTTTCGTAATGTAATCCCTTAAGTCTGAAAAAGTGTAAAATAATATGAAAGGGATGACTTTTCGATAGTTTTAACGAGCTGAACAAGAAAAGCGCTCGATCTTTTTGTGTAATAATCCCTCAGGTCCAAAAAGATTAAAATCTAGAGGAGGGATGGCACTTCCAATCGCTTTAACAAGCTAGAGAGGCCAATTGCTCGACAATCTTTTCATATTTTACGAGTTAGATGAAAAGAGCTTAAAGGAGACTCGTTTTTGAGGAACGAGTGATGTTTTTGGATAGCAACTAGTTCCAGGTAAGGTTTGGAACTTTTCAATCATGGCAGTGTAAAGAAGGTGGCTAATAGAATCACTCATCGCAGTTGTTCCTCAAAAGGGTAAAAAATCAAATGGAGGCGTATGATCAGCTAAAAAAGAATGGAGGTGATGGTGAGAACACGACCAAGGTTCAAAAGTTGATAATTATGTGATCACAATGGTTATTTACTGAAGGTGGGGTTCATTTTTTAATGAGCTTAAACTCTATGGGAACATTTGCTCATTGCTAGGTTTATTTTTTAATGAGCCTGAACTTCGCATAAAACTACTCATGGTGAGGTTTATTTTTTAATGAACTTGAACTTTGCATAAAACTTCTTGTGCTAGCCATATAATAAGGATGTATCATCAGTAGGTTCATTTTTTAGGGAGCTTGTCCCATGCGCAACTTTGCTCCTGAGCCTTTCGTTATGCAAGCTAGGAATGCCCAACCTACGAGTTTAAAGGGTTAAGAGCCTACAAACTAAGAAAATAAATGGTCATTTTTCACTTGCATGCAAAAAGGTTTGCATGCCCCCAGGTATAAAGTAGATTTTCCAGGTCACCATATGGAAGTTCTCACATTAGCAAGATTGTTCCATCTGCATCGCAGACAAAACACTTCCTTGGCGATGTCCATCGAAATGGACAAAGGTGACTGTTGTCAGTGCCAATCACATAACCTTTGACGGGGGAATCATTTTCCAGTCTGATCCATTTTCCTAAACGGACAGGATTGTAAAACTAGTCATATTCCTACGCGGAAACCTACCTTATATCTGGGGTTTTCTTGCCGAAGTAGACCATGGCGCATGCCTCCTGGGTTTCAGTCACAATCACCGAATCACTTGCGATCATTAGGTGGACGGACTAGAGATTTATTAGACATTCCTTGTGCAAAATGACCAGTTAGCGATGGCATTGACTAATAGCTGTGTTTGAACCAGGGAATTAAAGGTGGTCAACTAGGTGGACCACTCTGCCTTCATGTGGAAAACACATCACTCGAAAGAGTGAGGAAACGATAGTTCCCATGCTATAAATGTAGTCACGTCCAAGGAGTAGATTGTAATCTAGAGGTCCTTGAACTACCATCACATTTAGATGAACAGTTTTCCTTCTCAAAGTTATAGGCAAATTTGGAAGGATCCCTAATGGTCGACTGGTTCCTTTGTTGAAGCCTATCAGATTTCGAATCTCAGGCAGAAGCGATGGCGAACCAAGCGCTTTCCAAGAAGTTGAGGAAAGGATACTCACAGAAGCCACTTCATCTATAATAGTACTGACCATGATCATTTTGTAAGCTTGTACTATGATTCGGAATGGCACATTAGATGGTAGGCGGGGTCTGCCTAGAAGATTCCAATCAAAGGAAACAATTAGATTGCTTGGAGGTGGGACCGAATAAACGGCCAGATACATCTCTAACGAACTTCCTTCTTGCGGTAAAGGAATGGGTAGATTTCCCCCATGTTCATCAGAGTGTGTGTTTATGAAAATAATTTGAACGGTGTCATTCTCATTCTCTTTAGTGACAATATCATCTGAAGGTGGGTCCTCTAAAGACAAGATTGGGTCGACTGCTGTCTCGACCTGTTGACTTTGGTCTGGTGTGGACTCAGAGGGTCTATCTTCAATGATAGGTGCTTCGACCGACAACAATGGTGTGTCAGTCAGATTTTCAACTAGCGATGAACTCGGCAAGAGTTTCTTGTATCCAGGAGGAAGTCATTGCGGTGATGCAGGATGGTTATCCAAGACACTTTTAGCTTCATCTAAGAAGGGAAAATGGTGGAGGGCATGATCGCCTTCACACATTCTACAAGGAAATTTGGATCTTCCTTTTTTTCCATTGACTTCGTTTTCACTAGTTGACGGTGTGCTTTCAACATGATCGTCAGTGGTTGAAGACACCAGATTGTGCAAGCGGGGAGACCAGTCCCTCAAGATCCGTGGGATGCAGGGACAATCTTGATGATAGTGGTCTCCCTTGCAAATGACACATGGAGATTTAGGTTTGGAAGGTGCAGTGTGTGGATTTTCACCAGACGATGCATGGTTGCCCCCTTTCGCCGTTGTCTTATTCGTCTTCTTCTCCTTCCCTTTCTTCTTCTTCTCAGTTACTTGGTTTTTAGTGTTACTAGTTTCACCAAGCAAAGAGGAAGAAGGAGAGGGAGGAACAAACGAAGTAGAAGGTAGGGGAGTGAATTCAGGATCATTTGGTTGTTGATTTGATTGCTGAGGAATTGTGGTGTTCTGAATGACCGAGGTTGAGAAAAGCCATACGGTAGGCCAATTGTGAGTCCTGGAAGAGACAATGTGGCCATGTGTGGAGCACCAACATCCCCCCAAGAGGAGAAGGAACTAGGATTTCCCCCAAGGGGAAATCCCTGATTGGTAGACTCCATTTCTCAACCTAAAGACCAACGACGGAACAATGACATTATTTTGATTAAAATAAATTTTATGACGCTTTGACACAACTTGCTTTTTCAATTTTTAAGAGTTGAGAAAAAGCTAAAGATGATTCTAGTTGCCTTCGATTTTTAATGATCCTGAAGTGACAAGTGCTCAGATGGACCTTTTATTTTAAGGAGTCTAAAAAGGAATGAAAGTGACTATTCTAGAAATCTAGACAGAGGGATTACCAAACCAATTGCAAAACTGCAGAATACTTTTTACGATATGACGGTCAATCTTTCCGAATGCTATGTTCATTGCATTGCGATCGATAGGGCAACAAATATGGCTTCCTAAGGATAAAGGATGTAGACTATTGTGGTCTCCCAATATATACTTGATGGTACATGGGAGCACAAGTCCGTACTGGCACTTTCGTCTCAAAGAGAAGGAATCACCCAACCTACGATGAAAGTGATAGTTACCAGGCTTTATGACGCCAGAATACGTCTCTAGCCTAGACTTCTAAATGTTTTGCGTTAGGTTCCAAAGCATTTTTATGTTCATTGAGGTTTATTTTATAGTTTATCTTTCTTAAGAAGTTTTCCTTTAAGTTTCACTACGTGATGTAGATATACAATTCCTAAATATGCAATCTAAGATGATAAACAATCATTTACTTTCTTTTTTCAATGAAAATCCTAGCTACTAAGGAAAGAGAAATTAAATTCTTTCAACATAGAGCAGAGAGCACACACTAGATGCACTTTTCCTAAATCAACTTCAGCATGTAGTCTTAATGCAAATGCACATGCATGTATTGTTTTTCAGTTTCCTTAATGTGAGAATGACAAAAAGAAAACAAAGTATAGATCTAAACTATTCTCTTTCACAGCGACAATACTAGCAATTTTCTTTTCAAAAAACGAAAGTAAGGTCAAGACGACACTTTGCGATTTTGAATTTAAAATGCTTTCGACACTTGAAATACTAATGATTCAAATCAAATACAATGGAAAAAGTGTAATCGGCTATCTAAAAGAGGAATGCTTTGTGAAACTCTTTTCCTTGACTGAGAACGACACTTGCGACACTTTCAAATCAAAAGACGACAGTTCGATTAAGCTACTATTTGCAAAGGAGAACTGTAAATGATGAAAAATACATTAAAAAACATTCACAATTCCTTCTGATGGAGGCTGAATAATGCAAAGGAAGATGGTTTCAATAGAGATATACTGATCACAGAGAGCGAAACTACTAAATAAAGCTAAAGACAATGAAGAAAAAACCAAAATCTGGAGGCAGAAACAGTTTCATCTGATCATCGCACCTGTAACACAGGGAAACAGGGATGCATCTCACCTATAGCACATGGGAGGTGCGATGCATCCAGACTACCAAGAAGAGACAATGTGATGGTCCAGGGACGATACTGTGTTTGGTTTTCACTCAAAGTTTGTAGCTAAGTTCAAGGATTTAGGCTGAGCTAATGATTGTCAGTAAACACAAAGTATAGGGGCTGATCTAATGAGGTTATTTGAGCTACCACCAGGGCACTTAGGATGTTTGCAAGCTAGATGTTCAGATCATAAACCAACCCAGAGATTGACTGAAGCAATGTTGATCTACTTTGCAGTTGCATAGCAAAAGCAGTTTGAAGGCTAGCTGGCTTAACTTCAAGCTCCGTCTGTGGTTTATAAAGCAAACAATAGTAACAAAACAAACAAACTATTCGCTCCCCAGTGGACTCGCCATTTTGTTATCAGGAAAACTAGTGTCCATTTAGAGCTGCTAGTCCCACTGAGAGGGGTAGCTATCTTAGAAACAAACAGATTAAAGTTACTTGTGTTTTCCTTTGTGAGAGATAGATGAGAGAGAAGCAGAGAGCACCAACCTCAGTCTTTCACTAGTCTCCTTGCTTGTTTCCTCTCTCCTTTGATAGAGCTTTCACCACTTCATTCTCGCTTGTCCCGCTTCAAAGAACACCTATAGAGTCAAGGCAACAAAATACCATCAAATCATAGAGATCTATAACCATAAATAATGTAGGATCAGATGTAGATTAAACATATAAATGCACACACAAGCAAGATTAAGAGATATACAAGCATACGAAGGAAAACTCAAATAGATTTATTGATAGAAGTAGTAGAGGACAGGATTACAACCAGGCTTTCTGATCCAGCATCATCCTCCTAGCATGAAAGCCCTCTTCACCTCATATAAAGCAAGATCACCCAACAATGTCTTGAAAGAGAAACCAACAACACTTCCTTGCAAATTACAAAATTCTAGCCTTTGGATCTCTTGGATGAGGGATCCATATATAGATGTTTTCAGGAGAGTGAGTTAGCTTTTGGGATTTTGATTAGTGTCATTTCACTGATAGTTCCTGGTTCCACTTGGAGATTTCAGATCTCTTACTCATCCCTAGGCGAATTCAGAGAGGCAAGTGTCATATGAGCAGTTTCTAGAAGATTCTCTGGGTTTCCACCTAACAAACTGCTTCTGCCATTTGTCTGCTCTCGCTCATCGTACCATATACAAGGGCTTTCCAGTATGCATCACACCCCCCATGTGTAATAGGTGAGATGCATCACACCCTATGCATGGAGCAGTCTGTATGGTCTTGTTTTGACCAGTTTTGAGTAGTTTTTCATGGAGAACTTCTAGGAGATGATGTAATCAGCTGACCTTTTTCCTTTAGGGTATGAAACAACACTTTTAGGGTTTTAGAAGCTCTTGGTTTATGGACATATGTGACTGGGGTTGCAGTGCCCAAATATGTCCATAACAATAAGGAGGGCTAGATTGGAGACAAAAGACATTGAAGAGACCATTGGTATTCACCCATCAAAACATAAATAATTGTGGACTTACTGAATTAAATACCTAAAGAGGAAATAACAAAGGTGAACCTTGACCCATCTGAGTGGGTGAAAAGCGAAAATAAGGTAATAAGGAAGAATGAACTGGTGATGATTTCTAAATAAGAAGTAAAAATATTTGTCCAAATATGTAGAAGATTTCAAGGGAAATTGTAAGACACTATAATGGAAAAAATTCCTGCCCTTTTTCAATGGGGAGGGAAACCTTTTCCCTAACACTCCTTCATGAAAATCCTTGTTGAAATCAAATAAAGGTGCTCCAATTCTGGATGGGAGAGTGGAACGCTTCTAGGAAAGAAATTCATGAAGTTGTATGATGATAATTATGAGGTCTTGTTCATACTTATGCATATGTTCAAGGAGAAAGGACAATCAATTATGAGGACCTAACCAGCATAGAGGGAAATATCGTTGAAGCTTGGTTGTGTGATATTCCTTACCATAGAGAGTGGAACACTCTTATGGGATTGTGTGAATGGGCCTCTCAACAAGGATTTACCCTTAGATCTCAAATAACTTTAGTAGAACCCAACTCAAGTGTAAGAAGCCATACACACCAAACAAGGTTTCACTAGTCCACCTTGGCATCAGAACTTGCTCCCATATTAACAACAACATCAACACCACCGGCAACGCAACCACTGTAGTTCTTGACCTAGTTAACATCCAATAGAGAGAAGGAAGGAAACACCCAGCCAAGAGAGAGAGAAATGCTACCAAATCTAAATATGGAGGGGCCCACTCTGCAATCAGCAGATCCTTCAAGAAACTTCTACAAAAATTTAGTTACAATATAGTTGGAAGTTGGAAATTTTGTAACAATTTTTGAGTGTTTTTCCAAATACCACTAGTGGTTTAGAGTAGGGCCATGCTCTTGAATGACGATATATAGGCCTCATTTTGAAATGTAAAAGGGAGGAGAAATCTTGTTTGTAGGGGAAACTATGCCAAAACATTTGGTGAATTGCTTGGAGGCCTTGAAGTAATTTCGGGAAATAATTTTGAAGTGACTCTTGGGATGTCTATTTTCCTTATCATGTATGTTTCACACCACCTTATGTTTTGAATTTTTATACTAATGAAATACAATTTTATGCATCTTCCATGGAATTTTAAGTTGTGAACCTAATCTATTATGAAAATTGTGGAGAATTGTATGAATATTATTAGCTGAAATGAATTTTGGCATCAATATGATCGTTTGTTTCAGTTTTTCAAGATCTATCAGGTTAGTTTGAAGAGTATTTTGAATTTATTGATATTTATTACAAGGGTTTTGCAAGAAAATGATAAATTTCAATAGTATGTGTTTCTAACGGATGAATTCTTAATTGCTCATTCATCCACCATGTTTTATGTTATTTAAAGGAATTCTTAGTTGCTCCTTTAAATTGGTTAAGGCCTAATTCTCCATATTTCATTCATATTTTATATTTTAAAACTTTTTATGCCAAACCGAAGGGTTGTGAATGCTCCTACTCAAAATTAGTGGAAATGAATCCCAACAAAAGTAATTAATATTTGGTGGTTTTCCCTCAACCTTGATTCCCAAATAGTTTTCTAATTAATAGCAAAATTTTGAATAGAATTTGAAAGATTTTCATGAATGTGACATATTTTCTTGAAGAACACATAACAAAGTTTGAATATGAGCGATGAATAATTTCCGGGATTACCTATGATTTTAATTATGTTGTTTTACTCATTGACATTTGGCTATTGATAAGATTAAGTCTGCATAAGAGTGGATTTAATGGTTGTGATAAAATTCTTCATGTAATTTCCTTTTCTTGTGACATTTAAAGGGGAAAATTAAATGCATTTATATTGAATAAGGAATAGGATTATTTTATATTAAGTGATTCAAGTTTGCATTACACAGTCATTTACATAACATATTTACAAATAAAAATTAAATATACAGTTTTATTTTCTTACTCTAAAGTCATCTTACTTTGACTATCCTTGAGATAAAGGAACACAAGCCAACATAACATAGTCAAGGGTTCTCAAGCATAAGGGACATATCCATAATAATAAGAATATCATTAACATATTTGATACCAAGTATTTCCATAAACATAGCAGAAAATAAATTCACACTTAGATGTTCCCATGCTCTACATTACAGCACAACATAGTGTGACTATGGGGAACAAAAAGTTGTTAGAGAAAAATGCACTCTAACTTGGGACATATGGATCAAATATGGCTTCGAAGGTCCCTCCTACCATATCTGTCATGACAACTCTAAAGAGTCCAATCATCAATTTAACAGATATAGCTACTCTAAGTATCTATGGCACTGATTAATGAATATAATTAAACATTCACATAGAGAAGAGGAAAGCATCACCAACGCAATAACTAGTTGGAACCCATCCCAATTTGAAAAATCCCTTTTGCAAAGAGCTTGGATGTTTTCTCCTGGAATTCTTGTTTGTAACATTTGGAAGGAATGGAACAGATGCATATTTAAAAATCAAAGTCTCCCTAAACATGTTTTTTGGTCCACATTTCTGATGAAATTAAAGGAATCATCCCTAGATAATCCTTGGCTCCAAGATATTTGGCCCTCTCCCACTTCAAAGATGCATATTCTACATAAGCCCTTTCTTTCCCTTGTCTCACCACTCGCCCCTCCCTCACCCTCTCTTTTATCCTCACCCTCCTAAATGTCCCCTCCCCCTCCTCCTTTCATCAAGCTCAATTTTGATGGTGCCTCCAAAGTAAACCTAGGTACAATAGGTTATGGATTCATCTTCATATAAATTCAAGGACATACTCTCTTCTACTATCATGGTTCTATGGACCAAAACATAAACAATGTTGTTGAACTTCTTACCCTAGAAAAATGACTCACATTTTCCATTCAACTCTCATATAACAACCTAATTACTAAAGGGGATTCACAACTTGTGATCAATAAAATGAAGAATCTCCTCAATGGAGGGGGACATAAAAAATATATCAATATTTTGGAGACTCAAACACTTCTTCAAATGCATTAAATCCAACATATCATGCATTTCAATGATCATACCTTCCCATGTTAGACAATTCACCAATAAGATAGTGAACCACCTTGCCAATGTGGCTTTTGCTAGAGACTCCCCTTCTTTAGTAGCCTCATGGACTCCTCCTCCTAATAATGGATGATTCTCATAATTACAAAGACTTCTATTGTAGGATTGTAACCCCCCAATGGTGGTGAACATTCCATATACCATTTTCTTGCCATATCATACAAGAGAGGGTACACAACTTTAGGTTCAAAATGGAAGCTAGTTTGGATCTCATCCATGCATCACATTAAGGTGTCTTCCATTTCAAGACGTAATAACATTCACTCAAGTGATTATCCATTGCATAAAATTAATATGTAATGAATATGGGTAGTGAATGTGGTGGTATTCCCCGAGGATATTACAGGAAGCAAAACATGTTTTGGGAATGTTTCTCTTGTTGGCATTTATTTATACCCATTGTTATACTAAAGGTTAGTAGTGGAACAGAAAAATATATGTGGGTGACATCTTTGTGAAAGAGAAAAACAAAGGACTAGACCCTCCTAGCCTGGTCCCTTTATTTCTTTGAGTTTTTTCTAGCTATTGACATTCAGTCTCAACCATCCATGCTAATTATCATGCTTAATGGCCTTCAACTCCTTCCGAGCACACTCCAGTTTCCATATGCTTAAGGTATATTTGTGTTTAGCTTTGTATTATCTCTTGATTTTCACTTGGCCACCCTACGATGGTGAAAAAAATAGTATATACGATAGATAATGGTATGTGGTTATTTGAGATATCAGTGCTTATACACTCTCCCTTTTCTTTTCTATTCTATGTTCTCTACAATTAAAATGCCCAGAGAATGAACCTAGGCTTGTTGTGGAGGTAGGGATCATCATACTAACTCCCAAGAAAGGCTTCAAGCCAAAGCCTCGACAAGTTGATTTATGGATCATACATCGTTGGGGGTCTAGCAAGAGATCCCTCATATTGAAAATAAATTGGTGGACGAGCAGCTATAACTCTCAGATTATAAAATTATGGCCAAGGTGGAACACAGGGTTCCAAACTTGGGTGCTCCCAGAGTAAGGAAGAACTAGTATTTTCACATGGTGTAATTGTATTGGAAGGTTAATATTTTTTTGGAAAAATTGTTTTTTTACTCCAACATCACTAGAGATGAGCTCCTCTTTGACATGGAAGAGCTCCACATGATATACAAAATTATGTATGAAAGGATACAAATAATGAATATTTCTCTTCTACATAACAAATACTAGAAATCTCTTGCTCCACCTGCTCTCCCTACTCTGGATGTTTAACTTCATGGGTTTTTTTGGCATAGTAACACTGATAGTCTGTTTTCCATCCTTTTTGGTATCTAGCACCTATGTTTACAATCTCTATGTTTAAATTATGTTTTATTTCTATTCATTAGGCTTCTATGTCTTTCACAGCCAAAATTTTGTAAGTCATGTTACTATTAGCTTTGCATCCTACTAGCTTCATATGTCTAGTCATGGAAATTTTAAGTCAAACCTTGATTGGAGTTCTCTGATTCATTCTATACTAGACCTGATTAAGCATTCTATATTCATAATGTAATATACATATTTTAAACTATAATATAAAGTATATGAGCTTACAAAATAAAATGTGATTGATAGTTTTCTTCCAACCTTACATAGATTCAAAGAATTTCATATGCGACGTCATTTATTGTACCATATTTCTATATGTTGTGAAAATCCCTCATGTTTTCTTCTATGATGTAGACAATATTTAAATTTTTGTGGTCCTTTTTACCAAGGACACACTTGTCCTTATCCCAATTTGACCTACATGGTTTTTCTCTAAGGAATTAGGATGGTTTCTAAATAAGGGAGGTTTAACACCCTTCTTCTATTAGTATTTCTTATCTCTTATATTTTCCTTCCAATCCCTTTGAAAACACAATTTTCATTTATCCTTTCACTAAGGGCCTTTACATGTCAATGACGATTCCACCAAACATAGGACTTTCTTTACAAATTATGGATAGAAATATCAACCTTCAGTGTAATGCTCCCTCCCACTGCATTGGAATTTTCCAGGATGATGGGAGGTGTTAATTTTAAATAACCCAATCTCCATGGTCTCATTATGGAAATGGAGTTACAAATTTGGTTTCCCAAAGTTGGCAGAATTAACTTTGGATAACACTATTGCATCCAACTCCTCAATATATTTTTGACAATATAGTTTTTATCTCAATACAACCTATGTGTTAGGATGGGGTCCCCTGGTTCAATTTTATTAAAATATTGTAAGTATCTACATTTTAAGGAATGGAGCGTGAGTAGTACAAGTCAAATAGGAGTCAAGGGATTTTAGGAAGGTCAAAACCCCTTACATTTTGGTATTGTTTTGAGTTTCGCCCATGGTTTGCAGACCATGGTATTGTAATCAAAAACATATATAAAGGGATGTTTTAGCAAGTCAAAGATATAGAAATCAATTCATGATGAAATACTTTTGAGTTTGATTTTGCAAGATCTTTCTGTATTTGGGTGAAGGGGACGACTCCTGTAGCTGAGTGCGTGGAGACCTTGGTAAGTCCATAGTTGAGTGCGTAGGCCCGTGTAGCTGTGTGCGCAGGGTCTGGAAAGTTTTATAAGGAAGATTTGAAGTAATAAAATATATTTTAAGCAATTTTGTGTCTATTTTTATGCACTTGTGTACTTTATATATTTATGCACACTTGAATTGTAGTTATTTGTATTTTTTCTTAAATACTCTGTGAAGATCTGGATCTACTATTATGTGTTACTTTATGCATGATTAGATGTTTACGTGAAGTTTTCATCTCTGTTTGATTGAAAATTACTTAAGTTTCATGAATAAGGTTCACGAAGGTCATATCAGACCTAAAATTGCAGAAAACGCCTTAACCACATCACATAGCCTTCTGGATGCAGAAGCCTAGTTCTAGCATCCCCTAATACTGCCTCAGGTGAGACTGCAAGCTGTGCTATGCGGTTGTTGCCGAAAGGGCTGGTAGTGTAGTGTTTTGTTGGTTAGCATAGCTAACTCTGAACCTGGGTCCAAGCCCCCTCAAGCCAACAAATGGTTCTCTTTCTGGCATTGAGATCTATCTGAGGGATGTGTGATGTGACATAAGTGGATACCGACTAAGAAGGAAATCGAGCAGTGGATAGATCAAAAGCTGCATGAGTTTTTAGGCAAGGAGAATAGGAATCCATGCTTATAAAAAGAAAAGTCGTTATAGACGTTTCTCTACATAGAAGTACATAAATTTTTCTTTTCATCATTCCCCTACGAATTATACAAGTGGCTGTCCAAATTAGCAGATAGCGAACCTACTTGGAAGCACGATGATCCTATTGTGTGGACTCCAAAATTAGTCAAACGTATTGAAAGATCTTATTATAAGGTTGCAAGTTCTGTTGATTACTGGATTGATAATATTTTGGGTGATTTCATCACTGAATTTGTAATAGATATGCAAGTGTCTTATGGCGAAGTTGAATGACAATTCTTCAAGGGTATGAGAGGTAAGTACCTGAAATAGCTAAAAACCTGGATTAAAATTCTTGTGTGAAAGGGGATTATGCCTTTACCTTAATTTTTAAGAGGGGTCTGACTGGATCTACGTGAAGTGGAATGTGATTTAGAGTATATTTGGACAAATTTTTTGGAAGTGAATAGAGTCCCTTATTGGCAAAGTCTAAAAGTGAAGAAGAACGAAGTAGCCCCAGTACGCCCAGAGGTGCGACATAGATGGTAGATCAGAGTAATTTTATAATTCAACATCCAACCACTCCACCTCCACCTTCGCCTTCGCCTCATACACCTACACATCCATATCCACCTTCACCTCCACCTTCGCTATTTAGTATGGAAAATACAGTGAAAATCCATGTATTCAAGGGTTAGGGATTCGAGGATCTTGAAGATTTTTGGTTCGTCGCAGAGGATGTGTGGAAAGAACAGTAGATCAATGATGATGATATGAAGAAAGCACAACTAGTTACAGTGCTACAGGACAGAGCGCTTACCTGGTACATCATATACAACACGACTCACCCGGCTGCTTCATTAGATAACACAAAGGATGCACTGAATGCAGACTTACGAAGCCGAAGTCAAAAGCTCAGTGTGTCACTGAAATCAAGGAGATCAAGTAGAGGGTTAATGAATCTGCATAGGATATATATTAGTGATTGAAGTACTTACTGAGTCAATCTAACCTTCAAATATCATATGAAAAACATAGGGACTGGTATATATATTTTCTACTACCCCACTTAAGATTGTCATTATCTTAGCAAAAGATAGGGATCAGGCTGAAGCATTGGAAATAGCAATGAAGCTAGAAGATTCACCGATCCAAGATACGAATGTAGGAGTTCAGTAGATCTAGACGCAACTAACAAGCTTGCATATGGAGTTGTAGGATTTGAAGAAGGGAGAGGAGGTTAAGTTAGAGACACATTTGGAAGTTTGGTGCACAAAATGCAAGGATGAAGGTCATCATAAAGATCAATGCCCTTTATTCCCAAATTATATAGCTGCGGGAGGTTCTAACCTGCTAAAACAAGAGTCTTCTACTGGATCAAGAACCAGTGCAAGTAGCTGCTGTAGTATCTTCCAAGTTTCAGGACAACATTCGACAGATAATTGTTCCTTATTACAAAAGTTTATACAGTCTCCAAATCAACTCTTTTATAATTTTTGTAAATCAGTTGGTCATGATGAAAGGAATTGCCAAATCTATGAACTAATGATGGAAAAAACTCTATTGTATAGAATGCAGGTTGAAAAAAGCGTGCAGAATGACCAAGGCTCACCTACAACTCATAGAGGATTCCAAGGATGGGGAAGAGGATGAGGAGGAGGATCTGGAAGAGGTCAGGGATAGATTATTTGTTACAACTACGAACCAAGACACTTTTCATGCGATTATAAGAATCCTACACACCCTTCGTGTCAGTACTGTCGTCAATTTGATCATGATATAGAAGATTGCCCAATATTAATAGCGAAGATGCAGGAGAAGAAGAAACAACAACCGACGCTGAATATTCAAATGATGAGATTTGAGCCACATGAAGACGATCCCAGTATCAGCATAGTCAGGTGAAGCAGTGTAGCCACTGGTGAAGACAAGGTTGAAGGAAAACAACCAGAATTAGGCTCATGGTTCCAAAAAACCAGTGAGAAGAATGCTGGGTTTGATTTCCACAGAGAAAAAGAGACATTCATGGAAGCAAGAATGGGTTTTATGGATCCAAGTGCTTCTACGTATAAGAATCAAAAGTCGCTAGTCCATGAAAGGAGAAACCTGAAGAAGTTACTGCAACACGAGATTCGGATCCCACAATGTTAAAGTCATTTTTGCAGACCTACATGAAGTTATTACGAGATCAAAAGGTAGTAGAGGGGTTGAAAGAACTAATAGATAATTGCGCCAACAAGGATAAGCTATTACCAGGAGAGCGTGCAGACAATAAGGTGAACCAAGCAAGAAACGAACCGATAGGGAGATGCGGTTGACTATGCAGATCAGTTATTTCAAAATGAATTAGGTAATCCTAGACTTGGTCTTCGATGCTAATGTACTACCAAAGCAGACTTGGGAATGTATGGGAAAGCCTAAGTTATAGTGGTTGCCAATTTAGTTGTGCATGGTGAATCAACAAAAGATAATTCCAATGGGGTGCCTGCATGGAGTAACTATAGATATTGAAGGAGCAAGGCAGTGGCTAATTTCGAAAGGTTATTGAGATCGTCGATGAGAGTAATCCATGCCTAGTTATGCTTGGGATTGATTGGACCTTTGACATGAATACAATCATTAACTTAGAGAAGTGAAGCATGGTCTTTGAAAAGAATGAACTTCAAGTAATTGTCATGATGGATCCAACTAAGGGTGCACGATACACAGAACTGAACCGTGACTATTATGAAGATGACAAAATTGAGTGCATCCATAAGTTAACTACATGAAATGAAGATTGGATCAATCCTACTACGGATAGAAGGATCGCCTAAGAGAAGGAAAATTCCTTCCAATTAGATTTAGATGAAGAGTTAGAAAATTGGTAGAATCATTTGCATGAGGTCTCTACGCTAAGATGTAATCGGCTTAAAAAATTGCTATGTTGTGTATCTACTGACGTACAAAAATTACCCTATTATGATGGCTTGGGTGATGTCCATATATTACTTGACCATTTTTAAAAGGATGTACCAGAGGAACAATGGTTCTAGGCCTTAGAAATAGCATTAAGAGTTACGCCTACAAGATGGTGGGGTACGCAAAGGGATAATTTTTCTAACTGGAAGGAATATTGTAGAATGATGTGATTAAGATTTGGCTATGCAAACACCTGACTCATTGAAAAATACACAAGGAAGGATGACTCGCGCGAACATCTAGCATGGTGGACTATGGCGTGGGGTGAGATACCTCAGCTTGAATGGGTGCATATCTTTATTCATACCCTGGATGTTATCCCAAAGAATTGATATTTAGAGACTGAGCTGTGACAGAGGATCACTGGTTGGGATGAGATGAAGGAAATTTTCTTACTGACTTTCAGTTTTGAAGACGGGTTAACATGCATTGATGAAGCACTTCAGGTAATTAAAACAAAAATCTTCTAAACGGTCATCGAACCTATCATGTGGGTACAACCTGACTGGAGTACGCAACTACCACATGCTTTAGAATGTTACAATGTTACAACAAAAGAAGCTGACGAGGATCTGCAGAATATTAATATCCCTGAATTAGAGGGACCACACAAAGTTGGTGGACCTACTATGGATATCCCTAATATTTCACAACTGATGCGCACAAAGCAGGTAAACATTGGTTCAGAAGTAGAACCAAAATTCACGAACATTGGCGATTATTGGGATGAAGATACAATGGATAAGGTAGCTGAATTATTACATGAATATCAAGATTTATTTCCAACCAAGTTCTTTGACTTGAAGGGGATAGTAGGAGATTTAGGGATGATGAATATCAATTTAAAACTTGATGTGAAGCCAGTTAAGCAGCACCCATATCGGTTGAATCCCAAATACAAGGAAAAGGTATGAGAGGAACTCGATAAAATGCTCGCAGCCGGAATAATTGAGCCTATAGAAGAATCCAAGTGGGTCAGTCCTATGGTGGTCCAAGAGAAGAAAATGAAAGGTGATATCAGGATCTGCATAGATCTGTGGAAGTTAAACGATGCATGTGTACATGATCCATTCCTTACGCTGTTTACATATGAAGTTCTCGAGAATGTTTGTGGACATGAAGCTATTCATTTACGGATGGATTCTTGGGATACTACAAAATTAAGATTACACCAGAGGATAGAAGTAAGACTACCTTCGCTACATAATGGGGGTTGTTCCAATATATAGTCATGCCTTCTGGACTCAAAAATTGTGCTACGATTTTCTCAAGGGTGGTTATTGCAACATTCAAGGAATTCATTCATAGGATTTTGGAAGTCTACTTCGATGATTGGATAGTGTTTGGGCTAGTCAAAAAGCATGTCTCTAGTCTTTACATGATGCTGGATACATGTAGGAAGTATCAGATCTCTTTGAACTTGGAAAAGTGCATTTTTTGTGTACCTTACAGAATATTGTTAGGCCATGTTGTCTATAAGAAGGGATTGATGGTATACCCTATTAAGATCATCGTAATTATCAAACTTGAGCCCCCTTGGAATGTAAAGTAGCTATGCACGACATTGGGTCATACTAGATACTATAGGAAGTTTATTAAGGTATATGTGCAGATCTGCACCCATGGAGAAGCTGTTAAAGAAGGGTGATACGTTTTTTTGGGATGATGATTGTCAGAAGAGCTTGGATACCCTAAAGGAACGATCCTAGTATTCCCATATTGGAAGAAGGAATTTCTTATGCATGTAGATGCATCTTGTATAACGTTTGGATTCGTCTTAATGCAACTAGGGACAGGATATATCGACCATATGATTTCCTTCTCCAGTTAGAAACTATATAAGGCCGAGAAGAACTACTCAACCATAGAGCATGAAGGTTTGTCCATGGTTTATGCACTATAGAAGTTTAGACATTATCTACTAGGTGATCACTTTAAGATGTACATAGACAATCCTTCTTTGAAGTACCTGGTTAATAAGCCTGTGTTGGGGGGAAATTTGTAGATGGTTGCTACTTTTCCAAGAATATGATTTTGAAGTAATCGTGAAGCTTGGGAGATTGAATGCTGGACTGGACCACCTTTCTCGATTAAAAATGAAGAAGAGCCTACAATATTGAGGAAGGATTACCTGCTGTGCAACTCTTTGTCGTCAGGGTTGCAGATGAGCATTTTGCAAATGTCATTCAGTTTTTATCTACTGGTGTAGCTCCTAAAGGTTACACAACACAGTAGAAGAAGGAACTAGTTGTCAGGGTTGCCAAATTTTTTTTGATTGTAGGACAACTGTATAAGATGGGGTCAAATGAAGTTTTATGCCAATATGTGCCTAAATACGAAAGGCACAGTATTCTAGTTGAAGCACATGGTCATGTCACTGGAGGAAAATATGCAGGTAAGGCTACCGTGCAGAAGATCCTACGAATAGGATTATGGTGGCTAATGGTACATAAAATGTAGAATTTTTCTACAAATTAGCTAGCTCTGATACCATGTAGAAATTCTCACTGTAGATCAATGGATTATGCAATATACTAAAGCAAAATACAAGATCTACTTCTACAACAAACTTTGCGGAAGCTTAATCGAATATGAGCAAGATCAATGAGAACACATATAACTGAGAATGAGAAATCAATCACACATAACACAGAAGAAATAACCTGGGGAATGCCTTAGCCTAAAACCCCAATCTCTGTATTATCATACAAGTGGAAATCTTGTTCAAGTTACAAAAGGAATCAGCTCTCAAGCTATCCTGCTCTCTCTGCAATCAAATAATACTGCTCACAGATAGTCAAAGGCTTCTCCAAACCTTCTCCTCTACCCTCCAAGCCTCCTATTTCCTTGCGCAGTTTTTCTTGGGGTCCAGTGCTTCCACTTGTGTGAATTGGCCTCTTCACACACTCACTAACCTCCGATCTAACTGCGCAATCCTAAAAAAGATAATTCCTTCTACAAGGATGAGTTTCCTTTATAGGAAAAAATTCATCCAAATGATAGTACACTGTCCCTCCTTTGATCTCAACTAGGTCTCTGACAGAACTGACATGCATGAGTTATTTATGAGAGAATATTCAGTTATCTGAAGTGCAGTAGTTACATGCATGCAAGAATTAACTAACTGAACTCACAATTAATTCAACAAACTGTTTGAATTAATCTAATTGGACTTGACTCAGTTAACTGAGCCAACTAATTACAACTCATCCTTATCTCTTTAACTGATGGATAAATTCCTCAATTAATGGAGAAACTGTTGCATGCCCCCACATAGACTTCATGTTTGATTTTCCTTAACTAATTAACTCAAGATGAATTAATTAATTATTTTACAAAAACTGCTAAGATCAAATTCGAATTTTACTTCACTATTTTAGTTCAGGGACTAACTAAAATAGGAATCTATCCCGAACTGCTAAAAATAGAAATGCTATTTTTAGCGCTTCCATTTTTCATTCCTTGTTGCTCAGTCCAACACTGGTACCTGAACTGCTATTTATAACAATGCTATTTTTAGAATTTCTTGTTTCCATTTTCAACACTCCCTCTCAACAAGAAAGGCTTAAACTCAAACCCGATCCAGAACCTTTGGAATGTTTTGCATGCAACACTTCTTCCAAGTGTCGATGCTCCAACAACTCTAGAAACGAAAAAGCTCCCAATTGACCTCTCTGTTGGGCTAGAAACATACTATGATGTTGAAGCTCCCTTTGCCTTTAACAAGTGCTCCCTCTCTGACCTCTAAGATGCTGCAAAACTCCATGCATCTCGTTGAACACCTCTCTGTGCCATCCTGCACTGGTGTGACACTCCTGTGCCTCTCGCATTGCTGTAGCCTGCTAGCTCTACATAGTCTTAGGAATCATGCACTGTAGCTCTCTCTACGCTCCATCTGCATCTGTCTCTACCCACTCAGCCAGTCTTGCTACTCCTCCTCGGGGCTCCCATAGTAAAGTCGAATCAAAGAGGTTGGGTACCTCAAGGATCCTGCCCCTATTCCAACCTTCTTGGGATTGTCACTCCACATCACCCTACCTCCGACCTGGAGGTATGGATGCATGTGATCCATCTGCCCACCTGGCTTGAAATTTCCCCCTACTAGAGGTCTCTGCATGAGTGGATGCCTCCACTTGGTCTCCTCTCGGCTTCTCCAGTTGTGGCTGCTCCACAACCTCCTAAAGCTGCTTCACCAATCATGGCTTCTCCACAATCGTTTGAGACTTCTCCTGTGGCTGCATGTTGAGAGGTAATGTACTCTCCCTCTCAACCACCAAGTCTCCATCAGTTGCCTTGCTCCTCAAGGCTTTGCATGCATCTTGAACCTCAAGAGCATACAGGTTCTTGACTCATGAACCAATCTGTTTCACCTGTCTAGTGATGATGTGTTTAACGAAAACCTTTCCCTTACTGAAGACTACATCATAGCCTCTATCTTCTAGCATCGCGATTGACACCAAGTTTTTCTTCAGTCTTGGTACATACTTGACATCGCTCAAGGTAATGTGAGCTCCATGCTCCCTGTGAAAAACAATTGTGCCTACACCTGAGACACCATACTTTTCATCATTAACCATCGCGATCCGCATTTGGAGATCCTTCTCCTCCAAGGTACTAAACAAACTCTTGTCGCCGGTCATGTGGAAAGAAGCTCCATTGTCAAGAAACCAACCATTTTCCACCATGGATGAAACCATGCATGCGAAAAGTGTGAAATCCAACCCGAACTATGAGGCTAATGCCTCACCTTCTGATCCTTCCACGAATCCCTTCTTGGATTTCCTCAGTGGACAATTTGTAGCAAAATGGCCCACCTCATGACAACGAAAGCATCACACTTTTGATTTGTCAAACTTCTTCCCACCATGGGAAGAACTCAAATTGGGATGAGAATCCTTCTCCTTCCCTTTCTTTGACTTACTTGCTAAGGCACAATTTTCTTCATCCTTCTTGAATGAAGAAGATCCATCTCTAGTGCTTCTTCTTATCTCCCCCTGCATCAGATCCGACCAAAGTCATTCCCAATCTGGTAGTTTTTCTCTTACATTAACTAAGTCTTGGTAGCTATTCCAGCTCTTAGGAAGACCAAGGAGTGCAAGACTCACCATGTCATCATCAACGGTCATGATCGCTATGCTTCCAAGATCATCCTTGCAAGTGGTGAGCTTGTTTAGATATGTAGAGATCGTGTCACCCTTTTCACACTTGATCTAATGAAGCTTGTCTTTCAATGCCAGCTTCCTCTGATCACTGTTGTTCTGATATAGATATTTCAATTTTTTCCACATTGAAAACAGTTTCTCCTTCCCATGGAGGCTTGAGACAATGTGGTCTCGAACTCCCTCCAGGAGGATTCTCCTTGCTCTAGCCACACATTTCTTCCATTCCGCTAGTTGAGTAGCATCAGTCGGCTTGGGGACTTCTTGATCAATGAAGTCATTTAGACTGTTATCCTCTAATACTACCTCCATGTGATCCTTCCAGGCTATATAATTCGAGCTGCCATCAAGGGCATACTCGAGTCTTAAACCGCTGAATGCCATTGGTGAAATTGAGATGCGATAAGAACTCGATTTCTATATTTAGGAACACAAACTTCAAACTTCTCCTTCTTGTATACAGTTCTTTGCCTTGATCACCTTTTCTCTGATACCATGTAGAATTTTTCTAAAAATCAGCTAGCTCTGATACCATGTAGAAATTCTCACTACAGATCAATGGATTATGCAATATACTAAAGCAAAATACAAGATCTAGTTCTACAACAAACTTTGCGGAAGCTTAATCGAATATGAGAAAGATCAATGAGAACACATATAAATGAGAATGAGAAATCAATCACACATAACACACAAGAAATAACCTGGGGAATGACTTAGCCTAAAACCCCAATCTTTGTATTATCATACAAGTGGAAATCTTGTTCAAGTTACAAAAAGAATCAGCTCTCAAGCTATCCTGCTCTCTCTACAATCAAACAATACTGCTCACAGATAGTCAAAGGCTTCTCCAAACCTTCTCCTCTTCCCTCCAAGCCTCCTATTTCCTTGCGCAATTTTTCTTGGGGTTTAGTGCTTCCACTTGTGTGAATTGGCCTCTTCACACACTCACTAACCTCCGATATAACTGCGCAATCCTGAAGGAGATAATTCCTTTTACATGGATGAGTTTCCTTTATAGGAAAAAATTCATCCAATTGATTGTACACTGTCCCTTCTCTAATCTCAACTAGGTCTCTGACAGAACTAACATGCGTGAGTTATTTATGAGAAAATATTTAGTTATCTGAAGTGTAGCAGTTACATGCATGCAAGCATTAACTAACTGAACTCACAATTAATTCAACAAATTGTTTGAATTAATCTAACTGGACTTGACTCAGTTAACTGAGCCAACTAATTACAACTCAATATTACAACTCATCCTTATCTCTTTAACTGATGGATAAATTCCTCAATTAATGGAGAAACTGTTGCATGTCCCCACATAGACTTCATGTTTGATTTTCCTTAACTAATTAATTCAAGATGAATTAATTAATTATTTTACAAACAACTTCTAAGATGAAATTCGAATTTTACTTCACTATTTTAGTTTAGGGACTAACTAAAATAGGAATCTATCCCAAACTGCTAAAAATAACAATGCTATTTTTAGCACTTCCATTTTTCATTCCTTATTGCTCAGTCCAGCATTGGTACCTGAACTGCTATTTATCGTAGTGCTATTTTTAGCATTTCTTGTTGCCATTTTCAACATAAAATCCAAGGAATACTGCAGTGTGTGTGATGTGTGTAAAAAGAGAAGGACACCATCACGAAGGGATGAACTTCCATTAAATTTACAAGTCATGTTACAAGCATTCGATAAATGGGAAATTGACTTTGTTGTACCTATTCAGCCACTAGGAAAGAAGACGGGAGCACATTATATTATCACTGCGATGGAGTACTTAACCAGGTGGGCCAAGGCACAACCTGTGAAGGATTGCAGCACGAACATTGCTACGAAGTTCATATTTGAGTTTATTCTGTCAAGGTTTGGATTCCCAAATATTTTGATGAGTGACAGAGGGTCACACTTCCTGAATGAGACAATCGCAGCTTTAACAGAAGGGTTCTTGATGTACCATCATAAGGGTACGCCATATCAATCCCAAGTGAATGGAAATGTCGAAGCTTTGAACAAGATCTTGGAGAATGACCTCATAAAGGTCTACAATGTTAGTTAGAATGATTGGGATGTGTGCATACCAGCATTTCCATGGGCATATAGGACTACCTGTAATAAATTGATTGGGAAAACACCCTTTCGACTGGTTTACAGACAAGAAGCAATAATGTCGATGAAATACATAGTGCCCAACCTATGGATCGCAGCAGTAACTGAGATGGAAGATCACGACATCATGGAGGAACACCTAGTGCATCTGCTGGCATTCGAGGAAGACCATTTTTTGGCTGGATTTCATCAGCAGGTACAGAAGTCTCGAGAAAAGTCATGGCATGATCGTCACATTAAGCAATGCACCTTCAAAAATGGAAATTTGGTCCTAATGTATGATATCAAGTTTACCAAATTTCCGAGGAAGTTTCAGATGCACTGACTCAGACTATATATTATTAAGGACATTTCAGATGGTGGCACAGTTCAGCTCGTGATGTTGAATGGGAAGGTATTTCCTAGCAGAATTAATGGGAGTAGGTTGAAGGCTTATAGGGATGATCCCTCCCTTGTGCAATGACTACATGGAAATAGGAAATTATTAGCGCTTCTAGCAGTTGAAAGAAAGCATAGGACTATAAACTACTCTGCCAAGGAAATTTTTTGTCAAAGGAAGGTTAGGCGATGTCTTGGAAGATCGCGCAAGTGGAAACTACGATGAGGTAGCTACGCCACAAGGAATATTGTCGTGTAGACAGCCTAGAAAGTGACTATTGGAACAACTAAAGTTGATTTGATCACGTTGACAGGTTGGAGGACATCATAGGATTCCTAGTTCCTAATGACGGATCCATAGTTGTGTGAGGTTGCCAAATTTTCCTCGCTGTGGGAAACCAAGTACCCTGCTCATATCATTGAGAATAAAATGTTTTGGGTAATGTTCAAAATGGAATTGTGAATGGTGTTAATTAGAAGCCACAGTTGTCACCCAGTTTGTTCAAAGAATATTGGTGCATTGTTGATTTTAAGGCTAATTTCCATCATGTATACATCTGCACGAGACAAGATTTGATGAAGAAATGGACAACATTGTTGTTTTTGGTCATCAAAAACGACATCATGTAGCTAGTCCTTTAGTGGCTGATTGACTGGATCCTTCCAATAGATATTATCGAAGGTATAACAGGGACTAGTACAAAAGGTCTAGCAGGAACTAGTAAAGAGGTGTAGAAGGAAAAGATGTCGGTGACCATCAACCTAAAGAAGAATACCGTGTAGGAACCAGAGGGCACACGACAAAGAGAAGCATATAGAAGAACTTGATCAGGGTACCAAAGACCCTTATGTAGACCCGAAGGATGTTGATTCTCCATTTTTAGTCAAGCGGAAACCCAAGTTAAGTGTAGGAGGCACACGAAAGAAGCACATGTTTGATAAGTCCATTGGTGCAGAGGCTATGGTCCTCACTGAGGGGGAACTTGATGAAATTGGAGATACTGTTAGGTCCGTGAAAGAAGATATTTGGGGCCACATTAAAGAATAGTACTAGTCCATTTTGAAAAAGGTCTAGGTGGGTCTCAAAGACTTGTAGGTTCAGGCGAGCCAGGTTCAAGTGAGCCGATCTCAAACGAGCGAGAAACCAACGACATCGAGTAGTGTGCAGTCGATCCTCACTTTAGATCTTTGAGCTGTACCCTTGCTTGATGGATCCTTACATCTGAATGATTCCACAGAATGTGAGAGTGCTCAACTGCTTAAAGATGTTAGTATTAACCTCACATCGCTCCCCCATACACATTGCATGAGCTACACTAGGGTGTAGTAGATGAGCTTAAGGTGCGAGAGTAACAGGCTCTCATTATGATCAAGGATGTGTAGGTCACTAGTCAACAGATGTGTGATGAAAAGAAAAAAGCTCTCCAGGCTTGTGATGAGGTAGCTTCAAGAAGGGTGTAGTTGGAGTAGGCCATTTCCAGACTATGCAGTGAGCTCTCCAAGCTCTAGATTCAGTTTGAGGCCGATTTTGAAGAAAAAGTGCAACATTTAGCAGATGCGTTTAGAGAATCAAAGGCATAGGTGGATAAAGTTTGCTTTGTTCTATAGATACAAATTACTAAGCTTCAATTGAAGTTGCATCCCACCACATTGCTAGAGATTCGAGAGCAGCATGAGGTTTCCATCAGAGCAAACAGGGAAAAGCTCGATGCTACAGCCAAGGAGTGTAGCTAGTTGTTTGAAGAGACTCTAGAACTGTGGGCCTTGCTGTAGGAGGCCCCACAAGTGAAAAATATTGAAGTCGCCATCTAGGATAATTAGCTATAATATGATGAGATAAAGGCAACGACGCGCACCTTATCCCTTGTGAAATGGTTCACCCAATTGAAAGAGGGGACATCCTTCCAAAGACATATTAAGGAGATGCAGAAGAAGATGAAAATTATCACTACACAGATGTAGTTGAGGGAAGAAGAAGCAGGTAAAATCTAACAGAATGTGGAAAGCACATTGAACAGTATGCAGCAGATGCAATGAATCATCGATTTAGCAACAGAAGGGCCAACTACGGAAAGGTTGGTTGAAGAAGTTCGATAAGCTGTAGTTCAATGCATGGAGGCGCTTCACCCAAGGAAGTCTTTGTTCTATTGACATGTGGCAACAAGAATATTCCAATTTTAATTTATCCTTGAATTAAAATTGTGAATTAAAGTCAAATTTAGTCTTACTAGCTACTTGGAAATAATTAATTAAGTTATTTTGACTTAATTAGTTGGAGAAATTCAAGTTAGAAGTCTTTCTGAAGTCATGCAAGAGTTATCCCTTAAATTAAGGAGATAAGTCTTAAATTAAGGAGCTAAAATTGAGTTATATTTGAGTTGTAATTAGTTAACTCATTTTACTGAGTTAAGTCTACTTAAATTACTTCCAAACTGTTTGAGGAACTAATAGAGAGTTAACAGTGAGTTGATGCATGCATGCACTCAACTAGTGTACTCCAGTTAACTAAAGATTCCCTCATCAGAGACTCATGCATGTCTATTTTTAGAAATACCCACTTGAACTAAATGTGAAGGACAGTGTACTATTAGTTGCATGTGTTTTCCTATAAAGAAAAATCATGCATGCTTAAGGAATCAATTCCTTGAGGATTGCGCAGTTCTGACAGTGTGTTAGAGCAATGTTCCACTTGGTGAGGTGAGAATCATCCACTAGGAACAACACAAGGAAATAGGAGCTTGGAGGGCATAGAGGAGGCTTGTGAGAAGCAAGATTTCCTGTGAGCATATGTGAGGATTGTACTAAGAGCTGGCTAGCTGTGAGAACTAAGGCTTTGTATAATTCCTATGTATTTCCACCTTGTATGATAATACAGATAGTGGGGTTCTTAGCTGAGGCTTTCCCCAAAGTATTTTCATGTGTATTGTGCAATTTATTCTTCTTCTTCTGGTTATATTGTTCAAATTGATTCAACTCGATGTTTAAGCTTCCACAAAGAAAATTGATAGTAGAGGTAGGTTATAATATTCTGCTTTGATTTATATTGCATTATCGAGTTAACCTACAATCAAATTTTCCACATGGTCTTAGAGCAAGATTTGTAGAGAATTTGCAGAATTTCTACATGGTATCAGAGCCAAGTTTATCAGAGTTGTGAACATTATACTGAGAAGAGAATTCGAAGTTTGAAGTTCAGGGTTGCAGGTGCAAATCAAATTCATATCATACTTCAATTGAGATGGGACATTATGCGACTAATTTCCCATCGAAGAAGTCCAAGAAGGGTTCCTCAGAAGGATCAGAAGGTGAGGCATTAGCCTCTCAGTTTGAAATGGACTTTACCCTCATCGCATGCATGGTGTCATCGATGATGGGGTGTGTCTGGTATATTGACAATGGAGCCTCATTCCACATGACTGGTGATAAATTTTTATTCAGTACCTTGGAGGAGAAAGACCTCAAGATGTGCATAGATATGGGTGACGACAGAAGGTATAATGTTTAAGGAGTGGGCATGGTTGCTTTTCAGAGGGAGCATGGACCTCCTATCACCTTGACAGATGTGATGTATGTGCTTCGACTGAAGAAGAACTTAGTATCGGTCGTGATGTTGGAGGACAAAGGCTACGATGTTGTCTTCAATAAAGGAAAGGTGTTCCTAAGACACATAGCCATGGGTCAGACCAAGAGGATAGGGATTCGGGTGAAGAATCTCTATAAACTAGAGGTAGATGATTGTGCAACATTGAGTACAAAAGACATTGGCAAGTTGTGGCACAGGCTGTTGGGCCATTTGCATCATGGGGATTTGAAGATAATGTAGCAGATATCTACAGGACTTCCCAAAGGTAAACTTGAGTAAGTTGGCACATGAAAAGGTTGTACCTTGGGAAAGTACACCAAGTCTTCCTTTCATGATTGAGACAGTCGAGCAAAGGTTATCTTAGAGCGAGTTCATACTAATGTGTGTGGACCATTCTTGACAGCATCCACAATGAAGAAAAGGTATTTTGTGATTTTCATTTATGACTATTCTCATCAATGATGGATTTATTTCATGCAGAAGAAGGATCAAACCTTCACAAAGTTTTGTGAGTTCAAAGCTTTGGTCGAGAAAGAGTCAGGGAAGAAGATGAAGGCCTTGAGAAGCGACAATGGTGGAGAATATGTATCTCAAGAGTTTAAGGAATTCTGTGCAATGGAAGGAATTAAATGAGAGTTGACGACACCTCATAACCCACAGCAGAATGGGGTGGCCGAGAGGAAGAACAGAACTATTGTGGGGGCAACACGGACCAAGACCTACCACTTCACTTGTGGGCTGATGCAACACAACAGTCTATTTGCAGAATAGAAGCCTACATCATATACTTGGGATGAAGACACCAGAGGAAGCTTTCTTTGGTAAGAGACCAGATGTGGGTAACTTCAGGATCTTTGGCTCATTGGTATATTGCCATGTGACCAAAGATGCACGGAAGAAGCTTGAGCGAAAAATAGAGTTGGGATACTTGTGGGGTACACTGATACACCTCACAACTATCGGGTGTACTTGCCTACCGGTCGGAGGATAGTGGTTGGTAGAGATCTCAAGTTTGATGAGCAGAAGGCCATGTGAGTTTCCATTGAGAGGGAGCTCCAACTACAGGCTGTGGAGGAACTGTTGGTTCCTAAGGAGGGGGAGCCTCAGACTGATGCAGAGTAGCCACATGTAGAGGTTCCAAGAATGGATACATCCACTCAAGCAGAGTCTTCCAGAGATGGATGGAAGCGCATAAGAGAAGCTGACAGATTGTTACAGGATACGAGAGAGAATGTGGGAGCACCATTTTCTCAGTGCAGACAGAGGAGGTCACCTGAGAGGTACACTGGATACATGGCCCTTGCTTGGGAATGTGTTGAGACTGAAGCATCTTCCTTTGAGAAAGCAGTGCAACAACCGATTTAGGTTGATGCTATGGTGGAGGAGTATGACTCCATAGTTCATAACAGTGTTTGGGACATGTTTCTGAGACCGGAGAACAGGTCGGTTGTGAGTTCCCATTGGCTTTACAAGGTAAAGCAAGCTGCTGATGATGGGAGGATCATGTTGCTACAATATATTTCAACAAATGAGCAAGATGCTGACATTTTGACAAAGGCATTGTCAAAGTGTAAATTCAAGTTCCATAGAGATAGGATCGGGGTGGCAGATAATCCATTTTTGTTGAGAGGGAGTGTTGAAATGTGGCAACAAAAATATTCCAAGTTTAATTTGTCCTTGAATTAAAATTGTGAATTAAAATCGAATTTAGTCTTACCAGGTACTTGGAAATAATTAATTAAGTTATTTTGAATTAATTAGTTGGAGAAATTCAAGTTAGAAGTCTTTCTGAAGTCATGCAAGAGTTATCCCTTAAATTAATGAGATAAGATTGAGTTATATTTGAGTTGTAATTAGTTAACTCAGTTTGCTAAGTTAAGTCTAGTTAAATTAGTTCCAAACTGTTTGAGGAACTAATAGAGAGTTAACACTTAGTTGATGAATGCATGCACTCAACTAGTGTACTCCAGTTAATTGAAGATTCCCTGTTGTTGGGAAAAGTATCCAATACGGAATGACCCTATCCCACTCTAAGGGTGATAGTATCTCAGCAACAACTGAATACAAAGCTATTCAAGATTACTTCTTTATGAGATGTAAGAGAGAGGAGAAAGGGATCCACTAACCGTTGTCTTCCGCTAATGGTTGATCCAATCTTCCCTCTTTGCTGCTTGCTCCCAGCTCCTTGCTCTTTCACTGGCCCAGCTACACAAAGATCCTGCAAAATCACAAGAAAGGGAAACTACAAGAAGCATACATCCATAATTGATTCAAGGATTAGAATAAATCAAATATACAAGCATCAATACGCCACAAAGACACATGCATATAGAAGAACCTCAAATGCTTTATTAATGGAAGAAGTAAAGTTCTGAGAGTGTTACAACCATAAGAGGCCCAATCCAGCAACACCTCCCAGCTGAAAGAAATCTCCTCTTCACCTCCTTCAAAGCAATCACCCAATAGTTCTATGCACAAACCAACAACACTTCCTTACATTCACAAAATTCCAGCCTCCCTAGACCTCATGAGAGAGCTCTATATATAGGAGATTTGGAGAAAGGATGAGTCAGCTTGAGTTTGGCATGAAGCTGACTAGTGTCCTCTCCCACTTCAGTTATACTTCAGTTCTTGAGTCCACTTGGAGTTTCTTGCTTCCACTTGGAGATCTAGATCCTCTTACTCATCACAAGGCGAATTCCCTGATCCAAGTGTCATTTTGGAAGCTTCCTGGGCATTTGACACCTTGCAGAATGACTGTGCCACTTGGACAATCTCGCCCAGTGCAGGTAGCCTTCATTGCTTTTGACATTCAGCGCAGGTACAGAGTGGAGCAGTTGACATTCAGCGCAGATGCTCAGTGGAGCAGCTGACATGATCCAGAAATAGCTTGTTTTTGAGTGTTTTCAGGTGGAGAACTGATTTTCAGTGCTGTGGTTTGCTGACCTTGTTCCTCTAGGGGTAGGAACAACATGTTTAGGGACTTTGGATCCCTTAGATTATCGACATTTCATGCTTCATGCTGTAAGGCACAAAAATGTCTATAACATTCCCTCATCAGAAACTCATGCATGTCTATTCTGAGAAAGACCTAGTTGAGCTAAGTGTCAAGGAAAATGTACTATCAGTTGCATGTGTTTTCCTAAAAATAAAACTCATGCATGCAGAAGGAATCAATTCCTTGAGGATTGCGCAATTCTGATAGTGTGTTAGAGTAGTGTTCCACTTGGTTAGGTGAGAATCATCCACTAGGAAAAACGCAAGGAAATAGGAGCTTGGAGGGAAGAGAGTAAGGCTTTTGAGAAGCCAGGATTTCCTATGAGCATCTATGAGGATTGTATTGAGAGCTGGCTAGCTGTGAGAGCTAAGGCTTTGTATAATTCCTATGTATTTCAACCTTGTATGATAATATAGATAGTGGGGTTTTTAGCTGAGGCTTTCCCCAAAGTATTTTCATGTGTACTGTGCGTTGATTCTTCTTCTTCTGATTATATTGTTCAGTTCAATTTAGCTTGATCTTTAAGCTTCCATAAAGAAATTTGATAGTAGAAGTAGGTTATAGTATTATGATTTTATTTATATTGCATTATCGGGTTAACCTACAGTCAGATTTTCTACATGGTCTTAGAGCACGATTTGTAGAGAATTTGTAGAATTTATACATGTTCACCAGCCTGAAAGTAAAGATCCAAAGCGTACCAACAGAGTGACTTGAGGACGAGGCACATAATTGTGTTGGGGGCCTGTTGGGACGAGGTCCCCTGGGTCAATTTTGTTAAAATATTGTAAGTATCCACATTTTGAGGAGCAGAGCGCAAGTAGCACAGGTCAAATAGGAGTGAAGGGGTTTTAGGAAGGTCAAAACCCCTTACATTTTGGTATTGTTTTGAGTTTCTCCCATGGTTTTCCGACCAAGGTATTGTAATAGAAGGCATATATAAAGGGATGTTTTAGAAAGTCAACGATATATAGATTAATTCATGATGAAATACTTTTGAGTCTAATTCTGTAAGATCTTTTTGTATTCAGGTGAAGGGGAAGGATCCTCCAGCTGAGTGCGTGGACACCTTGGTAAGTCTGCAACTTAGTGTGCGGGCTTGTGTGGCTATGTGTGCAGGGTTTGGAAAGTTGTACAAGGAAGGTCTGAAGTAATAAAAGATATTTGAAGCAATTCTGTGTCTATTTTTATGAACTTGTGTATTTTATGTATTTACATGCACTTGAATGGTAGTTATCTGTGTTTTTCTTAAATACTTTGTGAAGATTTGGATCTACTATTATGTGTTAATTTATGCATGATTATATGTTTACGCGAAGTTTTTATCTCTCTTTGATTGAAAATCACTTAAGTTTCATGAATAAGGGTTCGTGAAGGTCAGATTGGACCTAAAACTGCAGAAAACGCCTTAACCACATCACATAGCCTTCTGGATGCAGAAGCGTAGTTCTAGGATCCCCTGATACAGCCTCTGGTGAGATTGCAGTCTATGCTATGCGGGTTCTTTCCGAAAGGGCTGGTAGTGTAGTGTTTTGTTGGTTAGCGCAACTAAATCTGAACCTGGGTCCAAGCTCCCTCAAGCCAACACTATGGGTCGAGAGATATGCCCCTTCAAAGTATAACTAATCAGGTAGTACCATGTGGCACCCGCATGGCCAATGGTTAAGCCCTTTATATTTTGAATCCCTCATGCAACTGACGTAAATATATCAACAACCCATATTAATTGTGGCCCCCCTGCCTCTCCACTACTTAATTAGGGGGCCTTGCAATTTTTCACTTCTACAACTTAACCCCTCATAGTTTCCCCTTAACTGATCTTCTCCACATGGACACCTATTTACATTGGTGGCTTATGTCAATAGCGAGGACTCCCTGCCTTCTCAACAGATAACAAGGGGGGGTCTAGTATTTTTTTTTTATGTGAACATGGTCCCCACCACACTCATGTACATGTCAGACATGTCTATGCCACATCACTCATGGTCTAATGTGGCATCCATTACCTCCCTCCACCACACCTCTAGGAATGTTTTTATCGAAAACATTCATGACACAAGATAGATATTTACATTAGTCACCAAGGAAATTTATCGTCTAGATCCTTTTGTCTATCATGGGTTCTTTCAACACTGTGCCCCACTATGATAAAACACTATAAAACATCACCGAGGAACTGATATTTGTGGTGATGTGGCTCCTAGCCATGTCAATACCACGTGGAATCCATTAGCCATGTGGCACCACAAAACCACTGCCACACATGAGGAGGATTTAGCTTAATCAGCATCTAAAAGTGCCCATTCCAACTGCCACATGTAACTACCACCTAAGTACCATGTCAACATAATCCTCCACATCAACCACTTCTACTATGCCTTGTTGATGTCACATTGACAACATAGTGATGTCACCCTAACATGTGACATCCTTTATTGATAGCATGTGTCATCTAAAAACCAGTCACATGTCCATCGAAAAAAGCAATTTCCGCTTGCCATGTGCCATGACGCTAGTGTGCCACATTAAAATCTTGGTTGTATCATATACCTATATCCTCGAGGATCCCACATGGCATCCATGTAGCCTTACCTGGTATACGTAGCATCTACCACGTCACTCTAGTTCGTGGGTCCTATCGGGTCTTGGTACTTCATGCAAATCAATGTTTTCGAGTTATAAGTCCCTTTGTTTCTCCACATTTCCATTCCCCGAAATAGTTGTATATCCATCTCCATCTCCAAAGATCTCTCTCTCTCTCTCTCTCTCTCTCTCTCTCTCTCTCTCTCTCTCTCTATATATATATATATATATATCCGTCTCCGTGGAACATACATATCTTTTTCTTTTCCCTTTGTAATTTCCATCTCTATTTCAATTCTAACAAGATTTATTCGGTATGAATAGAATTCCCTTACTTTATGATGACCAGGCTTAGAAATCTTAAGGACTTCAATGGATTTTCAAAGCCTTTATAAATATTGAGCAATGCTCAACACCCTTATCACGACAAGAATGAAACTTTGACTCTAACATAATCCTTCCAGACATTAAACATAACCATGATACGATATATGGATCCATCTACATGCCTACTAATAGGCACAAAAATAAGCCAAGCCATGGATTACATTACTTTTTGAACTCAAATGCAGTAGCATCATATTAAACCACATCATAGATCCCTAACAATACTATCATATCCATTGATGAAACATACATTGTATCATAAAGACAATCAACCATCTTAATTAGTCAAATATCCATGACCATGCCAAGCAATTGAAATCACACACAATAATAGTTTAACTAAGCACATCAACCATTCATACAAGACCATGTAACTAGATGTATAACTCAAGAACATATTAACAACCATAGGGATCTACAAGTCCCTTAAAACCATGAGAACATACACATAACCATATCACTCTAGACAACCTAGAATTACTATAACACCCCTTAAAACCCTTATATTGTTTTATACATATTCTATTAGGTTGGTTAGTTATATTGGGCCTATGTTCTCGTGTTATGTGTTTTGAGGATAGAGTTCCATTAAATTTAAGGCCCATGTGCTTGAGGATGTGTTGTAAATAATTCCAACAGTAATGAATAAATATCCCTACTATAGACCAAATCAAACATGACAAATGGGGGGCCAGGACACTACAAGAGGAAAGATAGGGGGAAACAAGGCATAGACTCAAGAACAGGTGTTCACACCATAGCATCCCAAAAGTGACTTGAGCATATAAAACCTAGATTAGGTAGATAGAAGAGGGGAGGAAGTTTCCAAACAGTGGGGAAGGTTGTTTCCCAATTAACACTTGGAGGGTTTTAGACATGCATACAAACAGTTGTCCTTTCCTTGTCACCATCATCAAAAACCCTACCTTATTCGACCCAAATTGTCTACAAGTTATCTTGATCTATCTGTGTAACTTGTACTATCTGTGAGCAGATATTTTCTTTTGAGGAGGAAAGGTACACATCAGTGAAAATTGGGACTAGCATTACTAAACTATATTACAAAATTGAAGGCAAGAGTCCAATTTAACCCAACCTTGTGACCTCATAATTGGAGATAGAAAACCTTGAAAAAGTGTCATTTCTAAAGTTCCCTACTCACTTAGAATAAGGCTTTAGCTAGAAGGTAAAGTGATGATTAGAGTTTCTTGGTGTAAGGCTATATGAGTTTTTGGGAGACATCCAATGGTATTTGGAACTCCTAAGGCCACATGTTTTTAAGAATTCCTGATTATTTTTCATTTTAATCCCAACATGGAGTAATAGAACAACCCGATGGACTACAGAGGTAGTAAAAGGGTGCATATTGGCACAACTTAATAGTGTATAGTGGTAGTGAAAGGGTACATTATCTTTGATGTGAAAGTATGCAAGACTATGGTTAGAGAGGGTACTAATGTCAACACATGGCCTAGTACTTGAATATTACTGAATACATGATGTAATTACCTTTAGGTGAGCCTTTATCCTTATGGAGTTATCCGCCTAGCTCTAAGGTGGTCCACTACTGAGAGTTCTAGAGTAGTGTGATTTACTTTTGGGAGGAACATCTTAGGTCAACAACCAATTGGTGGTAATTTATGCTTCCCAAACTACGTTTCTAATCTATGGATGTTGCACATTATTTGTGTATACTAGTGTTTTCGTTGCAACAAACACACTCCAAAATTTGCCTACACTCAAATTTTGGAGCTTATGACGGATCTTGTGATCGGTCATTTTGTCATCACTTCTTGGTTAGTTGATGCTTTTGAGCTCCCTTCTTGGATTGGAAGTGTTGAGGGTACTTTCTCACACATGCTTAGTCCACAAAAATTTCATGAACGCATTCTTTCACACAAGCTTGAACAAGCATAGCATTGTCCATCAAGACTGTGCATGTGCAATTTTCAATCCATGTTGACAGTCGATGCACACTGACATCGACAGTTTCTCACTTCTAGATGTGTTTGTACTTCTATTTTGGTGAGTTTTTCAAATTGTCTCTTTCACACACCTTTGTATTCGCGAGTGTTGTTTTCATGTTTTCAACTCCAATTTTCATGATTTCACTGTAATTAGTGTTGTTTTCATCTTATTTTCACTCTGGCATGTGTTGCTTCTACTGTCTTTTGCATATCGCAAGTGTCGTTCACACTTTCGCACTTGTCTCTCCTGGCATGTTAAGTGTTGAAAAACGTGCATAATCTTGTTTTGGTGGTTTACATAGGTTCTCCTAGTGTAAATGAGTCGATATTACTATGTAAAACTCCATCTCAGTCATTTCAAAAGTTTTAAGCATTGCCTCACAAGTGCTGTCACAGTCGTCGCAAAGTGTATCTTTAGTGTCACACTTATCGTAATTTGTCGTGAAGATTGTTGGATTGTGGGAAGCATGTTGTTAATGTGTTCTAGATGATCTATGTTGTGTCATTAAGCACTCTAAATGTGTGATCACAATGTTGGAAATAATACTGAGAAGGGGAGTGAATCAATATTATCAAATCAATAATTTAATTTTCCAAACAGATTGGTATACGCTAATTCAGCTAAGTGAACTAGCGTGTATACGTGACTGTACTTAAAGAAACCAGCGTATATGCAGAGAACTTTTGATTTACCCAATTTATCATGCATTGAACTTTAACCAGTATATCAGATATTTATAGACAGTGCAGTAAAAGTAGAATAAAGTAGCACACATAAGAAACACACATGAACACCAAGATATAAGCTGGAAACCTAATGTGGGTGAAAACCACCTGCTGCTATCGTCTCTGTCTTTTTTTAATAATAAGAAAAATTGTTTACAATCTTGTACTGGTGCAGACTTATACCAGTACGCAGGCTTCTACCTACAGAAGGTTACAACCTTCTCTTGTTCTCCAGCTTCTATTGGAAGGGAGCTACAACCCCCTAACTCTTGTACTAGCCGATATGTTTACTAGTATGTAGGTGGCGACCTACAGAAGGTTATGACCTTCTTTCTTCCTCCAAGGACCACATTTCATAAATTTTCAGACTGGATCCATCAAGAACATCATAACTGCAATTCAATCATCAAATACATTTACATCAACCAATCACTGAGACTCAATCATCAATTTCTGAATCGACCACAACTGAATCAATCAATCACTTTGACAACCCATCATTAAATCACATTCAATTTGATCATTCAGTATACTGTCTCCAAAATACAGTAACCAGAACCCAAACCAGAACCCAGAACTCTGCAACAGCAAACATAAACAACTGAAACATGCTTTATAAGGTATACACTACTTCCATGTGTCAAACCTGCGTGTATACGTGCTTTTCTCAAAGCAAACTAGCGTATACATCTGCAAATATTAATTCATAATTCTGCAACTATTCCAGACTTCAGTTATACCCAGATCATAATATTTATACAATAATACATGCGTCAGTATTTAGATCTAGACTATACATGATCAAACCACATAATGATAATTCATTTGAAGCCTTAAGAACCTGATCCATCATTAGATCTTATCCTTCATCAACCGCTAAGATTCATCCTTGGTTCAGATCAAGCATAGCACCATAAGCCAATAACCTACATACTAGATCTCACACTTCATCAGATATTCAATACTTGCACGCCTGGCCTAATGATCTTCTCCTCCTTTTATAGTTTTAGGTCTTTCTCAATACCATGGACCAAAACCACTTAGGACTAATACCTCAGACCAAATACCTAGGGTCAATACCTCATATTAGATACCTTGGACCAATACCATGGATCAAAATACCATGGAGAAAAAACTTGGTTTTCCAAGGTATACATGCTTTTCCTTTTGTGAAAGTGTGTGTGTATGTATACACTACTTGTGGTCAGTGAACCTATGTGTACACGCAGCTTGGTCAAGGTGAACCTGCATATACCTCTCTTTCTTCATTATGTGTAGTCTGATATGTAATTCTTTGTTGTTAACTTGTTGTACTGTGATCTTTCATCTGAGTGAGTTTCCATCAAGGACAATACTTGTATCATAATGCCCACAGTTTCCCCCTTTGGACTTGATGGCAACAACAACACCAAGTCACTCAACAACAATGCCAAGTCACTCTCCCTCTTTGACATCAAGGGCAAAGGGTCATGCTCCCCCTGAGTACATGTTGAATTCTCTGATATGATAAAATGCACTGATTAAGCTCCCATGATTGATTCCATGCTCCTCTTGAGCATAAGCAAAGTCTGCAAAAAGATTTTCTAAAAGAATAACATGACTCTATTCATACCTCACCAATGACCTTCCTATCACCAATGAATTATACATACATCCATCTCCCAACCAAGTGGGGATATACCAAATTTGACTCATTCACCCAACCAAGTTGGGATATACCAATTGTTTATACATGACAAAAACAAGAAATATTACATAATTTGTCCAAGAGGACCCATTCAAATGTATGAGAAGACATATTACCCCTAGACTTTTACATGACTTGAGCAGCTAATGGTATAAATATCTGAAACCATAGTTGGATTCAGCAACCATAATGTCAACAATGCTGAATGTATGTGAAGGCTAATGCTCCCTCTGAACCAGTGCTACCTGTGCATTGTTAACAAGTCAAAGATCAAGGCATCTTTGTTAGTCAGATAAAATTAATGAACAAAGCATATCATCAATATTAGCTAGAGCACCCATATCAGAGCCTGCCCCACTTTTTTTCTTGCCTGAAAAACATATACACTCCTTGACCCACAGAAACTCGCGTGTGTATGTGACTTCACTTTAGGAAACACGCATATAATCATCTTTCTCTGAAAAGTTTGATTTAATCGCAGGATGATGCAACAACTACTCCCATCTTTTGTATGAGATATTCAAGTGCCTCTCTGGGCAGTGGTTTAGTGAATATATCAACAACCTATTCTTCGGAGGGAACGTATTCCAATTTGACCTTTTGTTCAAGTACTTGTTCACGTAGAAAATGGTATTTGATGGGTATGCGCTTAGTATTGGAGTGCATGACTGGATTCTTTGAAATACTGATGGGGCTTGTATTATCACACAGAATGGAGATGGGTGGAGTGCATGTGATCTAAATGTCTTGCAATGTTTGCATCATCCAAAGTAGTTGTGTGCAGCAAGATGCAACAACCACATATTCTGCTTCCACTGTAGATAACGCAATTGAGCTTTGTTTCTTGCTGAACGAAGACACTAACCTAGAACCCATATCAAATGCACCACCACTAGTGCTTTTTTGTCATCAACAATTCTTGCCCAATTTTCATCTGTAAATGCATAAAGAGTAAGATCTGTATCTCTAAGATACCATAAACCAAAGTTCTGTGTTCCTTGAAGATATTTGAAAATCCTTTTGACTGCCTGAGGGTGTGATTCCTTTGGATTTTCTTGGAATCTTCCAACTATTCCTACTACATGCATGATGTCAAGTTGGGTACCTATTACATAAAGTAGACTGCAAATCATGGATCTGTAAGTTGGTTGATGTTCTCCTGATGATTCATCATTTGAACTGAGACTACATCCTGTTACCATTGGGGTACATATAGGTTTAGAATCTTCCATGCCGTACTTTTTCAAGATCTGTTTGAGATATTTGGTTTCTGAAAGAAAAATACCATCTTTATTTTGTTGAACTTGTAGACCAAGAAAATAGGTAAGTTTACCAAGCAAGGACATTTCAAATTCTTGCTGCATTACTGAAGCAAAATTCTGACTCATGGATTCTTCATTGCTACCAAAAATGATATCATCAACATAAACAATAATTATTAGAAATTTATCATTGTCAATCTTTGTATATAGATTGCTATCTGCTGACCCTTTTGAAAAACCCTGAACTGGTGTAGATATTTGTCAAGGCAGTAATACCAGGCCCTTGGAGCCTGTTTTAGACCATAGAGAGCCTTTTTGAGTCCGCATACAAGTTTTGCATCATTTCCAAGAATGAATCCTTTTGGTTGTTCAATATAGACTTGTTCTTCTAAATCTCCATTAAGGAAAGAATATTTTACATCCATTTGGTATACTTTGAATTTCTGAAAGCTAGAAAGAGCAAGAAACATCCTTATGGCTTCAAGTCTAGCAACAGGTGCAAAAGTTTCTTCAAAATCTATACCTTCTTGTTGAACATACCCTTTACAAACAAGTCTGGTATTGTTTCTAATAACTTCTCCATTTTCATTCAGCTTGTTTTTGAATATCCATTTAGTTCCTATGATATTTTTATCATGAGGTCTAGGAACTAATTCCCAAGTATTATTCTTTTCAATTTGCTCAAGTTCTTCATTCATGGCCTTGACCCAAAATTCATCTTTGCATGCTTCATTTACACTTTGAGGTTTGGTGGAGGATAGTAATTCTAGATAGCTTGAGGTTTCTATAATAGTTCTTCTTGTCTGTACACCTGCCTCTTTTTCCCCTAAAATTTGAGTTTCTGGATGATTTTTCTGAACATACCTGGACGAAGTCTTTTATTCTACTGTTATTTCTTCTTATGGTGCTTCATTTGTTTCTTCTTCAGAATCATTGTGATTTGATGTGGGAAAGTAATCCCATTCTTCTTCATTGCCATAATCTTCGATTTTTATCTGTTTTGGATTTTTGCATGCTTCATCAACTACAACATCAATACTTTCAACAATTTTCCCAAGTTTTTTATTATAACATTTATATCCTTTACTTCGGGAAGAGTAACCAAGAATAATACCTTCATTTGCTCTGGGCTCAAACTTACCAAGTTTTTCATCAGTCCTTTTGATATAACATTTGCTTCCATAAACTTTAAAGTATTTTATAGTAGGAGTCTTACCATATGCAAGTTCATGTGGAGTTTTAGTGTTGTTTACCCGAACATTTGCTTGGTTGAGAATAGTTACGACGGCGAATGCAACTTCACCCCAGAATGTTGCAGGAGTTCTGGATTCATCTAGCATAACTCGAGCCATTTTTTGAACAGTTCTGTTCATTCTTCCTACCACTCCATTTTGTTGCGGAGTCTTTGCGGTGGAGAACTACCTTTTTATTCCATGTTGTTCACAAAAGTCAAAGAATTCATCCGAGGTAAATTCCCTTCCTCGATCAGATCTGAGGCAGTTGATTTTGTGGTCTAATTCATTTTCAACCAAAGCTTTGAAGGCTTTGAACTTTTCAAATGCTTCATCTTTATGCTTTAGAAGACCTATCCAACACATTCTGGAAAAATCATCAATGAACAAAATAAAGTATTCTTCTCCACGAGGTGACCTTTTCCTTGATGGTCCACATAAATTAGTATGAACAAGTTCAAGAGGCTTACTAGCTAACCCTTCTTTTTCAATGAAGTGAGATAGGGTTTTCTTATTGAATTGACATGGTTTTCATATTGTATTTTCAGGAATGCTGATATCTAGAAGATTATGAATAGCCTAGAATCTGCATGCTTTTCATATTTGAGAAAAGCTTAGATGTCCCAATATTCTATTCCATAGCCAATTTTCATCATTTTTACTTATATAGCACTGTTTTTGTCCTCCCTTGAGTATGTATAAGTTGTTTGTAGTTCTTGTACCTTTGATCACGATTTCTCCTGTATCAAGCTCACGAACAATGCATCCGTTTGATCGAAACACCACTTCATTTCCTTGATCACACATTTGACTGACACTCAACAGGTTATGATTTAGACCATCTACATACATAAAATTCCCAGCTTTAACCTTTTCTTTCAAGAAAACAGAGCCTTTACCTTTTATGACAGTAGGAGTGTCGTTTCCAATTGAGACATTCTTTTCCTTTTCTAAGGCATTATATGAGTGAAGTTTTTCTTTGTCACATGTCATGTGTTTTAAGCATCCACTTTCGATGTACCAATGATTTTATTGTCCTTCTACATACAAGGCTATACCGCATATTTCTGTTTGAGGTTCTTTCCTTTTCCATATCTTGGGATTTAATGGAGTTTGCTCCTTTTGAGATGTTTGCTGAAATTTTCTCCTGCATTCAGATTCTTCATGGCCAAAGTTGTTACAGATTGAGCATTATATTTCATTTTCAAGAAGAGAAAAGTTATTATAGGAACTTTTCTTGATCCTTGTCACATTCCTTTGATTTCGTGCTTCTCTAGTCATGATGATTTTGTAAGCAACACATTGAGCAGCTTTGTGTCCAAAATTATGACATGAGAAACATTGACCATTAAAGAAGTTCCTGCAATTATTGAATCTATTGACCTGGTAATTGTAGTTTCTATTGATATTCATCTTCGAAGCAAATTGAGTATGATTTACTTGAGGTTGGTTGTGGCTTTTGTTCATCCTTGAAGCAAATTGAGCCTAATTTACTTGGTGATCTGCTTTATGCCTTTGTTGATGATTGCCATACTGTTCACTGTTCTTCACTGCATCAAGATAGCTTTTAGTGGAGGTTGACGACTTCTGTGATTGAGACGCTTGTTCAGTATATCCAATACCTGTCTTTATCAGAGGAGAACGCTACACTTTGATAATTTCATTTAAGGTTTCTGATCCTTTAGAAAATCTAAGATTGAGAGATTTTGTTTTCTCAAGATCCTTTCTTAGACCCACAATTTCACATTCTAGTTTTTCATTGTGTTTTTCTTTTTCAGCAAGTTGGTATGTCAAGGTATCTATAATCATATTCTTTTCTTCTAAATATATTTTGAGTTTAGAGATTTCTTCATGAAGGTCATCTTCTTCTAAAGCATCCCAAAAATTATCATCGTCATAAGCCATTAGAAGTCTATAGTCATTACTATTTTCATCTTCATCACTATTTGATAAACCATCACTATCTTCATGAGTATAGTAACTCTTTTTACTTACACTTTTTTTCTATTCCATTTTGCAGATTCCTCCCCTTTATCATATTTATCTTTATGAGGACATTTGGCAGCATAATGACCAACTCTACCACATGGAAAACATTTGAAGGGTAGTTTACCTCTAAATCTTTTGGAACCCCGTTGAAGCTTCTTGACAAAGTTTAATTCATCTTCTTCTTCTGAAATATGTCCTGATTCATTGAGTTCTTCTTTTCCTTTTGCTGAAGCTTTAAATGTGGCTTCTCTCATATATGATGGGCCTCATTTTCTCATCTCAAATGCAATTAAGATTCCATGAAGTTGTGTCATAGCGATAGTCTGTAGATACTGTTTTTCTTCTATGGCAGATACTTTTGATTCAAATTTAGTAGACAAGGATCTTAAAACTTTCTCAACTAAGGTAACTTTCTTTATCTCTTCACCCAAATTCTTCATACAATTAACAACCTCATCTATACGTAAGAAGTAACTAGCTATACTTTCATCATTGTGCATCTTAAGAGTTTCATATTGAATCTTGAGAGTTTGCAGTTTAGCACGTTTTACCTGAGAGTCTCCTTCATAGCTTAGAACGATTTTATCCCATATTTCTTTGGCTAATTTGAGCTGCATAACTTTGACAAACTTTGATTGTGATAGACTTCCCAATAATGTATTGATAGCCTTAACATTGGTTTCATATTTCTTTTTACCTTCCGTATCTATAGGAATTGTTGATGGAAATGTATATCCTCCTTCCACGATTTCCCAGACATCCGTTCCAAGTGATTGTAGATAGGTTGTGGTTCTTATCTTCCAATAAACAAAGTTTCTCCCATCAAAGATTGGCGGTCTGATGGATCCCATGCTTTCTTGATTACTCATGATGATGGATCTCCCTTAAACCGATCAAGCTTCTTCTAAAGGACCTGCTCTGATACCAATTATTGGAAATAATACTGGGGGGGGTGAATCAGTATTATCAAATCAATAATTTAATTTTACAAACAAATTTGTATACGCTACTTCAGCTAAGTGAACTAGCATGTATACGAGACTGTACTTAAAACAACCAGTGTATATGTAGAGAACTTTTGATTTACCCAATTTATCATGCATTGAACTTTAACCAGTATATCAAAGATTTATTAGACAGTGCAGTAAAAGAAGAATAAAGCAACACACATAAGCAACACACATGGACACCAAGATATAAGGTGGAAACCCAATGAGGGTGAAAGCCACCTACTGTTGTCATCTCTGTCTTCTTTTAATAATAAGAAAATGTGTTTACAATCTTGTACTGGTGTAGACTTATATCAGTACATAGGCTTCTACCTACAAAAGGTTGCGACCTTCTCTCGTTCTCCAGCTTCTACTGGAAGGGAGCTACAACCCCCTAACTCTTGTACTAGTCGATACGTTTACTAGTATGTAGGTGGCGACCTATAGAAGGCTACAACATTCTTTCTTCCTCCAAGGACCACATTTCATAAATTTTCAGACTGGATCCATCAACAACATCATAACTACAATTCAACCATCAAATACATCTGCATCAACCAATCACTGAGACTCAATCATCACTTTCTGAATCAAACACAACCGAATTAATCAATCACTTTGACAACCCATTGTTAAATCACAATCAATCTGATCATTCAGAATATTGTCACCAGAATACAATAACCAAAACCCATAACTCCGCAACAACAAACAAAAACAACTGAAACATACTTTATAAGGTATACACTACTTCCATGTGTCGAACCTGCGCGTATACACCCTTTTCTCAAAGCCAACCAGTGTATACATCTGCAAATATTAATTCATAATTCTGCAGCTATTCTAGACTTCAGTTATACCGAGATCATAATACATATAGAATAACACATGTGTCAGTATTCAGATCTAGACTATACATGATCAAACCACATAATGATAATTCATTTCAAGCCTTAAGATCTTGATCCATCATTAGATATTATCCTTCATCAACCGCTAACATTCATACTTGGTTCAGATCAAGCACAACACCATAAGACAATAACCTGCATACTAGATCTCACACTTAATCAGATATTGGATACTTGCATTCCTGGCCTAATGATCTTCTCCTCTTTTTATAGTTTTAGGCCTTTCTCAAAACCATGGATCAAAACCACTTAGGACCTATTGTAAAATGCATTTTTGTTGCTCCTAGTATTCATTTTCCATTCAAGAACTTGAAAATATTTCAAAAAAGATAAAAGCAAGAGGAAGAAGTGATAATGACATAACGGAATTGCTAAAGGAACAAGTATACAAGAATTGGTCCTAGTGTACCCATGCGATCAAGTTAAATCATAATATAAATGGTTATACAGAGCCATAACCGAAATATATATAAAATTTTGTAAAGCCCAAGAATAATAGTGAAGTGAGAATTCGTAGAAGTCAAGCTCAGAGAGAGTTGAGCAGTGGGAAAATGAAAGGCCAAAACCCTGAAGAAAACCATGGAACCACAAAATACTGAAGAAATGGCACAAAGTCAAAGTGAGTGGATAGATGAAGAATGAACACATAGGAACCGTCAGATTGTTTAGATCGACGAACAGTAACGGCAGAAGGTGAGGAATCACCGGAAGTTGATCTGGATCATCAGATTAACATATTTGTTAGATCAACGATCATCATGAAGCTTAGATGCATGAGCGTTAGCTTGCGAAGAAAGTAGTTTCGCCACAAGAAAGGTATTTCGGGTGAGGTAGAAGTGGTAAGTGGTATTGAAGGGTGAGCACCCGATTCCACTTATCGAGCGACACATAGCACAAGGGTGGAGAGATAAAACCACTTTATCGGGCGGTTAATTCCCGTGCTTGTTGTCTACTCGAAATCATTGTGAGCCGTCAAATCTTGGGGTTGAAATCTATGGTGGAGAATGGACCCGATAGCTGGACTCGAAAATATATGCATTGTGTTTTAAACTCTCGGCACATTCATTATATCGCATATCATTAAGTTTCTGATAGCTGGACCCGAAAATATATGCATTGTGTTTTAAACTCTCGACACATTTGTTATATCGCATATCGTTAAGTTTTGCATTGATATGTCATTTGAAAGGGATGATTGCGATTTGTGATACGAAGTCAATGGAGCGTTGAACGGGTGGATCCGATGGATTTATGCGGCCGATTTAATTCTTTTTGAGTTCTACGGTAAACCAAATATTAGCATTAATTTCATTGTATAAAGGGAAAATTAGTGTTAAAACCAAATTCGAAGAAAAGGCAGTTGGGCATGTTTTCTTTGTATTTTGGCTAATCAGAACGCCCGATATATACATAAGCCCAGTTTTTGCACAAGTCAAAGTCTAATGCAGTTAATTACGGTTACAGTGGATTAAGGATTATTATAACATCCACAGAGGAACTCAAGGGCCGATTAACAGAGCCGAGAAGCCAGCAATTATCCTTATCTTCTAGTTCAGTCATTTCTTATTATTGTATGTTCTTCAAGGTGTCTTTACCCTTTGTAAAATTCTGTAATAATTTTTACTTCAAATAGTTATAGAAGCAGTTAAGTAGTTTGATAGTTTCAGAGATCAGTAACTATTCCCAATGTATGAAAGAGGAAAAATTACAAAGAAAAGGGTGGTTGTTGAAATTTTGAAGAACCTGAAGACTAGGCAACTATATTCCTGATATAACTGTTGATTTATGAAAGAATCAGAGGTTTCCATGAATTGTTGGGTATAATTTTGTAACTTTTCTATCATGTGTCATCTTATGTTTTCTTCTTTCAAGTATAGTAATGAAGCTGCAGGTCTTTATTTGCTTATATAGATAAAGTTAAAATTCCTTAAAAGAGCGCTCCTATACTTGAAGTTTTCATCTTCCTTTTTAAGTTATAGATAATAGTTTCTATGTAAGGAAGCATATTATCTTTAACTTCTCTAAGGGTCACAGATAGTAGTTTCTGTGCTATGCAGCATATTGTCTATGATTCAGTTCTCATTTTCATAATTCTTCTAAGTTACAGATAGTAGTTTCTGTGAAAGACTAGCATATTATCTTTAACTTTTCCAAGTGTCATAGATAATAGATTCTGTGAAAAGCAACATATTGTCTCTGACTTCTTCCTTCTTCATTTATCATTTATATCTAGCAAGTAAATGGAATTTTGAGATTTTCAGGTCACATATGTATTAATAATTAAAAACCAAGTTTTCCAGGTCCTTCATTTGAGAACACAACATATAATCAAGTGACAATAATTGCAATCATTAATGTCTTAAGCACAATTTCTAACAGCCAGGAAATTAGTTTCTTAAGGAACAACATTAATTGGCGCCATTGCCGGGGAGAGAAGATAAGAACACTTTTCCCAAGGTTTTCAGGATTTTCCTCTGGTTGTTCAGTGAGGAGGAAATATTTGCCTGTTTTGAATCAAAGCAATAACTCTGGCTTCAAGGAGACCCCATAGAAGATCAGACACTTCACAACAGAAGGTTCAAGCTCTTTCAGATCCTTAAAGGCTAGGAGGGCTGGAAATTCTAAGATCCCAATTACACCAATTCCTACATTGTCTACATCAGGCAACAACTTATATGAACATTCATCTAATAAAGAGTCATCTTTTTCTTCATCTTTATTTCAGGAACCTAACTGTCAAGAGCAATCTTTAGAGTTCGTTACTTTTCATTTACCTGTTATAATTATTCAACCTGAACCAATAGCCACATTTCCACCTCTATACTCTCCATTTACTTCTCAGTCAGGTTCTACATCTATTGATAATCAAGGTTCAATAAACATGGTAGTACTTGCATTCTTGATGAATAGGTATTCACCTCTTCAATTGCCACAACTGTTAAATCAAATTCCATAGGAATACCTCAAGATTATTCCTCGTTTTACAGGGGAAGATGAACAAACTGCAGAGAATCATGTGTTAGTATTTTGCAATTTTGCAAAAAACAAAAATGTTGAACATGTAGATGTTTTTCTAAGACTTTTTGTTCAGTCCTTGGATGGAGAAGCAAGGAAATGGTTTAAACGACTTCCCAATAATTCTATTCCTTCTTGGGAGGAGATGGAACATTTATTCATTTAGAAATGGGGAGAATAAAAAGGCCATGGGTATTCATTAACAGAGTTTAATGCCATAAAGAAGAAGTCTGATGAAACTATGGCCGAATTTGTTAGAAGATTTAACAAATTGTATAATAGTCTTCCAGCAGAGATTAAGCCTCCTCCTGTTGGTGCAAAAATAACTTTTGCAGGGGCTTTTGAATCAAATTTTGGATTCACATTAAGGGAAAGAAGATCTCTAACCCTTGATCAAATCCAAAAAGATGCATTAGAGATAGAAGCAAATCAGGTGGTTGCAGGAAAAGCATCAGAGACACAGCCTATCCAAGACAAGGGAAAGGCAAAGATGGAATCCTCTCAAAGTCAAGCATTGGAGGATATGTGTAATGTAATTAAAACTTTGTTAGATAAGTTAAATAAATTAGAGTTAGAAAATAAGAGTTCTCAGATACAAACACAGTATAATAAGAACTTTAATCCCCAATACAAAAGACAACCTTTGCAAATCTTGCAAAGGGAAAGAAAATAATCTTGATTCAAGCACCATTATATAGAGAAGCAGATCTTGGTGAAGAACAACCTGAAGATCAAATTTCTACGTTATATGCATTAAATGAAGATGAACTTGGAATCGAAGGAGAGGAATATGTATATGATTAAACAGATGCCATTCATGATGAAAATGAAATTGATGAATATTGGAAACAATTTTATGATTTTATGCAAGCTGAACTACATAAGAAGTATGACTTGAGATCGAGGAAAATATCAAGAAATCAAGAAAATGAAAGTGAGCAACAAGTTTCAATTTCCTCACCAAAGGCGACTCCACAAGAATCTCAGCCTGCAAAACACGTAAATAAAGGAAAGCAACAACAAAACGCAAATGGCAAGACACAGATACTTCAAGGTGAGTCTTCTCAAGATCAAATTGAAAAAATTCCTTTGGAGAAACTTGTTTCAGTTCCTCAAGTAATTCCAGTCATGAAGAAAGGTGAAGATGAAAACGAAAGGACTGCTAAACAGGGTCACTTGTTTAGTCTTACTAAGGAGTTGGAAAAGGTAAGAATACAAGTTCCCCTTACAGAATTGGCAAAAAAACCTATTTATTAAAAGGAGATTGCTGAGTTTGTTAATTTAAAAGAAAATGAGAGTATAAATGACACTGTAAATTTGCAAGAAGATAAACCAGTAGTGGTTTTTGGTCCACATGTAGAGGAAGTAGATTCTTCAATACCTCCTTTTTATATTTCCTTATTGGTCCATGATTTCCTCCTACATAATTGTATGTTTGATTCGGGAGCTTCACATAATCTTATGCCTTTGTCAGTGATGAAGCAACTAAATCTACAAGTTACCAAACCTTATAGGGACTTGTATTCTTTTGATTCAAACAAAGTCTAGTGTCTGGGGGTTATTAAGGATCTGGCAGTGTCACTAGCCCAAATTCCAGCTAGAAGCTTGGTCATGGATGTAGTAGTAGCATATATTCCTGCTAGAATTGGAATGCTTCTATCTAGGTCCCGGGGGGCTAAATTGGGTGGCGTTTTGAAACTAGATTTTACATATGCTGTTATACCAATTTTTGGTGGGGAAGAAAGGAGATTGTACAAATAAACTATATTTGTAAAAATAATTACAAAAAATGGAGCAAGTAATTCACCTGTATATAGCTAGGAGAAGGACGATTTTGCTTGTTTCACACTTCATGACAATGCAGAGCTGGTTGAAGACAATTAGAAGTAGCTTGCTTCAGCCAATGTAATTACAGAGCTGCAAACTGAAGAAGTGTGGAAATGTTTCTTTGATGGAGCTTATTCCAAGGAAGGAAAAGGTGTTGGTTTTCTTCTAATTTCATCTGGAGGTAATATGTTCCCTTTTCCCTTTAAATTAGAGTTCGAGGCAATAAAAAATGTGGCAGAGTATGAGTCCTTGATTATTGATTTACAAAAAACTAAACAGATGGGAGTTAAGTCAATTTCTGCTTTTGGAGATTCGAAGCTAATTATTAAGCAAATAAAAAATCACTGCCAAATAAAGCACCCTAGGCTTAGGGCATACAGAAATGAGGTATGGGATTTGATTGAGAACCTTTTTGAAGCTTTTAAAATTCAATTCATTCCAAGAGATGAGAATAGATTAGCAGATTCATTGGTTGTGGCTGCTAGTAATTTCAAGTCTCCTATTAATCCAAGATTAAGATACGAGATAGAGATGAGACATAGACCCTCTGTTCCTGAAAATGTTAATAATTGGCAAGTTTTTGAGGATGGTCAGCAGATTAAGGAGTTTTTTACTATGGTTGAAGAGTTTCAGGGCACAGAAGTTGATCAAGATGAAGAAGAAATAGCAGAAGTTACAGAAGTCAGTGGTTTAAAAGATTCAATAGCTAATTAGAAAATCTTTCAATTGAAATATAATATTATGCCAAAGGGACTTGTTCCCCTTGAAATAATTTGATCCCAATGATGTGGCTGTTGACTCAGGGAAAATTTCACAGGAGGAACAAATTCAGGATCACAAACTTGGAACTCAGGAGAATCCCAGGTTAGTGAAATTATTCAATGGAGTTCCACCTAATTTTCAAGAAAGATATATTAAACTTTTTAGGAATTATGTTGCTATTTTTGCATGGACTTATAAAGATCTCAAAACGTATGATGTAAATGTTATTCAGCACAAGATTCCCTTGAAGGAGGGAATTAAACCCTACAAATAGAAGCTTAGATAGATAAATCCTCTGCTTCTACCATCAATTGAAAAGGAGGTCAAGAAGTTGCTTGATGCCAAAATAATAGTTCCACTCAGGTATTCTGATTGGGTAGCTAATTTAGTGCCCGTGAGAAAGAAAAATGGAGAAATAAGGTTATGTGTGGATTTCAGAAATCTCAATAGGGCTTATTTGAAAGATAACTATCCATTGCCTAAAATGGATCATGTGCTGCAAAAGGTAACGAGATCTTTTAGAATGTCAATGCTAGATGGATTTTTTGGTTATAACCAGGTGGCTGTGGATAAGGAGGATTAGAAGAAAACGACGTTCACAACTCCCTAGGGAACCTTTATGTATGCTAGAATGCCTTTCGGATTGATGAACGTAGGTGCTACATTTCATAGGGCTATGGACATTGCTTTTGTTGGAGATAAGTTTGTAGTAAAATATTTGGATGATATTACTATTTTCTCAAAGTCTGATGAAGAAAATTTGGACCATTTGAAAAAGACTTTTGATAAATGTAGAAGAATTGGACTTTCCTTAAATCCCAAGAAATCCATTTTTGCTTTGGAAGAAGGAAAACTATTGGGGCACATTGTTTCCAGAGATGGAGTGAAGATAGATCTACCCAGAGTATAAGATGTGCAAAAAATACCATTGCCTAGGAGTAAAAAGGATATTCAAAAGTTTCTGGGAAAGATAAACTTCCTGAGAAGATTTGTATCCAACTATGCAGAAATTGTAAAAGAAATTACTAATATGCTAAAGAAGGATAATGAAGTGAATTGGACCAAAGAAGCTAGAGAATCATTTTCCAGGATTAAAGAGGCATTACAGGTAGCTCTAGTCTTAATCAACCTTGATTACCAAAAGCCTTTCCAAGTTTTTTCATTCGCTTCATCAAGTTCAATAGCTGCTGTCTTACTGCAGAAGAATGATGAAGAGAAAGAGCAGCCAGTTGCATGCTTCAGTAAGATTCTTAGGGATTTTGAGCTGAAATATAATATTCTTAAGAAACAGGTGTATGCTTTGGTAAAATCCCTGAAAGCTTTTAGAACTTATGTGCCGCAGTCAGAAATCATTGCTTATGTGCCAAATGCTGCAGTGAAAGATGTATTACTATAGGGAGATGTAGAAGGCAGAAGAGGAAAATGGATAGCCAAGATCCAAGAATATGATTTGGACATAAAACCCACAAAGTTGGTGAAAGGACAAGTATTGGCAAAATTTTTGACAAAATCAAACTTTCAGGCATTGGGAATCAACTTGATGGCACCTGTGGATGAAAAAGTAGCTGAAGAAAGTGAAGGAAAGCAAGATCCAGGTATGAAAATTAGGTATAAATTTTTTTGTTCAGAATGGTATAAGCATATAATTCATTATTTGTGCTTTTTTTCTATCCCCAATCCTTAGATAAAACAAATTATAGGGCACTAAAGATCAAGTAACAACCATATGTGATTGTGGAAGGCAGATTGTACTGGAAGGATCCTACTAGAATTTTATTGCTATGTTTAACAGAGGATGAATTTACAAAAACAATCAAAGATTATCATGAGGGGTTATGTGGAGGACATTACAGTTGGAAAGTAACTGCACATAAGATCCTTCAGGCAAGATTTTATTGGCCTACTTTATTTGGTGATACATATAAGTTTGTTAGAAGTTGTCAGAAGTGTCAGCTTTTTGCCAAGAAAAAGATATTAGCCCTTTTACCTTTGATTCTAGTTTTTATAGAGGATCCATTTAGATAATGGGGATTGGACAATGTTGGAGAAATCAATCCACCTTCAAGTAGACAAAACAAGTGGGTTCTCAGAGCAACTGATTATTTCACCAAATGGGTAGAGGCTATACCTACTAAAAAAGAAAATGATCCGATAATAATGAAGTTCTTGGAGGAGAATATTTTCAGTAGGTTTGGATGCCCCATCAAAATTATAACAGACAATGCTCAAGTCTTCAATTCAAGTAATTTTATTGCTTTTTGTCACAATTATAATGTTACTTTGTCCCATTCAACGGCTTACCATCCGCAGGGAAATGGATTAGCTGAATCTACTAATAAAACTTTGATGAAGATCCTTAAGAAAACCATTGCAGAAAATCAAAGAGATTGGGATTCTAAGTTAAAGTTTGCTCTGTGGGCTGCTAGAGTAACTACAAGAAGATCTACACGAAAATCACCTTTTGAATTAGTATATGGAACTCAGGCTCTGTTTCCAATTCAACTTGTGAAGCCGGTGATTGAAATGATTCAAGAGGCGAAAGAAGAACCAAATCCTTTGATAAGAAGAATGAATAAAGTGATGGAGCTAAGCGAGAATAGGGACAAGGTAAGAGACAACTTTATTATGTATCAATCCAAGATGAAATTTTTTTCGACAAGAAAGCCAAGGAAATTGGTTTTAAAGTTGTAGATTTAGTATTGAGATGGGATACCAGAAGAGAAGATAAAGGTAAACATGGGAAGTTTGATCCTCTCTGGTATGGCCCTTTTAGAATTGCTGAAGTAAGATCCAATAATACCTTCATTCTTGATAATATTGATGGTGAAACTCTACAACTGCCTATCAATGGGCAATACTTAAAGCATTACTTCCAGTTCTGAAGAATAAGCGTCATTTCATTGTAAATACCGGAGCGAAATCTGTGTACAAATGCCATAGAATTTAAATTTATGCGAAGCAATATATGACTCCATGCCTGAAATGAAGGCACTAATCTGCGGTTCTTAGTGCTTCTGTGGCAAAAGCACTATCCCCAGGTGGAGCTAGATGTTGTAACATGCATTTTTGTTGCTTGTAATATTCATTTTTCATTCAAGAACTTAAAAATATTTCAAGAAAGATAAAAGCAAGAGGAAGAAGTGATAATGGCATAGCAGAATAGCTAAAGGAACAAGTATAAAAGAATCGATCACAGTGTACTCATGCGATCAAGTTAAATCATAATATAAATGGTTATACAGAGCCATAACCGAAATATATATACTATTTTGTAAAGCCCAAGAATAAAAGCGAAGTGAGAATTCGTAGAAGTCAAGCTCAGAGAGAGTTGAGCAGCAGGAAAATGAAAGGCCAAAACCCTAAAGAAAACCCTGGAACCACAAAATACTGAAGAAATGGCGCAAAGTCAAAGTGAGTGGACAGATGAAGAGTGAACACATAGGAATCGTCAAATTGTTTAGATCGACAGATAGTAATGGCGGAAGGCGAGGAATCACCGGAAGTTGATCTGGATCATCAGATTAACATATTCATTAGATTGACGGTCATCATGAAGCTTAGATGCGTGATCGTTAGCGCGTGAAGAAAGTAGTTTCGTCACAGGAAATGGTATTTCGGGTGAGGTAGAAGTGGTAAGTGGTATTGAAAGGTGATCACCCAATTCCACTTATTGAGCGACACGTAGCACGAGGGTGGAGAGAGAAAACTGCGTTATCGAGCGGTTAATTCCCGTGCTTGTTGTCTACTCGAAATCATTGTGAGCCGTTAGATCCTGGGGTTGAAATCTATGGTGGAGAATGTACCTGAAAATATATGCATTGTGTTTTAAACTCTCGATGCATCCGTTATATTGCATATCGTTAAGTTTTATATTGATATGTCATTTGAAAGGGCCGATTGCGATTTGTAATACGAAGTCAATGGAGCATTGAACGGGCGGATCTGATGGATTTATGCCACTGATTTAATTCTTATTAAGTTCTGCGATAAACCAAATATTAGAATTAATTTCATTGTATAAAGGGAAAATCAATGTTAAAACCAAATCCGAAGAAAAGGCAGTTGGGCATGTTTTTTTTTTTGTATTTTGGCTAATCAGAACGCCTGATATATACATAAGCCCAGTTTTTGCACATGTCAAAGTCTAACGCAGTTAATTATGATTAAAGTGGATTATGAATTATTATAGTGTCCATAGAGGAACTCAAGGGCCGATTAACAAAGATGAAAAGCCATCAGTTATCCTCATCTTCTAGTTCAGTTATTTATTGTTATTGTATGTTCTTCGAGGTGTCTTTTACCGTCTGTAAAATTCTGTAATAATTTTTACTTCAGATATTTAGAGAAGCAGTTAATTAGTTTGATAATTTCATAGATTAGTACCTATTCCCAATGTATAAAAGAGGAAAAATTACAAAGAAAAGGGTGGTTTTTGAAATTTTGAAGAACCCGAAGACTAGGCAACTGTATTCCTGATATAACTGTTGATTTATGAAAGAATCAGAGGTTTCCATGAATTGTTGGGCACAATTTTGTAACTTCTCTATCATGTGTCATCTTATGTTTTCTTCTTTCAAGTATAGTAATGAAGTTGCAGGTATTTTTTTTCTTATGTAGATAAAGTTAAAATTCCTTAAATGAGCGCTCCTATACTTGAATTTTTCACCTTCCTTTCTAAGTTATAGATGATAGTTTCTGTGTAAGGCAACATATTATCTTTAACTTCTCCAAGGGTCACAGATAGTAGTTTTTGTGCTATGCAACATATTGTCTATGATTCAGTTCTCATTTTCATAATTCTTCTAAGTTACTGATAGTAGTTTTGTGAAAGACCAGCATAATATCTTTAACTTTTCCAAGTGTCATAGATAATAGATTCTGTGAAAAGCAACACATTGTCTCTAACTTCTTCCTTCTTCATTTATCATTTACACTAGCAAGTAAATGGCATTCTGAGATTTTTAGGTCACATATGTATTAATAGTTAAAAACCAAGTTTTCTAGGTCCTTCATTTGAGAACACAACATATAATCAAGTGACAGTAATTACAATCATTAATGTCTTAAGCACAATTTCTACACAGCCAGGAAATTGGTTTCTTAAGGAACAACAGGACCAATACCTTGGACCAAATACCTAGGGTCAACACCTTGGACCAATACCATGGATAAAAATACCTTGGACCAAAAACTTGGTTTTCCAAGGTATACGCGCTTTTCCTTCTGTGAAAGTGCGTGTGTATGTATACGCTACTTGTGGTCAGTGAACCTGCGTGTATATGCAGCTTGGTCAAGGTGAACCTCCGTGTACCTCTATTTCTTCATTCTGTGTAGTCTAATCTATAATTCTTTGTTGTTAACCTGCTGTACTGTGATCTTTCATTTGAGTGAGTTGCCATCAAGGAAAACACCTGTATCATAATGCCAAAACACAATCAATTCCTATCACTATTCACATCATTTTAACTGATCCCACACTTAGCCAAATTTTAGAAAATTCCTAGCAACTTAGACTCATCTGAACTTCCTGCATTGCGTACTATGCAGCCCCATCCCTCACGCTGCAACCCTACCTTTGGATACTACACGATGTGCAGTTATTTCCTTCTAGGACTGCACACTGTGCAATGTCAATGCTCAAGCATGAGCCTTGGCCTCCAAAATTGCACAATTCAACTGTCTAGCCTGACCCCAACTATGCATTGCATTGTCCCTAAGATCAAGCCCAAACCTAGAGATCCTGAATTGTGAAACTGCACAATCACTAAGTTTTCTCTATCTCCTAGAACTATGTAGTTGACATAAATAGTGCAAAACCCTACAGCATAACTCACAGAGCCTCAAAATGGTGCATTATTCCTATACATTCTAGCGTGAAATGCACATTTCATTGTCTCAAAGCTCAAGCCTCAGGCCCGAGCTCTTGAACTGCGCAATTTCACAATCACCTAGGCTCCTCGGTATTCTAGAACTAAGCAATGGGAAAATTAGTGTTCAATCCCTCAACCTAGCGCCTTGAGCTGCCCAAATTCACAATCATTTTTCTCAGTCCAAGCTTGACCCTTTGACTACCTAAGCTGTGAAACTACACAGACACTGAGCCTCTCCCTTGGCCTACCATTTGGTTCCATCTTAGTCAGTGGATCATCATGCAACATCTCAGACTAGGGGTTTATCAGACTAATGTCATCTTGTCATGACTGTATTGTAGATGTAGGAACTCTATGATGCTATGGAAAGATGATGAAGAAGGATATGGAGAAGGAGGACAACTAGAAGACACCTAAGGAGTTGAGGAGATAATATGATCATCAAACAAGAAGATAAAGGAACACTGGATTACAATAGAAGACAAAATATTAGAACAACATGAAGAATCCATCTAATTCACAACCCTTTGGAGGGTAGATATGAAGAACAAAGCATATCTCTCATGAATATGAAGAATTGGACATATCTCTTATTGAAGACATAAAGAAATAAGTAGAAAGAAGGACAACTTAGCAATGCCACACCATCAAGTAGTCCATGTCATGTCACGAGTCATCACGTGGCACACCATTTGTGGATTATGTAATTATATATTGGAAAATGTATTGCAAAGTAGAAGTCTAAAATACACATTCAAAATATGAAGAGTCATGTAAATCTAGAAAGTCATAGGAAGTCAAATAGTCATGGGGTAGTCAAAGAGTCACAAGGAAGGTGAAGCATCACCTCTTGGTTATATATACAACATTTTAAGAATTCTTTTAAAGTGTATAGAAAATGGTTTAAAAACATTTAAAAAAACTTTTCACCTTGGCTCCTCCTGCAAAGGCATTGGAGAGACATAATAGTTCTATTATGGAGCAAGGAGTGGATCCAACACTCCATTATTGAAGCTAGTGGTGTTCATTTTATACATGTGTGTTGGGACGGGGTCCCCAGGCTAATTTTTGTTAAAATATTTTAGGTATCCGCATTTTAAGGAGTAGATCATTCGTAGTGCAGGTCAAATAGGAGTCAAGGGGTTTTAGGAAGGTCAAAACCCCTTATATTTTGGTATTTTTTGAGATTCTCCCATGGTTTGTGGACAACAGTATTGTAACGATAAAGGATATATAAAGGGATGTCTTAGCAAGTATAAGGCAAGGATTTCATGATGATATGTTTTTGAGTATGTAATCATAGATCTTTCTGTGTTTTTGTGAAGGGGAAGGCTCCTGCAGCTGAGTGTGCGGAGACCTTGGTAAGTCCGCAAGTGAGTGTGCGGGCCCCTGCAGCTGAGTGTGTAGAGACCTTGGTAAGTCTGCAAGTGAGTGTGCGGGCCCTTGCAGCTGTGTGTGCAGGGTCAGAAAGCTGTATAAGGAAGATACAAAGTAATAAAATATATTTGAAACATTTATTTGTCTATTTTTATGCACTTATGTATTTTATGTAGTTACACACAACTGAATGATATTTATCTATATTTTATATTAATTACTCTGCGAAGATTCAATCAACTGTTAGATGTTATTTTATGCATGGTTAGATGGTTACATGAAGATTATAACTCTCTTTAACTAAAAATCATTTGAGTTTCATGAATAAGGGTTCGCGAAGGTCATATTAGAACTAAACATGCAGAAAGTGCCTTAAACCACATCACATAGCCTTCTGGATGCAGAAGCCTATTTCTAGCATCCCCCAATACTGCCTCGGGTGAGACTACAACCTGTGCTACACGGGTTGTTGACAAAAGGGCCGGTAGTGTAGGGTTTTCTTAGTTAGCATAACTAACTCTAAGCCTGGGTCAAATCCCCCTCAAGCCAACAAATGGTTCTATTGTTGGGACATGGATCTATCTGAGGGATGTGTGATGTGGCATAAGTGGATACCGACTAAGAAGGAAATAAAAAATTGGATAGATTGGAAGCTGCATAAGTTTGTAGGCCAGGAGAAAGGGAATCCACACTTATCAAAAGAAAAGTGGCTACAAAGGTATCTTTATAGAGAAGTAAACGAGGTTTTATTTTCATAGTTCCTCTGTGAGTTATACAAGTGGATGTCCAAATTAGCAGATAGCAAACCTACTAAATGCGATGATCCATTTGTGTGGACTCTAGAACTCGTCAAGCACTTATAAAGATTTGATTATAAGGTTACGCGAGCTGTTTTTTATTGGATTGATAGTATATTGGGAAGTTTCATCACTAAATTTGCAATAGATTCATTTGTGTCCTATAGTGAAGCCGACCGACAATTCTTCAAGGGTTCAAGAGGTAAGTACCTGAAATCGCTAAAAATCTAGATTAAAATGATTCTATGTGAAAAGAGGGTTATGCCTTTACCTTAATGTTTAATAGGGGTTTGACTGGATCTACATGAAGTGGAAAGCGATTCAAAGTAGATCAAGACAAATTTGTGGAAAGTGAATACTATCCCTTATTGGGAGAGTCTGAAAGTGAAAAAGAGTGAAGTAGTCCTAGTATGCCTAGAGGTGCGACATAGATAGTAGATCAAGATACTTATGGAATTCAACATCCCACCACTCCACCTCCACCTTCGCCTCCACCTCATACACCTACACCTCCACCTCCACTTCCACCTGCACCTACACTATTCAGTATGGCAAATACAATCAAAATGCCTGCATTAAGGCGTCAGGGATCGGAGCATCCCGAACAATTTTGGTTCATCATAGAAGCTATGTGGAAATCAAAATAGATCAATGATGATGATATGAAGAAAGCACAGTTGTTTATAGTGCTATAAGACAAGGTGCTTACCTTGTATATCAGATACAACACGACTCACCCGACTACTTCATAGGTTAATACAAAGGATGCATTGAACACAAAATTTACGAAGCCAAAGTCGAAAGCTCAGTGTGTGACTGAGATAAAGGAGATTAAGTAGAGGATTAATAAATTTGTGTGGGATATAGAGACTAAAGTGCTTACTAAGTCAAGGTAACCTCCAGATATCAGATGAGAAACATAGGGACTAGTACATAGCTTCACTATTACCTCACTTAAGATTACCATTATCTCAGCAGAAGATTGGGTTTGAGGCTGAAGCATTGGAAATTGTTGGGTCCCTATAATACTAGTGATTACCCCATTACTATTGTAGTTGTACCCCTTATTAATATTGTTGTGCCCCTATTATCACCATATTGTTATTACTGTGCCCCATAGAATCCCTCTATTGTTATTTTTGTGGCTTTATATTATTATTGTTAGGTCGGCTGGGTTATATTGTGACTCCTTACACTCCTATATATAGAAAGGAGGTTTTTTCATTTGAATCATCCAAGAATTGTTCATTTATGTAATGTAAATGAGGTTTCCCCCTTAAAGAGGCTGAATTCTAAGGCGCTGATCTATCTTTTCTATCTTTTTCTTGAGCTGGTTTCATAACATTTGGTATCAGAACTTTGGATTCTATGGTTTCGCTGCTCCAAACAGGTCATCGTGGCATTTTTGCTATAACTTTTTTTCTGCGATGTTTCAAAAGTTGCAAAAAAAACCCATTTGAGAAGAAATCGCGCTGAACCTTGGGTCTGAATTTCAGAGCTGTTTGCGCTACATTTACGGAGATATGATCTGAGGAAGTTGGTCTTTTTGCAGACTCCTGAATTACATTCCAAATAGGTGACCTGGGGAAAAGCATCATAACTTTCTCTCTGGGGATCAGATTGAAATTGCACAAGAAGATACATAAATAGGACGGACTGTAGTTTCTTGTATGCATTTTTTAGATCCAAAGTCGAAACAGTGACTCGTGGCACGTCGTACAAGTTCGGTCTACTGAACTAGTCTATAATCAAGTCACTGTGGGAGATTTTGCATAACTCTTCCTTGGAGAATCCAATTTGGGTCAGACTTGTGGCATTGGAAAGAGGACATAGAGGGCTACTGCAGATCACAAATTTAGATCTAGATGATTGGAAAGTACAAAGATACATCAGAGGCAATATCGAGCTCCTACAAAGTGAAAAAAGGTGTGTAGATTTTCTTAAATTTTTGCTTAAGCTTGGTTTGAAAATTTATTTTGAAGGAATTCAAAGGGAATAGTAGAGAATTATTATCGGTAACTGATGCCCCAAGGAAAGAAAATGCAAACACCTAGTAAGGAACCTGAAGGCTCTAGCATGACTCATGAAGAAGATGAAGAAATGTAACATGATATATCAAAATTACAAGACCAAGTGCAACAACTGTCCCTTGCACAAAAAGGAACAGAATCTAAGATGGATGGTTTAAAGAAAGGCGTAGAAGGTAAGATGGATTGTTTAAAGAAAGGTGTAGAAGCTAAGATGAATGATGTGGAAGCTAAGATGGATGATTTGAAGATAGATTTGAAGACAGACATGGAAGAATTGAAGATAAATATGAATAAGTTGCTACAAGAAAGCGTCACTAATGGTGAAAGGGTAGTAAAGGAAACTCATGATGAGAACAAAAGAAATGTTAATCATGATTCCATAGACTCTAATGTTGGATAAAAGACCCACCATATTCCAAAAATCTATATGAGGAAGTTTGATGGGAAGGATCCCACAACATGGATATTACAGATGGAGCAATTTTTCGATCTCAATAATGTGCAAAACACACAAAAGGTACACATTGCAACTTTATATTTGGAACCAAATCAGTTTATATGGTATCAATGGCTTTGCTCTCGTAAACAATTTATCACTTGGGCAATTTTTACGGAAGAATTGATAGCACATTATGAGGATACAAAAAGCAACACTTTTTTTAACCAATTGATAAGTCTCAAACAAAAGGGTTCAATAATGGAGCACATTGAGGAGTTCCAAAAATTGAACATAAGGGTAAAAGATATTCCAGAGGAGCATAGGATTGATGTGTTCATAGGGTCCTTAAAGGATAATATCCAACATGATGTTTGCCTTTGGGAACCTGATTCATTAGAGAAGGCATTCAGGTTAGCAAGAAAAATGGAAAGCAAAATTATGGCAACCAGGAAGCATACCACTCACAACTATACAGACAGAAGTTTTGTTGCCACTATTCTTCCACAACCTATAAGGTTGACACCACAACAATTGGAAGAAGAAAGAGCAAAAGGGCTTTGTTACAATTGTGATAGCAAATACACTAAAGGTCATAAGTGTGCTAAGAAGAAATTATTCTACATAGATTGTGAAGAGGAAGAAGAAAAGGAGCAAGAAAGGTCAAAAGAAGAGGATATACTCCAGGAACAAAGCCTAGATAAAGAATAAATGAATCCGACCATATCTTGTAATGCATTGGCGGAAATTATCACTCCTCAAACCATCAAGATAGAAGGACAAATCAAGAAGAAAAAGGTAATAGTGTTGATTGATTCAGGAAGTACCCACAATTTTATTCATTGTAAGGTAGCAAGAGAATTGAATTGCTTCTTATATCCAACACCAGAGTGTCAAGTGATGGTTGCAAATGGAGGAACAATAAATTGCTCGGGAAAGTGCCATAATATCAAGCTATCCATGGGAGAATATGTATTGACTAGCCCAATGCTTTCCATTCCAATGGGAGGTGCTGATGTTGTACTAGGAGTCCAATGGCTACAATCCTTGGGTACAATAGCTTTTAATTTTCAAGAACTTTTCATGAAATTTTCTGTGGAAGGAAAGGAAGTTGAATTAAGGGGTATTGCAGGGAAAGCGTGAAAGATAATAAGCTCTAACGGTATGAAAACTTCTAAAAAAGGAACAAAGAGGTGTAATTGCACAATTATGTTCGCTAGATGTGTCCACAGTGGAATCATCTATTTCTCCAGATCTCCAAAAAGTCTTGGACAATCATTCCAAGTTATTTGAGACTCCCAAAGGTCTCCCACCTATTCGTGATCATGATCATGCTATTCATCTGATTCCAAGAAGTGTTCCTCCAAACATCAGGCCGTACAGATATCCCTATGCCCAAAAGAGTGAAATTGAACGTATGGTTGCAGAAATGCTAGAGGCTGGTATAATTCAACCAAGTCAAAGTTCTTTCTCTGCTCCAGTAGTATTGGTGCACAAGAAGGATGGATCATGGCGCATGTGTCCGGATTATAGGGAGCTCAACAAGCTCACTATTAAAGATAAGTTTCCCATTCCTATCATTGATGAATTACTGGATGAATCGCATGGATCAATTTACTTCACCAAGTTGGATCTTCGTTCAGGATATCATCAAATCAGAATGAAGATTGAAGACATTCCGAAAATAACATTTAGAGCTCATGAGGGTCATTATGAATTTTTGGTCATGCCTTTTGGCCTTACCAATGCACCTTCAACATTTCAAGGTTTGATGAATTCAATTTTCAAACCATTCCTTAGAAAATTTGTGTTAGTATTTTTTGATGATATACTAATCTACAGCAAGTCTTGGAAGGATCATGTTGAACATGTTGACAAGGTGCTACAACTATTGGAGGAGAAACAATTATATGCAAAAAGATCCAAATGTTTCTTTGGAGTAGAAGAGGTGGAGTATCTGGGTCATATTGTATCTCATGAAGGAGTTAAGGTAGACCCTAGAAAAATTAAAGCCATTAAGGAATGGAAAATTCCCACATCCATAAAGCATCTGCAAGGATTTCTCGGGTTGACAGGGTATTATCGCAAGTTTGTTAAGAATTATGGGAGAATAACATCACCTCTAACAACATTATTGAAGAAAGATTCATTTTCATGGACTCCAGAAGCAACAAAGGCATTCAAACATCTTAAAGAGGCAATGTGCCAAGCACTGGTCTTAGTTACACCAGACTTCACAAAACCTTTATTGTGGAATGTGATGCTTCAGGAAATGGAATTGGTGCTGTTTTAATGCAATATGAAAGACCCATTGCTTTTGAAAGTCGTCCAATCAAGGGAAAGTTTTTACACAAAGCTATTTATGAGAAGGAAATGTTGGCAATACTCCATGCACGTAAGAAATGGCGACCCTACCTAATGGGAAGACACTTCAAGGTAAAAACGGATCATGATAGCCTTAAATACTTTTTAGAAGAAAGATTATCCTCTGAAGAGCAACAAAAGTGGGTCACAAAGATGTTGGGTTATGACTTTGAAATCATCTATAAAAAAGGGAAGAAAAATGTGGTGGAAGATGCACTCTCAAGAAAGGATGAGCATGTGGAAGCATTGTTGTGCGCCATTTCTATTATCCAACCAGATTGGATAAACGAAGCAAGGGAGGAATGGAAGAATGACAAAGAAGTGTGCGCACTTATTCGAAAGTTACAACAAGATTCCAGTATGTCTGATACATTTAGATGGCAAAATGATTCGTTATGGTACAAAGATCGCTTATACCTCTGTAAGAATTCCCAGCTAAAACAAAATATTCTTATGGAATTGCACACTTCTCCCTTAGGAGGGCACTTAGGATTTTTAAAAACTTACCACAGGGTTAAGAAGGAATTTTGTTGGGATGGCCTTAAATCAGATATTCAAAAGTTGGTGGCGGAATGTTTGGTTTGCCAACAAAATAAAGTTGAAACAATTAAGACACCGGGTCTATTACAACCTTTATCCATTCCAAGCCAACGTTGAGAGGAGGTTTCAATGGATTTTATCACAGGTTTACCCAAGTCTGAGGGAAAGAGTGTCATCATGGTGGTAGTTGACAGAATTACCAATTATGCACACTTTTTTGCATTATCACATCCATTTAAAGCCAGTACAGTTTCTACTGCATTTATGGAAACAATTCAAAAGCTACATGGAAACCCAAAGATTATTGTAAGTGACAGAGATCCCATTTTCACTGGAAATTTTTGGACATAATTATTTTCTTGTCTTGGTACTCAGTTAGCTCATAGCTCATCTTATCATCCTCAATTTGAAGGGAAAACTGATATAGTAAACAAATGTTTGGAAGGATATCTTCGTTGCTTTGTATCTGATAAATAGACACAATGGGTCAAATGGTTGCCTCTAGCTGAATGGTGGTATAACACTTCCTTCCATACAGCAACAAAAATGACCCCATTTATGGCACTTTATGGGTATCAGCCACCATCCATCACATCATATTTAGGAGAAAATTCTAAGGTTCAAGCAGTGGAACATCACATTGAACATCAACAACAAGTCCTCCAACTCTTAAAGGATAACCTCGTGTTGGCACAAAATAGAATGAAACAACAATCAGATCAACATCGTAGCGAAAGAAGTTTTGATGTAGGTGATTGGGTATTCCTACAGCTACAACCATATAAGCAAATGTACCTCAAGCAAGCTAAGAAGGATAATAAATTATCACCAAAGTATTATGGTCCATATAAGGTGTTGCAAAAGATTGGTACTATGGCATACAAATTGGAGCTTCCTGCAGCTTCTCGATTGCACCCGGTTTTCCATGTTTCATGTTTAAAGAAGGTTATAGATGACAAGCTCCCAGTTCAAACAATATTGCCAGAACTTGACGAGGAAGGAAAAATTATATTGGAACCGGAAGCAGTCACAGAAACAAGAACTCAATAGCTATGAAATCGATCAATTTCAGAGTATCTTATCAAGTGGAAGAACTTATCCACTGAAGATTCCACATGGGAGGATGAGAATTTTATACAGAAGCATCCAGAAATTCTCAAGCATTGAGGACAACACTTTTTTGAAGGAGAGGGGCATGTTGGGTCCCTATAATACTAGTGATTACCCCATTAGTTTTACCCCTTATTAATATTGTTGTGCCCCTATTATCCCCATATTGTTATTACTGTGCCCCATAGAATCCCTCTATTGTTATTTTTGTGGCTTCATATTATTATTGTTAGGTCGGCTGGGTTATATTGTGACTTCTTACACTCCTATATATAGAAAGGAGGTTTTGTCATTTGAATCATCCAAGAATTGTTCATTTATGTAATGTAAAGGAGGTTGCCCCCTCGAAGAGGTTGAATTCTAAGGCACTGATCTATCTTTTCTATCTTTTTCTTGAGCTGGTTTCATAACATAAATTGTGATGAGGCTAGAAGCTTCACCAATCTAGGATACGAATGTAGGCGTTTAGTAGATCCAAACGCAACTATAAAGACTTCATATGAATTTTCAAGATTTGAAGAAGGGAAAGGAGGTTAAGTCAGAGACACATTCTGAAGTTTGGTGCACAAAATGCAAGGTTGAAGGTCAACATAAGGATCCATGCCTTGTATTCCAGGATTATATAGCTACGAGAGGTCCTAACCTGCTAAAACCAGAGTCTTCCGCTGGATCAAGCACTGGTGCAAGTACCTGGTGTAGCATTTTCCAAGTTTCAGGACAATATTCAACCAATAATTGCTCCTTATTATAGAAGATTATACAGTCTCCAAAGAAATGTTTTTGTAAATTTTGTAAATAAGTTGGTCATGATGAGAGGAATTGTCAAAGCTATGAACTAATGATGGATAGAACTCCATTGTATAGGATGCGGGTGGAAAATCACGTGTAGAACGACCAGGGCTCACCTACAGATCATAGAGGATTTCAAGGACGGAGAAGAGGAGGTGGAGGAGAAGCTGGAAGAGGTCGGGGACAGATTATTTGTTACAACTGTGGAGAACTAGGCCACTTTGTGTGCAACAGTCAGAGCCCAACACACCCTTCATGTTAGTACTGTTGTCAATTTGATCATGTTATAGAAAATTGCCTGATCTTAATAACAAAGATGCAGGAGAAGAAGACCCAACATCCAGCATATAATATTCAAATGATGAGAGCTGAGCCGCGATAATATGATCCCAATGTCAACATAGTCACGTGAAGAGGTGTAGCCACTGGTGAAGACAATGTTGAAGGAAAACAACCAGAATCAGAGTCATGATTCCAAAAATTTGGTGAGAAGAATTTTGGGTTTGATTTACATAAAGAAAAAGAGACATTCATAGAGGCAAGAAATAATTTTATGATTCCAGGTGATTCTAAATCTTAGAACTCGATGCCGATAGTCTCGTGAAAATAGAAACCTGAAGATGCTACTGCAGCCCAAGATTAAGATTCCACAGTGTTGGAATTATTTCTACGGGCCTACATGAAGTTACTACAGGATCAAAAGGAAGTAGAGGGACTACAAGAGCTGATAGATAATTGTGCTAGTAAGGATAAGCAGTCACCAGGACATCACGCAGTCAATAAGGTAAACCAAAGCAAGAAAAGAACCCGTAGGGAGATGTGGCTGACTGTGCAGATCGATGATTTCAAAATGGATAAGGTAATCCTAGACCCTAGCTTTTATGTTAATGTAATGCCAAAGAAGACTTGGGAACGTATGGGAAATCCTAAGTTATAATGGTCACTAATTTAGTTGTGCATGGCGAAACAACATAAGATAATTCCAATGGGGTGCCTGCATGGAGTAACTGTAGATATTAAAGGTACAAGAGCAGTTGCTGATTTTGAAGTTATTGATATCGTTGATGATAGTAATCCATACCCAGTGTTTCTCGGGATTGATTTGGCTTTTGACATGAATGGAATAATCAACTTAAAGAAGTGAAGCATGGTATTTGAGAAAAATGAACTTCGAGTAATTGTCCCATTGAATCCAGCTAAAGATGCGCGATACATAGAACCAAACCATGACTATTATGAAGATGACTAAATTGAGCACATCTATAAGTTACTGCGTGGAATGAAGATTTGATCAATCCCACTGTGGATGGAAGGATCATCTAGGAGAAGGAAAACTCCTACCAATCAGACTTAGACGAAGAGTTAGAAAACTGGCAGAATCAGTTGCATGAGGTCTCTACACTGTGATGTAATCATCTTACAAAATCACTACGTTATGTATCTACTGAGGTACGCAACTTACCCTATTATGATGTCTTGGGTGATGTCAATATATTTCTTGAACATTTTGAAAGGGATGTACCAGAGTAACATCGGTTCCAGGCCTTTGATCTAGCGCTAAGAGCTACACCTGCAAGATGGTGGGGTACGCATAGGGATAATTTTTCTAACTGGAAGGAATATCGTCGAATGATGCGATTAATATTTGGATACACGAACAACCAACTCACTTTAAAATACATAGAGAAGGATGATCCATGAGAATATATGGCATGGTGGACTAAGGCGTGGGGTGAAATACCTCAACCTGAGCGGGTGCATATCTTTATTCATACCCCGGATGTTATCACGAAGAACTAGTATTTAGAAATAGAGCTGTGACATGGGGCTACTGACTGGGATGAGATGAAAGAAAGTTTCTTCTCATGTTCAATTTTGAAGATAGGTTCACATGCATTGATGAAGCACTTCAGGAAATTAAAGAAGAAATCTTCCGAACACCTGTCGAACCTGTCACGTGGGTATATCCTGAATCAAGTACGAAGCTACAACATGATATAGAATGTACAATGTTACAATAGAAGAAGCCGATGAGGATCTGTGGAATATTAATATCTGTAAATAAGAGGGACAACGTGAATTCAGGGGACCTAATGCGAAGATCCTTGATATCTTGCAACTAGTGCGCACAAAGCAGGCGAACATTGGTTCTAAAGAAGAACCAAAATTCATGAACATTGGTGATTATTCGAATGAAGATACAGTGGATAAGGTAGCTAAATTAATACATGAATATCAAGATTTATTTCCAACCAATTTCTCTCACTTGAAGGGGATAGTAGGAGATTTGGGGGTGATGAAGATCAATTGAAAACTTGGTGGGAAGCCATTATGCAGTGCCCATTATGGTTGAACCCCAACTGCAAGGAAAAGGTATTAGAAGAACTTGATAAAATGCTCATGGTTGGAATAATCGAGCTTGTGGAGGAATTCAAGTGGGTTAGTCCTATGGTGGTCCAAGAGAAGAAAACAAAAGACGATATAAGGATTTGTGTAGATTTGCGTAAGCTCAACGATGCATGTGTCTATGATGCATTCCCTACACTGTTTACAGATGAATTTCTTGAGAATTTTTCTGGACAGGAAGCTTACTCATTTACGGATGGATTCTAGAGATACCACAAAATTAGGATCATGCAGAGGATAGAAGCAAGACTATCTTCACTACAGAATAGGGGTCATTCTAGTATACAGTTATGCCTTTCGGAATAAAAAATGCTCCTGCAATTTTTTCTAGGGTGGTTGTCTCGACGTTCAAGGAGTTCATTCATAAGTTTTGGAAGTCTACTTTGATGATTGGACAATGTTTGGGTCAATCATGAAGCATGTCTATAGTCTGCACTTGATGTTGGATACCTGTAGGAAGTACCAAATCTATCTGAAATTGAAGAGATACATTTTTTGTGTACCTTACAGAATATTGTTAGGCCACGCTGTCTATAAGAAGGGATTGATCGTAAACCCTGCTAAGATTGTCATCATTATCAATATGGAGCCCCCTAGGAAAGTAAAGAAGATACGCTCGACATTGGGTCATATTAGGTACTATAGGAAGTTTATTAAGGCATATGTGCAGATCACTGCACCCATGGAGAAGATGTTAAAGAAGGATGTTACGTTTTGCTAGAATGATTATTGTTAGAAGAGCTTGGATACTCTGAAGGAGAAGATGGTTATGGTGCCAATCCTAGTATTCCTAGATTGGAAGAAATAATTTATGTGCATGTGGATGCATCTTGCATAGTGTTGGAAGTCATCTTAACACAACCAGGGGTAGGAGACATCGATCACTCGATTTCCTTCGCCAGTTGGAAACTATCTAAGGCCAAAAGGAACTACTCAACCACAAAGCACAAAGTTTTGGCCATGGTGTATGCAATACAAAAGTTCAAGCATTATCTACTAGGTGTGCACTTTAAGATGCACATGGACCATTCTTCTTCGAAGTACTTGGTCAATAAGCCTGTGTTGGGGGGGGGGAGAATCTGTAGATGGTTTCTCCTTTTCCAAGAATATGATTTTGAAGTCATAGTAAAGCCTAAGAGATTGAATTTTGGACCAGACCACCTTTCTTAGATTGAAAATGGTGAAGAGCCTACAAATATTGAGGAGGGATTACTTGATGCGCAACTCGCTGTCAGGGTTGTGTATGAGAATTTTGCAAACATCATTAAGTTTTTATCCACTAGTGTAGCTCCTGAAGGTTATACGACACATCAAAGGAAGGAACTAGCTGTCAGGGTTGCCGATTTCTCTGTGATTGCAGGGAAACTATATAAGATGGGATCGGATGAAGTTCTACACTAATATTATTTTCTGAATGTAACTTCAGAGGAGTTATCAGATAGTTGTTAGATCATTTTTCACCTTGGTGTACAAGATGATATTTGAACAGGATCCACCTTGCATGTCGAAGGCAACAATGGAGGCACTGATAGAAATAGTGGATTGGTGTGCCTCACCATCTGGAACATTCATATGTATGTACAATGCAAAGAACCCTCTAGATGTTTTTTTGAAGTTTTCCATGGAAAAGCTTGTCATGCAAGAAGTATTATTCTACATCTCGGCAGGACTGTCAGCTAGGCTACACCGAAAGAAGAAGGCACCTTGGTCCACTCTTTCGTTGCAGATCGGGTTGTATGAGGTACGAAACCTCAAGTATGTGGATGTCAAAACAAAGGAGATCAAGAAATATTCTTTCAATGTCTGAAGCTTCAATCTATATGACCCACAATGTATTTTGAAAGATCATTGCACGAGAGTATAGTTTTAGCGGATCCACAAGGCATGTCATTGGGTAGAGGAAGACCCATGGAGATATTGTTGCAACTTATCCAAGCTCAATAAACTGGTAGGAATCACTATGGAATGGTTAGAGAAGTAGCGTGAACCATCATCTAGATGAGCACCAGAAGTAGAGGTAAACATACCAGCACGTGATAAAGGAAAGAGAAAGATTATCGACAGCATAGAGAAAGAACAAAGTTGCAAGTTCAAATTAGAACCACTTGTGCAGAAATCAGCTTTGGCAATAGAGGCAAAGAGGAAACAATGCAATAGGAGGACTAGGCAAAGGCAGGGAGAAAAACATAGGATGGAGGAAATAGAAAAGGAGTTGCATGAGTTGAAGGAGCAACTCCAAAAGGAATCGGAGCTGAGCAGACAAGAGAAGGAAGCATAGCAAGAATAGGTACAACAGGGGTTGCAACATGTACAGATAGGTGAAACTATGCCCGTACAGGTAGTAGACTCATCCGAATAGCTGGCACCAAGCAGACAGTGTGAGCATTCACTGGAGTAGGACTTCACTCAAGAGATTTAACAAGCACTTGAGCATATGGATGCAAATATGGAGCAGCAAGACTTAGAGCAAGGCATCGACTTCATGCCTTACCACCAAGAGGTCGACCCACAAGCTTCACCAGATCTGAAATATGAGCAAGTCCCAAGCGACCAAGGAGATACTGATATCCTTGGAGACAATCCAGAAGGAGATATGCACAACATATCATTCGATGATTCACATCATAAAGTTGTGCAATCACGTAGATTTTCTACTCCGGATGACAACACATCTCCTATGTAGTTTGAAGAATGAGTGATCGTGTGTGACGTGCGCAAGCATCCAATAGAATTACCCGATGCTACCAGAGTATATGCCAAATCCACTAGCTCGAGTGTTTGCTTCTTGATAGCAAAGAACGAGTGAATGGCTAAGGAGTTACAGATGACTAAGTAGGGAGGAGAATTGGTTATAGCATCTGCCTAAGCAAAGTTGAAGAAGACAATACTGGATGAAGTATCATCCCTTAAGACATTCATGAGGGCATTGTATTCCAAGTTTGGTACCGTGCATAAGGCAATTATCCATCTCAATAGTTGGCAGCATTTATGTGCTAGGAGAGCACGTATCTTGTCAAGCGTGCATACTATTGTTGACTACATGCAAACATGGACAATGAGATACAAGGAAGCCCCATTACACTTGCCCAATATGATGAAACCCAGAACGGTCGAGTTGAAGGCATGCATCTGAAGTAAGATCCGGAACTATGAAGATATCCCGCAACTCATCACTAGTTTGTGGGCCTCCCATGCATGGGTATTCAGGAGTATGGATGTTGTTGTGTGTGCACATGCGATCCCATATATTGGGACACTCATTGAGGCAAAGATGAAGGCACAAGTTCAATTGGAGCTTAACTCGTACTTTGACGAGTTGATGTGCATAGCTACCAATGTAGACTTGGTGATTAGTGCAGACACCATACACCAATATATCGCTGGTTCGGCTACACTCAAGATAATGATGCACATGTTATTAGATGAGTTGGATAGAGGAGATAGAGTAGTTTACCCAGATGTAACAGAGGCAAGATTTCATTTCTAGAAAGAGGTCACCACAAAGTACATAGACACCATCGCGGACTACCAAGCGTGGCATCAGTTCGCCACTGTCAACCATCATGAGGATATCAAAGAGCTAGTCTTCCCACAGTTTTATGAACCATAGTGATGAACAATGTAAACTTTGAAACGGGAACTGATACTATTACCCGTTTCATAGAGATAGCAAAAAAGTGACCTGATTTTGAAAAGGGGTGATGCAGAACGAACATGTTTTTTTTAGAGCATAGTTTTTGGAAGGAATGTCATGGGAAAGATAGTTTTATGTACATTACGCTTTAGAATGGTAGTGATTTTCATGCTGATTTTAAAAAGTGAGTATTCTGCATCACCCCCTTTTTTTAAAAGCCCTGTTTTTTGGCTTTAAATTTTCTATTGTATAAAATGTAAATAATTATTTTGTAAATTTGATCACTTTTGAAGTGGTCGTTTTCTTCACATTTTCTTGTTTTTTATTTTAATTTTAACCTTTTTTTTAGTGAGGTTTTTATTGTTTTGCATTTTTAAATTAGGAGGTCAATATTTAGAATTTTCGATATTCTACATATTTATACATCCTCAATTAATTTTTCAATCCAAATGAAATAATTGTTTCTAAAAAACAATATTTTTTAACAATGGACATAAAAATAACCATTTTTAACATAAATATAACTAAAAAACTACACGTTTTGATAATTTTTTGCTAGAATTGACATGTCAAAATCACAATTTTTATACGATAATTTTAACTAAAAATGGTTAAATAATAGCTTTTTTATGAATTTCATGTCAAAAAAATAATAATAATCACTTTTTTTTAAAAAAAAATAATGATTAACTTAAAAGTCAATGCGAAAATCACATATTAGAAATATTGAACGTATAACAACCCTAATTGAGTGTTTATTCTTCTCATAAAATTTCAAAGTCAAAACATTGCAAAGCTTGATTTACAAGCATAACTTAAATTTAATCAACAATGTCACGTAATCCAAACTCTTCGTCCTCTAGAGTTTCATCATTGTCTTCTTCCACAATATTTTCTGTTTCCTTTTGCTCATTTTCCTCTTCTAATGGGTCTTTGATGTCTGCGAATCTCCCAATTTTTGTCTTTCCAAACATTCCATGTAATGGTGGTTGGGTTTCCTCTGCCTTTTTTTCCACACGTGATTCACTAAAGTCCCCTTTCTTCAACCCAATTTCTTGCATTGCATCTGGAAGAAATTGAAGAGCATTAATTCTTTGCTGAATGGAATTGCATTGTAATGGATCTTTCTCAATTGCAATGCAATTTCTTCCTTTTTGAAGGCAGCATGCTAGTGTTGTACCTAATTATCAAGCACAAAAAAATAATGAAGTAAATTAGTACAATGACATATTAATTAAGAAAAGAACATATTGAAATTCAATTCCATATAACAAAACTTACCTGAGCAAAAAATAAATCGAGAACCCAATCTCCTTCATTTGACTGTTGCAAAGACATGGCTAAATCGAGCTCCTAAATAACATTGGGTTACATTGTTTAAGTGCTCAAACAGCTCGATTGAGCGCTTAAAAAGCGCTCAATTGAGCAATCATTTTTTCCACCCAAATGTGCCATCTCTTGCCAAAAGGTGTAACCCAGCTCCATGCTTTCACCCTTATAGATTATGAATTTCTAACAATCTATATCCTAATTATTATTATTATCCAATTTTAAGGTCATAGCCAAGCCAGACACCAAATTGGTGTATGAAACCCCCTTGTTTGTGGGATAAGAGACCCACCTCCATGAAATGATTTGATTATTGTCTACGAAGGCATACCTACTCTAACCCCTTTTGGTTTTTGAACCTATGACCTCTTAGGAGGAAACACATGCTCTTAACCATTAGGCACTTGACCTGAGATGCCTCATGTTTAACTCTAATGTTATAGGAGCATTTTCTCAAGAACTCTATCCACAATCAAGGATGAAAATCACTAAAATGAACATCGAGGATGAAAATCACTTCCTTTTAGAGTGCCCCACTTACAACCACATTACATCTCAGTTTCATAATCTTTGTTGCAATACTGACCTTCCTAGCCTTTTACTATGTCAAAATTATAGTGAGCTCGGAGTCTTCTCTACAAGCTTTTTCAGCATACGAATAAAATCTTAAATCAAACTAAATAATTAGTTTTTTATGTCTAATAGACCAAAATTAGTCTTAGTGAACTTTAACCATCATCATTATCAATAAAATTCAATTTAGTTTTTTCCCTCGAGAAAAAAAATATATACTAAATCTTTTAAAATTAAAAATTTAATATATCTAACAAATATAAATCAAAATTAATTAAATGAAACCAATTATTGATTTTATCCTACTTATTTATTAAATACATAAAACTACCATCCACGTATTGTCACCTACTTACATAAACATTATGAAGCTTATATGTTTCTACTTTTCCTAATTAGTTCCGAAAACTACCATCCATATATCCATATATTCTCACATACATACATCCACATCATGAAGCTTATATGTTTCTCCTTTTCCTAATTAGTTGATAAAAGTTATCTCGTACCAGAGAGACTATCTATTTCTACGGATTTTTGAAATTGTCATTTAAGCATTTCTTAGTTGAGGAGGATTTGTTGGTTCAACCTTATCAACATGGTGCAGAGTCCTAGAACACCATACGCTTTAGCAGCAACAAGCAGGCCCATAATATTTTACACGTTTCCTTTACATGAACAGAATAAGGAATAGATTCATGTAAAACCACGGCGACAACTAGTTATAAAAAAATAGAAAAAATATTAGTGTGAGGATTCAACAACGCTGCTCATGACAAGAAACGTCTACAAGGAAAAGAGGGCCTTACAGGGAAAGGAGAGGCTTGCCTTGATTCCTTTTAAAGTGAAATATTAAATCATATAAAGCGGGTTGATTCTTCCTAAAGCCTCTTTCTTTAGTCATCGATCACATGTCCACATTACTCTCTCCCTCGAACAGTGCTTTACCCAATCATTTGTTGTCTTCACGGTTACGGAATCAACTTTTATTACTTTAAAGGGTAGTAAACATTGTACATCAAATTTTTTGGTTTCTCTTCAAATTCATGGCATATGGAATCTTATAATTGGATCAAAGGACAATTTTTTTAAAATCTATTCACACCTATTAGTCTTGATGTCCTGATTGTCAATTTCTGGAATCTTCCAGAAAGTCCAAGGCAAGGCTTCTATCCTACGATTTTAAAATGTTCCTGAAATCCCATCTAAATATGCTCTAGAATCATCGCCAACTCGTCCAGAGATTTTGTTGTACATGGAGTTGGGTATACATATATGTAGCTTACAGGGCTGGGTGTTGCCATGATGGATATGCACATCAAGGATGAAAATCACTAAAATCCAACATTTTCTCAGCACAAAAACTTTGTAAAAAGGATGGGTTCTTGAAGCTATTCCAAAAAGATGTTCGTTCCACTTTTACGCTACTAGATACTGGAGAGACTTGTGCAGATTGAAACACATTCATCCTCACTATTTGGGTGCTGAATACGAACAGTTCTGATGTAATCCTGAATTACATTCTTCATTTCCAAATGGAACCTCTCCAATGTCATCAACATAGAATTCCTTAGCTCGTTTATCATCGCAATCATTCGTTTATGGAGATCCATGTACTCTTTTGCACTGATCTGGCCTGACTCTATTTTGGGTTGGGCCAGGTCATTAGCAACATGACTTCATTTACATTTGGGCTAACAGATTTTACTATGTTTCTCATCCTCATCCTCCCACTGGTCTCTGCGACCTTTCGCTGGCAATGGCTGCTGCTGCACGATGGCAGCCTCACCCGGGCCGCCCGTGCCCCCGCCTAGTAGGTGGCAGGGTGATTCCCGGAATCGCCCTGCTACCTGCCAAGCAGGGGCATGGGCGGCCTGGGTGGGCCTGAACGATGGAGGCCCACCCGGGCCACCCACGCCCCCGCCCGATAGGCAACAGGGCGATTCCCGGAATCGCCCTGTCGCCTGCCGGGTGGCCCAGGTGAGGCTGCACGATTGCTGCCTCACCCGGGCCGCCTGCCAGGTGGGGGCGCGGGCGGCCCGGGTGAGGCTACCTCGTGCAGGCCTACCCGGGCCGCCTGTTCCCCCGCCTGGCAGGCGGCAGGGCGATTCTGGGAATCGCCTTGCCGCCTGCCGGGCGGGGGCATGGGCAGCCCGGGTGAGGCTGCCATCGTGCAGCAGCAGCCATTGCCAACGAAAGGTCACAGAGACCAGCAGGAGGATGAAGACAAGAAACATAGTAAAATCTGCGAGCGCAAACGTAAACGAAGTTGTGTTGCTAATGACCTGGCCCAACCCAAAGCAGGGTCAGGCCAGATCAGTGCAGAAGAGTACATGGATCTCCATAAACGAATGATTGCGATGATAAACGAGCTAAGGAATTCTGTGTTGATGACATTGCAGAGGTTCCATTTGGAAATGAAGAATGTAATTCAGGATTACATAAGGACTGTTTGTCTTTAGCACCCAAACAATGAGGATGAATGTGTTTCAATCTGCACAAGTATCTCCAGTATCGAGTAGCGTAAAAGTGCAACGAACATCTTTTTGGAAGAGCTTCAAGAACCCATCCTTCTTACAAAGTTTTTATGATAAGAAAATTTTGTATTTTAGTGATTTTCATCGACCGTCCTTCCTGCTTCGAATATCTTTTCTTCCATTTGGAGCAGCATCGGTTGGAGTATCTCATCTGTTGCCTTCTTCTGACTACTTTCTGCCCTATCTCCCTCTCGTTCCTGTGGCATCAGAGCCCCGAATAGGTACCTTGGCTTCCTTTCTCTTACCTCACAATCCACTCCCAGCCAAGACTTCACTTCTCTGCGTAAGGCTTCCTCCGTCAAGCAAAACCTCTACGGTCTCAATTTGAATGTGCTCAGGTTGACACACCATGGTCTTAGAGAAGTGTGCGCGTGGGAGGTGCCAAACTAGAGGTCACCTAAGAACTCATCTAAGAGATCCTTAGGTGTCCTTTCAATGGACTGAATGGCATCCACCATCTGCTCGTACTAGCTCTTGAAAGCCCTCTCGTTGATCTCCTTTGTGCTGGGATCTCCCGATGACCTCCACGGTTTGTACTTGAGCGCAATTGGCTGGTCTTCAATAATGGTTATCATTTAACTCTCTGGTGGTGACCTCGATTTCCACATGGCTAGTGCCATTACCACGTATCCAAACACAAAGCCAGTGCTCCTCCTATAGACATCTTCACATGCCTCAAATAGTTCGTTGAGCACGAAAGCTAACCAGTTGAGTACTTCTCCCTAGCAGCAGTGTTCTGCAATCGAACTGTGTCCAAGGTGCACTCGTTCCTCGTGAAATGTCTCATTGTATTGCCTACAATAAGATAGCAAGAAAACCTGATATTATCTTTGTTGATTTTTTCCAGCTTCACACCCTTCCCTCCTCGCTCTGTCCCATATCTGGTGTAGATTTTGTCTTCAATTTTCTTCTTCCGCTGCTTGACCCCAGCCTGGAACATTATGCTGACTACCTTCCCCACTTCTGCTAGCCCAGTGAGTTGATAGATGTCCTCGACATGAATGGGGTATTCCCTGTCCAACCATAGCGACCCTCCATGCATCCTGCTTGCCAGTAATTTGGTGCACTGCATGGCGGAAAATTGGGTGCCGAATACGGGAAAATTTAACAGGTGGAATAGCGTGGACCTCTATATCCCTCTAAATTACTCTTTGATTCTGGAGGCCCCAGTGCCATCCTACCTTTGAAATTCTTCTGCGTATACTTCCCTCTTCATTGCTAGAAACTGGAATCCATTTGTGAAGTTGTTATCGATGAGATTCGACCTATCATACTTCTTGTATAGATCGTCCACTACTTCAATTATTTCGTCCAGAGCGCTTTGTGGGACTGATAAGATTCCTTTCACCATTGCTTTTCTTCTTCGGTAAACAATTTGTACTGGTGGTCTCCTACTTCTCTTCTTCTGTTCCTGTTCTTCTGAGCGATCCTGGAATTCTTCTATTGTTTGAAACTCTACTGTTCCCTACATCCTCCTACGATTTATGTAGCCAACTCTGACATGACATCCCCTGACTAACGAGGCTTTAATAAACTAATTACTCTAGCGACCTTTCCATGTATTATAGCTATATTTTTTTGTCGTCGGCCGAATGGTACATGCCAACTATGATGTGTTCTGGAAGGTACAAAGTGGGTTGCATGGAATCTTTATTCTGCCATGATGGGCTTATTTATTAACTAATTCTATGCTTAATGAGAAATATTTTACGACCCTATCTTGACAGTTTCCTTATTGATTACTTCATTGGGAAATAACTACTAGTACCGTGGATGGGACAGGTACTTGTGCGGCCATCAATTCTGGAAAAGGTTCAGACCTATGTGTATTCTATTGACGAGGATGACCTATGTGGCTACTATCCCTGCTGACTAGGCCTACCAATGTGATCTGACACTATATGGCTGCTGACACTACCCCCCACCCCCCAACCACAAATGGGGTTACGGTATCCCAATCATGGCTGCAACCTTATTATTCGAACTAGTATGTATATATATATATATATATATATATATTTATATAATTTTTATTTTTTTTACTTGCGGAAGAGTTTCAAGCATGTGCCATTCACCCATCCCTGTAGCAGGACTCCATCCAGTTGCGTGAGTCTTACCATGCCCGATTCTTTTATTTCTGCGATTATGAATGGGCCTAACCAATGCATTTGTAGTTTTCCCGGGAACTTCAGGAACTTGCTGTCATAAAGGAGCACTTGGTCTCTGACTTGAAACGATTTCTTCTTGATGTGCCTATCATGCCAGGCCTTTTTTCATCATTTCTCGACTGATTGATGGAATTTTTCTAGGAGTCGAGTTTCACTCAAGTTCCATCCGCTGGCTTAGCTTGTTTCGCAAGGCACTGCTATCCGTCATTCCTGTAGCCTCTGAGATTAACATGTTGGACAATATAAATTTCGCTGGCACCACCACCTCTCTATTGTAGACGATTTGGAATGGATTTTGTTTGTGGATTCTTTTGACTGTTGTCCTATATGCCCACAGAGTCACTGGAATTCTTTTGTCCTAGTCATCCCAGTTGGCAGATATGATTTTTGTTAGCCCTTTCTCCAGTATTTTGTTAAATGATTCTACTGCACAATTTGCGTGTGGATGATAAGGACTACTCTTATTATGCTGTACCATAAAATTTGTTAGCAAAAATTCAATTGTTTTGTTCAGAAAGTGAGTGCCCTGGTCACTTGTGAGGCTTCTCGGGCATCTGAAACTTGAAATAATATTTTCAAAAATGAATCTTGTCATATTTTCTGTTGTGCAGTCTTTCACTAGCACAGCCTTTGCCCATCTTATGAGGTATTTTTCCGCTATGATTATGTATCAAGCTCGAGAGTCTTGTTGGAGGAGAAATTAGCCCAATGAAGTCTACTGCCCACTTATCAAAGACCTGCACTGTATGGACTGGGTGTAGTGGTAGCTCATCGTGTCGGGAAGGCTTACCAACCCTCTGGCAGACATCACATTCTTTGGCAAATGCTTTCGAATCCTTATGGATAGTGGGCCACCATAATCCTGCAAGTAGTATCTTCCTTACGGTAGCCTTGCCTCCTACATGGCCTCCCATGACCCTTGCGTGGGACTCCCATAGGATGGTCTTTCTTTCATGTTGTAGGACACAGTGTTTGAGTATTTGGTCCAAGCCCATTTTGTAGAGGTGTCCTGCTATGAGCTGGTAATCTGCTGCTCTCACCACTAAGTGTCGCTTCTGTGTTGCCGTGTATCCCTGTGGGCAACTGCCTATTGTTAGTAATGTAGCAATCTCCTCTACGTGATCGGGAATGGCTTCTATCCTGAACAGGTCAGCATCATGCAACTGATCATCTATTGCTCTATCATTCTCTCCTGTTTCTAGGTGAGATAGGTGATCTGGCCCTACATTTAGTCTGCGTAGCTTAACAACCACTTCAAACATGAATTATTGAAATAGTAACAACCACCTGCATATTCTTACTTCTAGTATCGGCTTTTTTACTAAGTACTTTAGCGTAGAATGGTCTGTAAAGAATTTGAATGGTGCGCCTAGTAGGTAGTGCCTAAACTTTTGGAGAGAGTAGACCATTTCCAGGGCTTCTCGTTCTATTGTGGTGTAGTTCTTTTCTGTCGTGGAGAGCTTTCTACTAGCGTAGTATACTGGATGGTCCATCTTTTCCCCCGGTTGCATTAAGACTGCTCCTAGCACTATTCCAGACACATCGATGTGTACGTGGAACATTTTGTTCCAATCGGGGTACACAAATATGGGGGCACTTACTCCTTTCTTTCAGTTTGTTCAGTGCTACTTGACAATCCGTGGTCTAGATAAATTCCTCCGTCTTCCTTAGTAGCTTTTCCATTGGGGCTGTTATGGCTACATAGTTCCTGATGAACCTTCTATAGTACCCCATGTGGCCTAGAGTTGCTCTTAGTTTCTTCACGTTGCACAGTGGTTCCATGTGGACAGTTGCTACTACTTTGGCGGGGTCCATGCAGACTCCATCTTTGCAGACAATATGGCCCAGTAGAGTTCCAAAGGGGATTGCGAAAAATGCATTTTTTCAAATTTAAAGAGATCTGCAACTGTCTACATCTTTCAAACTTCACTCTCAATAGGCTGGTATGCTTCTTCAGCAAGTTGTATACTATCTATTCATCCATGTAAACTTCTAGAAACTTATGAATGTAATCTCGGAATGCCGCTATTAAAATCCTTGAGAAGATTGCTAGTGCATTCTTTAATCCGAATGGCATTACATTATATGTGTATGACCCCCACCCATCGTGAAAGTTGTTTTCCTTTTATCTTCCTCGGCTATCCAGACCTGGTGGTACCCTGAGAATCCATCTGTGAACTAGTATGCCTCATTCCCTGCAACATTATCTAGGACTTCATCATTGAATGGCGTGGGGAACAGGTCATGCACGCATGCATTGTTCAGGCTTTTGTAGTCAATGCATACCCTAATTTCGGTCGCATCCTCCTTGTTCTGAAAAACTATGGGGCTTATCCAGTCAGCTTCATCTACCAAAAATATGATCCCTACATCCAACATTTTTCAATTTCCCTTTAAACTTTTTCTTTTACCCTTGGGTTCAGTCAGTATGGTCTATGCTTCATTGGTTGGACACCTGGTTTCAGAACAATTTTCATCTCTCCCAGATTACCTTTTATCCCCTCGAGTTCTACCATAGAAGCTGGGAACAGGTCCTGGTATTCTTCTAATAAATCAAAACTTTCTTTGGTGGCCTATTCATCCCAGTAGTCTCCCACTAATGTTATCTTGGGCTTATCTTCCATCCCTACATTCTATTTTCTCAGCTTCATTGGTAAGAGATGGGTACCTTCCGTCGAGGGGTTCTCCTGAATCCCTCTTTCTCCCTTTGTTTCTTCAAAGGTTAGGTGTCTAAGCCCCTCCAATCCATCCTCTTCTGGTTCTACATCAATTTTGTCATAGGTCACAAATCCTGGCGATTCCATATCATACAAGCACTGCAGAAATTTTTCTTCATGCTCCCCTTCAACTAGTGTCTCTGGGGTGAACAGAACCCCCTTTACCACCTGGAGTACCTTTTTCATTTGTGCTTCATTGCTTTTGAATGAAAAATCGATGACAAACTGTGCTTCCAAGGCATCCCAACTAGCCGTTTGTCATCGTAGATCCTCCTGGATATACCAAGCTTGGGGGATGGTGTTGAGGGTATGTATAAAAGCATGTACCCATAGATTCCTTGGCAATTCCCAGCTTTCCCAGTTGGTTGTGCAATATTTGATGTGCTCCTTGGGACTTGAATTCCCCGTGTATTCCCTTTCATCTTGTGGTCGATCTTCTTTCTTGCTAAACCTCTCCTTCATTGCTTGCTTAGCGTCCTTCCAGTATTTTAGTACTTGGTAGTGCGTCTTCCACCATCTTGTTGGCATTGCTATGAGCACAATGTTTAGCAAGGGAATTCTCTGGTCTTTTGGTACATCCTAGTCCATCCTATCCATGAACTAATCTTCAACTCAAGGCCATAGTACTTCGGGTTGTCACCCCTTCCCATGTCTCCCCAATTCACTCGGCTTATCATTGCACATCACTCGGTTGTCAGTTCGTATCCACCTTGCTGCCATGCATTCCATGTAGCTTCTGAACTAGCTTCCGAGCTTTGAATGCTTCTCCAGCTAACTGATCCTCTGGCTGTAGGATTTATGTAGTCCTCCCTTTTCCCTACCGTGAACGTATATAACTGATCTAACACCCCTGGTTCCTCTTTGTCATCTGTTGGCTATGTAAACCTAGGTCCTTGGTAGGGGTCCAATGACTGGATCACCCTTAGCCCTTCTACTTCAAAAATCATCAGCTCCTTCTTCAAATCTATGAAAACATAGTTTTTGTATGCCCAGTCAATCTCCAAGAGTGTTGGATATGAGTCTTTATCCCCCATAATATCTATTACTTCGAACTCAGTGTGCGTTTTCACCCCTGCCACATCAACCTCTACATTTTCCAATCTCCCGATAGGCAATATATAATATTGATTCACAATTCTTACTTGAATTGGTGAGTACTTCAGCTGTGGCTTCCCCATTTCCTCCCAGGTCTTCTTGGGTAGGATGTTTACATCCGACCCTAAGTCTAGCATGGTGTCCCTTGTCTGGAATCGTGCCACATGTGCATTGATTCAGAACTCCTTTCCACTTCTTTTATTATTCCGCTTCACTCTCCTAGAGGCTTTCTCTAGCCAGGTTTCATATGGTTGATCCATGTCCTCTTTTTCTATGAATATAGCGGCCTTTAAATTTTTTTGCAATTCCTTTAGCATGGCCTCATCTTCAACAATTTTTAAGAACAATTTAAACCATTCCCTAATGGGCTGGGCAGGAGTGGGCCCATGGACTTGCAGTCTTCGGGTGTCCCTATCTTCAGTCATTCCCTCGAACAATTTGGCTACTTCTTGATAATACTACTTTTGGCACTCAGGCTGATATGCCCTTTGTGGTGATGTTGCTTTAACGATCAAGGGTGGTTCCTTAGCATAGCGATCCTCCCCTATCTTCTTCCCTCCTCGAGTGATTATGTTAATATTGGTTGCAAGGAAGCCCTTGCCGGTCCGAAGCTCAACATTCACTAGGTTGGCCCCTCACTATCGGGTTCTCTCTTCCCACTTCACAATGATGTCCAGGCAATCCTCCATCGCATGGGTGTTAACTTTGCACTACGAACACCAGGGTCTCCTCGGGAGCAGGAATTCCCTTGCGACATGTCCCTCATGATCGCAGTTGTAGCATCTTAAGGGTCCTCTGCCTCCCGTTATTCCTCCACGTCCATTTCCTCCTCCCCCCCTCGACTCGCTTCATTGACCCTGAACGTGGATCTATCCAATCTTTCTACTAGAGCATCCAACGCTCGGCACTAATTAGTGTTATGAGTGGTCAATGTGCAGAACTCGTAGTGGGTTGTTATTGGGGGCATTATAATACTTTTGCATAATTTTACACATTTGCGGCAGGTGTCCATATGTCCTACAAATCTCATAGAATTTTGCGTTATTCCTTCCTTGGAAGGGTCCTCACATTCCTATTGCTGCAACTCCTGCAGTGGGAGGGGTTCCTGACGACCACGCCACCCCCCTCCTGTTTGGTTAATTCCCCAATATCGCAGGCACTCCATCACAACATTCCATTCCACTAGGTAATGGGTGCACCAAACATTGGGCCTGGCTGGTCATACGGGTTGGAGTTCCCTCAGCTTCTCAGTCAAGTTCGTGATCTAGCTTTGCAGGCCCGTGTTCATTGGGTCTTGTAGACTTGTACCTCCCTAGTATTCATGGGGATATCCTACCATTGCTTCTATCCAAGAGGCTTGCTCTAATGCATCCTGTAGGGTTCCTATCTTCTATTGTGTCAGTGGTGTTCTGGTGAGGGGCAAGAGGGCCTTGATGATCCAATCCCATTGGTGGTTTGGGTCCAGGGTGTAACTTAGCTTGGCAATGGAATCCTTAAACCTTTGCATGATCTCCCAAGCCATCTCACCCTCCCTCTGCTTAATTTCCCACAGCTCTAATAACCCCTACTGATCTGTCTGTGGTACCTTGAATTCCTACACAAATCCCCTCTTAATATCATCTATGGTGGGGTTTTGGTTTTGCTCTGCCCACTTTATGAATCAGCGTAGAGCCCGTTCCCTTAGCGTGGTCTAGAATTCCACCACCCAAATGTTATTTGGAGTCTGACGGGCCCTCCAGATGGATTCGCAGAGGTACCAGTGTTGCTCCACATCCTCATTCCCCTTTCCTGCAAATTCTTGGTATTTAGTAAATGACCCCGCCATACTGCTCTAAGTATGGGCTAACAACACAAAACCCTTGTTTTTCGATTGTTGGGATCCCTATAGTCCCAAGTTACTGCTATAGTCGGTTCTTGTATCACTTCCAATATTGAGACCAGTCATGTATTTCTCTCATGCACTATATACTGGCGTTGCCTTGTCTTAGCTAGTGAAAAATTATTTTGGTTTGTGATAAAGTACCAGGGGAAGGTCGAGGAAAATGCCACTTATATTTCGGGGTTGGGGCTGCTGAATTTTGATGGATGATTTTTCCTTGTCGAACAACCTCCTCATCCTATCACCCACATTGTTGTCATCTTCATGCCAACATGGGTGTTTATCTTGTGATCCTACCTCCGCAACCTGCAATGAGGATTCCCTGTCCGTTCCCTATTGCGATTCCATTTCTACAACCTTCCGAGATGGTCCTCCTCTGGTCTCCTATTTCGATCCTATTTCTGCAACCTGCAGGGAACGTCCTTCCTTTTATTCCCAGTTCCAACATTCCTTTCTCCCACACCCAGGTTTCCTAGCACTGTCTTCTCCCTTCATCTCAACTTGGGTTTTTCCCATCACCACTCCTATTTGGCAGGGTCCCCTCCTTCTCATCCCTAGAGCCTAAGCCATTCTTTCCTACCACTTGTCCACTAGTAGTGCCCTCCTCTGTGCTCTACCATCCCTAACTCTCCTCAATCCCTCTGCATCCATCCCCTTGCAACATCCCTATCCCTTTGTAGGCAACATTTTCCCCCTTAATTCCTTCCCCCGATACTAGGGTTTTACACTTCCATCTCGGTAGTGGGTAAAGGTAGTAATCTCTCCTCTACCAAAAACATATTAATCCACGTTGGGACTTCACTTATCAACTCTCCCCTTAGCTCGGAGTTAAACACAGCCTCTGCCTTTGAGAAGGACTGGTAGCTCTCCGCAGCAAACTCGACCACATACCCCTCCATTTTAGTCTTCATCCAGAAATCAACTGCTCTTGTCCAATCGTTATCCAGTTGTTGTAACAATGTAGTATCAAATGGAGTCCAAATATGGCAGACTATCGCTCAGCCACTTGACTGACTCTCCCTCTTCTGCTCCCTCACCCAATTGTATAGGTCCTTAGGGAACTTGCACCATAAAATTTCATACTAGTCATCTAAGCTATTAGCGTATAAAATCCCCTCACATACCTTACCGATCGGTTGATTCCTGTGGGCAACTTTCTCTACCACAAATTGATCTACTTTGTGGTTCCACGAGTCCTTGATCTCTCTTTCAAATACCCTCGACAGCATATTCTGAACCAGTTCTCTCAAATTCAAGTCCCAACAACGGAACCATTTGTTGGCTCGAAAGAGTCATCAGGGAAAAGACACTGGGTTCAAGCACAGGAGGCCAACAGTGGTCTTTTGTAGTCTAGGATAGCGCTAGTATTTTCACCTCACCCTGAAGGAGAAGGAGTCTCACCCGAATTGCGTCACGACCAAAAGGGAGAACGATTCAACATGGGGTCGAGAGAATATCAACTAGGCACAGGTGATCACACACATATGCATCCATAATACGTGAAACAAAGATAACAGTACCCATAACTCATATGCATGGATACATCATAAACAACATAGAACTAACAACATCCTTGCATCAATCTATGAATCACCATTTACATACAATAGGTAGACTATTTAAAATTTTAATTGGCTCACAAAACACAATGTTCAATACATTAGAAGTCTCAACAACCATCAACTCTGTTTATATTAACTGAGCATAATAGAATACATCATAAACCAACATTTCGCCATAAACACTACATAGAATACCTGGCTCAGTTGCTCAGGTCAGATGAACTCCACAACCTAGTTCCTTGGATCCCAGCTCTCTCTGCTTTAGCATCTACACCTGCGTACCTCTTCTGCAACCAACTCCTTCTGCTTCTGGCAGGTTTAGCAACAACCTTATTCCTCTCTGTTCTTCCCCTTTAATATCCTTCCCGACTGCCTGGACTACTAGTTCTCGTTCGGCTGCTTCCTCTGTTGGCTGCTTCTACACCTTCCCGTCTCCTCAGCTGCCTTTACCTTTGTTGCCACCTTACCATCACTCCTCTACAACTATTCGTTCCACCACCCAACCGTTCCTGCCATTTGTCCCTTTCTCGCCCTTTGGTCAGTCAAAACCGGTCAAAATCATTCAAAATTAATGAAGGCTCCAACATCAAGTAATTCATTTTAGTGTCCTTCCACCTACCTTCCTTGTTCACCTTAGCTCTAATACCTTTTGAGAAAATTCAAAGTGGAAGCTTATTAATTCAATTTGCCTTTGCCTTAATACTTTCTTGTGAATGTAGTTATTCTTCTTGTGTTATTTAGTTATATATTTTCATTAAACAAATATCAAGAATGAAATATCAAGAAAAGAGAACACAGAAATAAGGCTCTTAGCTAGGAAAACCCCCTCCAAGGGGAAAACCTGGTAAACTCTTCCCTTCCTATAGAATCTTCTTCAATTGGGAAACAAATTCAAACCCTAGACCAAGTCCTTCTCGACGTACCAAGTCAACCCTCCAATAAGTCTTTCCATGATTATGTAGCAACCAAATTTAACCTGCAACTTCGAATTGCCATCTTCAATACTGAAACTTTGACCCTGCAATGGCCTTGCGACTTCTATGGAAAACCCTAATCTACCCTCCTCCTAAGACCTTCCTAAAGAAAAATAGCTCTTCCCTAGGTCAACAAGGTCAATGTAGGGTACATTTCCTTCTAGCTACATGACTCTACACTTCATCCTACTACAAATGGAACCTGAAATTTTAGCTTCTTTTTGTAGCACCAAAAACCCTGAAATTTACATGTGTGAGAGAGATAGAGCCCAAAAAATATATTTTTCCTTCCTTCTTGGATTCTTCTTGTCTCGTATACCTTCGCTCTCCTTTTTTTCTTCTCCTCGATACATATCAAACTATTTCTTGATAACTTCTTGAGTTAGTGAGTGCTAAACAAGGTTGAACTACTTCTTTATATAACCTTTCCAAGGGATAAAATTCCATCCTTTAGGCTGACTTGTAACTACTAGGGTCGGCTTTTACTTTTGGAATTTCCAAGACTTTCTAGACTCAAAAATAATTATTTTTACAATTACATTTTTCCTAGAAGGTTCTTATAAACATTATGTTGAATCCTTTGACTCATGACAACAAATCCTAAGGCCTATCAAACCATAGAAGCATGAAGAACATGATTTTACCTAGAATATCATCAATAAAGAGCATAAAACCCATGCTTTAATAATAATAACTTTTTGTTTTCTTCTCTTGTTTGTTACATAGGATACATATTGAAATGAGTACAACAACAATTATGAAGACCGAAACTAGATAAATTTTCAACAGACTTGAATCTTCTTGTTTCTGCCCTACCCCCACCTCTTCCTTTGTTTCTATTAAAGAAACTCATTTTGCAACATATTTATTGAATTTATTATTACACACAGGTAGTAAATCATATGGTATCATTCATTAACTTATGAAAAAGATGCTAAGTTTTTTTTAACAAAGAAGACAACAATTGAAATAAGGAAAGGGGATATGTTTGTATACATAGAATCAATCTTCGGTGGTAATACAAATCAAGTCTAGTCGTCTCAATACCATAAACAAAAATAGAGATACTTTCCAAGGCATAAGCATATCCAATGAATGCAAATTTTCTAATAGCATAGGTCGAAGAGTAATATAAATGATTGAGAGGTATAGGACCACTAGAAAGGTCGAATGTATTCATAAACAGAGTCATGACAGATAACAATTAAAAATATGAACAACATATGTATGTGTGATTTATTTTACAAGTGGGTTGAACAATTAGGAAATATAAACCCTTAACTATATAAAATTAGACAATAAAACACCATTGTGTACATATAACTATGAACATAGGTTTGGTGACTTATTTGAATAGAAATTGAATAGAACCCATGTGCATGGCCTTCACATGTGTGTTTTTCTCGAATCCTTAAGGCCTCAAGAGATCCCTCATACAACTTGATGGGATTCTTAAAAAATATATTAGATTTTGATTAGAATTGCAATTGAAAAAAAAGTATTTTAATTGGTGGCATAGATGGAATTTGAATACTGAAACAAAACCAAATAATCCCAAGAGCCAATGATAGTGAAATTAAATTTGTTGAACAAATTACCCTAGAAAAGGTTATTAACAACCATAGAACAATAATGGAATTTGTTATGAAGTTAATTAACTAGAAGATGGCTAAACTAATGGCCATGTCTACCATAACTAGCTCTTTTAATTACACACCAAACATTGTAAGCCCCAAGCTCTAAGGCCTCAAGGGATTTACGTCGCAATTCACAGGGAGGATATCCTTAAGAACTAGGTAAAAGTTCATTACCGAACAAATACTAGAAAACATGTCTTCACAGGTTTATTAAACAAAATCCATTTCCAACCGAGACTAGCTACATACATACATGCACATGCGAACAAAAAAGGAAGAAGGGGAAATGCGGGAGAAAAATCATAATAGTTTGCAAAGAGATCAAATGAAAATTGTTTCGAGCATACTTGGTGAGCAAAGAAGATGCAGTGTGGAATTGAAATGGAAAAAAAGGCTTGAATCCATGTTACTAGATTCCAAACACAATAAACCCTTACCGACCACCAAAATTCATTTTCCAGGAAACATAAATTGTAAACTGAAAATAATGGAAACATTGGAGTATTTTTAAAATTGACAAGAATTGCAGTGCACAACTCAAGGTTGTGGGAGTAAATGCAAGAATGAAAAGTGGGCAGAGGGGTTAATGGAGTCATATTTCCCATATCGCATTCATATGTTTTGATCGTTGTTGGGCCGTTAATATGTTATTATTATTATCACTTTTAAATGCCTATTCCACCCATTTCTACTCTTCTTTATCATTTTATTTATCATGGTTTATCATATAGTTCTATTTTATAATTATTTATGCTCATATGGATAAATATTATTTCTCTCCTTTATTTTCAATAAATTGATGATTATGCATGATTTTACCAATGATGGTTTATTAATAAATTGGTTGTAACATCACTCACCATTTTAGCCTCCAAAGATATTTTCCAGATTGAAGATTTGATCATTAAATATGCCAACTTAGAAATTTGCTAGAATAAGAAGTGACAATTTTTTATTGAACGGCTCGGGAAAACGGAGAAGAATATGGAAAATATAAAACATGGGTTTTGTTCAGAATGGACCAAATTAGTTTTGTAACAAGCAGTTTTCCCAAATTCGGCCCGTACTAATAGAAACGGAAGGTTCTCTGAAGATGTTTTTCTTAGATTCGTTGTGTGGTCGTTTTGCACATTATATCATCTACAATGCCAAATTCGACCTATTGCTGTTGAATGATTGATGGAAAGATATTTCAGATATGATATTACTTATCAATTTGTTGAGAACAATCCAATTGTGTAATAGAAATCATGTTGTAATCATCTCTGTTGTAACTGCTCTCTGCTCTCTCTATTTAAATGAAAACAGAGATCAAATAAGGGGATTCAGAATTAGGGATTCATAATTGATGATTGATTATTCATGATGGAATAGATTATGAGAGATTAAATCAGGGATTATTAGAGATAGGATAGGATAAGATAGGAGGAAAGGGTGATTGTTGCATTACCATTGTAATTCTCAAGGCTTTTGTTGTTCTAATGATTTCACAGTTTGATGATTAATAAGTAAAAGGGTTGATGTTCATTCGCCTTATCTGAAGTGAAGTAGCCCAGCCTCTGGTGGATTAAGCTGCTACTCTATATTATATCTTTATAGTTCCAGTCGTGTGATGGTTTGATTTAATTTTTATTTCTTTGAATCACATTGCTTTACAGTTTCATGTTTTTACAGTGTGTTGTTCTAATATTTTATGAAATTGTTTTATTGCATAAGTTGTGATTGAATCGTGTGGTTGTTCCATTCCATCATAACATAGATTATTATCCTTTTCAACTTATATTGTTATGCTGTTCATTTCAAATATAAAGCTGCGCTGATCATATTCAGACTTTGATGTTCACTACATATTGCAGTTCATTTCTATTGAAATAGCTTTGTTGTTCATTCCTACTAAATAAGCGTTGCTATTCATTTCTTTTCTGCAAGGATTTGATTTCGCCTTTTAAATGTTATTGTAGTTAGCATTTTTGTTCCATTTCTATTAGCAACATTATTGATTTATCATTTCCAATTAATTACTTTAATGTGGAATGTAAGATCAACAACTGTAAAGAACATTGACTATAGCTGTCTAAGTTCTCATATTGGAGATCTTACCTATGATTGATTTTCATTTGTATCAGTTTACAGGGGAAAGAGTTATCATTACTGAGTCCTCGACTGATGGTTGTTTGAGTGAATGATTTAGTTTAGAACATTTCAGTTTCTTATTGTTTCGAGTAGATTTTATTTCAAGCATTCATTTACTTTTGGATTTTAAGCACTATATTGCAAAACATTACTCTTGAGTAAATAGCCGCCTCAGACTGAGTACAATCTTGGAATAAAAAATCGTCCTTGGGTTGACAATTAATGTGAAGATAATTAGGAGTTAAAAAGACACCTTTTATCGCTCAACATTTTGGCACCATTGCCGGGAAGAGTGTAGCCATTTCTAAAAAGTAGTGTGCATCTGATGAGTGCCTGTTAGGAAAGAATTGGGTATTAAAAATGAAAGATAAGAACCTGTGTACAGAGCATGTAAAAGTCCTACTCTCTCACCTGCTTTCCAGCAGAATTTTTAAAGAATTTAGGGTAGAAATAGATGTTTTAATTTCTATGTGAATGACTAAAAAAAAATAAAAATTGAAAAACAAATCTCATGATTTCACTTAAGTGGTGATGTAAGCACCACCCATTTCACTAATCGATTGACAGGAACATTTGAAGAAGGAGCCTCGAAGAAACACATGAAGGTCATCTTCTATTATGGTAAGAAATGGCTCACATTTCTACTTTTAAATTCCCTATCAAAGATCTAGGAGGAGTGACACAAATGCATGTAATTCCCCCATCTTCTCTACCAAATTTTCATGGTTTGACCAATGAAGACCCAGATACATTTTTATTTGAGTTTCAAATACTTTATAGAGGATATGATTATTGTACTAATGATCAAAGGCTGAAAGTGTTTCCTCTTACTCTAAAAGGAGAAACTCTCCGATGGTTCATGAGCCTAGGTGGGAATTGCATCCAAACATGGGAAGACATGAAGAACATATTCTTGAATAAGTACCAAGACTATTGCAAAGCCAAAGAAGATAATTTCAATATGATACAAGGGGAAGATGAAAGCTTGGAGGACTATGTAGATCGATTTCATTACAACCTTCAAAAATCAAAATATAAGCATTTGGAAAAAGAGATCTTAAAAACACTCCTACTCAAAGGAATCAAAGATGAATTTTTAGAACTCTTAAATCTGATAGGAAAAGGTGATATTTTCAGTTGTCATATGATGATTTTTGTGAATTGTGCATAAGGTATTCAAGAGGAATCTCCAAGGCTGGTAAGAATTCTAGAGATGTTTGTTCTTTCTTTTTCAAATCTGCTACAAGAACAAGAGACATAAGAGTTGAAATCAATGCTTTATTTGAAAAACTTAAAGTTGATTTTATTGGCTCTTTAAATTCAAAATTGGATGTTTTGCAGGTTTAGAAAAATCAAGAATTTGATGAAGTGTTTTGCCCTCACGACCGAAAGAAGCATCTCATAGATACTCACTCTTCCTTATCTAGGATGGAAGTAGCGTATCAAAGAGGTGAGGAAGCTGAAACAAAGTCAAAACCATGGAAATCATGGCCTACAGGTATGGTTCAAAACACTTCTTCTCCATTCCCTTACTTGCATAATCCATTATGGAATACTAATGTGTTAGGGCAGCCATGTCGATCTCAATATAACCACCACCAATCTTGTCTACAAATTTGGCATGGTTCATCTTATGATTGCATAATTACTCTCCCTCATCTTGTAGCACAAACACATCATCCATATTCTTCACCAGCTCTTCCACAACATCTTGCTTGCCCATCAAAACCATCCACACAACCCAATCAACTACATCATCAAAATGATCCATTTTGTACACAATTTCCTGCTCAACTTATTCCACACCCTCACCATAATAAACCAGTACAATATGCTTACATTGTTGAAATGTAAAATTTAGCCACCCTTCCCATCCATTCTATCTCATATGCGCCATTAGAGAAAACTTACAATGAGATTTAGAATGTTCCAAATTCAAAAATTGTAGAAGCTGTGGAAGAAAATGAGGTTTCTTTTAGTATGCATCAACAAGTCATTAAAAGCTCAAGAACTTCATGATATGATGGCTATGGCAAATCAAGAAAGTGAAGGATATATTGAAGATTGGTTTCACTCCATCATTTGTTTGTAGCATCACTCCATACTTTAACAATTTTTGACACCATCTTTTCAAGGGAAGTTGGCTTCTCATGCCCTAATATTCATTAATATGCATTTTTCAAATTTGGGTATGTACATATTTGAAGTCGTATTTCGAAAATGGCTCCATTGGAAGTACTCATATACATAATCATATTCATTTTTCAATCAAAATAGGTTAGTGTAGAAAATAAAATAAAAAAGGAAATAAAATAATCACATTTTTTTAATGTAAAAATAGTTGTTTTTGTTGCAACACGTTGTGGAAACCAACATCGGTGATAATTTTTTTTAATTCATTTGTGTATGTATATGAATTATAATGGAAATAATAGTTCTACAAATGCTCATTTCATTTTTACCACCAATTTGGAAAAAATGCTTGAATATCATATTTTTGGCTTGTGGGCTTGATGAAACTTTTGAAAACGCAGTCGAGACAGCCATGTTTTGAGGGACCAAAAGGTACTATTTTTAAAACCTATTTTTATCCTAGGTATTCCTTGATGTTTTCTATCCAACCCAATTTAAATCACTCAATTTGGATTTGAAACGAAAAAGTTAGAACCAAAACATTAACAGCGTGTCTAGCGGGCAACTCAGGAACAGAGCTGGGACAATCGGTTTTTGGAGACCTAAATGGTCATATTTTTAAAACCTATTTCTATGGTAGATTCTACTAAGAATCTAGTTTACAATAAAATTTGAATCACTCATTTTTGATATCGTATGAGGAAGTTATGATCAAAATACTGACTATCTATCATAAATCAACACTCTTAAAACTCTGTCTTTCTGGCTGTTTCTTAGAGTATTTGACCTATCAATTATTTTTGTCTTCAAAATATGTTTATATTGGAGATAAATAAATGAATCTACTTTAATTTACAATTTGAATCATTTGAGTCTGACATCAAATGAAAAATATATGCTTAAAATAACCAGTGTTGTTGTAAGTGGGATAATCGAAAATGACTTTGTTATGCAGGTTGTTTTAAATAAAATTGACATATCATATCATTTAATTTTTAAAACCTATTTCTATTGGAGATATATCTTTGAATTATCTCTCATCTATCTTTGGAATCACTCAATGTGGACAAAAAACAAAGAATTTGTGATTAAAACACTACTGGTTAGTATGGTCGACCACTGCTCTCCCACGAGTAACAAATAAATTTTACTTTGTTATTTTCTCTGTGGATTTGTTATACAGAGTAACTACTTGTTGTTTTTTTGCATAATTTTTGGATTATGGGAGCCCGATCACCTCTCTTTCTCCATGATTTAATGTTTTATTGCAAGTAGACACTCATTTTTTTGCAGGTCCTAGGAGAATAAAGAAGGTCAATTTATGGATGAGCGGTTCTTGAAAGAAATTTTAATGAAACAAGAGAATTTCATCCAATTCATTACTCAGCAGATTCATAATAGAAGAAATGAAGAATTGATTTCTATTTGAAGATTCATGTCTTGTCAGTGCTGCTAATACATTTTTCAAAGAGATCATTTTTTTACATAACATCATAGCTGTTATAACTTAATTTATTTATTTATATATTGTTTTTAAATAAAATGTTGTTTCTTTTCTGATTTCTCTTATATTTTTGTGTTTAAGGTGTTGCTTCCTTCAAATTGTAACTCATCCTTAGCATCAATGCAATGAACAACTAATTCATTTTTTGCGTGCTTGCATTTTATGATTGTGTATTTTTGTTGTTCCTTTCTGAAGGAACAACACTTTCGCACTTTTGTTGTTCCTTTCAGAAGGAACAAAACTTTTGTACTTCTGCATTTTTGTTGTTCCTTTCTAAAGGAATAGCACTTCTGCACTCCTATATTTTTGTTATTCCTTTCTGAAGGAACAACACTTCTACACTTTTGCATTTTTGTTGTTCCTTTTCGAAGGAACAACACTTCTGCACTTCTGCATTTTTGTTGTTCCTTTTTAAAGGAACAACACTTCTGCACTTTCACATTTTTCTATTCCTTTCCGAAGGAACAACACTTCTGCATTTTTCTATTCCTTTCCGAAGGAATAACACTTCTGCATTTTTGCTGTTTCTTTCCAAAGGAACAACACTTCTGCAGTTTCGCATTTTTGTTGTTCATTTCCAAAGGAACAACACTTCTGCATTTTTATTGTTCCTTTTTGAAGGAACAATGCTTCTGCATTTCTGCATTTTTGCTGTTCCTTTCTGAAGGAACAACACTTCTGCTTTTTTGCTGTTCCTTTCTGAAGGAACAACATTTTCACATTTTTGCCGTTCCTTTAAATGAACAACATTTCTGAATTTTTTGTTGTTCCTCTTAAGGAACAACACTTTTTTTTGGTGTATTTTTTTTTTGTTCCCTACAAGGAACAAAACTTTTTCACATGCATTTTTTCTGTTGTTCCCTATAGGGAACAACACCTTTTCGTGTGTATTTTTTCTTTTTGGTGTGCATTTCCTTTGTTGTTCCCTACACGGAACAACACTTTTTTGAGTGTTTTTGTTGTTCCTTTAAAGGAACAACACTTTGGGTGTATTTTCGAGAACAACCCTTCCTTCCTCTTGTGGGATTATTCCTAGTTCATCTCAACCACATTTTACTGATTCCCTTTCATGGCATGAAGTACACTACTTTTATGAGGGTAAGAATTATGGATTCTATTGAATCGAGTTAATATCATTCACGTTATGATCTTTAACATGACAACTCCTTGATGATAGATTATTTTCAAAAGGGACACAATTATTTATATACTACTTTACTGCATTGTTTTCTGTTGTACATGATACTGATTTATCATTTTAATACCATGATGGTTCCACCCTTCTTGGTTATAATCTTCTCTTTCTGTACTAAATGAGATTATGAGTATTTTTTTCTATTAACATGTTCAACTTCTTCCACCATCCCTGCTCTTAAGGAGTACTGAGCCTCCCTCTTTTTATCATAAAAATGTGTAATAACAGCAAAATTTGGTTCGCAGATGAAGGATAGGGGGTTTCATTACGAGCCAGCCTACCATGTTCATAAGATTGTAACAAAGTGACATTCCCATTATGGCCACCACACTAAGGTTATGATCCATTGGATAGCCAAATTATCCTTGGAATAGGAGGTCTCATCACGAGCCGGCCTGATCAGTTTTGCTACATCCCAGTGAATGGAAATGTGGTTATCTGGTTACCATGCCATCATACTGATCTCTTATGTAGAACAACACTAGAACTCTCCATTTATAAATTGAGGATCCTGGCTCATACGGATTAAAAAGCAACCCTGCCGAGGCTATGGACGCTTGTTGGCAGCAGAGGCTCTGTTTATGGTATTGAAGTTATATCTTATCGTCAATTATTACTATAATACCCTTTTCTTATTCTTTCCTTTTATCAGAGAATTTATTTCCTTAATTTTTTCCCTGTTTTGAACCTTTACATGAGAAAATTGTTTTCAAATCAATCACATCATTTTCAGCTAGAATACCGTGAGAAAAGAATCTTTTTGACATATTGTTGTGCTTTTCTTTTTCGCTTAACTTATCATCAATCCAAAGCGTCCTATCTCTTATTCATAACTATGTTTACACATTCTGCTCTCCCTATAACCATACCTCTTGCCGTTCTATCATTGATATGCATACTCTGCTTCATTTACTACTATATTGTTCATTCCCTTTCCTTGCCGTTAGCACAACACCTTTCATATGCTTTATGGTCATGGAATCCCTTTTCCAAATGGAGGGGGAATGTATGCATTATAAAATAGCATGTGATATAATTACTGAACTCTGCCATAACTTGTTGATTTGTCAAGATATTAGTATTGCGTGTATACAAACGTTTTTCTGATTGAAATTTTTGTATGCATCTTATCTGTTTCTATTCAAAACTGACACTACGGATTCAAGAACATTGTATGCAAGATAGTGATTTGTTTACATGAGAACAACAAGTATGGGAGAGAAACTTTATTCGCAGCATGACCACACTATTGCAACTAACAGAAGAGGCTCGAGCAACTCGCGAACGTAAACAATTGTTCAGACATGATGTGCTTACCTGGATTCCACTTTTTGCATCACTTTCAGTATCCACTCTGCCTACGTTAGCTTCAACAAATGCCAGTCCATACATGTCATTCTACATTTATTTTTTTTCGGAGGTAAAACTTGAGGTAAAATAGTATAATTTTCTGATTTATTACGAATTTAGGAGATTTTCATGAAAATCCATTTTGAGCATTATTTATCATCCTTCATTCTACATCTTTACCACTTCCCATTTTTCAGCGGCATATCATCTTTCAGTTTGGGGGAGTGTTTCTTTCATTCATTTCTTTCTTATGACCATGTCATTAATATTTTTTATCATCTATTACTATTCTTATTCATTCTCAACACCTCTCTTATTCCATGTTGTTTTACACCAAGCATAGAATTCAACAGACGATAGCAACCACCTCAATTTGTTTTCTAGCATTGTATGAGAGCATGCTAATTCTTTAGTTTGGAGGAGGAATTGCTATGCATGATGGATATTTTCTACTTTCTTTCTCATTTAAGGCATACAATTTTATTTCTATACAGTGCAGAAATTGATTTCCATATATTTTTAAAACTATGAACTCAATTCTTGTGATTTTTAGAAAACACAGAAGTATCATTAAAATACACAAACCCAGATAATTTCAAGTTCAATTAGTTCATAAAATTTCAGAAATCATGCATTATCACCTACAACCATTTTGTTTATATCTCATGATCCGTGCATCAAAACAATCTGCTTTTAGGATCATAGAAGCATTAATATATTATACATCTACTTGCAACATTTCAGCAAAATCTGGTTTGTAGATTTTGAGAAAATGGTTAATGAAGTTTGATGTTACTTATATCATATTTTGCCGCAACTTCATATACACATAAGTTGAACATCAATGTAAAAAAATTTACGCCTTCATTAAGATTGCTAAAATTGAATATTCATTAAATGAGGAAGAATTCATTTGTTCTATCCATTTCATGAGCTAAGATTATTTTTTGTATTATTGCTTGGTTAACACAGAGTCTTTGGGTTGCATGAGGACATGCAATATATTCAGTTTTTTGTTGCATGAAGACATGCAATATATTCAGTTTGGGGGTGTGTTAGGCCGTTAATATATCATTATTATTTTCACTTTTGAACGCCCATTCCACCCATTTTTACTCTTTTTTATCATGTTATTTATCATGGTTTATCATATAATTCTATTTTATAATTATTTATGCTCTTATGGATAAATATTATTTCTTCTCCTTTATTTTCAATAAATTGATGATTATGCATGATTTTACCAATGATGTTTTATTAATAAATTGGTTGTAACATCACTCACCATTTTAGCCTCCAAAGATATTTTCCAGATTGAATATTTGATCATTAAATATGTCAACTCAAAAATTCGCTAGAATAAGAAGTGACAATTTTGTATTGAATAGATCGGGAAAATGGAGAAGAATCTAGAAAATCTTAAACATGGGTTTTGTTTAGAACGGACCAAATTAGTTTTTTAATGAGTAGTTTTTCCAAATTTGGCCCGTACTAAGAGAAACAGAAGGTTCTCTAGAGACATTTTTCTCATATTTGTTGTGTGGCTGTTTTTCAAATTATCTCAGCTACAATGCCAAATTCGACCTATTCTTGTTGAATGTTTGATGGAAGGATATTTCAGATATGATCTTACTTATCAATTTGTTGAGAAAAATCTAATTGTGTAATAGAAATCATGTTGTAATCATCTCTGTTGTAACTGCTCTCTGCTCTCTCTCTATTTAAATGAAAACAAAGATCAGAGAAGGGGATTCGAAATTAGGGATTCAGAATTGATGATTAATTATTCATGATAGAATAGATTATGAGAGATTAAATTAGGGATTATTAGAGATATGATAGGATAGGATAGGAGGAAAGGGGGATTGTTGCATTACCATTGTAATTCTCAAAGCTTTTGTTGTTGTAATGATTTCATAGTTTGATGATTAATAAGTAAAAGGATTGTTGTTCATTCACCTTATCTGAAGTAGCCCAACAACATTCACTGGCGGCTAAGGGCCCAGCCTCTGGTGGATTAAGTTGCTGCTCTGTATTATATCTTTATAGTTCTAGTAATGTGATAGTTTGATTTAATTCTTATTTCTTTGAATCACATTGCTTTACAGTTTCATGTTTTTACAGCGCGTTGTTCTAATATTTTATGAAATTGTTTTATTGCATAAGCTGTGATTGAATCGTGTGGTCGTTCCTTTCCATCATAGCAGAGATTATTATCCTTTTCAACTTATATTTTTATGCTATTCATTTCAAATATAAAGCTACACTGTTCATATTCAGACTTTGATGTTCACTACATATTGCGGTTCATTTCTATTGAAATAGCTTTGTTATTCATTCCTACTAAATAAGCTATGTTGTTCATTTCTTTTCTGCAAGGATTTGAGTTCACCTTTTAAATGTTATTGCATTGAGTGTGTTTATTCCATTTCTATTAGCAGCATTATTGATTTATCATTTCCAATTAATTTCTTTAGTGTGGAATGTAAGATCAGCAACTGTAAAGAACATTGACTATAGTTGTCTAAGTTCTCAGATTGGAGATCTTACCGATGATTGATTTTCATTTGCATCAGTTTACAGGGGAGAGAGTTATAATTACTGAGTCCTTGACTGATGGTTGTTTGATTGAATGATTTAGTTCATAACATTTCAGTTTCTTGCTGTTCCGAGTAGATTTTATATCAAGCATTCATTTACTTTTGGATTTTAAGCACTATACTTCAAAACATTACTCTTGAGTAAATAGCCACCTTAGACTGAGTACACTCTTGAAATAAAAAATCGTCCCTGGGTTAACAATTAATGTGAAGATAATTAGGAGTTAAAAAGATACCTTTTATCGCTCAACAATCGTTAATGGTGTAAAGGAGACATGCTGACTAGGATGAGTTCCATGCAATGGTTTTGCGATAGGTAAGGGTTAAATCAAACCAAAAATAGCGAGTTAACAAATAAAAAGTGAGAGAGGAATGCCAAGACAACCAAAATATTATATTAATATAATTTATAACAATAGTGTTAGATGAAAATGAATGATCAGAAAGCACACTAGATCAAACAAAGATTGCATTTTATTGAATGTAGCTACCACAGTCACATCGAATAAGACTCCAAAATAAATGGTACTGATTTTTTGATGAGAACAATCCGACCAATAATCCCGACAATACATTTTTGAGGATGAAAATCATATTGGTGATGTGCACATAAAGCCTGTGTTAAGATATATATCAAACTTTATTGTTTTGAGATCAAAATCCTATTCCATCATAAATATATAATGTTAATTGAATCAAATACCCTTATCGACCATTGCATATACATATGCATGTCATAATCATCTAGGTTAAGCCAAGAAACTTTTACATAATAGAGATATATATATATATATATATATATATATATATATATATATATATATATATATATATATATATATATATATATATATATATATATGTATATCGTAGAAACATCTCATAATGCTTCCATGCAACCAAAAGTTCGTGCCATATCATATCCATCAATGATCATAATACATATGTATATATATTCTATGTAGAAAATAATGTAGATTCACAAGCTCATGCAATTTACTGAAGCTTAGAACAAGAATCTACTTCTACTTTCAACCAACAGAAGCCAATAGATCGATGAAAATAATAAGAACAAGAAGAAGATAAATTAATGGCACATAACACAAGATGTATTTGGGGAATCCAATGCTCAAAACTCGTTATCTGTATTGCATATATCAAAAATATGAGTGAATATACAAAGCTTGTTCTCACTAGAACAATTCCGCACAAGTATGTTCAACTATCTCAACTCACAAGCTAGTTCTTGGTCAACACTTGGCCAATTTTGTAGCTCTCCAAGCTCCTAATCTCTTGCATAATTCCTAAGATGAATAGCCCATATTTAAAGGGAATTCATGCTTCCAAAAATGCACAATCCAAACATAGGATCAATATTTGATGCATGCATGATATTTACACTCCAGTAAATAATATCACTGATAGTACACTATCCCTGCACTCTAGTCTCAACTGGGTCTTTCTCTTCATTGACATGCATGAGTTTCTCATGAGGGAATCTTTAGTTAACTGGAGTAGCACTAGTGGATGCCCTAGTGCACCAACTAACTGTTATTCCTCTATTAGTTCCAAAAACAATTTGGAACTAATTTAACATAACTTAACTCAGTAAAATAAGTGATCTAATTTCCAACTCAATTTAAACTCATATTGTGATCAGAATCTAGATTAGGGGCAAAAATTTGCTCAAAAATAAAAGTTCCCAAAATTTCTCAAAAACTAAACAATTCCATCCATCTCGGTGATATGATCTTAACGCAACTCGTTTCACTCAAAATGGAGTTCGTATGAGAAAGATAGAGACTTTTGTTCGCTTTGTCAAATAGACAAAATTTTGGGTACAGGGCTGGCTGGGATGCTTACTAGGCATACGTACATCCCAGTCAGAATATATATATATATATATATATATATATATATATATATATATATATATATATATATATATATATATATATATATATATATATATATATTCCAAGGAATATCCAAGGAATATTCCAAAAAATATTCTAACAGGTGGCTCAATCGAATTGTGACAAGTGTCAGCATGTTATTGGTCAAAGGCATTTGAGGTGGACCAATGCGAGGCTGACACGTGGAAAGCTCGGAGGCTGCACATGCCCTCTCAAAGGTCATGCAAAATGTTGTTTGGCAGGCCGACAGAGTCAAACTCATGACCTCACCCACATAAGCCCCATGCATTACCACTATGCCACCACCATTTGACTTAACGACTAATGGCTTGTTGTTTGATTTAAATGTTAAGCCCCAATGAGTTTGGAGGTAAGGGGCTAGCCCAAGGGGACCAGCCCCAGTTCCATGGGTGCCATACAACCCAATGTTGAAAGCAGAGGGTGCTAGCCAATAGTTGGCTGCAGTTTTAGTAGGCCCAATATATCCGGCACTTCTCTAATTTTAGTAGACCTAACTGGAGTTTCTCCAGATTTGGTGGAGTTTTTCCTAGGGAAAACTAAAGAGACCATAACTTTTGCAAAATTCGACCAATTTTGGCTCAAAAAAAAGTCATTCCTAGATGATTTGGATGCTCTGAATATAATGGAATATGTTGTAGAGGCAGAAAGGAACTTTTGTAAATGAGTTTTCTACATTTAAGTTTAAGGAAGCCCAGGGCCACCAGGAGAGGAGGTCAAGCCTAGATCAGCTGAAGTCTAATTGCAGAGCTTGGATAGTCATTTTAGGTGTTTTTGGGTCTTCTGAATCCAATGGAGTAGGTTGTAAAGCCATTGGATCACTACAGGTGCATGTAATCAAAGAATTAACCATTAATCCAAAGAGGGCATAGCCATTGAAGCAGGTCCAAGGAGATGTAGCCCAGGAGGGTTGAACTCCTTTATCAACTTTGTGTAATGAGTTGTTGCGTTTTACTTCTCTGCAATTTACTTGTTCTATATGTGTTTTAAAAAGCTAGTTAACCTCATAAGTTTCTCATAAAAGACACTTAACACTTGACACATAATTCCTCATATTTTGGTTAATTTGAGATGATCCTAAACACATTTTTTAATACTAATGAGGGAGCTTGCATAGCATTAACAAGTTTGCCCACATACAGATCAAGTTGGTATCAGAGATAGGTTAGCTCATTTTAACCCTGAGATGGTTTACCAAGGTTAGCTAGAAAATTAGCTATTGGTTTTGTATTTGTGCAAGGAGAATTTAACTGTGTGCAAGTTTATGTGTGTAAGCTGAAGAAGGGAGATGGTCTGAGACGCTTCTTTGTTGAGAAACTTTTTGAATCTTTGTGAAGCTTTTTGATTCATTACGAGTGTGATGGAAGCTTCAACAAGTGATGTTTCTAATCCATCTTCCTTACCAAGACTCTTTGATTTAGAGATGTTGCAAGTGATTATCATCATGAGAGATATGGTGCAAGATATGAATGAAGATTGGAAGGAGAACAATATGCTTCAAGAGGAGTTGATGGCCATAAATGAGGAGAAGCAAGAGCTTCTTGAAAACATACATGAGATGGAGATTCAACTCCATGATGCCAAGGAAACCCTATCCATGTATGTGCATGAAAATGAGGTATGTAATTCAAGTTTATCTTCAATTTCCTCTCAAAATGAATGTTTTGGTGCTTTTTAAAGACACATTAGAGTAATAGGGTCCAAATTATTGATGAAGATGGGCTATGAAGGTAAAGGGTTAGGCAACCATGCGCAAGGCATAGTTGAGCCAATTGTTGTTGAGGAAAGGCCTAGGTATTTGGGTCTTGGTTATGGACAACATGATGGAGAATGCTCCAAAGCCAAGGAGGAACATGAAGGTGTTCCAAGAAGGACTTTCATTGCAAGTTCATTACCTCAAGCTTGTGAAGTTTGTGTTCATGAGGAATGAAAAAGTTTTATCACCACTTTGCAAGAAGATGCTCATAAGCATGCAACTAGTGGAAATGGCAAACAAGAGGATGTTGAAAGCTCTAAGGTCATTGAAACCATTGTTGGTATTCCAAAGAGAGCCACTACCTCATCAAATTCACCTCCTCAAGAAGGTGACAAAGGTGAATGTGCAAGGTATAAATCTTCCTTTAATCAAGTTTCTTTTGATTATGATAAACATGGTAAATCTTCACATAAGATTTGGAGAAAATTTACATGTTCATTTTGTGTTTTGAATAACCATATTGTTTTGAGGTGTTGGAAGAGGATAGCCATACATAGGAAACTTTGAAAACAAAAGAGACAGAAAGACAAAGGTCCATTGGATAATGGAAACCACGTTGAAAAGAAGATGCAATTATTTTGCACTCATTTCCATAAGCAAGGTCATCTTATAAATAAGAGTTGGAATTTTCATCCAACAAGTCATCCACAAAATTTGAAGAAGGTGAGAGAGATTTTGGCAAGAATGGAAAAGAGGATTCCATAATTGATGTGGGTCAAGATGATACACATGATGAAGTGTCACTGAAATAAGTGCCATTGAAATGGTTTGGAAAGAGATGGTTAGATTGCTTAAACAATAAGGCCTTGCATTTCTTTTGATAACTGATGCAAATCTTGCCTTATTGATGCATTTCCTTGTTATTTGGATGCATTTCTTTTTTCTTGAAAGTATGTTGCATATTGCATGAAGCAAGATGTTGGAAAATTAGAGTTATGTTGACTCACTTAGATGCAGCAAAGATGGAAATTTGCAACTACAAATTTGCATGCATATTTCATTCTTGAACTTGCATGTTTACGCCAGGAAGGTGTTCGAAAGTGGAGTATGTTGACTCACTTTATTGCAACAAATTTGTTCATTTCAGCACTTTAAGTACTCGTACATACCAATGGGATTCTTGTACTTGTGAGAGAGTTGAGAATTGTTATACAGGCATAAGAGTTTGTGTATGAACAACGGAATTTTTAATAGTTTCATTGTGCTTGAACATGCATGAGTGATTGACTTGTGTTGGTTGACTGCTTTGTTAACATGTATGTTGTCAACTTGAGAACATTTATCATTTTCACATGCATGAGTTTCATCTTGTGTGGTTGATTGATTGTTACATGTATGTTATATCGACTTGGAAGAGTTGATTTTGTCTCCAAAGATGAAAGGGAGAGGAGACACATTGTTTCATGAGAATGTGGAATTCTTGTTGTAATCGTCAAGTTGTTGTACATGATTTTGCTTGACTTGAAAGTCAGTTGTTTGAAGAAGCATGTTTTGTCGACTTGTGTTTAGTCGATGGTTTATACACCAAGATGTAAGAGTACATGGCGATGTTCACATGATGTGACATTTGTTTCTTTGAAGAAGCAAAAGGAAGAGGTTGTCTAGTTATATTCTTGCATGAGTTTTTTTCAAGGTTAATGGTGTTTCTTGTGATGTGATGTTGTAGGATTTTGGAAGGTCTAACTTGAGAAAGAGGCTCATGATTAGCCTTCATTTTCAAATAATGACATGAGCAACATGTTAATATTGTAGGATGATGGAATCAATAAGTGAAAGTGGACAAAAATGTAAAAACAAAATTGCAGCCATTCTAGACCATTTGATGTGTTGATGCCAAGAAACAAAAGAGATGGCGAATGCATTCTTACAGATGTGGAATTTGGAACCGTGGAGTTAAAAGAATGGTCATTTATTTTCTTGGTATTACTGATATTGGAACTCATTCTTGTAGTTCACTCAGATGGGCTTAACTTGGAAAAGTGGTTTCCAAGGAGAAGCTTGCATCGAATGCATGTGTTGCAAAGGAGGAACATGATTCTCAGTGGGAAGGCCATTAGTCAGCTTTCCAAGCACTGAAGGATGGCTTTGGTACAATAGGGTGTTTAATCAGCAAGTAACCAGTAATTTTTAGATTGGGTTAGCAACAAAAGGAGAACATTGGTTGAAGTGCCAAGACATTTGCAAGGCAAGGCATCTCAGTGAACCCAACTGGTTGTCATGGAGATTTTTCCAAGTAGAATCAATTGACAGAACTTGGGAAGGAGAATAGTATTCAGCTCACATCAGATAACCAACTTTTGTGGGTCCAAAATCCTGTTAATGGGAAGGAGTGATCGAAATCTGGATTAGGGGCAAAATTTTTCTCAAAAATAGAAGTGTTTAGAATGGCTCAAAAACTAAAATACCACGTCCATCTCGGTGATATGATCCCAATGCAACTTGTTTCACTCAAAATGGAGCTTGTATGAGAAGATAGAGACTTATGTCTGCTTTGTCAAACATGCAAAATTTTAGGTACAGGGCTGACAGGGACGCTGACTAGGCATTTGTACAGCCTAGTAAAAAAAAATAATATTCCAAGGAATATTCCTTGGAATATTATGACAAGTGGCTTAATCGGATTGTGACAAGTGTCAGCATGTTATTGGTCAAAGGCATTTGAGATGGACCAATGAGAGGCTAACATGTGACAAGCCCGGAGGCTGCCACATGGCCTCTCAAAGGTTGTGTAAAATGTTGTTTAACAGGCCAACAGAGTCAAACCTATGACCTCGCCCACACAAGCCCCATGCCTTACCACTATGCCGCCACCATTTGACCTAACAACTAATGTCTTGTTGTTTGATTTAAATGTTCAACACCAATGAGTTTGGAGGTAAGGGGCTAGCCCCGGTTCCATGGGCACCATACGACCTAGTGATAAATGCAGAGGGTGCTAGTCAACAGTTGGTGATGGTTTTACTAGGTCCAATAAATCTAGCTCTGCTCGAATTTTGGCGGGACTAACTGGAGTTTCTCCAGATTTCGTGGAGTTTTCCCAGGGAAAACTGAAGAGACCATATATTTTGCAAAATTCGACCAATTTTGGCTCAAAAAGAATCATTCCTAGATGATTTAGATACTATGAACACAATGGAATAGGTTTCATAGGTAGAAAGGCATTTATGTACGTGATTTTTCTTCGTTGAAGTTTAAGGAAGCCCAGGGCCATTGGGAGAGGAGGTCAAGCCTAGATTAGTTGAAGTCCAATTGCATAGCTTGGATAGTCATTTTTGGGGTTTTTGAGTTTTCTTAATCCAATGGAGTAGGTATAAAAGCCATTGGAGCACTGCAGGTTCATGTAATCAGAGAATTGACCATTAATCCAAAGAGGGCCTAGCCATTGAAACAGGTCCAAGGAGATGTAGCCTAGGAGGGTGAACTCCTTTATCAGCTTTGTGTTATGAGTTGTTCTATTTTACTTCTATGCAATTTACTTGTTGTATATGTGCTTTAAACAACTAGTTAACCTCATAAATTGCTCATAAAAGACACTTAACACTTGACACACAATTCCTCATATTTTGGTTAATTTGAGACGATCCTAAACACATTTTTTTTAATACTGATGAGGGAGCTTGCATAGAATTAACAAGTTTTCCCACATACAAATCATACTGGACCAGTAAAATTTAGGGAGAACGTATACATGACTACAAAAAGACTTCCAACTCGAAATTATTAAGCTAATTAAGTTAATTAAACTTAATTAACAATTTACAAGTTTCTATGAGAATAGAATTCGATTTTAATTCTCATTTTAATTCAAGGACAAATTAAACTGGAATTTCTTGTTTCCATTTCTCAACACTCCCTCTCAACAAGAAAGGGATTATCAGCTACCTTGATCATGTCTCTATGAAACTCGAATTTACATCTTCATAATGCCTTTGTTAAAATGTCAATATCTTGCTCCTTTGTGGGAATGTACTCTAAGAACATAATCCACCTCAATACACAATCTCTGAGATGATGATATCAGATATCAATATGCTTGGACTAATCATGAAAAATAGATTTTTAGAAAGTTTGATACAACTCCGATTATCGCAGTAAATCATAGTTGGATCCATTTGTTGACCAAATAAACCAACCAGGATCTTCCTCATCCATATGGCCTCACATGTTGCTTAACTCGCAACCATGTACTCTGCCTCTGCCGAACTGAGTGAAACCGATCTCTGCTTCCTACAATACCAAGAAATTGTCACTGACCCAATACTGAAGATCCCTCCTGATGTGATTTTCCAATCAGATGGACTCCCTGCCCAATCTGCATCGGTGAAGCCTTGAATATTCACTCCCTTTGTCTATCTGTACCATAATCCATATTGAGAAGTGCCCCTAAGGTATCTCAACACATGCTTTGTAGCCTTCTAATATAGCTTGGTAGGCCTAACCATCACTTGACTAAGTTGGTTAACTGCATAAAACATATCTGGTTGTTTGTTCACCAAGTACATCTGTGAACCCACAAGATGCCTCTAAACAGTAGCTTCCATTACTTCCCCTAAAGTAGCATCCTCCTTCCTCCAGTTACTTGCTAAAGGAGTATACATGGGTTTGCTGCTCTCTATGCAGAATCTCCTGAGTATCTCATTGGCATACTGTCCCTGAGGCATAAACAACTCCCCATCTCCCTACCATACCTCCATTCCAAGAAAGTAATGCATAAGCTCCATGCCCTTCATCTCAAACTCTCTTGCAAGGTCATCCTTGCAATATTTGATCAGCTGATCATCACCTGTCAGTATGAGACCATCGACATAAAGTAAAATGATCAACAACTTACCTTCCACCATTATGTTGTATAGGTTCGTATCCGCTTCACTCTTCATGAAGCCCAAACTAGTGCAATAGATATCTTCCTAGTGTATCAAGCATGAGGTGCTTGCTTCAACCCATACAACACTCTCTTGAGCTGGCACACATGCGACTCATGGTCTAAGGTCTCAAAAATTTTAGGATGTTCTATGTACACCTCTTCCTCAATCATTCCATCAAGGAAGGTTTTCTTCACATCCATCTGATGTTGTTGAAAAATGTGCAACAAGAAATGTTAAATTTAGAATGTGCTAAAAATAGCATCTCTAAAAATTGCAGTTTGGCTAGTGAGGTCGTTGGCCACATTGGGTGAGAGGTGAAACTGCTAAAAATAGAAAGTTCTAAAAATAGAATTTCTGGGTCCCTTCCTATTTATAGTAGTCCCTAGTCTATCTATAGGAAGTAAAATTAATTTTGGTCTTAACAGCAGTTGGAAATATTAATTAATTAATTCAGTTGAGTTAATTAGTTAAGGAAATTCAAATTTGAAGTCTTTGTGAGCATGCACATGAGTTGTCCCACTGATTGAGGAATTTATCCTTAATTTCCTCCACTGATTGAGGGAATAAGTATGAGTTCTATAATGAGAGAATCAATTGACTTAGTTCTAACTAGTCAAGTCCAGTTAGATTATTTTAACAAGTTGTTAAAATAATAAAATATAGTGTGTTCATGCTTGCATGCATGTGACAACTATTATTTTAGATAACTGAGGATTCACTCATGGATAACTGTTGCATGTCAGTTCTGCCAGAGACCTAGTTGAGATCAGATGTGGGAAAATGTACTATCAGAAGCTTGACTATTTCTAGTAAGTAGTTTTTGCATGGTTGAGGAACTAGTGTCCTTAAGGATTGCGTAGTTGGACCATTGGTTAATTTTGGTATGTTGGAATTAATAACATATGCTTTTTCTATTATTTCCTAAGCAAACACGCAAGGACCATAGGTAAAGCCTATATAAACAGGGCTTGGTTGGTTCATGAGACATATCTTCATATCTTCATAGTTCATTGAGAATTGAATAGCTTGAGAGCTAATTCTTTTTGTATTGTGAAGAGGATTTCCGCTTGATTGATAATACATGGTTGGGGTTTTATGTTGGTGCTTTCCCCTGGATATATCTTGTGTTATGTGTGATTATTTCTCTTTATCAGTTATGCATGTTTCTACTTGATGTTGCTCATGAATTCAATTATGCTTCCGCTTAATGTTTTGTAGAAGTAGAACAAGTATTATGCTTTAGGACATTGTATATATCAGTTTTTTCTATAGGTGAAATTTCTACAGATGTATCTTCCAACCCATCTGCACTGATAGTGCCAATATAGATCCAATCAATTAGTAACTCGCAATAGGAGGAAAGGTCTCATAATATTCAATCCCCTCTACCTGTGAAAGTCCACGAGGCACAAATCTAGCCTTATGATTCTCCACACTACCATCTATAGCTTGCTTTACCTTCTAAATCCAACAAGAGCTCACCACTAACTTGTCCTCCGGTCTTGGGACCACATCCCAAACACTGTTACGAACTATGGAGTCATACTCCTCCACCATGGCATCAACCCAAACCGGTTGCTGCACTACTTCCTTAAAGGAAGATGGCTCTGTCACAACACATTCTCCCATAAGATCCATGTATCCAGTGTACCTCTCAGGTGACCTCCTTTGTTTTCACTAAGAAGTGGGTACTCCCACATTCTCCTGTGCATCATCCAACAATTTGTCAACCTCTCTAGTGTGCTTTATTCCCTCTCTAGAAGACTCTACCTGAGTGGATGTATCCACTCTCGGATCCTCTTCATGTGGCTACTCCACATAAATCTGAGGCTCGTCAACCTTAGGAGATAAAATCTCATCATCTGCATGTATCTCAGACTCCCTCTCAAGGGAAACTCTTATGGCCTTCTCCTCGTCAAATCTGACATCCCTGTGAACCAATGTCATCCTGTTGGTTGAAAAGTACACCCAATAGTTGTGAGGTGTATCAATGTACCTCACAAACATCCCCAGCTATGTTGTCAGCTCAAGCTTATTCTGTGCATCTTTGGTCACATGGAAATATATCGATGACCCAAAAATCCTAAAGTGACCAACATCTGGCCTCTTACCAGAATAAGCCTCCTCTGGTGTCTTCATCTCAAGTATCTGATGTGGGCTATGTTTCTGAACATAAACTGTTGTATTGCATGCTTCATCCCATAAGTGTAGTGGTAGGCCCTGATCATGCAACATCACCCTTGCTACCCCTACTATGCTTATGTTCTTCCTCTCGTCCACCCCATTCTTCTGAGGGTTATGGGGTATTGGAAACTCCCATTTAATCCCTTCTATTGCATATAATTTCTTAAACTCGTTTGAGACATACTCACCACCGTTATCACTCCATAGAGCTTTAACCTTCTTATCCTTTTTCTGCATGAGAAATATCCATCATTTATGAGAATAGGCATCAACAAATATAACATAATACCTGTTTTTGGTCATGGATGTTGTCGAGAATGGTCCACACACATCTGAATGGACTTCCTCTAGAATAGCCTCTACTCAACTGTCTCTGTCGTGAAAGGAAGGCTTGGTGTATTTTCCCAAAGTACATCCCTTGCATGTATCAACTTTATTAAGTGTACCTTTGGGAAGACTAGTAGAGATCTACTGCAATATCTTCAAAGACCCATGATGCAAGCTTCCTAATTGCATGTGCCACAACTCGCCAATGTCTCAACTCTGAACCCTTTCTACTTTTGTGCTCAAAGAATCACACTCCTCTACCTCCAACTTATAGAGATTCTTCGCCTGAATCCCTATCTTCTTTAATTGACCTGTGGCTATGTGTTGAAGGAATGCCTTTCCTTTCAAGAGGATCACATCATATTCTCTATCCTCAAGCATGTCAATAGATACCAAGTTCTTCTTCTGCCTAGGCACATACATAACATTCTTCAAGGTGAATGGAGCCCCACGCTCCCTCTGAAAAAGTAATCACACCCAATCTAGTAACACTATACTTCCCGTCATCACCCATGTCGATATGCATCTGGATATTTTTCTCCTCCAGTTCATTGAATAACCCTTTGTCGCTAGTCATGTGGAATGAATATCCACTATTTAATTACCATACACTTCCCATAATTGATGACACCATGCATGCAATGAGGGAAAATTCCAATTTAAATTGAGAGGCAAAAGCCTCATGCACCACTCCTCCTGAGGACTTCTTCTTGGACTTCTTGAGTGGAAAATTTGTAGCAAAATGGCCCAACTCATTGTTATAGATCCATTTGAGCACATCAACCCCAACTTACATATCAGTACTATTAGGGCACATCATACCCTAATTCAGTTGTTACATTCCCTAAAGAAGTCAACCATCAAAATGCCTAGCTTCCCAGGAAGTTTCATGACCTAAATCATCCAGAAACTGCCTCTAAGAAGATCAGCACAGGTAGGCCTTCATTAGGGTGCGCTTCAATGCAAACCATACACTGATAGGGTGCTATGCAGTGCACTTGGTCCCTCTTTGGCCTGTGCTAGGCGAATTTGGGAGAATTTCCATGAGGGTTTGAAAGATTCCTTATCCATTGGATGCCTCTAGAAGTTTCTCATTGAAGGCTATCTACTCCTTTGAGCTCATATTTGGATGAGGAAGGGAGTTAAGGAACATCAATCTCTTATCCCTTCCTCCATGGAACTAAATTTTAAGCTTGGGAGGGCATTAAGTATCACCATTTATGACATAACTTACTTCATTCACCTATAAAAAGAGCACTCACCTAAGTGATCAAGGGCTGGAAAATATTGAGTTATAGGGAGATGTTGTTGTGATGAGACTAGAGTTGACTACAAAGTGTTGTATAGTGTTGAACTATCTTGCTTGTCATGAGGTGAAGAGGGATTGAATTGGAAGAGTGTCACTGGATCGAGCACATATGGGTTGTAATTCTTCCTCTTATCAATAAAGTCTTCAAAACTTTTTCCTTATGCTTGTGTTATATGTTAACGCTTTCATATGTATATCTTGTTCTCGATTCCATGTTATTTATAAGCAACAGACCATTATCATTTGCCTTGGTGGGTTTTTGTCTCTGTGTTTGTGCAGGTACTTTTCAAGCGGCTTAAGTATGGAAAGGAGTGGCAAGATCGGTCAAGGGAGACAAGGAGATAGCGAAAACTACAAGTAGGTTTCTCTTCTCTCTTGTTTTAGCTATTGATTATAGAAAATGTGGAGATTAATTTGTCTGTTGTTTCTAGACCTGCTACTAAGTCTAGAGGGTTAGGCATTTGTCTAAGAACACTAAATATTCCCGAAACACTCATGACAACGAAAGCACTTAACTTTCATCATGTATTTTTTCTTACCTCCATGATAAGAATCCAATTTGGAATGGGAAGCTTTCCCTTTCCCTTTATTGTCCTTAATTGCTAAGGCACAATTCTCTTCATCATCAATCTTTGATGAAGAGCCATCCCCGGTGTTCCTCTTGATCTCCTCCTACATCAAATCTGACCATAATCGTTCCCAATATGACAACTTCTCCCGACCATTGACAGAGTCTTGATAACTATGCCAACTCTTTGGGAGTCCTATAAGAGAAAGACTCACCATATCATCCTCAACAACTATTATTCCAACACTTCCAAGTTCATCACAACATTGAGTGAATTTGGTCAAGTATTTTGGAATACACTCACCTTTCTCCATTTTTATTTTTCAAAGTTTTTCCATAAGTGCCAATTTACTTTGGTCATTGTTGTTTTGATACAAGTCTGTCAATGTTTTCCACATAGCATACGGATTTTCCTTTCCATGGATACTCGGGACAATGTGGTCTCGAACTCCCTCAAGGATTATCTGCCTCGCCTTCGCCACACACTTCTTCCATTGACCAAATTTTGTGCGTCTGATGTTGCTAGCTTAGGAATTTCTTGATAAATGAATTCCTTCAAGCCATTATCCTCTAGCACAACCTCCATTCTATCCCTTAAAGCTATAAAATTCGAGTTTCCTTCCAAGGCATACTTGAGCTGCAAACCGTAGGATGCCATCTGTCGATCCTGAAGTATGTATTGCAAATTCGAATTTCAACTATAACCCAAAACTCAAAACTTCAAAATCTCCTCTAGTATATTGTTCTCAGCTTCGATACCATGTAGAAAATCTTGTAGATTCACAAGCTCATGCAATTTACTAAAGCACAAGACAAGAATCTACTTCTACTTTCAACCAGTGGAAGCCAATAGATCGATGAAAACAATAAGAACAAGAAGAAGATAAATCAATGGCACATAACATAAGATGTATCTGGGGAAATCCACTGCTCAAAACCCCTCAATCTATATTGCATATATCATAAATATGAGTGAAGATACAAATCTTGTTCTCACTAGAACAATTCTGCACAAGTATGCTCAACTCTCTCAGCTCACAAGTTAGCTCTTAGCCAACACTTAGCCAATTTTGCAGCTCTCCAAGCTCCTAATATCTTGCGTAATTCCTAGGATGAATAGCCCATATTTAATTGGAATTCATGCTTCCAAAACTATACAATCCAAACATAAGATTAATCTCTGATGCATGCATGATATTTACACTCCTATAAATAATACCATTGACATTACATTATCCCTGTACTCTAGTCTCAACTGGGTCTTTCTCTGAACTGACATGCATGAGTTTCTCATGAGGGAATCTTTAGTTAACTGTAGTAGCACTAGTGCACCAACTAACTGTTAGTCCTCTATTAGTTCCAAAAATAATTTAAAACTAATTTAATTTAACTTAACTCAGTAAAATGAGTGATCTAATTTCCAACCGAATTTAAACTCATACTGGACCCCTAAAATTTAGGGAGAACATATACATGACTACAAAAATATTTCCAACTTGAAATTCCTAAGCTAATTAAGTTAATTAAACCTAATTACCTATTTACAAGTTGCTATGAGAATATAATTCGATTTTAATTCTCAGTTTAATTCAAGGACAAATTAAACTAGAATTTCTTGTTGCCATTTCTCAACATTCTAGCATATAAGGGTGGCATCCAACCACAAGTATAGAGATCAAAGTTTAAGTTATAACGTGACTTCACTCCCACATGCAATTTAACCATTTTCCACATTGCATGTAATACGTATGTATAAGAATCGAATATTAGCCCTTGTTTTGAAAACTTATGACAAGTAACCTTAGGATAGTCATCATTGTACAAGGATTATGGGTTGGATCTCATCACAATAATCTAACAATTTATGGTCATTCTCTTAAGAAGGGTTCGACCTATTAGGCCTTTTACTTACAATTGGATATAACAAATGGTGTTAGTTATAGGAGAGCTTTATTTTAACATATGCAATTGTTTGCAAGCTTTGATTAGTGTTGACCATCGTCAACAGTCTCAAGGACCAAAAAAGTATTTTCTTTGCAACATTTTTCTATATTAGCCAATTTTCAATTCTTTCTTTGATATGTTGATATAATTCCTGATTTTGGAGTTTTGACTCTCTAACTCTTGGTAATGTTAACTAACATCAAGTTTGTTTTCATATGAATCCTATTACATCGGATCTGAAGTAAAGTTCCATTAATCATCCTCCAATGTTCTAAAGTTCTGGTAAACATATGGATATATCACTTGGTCATATGATATATCACTTAGTCATATATGTATGATTAGGGACGTTTGGGTGGAAGGAAAGTGTCTATATACTATAACTTTATCAATTTGTAAAGAAATATTGTTTCAAAAAGAATCTAGTGTAGTGTTTGGTTGTGTATGTGTTGATTTGGGAAAATTGGGTTGAAGGAAAGCACCATTGGACTACTCAATGCAAAAAAAAATCTAAATAAACTTAGAAAGGGAATTAATATCTCCATTATTTTGGTGCCTACGAATTATTGCAGCAATGAGGATTCATATCTCCAGTAGGTTGGTGCCTACAAATACTTGAAGCATTGGGTATTAGAGTCTCTAGTGGGTTAGTGCCTACAAATTATTGGAACATAGGTTGGTTCATACAAAGGGCTTCCACTTATATCTTGTGTTTCATGTTCTACATATGAAATTGTCTTTCTTATGGTTTATGAAAATCATCTAATATTGATTCGCCATTGTGCCCCTCTCAATTTAATTGTGTGATCAACACATTTTTTATAAAAACAATACATAGAGAGTTAGTAGCATTGTAACTAATTTTGTGTGGAACTAAGTTTAGATATTGTGTATTGTTATCTTAACATAGAATAGGTTAACCTATTGCTAGCAATAGAAGAAAAATCACTTGAAATTGTTATTGATTATTATTATTCAATGATACCAAACCAATAACCAGGCCTTGAACCCAAGTTTGAGTAGAGCCTTCATGTTGATGCAACAACCAAAGAAGCATAGTTGAAAACCTTAATCATCATGATAGATTTACTTCATTTAAATATCAACATGCAAAGGAGTTACATTGAAGACATAGTTCTCAATCGTAAAGTATTTACATAGTATTGATTTTTATTGGCATAATTTTTATTGTTTTGTTAATTTTTGATGTGTATATGTTACACCAGAAAGCATGTCATACCTCTAATCATAAATAGTAGTTTCACTTTAACCTGAACTAAGAATAGAGGCCTTATAGCAATTCAAAAAACAAATGTATTTCTATAACTCTAAGAAGAGAGAGAAATTTAGTTCCACAAGGTATCCATGTTGATGAAGTGATTGGGATATAATTTCCTCGTTTATAGATCAAAGTGTGTCCATACATCTAACCTATTATATAATTTTGATCAAAAACAACTTTAGAAAGTTTTTATGCAAACTAGAGTGATCCTATTTAACATATGTTTGTCCAACTTAAGTCCAAGGGTTCTAGTATGATCTAAGTGATGTCTCTAGTTAATGTGTTCTTGATAAAAATGGTTTATATGGATGGAGTAAATTTGTTTCTTAATATGAAATGCAAAGCTCATACATTTTTCAATATGTTATTTAACATCATTTTTTACTCACAACTATTCATTAATTTGAGTTGGCATGATAAAAAAAAATATGATTTAATAATCCCTTTGGTTTATTATTGAATCACGTGATATAACAATATTTTCAACTTCTAGTAATTGTTACGCATCAAAAGATGGTAACCCATGGGAGAAATGTTTTCTCCTTATTTGAAACACAGGCATACAACAACCCTATGATGGCATATAGATAGCTTTATATTAGAGCTCTCCACCTATGTTTCAATCAATTCTCTCTCCCATATAACATGCATCTTGAAGGAAGTTGGAGCATATATTGGAAAGTACATTAACCATTTTTGTTATCATATTCTTTCATTTAATGCTTTAGGGAATACCAATATGGATCACAAGCCAAGCTAGAAGATTTATTTCTCTTGATTGCATCCTTGTTCCCATGCTTTAGTTGGGAGGTTATCATTTTCCCTGGTCCTGTGTGATCTCCCCTGAGGTCCTTCCTTTAGGAGTTGCACTAAAAAGAGGAATTGATTAAAGTAGAATGCACAAGATACTCCATAATTACAACATTCCATGTTTTTGTTATTATCCACATCTATTCTTTGGTCTCACTATCATTTTTCATTAGGACTGACACTTTATATCATCATCTCTAAGTCAAGCGCAAATTTCCCTATGAGATTGATGCATATGAAACAATGATAAAATCATATTAAGCCACAACTAAAGAAAAATAAAAACACAAAATATGGATGGGACATTGTAAGCACGTGGGGAAATCCTAGCATGAGATCTACCCCCTTCATTAGCCATCACCCAGTTCCATGGCATTTAATGCTACATCATGAAAGAAATCTTGAATGTCCCAACCCTGATAAGAAAGAAATTGCTACATATTCAAGCGGTCTTGAAAAACCATAAAGAAATCTTGGTCACCTAGGCTATGCAATGAAGAAAGGTAAATCAATAAAGTAAAAGGTGCACCAAAGGGGTGGAAAAATCAAGATGAGGAAAGGAGAAACTCATACATACATGATTTCTCCCTCTTCTTATTATAGAACTGAGATATTTTGGATCCCAAATAGCTAGTACCATGGCTATGGTCATCTTCCTTGAATTTTTTCCTACTCCATTATCATCGAGTATCACAAAAGAATATGGAATGATAGGTCTACCTGTGACCCATCCTTCCCCTTGGGAGTTGGAAGTACCTAATAGGGCTAAAGGAATAATCATCCTTGACACAAGTTCATAACTTTCTTACAAATCCTAATCTAGAAATACATTGGAAGGCAAGTTTTGTGTGAACCATTATTGGCCCCTAACATTTAATATGGCTTACAATGATACTCCAATGGTTTTTCTCCTTTATGAAGTTGATCTCACTTGAACTTGAGGGGGTGTTTCAGGTGGTTCATCACTCATGCAACAGATATCATTTGAAGAAATACTTGACATTTGTCTATCGCCTTTCAAAGGATGTTTTTCCCATTGTTGAAAGTAGACATGATTGTGTAGCCCCAATTTTTCCCTCGTGAGATGGGAATTTGGCTTTAATGAGACTACATATTATTGAGTTCCCCTTGCTCCACCTCCAAATGCTAGAACTTTGTACCATGAATCCAAGGCATTGGCCTATTTGATGATGTCCCTAGATGGACCTATGACACCTCCATGTTAGCCTTGGTGGTTTTTTATGGGTGTTTCCTTGTTCCAAAGCCAAAATGAGGAGGTGATCATTGGGATGAATTAAGAGGGATAACACATAATGTATAGATTCAATTCTTGCCTCAAAGCATGCCACATCATTCGACATACCTTAGAAGGGTGACGTGGGCCTTCTTGGAGATGACATCACGGAGAGAAATTAATCCCACACATGTGAGATATTTTTGTGTTAATTCTATTCTAGAACTATTTTAAGGTCAACTCTTGACCTTTAGGCCTAGTTGAATGCTTAATAAAAAAATTGAGGACTTTTACTTGTAAATTTATGACAAATGACTTGGTTACCCTCATATAAATAGAGGGGAGTCACTTTAATTTGGATCATGACACTTCACATCACTTCTTTGTCTCTCTCTTAAGAAGTGTGTTTATCTCTTGTTCTTTTGTCTTGGATGCAATGTGATCTTAGTTGAGTGAATAATATTGGTTGGGATATTTTCACATGAGGAGACTATATTAGATTGATGAAGTGCTTCTTGATTGAATTTTGTAGGTTTATTTCTTATCTTCTTCCATTTTTCATGCAAATTTTAGAAACTCGGTTTTCCTTGTGCCATATTAAAAAATACAAAATCTTATTTCTACATGTTATGCAAAATTAGTATTTCAAGAATCCATCAAAGGAACTTTGTATATTCATCCCTTGATCTTAAATTTCCACTTAGAGAAATTTGCTAGGGTTTCTAACAAATACTTCCTATTCCTCCAACCTTCTCATCCAGGTCCCTCTATCTTTGACCTCACCATTATTGATTCCATTGCCCAATTGAGAGAATGCACTAGACTAGCTTGTAGTGATCATCTTAATTTCTTATTTTTCTCTTTAATTCATGGTAGTTATAGTTAGCATTAGATCAAATTTGAATTTTATAACAATTTATTGTCTATTTTTTGTTTCCCTATTGAAAGGGTTTCATTTAATAAATATAAAAAGGAAAAATATAGCATTTATTTCATGTTTTAACCTCAAAATTAGTGTTGACGTCTAGATAAATTTTGTCTTATATGCATTTTCATCGATAGAAAACATCGTTTAATTAACCCTTGCCTGCATCCTTGATAGCATTTTCTCATTTGTTGATCTTATCCCTCATGGTCTATTTTCTCAAGTTGTTATATGTCATCGTGTGCCCTAAATCTTCACATCATAGAAAACCCCTAACTTATATCAACGTTCTTCTACGCCATAAAGGTGTTAGGAAAAGTGCACTTGAGCTTTTGGAAAATCTTATCTCATCCTTTCAAGGTTTATCTAGTACCTTTTCCTTCAATTATTAGATGTTGCATCACCCTTGATCCCTTCTTTGTTGAATATCTTGTTCGTGATTTATTTAGGGAGGCCTCCCTTTTAGGGATAATATCCACCATGAAATAGTGGAGAGAAGCCACAGAGGTGATAGAGGTGGTTGATCCTTTGTTCCCATAAAATCTAGGTTGTATAATGAGGCTTTGCACTAGGTCTTCTAGATTTTGTGGTAACAGGAACCAAAGATAAAAGCGAAGAGGAAAATTTTGAATCTACGAATCTCAACAACTACCTATATTTTTTTTTGGTTAATTTTTGTATCCTATTATTCTTCTCAAGCCTCCTATCTCCATGTCACTTATCAACCAATCATTGATGTTGGGTCCTCGTGCTTTATGAAAGTTGAATTTTCCTTTCATGAGGAGAGTAGAGGGTAGAAAGGTGCCTCCACAACTTAAGTTTTCTCCTCACTTCACCCCCTATTTGATAATGGGCCACACATCACTTTAGAGTAGAGAGCGGAGGGAGGAAAGGTTACACCTATTCCTCTTTGCACTATAGCATACTATGCCTCCACAATGCCTAGTCTTTCTTTCGATGTAGAGGGTGGAGGGATGAGAAAAAGCATGTGATTGATGTTATCAAGTTTTGCCTCCAAATTGAATCCTTAGCAAAAAATCCTTTGGTGTACAAGTATGGTGGAAAAGAAGTAACCATCTTTCCCTTGAGAGGTAAATCTCCAAACAAGTTGTATTTTAGAAATTAATTATAAATGTGAAGGGAAAGGGAAAATGAGTTACTTCCAAAATACTATATCCACATTCCACACCTTCTTAAACTTTAGAGGGCTCATCACACTCATTATTTTCTTTCCCAAAATGCATTTTGATATTTTTATGGAATTTCATGTGTTGAAGATAAATCATTCAAATCATTGCATTGATAACCTATAATTCAATGACATGATTTCATTGTATCTACCCTCCAACAAATTGAAGTTGCACCTCTTATGTTTCTACCAAACCATTTCCTAAAATTTTCCCAATGTATTATAATTGAAACTGGTAGCTCTAATATCACTCTATAGCATTCTTGAACTTTCCTCCCTTGGCTATCAAAGCACCCATTCAGAAAAGAAATCCCTTATTAGATGCACAAAGTTAGCTTGGTAAGGTAGTGCACAATTTTACTAATGTACTAAGGAATAATCAATGCAAAATTAATGTTAAATATATATTTGGATTCCACAGATAATAATTTCTCATTTCATATATATATATATGAAAAACTATTCATGCCAATATTTGAACATTGAACATATTCCCTCTAATTAACTAATTCATTAATAAGATCCACACACAATACATTTCTAAGAATTACCAAGGGAAATATAAAAAATAATATTTAAGTAGATAATGAAACCATTTCACTTAACCATTTTCATGCTAATTGATTACCCAAATTAATAAATATCCATTAATCTCATTAAAAAACTACATTCATGACACATTGATACCCAATTTATAGTCTTTCATTTAACCTAATTCTAAATTCGTACATATTATGAATCTATAAAATGCACAAAAAAAATAGACACAAGAAACACATATTTTCTTTGAAATTTATCTACCAATTGGCTACAAACAAGTGCTTTTGCACCAAACGATAGGATATCTATTGTATATGTAATCCTTACGTTAAGACTATGAAACCACAAGAGAGGAAAATAAATTATTGGCTCTAGTCTCTTACACATATCCCAACCACAATGCTCAAATGAAGAAATTCCAACTATCTATATCCACTTTCTTTATTGTAATTACTCTAGACACAAATATCCACTTTAAACAACCACAATTATTCTCTCTCAACCCACAAAACACTAAGAAAGGATTCTCCCTTCTCTAAAATATAGTCTCTTAGGAAATCATTTTTCTCTAGTGATATAATGTAAGGAAGGGAATCTCTTTCATTAGTTACCTATGGATTGCCTAGAGAGGTAGACTTGAATTTAGCTATGATTACATATGACACAAGCTAATAGTTGTATACTATTGATTTCCATAGCTTCTTATCTCATTTAAAACCATCCATATTCTTATATCAGATTCAAGCAATTGGCGATATGTATCATGCATTCAAATATATTTGTAATCACGATTTCTATAAGTAGGTGATTAATACCCTCAGTTTAAGGGCATATAGGATGATAAAATCATAGCTAATGTACTTTAGGTTGAAATGAGACCATATTCATTCACAAGAATACAAGGTATCCCTTCACTTGACAACTAATTTCCAGGGTTTGTTGGACTTTATTGGTCATAGGAAAGGATAAGGGCGACAATTAAAATAATAATTATTATTATTTCTTATCCCCTTACTTCCCCTCTTGTGGAATCATATCCTCCTATGCTAGTCTACAACCTTTTGGTGATGTTATCATTATATTTATGTTACCTATTTACATCACAAAAAAATTCACACAAATGTTTATCCACCTAGTGAATAGTTAGTGTATCATAGAATGCTAAAATTATAAAAATTAAGATAATTATAATCATCCATCAAAGGTATCATGCTACATCTACATATGAAAGGGTAAAAATAAAGATATTGCTATAGTTTTACAATGGTTATTCACTTTGTTCAAGCAATGTATGTATCCAAAATCCATGCCCCTTTCAAGGAATTGGTACAGTTATTCCTCATAGGTCCAAGTGGATTCCATGTTAACTCATGATAAATAAAATATGGAACTAGTCATGTATAGGAGTCAACTATAAAATTTTATAAGCAACGTGAATATTCAAAGTAACTTTTGAAACCCTGGGGTCTATCTTTAATTCTAGCTATCGAAAACCTAACATGAAGGAAAATGGATCACTTTCTTTTTCTACTTTTTTTTTTGCAATATGAACAATGAGTGTGGAGAAAATACTAACAAAGAAGGAAGAGGGAATCAATGTGTAGAGGATTGTAGTAGACTATTGTGTCTCATAACTTTACAAAAAACTTGGGTTACTTCAAAATCTACATTGTATTATCCATTATTTGAAATAATAATAGCCCAATCCTTCATTTCTTGTTGGGTTTTCCCACATTGGAATTCTTCGGGTAAATATTATGTTCCATTGTGTGACTTCCTTCTTGTGTTTTTTTTTTGTGTCACAATAGTAAAAAAATCTAATATTGTGATTTTAATTACTTTAAAGCACTAAAATAACAAAAATATATTCATGAAGTCAAACATAAGTTCATTGTAGTAGATATAAGCTTCTATAGCTTTTTTGATGAGCAAGCCATTCAAATATCCAAGGTAGTTTATAAATGATATTGATATCAAAGTGGGTTTAGCTGGTCATTATGTGGTTTAAGCATAATACATTCTTGAATTTCTAACTATAAAGTGGCATTTGAACCTTGTAGACCCATAGATCAATGCAAGAAGGCTGAAAAAGTAACCATGACCCTAAAAAATGGAGCACAAGCACAAGGGAGTACCCATTGGTGAAAATAGGAGTTAAAATTTGCAAGTTGGAAGTTTGGGTAGCCAACATTTCTAAGAGTATGGCCTACTTATGGTTGCTCTTAAAAATATTACCCCTTTCTAGAGAAGCCAAAATCTTATGAGAAGTTGTGGGAACATGAAGATCTAAGGGAAGAGAAGGAATAAACAAAGCTCGAAAAATGGAACCCTGGTAACCAATATTCCCAACACCTATTTACAATGAAATAAAAGATCAATATAAATCCCTATGAAGGTGATGTGGACAATATTAAGTTGAATCATTGGTTGCAACAATTAGAATTCTATTTCATTGAGCTTAATGTATGCGAAGAGCAAAAAATAGCTTATTCTAGTTAGAGAATCAAGTACAAACGTTGCGGGAAATCAACAAGGAGGCTCTTATGCTAGAGTGGGGAGCACCAATAATTAAGTGGACGTTATTCAAGAATCTCTAAAGACATAAATTTATGATATTAGATGAGGACCATAGGATTTGGTGGCATTAATATCAAGTATGACAAGGATAAGGTGCACAAAATTACATTAGAGAGCTACAAGAGCAACCCATTTAGTTAGGGATACATGTTAAGAAAACTACATGATCACTAAGTACCTAGGTGGCCTTCACATCCATGTAAGAAGGAAAATTGTGTTACTTAATTCCAATATAATAGATGAGCCCTATGTTTGAGTCTGATAAGAAAAAGAGGTGACCACGTGGTTCAATGTAGTGAAACATGCATTGATCTTCTCATTAGGGTGAGAAGAAGGGGAAGACAAATATAATAAGATTGTTGACACTATACATGTGTGAAAGGATCTTAATAACCACTTTGAACATTTGAACATTGATGGTCACACTAACAAAAAAAAGTTGGAAGTTTGATCTAGAGTTGAATCCTAGGAACAATAAGCATGAGCATTCCAAGAATGAGTTTCTTCTAGTGGAAGGATGTAAGGGGACATAAGAGAATTTATATGTGGATGAAAAATATTATATTCGTAGTAGTGTAGAAGGTGGTTAATCATAGTATATTTAATCGCAAAGAAGAGAAGGAAATGATGAAGGTTTTTCATATCAAAATTCAAATAAAGAAGAACAACGACAATAATGCATCATTCGATTCTTTTTCATAGACTAATCTAATTACATAAAGTAATATTGGTTTGGATGCATCATTTTTCTCATCCATGCCATTTTATATGTGTGAAAAATGATGTATATTTAATAGTAACCAACTAGTGTAATCTTAGGTTTTCTCCTAGTGCAATTTTTATTAATGGAACAAAAGTTAATGTAGAACTTCTTTATCTTTGTAATGTACTATTTTCTAGTCCCTATGTTTATCTGATGGATACCATAATCATGACGAGGGGAAAAAATACAATCTATTATCCCTAAAAGTTTCATTTTATAAATATTAATTCCTTAATACTAAATAAGGGAACTTTAGTGACATGTTGGGGGAATTTTAGGACTAAATTTCACACATGGGATAATTTTCCATATGTTTTCTCAAAAAAAATTTACTAATTCTATTTTTCTAAAAATGATTCACCCATGGGAGGCAATAATAGGAGGGGATTTAATCAGCCCAAATGGAAAAATTGTGTCATAATATGCTTGGGGACTTGGCCTAGAGACCAACAATCAAGCTAAGAATCACACTATGTGGAAGGGTTTAGAAATAGATATTGCAAGAAAATGACTTATCCAATGGTTTTAAGTGATTCAATGTGTCTTATCCATCAAATGATAAAGGCCAAAAGGGTGACATGATATGATCTTTATCCATTGCTTCAAAAGATCATTGTAACTGCTTCTTATTTTGAGCAGTTGGATCTAACGTGTATAGGCATTTGAATTCGGTGGCAAATGCTCTAGCTAAAAAAAGATCTTATTTGGGTCAAGGAAGATTGGAAATAGATCATTGTTTCACCAATTTCCCCACCCCTTAGCCATGATTGGAATTCCAACATGTAATTATTTCCTTATTTATTTTGACATCATTGCAAAAATATTTTGAATCGGTTTGTGGTTAATTTTCTCCTGCTCATATCATCCCTTGGTTTGTCTCCAAAAAAGGAAGGGCTTTGGGATTCCGTGGCCTTCTCTTTTTCAGCAATGGATCCTCGAGGCTCCTTCCCGATGTCATGTTATCATCTACAAGTGGCGTGTCCCATTTTCCCTCTCTAATATTGAGCATCTAGTCTATTTAATACATTCCTTCTAGGATTTTCTCTCGAATTCCTCGGCAGTAGAGTTTTTCTCATTGAAAAGTGGGATGGCTTTAATTTTGTTATCTCATGGCATTCATCAGTCGTCTATTCTTGGTATTGTTGAAGACTCTAATATGGCTTTGGAAATCTTGCTGCAAGTTGGCTCATGGCAAGGCTTCAACTCTGTGTATGTAATGAATCACTTGGCCTCTCAATCTGTTCAAGTGCCACTAATTTATGATGGGTTAGGTCCGTCGAGAATATTTATCTATGGTTTATTTTTTTTGGTGTAGAGGGTTTTTTTAGAGATGGAATACTTCTCGGAAAATGTGGAGAATTTCATTGCTAATATGGTGTTTTATAGGATGTTAGAAGAGGTCGAAGCATTCTTGGTTTCAATCCAGTAGTTGGAGGATATGGTTGAAAGGAAAAGGAAATCCTTTCAACTCTTCCTGGAAGCCAAGTTACCCAGGAATCATGTTGAAATGGAGAAAATTTTGAATGTCTTTCGTTGGGAGGTAAATTTTCTTAGTGCTTGAGCTTCTGCATTGGAGATCTACAAGACTGGCAGAGCACAACTTGACTTGGGGGGAGTTGGTTTCTATGTTGTCTCAAAAAGGAAAATACCTCACCACTCATGAGGTTCTAACTTCTAACACTGTGGAACATGGTCGTTGTTGATTGTTGAGCCTCTGGTTAGTGTTCGTTGTAGTGTCAAATTTGATTATCTATGTTTCCATATAAATTCCTATTAATACTGGGGTCTTTTCATTGATTCTATAGTAGCTATGTTTTTAGTATAGGAAAGATTCATAGCTTCAAAGCTAGAAATCATTTTGTATGGACTCATGATCTCCTTTTTTGTCAAAAATAAAAATAACTATGTAAGGTTTTTGGCCCATAATACAACTTTATTAATATAAAAACATTTACCCGTTCTTTAAAAAAAATTATCCACCCAAATTCTATAGATAAAATTATTTTACATTAAAAATGGTCAATATTTATAGAAACTATAAAATCCATAAAAAATTTACAAAAATATTAGAAATATTCTACATTTTTTTATTAAAGGCTAGAAATATTTGCTAAGATTTCTACATATAAAATAACTTTCCATCCTTACAATTTTCCCTAGTGATATGTAGGAGGCTACTTGTTATTACCACAACAATTGTCCTTTCAATTTTGTATGTTTCTTTCCCAACTCAAGGGGATATTACCTAATAAGAATTCAATGAAACCTTAAATCCTAAAAAATTTCAACAAGTTCAAATGAAATTATAATAATAGAGTAATAAAAATCATGTTTGAATCTATCATGACCTATTACAATGATTTGGGATATGGAGTCAAAATGAAAAGAATAATTTTAAGTGGAGATGGGTAAATATGATGGGGTGTGTATCTCTACATAAATATGGCATGATCAAGTATGTTTTTCTCTTATAAATATTTATTAGGTGGATCTTGATTCAAGAAATACCTATACACAATCCATCAAACATAACTAATAAGGAGCGCATTGAAAATCCCATAAACTATGAGTTGTAATTCCATGGTCTAATCAATCATATAAATTGGCATAACTCTCATCCAATGGATATAGAGGAGATCCAATCACAACTCTAGTCCATATATTTCCTTATGAACAAGAGGAAAAGGAATCCAAGATTGTATATGGGAAAAAAATACTTGCAAAAAGATATTGCAATATTCACATAATGAATCAACACATAGAATAAACAAAGGAAGATAGATACACAACATTATTTTAGATTCTCATCTTTGGAAATAATAATGGTTTTAATCTTGGAGGGGAATCACCAAGGATCCAATCTTTTGTTCATTTTCATCTATTTCTTAAATATATGGCAGATGGTTGATCATCTTTAACTCTCTTAAATGGGATCAATTATGTTACAAATAAAACATTATCCTCAATCATAACACAACATATTGGGCCAAACACTCATTTCGCATCATTAGCATTAGTATTCAGTCTCACACTTCTAGTAAATTAAAGCCTTTAATTCCTTTCAACTAATTCCTTTCCATTATTGTTGTCCATATTTCCAAATTTCCCTTTTATTGTTTTATCCATAAAAAGTTATATTTCTCATCACCCAAACCTTCCTTAATTGTTTGTCATACTCTAATTCTCATTTTCAATTTATTGCAGTCACAAGGAATCATTCTAGGTAGCTCCATAACCTATAATAAATTCACATGTCATTCCTACAAACTTTCCAAACAATCATTAGCCAACAAGGAGAAATATGAATCAAAAATGGATTTTCAGTGATCATTTTAAATTATTCATCTTCTAGGACACCTGATTCATTGTAGTTGTCACGTCATGGAGGCTCTCTTTCATTAATTGCATAGGTCATGTCCTCTCCAATAAGACTTCATTTTCTATACTAACCAATCACAACTCCACTTATAGCCTATTGAAAATGTATATACAACTATTATCAATATGTGTCAAAACCAACTCTTAATAGTCAAGTATTTCTTATAAGGATGTATACCACACTGGAAAATTTGAAACAATTATTTTAGCATTAATATTGAGAAATGAGATATCATTATATTTGGGTGATAGGTCCAAATATTAATCACCCTCATCTATGTCTTATCACATGTGATAATTTTAGAGTGATATTACTGTGCCCATGCCCATTCACCATTCCGCGTCACTTTTCCATATTTTAGTGGTTTGTCTTAATGCATATTGGAATAATCCTAGTTGTTATATGTTCCCATGTATAAACTATGAAAAATATATTAAAATAACTTTATTCAAGGCCATGTGTCAAGAATCCATCATGCCAATTAGCATTTCCTTTTCCATCTATAATCAATTCTTGCTAGATATTATATCTCTATAAGAATGTAGAGGGAATGAAAAGCACAAATGGCCAAGTGAATGGAGTATGGAACTATGTATGTATAAATAATTGAATGCATAGTATGGTGTACAAAAGGTGGAGGATGACACAAAGAGAAAAAAATGTGGATAGGATGAAGTGTTCCGAAAGAAAGCCTCATGTTCTACATTCCACATTAGGACAAATGGTTAAGTAGTCAAGGTAAGGAAATGAGTGTCGTGCAAGGTATGGAATGAATAGGTAACATAAGTTAAATAAATGAATAATGAGGTTGAAAGAGTAGAATGTGGAAGGAAAGGAAGATACATCCATTGAATTTGAGAAAATGGATAAGTACCTAAGAAAGGTTGAAAGGGATTGGATGATGACAAAAATTATGTCAAAAAAAAAGTAGTGACTATGACTTACAATAAATGAATGATTAGGAGAAAATAATTTGAAGAGATGAAGGTTATAGAAGAAACAAGATAAGGAGTGTTGGGCATAGAATCCCCCCCACGACATGTTTTGGGGCTCAAAACCCAAGTTTTGAGTTGATATTGTTGTAAAAGCTCCACAAATTGCGGGCGCGGAATGAATGTTAGAGTCATAGGGTTGTCCGCCCTAAGTTTTGAATGTAATGTTGGCCTACCCATGGTCTGTAGACCATGGGATTGTATAAATAGAGTGAGGCTATAAGTTCTAAAGAGACATCTAAGAGTGGATAGAGAATAAAGTAGAAGGAAAGAGCAAGAGTATAAGTGTGTCGTAGAATAGGAAAAGGCTCTGCAGTTGAGTGCGCAGAGGCCTAGTAGAGCCCGCAGCTAAGTGCGTGGACCCCTGCAGCTAAGTGTGCATGGTAGGGTTGAGTCTATAACTGGGGAAGAGATTAATAAAGAAAGTTTTTGTTTCCAATTCTGTGTATCTGTTCTGAGTTATTACATGTTTGATATCATTTGCGAATATATTCTTTCTTTACTACGTGCACTTGTATGAATTGTGAATATTGTTAAGTATAACTGAAAGCATACAGATAAGCTAAGTTAATCAACCAATATTAGATTACTAGTAAGGACTTGGGTAATAACACTATTCAGCCCTCAAGTAGGGTTGCGCGAAGGCAACATCTTAGGCTATGAGTCTCGGGTAAGTGTGTGTAGCGATGTGCGCGCAAGGTCAAACTATGTACCACTTTCACTCATTAGACATCTCCAAGGTGCGGAAACCTAGTTCTAGCACCCTCCCATACTACTTCGGGTGAGACCTCAGTCTGCACTTCATGGATTGTTGCTGAAAGGGCTAGTAGTACTGAGATATGTTTGGTTAAATCACCTCTGAACCTAGGTCAGGCCCCAACCAGCCAACAAATGGTTCCGTTGCGGGACCAGGATCTGCATAAGGGATGTTTGATGTCATGGCACTAGAATCCAACAAAGAAATAAATTGAAAAGTTGTTGGACAGAAAGATTCACAAGTTCATGGCGCAGGAAAATAGGAATCCACGAGTATCTAAAGAACAGTGGTTAGAGCGCTATGTGTATACGGAAATCCATGGAATTTTCTTTTCATCCTTCCCCTCTGAGTTGTACGAGTGGATCGTGAAGCTAGCGGACAGCCAGGGAAGATGTAGGCTCGACAAACCAATCATGTGGACTCCAAAGTTGGTGCACAGACTAGAAGCGTCAGAAGATAAGATCGTGCACATTGTGGACCATTGGCTCTATCAAATCATAGGAGGGTTTATCATCGAGTTCATGGTAGATACATCAGTCAGCTACAGCGAGGCAGAACAATGCTTCCTTAAAGGACCGCAAGGTAAGTATATTAAATCTTTAAACACTTGTATTAAAATGTTACTGTGTGAAAAGCTTGTTATCCGAATAAATTGATGTTTGGGGCTATGCGAAGTGGGAGGATCTATAGAAATGAAGGTAGTGCAGAGATAGAAAATAGCCCCTTGATTTCTCCTCGGCAAGAAAGCAAGGAAGAGCTCACAAAAGTTTCACCAAGAAGTGCGATCAGTCTAATAAGGCAGTGAATTCCGCGCATACCACCTCCACCTACACCACCACCGGTTTCACCATCATCACCTCCATCTCTGCCCACACCACCTCTGCCGCCACCACAGTTCCATATGTTAAGCACAATAAAATTTCTGGTATTCAAAGGAGTAGGGAACGAAGATCCAAACCAATTTTGGGTCATAGTAAAGGTTGTATGGGAAGCACAAGGGGTCACAGATGACAACATAAAGAAGGAAACCTTGATAAGCATGTTGTAGGATCGCGCACTGATGTGGTACATTAAGCACTCTAATGACAATCCAAACACAGGGATCACAGATATCCAAGCTGCGCTGAATAGGGAATTTACTAGGCCAAAACTAGAGACATATTTAATTATTGGGTTTAAGGAAATTGTGATGCTTCCAGCGAGACCCCCTCAGAGTTGGATCAGAGACTGAAGGGAATGATTCGCGAAGCCAACATGACCTTGACAGATGGGTAGAACCGCGCATGGTTTTTAGCATCACTAACGCCGCATCAAAGAACGACATTAGCGTAGCAAAAGTTATCCACCTAGGCCGTAGGGTTGGAGATTGCAATGAGACTGCACGAGACCCCAATACAAGATCCTAGCCTGAGAGTCCAAAAAATCCACGTGCAACTGAAGAATTTGTGTCTGGAAATGCAGAATTTAAAACAGGACAGGACAACTCGCCTAGAGGTGCACGAGGAGGTATGGTGCATAAAATGCAAGGGATAAGGACATGACAAGTACCACCATCCAGTCTTCACAAATTACTTGGCAAGAGGAGGGCCAATGCCATTGAGAACAGAGGCACAAGCAGGACCAAGTGTGGCACCTGCATTATGGTGTGTGATTTGTCAAATAGGAGGAAAACATACTACTGATAATTGTCATCTATTACAGAAGTATATGCAGACGTCCCAACAATTGTTCTATAATTTCTACAAGTCAGTAGGCCACGATGAGCACCTGAAGAAGCTATGAACTAATGATGGATCAGACCCCTACCTACAGGGTGCAGACCAAAACACGAGCCCTTCATCAAAATGCAAGGATGGCACGCACTGGATTTCAGGGGTGCGGACGAGGTCGCAGTGGAATGGGACCAAGAAGGGGTCGCGGACAATTGATTTGTTACAATTGCAGAGGGCCAAGGCATTGTGCTCGTGATTTTACAAATCCGATGAGAGCATCATGTTCATATTGTACCCAATTTGATCATAAGACAGAGGACTTCCCTACACTGATAGCGAGGTTGCGCGATAAAGGAATACTCCAGCCTCCCCCAACTCAAAACCTACAAATGATGAGATCTGAGCCGCGTGAAGAGGACCCGAATGTAAACATCGTGCTTCAAAGCAGTATCACGATAGGAGATGAAAAAGGTAAGAAACCTAAATAAAGTGCGTGGGTTCACAAGGCTCCTACAAAGGAACTTGAATTTGATTTGGAGCGCGCGAAGGAGACATTCATGGAATCTAAGAAGAGCTTCACGGAGGCCTCCACTTTAGGTAGTAAGGATCAATTAGAACTAGAGATGGATCCTTCAATTCTCACTACCTTCCTGGAGACATGCATGAAGTTGTTGCGCGATAGCAAAGTGGTGAAGGGACTGCAGGAACTTATCACTAGGTGCGCTAGGTTAGGAGAATCACATGTAGTCCGGAAGCTCAGGAAACATACATCATGAATAGGAAGGGAGATGAGATTGACTGTGCAAATCGGGGAATATGAAATGGATCAAGTAATTTTGGATCTAGGATCGGACATGAATGTACTTCCAAAGTAGACATCGAAGCACATGGGCAGGTTTGCATTGCAGTGGTCCCCTATTCAATTACGAATGGCGAACCAACAAAAGATCCTACCCATGGGAAGATTGCAGGGAATAACGGTGGATATTGAAGGTGCAAGCATGCTTGCAGACTTCGAAGTGATAGAGATTGTTGATGACAGCAATCCCTATCCCGCGCTACTGGGAATAGATTGGCCCACTGATATGAATGGAGTAATAAATCTGAATAAGTGCAAAATGGTTTTCGAGAAAAAGTCACTACATGTAGTGGTACCACTAGACCCTGCGGAAGGAGCGCGCTACACAGAACCGGTGCGCGATGATGATAATGATGATGATCTCGATTGTATCTACAAGATAGCTGCGTGAGAACGAGATTGGGTGAATCCAACAATAAATGGCAGGATTTCATGGGAGCGCGAAAGCTCTTGTAATTCGAATTCGGATGAGGAAATAGAATGATGGCAAAATCGGCTACACAAGGTAACCACCCTAAACTGCAACATGATGATAAGGTCACTACGATGTGTGACAACAGAGGTGAGGGATATACCTATGTATGATGGGTTGACCGAGGTGGATTACTTCCTGAACAAATTTGAAAGGGAAGTACCATAATAGCAGCGGTTCGATGCTCTGAAATGGGCACTGTGCACTACGCCCGCAAGTTGGTGGGGTATGCACGAGCGGAGTTTTGGGGACTGGCGTGAATGTAGAAAGATGATGCACCTATGATTTGGGAAACCATAGATGTGGCTAACAGACAAATATGACAGCCGTGACGATCCACATGTACACCTCGCGAAATGGACCAAGGTCTATGGGGAAGAGCCACAACCTGAATGGGTGCATTTGTTCTATCATACCTTGGATGTCATACCCATGAATTGGTCTACTGAGATGGAGCTCTGCCATGGTACAAGAAAATGGGATATCTTGCGCGAGGGATTTCTGTTAACTTTCACGCTTGAATATCATTGTTGGGATACAGTTGCTGATGCACTACAAGTAAAAGCAGTTATCTTCAAAATACCCTAGGAGCCAATGGAAGTGCTTCAGCCAGAATGGGTGACACAGCTGAGCTGCGCATTGGAATGTTACAATGTAAATGTTGAGGAGGATGATGAGGATCCATGGAATATTAACATTCCAGAAATGGAAGGATGTCGCGAGGTTTGAGGACCATTGATTGAGGATCCTGATGTCATCGTGCCACTAAAAACGAAGCAGGTAAACATTGGGACAGACGTCAAACCAAAGTATGCCATGCTCGGAGATTATTGGCATGATGCCATAGTGAATAAGGTCGCCGAGTTACTCCATGAATACCAAGACTTATTCCCAACCAAAATTACAGATTTAAAATGGATCGTTGGTGACTTAGGGATGATGAAGATCACCCTAAAACTCAACGCGAAGCCGATTAAACAGAGGCCTTACTGCTTGAATCTAAAATATAAGGAAAAGGTCCATGTAGAATTAGATAAAATGCTCACAGCCGGAATTATTGAGCCAGTGGAAGAATCCGACTGGGTGAGTCCTATGGTAGTACAGGAGGAAAATCATAAGGGAAAATAAGAATATGCGTGGACCTCAAGAGGCTGAACGACGCCTGTGTACACGACCCATTTCCGACACCGTTCACAGATGAAGTATTGGAAAATGTTGGCGGACAAGAAGCATACTCGTTCACGGATGGGTTCTTAGGGTACCACCAAAACAAGATCGCACCAGAAGACAGGAGTAAAACGACCTTCACAATGGAATGGGGCTGCTTTCAATACATTGTTATGCCTTTTGGATTGAAGAACGCACCAGCCATCTTTTCGCACATCATTTTTGCCGCATTCAAAGAATACATCCACAAGTTCTTGGAGGTCTATCTGGATGATTGGACTGTCTTCAGATTAGTTAAGCACCATGTAGCAAGTTTATGCTTGATGCTGGATACTTGCCAATGACACCAGATTGCATTGAACCTTAAGAAGTGCACATTCCTCGTTCCCTTTGGAAACCTGTTAGGACATGTGGTCTACAAACAAGGACTCATGGTGAACCCTATGAAGATTTTGGTTATTCTGAATTTGGAAGCACCACAAAGTGTTAAATAGTTGCGCGCTACTTTAGGACACACTGGGTACAACAGAAATTTTATCAAAAGCTATGCACAAATCACTGCACCGATGGAAAAAACTATTGAAAAAAGATGTTGCATTTTGTTGGAATGATGATTGCATGAAAATTTTGGATGTCCTGAAGGGGAAATTGGCCTCCGCTCCAATCCTAGTCTTCCCAAAATGGGATGTGGAGTTTCATGTCCATGTTGATTCGTTGTGTATCGCGCTAGGAGCAGTGCTCACATAGGAGGGCGGGGAAGGCTTGGATCACCCTATCACATTTGCAAGTTGGAGGTTGTCCAAATCAGAGAAGAACTATTGCACCACTGAGTGTGAGGGGTTGGAAATGGTGTACGCGCTCCAGAAATACCAACACTATTTGCTCAGAGGACATTTCAAGATGTATACCGACCATTTCGCACTGAAATACCTGGTCAATAAGCCTGTGTTAGGGGGGCGCATATGTAGTTGGCTCTTATTATTCCAAGAATATGACTTTGAGGTCGTAGTAAAGGTGGGACGCCTGAATGCAGGACCGAATCACTTGTCGCACATTAAGACAGGCGAGGAACCCACTAATTTGGAGGAGAGACTACCTGATGCCCAGCTTTTTGTTGTGTGCATCGTGGATGGACACTTCAAAGATATAATCCACTTTCTAACCACATGGACCGTGCTGAAGGAATACTCCATCCAACAGAAGAAGGAACTGGTGGTGCGCGCAGCGGATTTTTCTGTCATCGCGGGGAACCTATATAAAATGGGCAATGATGAGATATTGCGAAGATACGTACCTGAATTTGAACAAAATTAGATCCTCGTGGAAGCACATGGGGGAATTGTAGGAGGACACTATGTGGGATGAGCAACTGCACAAAAGATTCTCCACACAGGGTTGTGGTGGCCCACCCTGCACCAGGATTCAAAAGCACACTGTAAGGCCTGCGATATATGTCAAAGGACTAGAAAACCATCACGGAGGGACGAGATGCCATTAAATCCACAGATGACACTGCAGCCATTCGAGAAATGGGCAATCGACTTTGTGGGACCAATCAAACCTCAGGGAAAGATGGGCGCGCACTACATCATCACCACAACGGAGTACCTGACACGATGGGCGGAGGCGCAACCGGTCAAGACTGCATGGCCACTATGGCTGCGAAGTTTTTGTTTGACAACTTGTTGACCCGATTTGGCTATCCGAAAATATTAATGAGTGATCGCAGAACACATTTCCTGAATGAAACCATTAGTGCACTCATATAAGAGTTCCAGGTGTATCATCAGAAGAGTACACCATATCATCCCCAAGCCAATGGGATAGTAGAGGCATTCAACAAAATACTGGAGACTGCATTGACTAAAGTGTGCAATGCATAGCGAAGCGATTGGGACCTGCACGTACCAACAGTGCTATGGGCTTACAGAACAACATGCAAGAAACTGACAAGAAAAACACCTGTTCGGTTAGTTTATGACATGGGAGTTGTCATGCCAATGGAATATATCGTACCTAGTCTATAAATAGCAACGCTCACAGCGATGACGGACCGTGAAGCTCTAGAAGAAAGACTCGCGCAATTAGAAGAACTTGAGGAATGGTTCTTAGTGGGTTTTCATTAGCAGTTTCAAAAGCAGCGTGAGAAAAGCTTGGCATGATCATCATATTAAGTTGTGCACATTCAAAGTAAATCACTTGGTACTGCTATATGACAGTAAGTTTGAAAAATTTCTTGCAACATTCAGGATGCATTGGCTAGGCCCATATGTAGTTAAGGAAGTCACAGATGGAGGTGTGGTCTAGCTCATCAAATTAAATGGAGAACCCTTCCCAGGAAAAGTGAATGGCAGCTTCTTGAAGCCTTACATGGGTGGGATGACTATCTGACTAACCGACAAAAGCACAGTCTTCATGGTCGAGGGAGCCGGACAAAGGCACGTGACTATAAACATATATCGGTTAAGATGGATGCGAATAGTTAAGTCACCAAAGTCTCAGCAGAGTGGACATAGTAGGTTCAGCAAGCAGCAGCTCAGTGCGTTGCGGACATCAGTACCATTCGAGAGCAGTTGGAGGGACTCCACACCAAGATCGTTGTGCTGACAGAGTGACTCGAGGGTGAGTCAGGATGTTTGTGTTGGGGGCCTATTGGGCATGGAATCCCCCCCACAACATGTTTTGGGTCTCAAAGCCCAAGTTTTGAGTTGATATTGTTGTAAAATCTCCGCAAATTGCGGGTGCGAAATGAATGTTAGAGTCATAGGGTTGTCCGCCCTAAGTTTTGAATGTAATGTTGGCCTACCCATGGTCCATGGACCATGGGATTGTATAAATAAATGAGGCTCTATGTTGTAAAGAGACATTTAAGAGTGGATAAAGAAGAAATTAGAAGGAAAGAGCGAGAGTCTAAGTGTGTCGTAGAATAGGAAAAGGGTCTGCAGCTGTGTGCGCAGAGGCCTAGTAGAGTCCGCAGTTGAGTGCGCGGGGTAGAGTTGAGTCTGTAACCAGGGAAGAGATTAATAAAGAAAGTTTTTTTTTCCAATTCTATGTATCTGTTCTAAGTTATTACATGTTTGATATCATTTACGAATATATTATTTCTTTACTATGCGCACTTGTATGAATTGTGAATATTGTTAAGTATAACTGAAAGCATACAGATAAGCTAAGTTAATCAACTAATATTAGATTACTAGTAAGGACTTGGGTAATAACATTGTTCGGCCCCCAAGTAGGGCTACGCAAAGGCAACATCTCAGGCTGCGAGGCTCGGGTAAGTGCACGTAGCGACGTGCGCGCAAGGTCGAACCACGAACCACTTGCACTCATCAAACATCTCCGGGGTGGCAAAACCTAGTTCTAGCACCCTCCCATACTACTTCGGGTGAGACATCAATCCGTGCTCCGTGGACTGTTTCCGACAGGGCCAGTAGTACCGGGATTTGTTTGGCTAAATCACCTCTGAACCTGGGTCAGGCCCTAACTAGCCAACGAGGAGAAGAAAAAATTCCCATGGACTACACAATTTGATGTAGTTTTCCTAATTAGAAATAGTTTAAATATGTTATTTTGTGATAAAAAACCACCTCATCAAGGATATTAAATATTTTATCATTAATTGACATAAATTATATGATCTCTCTAATGAGTTCTCAAAAAGTAATAGATTGACCATGTAAAGAAATAATTATGCACTTCTCTTTTTGAAGAAAAAAAAGACATGAATATGTTGAATTTACATGACCTTGGGTCTATAATAGAATCTTAAAATCTCTTACGCTACTAAACCAATAATCTCAACAATACTACTTTTTATAGCGGAATGTAAACAACATTAAATCACATATTCACATAATATAGACAACTTTTTACAGTTTTTATCCCAATTTCGTTATATTAAACAACATATAATACAACAGTCTAAGGCTCTCATACCAGGGATAATGGCCCTCATATAGCCACTAGTAAAAGATATAAAACTAGGGCTTGGTGTCAGTACATCAACAACCAATCTTCCCTCAACAAGATACTTTAACCATCTGGTTGTTTCATGTTGTCTCATCTCCTCTCGGTCATACCCTGTACCTGCTCGGTCTTGCGGCTCCCGATTTGCAGCTCCTTCCTCTATCAATGCTCCAAGCCTATTTTGAAACTAATCCTTGTCTATCCAAACTTCTCTCTACTTGATCATTCATCCATCAACGCATCAACACATCGAGACTCTTGTCACGTTGTTCATAGCTCCACTTGTGAACAACTCTCGATCTGCCCACTACTACTCCTCAACTACTCAGGGACTTTAGCCCACTATGGTCTTCCTACGTTGCTCCAGTGAAGACCAACATAAGGCATGAAGGGATACCACCTATCAATACAAGATTTCCATCTCCCACAATTAACACAAGCTAGGAGGACTTCCCATCATCTATTGTAGATTTCCTGTTCCACACACAAGTATCAGGCTCCACAAACTGCTCCTAGTTGATCAGATCCTTGATCTCAACAACGACCTCTCTCGCACCTACCTTTGTCCATCAAGGTGTTTCTCACAGGGCTCCAACTTGAGCACTATCTCACTATCCTCCAATAGACCATAAGTTCCCAATCACGTTCACACTTGGTCCACTCTCACGTTCCGTCCAACAAACCACGAGTGACCAAGTCCACGTTGTAGGATCTGCACCTAGTTAGGGCATCCCCACACCTAGGAGACCCTTGCACACGTCTGCCCACCGAATTATCATCAATTTCCCTTTGCTTCTGCAATAGAGGAGCTATTTCACAAATTTAAGCTTCAATCAACATGTCCTCAAGTAGGGCATCCATCCACCATGAGATCTACTCCTAGTTGGGGTATTCAACACTCCATGTTAACCCAACACATAGCTCCCATAGGCAACTCTAAATTTGATCCAAATATGGTCAATATCCTTGACCCAATACACCTCTAACGTTGCTCCAAATCAGTTTGTATTGCTGCAAAAATTATACTTTTGTTAGTGACTAGTTAGGGCACCCACAAACTGCAACATCCCTTAAAATAGTCACCAAACAACCCTTAAATTATTGCGGCCTCTCCTAGTATAGGTCTCCTCCACCTTACTGAAAGGATAGGGCATAGAACAACCCTCAACTAGCTCCATGATTGCCCTCACTAAGATGTTATGGCCTACAACCTCACACTTAGTCTTGTTATAGCACAAAGCACCCTCTAAACACATATTTAACCCCATACAAGACCTCCTAATAGACCTATTAGTCTCTCTTTCTGCACGTTGCTATATAGGGCTTCAATTAACCCCACAACAACCCTACACATAGCCTTTCTATGTGGATAAGGACCTACAGACTTACCACAAGTCTATCCTCCTTCCATGACTCATTGAGATAGAGGTTCTATCCCTCAATGTAGCCCTTAAACAACCTACAAACCTTACCTCTTCCCTCAGCTCCCTTTTTGCAATCTTGGCCTCCAAAACTAGCCCTGAAATAGCCCTCAAGTCACCTCATTGTACAGTCTTTTGGTGCGGCCTTCAAGTGCAGGGCCTCGGCCCTTCCTCCAGCAATACTTTCTCTCTAACCAACCCTTTGTCACTTGCATAAAACCCTAAAACAGAACCTCCTCTTACTACGACTAGGTCACTAAGATAATCCTCCTCCAACAAGTCTTCCTTTTGAGAATGCATTGCACAAGTGGATGATCTAATGATCTCATATTCACCCTTTAGTTATACTAAAGAGAGGGGATCCAAAATTTCATGTTCTAGGGGCTTGAGTGGTTGGCATTATGTCTTCCTAACCTTAAGCCAACCTAGACCATCAACAACAAAACCTAACATAACCTTCAAAAATTCATAACTCCTTAACGAAAACTTAGAATCGGATGATTCTAATCATGTTAGAATCATCTCGCTGAGAGCTATCATCCTCATCCATCATATATTGAAAACTCATCACCATTTTGGCCCAAACATCTATGGGTGAAAAACCACAGGCTTGGGATCTAAGCCCATAAGCCTACTTCTGGTGCTTTGACCTCCAACCCCCGAACACTAGGGCTTAGAGTACCTCCCAAGCTACAAAAATCAACACTCCCTCTTAGCGAGGGAGGTACTTCCAAGACTAGTAAGTTACCAACATCATCTAGTGACACTATCCCATCTGGCATCCATCACTGTAGCATACCTTGTAGAATGAACCTAACAATCTCAGTAGTGCCTCTGCCTCATCACATCTAAACCTGAAGATCCCAAAATTCCATAGGGTTTATCCCTCTTAGGCTAGACTCCCTCTGAACCTATGTGATCTCCACTAGCTCAGTCCTACAAGAACTCATCTTCCTAGACCAAATACTACTCTTGCAAATCCCAACAATCTTGGATATGCAATATGACGATCCAATGAATACTCTAGCCTGCCAACATGTAGTCCATAAAATAAATCCATCTCAATCAACCTGATCTCGTCCATGCCAAAGAAAACCTCGAGTTGTCCCAACCATCCATGACAAGACATAGGAATTCCACAATTTACAAACCACCATACAACATACTAAAGTGCACCAGGTTCACCACCAATCAACCAGAACTCCCAACCCATCTCATCATGTAAACTATCGAGACCACATCTCCATGTCTTTAGTTCAACCCTCTCCTCCATGATCGAGACACCCACAACTCCCTATGAGTTTCTTTGTTGTGCACTCAGATTCATTGTCCCTCAAAGTAGCTCAAATATGCTCTGATACCATGTTGAATTTCCACGACCTTGGTTCTAGGATAGAATCTTAAAATATCTCACGCTACCAAACCAAGAATAACAAAGATACTATTTTTCACAGCAGAATATAAACAATAGTAAATCACATATGCATAGAATATAGACAATTTTTTACAGTTTTTAACCCAACTTCATTATATTAAAAATCATATAATACCACAGTCTAGGGCTCCTGTATCGGGGATAATGGCACTCATACATCCACTAGTACAAGATACAAAACTGAGGCTTGGTGTCAGTACATCAACAACCAATCTTCCCTCAACAACATACTATGACCATCTAGTTGTCGCATTCTCTCTCAGCTCCTCTCAATCATACCATGTACCTGCCTGGTCCTGTGGATCCCGATCTGCAACTCATTCCTCTAACAATGCTCCAAGTCCATTTGGTCACTGATCCTCAGCTGCCCAACTTTCTCTCTAGTTGATCATTCATCCATCAACGCATCAACACTTTGAGACTCTTGTCGAGTTGTTCATAGTTCCACTTGTAAAAAACTCTCGATCTGCCCACTACTACTCCTCATCTACTCAGGGACTTTATCCCATTATGATCTTCATGCACTACTCCAATGAAGACCAACATAGGGAACAGACGGCTGCCACATATCACTGCAATATTTCCATCTCCCATAATGAACACGGGCTAGGAGGACTACCCATCATAAGTTGTAGATATCATTCTCCACACACAAGTCTCAGGCTCCACAAACTTCTCCTGGTTGATCAGACCCTTGAGCTCAACAATTGCCTCTCTTGCAACTACCTTTGTCCATCAAGGTGTTGCTCATCAGGTTCCAACTTGGACACTATCTTAGTGTCCTCCAACACATCATAAGTGTCCAATCACATTCATATTTAGTCCACTCTCACACTGCCCTCCAACAAACCATGAGTGACCAAGTCCATGTTGTAGCATTTGCACCTAGTTAGGGCATCCCCACACCTAGGAGACTCTTGCACATGGTTTCCCACAAACTTCTCATCAACTGCCCTTTGCTTCTATAATAGAGGAGCTATTGCACAAATCTAGGCTTCAATCAACATGTCCTTACCTAGGGCATCCATCCACCATGATATCTCCTCCTAGCTGGGGTATTCAACACTCCATGTTAACCCAACATGTGGCTCCCACAGGCTTCTCTGAATCTGATCCAAATCTAGTCAATAACCTTGACCCAATGCACCTCTAACGCTGCTCCAAATCAGTTTGTACTGCTACAATAAGTTTCCTTCTATTAGTGACTAGTTATGGCATTCATAAGCTAAAACAACCCTTAGAACAGTCAACAAACAACCCTTAAATGGTTGCGGCCTCTCCTAGTATAGGTCTCCTCCACCTTACTGAAAGGATAGAGCATAGAACAGCCCTCAACTAGCTCCACACTTGCCCTCACTAAGATGTTATGGCCTGTGGCCTAACACTCAGTCTTACTATAGCACAAAGCACCCTCCAACTGCAGATTTAACCCCATACAAGACCACAAAATAGACCTATTAGTCTCTTTGCATGTACGATGCTAGATAGGGCTTCAATTAACCCCACAACATCCCTACACTTAGCCTTTTTGTGTAGATAATAGTTTGCAACCTTACCACAGGTCTATCATCCTTCCGTGACCTGTCGAGATAGAGGTTCCATCCCTCAACACAACCCTTAAATATCCTACAAACCTTACCTCTTCTCTCGACTCCCTTCCTGCAATCTTGGTCTCCAAAACTAGCCCTGAAATAGTCCTCAAATCACCTCGGAGTCCAGTCTTTTGGTGCAGCCTTCAAGCACGGGGCCTTGGTCCTTCCTCCATCAAGACTTGGTCTCCAAATAGCCCTTGGTCACCTACATAAACCCTTAAAAAGTAACCTCCTCTTGTTCTGGCTAGGGCATAAAGATAATCCTCCTCCAACAAGTGTTCCTTTTGGGAATGTGTTGAACAAATGGATGATTTAATGCTCTCATATTCACCCTCTATTTATACTAAAGAGAGGGGATCCAAAACTTCATGTTCTAGGGGCTTGAACAACTGTCACTAGGTCTTCCTAACCTTAGTTCGACCTAGACCATCAACAGGAAAACCCAACATAACCTTCAAAAATTCATAACTCATTAACAACAACTCAGAATCGGATCATTCTCATTGCGTTAGAATTGTCTCAGCAAGATCTATCATTGTCATCCATCATAAGTCGAAAAAACATCACAATTTTGGCACAAACATCTATGGGTGAAAAACCCCAGGCTTGGGTTCTAAGCCCACAAACCTACTTGTGGCGCTTTGACCTCCAACCCTTGAACACTAGGGCTTGGAGTACCTCGCAAGCTAAACAAATCAACAAAAGACACCAAATCAATGGGTGGGAAGGAATCCTTGAAGGATGGATGAAAGAATAGAATTGTCAAGTGGAATTTTACAAGTGCATAGAGAAGTTCTAAAGGATTCAAAAGGTTTTCCACCAAATAGGGGAATGGAAACATGATATAACCATTGCCAAATTCCTTTTTATCAAATATAAGACTATATAGACAATGCATGTTATAATTATATGAGATGAAGAAGTAATTGAAAGATATTTTGGAGTAAGAAATCATAAGAGAAAGTATATCACAATGAGGTTCCCTTGTTGTTTTAATCCCAAATAATGATGCGACTTGGAGAATGTTCATTAACTACAAACATTTGAATAAGAACAGTCTCAAAGATTAATATCCTTTTCATAGGATAAATTACTTGTTAGATCAATATATATCATCAAGTATGGACCAAATAAGAAGAAACATGGAAGGTTTCCTTCAAGATGAATAAAGGCTAGGAGTGGTCAGTAATTTCTTTTGGTTTGATTAATGGATTGATGATTTTTTTTATTTTAAGAAATCATGAGTTACACCCATTTTTAGATTCATTTTTTGTGTGATAGTTAGAATGAGGCACCATGCCATTGCAAGGAAGAAGGAGAGAGTGGTGTTTCCACTCAAGTTTTGGGAAAAAATAAGAAACCCTAGGAGAGGGGAAAAAGTGAAGAAATGAGAAAGGGGGGAGACTTGTCATTTGTATGACAAACCCAGGTTCATAGAAGATGACCAACATAATATGAATGCTACATAGTATGTCAAATTATTCAACCTTCCAAAAGGTGGAGGTCTCACCCAAGGCATGTATGATAATTATCATGTTAATAATGTGTGAGTCTAAATATATAGTGGGGATGTGTAATCCATTAATTTTCTTTAATCACATTCATAAAATATAAAAAATGGAAATCATGCACAATCATTATAGTAATGCATAAATCATACAAATATACTAAAAGCGCATAAATATTACTAGAATAGTCTTTCAATATATTCATAGATTAAGAACTACATATCCTTCCAACGCAAGACAACTTTAATACCTTACACAAAACTTGGATCAATGACTACTAAAACATGTAAACTTTAACCCTATATAGTTAATTATTACAAAAAATTCTTAGTAATTGAAAATATGAAATGGCACACACACACATTAACATAGAGTTTATCCCCTAGAAATCGAAACCAAGAAAACCCTAAGGATATTTATAATACATCTATAGATCCTTAGCAAGAATTATGAAATCATGGGTAAACCATTATGTGCCACAAAACTACTAAAATAAAAATTGTGGACCAAAAACCACCAAAATTGGATGTAAAAAACTTGCCAAAAAAAAATGAGGGTGTTTCCCTAAACCCCCATGCTTGCACTTGTTGCACCTGGCACAACGTATAGTGCATGGGGGTATTCATGCAAATAATATAACACATACCCAACACCACTTGATGTTCTCTTTGCATCCTTGGGATCACATGAGTATATGATCAACAATCCAAGGCAACAATGTCCATTGTTTCTCTACATTGAGTGAACTTATCAGTGCTTAAATTTTTTGTTGATGAGACCTGTTACCCACCATTTTGTGGGTGATATCCCTAGGAGAAATTTTTTTCTTCAAGATGGTCCTCAGCCAGCAACTAGCAACACCTTACAACCACTAGCGAGATCATTGTGCCATTTCTCTGCCACCTGAGCCAGCGATGTGGTCCCTCACCCATCTGAAATGATCATATGTTTGAAGGTGGGCCTTTTGAACCTAAAGTTATGCCTTTTCATTTGGTAATTGAGTATTGTATTTTTCTTATCATGGACACTTCTAGGCATGGATTAATGGGTGAATTAAATGGAAATAATGGGATAGGTTTGTGCTCCTGTCCCCTATAACCCTTTGGGATATTAACCTTGCATTCTGGTCCCGTGGGATCTATTTTACTGACCATTTGGATTTAGGGATGACATTTCACAGGAATCCCAAATTTTAGTGGCGTGGTCTCATTCCCTTATCCACTTATATTACCCCCTTTCCACTTATTATTACCCCATTCATCATTTCTCCCACATGGGTCCACATTCCTCTACTAGGTCCACATAAGATTAGCTCACCCCTTCCCCTTACCCACACCTTAGGTTAGGCTTGGAATGATGCCCTGAAGGTTGATGCAACTAAAAAGAAAGATAAAAGGATATTTGGCCACATTCAACAAGAAAATGTATCACAAAATGCAAAATATGGTCGGGAAAAACACATTTAGTGAGTGTGAAAAAGCCAATACATGAGTTCTACCCTATCATCATGGCCATCACCCTAGTTTCTACGGGTTTTATGAGCCTCCTTTATCATATAGGAACCCATGATTATCCCAACCCCTGGTGGGAAATGAACCACCCTACCTTAAAAGGGGGTATTCACTGCTATATCTTATACATCATGCTCTTACCCCTTGAGCCCCGAGTAGTCAATCAAAGAAAATCATAAAAAGGTGAAAGGAATATAAAGAACGGTGAAAAATCAAGGTTGGGGCACCTCATCTACCATGATTTCTCCCTCCTATACATTATAAACCCGAGTGTGGGCTTCCCTTGTATTAGTTACCCTTGTAACCCAACATGTGGCCGAGGTCTACCCCTTCTTATCCCCTACTTCATTCACCCATTTGTCACATGCCACCACCTTTGAAGGATGTACCTTGAACATATTATCCCATTTATAAGTAGAGACCACCTAATAGGATACTTGGTTAACCCCATTTTGAGTTTAGGAGACATTGGCACATCTTGAAGCCCATTATGTAAGGGCATTCCATTATGAAGTCCCCACCTATGGTCCATGGTTGGTAGGCTCATTTACTCGATTTCTCTAATGACTTATTGTATTGGAAGGCTAGGGGACATATTGGATCTTATGCAGGATTGCAAATGGTCTCCATCTTGGGTTTGCTCTCCCTATATGGGGTCCTAATCCTCTAGAGGGATACATTGTCACATGTAGGGTGTGTTTTGAGAGCCATGGGCCTCCACAATAGTATAAAGTACTCCATGGATCCCTAAGGATGTTCATATATTGCTCGATACTCACCTATTGATTAAGGAAGATGCACCTAGTTCACCTTTGCCGAGTCGGCCCCACAAATGTACCATACACTTGGCAGCTGACCCAGGACTTGTAGGATGATGTGGCATCACCTACACCATCATCAAAGCCCCTGCAAATTATCTACAGGGATCTTCGACTCATTTGGAGACCCATGAGGCTATTATTGTGCCCCCACAACCACTAAGATCACCATAGATTTATTGTTTGGATAACAGGGGGCCAACCCATTGTCCATCACTTTTGAGGGCCCTATTCTTCATAATGGAACGTATGGACCTCATCATGCCTCTTGGAGAGCTCTACGACATATATTATTCATCATTTGACCTCTTAAGAGGCTTATTCTTTCATTTGTGAGCTAGTTTCGTGGGCTTGTCACCAAAAGTTAGATTATTAGCACATTATTTTATTTTTGGGTCTTACGTAGGAAAAGGATATTAATTTGAACTCCTCATTAGTTTATAAATACAAGTGAGATTAGTTCATTTTCTCATCATTACTTTGGAATGGATCTCTTCTCTCTCTTGAGAATTTTGTACTTTTCCTTGGAGATTATTTAGAGCCTTATGGATGAGTTTTGATGTGTGAATTTGGTTTATCTTATCTTCGAGCTTATCTATTTTCAAATTGTTGATGGTTGGATATACTCTATTACATTTAAGTACATGCTTTTAATGTTATTCTTGTTTTACTTTGTCATATACATTGTACTAGGATTTTAGTTATTTTTAGGGCTAATTGTGGCATGCATTTATTGCTTAAATAGTGAATTTTGTCTCTATATAGCATATCTTAATGTATGGGCTATGTAATGTGAATGAAATATCCTAGGGTAATTCTATCAATGAATTTATCTTGACAAGCCATCACCTTTTGCACATAAAAGTATAAAAGCTGCAAGATTGCTTCTCTTTTACCTAAAGGCTAGCGAAGTAGCCTAGAGGCCTCCTTGACTGGGAATCAAAGGTCCTCACTCATATTCATAATAGATTCCATTATCCCAAGAATAAGGCACTGATATAGCAAGATGTGGTCACCTAAAATCATACCTTTTTCACCTTTTCTTAGGTCTAGCCAAGTTGAGCCACCTAAGGCATCATTTTCCTGACAAACTATCCCTCCAAAAAGTTTGATCTCCTAGCCTCTCCTGTACTGGTGTCTCCTCAAGGCCTCCTCCAAATTTGAATCCATTCCAATGGTGGAGTTGTGAGAAAATCCAAACCCTAGCTTCGAGATCAAACTTTTCCCTAGTATCCACGAGGCTAGTGCTTGATAGGATCAATTCAATACCTTTAAGTGAAAATTATTTCTTTGATCCTTTCCTCCACCTTGTCTAGGGTAAGAACATCATTGGTTGCCAAAATCTTTCCTCCTACCCTAGACTGGGTCCACTTGGTCCCGTGTGGTCATCTTCCTTAAAAGGACAATTCTTCAAGAACCATCTAGGATATTAATTTCAATAAGGATTTTAGGGATTGGGAAATTCTTTCACAAGTCATATCCCATAAACCTAACCTATAGAAATTTTGAATAATATGACACTTATTCACAGAGATTATCCCGATTATACACTATTGCGGAATACATGCATAATACATAACCTCCTCTACAATGATCATCAATTTAGCAGCATTAAAAACAATGAAACATCAATCGCATGTGCACATTAACACAGTATGTAATCTGGGGAAAGCATACAGCTGAAAACCTCACACTATCTGTATATTATAATGATTGAGAACATGTAACAATACATGGTACAATACTCCTCACAAGTACTCAGTACTATCTCCACCTGTTACACACAAACTAGCTCAGATCTGATGCCTCAAATCTCCTCCACTATTTGCCTGCCTCCACTGCGCAATCTTGCATGAGAATAATAATGAATGGCTGAAGAAAACTCTTATTTCCTTGGCTGAACCACGCAATCCTCATTGGCATTACTCAATCCCATTGATTGTGCAAGATCTCATGCACAACTATAGTCACAACTGATAGCAATCTCAACCTCTAACACCTGTCTCCATTGAACTGTCCATGCACTGAGTTAACTGATGTATTCTTTAGTTGCTTTATGAGTTAATAATTAGTGAATTAATTAACAATTAATTCACATCACTCATCACTAGTGTATTCTGCAGTTAGACTAAATACAACTAGTTTAACCAAGTCAAACTGAACACAACTCCATCAACTCCTCAATCAACTCCACCAAACTCAACCACTTGAGTTCTAACTGAAGTCCACCATGCAATAGCTCAGCTGACCCACAAGAAAATCGTATTTCCTTCTGACAGCTGCATGTGCCACATTTGTAGCTCAAACTGAAGTGCTCCAAGAGGATAAGATAATGTTTATAGTCCAAATATTATTATGAGCTAATAATATTCGACTGTTCTATTTTTAGCCTGGCAGTCTAAAAATAGAATCCACCCATATGTCTAAAAATAGAAGTCCATCTATTTTTACCAACATGACCAATCATCCACAAATAGCATCCTGCAACTCATATACCATGATCCATATGTCTAAAAATAGACTTTGCGCCAAAAATAGCCTACGGGCCCACTTAGTGAAGGCAACTCCTTTCCACTAAGCTCCATCATCTTGTTGCATTTTCAACATAACCCTCAAATCCTTCCTTCTTTTTCCTAGAAGACATTGCAACTTTATTAGAAAGTAAGTAAGCTCCATATTTCAAATTCTTCTAGGAAGGGGATTATATGGGTCACTCCACATCCATTCATTTACTTATCCTTCATCGGTGACTCCATACTATATCAGGGCTCCTCCCATCAATGAAAATCTATAAATAGAAAGGAGCCTTAGCTGAGGTGATAATGGTTTGAGTCTCCATTTGTTTCCATTGGTCTAGCATTTTCCCTCTAGTGATCCCCATTAGGTTCCCTGCTAGTTTGAGTGGTAACATTTTGGCACCATTACCGAGCACATGAAACATTTTTTTTGTTCCCCATACAACATATTGACATATCATTATTAGTGATTCCATTGGAAAAACAAAGCCCTAGCTCTTAATTGAACTTTAAGGTCAATTCATGTAGGGTGAAGCAAGAATTTTTCTAGGCATCTTTAATTTCAACCTGGTGACTCCAACATTTTTTTCATGTATACCTCGAATAGGTTGTCATTCTTTTATAAATTATCACTTTGGACATCGCTAGCATCCATGGGCGTCCTAATCATGTCACGGGAAGGATGGTACCTGGGGTGCCTGTGTTTGATGGTGATCCACTCTCCGCAATTAGCTACATAGAAAGATTTAATGCACATGCTTCAAGATATAAGGTTGTCCACCAAGATGTCCTTATGCTATTGTTCATGGGATCTCTCAGTTATCATAACTCATGGCTACGTGATCATGAACCTAGGAGCATCTCATCTATTGAAGAGTTTGTTGATGGCTTTCTTAGACATTTTCAAGTACACCCTACATTAAGCATCCAAGAGGAAACCTTCATCAAGCATCATAAAGACATTAAGAATCTAGGTAATGATCAAGAAGTCTTGGTTCGACATGATGAAAATGATGATATTGAGGACACATGTTTTGGGAAGGATGAACTTATGAAAAGTGAAATTGAGATCAACCTTACATTTGCATTATTTTAAATTGATTTTATGGCCTAACAATAAGCATGTGCGATCATGAGATGTCGTGAAAGCATGCTCCCTGTGTTCTTCATATATTATATGTGTAAATAATAGGTCTATGGTAACCAATAGATTGTTGGAGTTCTCGTGACCTCCCGTTTGAGTGGCTTTGCCCACTTATTTGAGAGATCACGTCCTAGTTGGAGCTAAATGTTACCCACCATTTTGTGGGTGATATCCCTAGGAGAAATTTTTTTCTCCAAGATGGTCCTTAGCTGGCAACCAACAGCCCCTTATAGCCACCAGCAAGCTCATTGTGTCATTTCTCTGCCACCTGAGCAAACCATGTCGTCCCTCACCCATCTGCGATGATCGTATGTTTGAAGGTGGGCCTCTCGAACCTAAAGGCATTCCTTATCATTTGGTAATTGAGTATTGTAGTTTTCTTATCATGGACACTTATGGGCATGGATTAATGGGGGGATTCAATGGAAATAATAGAATAGGTTTGTGCTCCTATCCCCTATACTCCTTTCCGATATTAACATTGGATTCTAGTCTCGTGGGATCTCTTTTACTGACCATTTGGATTTAGGGATTATATTTCATAGGAAACCCCAATTTTGGTTACGTGATCACATTCCCTTATCCTCTTATATTACCCCATTTCCACTTATTATTACCCCATTCATCATTTCTCCCACCTGGGTCCACATTCCTCTATTGGGTCCACATAGGGTTAGCTCACACTTTTCCCTTGCCCACACCTTGGATCAGGATTGGAATGATGTGCCAAAGGTTGATGTAGCTAAAAACAAAGATAAAAGCATATTTGGCCACATTCAATAGGAAAATGTATCACAAAATGAAAAATATGACCAGGACAAACACATTTAGCACGTGGTAAAAATGCAATACATGAGCTCTACCCCATCATCATGGCCATCACCCTAGTTCCTACAGTTTCTATGAGCCTCCTTTATCATATAGGAACCCATGATTGTCCCAACCCCTCATGGGAAATGAACCACCGTACCTTAAAAGGGGGTATTCACTGTTATATCTTATACATCATTCTCTTACCCCTCGAGCCCCGAGTAGTTAATCAAATAAAATCATAAAAAGGAAAAAGGAATATAAAGAAGGGTGGAAAAATCAAGGTCGAGGCACTTCATGTACCATGATTTCTCCCTCCTATACATTATAAACCCGAGTGTGGGCTTCCCTTTTATTAGATACCCTTGTGCCCCAGCATGTGGCCCATGGCTTCCCCTTCTCATCCCCTACTTCATTCAACTATATGTCACATGCCACCACCTTTGAAGAACGTACCTTGAACATATTATCCCCTTTAGAAGTAGAAACCACCTAATAGGATACTTGGTTAACCCCATTTGGAGTTTAGGAGACATTTGCACATCCTAAAGCCCATTATGGAAGGGTAGGACATTATTAATTCCCCACCTGTGATCCATATTTGGTAAGCTCATTTATCTATTTCTCTAATGACTTATTGTATTGGAAGGCTAGGGGATGCATTGGATCTTATGTAGGATTGTAGATGGTCTCCATATTGGTTTTGATCTCCCTATACAAGGTCCTAATCCTCTAGAGGGCTACATTGGCACATGTAGGGTGTGTATTGAGGGCCATGGTCCTCCAAAATAGTAGAAATTACTCCATGGATCCCCGAGGATGTTCAAAGATTGCTCAAGATTCACCTATTGAACGAGGATGACGCACCTGGTTCACCTTTACCTAGTGGGACCCACAAATGTACCATACACTTGGCAGCTGACCTGGGACTTGTAGGATGATGTGGCATCACCTACACCATCATTAGAGCCCTTACAGATGAACTACAGGTATCTTTGACTCATTTGGAGACCCATGAGGCTATTATTGTACCCCCACACCCACTAGGAGCATCATCGGTTTATTGTTTGGAGAACAAGGGGCCAACCCCTTTTCCATAACTTTTGAGCACACTATTCTTCATTATGGCACCTATGTACCTCATTAGGCCTCTTGGAGAACCCTAAGACATATATTATTCATCATTTGACCTCTTAAGAGGCTTATTCTTTCATTTGTGACCTAGTTTCTTGGGCTTGTCACCAAAAGTTAGATTATTAGAACATTATTTTATTTTTGTGGCTTATGTAGGCCAAGGAGATTAATTCAATCTCCTCATTAGTGTATAAATACAAGTGAGATGAGTTCATTTTCTCATCATCACTTTGGATTGGATCTCTTCTCGCTCTTGAGAATTTCACACTTTTTCTTGGAGATGAATTGGAGCTTTATGGATGAACTTTGATGTGTGGATTTGGTTTATCTTGTCTTGGATCTTCTCTATTGTGAAATTGTTGATGGTTGACTGATATACTCTAATACATGTAAGTACAATATTTTAATTATATTCTTGTTTTACATTTTCATATACATTGTAATAGGGTTTTCGTTATTTTTGGGTTAATTGTTGCATGAATTTATTGCTTAAATTGTGGAATTTTTTTCTCTATATAGCATCTCCCAATGTATGGTCCATGTAATGTGAATGAAATATCCTAGGGGTAATTCTATTAGTGAATTTATCTTGACAAGCCATCACCTTTTGCACATCAAAGTATAAAAGTTGCAAGATTGCTTCAACTTGACCTAAAAGGATAACAAAGTAGTCTTGAGGCCTCCTTAACTGGAACTAAAAGGTCCTCACTCATATTCATCATAGACTACATTATCCCAAGACTAAGGCACTAATTGTTATCGGGAAATCTAGTGTCTATGCAGAGCTTCTAGTCCCACTAAGACAAGTAGCTATCTTAGAAACAAATAGATTAAAGTTACTTTCGTTTTCCTTTACGAGAAGTAGATAGGAGAGGATCAAAGAATACCAACCTTGATCTTTCGCTCAGTTATTTGCTTGTTCCTTCTCCTCACCGACGGGTCTTTACCACTTCTCCCTTGACCACTCCACTTCAAAGAGTACCTGCAAAGTCAAATCCACATAATACCTTCAAAGTGCAGAGATCTAAAATCATAAACAATATAGGACCAGATATATATTGACCACACAAATGCATATACTATCAGACATACAAGAATGTGGAGGAAAAATTGAATAGATTTATTAATATGAATATTAGAAGAGAGGATTACAACCCATTGATCTGACCCAACATCATCCTCCCAGCATGAAAGCCCTTCTTCACCTCATGAAAAGCTTAGATCACCCAACACTATGATATTCCACCAGGAAACCAACAACACTTCCTTACAAGATACAAAATACCAGCCTTTGGATCTCTGGGATGAGGGACCCATATATAGATAATTGTAGGGAGGTGAGTCAGCTTCTGGGATTTTGATTAGTGTCTTCTCTCTTATAGTTCTTGATTCCACTTAGAGATTGATGATCTCTTACTCATCCCTTGGCGAATTCAGAGAGGCAAATGTCACAAGAGAAGTTTCTGGAAGATTCCATGATCATCCACCTCGCAAACTGTCTCTGCCATTTGTCCATTCTCTCCCATCGCACCCTACAGAAGGGCTTTCCAGTATGCATTGCACCTTTTACACTAGGCAGGTGAGATGCATCGCATCCTTAGCACTGAGCAACCTGTATGGTCTAGTTTTGACCAGTTCTAAGTAGTTTTCTGGGAGATGATGTAATTAGCTGACCTTGTTCCTTTAGGGCATGAAACAACACTTTTAGCGACTCAGAAGCCCTTGGTTTATGGACATATATTATTGGGGTTACAGTGCCCAAAAATTTCTATAACAGTTTCCCCCTAAAGCATGAGGTCGTTAATCTTTTGATGTCGGGTGAAATGCTTTATCATGAGGATCCAAGGTTTTTCGAACTGGAAGGCGACCTGTAATAAGATACAATACAATACATTATCTTCATAACATTTTCATGATCTAGCCGAGGCGGGCATTCCCATGTTCAGCTTTATAAATTCATTTTCTTGTACATAGGACAGACAACCGTCTCTGTGGTAGACTGATGATTCTAATAGAGCCATCATCCTTTGATTCGGATGATCATCTGTGCAGCAATGATGTACATTTTATGTCTTTATTTTCCTGAATATATCGTAGCCCGGATGGATGAAACTAGATCTGGGGTCTTCAAACTCATCCAATATTCGCCTACAGTACAAGTCGATCCATGTGAAAAATGTTCTGGAGTCGAACATGGAAAGACATTTCCTGATTACCAGCCAATGATGTAAGCTGTTAGCAAGTGCGAGAGGAATCACTGATAATGATGATGACCCTCAAGGAACGATAGTACAATTTGCGTGGTGTGAAAATGGGACTTGGCGTCGAACACCACGTAAAATCTCTCGATCGAAGGCCATTGGTGTAAACTTGTCGCCGAAAGTGAGAAACTTGCCATTGAGTCATGCAAGCTTCAAAGTACTGAAAGGGTTGTTCCTGGGTCGACTTCTTGGATAATGAGATGATGTTGACAAGAAGTGACCCATCGTAGGAGGGCCTTAATGAATCCCACATCTACAACACGAAACGGAGCAAATGACTTTTGGAGGTGAAAATGATCTAATGATACAGGGTTCAGGGTGGCGGTCATGAAAGAATGAAGCGTAAAGGTATTGCAGTAGATGAGACACAAGATGGGTTGGTGAATTCTCTGATCAACTTCTCTTAAACATATCGGCAACACTAAAATGGATTGGTAGCGTTAACCCCAAATATGGATGGTACGGTGGACCAATGGTAATATGACTGGGAACGGAATAACCCAACCCGACTCAGACATGGAGTGAAAGTGTCATGTTCAAGAGCGACTTTGCTACCAATAAAGTTTCTTCAAGTTTCCCAATTTTTCCCCAGTCATTGTTGACCAGCACCTCTTTATTTTTATCAAGCTTGAGAAGGATAAAATATGCTTGTTCTATAATTTTCCCTTCGGGCAAACCCGTCGCTATGTTTTAACGAGCCTAGCGACAGTGAAACTCATTCTTGTCTATATGGACAAGTTCATCGCTATTGGTTTTAACGAGCTTAACGACAAAGACAACTTGGTCCTTTTCAATTTTAGAGAGTTTGAAAGGGATGTAAAGGAAACTCCAATAATCCTTTTTCATCATATAATCCCATAAGTCCGAAAAAGTATAAAATAATACGAAAGGGATGAATTTTCGATAGTTTTAACGAGCCAAACAAGACAAGAACTCAATCTTTTTGTGTAATAGTCCCTCAGGTCCAAAAATATTAAAATCTAGAGGAGGGATAGCACTCCCGGTAGCTTTAATGAGCTGGAGAGGCCAACTGCTCGGCAATCTTTTCATATTTTACGAGTCAGATGAAAAGAGCTTAAAGGAGACTCGTTTTTTGAGGAACGAGTGATAATTTCGGGTAGCAGCTAATTCCAGGTAAGGTTTGGAATTTCCAATCACGACAGTGTCACAAGGATGGCTAACAAGATCACTCATCGTAGATGTTCCTCAAAAGGGTAAACAATCAAATGGAGGCATATGGTCGGCTAAAACAGAGTGGAGGTGAAGGTAAGAACATGACCAGGGCTCAAAAAGTTGATGATAATGCGTTCGCAATGGTTATTTACCAGAGGTTGGTTCATTTTTTAATGAGCTTAAACTCTGGGGGGAACGTTTGCTCATTGCTTAGGTTTAATTTTTAATGAGCTTGAACTTCACATAAAAACTGCTCGTGGCGGGTTTATTTTTTAACGAGTTTTAACCCTGCGGTAACACTGCTCGTGGCAGGTTTATTTTTTAATGAGCTTGAACCCTGAGGCAACACTGCTCGTGAGAAGTTTGCATGCCCCCAGCATAATAACGCAAATCGATGTGCAGGCCCCCAAGCTTCATTGCATTCAACGCGGTGGTTGGAATGAAGGTTTACCTCCGAGATCTTTGAAAGTCTCGACTTGGATTTTACGAGATCATAATCAAAGACTCAATTTGGAAAGGGAGTTGTTTCATTTTTTAATGAGGTTGACATAGTAAAATAACTATCATCATGATTCCTTGTTTCACTTTTTAACGAGGTCGACATGAGATAAGAACTGTCCTCGAAATCCACCATATTTACCGTATTTGATAGAAAATCAAAAACTGAAGGATGATTAAGGTCGCTGGAATAATCTTCGTGGTAATCCGGAAGACGGGAACGATGGTGGTTATCTTCCCATGGTGCCTCTCCTATCATCATTGACTGAATGATTCCTTTATCTGTAGAATGTACATGTGACCAAGGATCTGAAGAGGTACCATATTCCTTAGACCTATCTATCCAAACACTTGATGAGTGTTGATTTGGGTTTGCCCCCCAGGACAAGAAAATTGATTGCTACAATATTTCTATTAGGGCAATGATCCATGCTGACAAAATGTTTAGGAATATTCTGAATCTAGAAGATATCATGTTGCAGGTTCCCACTATGGCCACTTCCACCAGATTGTTTGGAGGCGGTACGGAAAAAAGTCCCCATCAATGTAGGGTCTTTTAGTAGGCCTACTCCGATATTTTGAAGCGAATGAGGGTTTCCGTGGATCATTGGAATGCTTCCCGTAACTTGTGAACAGTTGGGGAGAAATTTTTGTTGGTCGACTATTGTAATTCTTCCTTGAAAATGAAATGCAATCTTTCTAAAGTATGTTGACACAACTGCAGCCATAGCATAAATCCAAGGCCTTCCCAGTAAGATGTTGTAATTGAGGTTTCCGTCAATCACTTCAACATCAATTTCTACTGTTTTTCCCCCCAGTTCGACTTGCAAGTTACTTAGAATCCTATATGGGGTGTATTTTCATCCATCAAATGCTTTTAATGTCGTCGACAATCGCGACAAGGGTGGAGATCCTAAATTTTTCCAGCAACTCATCGACATAATACATGTGGATGCCCCCTCATTAATAATTGTTCGATGAACAGTTTTGTTGATGGCTTTCACTTGAATAAGGAAAGCTAGTTGAGCTGGTAACTGAGGGTCATATCCTTTATGATTAAAGGCCACAAGATTGGAATCCGTTGGGTCAATCCCACCTATTGTTGATAATAAAGCCTGCTTTTGGGAGGGGCAATTTTGCAGTACCTCAAGTGTCGACATAGCAGACGGTGATTGGGCCAGATCCTCCACTATATTATAATGTTGTGCTGATCTGGCACAAGGATTAAATGTCGATTTGTGTACTACTCCCTTCAGCGGCTTTATCGTTAGTTCAGGAATGATGGGTGGCACAACTCCGGTCGAAGTTGTTGTCGAATTACTAGGTTGATCATTAGCCTTGTTTTCCGACAACTGTGGATTCTCGTAATCTTTATTCCTTGTCGATATCAAAGCATCATTTTGCTGCTTCAAAACAAACAACATTAGCACTTGGGATGGGGAAGCATTGTCACTAGCAACCAGATTCGTTCCTGGATTCGGAAATGGATCAGTCAATACCGCCGAAGTTTTTATATTCTTAAAGAATTTTCTAAGCTCGACTTTATGTGGACAATCTTTCGTCCAATGATCCTCATCACATATGAAGCATGGATGACGTGGTTTCCTATCTCCAGAAGGGTTTGCAGAAGATTTTTCAAGAGACGACTCCTCCTAATTTTTCTTCTTCCCTTTCTTTTTCTTCTTGCCCCCTGGTTGCTTTGGTTCTTTTCCTTTGTCAGTCGACACGACATTTACCTACGAGGCGAGAAGTTCCTCATTTGCATTTTGAATTGAAACCGTACGAGCCTTATTTGATGTAGCTTTTACAGTTTTCGTGCTAGTCGCACCTATCACGCCATCGCCAACATGAGAGTCTTTGATTGATTTAGGAGGGGGAGGAACAGAGAATTCCGGTCTAGGAGCATCAGGGATTTTATCGTAGAGCATGCCAGACTAAGTATATATCAAATCTAGATATTACGCATGAGCAATGACTTGCTCCTCAGTGACGACTCCTCCCTTTGCCACATCTTCCGTAATAGAAGGTAATAATGACTTAATAAACCATTCAGCTAGTAGCTGATCAGGAACATATGTTTTTACCATTCTACGACGACGTCGCCACTCATGAATATGATCAGATATGTGACTGGCCGTTGTTTTTTTGAAATTGGTAAGAAGCTCTATTCTCGTTTTGTACCTTATGGGTAACTGGAAATGGGTTAAAAAGGTTGTGGCTAGGGTGCTGAAGTTATCGAATTAAGCTCTAGGAAATTCTATATACCATTTTGCTGCCGAACCAGTTAACGTTCACTGAAAAAGGCGAAGCCTAATGGAATCATGATTTAGAGTGTTAGATGAACACCACAAATGAAAGGTCATCACATGATTCGATGATTCTTCACCCGGATTTCCATTAAATTTAGGAATATCTGACGAAATTTTATGTGGAATCACTGGCCACCAAGGGGCGTAAGCAATTGGATCGTTTGTCAGCCGATTTAGATTTGGTAACTCTAAAGTTGCCATGAAGGGAAACTATTGATTCAAGTTCGGCGAAGCATACCCAGGATAAGATGGGATTGCCTAAGCAGTGGGTCTTTGCATACCAGCATGGTGCATTTGATGCTGATAACTTTGGTAAGGTTGATGGGCATAACCATTATAAAATGGTTGATGTTGACCATTTTGAATATACGGCTGCCCATTACTTGCAAATATTTGGTGCTCAGATCCTTGGTAAACTTGTTGGAATTGCGGTTGTTGATATTGCACCAACCATGGTTGTGAAACCATTTGCTATTGTCCAATACTGGCTGTTTGACCAAGATGAGAAGTGATGGTACCCGTTTGAGCCTGGGTCACCCCAGTTAAGGAGCCACTACTCGATGATTGTGGTGGCGTTGTAGAGACAAGAGGCTATTGTATTACGACCTGAGAAGCTTGAGGTTGGGATACAACAAGCACGCTTGTGCTTGCGACACAGTCACAATAGCTAGCGTAGTGTGGATATTTGACACAGGTAGACTTTGTTGCATTGAGTATACAAATCTTGGTTATAGAGGCAGTATCGGCACCCAACCACTAGATGTAATTCTAACATAACCTGAATTCTGTTGTGAACTCTCGTATGTTTGTTCTCCCGGAGGAGACAATGAAAGGGCATATTGCCCCCCTTATGACGATAATCCAGTACTCAAAGGAATGATTTTCCTTTGAGGACCGGACTGCCCAGATTGACACTGCAAAGGATCAATTCGCTAAGACTCAACATAAGAGATTCCAGATGTTATTCCAGAGGAACAAATGGGAACAGACCGTACTGTCGAAATAGCCCCTGGATGGATTTCACCCAGTGTTTGAGAGCTAGTTGAGACAGACGGTATGCCAGCAAACATTGTTGGAGTGACAGCAGGAAGTTCTTCCGCTGCTGTGTCAGATGACACAGTCCTAGATGTCGACGGTTGTTCAGACATATCTAGTCTATCCAAAAGATTTCCTAGCGATTCTATGGGAACTTCCGATGACGGGAGACTAATTTCTGATGATGAAGGATATAGGGTGATCCCAACTCCAAAACGCGATGGAGTACTAGATGGAGGATCCTCCACAATCTCTTCTATAGCAATCAGTCCAGGTGGAAGAGGTAGACCGTCAGGTCCGTAAAATATTTCCGGTGCTGAAGAAAGTATAGATTTTGCAGAGACAGATGTTTGGGGAATAACACCTTCCGAATCAGCTGTAGATGGGGCCGGTTTAGGAATATAAGTGTTTATCGTCACACTAGGATCAGTTCTACTGTCCTTTTGTAGCTGCGGAACTTCTTCTGTAGAGGTAGGGATACCAGAAATGTTTGGAGTAACCGGAGTCTCTGAGGATGTCGAAACACGTGTTCCAACCAAACCAAGGGACTTTGATCCGATTAAACGAGTTCTCTTTGTCCAGAATAGTTTTGTTTCTGGAGACAAAGACGGTTGACTCGTAAGTCTTCGCGAACGACGAGGTTTCGATTGATTTTCCTCCATGATTACGGATTACTAGATAAACTAAAAATAAAGGGGAAAATGATTCTGAATTAAATGAATTTTAGACGCTTTGACACAACTTGCTTTTTCAATTTTTAAGAGTCGAGAAAAAACAAAAGATGACTCTAGTCGCCTTCGATTTTTAATGAGCCTGAAGTGACAAGTGCTCAGATGGACCTTTTCCTTTAAGGAGTCTGAAAAGGAACGAAAGAGACTACTTTAGAAATATAGACAAAGGGATTACCAAACCAATCTCAAAACTGCAGAATACTTTTTACAGTACGGTAGTCAATCTTCTCGAATGATGTGTTCAATGCATTGCGATCGATAGGGCGACAGACACGGCTTCCTATGGAGAAAGGATATAGCCTATTTTGGTCTCCCAATATATACTCGACGGTACGTGGGAGCACAAGTCCGTACTGGCACTTGTCGTCTCAAAGAGGAGGAATCACCCAACCAACAATGAAAGCGATAGTTACCAGGCTTTACGATGTCAGAATATGTCTCTAGCCTAGACTTCTAAATGTTGTGCGTTAGGTTCCAAAGAATTTTTATGTTCATTGAATTTATTTTACATTTGATCTTTCTTAGGAAATTTTCCTTTCAGGTTCACCGCGTGATGTAGATATATAATTCCTAAAATGAAATCTAAGATGATAAACAATCATTTGATCTTCTTCTTGCAATGAAAATCCTAGCTACTAGAGAAAGAGAAATGATATTCTTTCAACATAGAGCAGAGAGCACACACTAGATGCATTATCCTAAATCAAACCAACAAGCAGTCTAAATGAAAATGCACATGCATGTATTTTTTTTCAGCCTTCTTAATGCGTGAATGACAAGAATAATGCTAAGTACAAATCTGAATTATCTTTTCAAAGCGATAGTACTAACAAATTTATTTTCAAAAACGAAAGGAAGATAATGACGACACTTTGTGACTTTGAATTGAAAACTGCTTATGACACTTGAAAAACTACTAATTCAAATCAAATACAAGAGTAACTGTATAATAGACCATCAAGAATGATAGGATTCTTTTCTCTGACTGAAAACGACACTTGTGACACTTCAAAGTCAAAAGACGACAGTTTGATTATGCTACTTTTTTGTAAAAGAGAACTATAAATGGCGCACAATACATAAAAACATTCACAATTCTTTGTACTATGGAGGCGGAATCATGCAAAGGAAGGGAGTTTCCACAGTGGTATACTGATCACAGACATCAAAACTCCTGAATAAAGCTGAAGAGAGTGAACAAAGAAACCAAAATCTGGAAGCAGAATAGGTCTTATCTAATCAGCACACCTGCAACACAGGGAAAGTGCGAAGCAGTGCACCTACTGCGCACGGGAGGTGCGATGCATCCAGATTCCCAAGAGGAGAAAGTGTGATGGTCCAAGGATGATACTTCAACTTGGTTCTTGGTCAGAGTTTGCAGCTTAGTTCAGCGATTTAGGCCGAGCTAATGATAGTCAGTAAATAGAAATCACAAGGGTTGATCTAATGAGGTTACTAGAGCCACCACTAGGGCAATTAGGATGTTTTCAAATCAATTGTTTAGTTTATAAACAAAACCTGGAGATATGCTGAAGAAGCATTAATCTACTTTGCACTTGCATAGCAAATGCAGTTCGAAGGCTAGCTGGCTTAACTTCAGGTTCTGTCTGTAAGTTTATAAAACAAACAAGTATAAACAAGCAAACAAGATATTCGCTCCCCAGTGGAGTCGCCATTTTGTTATCAAGAAATCTAGTGTCTATGCAGAGCTACTAGTCCCACTAAGACAGGTAGCTATCTTAGAAACAAACAGATTAAAGTTACTTTCGTTTTCCTTTACGAGAAGTAGATAGGAGAGGATCAAAGAATACCAACCTCGATCTTTCGCTTGGTTCTTTTCTTGTTCCTTCTCCTCAGCGACAGGTCTTTACCGCTTCTCCCTTGACCACTCCACTTCAAAGAGTACCTGCAAAGTCAAAGCAGCATAATACCTTCAAAGTGCAGAGATCTACAATCATAAACAATATAGGACCAGATATATATTGACCACACAAATGCATATACTATCAGACATACAAGAATGTGGAGGAAAACTTGAATAGCTTTATTAATATGAAGATTAGAAGAGAGGATTACAACCCATTGATCTGACCCAGTGTCATCCTCCCAGCATGAAAGCCCTTCTTCACCTCATGAAAATCTTAGATCACCCAACACTATGATATTCCACCAGGAAACTAACAGCACTTCCTTACAAGATACAAAATACCAGCCTCTGGATCTCTGGGATGAGGGACCCATATGTAGATAATTGTAGGGAGGTGAGTCAGCTTCTGAGATTTTGATTAGTGTCTTCTCTCTGAGAGTTCTTGATTCCACTTGGAGATTGATGATCTCTTACTCATCCCTGGGCGAATTCAGAGAGGCAAGTGTCACAGGAGAAGTTTCTGGAAGATTCCATGATCATCCACCTCACAAAATGTCTCTGCCATTTGTCCATTCTCGCCCGTTGCACCCTACAGAAGTGCTTTCCAGTATGCATCGCACCTTTTACACTAGGCGGGTGAGATGCATCACACCCTTAGCACTGAACAACCTGTATGGTCCAGTTTTGACCAGTTCTGAGCAGTTTTCTGTGGAGAACTTCTGGGAGATGATGTAATCAGCTGACCTTGTTCCTTTAGGGCATGAAACAACACTTTTAGGGACTCAGAAGCCCTTGGTTTATGGACATATATGATTGGGGTTGCAGTGCCCAAAAATGTCTATAACACTGATCTACCAAGAGTCAATCACCTAAAATCATACCTTTTCCTAGGTCTAGCCAAGTTGGGTCACCAAGGGCATCATTCTCCCTGCAAATTATCCCTCTGTTGTAGCAGCTACAACCACCCTCCAAAATTTTGGCCTACACCAGTTTTGGAGCCTCCCTTCGAGAGTTTCACTTGATGACTCCACACACTTGGGTTCACTCCATGAGCTCGTGTGAGTCTTAAAATTCTCCTTTCTTGTTTATTGCACTCAAGTCTCTACATTTTGATGTCTAAGTCATGCTTGTGACTGTGTTCTGGTTATGCTCAAAGTCTTTGCTTCATATGTGTTTTTTGTGTTCGTCTTGAAAGCATGTATCACACTCACACACAAAATCACATTCACTATCACGTAAGCATTGTCTCAATCATGAAGGATCAATCACTAGTGTCACGTTTGTTGCTTGCATCGTCGGTTAGTCATTTTGAACATGTGTCTGGTTGGTTCAGTCATTTTGTCATCAAGTCATGTGAGTGTGTGGTCATATGATCACATATGCATCTTTATACTATTCACACACTTAGTAATTTTTGTTGAAGTTCTGATGACCAGACTCCTCACTAATAGCTGGACCATCATCCTACTTTCGACTTGATCGTCTGTCACCCAGAATAGTGCAGAAGCACCAAGCTAGTTCTTTCAAGTAGTGTTGCCTGCAAGAAACTCAAGCAGCACTCATGTTGGCCACCTTAACTAGTAGATTGGTTGTTCATCTCAGAAATTGCGCAGTTCTCATGAGTAGGCCTCTCGCTTCCCATCAGTCAGCTCAGCTCAGAAATTGCGTAGAGATGATCATCCGGTCAACCTTCCGGCCTTAGTGTAGTTTTCTAGGCCAGCAGTTCCCAGTAGAAGACTACCTATTCCCTCCAGGAATTACGCAGTTTCTGCTACCAGTGATCCCAGCAGTCAACTGGAATTTCCCTCTAGGAATTGCACAATTATGGCTGCCAGTGACCCCAGCATCCAATTGGTAGTTCCCTCTAGAAATTGCGCAGTTCTAGCTACCATTCTCCCGGGTAGTTCCCCAGAAAAACTGCGTAATCCCTGCCTATTGAACCTTCATGCAGCTTGGCTCGTTCCTCTGGAAAATTGCACAAATCTAGTTGTCCATCCCCTTCTGATTGTTAATTCTAGAAAATGTGTACAGCATGCCTGCCTTGCCCTCCTGTAGCCTAGACTATCCCTCCCAAAATTTGCACAATTTTACCTCCTAGTCAGGCCAGACCTTGCAGACAATCATTTTCGACTTAGATTGTCTATATCTATCCCTCAGTGACTCTTACACATCTTTCATCAATAGTTTCCTAGAGCCATCATCCTGCATCGCAACCCTGCTACCTCTCCCGGTCACCTCCATTTGAATGATCATGTGTCATGGTAGACTAGGAGGTTTTGGATTTGATGTCGTCTCGTCATGAGTGGCTACATGTACAGGTACACCAACAAACATGTCACAACGACGAATGAGATGAATGAAGGGAGCACATGTAGATGGATAGGTTCACCAACGTATGAATGAATGAAGCATGTGAAGCGGACGAACACGACGAACATGCACCTTCACGAACAAGTGAGCCTGACAGTCCTTCCAACATGAAAGCAAGGAACAACATGTTAAAGATTCATTAAGCGAACCAAGGACCATCAAAGACTCCACGCACTTCACCATGTGGAGGTGAAGCTATGATACACCATGAAGACATCCATCACTCAACAGCACTTTAGCTCGACATGCACTCCAGTAACAACATAAATGTACCAGCATTTTCATGTCAAGTCATGAGTCATGTTGCCCAAATCTCCAATATGGGCTTGTTGTCAATCCATTTAATGTAATGTGGAAGTCCAAGAGACCCACTTGTTGAACATAGAGTCATGTAAGTCGGAAAGTCATGGAAGTTGAACAGTCATGAGGGTAGTCAAATAGCCAAAAGGGTCAGTTTCACCCTTGGCTATAAATACTCCCCTCATTTGTACATGAAAGGACTTTTCACCTCAGCTCCTCCCACATAGCTAAGAGAGTCTGTAATATTTTCTTTGACGAGTAAGTATTGGCTCCAACGCCCTGTTGATGGGGTTAGTGATGTATGGTGTAATGATGTGTCTTGGAACTTTCGCTTAATTCAGAAGCCTGTCAACAAGCTATCACGTTTTCACACATGTATTGTATTTGTTGTAAGACTGATCTTTAACACTTGTAATGCATGTTGCTTTAACCTATGTTCTACATATGAATTGATTCATTTGTTGTGATGCATAATCTATTAATGGAAATGTGTTGTATATGCTGCTAATTTTGTCTCGTCCATTTCGACTTCTCTGCCAGACATCAGATAGACCTTTCACATGAACCTTGTTGTAACAATTGTTGCACTCATTCGGACTGATCTGTGAGTGTTGCACATGTTATCTTACCTTGTATGTTGTGATTGCCGCATCCAAGTGGACTACTCTTCTAGAAGCTGTGTATGTCCTTTGTGTTGTGTGTTCCTATCCGAGTTGGGACTAATCCCTTTCAACCTAGAACTCACCTTCACCTTTTTCCCCTCATAGTGAAAGAACCATCAACACAAGTACACTTACACTCACCAGGCACACGAACCTCACTTCCCGAAGACATAGAGAACTTCTCTCCTATGCTGACAAGTAAGAGTTGAGGAAAATCCTTAAGATAATGGCAACCGGTCCATCATATCGGATGGGACTCACACGCCAAATGATGTGAGGTCTAGTTGTGACTTCATACCAAGGTGATCCCCTGAATGTTGGCCGGTCAAGCACCATCAACATTTCTGGCACTCGAAGGAGGGCAACTAGTTGTACATGGTTGAAATTCCCCTCACACCCACTCATCAACCATCTGGTCAAGGCAGTAACTCGCACTCCTTCTCTCATGACTCAGCAGTTGGTTACTCGTCACCTCCCAGAATTGAACACGAGATTTCATATCAACACCTTCGCTCCGTCCGTCCCATCACTCACCACTTCTCGAAAGCATTCAAACTAATCCCAAGCGTATAATATCTTCCACACGCATCTAAGAAGCCAAAATCCACTCCCACAGGGGTTGTTGTATCATCAGTGGAAGAATAAGTCCTTGCTACTCTTGAAGGTTTGGAAGAAGCTATTGAAGACGGAGAGGAACCTCCAATCTTCTTTGAATATGAACAAGGCACTTTTGTAGTCTTGGGATCAAACTTCGGTATAGGAGGCGGAGGGGAAGGCAGCGGAGGAAGTGGAGGTGGAGACAAACCAACAGACTCAGATCCAGAACCATCATATTTTGAAGGAGAGGAAGAAAACAAAGAGGACAAAGAGATGGTTGACCCAAATATTGAATGGCTGACTCAGGAACCATTGGCTCTCCTGGTTGTTCTGCACAAGATTCCAATGCGAGCAGGGAAAGTGAACATCAAGTTCAACCCTAACAATGTGGTGAAGGCAGAAGACCATTTAGACAATTTCTACCTACAACTGCAAACCCTTGAGGTACGTTATGATGACATGGCATGTATATTGTTTCTGCGTACCTTGGATGGCCGTGCAGCTACTTGGTATAACAACCTTCCACCCAACTCCATACAGAACTGGGGTTCTTTCAAATGTATGTTCCTTGAAAATTTTGTTGATGATAAGCCCCTAGCCATGCTACTCAAAAAATTGGGAAGCCTCAGGATGGAGGGAAAAGAGAGAGTGAATTATTTCAATCATAGGTCTATGTGTATTTTGAACAAGTTTGTAGTAGACACTAAACCCCATGACTCCATCATTGTCGACTATTACACGTCTGCACTACCAACCACCATTATGCAGTTCGTCAAGAAAGCTGCGAAGCCAACACTTTTAGAAAGATGCGAAGAGGCTATTGTTGTTGAGAAAGAATTATGTGCCATTGGAGTCATCAAGGATGACGAATCAATGAAAGACTCCAAGGATGCGAGTAGAAAGTCCCAAGCAACGACGAGCAAAGGTGGAGACAAGGAAGCAATTAATATTGAGACCCTCACTCGCCTTGTCAATAACTTGACCATAAAAATGTCCAAACTCAAGCAATGGAATACGGACATATTTGCGAACAGTCATCCACCTAGATATAGATAGGCAAGCAGTTCATCAACTGGCTCATCAAGCAACAATCGGTTTAGTTCCAAATTTGTGCAGAAGCCTATGTTCCAACTTGATCAATGTGTTGATCCTAAGTACTGTTCCTTCCATGAAGAATTTCACTCCAAGAAATATTGTTCAAATTGGAAGAGAGTTTTCATTTTTGTCTGTACTCATACAGTCGATGTGGATGGCAACATACGGGAGCAGCCAAAAGACACTAATGATAACGAAGAGGTTGCACTTGATGAAGCACCAAGTTCAGGGCATGTGGTGAATACATACCAGTGCTCGCAAGAAGTCTCAAAGAATAACACTGAGAAGCAGCCCCAAAAGCAAAAGGATCGCTACCATCTTAGGAGTAAAGGGGCTCCCCCTACACTTGAGTAGATGCAAGAGAAGGTGAGATAGTTGATAAAGAAATCCAACCCACCAGCTGCCTCAAAGCAACCAACACAAGAATTTGTTCCACCCTGAACACCTCGGTGAGTCTACCACCTTTGGATTACAACATAGTCGATGACATGAAGAAAACTCAAGTGAACATCAGTTTGTTCGAGCTAGCCAAAGCCTAGAGTCAATGAGATATCTTGTTGCGCGCATTGGGACAAACAACAACAAATAGCATGGCCTCCACCATCAAGGGAGCAAGCACACCTCCCAGATCACTGTCCATTGTGCTCAATACACTCTAGATGGAAGAAGAAAACTCAGGTTTCCCTCCATTCCTACTTTCATTTGAAGTTTTTAACTACAATTTCCACAATTGCTTAGTTGATTTTGTCGCGGCAGCCAATGCCATGCTGCTCTCCATTGCTAAGAATATCAATGCACGATGGAGCAAAACATCCACAAGAATCATCCAACTTGATAGAATGTCAGTAACAGAAATTGATTAACTACGAGATGTGATCATATGACTATCCCATGACAATCGAGTCCACTAGTGCATCAGCATAGTTGTTATGGCCATACCGAAAGCATATGGTCTATTGCTCAGCAGAGACTGGTCCAGCAAGCTAGATGGATACTTTGCCACAGATTGGTCTCACTTGTGGTTTTTGTACGAGGGCAGATGCAACCAAATCCGAGTGTTCTCAGAGAGGTATATGAAACACAATGTCACTCCCCTTAACAGTGACAATGAACCATTGGCCTTCGCAAAACTCATGTTTGCAAACTACTTCTTGGAAAATACATTGGAGTGTTACCTTACACGGCCAACCCCATCCTCATTAGACAAGCAGTTGGGTCTCCTTCCTCACCCAAATGATGATAATGAAACTTGTACAATTTTTTTTTATAGTAGCAGCAGTAGAAACAATGGTAGTAGCAACAGTACTAGCATGTCAAACAGTCCATATACAAACAATTTGTGGGCCATGAGTCTTGGAAAATTAGGAACACATAATGGCTCAAGGATCGAGTTTATCTCAGCCATCTAAAATAATGAACCATGCATGATTTCAAGTCTTTTGAAGACCCAAGTCACAAACTATGATGTTGAAGCACTCGTGTTGAACACACGAAGGACCAACACCATGAACGAACAAAGCAACCTGGGAACCCACTATGATTCGAAGATGGCCAATCTCGGTACAAGTTACACACTACAGTAGCAACCAACTGTTGACCACTTCATCAAACAATACCGAGATGGGTCTACACGAGTAGATGATGACTTGAGTACCCATTACTCCCAAGAAATCTAACATGAGATTCCAAGTAAAGGAGGAGACAAGCCATCACATCAAAGAACATGTAACACATACATGTTGTTTATCCTCCTTTTGCCGAAAACATTGACTAACATTTTAAGTGTTTGGATTACTTGAAAATTTCGTCATCAAACTTGGTTTTCTAATCCAAATCCTGCACGTAAGAAATCTGGGAAGATCCACTTACACATTGACTTCAGAAACTTGAATCCTTCCTGGAATAAAAAAAACTACCCCGTGCCATCATTCGAGCCCATGTTGCACACAATACTTGAAATAGTGGTGTTGTCTTCACTTGAAGGTCTTCTGGAATGCTATCAAGTTCCAGTAGTGGAGCCCGGTGGACCGACACTAATCCATGAGAAAATTTGCTCACACACCTACCATTTGCAATCACTTGATGGAAGGATTGATAATCTTCCTATCAAATTCCAAGTCCTCAAACACTAGTTTCAGTAGGTCGGGCCATGCCCATCCCATGTACATAGGCTGCTTGTTACTTGTTGTTTTCATTTGTTTTGTTTTTCTTATTAGCTTTTCTTTTGCTTTGTTTGATTCTGCGTACTATTTCTATTCATGTTCATTTTTTTTGTTTGATATATTACTATTTTTGTTTCTAGAACTAAGTGTTGCCAACTACTATGTTCTGGCTTTTTAATAGAGTATGTGGCTTAAATTTGAAGAGACTTGTGACACTGCAGCACTTGGCTCATCTTGTGTCCATTTTCTATGTGCTTGGTTACAACCTTCAATCGATGTAGTCCTGATGGAAAATACAAACCATTTGTAAGGGGAGATCTGGTCCAACCGTGAACCTCTGTCCACACTAGGAAGCCCCATACTTGTACTCATCTTTCTGCTCTGTGTGTTTAAGCTAATCCAACTAGTAGAAATGGAGAAGGGGAAAATCTAAACGAGAAAACCCATGTCAGAGGTCTTACATTCTTCTTTGAAGGAAAAACCTCTTCTGCTCTCAATAATTCAGGATCCCTCTTCCTCCCCAAAAATAAATAAGTGCCTATGCACAGTTCTCTTAATAAAATACAAGGGCGAAAGAAGAGAAAGTCTTCCTACGCAGAGAGGTAAAGTATGTAACTCCACCAGGGTACTGACAAGGCTCGCTGGCAGTGGAGCAATGTGTCTGTTCCTATGTGACTCCACCAAGGTACTATCTAGGCCTGCTGGCAACGAAGCAACACCAGAGATGAAAACTTATACTCTAAAAATATTCAACTCGTGAGCTAAACTACCCTTCCCAGATCGAAACGCTGAGATCTAAGATGAACCTTTTGTGTTTAACTGAGTTGGGAAAGGGTGAACCATGTATGTCCATAGGGTAAGTGGGGAAACTAAAGTAACCTACACAATGATTCAATACTCCTTGAAGGACCAAGGCCCTGTGCTTGCAATGAACCGAAACAGAGAAGCTGGAGTTCTACGAGTATTTCGCCAAGTCTTGTAGTGGCTACAACCACCCTCCAAAATTTTTCCCTGCACCAATTTCAGAGCCTCCCTTGGAGAGTTTCACTTGATGACTGCACACACTCAAGTTCACTCTGTGAGCTCGTGTGAGTCTTAACATTTGCCTTGTTTTTTTCTTGCACTTAATTCTCTGCATGTTGTGTCTAATTCATGCTTGTGACCATGCTCTAGTTATGCTTAAAGTCTTTGCTTTGTATGTGTTTGTTGTGTTCGCTATGAAAGCATCTGTCGCACTCACACATGGATTCACATTCACTGTCATGCAAGCATCATCTCGATCATGAATGATCAATCACAAGCGTCACACTTTTCACTTTCACTGTCGATCAGTCATGTTGAACATATGTGTCTGGATGGTTCATTTGTTTCATCGTCAAGTCATGCGAGTGTGTGCTTCTATGATAACCTATGCATATTTCTACCATTCACACACTTAGTCATTTTTGCTGAAGTTCTGACGACCAAACTCCTCACTGACAACCGGACCATCATCCTACTTTCAACTTGATCAAATGTCAACCTGAATAGCGCAGAAGCACCAAGCTAGTTCTTTCAAACAGTGTTGCCTGCAAGCAACTCAAGGAGCACTCATGCTAGCCACCCGGACATTTGACTAGCTATTCATCTCAAAAATTGTGTAGTGCTCATGAGTAGGCATCTCACTACCCATCAGTTAGCTCCTCTCATAAATTGTGCAGAGATGATCAGCAGGTTGGCCTTCCAGCCTTAGTTAGTTTTCCTAGCCAGTAGCTTCCAGTGGAAAACTACCTGTTCCCTCCAGGAATTGCATAGTTTCTGCTACCAATGACCCAACAGACTGCCTATTCCCTCCAGGAATTGTGTAGTTTCTACTACCAATGACCCCAGCAGCCAACTAGTAGTTCCCTCTGGGAATTGCGCAGTTCTGGCTGCCAGTGACCTCAACAGCCAACTGGTAGTTCCCTCAAGTAATTGTGCAGTTCTGGTTGCCAGTCTCTCGAGTAGTTCCCCAGTAAAGCTATGCAATCCCTTCCTGCTGACCCTTCATGCAACCCAGCTTGTTCCTCTGGAAAATTCCACAAATCTGGTTGCCTAGCCCCTACTGACTGTTCATTCCAAAAAATGTACAGAGCATGTCTACCTTGCCCTCCTACAGCCTAGTCTGTCCCTCCCAAAATTTGCGCAATTTTCCCTCCCAGCCGAGCTAGACCTTGCAGATTGTCACTATCGACTCAGATTGTCTGTCTCCATCCCTCACTGACTCTTGCACAATTTTCATCAGCATTTTCCCATAGCCATCATCACGCATCATAGCCCTGTTGCCTCTCCTGGTCACCTGCATTCGAATGATCATGTGTCATGGTAGACTAGGAGGTTTTGTATTTGATGTCGTCTCGTCATGAGTGACTGCAGGTATAGGTACACCAACAAACATGTCAAGACAACAAACGAGATGAATGAAGGGATCACATGCAGGTGGACAGGTTCACCAATGGATGAACGAATGAAGCATGTAAAGCGGAGAAACGCGACGAACATGCACCTTCGCAAACAAGTGAGCCTGTCAAGCCTTCCAGCATGAAAGCAAGGAAAAACATGTTAAAGCTTCATCAAGCGAACCAAGGACCATCTAAGACTCCCGCACTTCGCCATGCAGAGGTGAGGCTATGATACACCATGAAGACATCCATCACTCAGCAGCACTCTAGCTCAACATGCACTCCAGTAGCAACACGAATGTACCAGCATTGTCATGTCAAGTCATGTCGAGTCATTTCATGAGTCATGTTGCCCACATCTCCGCTATGGGCTTGTTATCAATCCATGTAATGTAACGTGGAAGTCCAAGAGACCCACTTGTTCAACATAGAGTCATGTAAGTCGGAAATTCATGGAAGTCAAATGGTCATGAGGGTAGTCAAACAGCCACAAAGGTCAGTTTTAGCCTTGGTTATAAATATCCCTTCATTTGTACATGAAAGGACTTTTCACCTCAACTCCTCCCACATAGCCAAGAGAGTCTGTAATCTTTTCTTTGAGGAGTAAGTAGTGGCTCCAACACCCCGCCTGACAGGGTTAGTGATGTATGGTGTAATGATGTGTCTTGGAACTTTCACTTAACTCAAAAGCCTGTCAATAGGCCAACACGTTTTCACACATGTATTGTATTTGTTGTAAGACTGATCTTTAACACTTGTAATGCATGTTTCTTTAACCTATGTTCTACATATGAATTGATTCATTTGTTGTGATGAATAATCTATTAATGGAAATGTGTTGTATATGATGTTAATGTTGTCCCATCCATTTCTACTTCTCTGTCAGACATCAGATAGAACCTTCACATGAACCTTGCTATAACAACCATTGCACTCATTTGGACTGATCCGTGAGTGTTGTACGTGTTATCTTACCTTGTGTGTTGTGGTTGCTACATCCAAGTGGACTGCTCCACTAGAAGCTGTGTATGCCCTTTGTGTTGTGTGTTCCTAGCTGAGTTGGGATTGATCCCTTTCAACTTGGAACTCACCTTCACCTTTTTCCCCTCACAGTGAAAGAACCATCGACACAAGTACACTTACAATCACCAGGCACGCGAACCTCACTCCTTGAAGACAAATCGAACCACTCTCCTGTGCTGACAAGCAATATTTGAGGCAAATCCTTAAGATAATGGCAACCAGGCCGTCATATCGGATGGGACACCCACACCAAACGGTGTGAGGTCTAGTTGGGACTTCATACCGGGGTGATCTCTTGAATGTTGGTGGGTCGAGCACCGTTAACACCCTCCAAAAATTTTGATCTCCTAACCTCTCCTACGCTAGTGTCTCCTCAAGGCCTCCAACAAATTTGAATCTATTCCAATGGTGGATTTTTGAGAAAATCCAAGTTCTAGCTTCGAGATCAAACTTTGCCCTAGTATCCTCAAGGCTAGTGCCTCATAGGATCAATTTAATACCTTTAAGTGAAAAATAATTCTTTGGTCCTTTCCTCCACCTTGTCTAGGGTAATAACGTCATTGGCTACCATACTCTTTCCTCCTACCCTAGACTGGATCCACTTGGTCTCATGTGGTTCCATTCCTTAAAAGGACAATTCTTCATGAACCATCTGGGATACCAATTCCATTAAGGATTTTATGGATTGGAAAATCCTTTCACAATTCATATCCCATAAAACTAACCCTCAAATCTTTTGTTCCTTTTCCTATAAGGCATTGTACCATTTTTAGAAAGAAATCAAGCTTCATATTTCAAACTCTTTTGGGAAGGGGATTATTTGGGTCACTCCACATTCATTCATTTACTTATCCTTCATCGGTGACTCCATAATATACCGGGTCTCCTCCCATCGGTGAAATTATGTAAATAGAAGAGAGCCTTAGTTGAGGTGACAGTGGGCTATGTCTCTATTTGTTTCCCTTGGTCTAACATTTTCCCTTTAGGGATCCCCTTTAGGCCCCATGCTAGTTTGAGTAGTAACAAGACTACAACATTCTTCAAAGTTTCAACATTTACTAGTAGCACCTTCTTGTCTTCGATCATATCTCTCACAAAGTGATATTGAATATCAATATACTATATTAGAATGATAAGTTGGGTTCTTTGCTAGGAAGATTTCACTTTGACTATTGCAATCTATCATTATATCTTGTTGTACCAATTTAATACTTGAACATATGAATGGCTACCATTTGACTCAACTTCTTTAATTGAGAGTTCCACTATATAGTTTTTTGTTCATCCAACTAGTCATTCCTCCAAATAGGTTAACACATACCCACTTATATATTTTTTACCATCTGGATCTCCATCCTAGTCTGCATCGACAAAGACATGTGTTCCCAACACTCTCTCAAACATTAATGACTAGTAGTGAAATTCAAATACCTAAAAATCCTCTTTATTGTTGTCCAATGCTTCTTCCTTGATTTGAAATATACCTACTCAATACTCCCTCTACATGTGCAATGTTCAATGTAGTACAAACCATTTCTTACATCGAACTTCCAAGGCACTGGCATATTGAACACGGGACATGTCCTCTTCATCTTCCTGTGTGTTGGGACACATGTCTAGTAATAACTTTACACCTATAGGAATAGGTGTAACCACCTTGCCACCCCCTTGTCCAGTCTCGGGTTGTGGGAGGTATTACTTGCTTGTCTTGGCCCAATCACCAAGGTATATTATGAAGATGACATCACAACAAACTCTTTTTCTCAAAGTTTGTGGAACTAAATTATAATACCACCATTATGTTCAGCTCATCGAGAATTCTAGTGATATAAATTTTACCTCAATATGAGTCTCGAATCAAAATTTATGCTCGCTAGAAGGTTTCCAATTAATAGGATCCAAGTTAATCCATGGATCTCCACGTGGCACCCATGTGGCCCTTCCCTGACCCATGTGGCACTACCATGCCACCAGCCTATGGGGTTCGCAAGATTCTAGCACCAAGGCTAATAGGTCATTTTGCACATTATAGTGTTTAATATTCATGTAAAAAGGAAAAATCCTAAGGGTTGATTAATAGCATGGGAAACCATAGGTACACATCATGTCAGACCTGGTTGCTTTGGCCTCACCTTCTATTCCATCCTATATTGGGAACCTAATGGCCTAAAATCTCAAGCACTTGATCGAGTCCACCCTTGTACACCTCATATTGGCCTGCATCTATAGGCCTCTACTTTTTGCACAAATTCTTTGGGAGCCAATTGGCCTGAAGGCCAATGTGGTCCACCTACTTGCTGATGGCATGCCAGGTCAAGCTCCCAACCATAATACCTCTGCATGAAAATTCTTTGCACATATTATGGCCCAAAGGCTTTAGAATTTGATAGAGCCCACCCCAATGTATGTCACCATGGTCTCGACATACGTCACCTCAGAATCGAGGCCCTTTTTGCGTTTTTTTTTTATGGTTTATCATTGAATACGAACCATCGGCATTGGGCTTCTCCACACCAAGGCTCACACAACTACCCCCAAGATCTGGCATGCTGATGGGGCCCACAAGTTACAATACTAATGTGGCAAGGTTCCACCCTCGACCTCTCAGTATCGGGCTTTACCTGTGTACTTATGTAATAAGTCCTAAACCTCTGGTGGTTTGATGACTAGAAAATACACCAAGTTAGGGTGTTCATAAAAAAAATGGTCACTGTCCAGGTACCAAGTCTTCGACATTTTATTCCCTCAAGAGTCTAAACCTTATATTTCAACTTTCTTTTCTTAATTTGAGGCACATGGCCTCGAGGTCTTGAGACCTCAAATCTCGGGGACCTTATCTATGAAAATGGGGCATCTTCCCTAGATCTCTATTTCTTTGTATGATGACCATCATTGGGGCTAGAAGTCCTGAATCCCTAACCTCTACATGCTAACTAGCAAGGGAGGACAAATAATTTGACACCCAACAAACACATTTCTAAGACAAGTGGGCTAAGGCCCGTGAAACCAAAATATACACAGGTTGTAATGCAATGCAAGGGAAGACCTACCAATCACTCCAACACTAAACTCGCACAATTCTCACATATTTACAAGGAGAAAGTTCAAAGTTAAAAAAGCTTTGTAACTTTGTGTCAAGTTGGTTAATTGTATTGATAAGCATGTATGATCTATATTAATTACATGAATATGTAATACTCAAAATTGCATAAATACATAAGGAAAGTTATAGATTATCCTCAGACATCACAACTCCACTAAGAAATATGAGCTATATTTATTCATAAGCTAATTATCGTCAAGAAAAAAGTGAGCATCACAAAGTTAATCACTTCAACCATAAACACATTATTGGACATCCAGTCCAGTCATTAATCAGTTCCATAAACATAAGAGATTTCATCCAATTATTTGCATAATAGCAAACATCGCCCTTTTGGAATCCATTAACATTCAGGGATATGCAAGAGCTCATACCAAACGTATCCAATTCATGAAACATCACAGTTCATAACTCAAATATATATCACTACATTTGACTTATCCAAGTATGTTAATATGGATAACAACTAAAGGAGAGACTTCCACTCTCCACCCAAACATAGGCTAGCTACACAACAACTTTCTTGTAGCTAACCACCCTCGAGTTAGATCCAAATTCTAAGGGGATGCGTGCTCAAGGAATTTTCACAAAGGACTTGGTCATACACTGAGGAAATGTAGTCCATTGTTTAGGTATTTTATCAACTTTCCACTGGAAATAAGCACCACATTTACCCACTGACTCCTCTAAGTTCAATCACAAGGATTCACCCAAGGTCTAGATGGGGTATTGCTCAATTAGGGAGATTGAATATGCTATCCAAGTGGTTTATCAACAATGTTTTCATAGCAATCACCACATGGTTATGTAGTCCATTGTCTCTGAAATTTTTAATCTATTGCAAAAACTGCAAATTCTTCTTCTAACTGATTAAAAATTAAGTGTATTTTATTTTTTATGGAAAATAACAAATAAAATCACAACTACAATTTTCACCATAAAAATGTTGCAGAAAATAAAATGTTGGAAACTGAGAAAATGCTAGCACACACACATAAAAATTTTGCACGGTTATGTTTGGACAATTTTTTCCAGAAAAACCTAAATCGGGAAAACTAGTGCAGCAAATGAGGGTTTTATTATTATGCAGACGTGAAATTTTGAGTACAATCTATGGATGCCCAGTTGGCTATCCAATCAGCAAATATCTGAAAAGAATAATTAGATATAAAATTATCTCTCTCCACAAGAAATCTTGGCCTTTGTCTCCCTCTGAAAATTGGTCATCCAACCCTTTCACAATCCTTTTTTGCGCTACCTTTGTGAAGACCCTCACATGTGTGGCTTAAATTAGCCACAAATCAAGTTGTCTTGCATGTCTCTACTACTAGAAGTAACTCTTTGGCCATCTAGAAATCAAATTAACCTCCCTCTCAATTAAATTGAACTACCTTCTGAAGCTATTTTGTAGCCCCTGCACAACTTCACTGTGGAATACTTTTGTCACTTACTACTACCTCTTTGGAACTAGAATCACTATCTCTACCCCTCACTAGCTTTGCTTCCCCTTTGGCTCGAAATTCTCTTTCCTACTCAGTTTCTCCTGTTGGATAGCTCGATCTACCAAGGAAAATCGATCTCAAGTATATTTGCTCCAACCCCATCGACCTCCTCTTATAATCTCTCGTTGGCTCACCAACATCCATGGTTAAATTCCCATCAATGGCTAAGATACACTCTGAGTCAATCCATGTGATTTTCTAGAGAAATCTCACCTTTCTAAATTAATTCTTGTTAATTAATCACTTTTTCTAAGTTAGACTTAGGAAATATTTAATTATTTAATAATTATCTTAATTGAGGCATCTATGGTTGTTTTCTCCTAAAACTTTTTCTAGGTTCTCGAGTTCTTGCGTTTCTAAGCCTCTATGACTAAAGTCGAGACTAGAAAATTTGTTCGATGCTACCTAACCATCAAAAACTAACATTGTCCATATGGTTTTTCATCTCTCCGTCAAGCACCACAATGACTTAGATTTCCCTATCTAAGTGGTTTATCAGTTATACATCAACCAACACAGTGATTTGACCATCCAATAAGTCTCCCATTAACTGATTGGGCATAGACACATGGTGTAGTGACCTTAAATACAAAATTCCAGAAGTAACACCCCAATAATCATAGAGAAAAATGCTCAATGACCAATTCCAGCAATGCTCTATCTACTACTACCACTACTCCACACCTCCAGGTGATTCACAACTCACCTTGAATGGCCTATGGCTTTGAGCACAAGCACAAAGAAAACTATTGTACACAACTAGTGTGTCTCCTCTCCTAATCTTTTCTTGCTAGTGTCTTCTAGCCTCTTATTGTGTGTTTCTTTGATACCACCACCCTCCTCGATCCATGAGGAGAATGAGGATTAACACGGTCCTTTGTCTGCATTTTCCAATCCCATCTCATAAATTTTGGTCAGGAAGAGTAGGTCAATTGGCTGACAACTGACCTCAAACATTAATTTGGGACAACTCATAGTTCTTCATGGAAAACAATGACCCTCCCCTCAGACTATGGATCCATGTTTCCCACTCCTTTAGTCATCCATCAATTATATTTAAATTAAATTTTCATGTGTTCAAAATCAGTTGTCTTGGCCATTCATGGCTCCCACACTAGAACTATACAGTGTTATTTACAAATATAGGGATGAAATAAAATGGCTGTCATAGACCGCACCCCCTTAAAGGAACATTGTCCTCAATGTTCTATAAACAGAGAACAAAAAACAACATTGAGCTTTATGTCTGAAAGTCTTTACATTCTTTTATACATTAAACAAAAATGGGTAAAGTACCTTCATTTGAATTGCAATCTCCCAAGTTTCTTTATCGGTTCCCAAGTGCTTCCATTGCACCTTGACCTATCTGATTACTCAATTTCAAAGTGCAATTTGTCTCTAGTCTAGGATGCACAGTGGTTCTGGTTGGAATTCCCAAGCTTGGACTCCACTTGTATCACAAGCAAATCAACCACATGATTAGTGTCACGTACATACTTTTTAAGTAAAGAAATGTGAAATACATCATGTCCTTTCACTATGAGTGGTAAGGTCATTCTACAACCCACTAGTCCCACTCTTTCCAAAATCTAAAAAGTTCCACAAAATCTGGGTGCTAATTTAGTACAAGACCCCACTTGTAGAAAGTTCTTCCTTGGTTTGATGCATAGATATACATGACCTCCTACTTGAAACTCTTTGTGTATTCTCTACTAGTCTACATACCTCTTTTGTATTTCATGGGTTTCCTTCATATTTTACCTAATATAAAGCACTTCTTGCTCCATTTTTCTGACCATATCAGGTCCAAGAACCACTCTATTCACTAGGTCATCCCAGCTAATGGGAGTGTCGCATTTTCTACCATACAATGCCTCAAAAGAGCTCATCTTCAATGACTCTTGGTACACAATTTTGTATGTGAATTCAACTAATGGCAAGAATTCTTCCCAACTCTTTGGCTAATACATGCCATGCATCCTCACCATGTCCTCTAAAATTGTGTTCACCCTTTCAGTTTGGCCATCCTTCGAAGGATGATATGTTGCACTAAAATCTAGTTAAGTCCCAAAGCCAACAAAAAATTTCTTCCAAAATTTGGATGTGAACTTTCCATCCTGATCTAAAATGATTTTCTTGGGTATGACATGCAATCTAAATATTTCTTTCATAAAAATATGAGCTATGCTAATAGCTTTATGGGTGGACTTGACAACTATAAAGTGAGCTACCTTTCTTAGCTTTTCCACTACCACCATAATGGCATCATGTTGTTCGGATGTCTTTGACAATCCCATAATGAAGTCCATAGATATGACTTCCCATTTCCACCAAGGAATTGGAATTGGATGTAGTGATCTTGTTGGGTGTCTATACTCTACTTTGACTTCTTAGCATTCCATACACTTGGTAATATATTCAACTATCTCCTAAATGGATTTTATCCCTCTCAACATATTATAGATCCAAAGTTAAAATGGACCTATGTTGGTAGTTCTGTGCAACTATGATAAAATTAGAACTAAGTTTCAAAATATCTCCCATTATAGTCAATTAGGATTATCTCGAGTGGTTGGGGGGAATGATTATTATCTTCCCCTCCCAAGTTCAAATCCTCATTAATGACATGATGATCTTTGATTCCTTGATGATTATTAATGTAATGGATTAGAGCCTAAGAAAAACACCCTTAAGTGAGAATAACTATGGGTTGGCTTGGTACTAGCATACTCACTCTTGCCTTCAAGCTAAAAGAGAAGTTGATTTCTTTCCTTGGCAAGATAAAATAAAATCTCCCATTATATAATTTCCCTTCATAATATGTGTTTATCATATATTTTCCTCTAACAATATATATTTATAATATTGGCATTCAATCTATATACGTTTTATTTTTTAATATTTGTGGGAATTCTTTTTATCTATTATATTCATATTCTAATCACATTCATTTTAATTGCATTTTATTATCTAGATGCTTTTAGCATTATGATTTTGGTATTTTTATTTGCATTTTATCACATGTTGTTTGATATCATTATATAGTTTAATACACCCCCGCTTTAGCAATACCTTCACCTAATATTTGCTTAAGTATTTTAATTATAGTTGACATTGAAATATTTTTTTATTATTAATATTTTTTTTTAAATATCACCCGTTAGCCCCATGTTGAATGAAAAAGGAATTAAATATCTCCATACTTGATAGAACACCGAATACTTGTTTTAACCATTATTATTTTTAGCTCTCAATTGTTTTACATGTTGAAATTTGATGACAACAAAAAAATTCCTGCAATCCCGACCTAGTTTTAATTTCACCCTATCACTCCCATTCAGTGAAATTCCCTTTCCCATAAACATACATTCAACATATAAAATTCTGGAAATCAAATTTTTATATTAAAACACATGGGACTATCAACACATGCTGAAAATAGATATGGACATAACCAAACTAGTAATACACATAAAAATACACACAGATTTTTGGTCAACTTAGACCCAGGAAAAACCCCTTCAATCTTCTCCGCAGAAAACCTGTTAGAGAGATCTTCAAATTTATTTATCTTTCAAGTTCAATAAAAATACATTTTCAGACAAAAAAAAATATAAAAATACGACTTATCTCTTTAGCCGAAAACTCCTTGAGAATCGTGCCCACTTTGCCTCGATTTCCTTTCCCACTTGAAGATGAAAATATGTACTATATGGATATCACTGTATTTTCGTACCACTGTACGGACTGTATGGATTTTTCATTTTTTTCAAAACTTCTCTCGAATTGCATGCAGCTCACAACATTCAATGTTGTTCATACTTTACCTTTTGTTGCCTTCTAAACCTGGATTTCCATGCCCAACTTTTCCCAAAAATCACTCCTTCAACTTGCTACAACAAATTTCTCCTTCAGAAATTTTCTCCAGCTCTTAGCCTCCTTTCTCCAATCTACTCATGAACAATGGATTCAGTCTCTCTTTTCTTTTCCCCCTTTTGTTTCCCTAAATGAATTTTAGGAAACCCTAAGATATAATGGCTCAGATTCATTTAGATCAAGGGATGAGAATAAATCTGCATTTAATTCTCACTTTCTATTTTTTAACTCACCCATTAAATAAAGTACCCACATTGTACTTTATGTCTAAAGTCACTTTTCACTTTATAATTTAACATTAACTTTACCACTTATAAAGTCACCTTCACTTTATAAATTCACACTTTTCCCAAGGTAGAGACTAACCCATGGGAAACCAGTTGTCCAAGGTACATTAAAAGTCAACACTCCCTCTTACCGAGGAAAGTGTTTCTCACCACACCCATTTTGTCACTGAAATGGACATGTCTGCCCCTTGGCAAGGACTTCATCAGAACATCAACCACCTGCTCATTTGTTGATATGTACTCCAGCTTCACTGCCCCCTTCTGAACATAGTCCTTGATGCAATGATATTTGATGTCAACTTGTTTTGACCTGTCATGAAACATTGGATTCTCTATGAGTTTAATGCAAATCTGATTATCACAGTGAATAATCGTCGATCTCAAATCTTGATCAAATAGGCCATACAACAACTTGTGAAGCCAAATGGCCTCACAACTAGCCTAGCTAGCAGCCATATACTCAGCATCAGAAGAGCTCAAAGCAACTGACTTTTTCTTTCGACTGAACCACGACACAACTGCCGAACCCAATCCGAAGCAACACGCAGAAATGCTTTTCCTGTCAGAAGCACAGCCTGCCCAATCTGAATCTGTGTAACCTGCCAACCTCACTCCATGTCCCCACCTATAGTCCATACCATAATCAATAGTCCCCTGCACGTAGTGAAGAATTTGCTTTGCAGCTACCTAGTGCACCTTCCTGGGCTCAACCATGACCTAGCTAAGTGTGTTCACTATAAAGTATATATTTGGCCTAGTGTTGATCAGATACATTGAGGACCCAATAAGCTACCTATATAATATGGGATCCACCAAACTAGAATCTAAAGAATGAAGCTTCTTCCAGTTGGTGATCATAGGTGTAGACATGGGTCTATAGTCTGCCATGTGAAATCTGCTCAACACATCCAAAACATACTACCCCTGCCATAGAAAGATATGCCCCTCCTCCTGCCACACCTCAAACACCAAAAAGTAATGCATCAGCCCAACGTCTTTCATCTTGAACTCCATAGCAAGATCCTCTTTGTAGCCACTAATCAAACTCTCTTCCCCAGTAATGAACAAGTCATCACCATACAACACAAGAATGAGCGGATCATCCCATATAACAATGCAGTATAGGTTCGGATCTGCATCACTCTTCGTGAAACTCATCTGCTGCAAGTAAGTATTAATCCTTGAATACCAATCTCTCAGAACTTTCTTAAGTCTGTGAGTGCCCGCCTCAACCAGCATACATGGGTCTCCTTCCCAAGTACCTCAAAACTTGTGGGTACTCAACATACACCTTCTCCTCTATAACTTCATTCAGAAATGTGGTCTTCACATCCATCTGATGAATCTGCCAACCTATTTCTGTAGTAATAGAAATAAGGGATTGGATAGAAGTGTACCGAGCTATAGGAGTAAAGGTCTCATCATAGTCAACTCCCTCTATCTGTGAGAACCCTCTAGTCACAAACCTCACCATAAAATTCTTTATGCTACCATTCGCAGCATGCTTGATCTTGTAGAGCCACCTGGAAGTCATAACTGACTTGCCCTCAAACCTAGGCACCAATTCTGAGACATTTTTCTTAATCATGGAGGCATACTTCTCCACCATAGCCTCTCTCCATACCTCCTGGTTGGTATCCTCCTCATAGCTAGTAGGCTTAGAGTCAACAATGTTGGTAGCCTTGGCTACATAACTGAAAAACCACTAAGGTGGCACACTCTCCCTATTCACCCTCTTCGAAGGACCAACTGACTCTGCTTCCTTCAATGTTTCTTGAAGCCACTTGGGTCTCCTCTTCCCTAAAGAAGATTCCCCATAGGGAACCTCATCCTCTGCCCCCCAATCTGGTGAACCTGAAGGTCTGCCAACTAACCCTGGTGTGTCTGTACCAACACCTATCCTCGAAGAACCTGTACTGGCACCTGTTCCTGTGTTAGCTGAAGTGCCATGTGAGCTCTGTACCAGTGGACTCCCTAAAGAAGTGATCAGTGAACTCGCCACTGGTCTCCTAGATGTCACTAACACTGAAGTACCTCCTATACCATTCTATCCAAAACACTGAGGTCCTGCTCCTTCTACCTGACCTCCCTGTTGAGGCAAAGTTTGTGACTCTCTCTCATCATACTCCCATGATCTCCGATAGGCCATATCCTCCTTGAAATTCACATCTCTCCTAATAACCACTCTCTGTTTAGAAAGAATGAAGATCTGATAGGCATTCGAATTCTCATTGTAACCCATAAAGATACCCTTCTCTGGCATGGGTTCTAGCTTCATCCTCTTCTCCTTGGGTATATAATAATATGTGAGACATCCAAAGATATGAAGATTCCCCACATGAGGCTTCTCTCCTGTGAAAGCCTCCTCTGGAGTCATATTCCCCAATACTCCGTGAGGACTCTTGTTCTGAAGATAAACAATAGTATTGCATGCCTCAACGAACAAAAACAAATGCAACTCGTGATCATGAATCATCACTCTAAGAGCCCCAATAATAGCTCTGTTCTTCCTTTCAAACACCCCATTCAGTTGGGGGTTGTAAGGAACCGTGAACTCTATCCTAATGCCCTCCTGTGCATAGAAGTCATAAAACCCACCATCAGAGTACTCACCACCATTGTCAGACCTCAACACCCGAATCTTCCTACCTATCTACTTTTCCACAAGAGCTTTGAACTCTTTAAAGCGACTGAAGACCTCACCCTTGATATTCAGGAAATATATCCAAGTCCTCCTAGAGTATTCATCAATGAATATAACATAATACTCATAACCACCCAAAGGCACATGAGACATACGACCACTAACATCAGTATGAATCAATTCTAGTATACTTGTAGGCCTATCGTCGCTTGTTGGGAATGGTAACTTGGTGTACTTGCCCAAAGCACACCCTCTGTAGACCTCATAATGCTCGACACTAAAATCAAGAACTCCAGAGTGATCTCCCTTCGTACTCCCAAAGCTCCATGATGCATATGCACCATCCTCCAGTGCCATAACTCGCACAAGTCTCTACTACTAGTGGTACTAGTGCGAGTGCTACCAGATGTGCTACTCACCAATGCTCCTGTTGACTGAAAATTGAACCTATATAGTTGACCATAGTGGACTCAAATCACTTTGGCCAAAGTGATGGAAGCTCCCCTAGGATGCATTAATACATGCCCTCCTGAGAAGATGACATCAAACCCCTTCTCCTCCATAGTAGACACTAAAATCAAGTTCTTCTTCATCCCTGGAACATACAAAACATCCCTAACCTTCAAAGGAGGCAAATACTCCTTTTCAAAGGTCACAGTCCCCACACCAACGACTATCACAGCGTGGTCATCTCCTAATACAATCTCAATATCAAAGGCCCTCTCTGCAAGCTCTAAAAAGAACTCGCGTGTACCTATCATATGGCGGGAAGCCCCATTGCCTATGTACCACACATTGGATGATGTACTCCTACTAGATGTAGAAGTAATAAATGAAAATTCCTAGTCAAACTGTGAAGCAAACTGTTCCACCTCTAATGAAGCTGCAGTACCCTTCTTCCCCTTGTTCTTCCTCTCAGGACACGTAGCAGCATAGTTTCTCATCTTCTGATATGCCCAACATTTGACTTTGGACATATCCATATATTTCTTCTTCTTCTTCTCCTTTCCCTTAGCCCCATTTGATGAGGCCCCTTTCTTGGCCTTCCCTTTGTTCTTCGCCCTAGATGTCAAGGACACATCCTTCTCATATGCTATCTTCTCCCCACCACTTCCAGTCTTCTGTATCTCATGCTGCACACAATCATCCCGAATCTATCCCAATTGGGAAGATTCTCCCTAGATGTAACAACATCTCCAAAGATCTCCCAAGACTTAGGAAGTCCCGCTACAGCTATCCTGACTAACTTTATGGGTGAAACTGTCTCACCAATAGCAGTCAAATCATCACGTACCTGTTTGACCCTGCCAAGATAATGAACTACACTTTCAGCCTTTGTCATCATGATGTTCTTCAATTGTTCTTTGAGTACCATCTTCTTGCTCTCATTGGTACTCTGATAGAGAGTGGTTAGAGTTGTCCACATCTTATATGCATATGCGTTTCCTCTCACCTAAGGAACCACATGATCCTTCAAACTGTCCATCAAAATCCTTCTTGCCTTTGCATTATTTTTTGTGAATTCAGCAAGTTCATCTATAGCAGTGGGAGGTACAACTTGCCGCACTATGTCCCAAATTGTTGCCTCCTCGAACACTGCCTGAATTATGTCCTTCCAAACAACATAGTTGGATATCCCATCTAGTCTATCCTCTATTCTTAGGAACATGGCCATGATTGCTCTCCAAAATTTACAAAACCAAGAAAATGGAGAAATGAACTTTCCAGCACACCTTGTTGTCCCAAAAGTTCAGTTTGTGTGAAATTTCACCTTGTTGTCCCAAAATATTAGTTTGTTGTCCAAAAATTTAGTTTGTGGTCAAAACTACTATTTGTTGTCCCAAACTACTTCCTGTTGTTCAAAATGCAATTTTCAACTTATAGCTCTGATACCATCTTGAAATTTGATGACAAAAAAAAGCTTCCTGCAATCCCAACCCGATTTTAATTTCACCTTATCACTCACATTCAGTTAAATTCCCTTTCCCATAAACATACATTCAACATATAGAATTATGGAAATAAAATTTTCAGATTAAAACACATGGGATTCTCAACGCATGTTGAAAATAAATATGGACATAACCAGACCACCAATACACATAAAAATACACACATATTTTTGGTCAACTTAGACCCAGGCAAAACCCCTTCAATCTTCTCTGGGGAAAACCTATTAGAGAGCTCTTCAAATTTATTTATCTTTCAAGTTTAATAAAAATAAATTTGCAGAGAAAACAAAACAACAAAATGCAACTTATCTCTTCAGCCCAAAACTCCTTGAAAATCATGCCCACTTTTCCTCGATTTCCATGCCCACTTGAAGTTGAAAATATGTATTGTATAGATACGACTATACAGATTGTACGGATTTTTCCCCAAAAAAATCAAAACTTCTCTTGAAGAGTGTGCAGCTCACGAAATTCAATGTTGTTTATACTGTACCTTCTGTTGTCTTCTAAACCTTGATTTCCATGCCCATATTTGCCCAAAAATCACTCCTTCAACTTGCTGCAACAAATTTCTCCTTCAGAACTTTTCTCCAACTCTCAGCCTCCTTTCTCCATTCTGCTCATGAAGAATGTTATGAAACCAGCTCAAGAAAAGATAGATCAACACCTTAGAATTCAGCCTCTTCAAGGGGGCAACCTCCTTTACATTACATAAATGAACAATTCTTGGATGATACAAATGAAAAGACCTCCTTTCTATATATAGGAGTCTAAGGGGTCATAACATAATCAGAGCCGACATAACAATAATAATGTAAGGACACAATAATAACAATAGAGGGCTTCTATGGGGCACAATAGTAACAATATGGGCACTACATGGGTACATCAATATAATAAGTGGGTTATACTAATAACAATAAGGGGTTACACTAGTAGTATAGGGGCCTAACATGCCCCTCTCCTTCAAAAAGCGTTGTCCTCAACGCTTGAGTAGTTCTTGATGCTTCTGTATAAAATTCTTGTCCTCCCATGTGGAATATTCAACGGGTAAGTTCTTCCACTTGATGAGATACTCTGAAATTGATCGATTTCATAGCTATCGGGTTCTTGTTTCTGTGACTAGTCCAGGTTCCAATATGATTTTTCCTTCCTCTTCAATTTATGGTAATATTGTTTGAATTGGGATCTTTTGTAACTTTTGAATAAGTGGCCATACTTCTTCGTCCTTCTTCCATTCATCCCTTGTTTCGTTTATCCAATCTGGTTGGATAATATAAATAGCACAAAACAATGCTTCCACATCCTCATCCTTGAAGAGTCTTCCCATTCGGTAAGGTCGCCATTTTTTAAGTGCATGTAGTATTGCCAACATTTCCTTCTCATGAATAGCTTGCTTGAGATGTATCAGTAAAAATACTCAATCACCTACATCAAAACATTTTTTACTACGATGTTGATCTCCCTATTGTTTCGTTTGATTTTGCACCGAAGTGGCGTTATCCTTTAAAAGTTGGAGAACTTGTTGTTGATGCTCAATGTGATATTTCACTGCTTGAACCTTTTTCTTCTTGATATGTCCTTCTATCTCTAGATTTTTAGGAGTGGTAATTTCTTCCAATCCTTTACAAGATATGGTCGGATTCATTTCTTGATGCTCGATGTGATCTTTCACTTCTTGAACATTTTTATTCTTGATACGTCCTTCTATCTTTATAGTTTGAGGAGCGGTAATTTCAAACAATGAACTACAAGATATGGTTGGATTCATTTCTTATTTCTCAATGTGATATTTCACTTCTTGCACCTTTTTCTTCTTGATATGTCCTTCTATCTTGAGAGTTTGAGGAGTGGTAATTCTTGCCAATGCTTTACAAGATATGGTCTGATTCATTTCTTCTTTCTCTAGGGTGGGGTCCTGGCGTATATCTTCTTCTTTTGATGTTCCTTGATCCTTTTCTTGCTCATCTTCATATTCTATGTAAAATAATTTCTTCTCAGCACACTTATTACCTTTAGTGCATTTGCTATCACAATTGTAACAAAGCCCTTTTTCTCTTTTTTCTTCCAATTGTTGTGGTGTAACCCTTGTAGGTTGTGGAAGGCTAGGAGAAACAACACTTCCATCTTTATAGTTGTGAGGGGTACGCTTCTTGGTTTCCATAATTTTCCTTTCCACTATGTCACAAAGCCCTTTTACTCTTTCCAATTGTTGTGGTGTTGCTCTAAAGAATGTGTTGCTCTTTGTATCCTCATAATGTTCTATCATTTCCTCCGTGAAAATTGACCATGTAACAAGTTGTTTACGAGAACAAAGCCCTTGGTACCATAAAAATTGATCTGGTTCTAAATATGAAGATACAATAGATACCTTTTGTAATAGTTGTACACCATGTAGATCAAAATATTGCTCCATCTGAAGTATCCAATTTACCGGATCCTTGCCATCAAACTTCCTCATCTTGCTTTTTCTTGATTTTAGGAGCTCAACCTTGAAATGACTGTAACTCTGTTCTTTCGGATCTTTAAGTTCTAAAATTGTGACCTATAGTAGCCCTCTGTGTCCTCTTTCCAATGCCACCAGTCTGATCCAAATTAGATTCTCTAAGAAAGAGTTATGCACAATCTCCCAAGATGACCTGATTATAGACCTCTCCAGAAGAGCGAAATTGTATGAAGTGCCACGTGTCACTGTTTCAACCTTTGGATCTAAAAAATGCATACAAGCAACTATAGTCCGTGCTCTTTTTGTACCTTCTTACGAAATTTCAATCCGATCCCCAGAGAGAAAGTTATGACTATTTTCCCTAGGTCACCTGTTTGGAATATAATTCAGGAGTCTGCAAAAAGACCAACTTCCTTAGATCATATCTCCGCAAATATAGCGCGAAAAGCTCTGAAATTTGGACCCGAGGTTCAGCATGATTTCTTCTCAAATGGGTGTTTTTTCAACTTCTGAAACATCGCAGAAAAAAAGTTATAGCGAAAATGCCACGATGACCTGTTTGGAGCAGCGAAACCCTAGAATCCAAAGCTCTGATACCAAATGTTATGAAACCAGCTCAAGAAAAGATAGAAAAGATAGATCAACACCTTAGAATTCAGCCTCTTCGAGGGGGAAACCTCCTTTACATTACATAAATGAACAATTCTTGGATGATACAAATGAAAAGACCTCATTTCTATATATAGGAGTCTAAGGGGTCATAACATAATCAGAGCCGACATAACAATAATAATGTAAGGGCACAATAATAACAATAGTGGGCTTCTATGGGGCATAATAGTAACAATATGGGCACTACATGGGTACATCAATATAATAAGTGGGTTATACTAATAACAATATGGGGTTACACTAGTAGTATAGGGGCCTAACAAAGAATGAATTCAGTCTCTTTTTTCTTTTCCCCCTTTTGCTTCCCTAAATGACTTTTGGGCAACCCTAAGATCTAATGGCTCAGATTCATTTAGATCAAGGGATGTGAATAAATGTGCATTTAATTCTCACTTTCTATTTTTTTAACTCAACCATTAAATAAAATACCCACATTGTACTTTATGTCTAAAGTCACTTTTCACTTTATAATTTAACATTGACTTTACCATTTGTAAATTCATTTTCACTTTATAAAGTCATGCTTAGGAAAACAATTATTTTCGACACTTTTCACTAGGTAGAGACTAAGCCATGGGAAACCACTTGTCCAAGGTACATTAAAAATCAACATTACACGCACACACATTTATATTATTTAAAGTCAATATTGATTAACACACACACACACACATATATTATTTAAAGTCAATATTGAAATATTTTTATGGATGACATTTAAATATTTTTTTTGTTATTAATGTTCTTTTTAAATGCCACTTGTTAACTTCACGTTGTGAACAAAAGTAACAACACGTCCCTCATACAGGTTGTACAAAACCCCTCTCAATGCAATTAATAGAATGTAATTGAATACACTATATTAAATGATAAATATTTATGGAATATAAATCCTAGATTTTTCTCTTGACAAAAACATTATGGCACTGAGAACTCCTCAAATTAATCTAAAAAAGTTTGCATTGTAAAAATTGGAAAGAAAATATGGACTTCTTAGTTTTTTTTCCTCGTCATAATTGCTTAAGATAATTGCAACAATTTATCATATATCTTTTCCAATAACATTGGCAATCACATATCAAGACATATCACCATAGTTGCATGGGGACACATCCTCACCTTAAATATTGATGTCCTTGTTGATCCCATGTTTCAGGGGCATTGGGATGTCTTCAAAACATTCCCATTTGCTTGAGGATGTCACTAGGGACTCGATAACATCTAGCACATATCTAAGTTGTATAGGTCAAAAAGTGGGAACATTGAAGGGCCACATTTGAAAGATGGAATATTAAATACAATGTGTTTTCACCTAAAAAGGCTCACTACCCAAAAACTATTTTTTTCCCATCAGGCATACCTCAGGCCAAATTTTGTAGATCATCCAAATGACACGTTTGAATGAAAAAAGTTTCTCAAACATGTTTATTGGGGTCATTGATCATCAAGGAGCTTATAAAATTGAATTTTAATCCATGCAGTATGAAAAGTGGGCTTTCCCTATGAAGCCCACTTTAGGTGCAATATGAAAAGTGGTTTTTCCCTGTGAGGCCCACTTTAGGTGCAATTGTGCTTACTATCCAAATGAGGAATTTACATGCAACTAATCACTTCAACAGGGTTTTTAAGGTCATTGATCATGTTGGAGCTAACCAAATCCAATTCGGGACTACAGAAGTATGAAAAGGGTTTTTTGACCACAGACCTTGTCTTGGGTGAAATTGTGCTTACTATCCAAATAAAGAATCTTGATGCAAAGAATGGCCTATAAAATGTTCTTAACTAGTCATTATGGAGCTAACAAAATCTGATAACAAGAAAAGTATGCATTGGGGGATTTTTGAGGTCAAAAATGGGCCTCCTAAGAAACATGTACAACCAAAATAAACTTTATAAGAATCTGTTGAAGCCCCGAAAATCGGGTCGACAACAAGGGGGATACCCACCCGGTCCAGACCTTGGTTGGCAGCTCCTTATCCGTTTGGTATAGCGGGTCCGACTGGGGATAATGGGACTTGTTTCCCAATCTAAGGGTGTGTGTGTGCAGAGTTGGATTATGCTGATCTAAGAGTTCTGATCTAAGCTATTTTAATCTAATTCTATGCTATTGTAATCTAATGAAAATAGCACATCTAATCTATGCTAACCTGGGGTGTATTTCTTCTATTATCCGATCTAAAGAGATTTCAAACAATAACTGGTAATAAAGATCATTCAGTTATCATAAGAATGGAAATCAATTAAGATGAACCGCTTTCCATAAAAATTTAGGCAAAACAGTTGCGAACAACATATCGCATAATAAGTTATTCATATATCAAACATAAATAAACGAATCCACCGTACAAAAGTGCCAAATGGTAACTCGCACATTCATGCAATAACATATAAACAACTAAAAACTGTATATCACTTTAAGAATATAAGCAGAAATGTCCAAGAGATAAAAGTACCATTTATGACTGGTCCTACTCATAAGCTTCAAGCAAAAATGATTTATCTCTACTTGTTCTAACATCTACTAAGAGTACAAAATTGCAACATCAGTAGCAGACATCAAATGCAAACATTAATAAACCTCGATCCATCCATTCATCAAAACCTCCTCTGAGGGTGCAGAAGTGCATGTTCTGAGGACAAGTTTTTGACAAATTTCTGGACCCTTCTCCAAATGCATGAGAAGGGTTAAAATACTACTTCCTAATTCTAATAATAGTCAATTTACAAAACTTAGGATGCGGTTTTCAAATGACTGCCCTTTTTCTAATCTAATTTTAAAGAAAAAACAACATTCTAAATAAGGTTACTTCTGAATCTGATCCTTAAAACTGCATGCATTCATCATGGGCTTGAGGAGAGTCGGCTGGCTGACTTCTGCTTTGAGCTGGGCTGAGAAAACAAAATCTATGAGAGCTGGCACTACTTTCTCAGCCGCATTTATGATACATTTCATACTCATCTGCTGACTATGTGGCTTCACTAAGTATGCCCAGTAACACTCCCAATTTAACCTGTCTAGTGCTTGGACCGCTTTTTCCTTTTCCTGTGCCTTCTATTTCCATTCTGCTTCTAGTCGCAGTTTATTTGGCAAATACCCTGGGGTGGTCTCTTCGATCAAGTTTTCTCTATGCAAATTTTCATTTACACAGTCGACAAGAATGCTCGTTGTTGTAGCCGCTGCTTCTGTTGCTTGTTCCGCTTCCCTGATTTGATATTCCCATTTGTTGAAGAGCAAGTCTTTATGATTTTCATTTATCTTGGGTGCGCCTGCTCTTTTTCCCTCGTCTTCTTCTTGCCAAGCCAAGTACTCCATCACTCGTTTGTCAATCTGATCATAGTCACTTCGCAAGTCTACCACTTGATTGGTGATTTTATCACTCAGTTCGCAATAATAACTCCATTGTGATATCTTCTGTCCCAACTCTTCCTATTGTTGCAGTAGTTGTTGGTTCAAGGCAATAGACTCTGAAATGAACTCTGTAATTTTGGGGTCGTCTCTGTGCATTTCCTGAATAGCTTGCAATTGTTTTCCCTTTTCATCCAAACTTCTTTGATAGCTTATTTGCATTTGCTCAAAGTCTTCCTGCAACTTTTCAAGCTGTTTGCGTGCCTCATTATTGGCATTGGCTTGTTGCAATTGTAGTTGCAGTACCTGTATCTGATTTTCTTGCTCTTTCAGCAATTGTTGTACTTCTGACGCTTTATCAACTGTCGCAGAGGCATACGCCCCTGCGATCTGAGACAGTTTGGTGAGATTTTCAGTTGGATTATTGACAGGATCTTTCCACAGGACGTCTAAGTGTTCAGTATCCTGAGAAAGTGTGTTTTCTAACTTTCTCTTTTTTCTTTGCCTTCTCACAACTGCTTTATGTTGGGGACTGTAAAATATGTCCAGTGGGGGAATTTCTTCTACATTCAGTAGAAGTTCAGAAGATGGAGCAATAGGAATATGCTCCGTTTCTGTGACATTGCTGACTATGGTTGAGCACACTTCTTGTGTTACCTGTGTATTGCTCACAGGTGTTTTTGGGGCCTGTCCTTCAAGATTGATCAGTTCATTGAAGGTTTCCCATTCTTTGTCTAATTCTGTTGTGACGGGTGGTGCTTCAACGATGAGAGTGGGAACATCTCTTGACGGGGAGGCGATAACTTGCTACCGTGGATATTCCATTGACTGAGCGGTGTCCTTAGCTGACTCTTCACCTTTATCTTGGTCGTTTACGAATTTCTTAGAATGCTCAGGCATCTCTTGTTCACTCCTAGATTTAGATCCAGCAGCGCTTGAATTCTCGCTAAGGCTAATGCTTGGAGTAGGTTCTCTGGCAAGTAGTTGCAGCTTTTCTAGAGGAACAGTGGCTAGTCTTCTTTCCCTGTATACCATGAACTTTTCAAGGTCATCTGGAGACAGTTGCGATTGAGCTTCCCGCAAAATTTCCTGGAGTGAGCTTTTATTCTGAAATAAATCATCAAACAGATCCTTCTTTCCAATGAATATCTTTATCTTGACGTTCGTTGTGAAATCTTGGGCGACTTTATTTGGGTCAAATGGCCTTGCTGGGAATTTAAATAATTGTAGACACGTCATATTCTCCACTTCGGTGAACGCGTGACCCACATCGAACAATGAAAAGGCCCCACAAGCTACAGGAAACTGGGGCCATATGGCCTTCTTTTTGTCTTTTAGATCTTTGGTTAGGCCGACTTCTGAACAGGTTTGATATGCAATTTCTTGAGCCAGCAGTTTGTCAGGAATATATAAAGGTAGGACATGAGGAGGGACGGTGCTTCCAAATACTCTAATATAGGTGAACCATTCTTCCCCGAACCATCTTGCGATGGGGATGATATTTATCTGTGCCTCAGGTGAGCACCTCGGGGGTTCTTTGTCATACATCATTCTATACATGGGTAAGATAAACCCATGACAAATTTGGTAGAAATGCGGAACGAACTAAGAATCCCATAATATCTTATGATAGACATGTATGGGTAAGGGGTCCTGATTTGTCCATTTCCAACCCATAGAGGGAAATTTAGACACATAAAAAATAGAATCCATAACATATTCGGATAGGTAAAAAGGAGGATAGATCCTTTGAGACATGGATCTCTTAGACCGATATTTGATAATAGCTGTGAACAGGTTATCAGAAAAGATCTTGGCCCAATCTATAATAATGGCATTTGTGGCAGCATCAATCAATAGTAACCATTCAGATGAAAAATTATTGATATCTGGCATCCCAAATAATCTACAAAGCATGGCCGCAGCAAAACAATACGGAGAGGTGAGGGAACCAGTGCTATACATACCATTTTTATCCTTTTTGAGTGGTTCATCTTTTCTGGACCAATCTTTAGTGGTCTCTGGTAGGTTCGGGTTTTCTACCACAATTTTTTAATGAATTGTGCATTGTAGGTCGCCTGCGGTTCAGGAAGATGATACATGAGATTTAATTCTTGTGCAGCGAATGGCCCGATGAGCCCATGTCCTTGAATTTTGAACTGTCTGTCGTCCATTTCTGCATTGTCAAGTATCCACTTGATCATATCCGTATATGGGAGAATTTTAGGCCTTGCTGCTATCCGATGAAGGAATGAGCACGCCAGTTCTTCTAAGAATGATTCGGAAGATCCCTATGAATCTGCGACAGCAGTAACCTTCATTATTCTAGGTTTTTCTTCTTCAAGCAGTCTATACATGCTTTCCCACATTGATATCCCTGCGTCTCTGTTACAAGCTGTGTCTATATATAAAGGTGCCATCTCCTTCACCTTAGAGCCCTGAGCCTTACTTTTCTTTCCCATTTCTTCCTATATGGCTTTGTATCGCCTTTCGTTCTTCGTTCCTGCAGCTCACAAATGGAAATGACTGATCAAGAAAGGTGATGGGAGAGTCTTAAATGCAGCAGATATATCAAATATGCCACCTTACATGAAGTAATTCTTTGCAAAAGCACGCGTCTACATTTAATAGATGACAACTAATTCCTTTATTATCATTAAAAGTGCATGATCTTAAGTCAGATTATGGTAAGTGGCTTTTCTTGAATAACGCGCCCGAAAGTTTCGCGATGGGGTGATTTTGCGATTTGGTTCGCAATCGTCGCAGATCGCGACATCGCACCATCGCGCTCTCGCATTATCGCACCATTGCGCTCTCGCATTATCGCACCATCGCGTTATCGCAATATCGCACACGTCGCAAATTGCAGAAGTTTTATGCTTGCCATATTTTTGTTAGCCCATTCCTGCAATATGCAATCTTGCGATCGGGGTTATCGCAAATAGGGAAATCTTGAATGCTTTCCCATTGGCACTACTTTATTGCGATGCGATATATCTCTTAGTACGGGACTCTTGCACATACTAGGATTATACCCAAATGGAGGAGTTTTTCTGTCATTTTATGATGCGACTTTAAGGATTTTTCTTATCACAAACTTAGGTTTTAAAGTATTCAAAAGATTTTCCTAAGCTTACGATGGTAACCTTATTTAGAAGAAAGGAAACTCTAGCTGTTCCTAAAGTTTCAACTAAGGGTCCCCATTCATTTAGTATTTTGGACAACACTTAAATGAGAAAAAGGGGGGGTTGTTGCTGGCCACAACAATTGGCGATTCACTTGGGAGAACCAGTTATCTCTGATTTTCTATTGAACTTTTCAAATTTCCAAAACAAAATTTTTTGGAAAATTAAACTTTATTATAAAAGATAAAGTGTATTATACCTCAAACTGTCAACGATATTTCATTCCAACCTCTTTCTACTTTAATTATTTGCTTCCTCAGCTGGTCCTTGCATTTACATCAGCCATTACTTGGTCTTGTAAAAATAAAAATAAGGCCTTCCCTGTGTACCAGTTTTAAAATATGCTCATTTGTCGTAGGTAGAGCCTCTGCTGCCAGCAGGCGTTCATAGCCTCGACAGGGTTACCTATTACCCAGTAATGATCCTTTATCCTGCTTAAAGTGACCTACAACTTTTCAAAGAAAAACCCATATTGACACTTTTTCCTTTTTTATTCTCAAAGAACAATGTCTTGGTTGGGTAGCCAAATTATGACATAGTCATTCACTTGATTTACACTTTTGCTGAACAAGTTGGCTCGTGATGAGACCCCTTGTCTTTTGATTTCAATAATCTTGAGTCATTGCCCTGTTTTGATGGACAGTGTTTGGCAAAGTCAGCAAAGTTTATAATATCTGTGATCATGATAAGTCGGCTCGTGATGAGACCTCTTATTCTTTGAGATATAGTGTTTCTTGGATTGTCTCTCTGAATGCTGCGATTTTCTTTAACAAGGAGGATATCATCACTTTCCTTAAGAAATCTCTGGATGACAATAATAGAGTTTTTTGGACATGGCTGATCTACAGGGAATCCTCATTTCATTATTGATACCTTTCATTGTACTGATATAAAACAATTTCTTCACTAAGATTGCTTTCGTCAAATTTTTTGGATGTTGAAACTAGTATCATATCTGGTATAAAGTTTTTAACTGTATCTATTAATAATAAAGATTAAGTTTCCAAAAGATTTGCTATTTATATGAGCAGAAGTTCAAAATCTGATAGAGAAATGGTGTCTTTAGTAAATGCCAAATGCTGTTAACCACAGGCAGATTTTATTAGGGAGGGGAAAATTTAAAGAAATGAGAGGTAACTATTCCCTTGGATTATGTACATGATAGGGATAAGTTCTTCTCTTATTTTGCCTATCAATATTTAAAAAACTAAATTATCCACTTAACAACCTAGCTAAACTACCCCTACTCCTATCCTAACTATAAACAGAAAAATTAACTAGGTAAAATGATATTTCCAGTGGAACCATCTTTTCATTTTTATTCCTACACGTATTTACCTTTTAAACATTAGTGTCAAGAATAAAACTTTTCTTGGACTGTGAATATTGGATGTAGGATTAGAAAGTGTAACTTCAGTTGGAAATCTGCCTGAAATTTCTTTCTTATGAAATCTTTTGTCCAATTGGATACCTATTGGATCATAAAAATCGGGATGAATTTCTGTTATGGATTGGTGATCACGTAATAGGAAAGATGACAAGCCAGATTACGAATATGATTTTTTAGTTTTGATGGCCTGTAATCTACTATGCGTAAAAGTCAAGCTTTTAGCAATTTCTTGTAAAAGGAAAGTTTCCACATATAAATCACTAAATAAATTAATGAATAATAGATGGAAATTTTTGGAAAGAGATTTATCAATTAACGTGAATTGTTGGCAAGTTTCCAAAAAAAAAAAAAATGTTGATGATGTTTTGGATGACACAAAAGTTTCTTCTGAAAGGCTGATATTGATTGATCGTGGAATTGAAAAAGTTCTGTATTTCCTTGACACAACTTAGTTTTCCAAAATGGTAATACATCTTTCGAATGTTCTTTGATAAGGTGCTCAATATACCATAGTAATCTATCGAAAATCTGAAAATTTAAAACACAATCCGATTTTGTACAAAATGAGTGCAAGAGAAAAAGAATGCAATAATTATCTGTACAGCTAATGTTACAGCACAACTGAGACTGACATGAAATATCTTCTTCTTCACAAGAACTGGCCAGAATCATGGGATCTGAGTAACTTCGAATTACGTCTTGTGAATCAGAAAACAAGTTATGATTGGGAACATGCATATGGGTTTGCTCATGATACGAATCATAGATCGGGACATTGTTTTGAATAATAAAATCATGCAAATGATCTGTCGCTCTGGAATGAGGATCAACTGATATGATTCTTGAATTAGAATATCTCTCATTATCTGAGCTATGTTGAGTTACTTGAGATAAATCAACATCAGCATCATCATCACAATAGCTATCATAAATGATTTTACTGGTCTCTCTAGATTTTTCTTTTTTATCCAATATTTTCAGAAAAGGAAGGTCATGTTGTTCTTGTTTACTAATGACCAAAAGATGTTCTATAGCTGCCTCTTTATTTTGAAAACCTAATGGTGATTTATTTGAATAATCCTCTGTACTTTTTGAGATATCATTAATACTGAGGGGGAAAAAAAATTATCATCACTAAATACATCAGGATAAAGAAAAAATGTGATTCTGGAACAATGCATTTGAAAATATCATCGTGAAAAAATTCTTGTTCATCACATTCGTCGTAGACATTGGGCTTTAGATCATACCTTTGCGTGTTTGTATTTTCTGAAAGAGAATTAATTTGCTGTTCTAACCTGGGCGTTTGACTTGCGATGATATTATCGAAACTTGTCTCCAAGTTGTCTGTTGGTTCCGAGGCAGGCTTTCTTTCAACATCTTCGCTTTTATCTTCTTGCGTTAGAGCAGGCAGATCTCCTAAGCTTTGGGAATTTTCTTCATCATGAGTGATTCGCATATTTAAATTGGAATTTTCATTCCTATTAGAAGAAAATAAAACAAGACTCGAACTAATTTCTGATGGATCAGACATAGGAGGTAGGGAATGTTCAGAATAATCTGAAGATTCTTCACTCATGAGTTCATTTTCAAGATCATATTTTAACCAATCAAGATGAAATCGCATATTAAAATCCCTAACAGATTCATCTTCTTTTCATAAATACTCAATCTCATCATATACCTGATCATAATCATAGCAATCAAATTTACAAATGAAAGCTTTGACAAAATGGTCCCAACTGTGAATTGAGGCAACTGGGAGGGTTCTACACCATTTTCTGGCTTCCACCGTAAATGTAAGAGTAAAAATTATGCATAAAACGCCTTCATCAATTCTTTGAACGTTCGAACTTGAAACTCTTTGAATAAATTGAAGATCATGATTAAAAGCAAAAGAATTATTCTTACCATTGAATTTTACTTGAGACAAGAGTCTTACCACTTCAGGTGGAGTGTTGGAATAGGCACGAACATGGATGCAACTCCAAATGGGAAGTTTGTGAGCGGCCATCCTAATTCAAATGATTACGATTTCAAACCATTCCAACAGACACTATGTTCAGGCCCTCCTTCTAGCGCCAAATATGTTGAAGCCCCGAAAATCGGGTCGACAACAAGGGGGATACCCACCCGGTCTGGACCTTGGTTGGCAGCTCCTTATCCGTTTGGTATAGCGGGTCTGACTGGGGATAATGGGACCAGTTTCCCAATCTAAGGGTGTGTGTGTGCAGAGTTGGATTATGCTGATCTAAGAGTTCTGATCTAAGCTATTTTAATCTAATTCTATGCTATTATAATCTAATGAAAACAACACATCTAATCTATGCTAACCCGGGGTGTATTTCTTCTATTATGCGATCTAAAGAGATTTCAAACAATAACTGGTAATAAAGATCATTCAGTTATCATAAGAATGGAAATCAATTAAGATGAGCCACTTTGCATAAAACGTTAGGCAAAACAGTTGTGAACAACATATCGCATAATAAGTTATTCATATATCAAACATAAATAAATGACTCCACCATACAAAAGTGCCAAATGGTAACTCACACATTCATGCAATAACATATAAACAACTAAAAACTGTATATCACTTTAAGAATATAAGCAGAAATGGCCAAGAGATAAAAGTACCATTTATGACTGGTCCTACTCATAAGCTTCAAGCAAAAAATGATTTATCTATACTTGTTCTAACATCTACTAAGAGTACAAAAGTGCAACATCAATAGCAGACATCAAATGCAAACATTAATAAACCTCGATGCATCCATTCATCAAAACCTCCTCTAAGGGTGCAGAAGTGCATGTTCTGAGGACACATTTTTGACAAATTTCTGGACGCTTCTCCAAATGCATGAGAAGGGTTAAAATACTACTCCCTAATTCTAATAATAGTCAATTTACAAAACTTAGGTTGCGGTTTTCAAATCACCGCCCTTTTTCTAATCTAATTTTAAAGAAAAAACAACATTCTAAATAAGTTTACTTCTGAATCTGATCCTTAAAACTGCATGAATTCATCATGGGCTTGAGAAGAGTCGGCTGGCTGACTTTTGCTTTGAGCTGGGCTGAGAAAATAGAATCTATGAGAGTTGGCACTACTTTCTCGGCCGCATTTATGATACATTTCACAGTCATCTGCTGACTATGCGGCTTCACTAAGTATGCCCAGTAACACTCCCAATTTAACCTGTCTAGTGCTTGGACCGCTTTTTCCTTTTCCTGTGCCTTCTGTTTCCATTCCGCTTCTAGTCGCAGTTTATTTGGCAAATACCCTGGGGTGGTCTCTTCGATCAAGTTTGCTCTGTGCAAAGTTTCATTTACACAGTTGACAAGAATGCTCGTTGTTGTAGCCGCTGCTTCTGCTGCTTGTTCCGCTTCCCTGATTTGATCGTCCCATTTGTTGAAGAGCAAGTCTTTATGATTTTCATTTATCTTGGGTGCGCCTGCTCTTTTTCCCTCGTCTTCTTCCTGCCAAGCCAATTACTCCGTCACTCATTTGTCAATCTGATCATAGTCACTTCGCAAGTCTACCACTTGATTGGTGATTTTATCACTCAGTTCACAATAATAACTCCACTATGATATCTTATGTCCCAACTCTTCCTATTGCTGCATTAGTTGTTGGTTCAAGGCAATAGACTCTGAAATGAACTCTGTAATTTTGGGGTCATCTCTGTGCATTTCCTGTACAACTTGCAATTGTTTTCCCTTTTCATCCAAACTTCTTTGATAGCTTATTTGCATTTGCTGGAAGTCTTCCTGCAACTTTTCAAGCTGTTTGTGTGCCTCATTATTGGCATTGGCTTGTTGCAATTATAGTTGCAGTACCTGTATCTGATTTTCTTTCTCTTTCAGTAATTTCTCTACTTCTGACGCTTTGTCAATTGTCGCAGAGGCATACGCCCCTGCGATTTGAGACAGTTTGGTGAGATTTTCAGTTGGATTATTGGCAGGATCTTTCCACAGGACGTCTAAGTGTTCAGTATCCTGAGAAAGTGTGTTTTCTAACTTTCTCTTTTTTCTTTGCCTTATCACAACTGCTTTATGTTGGGGACTGTAAAATATGTCCAGTGGGGGAATTTCTTCTACATTCAGTAGAAGTTCAGAAGATGGAGTGATAGAAATATGCTCCGTTTCTATGACATTGCTGACTATTGTTGAGCACACTTCTTGTGTTACCTGTGTATTGCTCACAGGTGTTTTTGAGGCCTGTCCTTCAAGATTGATCAGTTCAATGAAGGTTTCCCATTCTTTGTCTAATTCTGTTGTGATGGGTGGTGCTTCAATGATGAGAGGGGGAACATCTCTTGACGGGGAGGCGATAACTTGCTGCCGTGGAAATTCCATTGACTGAGCGGTGTCCTTAGCTGACTCTTCACCTTTATCTTGGTTGTTTATGGATTTCTTAGAATGCTCAGGCATCTCTTGTTCACTCCTAGATTTAGATCCAGTAGTTCTTGAATTCTCGCTAAGGCTAATGCTTGGAGTAGGTTCTCCGGCAGGTAGTTGCAGCTTTTCTAGAGGAACAGTGGCTAGTCTTCTTTCCCTGTATACCATGAACTTTTGGAGGTCATCTGGAGATAGTTACGATTGAGCTTCCCGCAAAATTTCCTGGAGTGAGATTTTATTCTGAAATAAATCATCAAACAGATCCTTTTTTCCAACGAATATCTTTATCTTGACGTTCGTTGTGAAATCTTGGGCGAATTTATTTGGGTCAAATGGCCTTGCCGGGAATTTAAATAATTGTAGACACGTCATATTCTCCACTTCGGTGAACGCGTGACCCACATCGAACAATGAAAAGGCCCCACAAGCTACAGGAAACTGGGGCCATATGGCCTTCTTTTTGTCTTTTAGATCTTTGGTTAGGTCGCCTTCTGAACAGGTTTGATATGAAATTTCTCGAGCCAGCAGTTTGTCAGGAATATATAAAGCTAGGACATGAGGAGGGACAGTGCTTCCAAATACTCTAATATAGGTGAACCATTCTTCCCCGAACCATCTTGCAATGGGGATGATATCTATCTGTGCCTCAGGTGAGCACCTCGGGGGTTCTTTGTCATACATCATTCTATACATGGGTAAGATAAGCCCATGACAAATTTGGTAGAAATGCGGAATGAACTGAGAATCCCATAATATCTTATGATATACATGTATGGGTAATGGGTCCTGAGTTGTCCATTTCCAACCCATAGAGGGAAATTTAGACACATAACAAATAGAATCCATAACATATGCGGATAGGTAAAAAGGAGGATAGATCCTTTGAGACATGGATCTCTTAGACCGGTATTTGATAATAGTTGTGAACAGGTTATCAGAAAAGATCTTGGCCCAATCTATAATAACGGCATTTGTGGTAGCATCAATCAATGGTAACCATTCAGATGAAAACTTATTGATATCTGGCATCCCAAATAATCTACAAAGCATGGCCGCAGCAAAACAATACGGAGAGGTGAGGGAACCAGTGCTGTACATACCGTTTTTATACTTTTTGAGCAGTTCATCTTTTCTGGACCAATCTTTAGTGGTCTCTGATAGGTTCGGGTTCTCTGCCACATATTTTTTAAGGAATTGTGCATTGTAGGTCGTCTGCGGTTCAAGAAGATGATACATGAGCTTTAAGTCTTGTGCAGCGAATGACTCGATGAGCCCATGTCCTTGAATTTTGAACTGTCTGTCATCCATTTATGCATTGTCAAGTATCCACTTGATCATATCTGTATATGGGAGAATTTTAGGCCTTGCTGCTATCCGATGAAGGAATGATCACGCCAGTTCTTCTAAGGATGCTTTGGAAGAGCCTTGTGAATCTGCGACAGCAGTAACCTTCATTATTCTAGGGTTTTCTTCTTCAAGCAGTCTGTACATGATTTCCCACGTTGATATCCCTGCGTCTCTGTTACAATCTGTGTCTGTATATAAAGGTGCCATCTCCTTCACCTTAGAGCCCTGAGCCTTACTTTTCTTTCCCATTTCTTCCTGCGTATGGCTTTGTATCACCTTTCGTTCTTCGTTCCTGCAGCTCACAAATGGAAATGATTGATCAAGAAAGGTGATGGGAGAGTCTTAAATGCAATAGATATATCAAATATGCCACCTTACATGAAGTAATTCTTTGCAAAAGCACGCATCTACATTTAATAGATGACAACTCATTCCTTTATTATCATTAAAATCGCATGATCTTAAGTCAGATTATGGTAAGTGGCTTTTCTTGAATAACACGCCCGAAAGTTTCGTGATGGGGTGATTTTTCGATTTGGTTCGCAATCGTCGCAGATCGCGACATCGCATTATCGCACCATCGCACTCTCGCATTATCGCACCATCGCGCTCTCGCATTATCGCACCATCACGTTATCGCAATATCGCACACGTCGCAAATCGCATAAGTTTTATGCTTGCCATATTTTTGTTAGCCCATTCCTGGGATATGCGATCTTGCGATCAGGGTTATCGCAAATAGGGAAATCTTGAAGGTTTTCCCATTGGCACTACTTTATTGCGATGCGATATATTTCTTAGTACGGGACTCTTGCACATACCAGGATTATACCCAAATGGAGGAGTTTTTCTGTGATTTTATGATGCGACTTTAAATATTTTTCTTATCACAAACTTAGGTTTTAAAGTATTCAAAAGATTTTCCTAAGCTTACGATGGTAACCTTATTTAGAAGAAAGGAAACTCTAGCTTTTCCTAAAGTTTCAACTAAGGGTCCCCATTCATTTAGTATTTTGGACAACACTTAAATGAGAAAAAGGGGGGGCTGTTTCTGGCCACAACAGAACCAATAGGATTCAAGATGATGATGTCAACCATGGGGGATGATTCACCATTTTTGGAGTAAAAAAGGACAAATAGTATAAAATAATAAAATAATAAAACTACTTTTTCAACTCGTATTTTCAACTTATCTCTCTAAGTTTGTACTCAAATTTTGAGTGGGAGTACTTGTTGGATGCAAAATTTAATTCCTTGTCCAAGGAGTACCCATGTTGAATACTTTCGATGGACCCTACTACATGAAAAATGAGAAATACATGAAAAGGCGTGATTGCAATCAAGTTTTTCATGTATTTCTCATTTTTCGTGTAGCAGGGTCCATATGCAACATGGGTACTCCTTGGATGAGCAATCAAATTCTGCATCCAATGAGTGTTTCTGCTCAAAATTTGAGTAAACCCATACGGAGATAAGTTGAAAATACGAGTTGAAAAATAGTTTTGTCTTTTTTCCCTCTAAAATTTGATGATTTAATCTAATCTTATTTTACTATTACCACTATTATTTTATCGTTTCCTTAGGAGGCCCATTTTAGACCTCAAAAATCCCCTAATGAAAACACAGTGAGACCCATTTAGGCCAAATTATGCATATCAGAAAATGACTTATCTAACAAGGATTGGCTTAGATATGTTTATAAGGTCATTAAACATCATGGAGATGAAAAAAATGAGTTTTTACCTCCAAAAGTACAAAAACACGATGATTAAAAAACATTATCTAGAGACCAAGTTCCCATTCTACTTTTAAAAGTACATTAGACAGGCATCAAAAACTATCATGCAACAGTAGTTGTTGGAAATCCCTTCTATGTCTATTGCTTCTAATGACATGTGATTTCAACTTCATATGTAGGGATTATGATACACAATTTTAGTGGGTCTTTGGCATGTTTTTTATGAAAAATTAATCTGGATATTTTAATCTCTCTAGTCACCCAGCATCTCTCACCTATTTATCTAGTGGGCTTGACCAGATTTCTCATGAGTGTCCTGATGATAAGACACACTTGTTGGCTCGAAACGTCGACTCAAAAACACAATGTGATGGATCTGGAAGTATCATATCAAAAAATTCTAAGGATTTCATATGACACAATTCATTCAATCCCATTGAAGGGCCCTTAATTACCTTGTAATTACTTAGTGGATAAATGAGAAGTAGTACATTTAATTATCAATTTTTTGTTCTTATGGAACCTGTGAATTGTTGCGTACTGTATATGTTAAGGTTGTAGTACTAATTAAATATTACAGAGTTGAATGTTAATGTTCTCCCATAAGTCACCAAACCACATTTTGCAATAATTGAAAGGCTAACACTGGTAGAAATTGAAATATCACACTTGCAGGAATTGAAAGACTAACTACAACACTTTTGCGTAAATGTAAGTCACTCTTTGCTAAAAAAAATCACATAGACAAGATAAATCACTATGTTGGAAAGTAAAAATATAGGCAGGAAATAAATCACTCCATTGGAAAATCAACCCAAAGGCAGGAAATAAATAGGTGACTTGATCCAGCTAATTGTTCATCGGTAATCTCTACAAATGAAATGCTCATGAATTGATAAAATGTTGCAATACAAGAGATCTACCCAACAAGTTGAATCAAGAGTCTGGAAAACAGAATGAATCTCTATGTAAATCAATCAACACACACAGAGTTAAGAGACAATGTAAATAATGTAAAAAGTTGCAACAAAACTGTGAATCTAAAAACAGAGTAAATGCTAGTGAGTTGCAGCGAAATGGAGCAATTGCTAAACGAGTTGCAACAAGATGAATAACTAGGGAATAAGTTAAATAACCAAATTAAATAAACTATAAATGAAATTATAATGTATACTAGATAAAATAAAAGCAGTACCTGACTAAGGAGGGGGTTCTACCTCCTTAGGCAAGGGACTAATTAAACTTGCAACAACACACTTATATTATCAACACATCGTACACCATAAATGAAACAACAAAAAGAATAGTGGACTTTCGCATTAACAAAAATCAAAGTGCAATTTCAATAATATCCTCCCTTCCTTTACTACCATAGCTAGAGTAGAATAGGGGTATTTATACAATATCTTGGTTTCTTAGTTTAATCAAGGAATCAAGGAATAGCAATGAGAATATTAGATTGTCATGCTATTCCCTCTTCATTACAACCATATTGTCAATAGATGGAATTTTTGATTCATTTAATGAAATAGGTAAGAAATAGAGTCAAAAAAAGGTCCAATTAATTCTTCCCTACTAGATGGACCAATTTTTTTGGTCCTTTCCTTTACTGTGCAGCAAGTGATCAATTCTCCCATTGGGAAACTGTGAGTGACAACAATGCATTTTGTGTTTAATCCTTGTTGATATGTTGCAATTATCCACAGAGTTGTAGCAACATGGGTAAAGAGTTGCAGAAGTTTCTTCCAATAGTTAATGTGCCAAGGTCTTGCAACAGTTGCTTGCAACGGTCAATGTGCCAAGGTGTTGCAACATCGATACTCAGAATGTGTTGCAACATGTTGTATCAGTGTTGCTTCAATCTTGTTGTAACATAAGGTATTGAAAAATCAGTGCTCCAGTCATGTTGCATCAATCGGTAACGGTGTTGCAACAACATGAGAGTGTTGGAGCACCAATATGTTGGAGGTGAACTGATAATGTAGCAGCAACACAGAGGTGTTGCAGAACTAAATTTTTCAATCCTTCATCAACACCTCCAGGGGTACGTGTTATGATCCTGTCCGTAGTATTTAGCATACTCTCCTTATTAGTTAGTGCAAAAAGGTGGATTCTTTCCTTATTACATAGTAAGGAACACTAAAATTGTCATAATTAGAAGAAATATTGTACCTTGCTCAAAAATGCATTGTTGTAAGCAAAATGGTTTATAATGTGGTATGGGGATGGGAGAAATATATAAAAAAAGGTGGTGAATGGAAGCTAAAAGGATGTCAATTTGGGAGCCTGTTACTCATGCAAAGCACAAAAGCAGCATAGAACTTATGAACATGGACAATATTCATGTGCCTAAAAATCAAGTGTTGATGCCTCAAACCCAAGACTGACACAGGATCTTTTAATATTGGGCACGAGGATCATTTGTCTTAATGTTCAAGCAATGGAATGCATCATAGTGGGAAAAAATTTCAATTGTAATTTTATTTGACATTGAATTTGCACTACAAAATTCTAAAAATCCTTTCATCAGGAGAATATAAGGCTACCTGAGACTAACATATATTTTAATTTTCATGGCCTAAAATTGATTGTAACTCTCATGGTGATCAAATAAATTTTGCAACTTGTTACCCACCATTTTTTGGGTGATATCCCTAGGATAAAACATTTATCCATGATGGTCCTCAGCGGGTAGCCAGTAGCCACCAAATAGCTTGTTGTGTCATTTCTTCACCACCCGAGCCAGCCATGTGGTCCCTCACCCATCTTCCATGATTGTATATTTGAAGGTGGGCCTCCTGAACCTAAAGGCATGCCTTTTCATTTGGTAATTGATTATTATAGTTTTCTTATCATGGACACTTCTAGGCATGGATAAATGGGGGGATTCGGCGAAAAGAGTGGGATAGATCTATGCTCTTGTCCCCTAGACCTCTTTTGGATGTTAACCTTGGACCCTAGTCCAGTGGGATCTATTTTACTAGCCCTTAGGCTTTAGGGATGTTACCACATGGGAAACCCTAATTTTGGTCATGTGGCCCTCTCCCTCATACATACATATTACTCCCTTTCCACTCATTATAACCCCATTCATCATTTTTCCCACTTGGGTCTGCATTCCTCCACTGGGTCCACATAGGGTTAGCCTTCCCCTTCGCCATGCCTACACCTTGGATCAAGCCTAGAATGATGTCCCAAACCTTAATGCAGCTGAAAAGAAAACTAAAAGCATAATTGGCCACATCCAACAAGAAAATGTACCACAAAATGAAAAATATGATCGGGACAAACACATTTAGCACATGGGAAAAATTCAACACATGAGCTCTACCCCATCATCATGGCCATCACCTTGGTTCCTACAGGCCCTAAATGAGCCTCCTTTATCATTTAGGAACCCATGATTGTCCCAACCCTTGGTGGGTAATGAACCACCCTACCTTAAAGGGGGTATCCATTTCTATATCTCACACATCATGCTCTTACCCCTTGAGCCTCGAGCAGTTGATTAAATAAAAACCATAAAAGGAAAAAGGCATATAAAGAATGGTGGAAAAATCAAGGTCAGGGCACCTCATGTACCACAATTTCTCCCTATTATACATTATTTACCCAAGTGTGGGCTTCCCTTAGCTTAGCTACCGTTGTACCCAGCATGTGACCCAGTGCTCCCTCTTTCATTCCATACTACATTCATCTCTCCATCACATGCCACCACCATCTTAAAGGATGTACCTTGGACATACTATCCCATTTAGAAGTAGAAACCACTTAATAGGATACTTAGTTAACCCCACTTGGAGCTTGGGGATATTAGCACATGCCAAAACCCATTATGGAAGGGCATGCCATTATGAAGTCCCCACCTACTTTTTGCGGTTTGTAAACTCCTTTACTCTATTTCCTTGATGATTTGTTGTACTAGAAGGCTAGGGGACACATTGGATCTTATTCAAGATTACAGGTGGTCTCCATCTTGAGTTTCGTCTCCTTATACGAGGTCCTAACCCTCCAAAAGGCTACATTGGCACATGTAGGGTGTTTTTTGAGAGCCATGGGCCTGCACAACAGTATAAAACACTCTATGAATCCCCAAATATGTTCATATATTGCTCGATATTCACTAATTGGACAAGGAAGATGCACCTGGTTCACCTTTGCCCAGACAGCCCCACGGTTGTACCATGCACTTGGCAGATGACTTGGGACTTGTATGTTGATGTGGCATCACTTACACCATCATTTTAGCCCTTACAAATGATCAACAGGCATATTCGAATTATTTGGAGACCCATGAGGTCACTTATGTTCCCTCACACCCATTGGGAGCACCATAGATTTATTATGTGGAGAACATAGGGCCAACCCCTTGTCCATTACCTTTCGAAGTCCTATTCATCATTATGGCATGTATGGACTCCATCAGGCTTCTTAAAGAGCCCAATGATATGTATTATTGATCACTCAACCTCTTGAGAGGTTTTTTATTTTGTTTATTAGCTAGTTTGGTGGGCTTATCACCAAAAGTTAGTTATTTTCACATTACTTCTATTTTAGAGGCCAATGTAGGCTCAAATAGCTAAATTGAACTCCTTATAGGTGTATAAATACAAATGACGAGAGTTCATTTCTCATCATGACTTGGTTTGGACTTGTATCTCTCTTGAGATTTTTGTTATTCCTTCTTGGTGGATGAAATTTTGGAGCATGGATGAATTTTTATGTATGGATTGTCTTTTCTTGCCTTGGATCTTCTTAATTGGCAAGTTTATTGGTGGTTGGATATATTCTCTCACATGTAAGTACAAATTTAATGTTATTTATTCTTTTACTTTGTCACATACATTGATAATGATATTTTCGCTATACTAGGGCTAGTTGTTGCATGCATTTACTATGAAATTGTGGAATTATGTTTCTATATAGCATATCTCTATGTATGGGCCATGTATGTTGAATGAATTATCCTATGGATAATTCTATGGTTGAATTTATATTAATAAGCCACTTCACCTTGCAAAACAAAGTATAAAAGCTTTTAAGGTCACTCTCCTTTGCCTTAAGGACAAGCGAAGTTGACCTTAGAGCCTCCTTGACCTAGAAACAAAATCTATTTTCATATTCTTCTTGACTCCAATCTCCCAAAGGATTAGGCACTGGTCTACCATAAGGTGATCACTTAAAGAAATATTTTTCTTCACCTCTCCTTCTTTATTCTAGGTCTATTCACATTAGGGTTCCTAGGGCATCATTTTTTAGACAAACCACCCATAGAAAAACTTTGATCTCTTGGCCTAAACTACATTGGTGTCTCTCCCGGGTCTCCTCCAAATTTGAGGAAATTCTGACAGTGGAGTTGTGAGATATCCCAAGCCCTAGCCTTGAGATTGGTTTTTTCCCTAATTTTCCCTAGGCTAGCTCCTCATAGGAATCATTTTGCACCTTCAACTAAAAATCAATTCTTTGATCCCTTTCTCCTCCTTGTTTAGGTCAAGTCTATGATTGGTTGTTAAACTCCTTCCTCTTGACCTAACTTGGGTCCAACTGGACCTATGTGGTCCCATACCTTTTAAAAGTCAACTCTTGAAAAAAAACTTGGGAAACCAAGTGCAACAAGTATTTTAGGGTTTTGGAAGCTCCTTTACAATTCACACTCCTTAAACCTAGCCCCTAAATCCTCATACCCTTCTCCTAGAAAGCCTTGTACCTTGCTTAAAAGGAAAGAAAGTCCCATTCTTGAGCTTCCACTAGGAAAGGGTCCCCGAGATCACTTCACACCCATTTTAGCTAATATATCATTCATAAGTGATTCTCTATATATCAGGTCTCCTCCCATCGGTAAAGTTTTGTAAAGAGTAGGAAGCTTTAGCTCTGGTGATAGTGGAATATAGCTTCATTGTTGCTCTTGGCCTAGCAAGTGCCCCTCTAGGACCCCTTGCTAGTTTGAGCAGTAATATTTTTGCATTGTTTTCGGGGACATGAAACATGTGATTTGTTCCCCATACGACATATTAACACAACATTATTGGTGACTCCATTGGAAGAAAAAAGCCCTAGTTCTTCATTGAACTTTAAGGTCAATGCTTATAGAGTGAAGCAAGCATTTTTATAGGCATATTTTATTTCACCCTCGTGACTCGTACATATTTTTCATGTATATCTCGAATAGGTTGTCTCTGTTTGATAAATTTCCTACTTTAGACATTGCTAGCATCCTTGGGCACCCCAATCATGTCACGGGAAGGATGGTACATAGGGTGCCTGTGTTTGATGGTGATCCACTCTTCGCACTTGACCATGTAGAAATATTTAATGCACATGCTTCAAGAGAGGAGGTTTTTCACCAAGATTCCCTTATGGTGTTGTTCATGGGATCTCTTGGTCATCATAACTCATGGTTGCATGATCATGAACCTAAGAGCATATCATCTATTGAGGAGTTCTTTGATGGATTTCTTGGGCATTTTCAAGTATGCCCCACATTAATAATCCAAGAGGAAGAATTCATTGACCATTATCAAGACATTGAGAATCTTAGTAATGAGCAAGAAGACAAGTCCTCCTCGGGTCCACTGACGAAAAGGATTACTTTGAGAACACATGTGTTGGGAAGGGTGAAGTTGAGATCAACCTTACCTTTCTCAAGGATATTACTCCTAATTACTTTCCTTTTGAGAACCTTGAGGAAGGTGATCCCATTTTCCCCTTAGAAGATGACATTGGAGATTACTTCCATATTGAAAAGGAGAAATGGGACATTGGTCCTCAATTTGATTGTGCTACCATTTATGACACTAACAAGGAAGATGAGGATGAGAGTGGTCTCCCCTTTCTCTCAGACATTATTTATGATGACATATCCATCAGTACCCTTGGGAAGGATAATTATTATTTTACCTTGCATGAAGAGGGGCAGTTGGAAGTAATCGATTCTCCTTCTAGGGAAGACCCAATCTTTTATGCAATCGATAAGGCTCCTACCTATCCTCCTTATGATTCTATATTCAAATCATTTGAAGAAGAAAGACCCGCTGAATATAACACTTCACCCTCCCCCTTGCCTTTTCCTCTTGTTCATCATCTTGAGTCTTCCTCAAGTGATTCCCTCACCCCTTGTCATATGATCCCAAGTGACCATGAGCCCTTCCCCCTTTTGAGTATAGTGTCAAGGATGCGCCCCTTATTGACTACACTTTATCTCCTTGGACACACCCTGAGGGTTTTGATCACTCCATGAACTCCCTTCCCCAATGTAACCATCACCTTGAGAAACCTATTTATTGCACCCCTTCCTTCCCTCGCCCTTCCTTCCCCTCTCATCACAACCTTGTGGCATGTACAAAGCATGGTATTATAAATAATGATTGTGATAGGGAGTTATTGAGAGTGATATTTCATTCCACCATTGTGTACTTAGAGGGAAATCCCTGCACCTCTATATTGTCTTATTCTCCTTCTCCTAGGGCTTCCTTTTACCTCGAATGGAGATCTTATTTTCCCAACTCCCACCCACTTCTTCCTCCATACAAATGTATCTATATTTCCTTTAGGATTTGCTACATGAGTGTTCATACTGGCAGTCATATCTATATTGATATGAATATATGTTGGTTGCACTTACATTATGATTACACTTAGCATTAGCATTATAATATGCATGTTAGGGTAGGATGCATTGCATATTCATTTTTGCGTTAGAAATAATTCCATATGATATTTCTCATGATATATTAGCTGCATCTAGATTTAAAATACTGCATTTGAAAGTTTATTTTTTATGAGTCGACTTTATGGGTCTAATCCAAGCATGTGAGATCATGAGACATAGTGAAAGCATGTTGCCATGTGTTTTTCATCTATTATATGTGTAGGTAACAGGTTTGCGGTAACCAAGAGATTTTTGGAGTTCCCATGACATCCCATTTGAGTAGCTTCATCCACTTCCTCGAGACATCATGTCCCAGTTGGAACCATATGTTACCCACTATTTTGTGGGTGATATCCCTACAAGAAAAATTTCTCCAAAATGGTCCTCAGTCAGCAACCAGCAGCCCCTTGCAGCCACCAACTAGCTTGTTGTACCATTTATCTACCACTTGAGCTAGCCATGTGGTCCCTCGCCCATCTTCCATGATCATATTTTTGAAGGTGAGCCTCCCAAACCTAAAGGTATGCCTTGTCATTTGATAATTTAGTGTTGTAATTTGCTTATCATGGAAACTTTTGGGCATGGATTGATGGGGGGATTCGGTGGAAAGAGTGGACTAGGTCTATGCTCTTGACTCCTAGACCTCTTTTGGATGTTAACCTTGTACCCTATTCCTGTGGGATCTCTTTTATTGACCCTTGGGCTTTAGGGATGATACTACATGGGAAACCTTGATTTTGGTTGTGTGGTCCCTCTCCCTCATATATACATATTACTCCCCTTCCACTCATTATAACCCGATTCATCATTTCTCCCACCTGGGTCCACATTCCTCCACATAGGATTAGCCTTCCCCTTCCCCTTCTCCTTCCCCATGCCCACACCTTGGGTCGGGCCTAGAATTATGCCCTAAAGGTTGATGCAATTGAAAATAAAAGTAAAAGCATAATTGGCCACATCCAACATGAAAATGTACCACAAAATGAAAAATATGGTCGGGACAAATACATTTAGCACGTGGGAAAAAAGCAATACATGAGCTCTACCCCATCATCATGACCATCACCTTAGTTCCTATAAGCCCTAGATGAGCCTCTTTTATCATTTAGGAACCCATGATTGTCCCAACCCCTAGTGGAAAATGAATCTCCCTACCATAAAGGGGGTATCCATTGCTATATCTCACACATCATGCTCTTACCCCTTGAGTCCCAAGCAGTTAATTAAAGAAAAATCATGAAAGGAAAAATGAATATAAAGAAGGGTGGAAAAATCAAGGTCAGGGCACCTCATATACCGTGATTTCTCCCTCCTATACATTATATACCCAAGTGTGGGTTTCCCTTGTATTAGCTACCCTTGTACCTAGCATGTGACCCAGGGCTCCCCTTTCGTTCCCTACTCCATTCATCTCTCCATCACATGCCACCACCCTTTTAAAGAATGTACCTTGGACATAATATCCCCTTTAGAAGTAGAAACCACCTAAAATGATGCTTGGTTAACCCCACTTGGAGCTTGGGGACATTAGCATATGCCAAAGCCCATTATGGAAGGGCATGCCATTATGAAGTCACCACCTGTTGTCCATGATTTGTAAGCTCCTTTACATGATTTACTTGATGACTTGTTGTACTAGAAGGCTAGGGATGCATTAGATCTATTAAAATTGGAAACTAGGGCCAAAGTCCACCTTGAACAGCTCATATGATGGAGATGATATTTTTGTTGGATTCCTCCTTCCGAGATGTTTAGGATTGATCTAAAGATCATCTCATCCTGACATGTATAAATGGAATTATGAATTTATTTCTTCTATGGACAAATTGTCAAGGTCGGCCAGCAATCTAATGTAGGCTCAGAAGCCCAAAATTCATGTCTCTTCACCCTCAATGTTGCATGTAAATAAAAGGAGAATCTACCTCATTTGGATATTCATCATCACCAGTGTTGACTAGGCAGCTTTTGACCTTGTTTGACTAAGATTTTTTTGGTAATATTTTAGTTTGGGAAGGCTGCATTCTTTAGCATAGAAACCAAGATTTTTTTTGTTGTTTGACCATCATTGACCACAACAAGTTTGACCACAGGTTTGACTATGTGTTGACCAAGTTTGACTAATTTCTTTAGGACTGTTTTGGGTTGATGTAGATTATTGTTGGGGTAAAAATTTATTGTGTTTGACCGAGCTGATTTGGAGTAATTCTACTGATTTGAACAACGTAGACTTTCTGGTTAGGGCATCATGTTGACTTGCAGTTTTACTGGACAATTTTGATTTTGTTTGGGCAAGTGAATTTTGTATAGTGTACTCTCTCTCTGCTAAAATTTTGAAGAATAGTAAGAAGACTTTATCAAATTGTTTCCCCACATTGAGGTTTTTCCCTGACATCCGCCAAATATTGTGTCCTCTTGTCATGGCTTGTATTCTTATTTTTATTTATGTTTTATCAGCATTTACTATCATGTTAATGTGATTTCTAATCTGGAAATTGATATTGGGCTAATAATAAAAATTGAAGTAAATTTCTCTTAAGCATAGAACATACCATTGTCATCTAAAATTAACATGGTATCAGAGCTGAGGTGAAGACAAATCCCAAGCAAGAGTGAAAACTTCACCAAATCCCAAGCAAGAGTGAATAGAGAAATCACTGAGATTTGTTGGACAAGGACAAGATCCAATGGCCTCCAAATCTTACTTCAAACCTAATGACAAGCTCAATGATAAGTTTGATTATTATGCATGGAATATGTCTCTTGATTTGACTTTGGAAGGGTAGGATGTTATGGACTATGTGCAGGGAAATATTACAGAACCTCCTTAAAATGTATTAGCTGCCGCTAAGACAAAGTAAAAGAAAGGTGAAGTCAAAGCTAAGAAGATCATTAGGGATTCTATTAACAAGCATTTGGTTGCATACATCTCTTATTTGAACACATATAAGGATATGTATGACAGGTTGGTTGGCATGTTCAAATTTAGCAATGCAAACCAAGTCCTCTTTCTCAAAAACAATTTGAAGGACATAAAGAAGGGAAGAGGTGAAGATATCCAATCCCACTTCATGAGGATTACCAAGATCAAAAATGATATTCTTTCAATTGGAGAAGTTATTGCTAATAGGGAGCTCACTCACATTGCCCTTGGAGGTCTCCCTCGTGAATGGCATGTGTTCAACACTACTATCCTCAACAATGACAGATTCCAAGTTTTGATAAATTTTTGAGTAGATGTACTCAAGAAGAAACAAGGATGATGGAGAGAAACATGCGTTAAAATAGGAATTAACCTACTTCATTCTCCACTCATGCTAAAAAGAATAACAATCCAAGTTCAAAGAAGCAATTTCAAGGAAGACCAGGATTCAAATATGGAAGGAAGGAAAGATGCTTCATTTATAACAAGTTTTTCCACTATGCTAGGGTGTGCCCTGATAGAAGGGATACACCTCGAGATGATGACAACAACAACCACAACAATTTCAGGGGAAACAACAATTAAAGGAATCGCAGATTCAACAACAAAGGAAAAAGGAATGCTCCTGCTACTCAACATGGAAATGGTCAACCTCCCAAAAGATCAAGAAATTCCGAGTATGATGAATATAATGTTGTAGATAACAAGAAAAAATAATTTTATCTTATATTTTCCCTCTCTACTACCTCTCCTCTAGATACCTTGGGAAATTGGTTGATTAATAGTGGTGCCTCGAGGCACTTCACTGGGTATAAGGAATCTCTTTTTGAAATCTGATAAAGAATGATACAAATTTGGAAATAATTCTTGGGGACAATGCCACCTATCCAGTGAAGGGATTTGGGAATGTTACCATTCAATTGAATCAAGGTAACACCATTCATCTACAAGAAGTACTATATGTACCTAAACTAAAGAAGAACCTAGCGTCTATCTCAGCAATGGAGGACAAAGGATTCAAGGTGGCATTCATTGATGGAAATATTGGTGTTTGGAAAATAAATTTCAAAGAATCATTTACTCTTGGATTTAAGGTTGATATCCTATATCAAGTTGGAGGAAGTCCATTGGGAGCTATGTCTTGCGACACATCTCTTCAATCTGAATTATGGTACCAGAGATTTGCTTATCTTCATTATAAAGCCCTACCTAATGTAAGGAAGATGGTGACAGGTATGCCTAAATTTAAAGTAGAACATGAATGTGTTTTTCAGGGATGTGCCAAAGGAAAACATACAAGGGGACCATTCCCATCAAGTGATAGCAAGACTACCAACATTTTACAATTGGTTCATTTTGATCTATCTGGTATGCTTCTCGTGACATCTTTGGGAGGATATTTATATTATGTTATCTTTGTGGATTACTTCTCTTGCAAAACTTGGATTTATTTCTTGAAGAAGAAGGATTAAGTTTTCACATGGTTTTGTTCTTTCAAAGCCATGGTTGAAAATCAAACAGGGAAGAAGATCAAAATATTGAGGACCGATAATGGAAGCGATTATGAATCAAATGAGTTCAATGACTATTGTAGAGAAGATGGCATTAAGAGGGAGACTACTAACGCACATACTCCTGAGTAAAATGATGTTGTCAAAAGGAAGAATCGTTCCATTAGAGAAGCCACTCATTCCATGCTTCATGATCAAAGCCTTTCGAAGTTCCTATGGGAATAATTTGCAAACATTGTCATGTATGTTCAAAATAGATTCCTTCATCAAGAATTGAACTCCAAAACTCCTAAAGAATTTTTCACTGATAAGAAGCCTGATGTTTCTCACTTTAGAATTTTTGGTAGCCCCATGTATTTTCATGTGCCGAAAAAAAGAGAAGCAAATTGGATGCATCTGGGAAGAAAGGAACATTTGTGGGCTATAGTGAAAACTTATAAGGCATATACAATCTTTGTGTCTGGTCAAAGAGAAGTGAAGATAAGTCACAATGTCACCTTCAATGAAGATGTTTCCCTTGGGAAGGTTAGTAACCTTCCTATTCCAAGGAAGGACAAAGAAGCAGATACATGAAAGAAAGGAGAACCACAGGATGAGTCGATGCCCGATGTTAAGGACCAATGGATCCCATTGACCCACCTCCTCATGAGCCCTCCTCCTTGAGAGACATATTGCACCAAGGGGAACATTTCATGAAAGTAAGAAGCCTAATAGGTACCAAGGGTACTTAGCTGCCATGAGTACCATTGTTCAAACTAAGCCTTGCACATTTGAAGAAGCTATGAAGCACCAAGTTTGGAAGGATGATATGAATGAAGAGTATGACTTGATTATGAAGAATGATGTCTGGGATGTGGTCCCTAGACCCAAGGAAAAATTTGTTGTCACCTCAAAATGGCTCTACAAGATCAAGCATGGAGTTGATGGAAGTGCTGAAAAGTTCAAGGCTAGGTCTATTGCTCAAGCTTCTCTCAAAAGGAAGGTGTGGACTACGATGAGATATTTGCACCAATTTCCCAATATACCACCATTCGTTCGATTATAGCCCTTGCTACCTCGCAAGGATGGAACCTGCACAATATGGATGTAAAAACCAACTTCTTGCATGGTTCAATTAAGGAAGAAGTCTATGTAGAAAAGCCTAAGGGGTTCAAAGTTCAAAATCATAAGACACATGTACACAGGTTGAAGAAAACCCTCTATGGGTTGAAGCAAGCTCCCCGGGCTTGGTATAAGAGGATCGATAGCTATCTGATGAAGCCAGTATTTACAAGAAGTGAAGTCGATCTGAACCTTTACTTTAAGGTTGAGAATGACAGACATCTCATCTTGGTACTTTATGTAGATGATTTCTTTCTGACGGGTGCATACCCTCTCATTCGTCAATGCAAGAGGTATTTGGCTTCTAAGTTTGAGATGAAGGACCTATGACTAATGCATTATTTCCTAGGGTTGGAGGTCTAGAAAAATCCAAGTGAGATTTTCCTTTCTCAAGGAAAATACATTGTGAAGTTACTTGAAATATTTGGGATGGTGGATTGTAATTCCGTGACTACTCCGATGGAACTTAACTTCAAGAAGTTATGTGGAAATGTTGTTGGGTCTGATTTGAGAAATCCTTCCGAGTATCATCAACTCGTTGGGACCCTAATGTTATAGGTGAACTCTAGTCCGAACATATTCTTTGCAGTGAAAACATTGAGTCAATTTATGGTCAAGCCTCATCACATAAATTGGATTGTTGCCAAGAATATTCTAAGATATCTTCAGGGCACAATCACCTATGGAATAAGATGCATTGACGGGAATGTGAGGCTTCATGGTTATTATGATGTTGACTAGGCTATCAGTGTGGTGGATCGTAAGAGCACATCACGATGTTTCTTCTCACTAGGTTCTGCTTCAATATCCTGGATGAGTAGGATGTAGAAATCGATTGTTGTGAGCATCATTGAGGCCGAATATATTGTTGCTAGTATGGCCTCTTGTGAATTTGTTTGGTTGAGGAACCTCTTTAGTGAGTTGTTTGGACATGTGTTGGATACCACCGTGATCTTCTACAACAACCAAATTGGGCTTCAACTTTATAAGAATCCCGTGTTTCATCACACTCCAAGCATATTGATATCAGGTACCACTTTATCCAGGATATGGTAGAACGGGGAGAAATAAGGGTTCGTCATGTTGAGACTGATGATCAGGTCGCAGATATTCTTACGAATCCCTTGGGGGGGTCAAATTCTTAACCTTCTATGAACAACTTGGAGTCATGGATAGACCCTCCTATGAGAGTCCCGTTTGAGTTAGATATTTAGCTCTGGGAGCTCTAGGTGGCTTTGGGTACTTCTTGGAGCGATGAGAGACCATAGGGTGAGTGGCTCAACTTCCCCTAGTGGTGCATTGTGTACAGGGTGAGTGGTTCACCTTCCCCTGTGATACCCCATGATGGTTGAGATATGAATAGGATGAGTGATTCACCTTTTCCTATAGCACATGAGCAAGATGAGTGGTTCACCTTCTCCTTCTGATACATCCTACCCATGCAGTTTGGGACTCATGGGAAGTACCTCTCATCTGGCCAATGAGTAGCAAAATGAAGATAGGGACCATAGTACTACTGATGGACGCATCATGTATTATCGTACTCCCAATGCTAGGATGTTTGATATTGATCTGAGAACAATGGAGACTGACTTCAGGTTAGTGGAGATTGGTATGATACACTATTAATCATTTCTTCTTCATTATTTCATCATATTTCAGCAGAGTAGAGCAAAACAGGAATGACAGGGTTGGTACAGATTGTCACATGGTTTGGTAGGTGGATTTCTCCTTAGTTGAGAGGGAGTGTTAAAATTGGAAAATAGGGCCAAACTCCACCTTGGACAGCTCATATGATGGATATGATTTTTTTTTTGGATTCCTCTTTCTGAGAGGTGTAGGATTGATCTAAAGATCATCTCATTCTGACATGTATAAATGGAATTATGAATTTATTTCTTCTATGGAAAAATTATCAAGGTCAGCCAGCAATCTAATGTAGGCTCGGAAGCCCAAAAGTCATGTATCTTCACCCTCAACTTTGCATATAAATAGAATGAGCATCTACCTCATTTGGACATTCATCATCTTACACATATCTCTCCCTCTCCTCATCTAACTGGGACGTACAAACTTTAGACAACCTTCTTCTCCTCCACTCGTATGAAACTTTGACTAGGGTTTTATGATTTCTGCATTAACCAAGTTGTAGCAAGTTTTAGCAGTGTTTGACCTTGTTTGACTACGATTTTTGTGGGAATATTTCTGTTTGGCCAAGTCGCATTCTTTGGCATAGAAACTGAGATTTTCTGTGTTGTTTGACAGCACTGATCGCAGCAAGTTTGACTGCAGGTTTGACTGTGCGTTGACCAAGTTTGACTGATTCCTTCAGGACTGTTTTGGGTTGATTTGGGTTATTGTTGGAGGTTGAATTGACTGGGTTTAACCGAGCTGATTTGGAGTAATTTTGTTGATTTGACCAACGCTGACTTTCTAGTTAGGGCATCCTATTGACTGCAGTTTGACTGGACAGATTTGACTATGTTTGGGCAAGTGAATTTTTATATTGTACTCTATCTCTGTTTAACTTTAAAGAATAATAAGAAGACTTGATCAAAGGGTTTCCCAACGTTGGGGATTTTCCCTAGCGTCCGCCAAATATTGTCTCCTCTTGTCTTGGCTTATCTTCTGCTTTTCATTTATGTTCTATCTACATTTACTATCATGTTAATGTGAGTGTTAATCTGGAAATTGATATTGGGCTAATCAGAAAAATTGAATTAAATTACTCTTAAGCATAGAACATACAATTGTTATCTAAAATTAACAAGAGCACCACAAGTTTATTATATGGAGAACAAGGGGCCAACCCCTTGTCCATTACTTTTGTAAGTCCTATTCATCATTATGGCACTTATGGACTTCATTAGGTTTCTTAGAGAGCCCAACGATATGTATTATTGATCTCTTGACCTCTTAAGAGGATTGTTATTTTGTTTATGAACTATTTTGGTGGGTTTGTCACCAAAAGTTAGTTATTTGCACATTATTTCTATTTTAGGGGCTAATGTAGGGTCAAATAACTAAATCGAACTCTTTATAGGTGTAAAAATACAAATGATGAGAGTTTATTTCTCATCATCACTTGATTTGGACTTCTATCTCTCTTGAGATTTTTGATATTCCTTCTTGGTGGATGTAATTTTGGAGCATGGATGAATTTTGATGTATGGATTGTCTTTTCTTATCTTGGAGCTTCTTGATTGACAAATTTATTGGTGGTTGGATATATTCTCTTACATTTAAGTACAAATTTAATGTTATTTATTCTTTTACTTTGTCACATACATTGATAATGATATTTTTGCTATACTAGGGCTAGTTGTTGCATGCATTTACTGTGAAATTGTGGAATTATGTTTCTATATAGCATATCTCTATGTATGGGCCATGTATGTTGAATGAATTATCCTAGGGATAATTCTATGGTTGAATTTATCTTGATAAGCCATTTCTCCTTGCAAAACGAAGTATAAAATCTTTTAAGGTCACTCTCCTTTGCCCTAATGACAAGTGAAGTTGATCTTAGAGCCTCCTTGACCTAGAAATGAAGTTTATCTTCATATTCTTCTTAACACCAATATCCCCAAAGGATTAGGCATTGATCTACCATAAGGTGATCACTTAAAGAAATATTTTTCTTCACCTCTCCTTTATTCTAGGTCTAGCCGCATTAAGGCTCTTAGTACATCATTTTCCAAAAAAACCACCCATAGAAAAACTTCGATCTCTTGGCCTTAATTGCGTTGGTGTCTCTCCTAGGCCTCCTCCAAATTTGAGGAAATTTTGACAATGGAGTTGTGAGATATCCCAAGCCCTAACCTCGAGATTGGTTTTTGCCCTAAGTTTCCCTAGGCTAGCTCCTCATAAGGATTATTTCACACCATCAACTGAAAATCAATTCTTTGATCCATTTCTCCTCCTTGTTTAGGTCAAGTCTATCATTGGTTTCGAAACTACTTCCTCTTGACCTAACCTGGATCCACTTGGTCTTATGTGGTCCCATACCTTTGAAAAGTCAACTCTTCAAAAACTACTTGGAAAACTAGGTTCAACAAGTATTTTAGGGTTTTGGAAGCGCCTTTACGATTCACACTCCTCAAACCTATCCCCTAAATCTTCATCCCCTTCTCCTAGAAAGCCTTGTACCTTGCTTAAAAGGAAAGCAAGTCTTGTTCTTGAGCCTCCCCTAAGAAAGGGTCCCTGAGATCACTTCACACCCATTTTGGATGATCTATCCTTCATAAGTGATTCTCTATATATCAGCTCTTGTTTGGTAATTTAATTAACTTTAAATTATTTGCATAAATTATTGACTAGAGCTAGTAAGTTGATGAAGTGTAAGTGCATTGTATGTGGTAGAAGTCCTTGGTTATTCACACCTCTAAATTAAATTGAGTTATCAAAATATAGATTCTAAATTAAGTTATTGAAATTCACATGTGTAGAGCAATTTCTCCTAGAAAATAAAATGATCACACTATTTTATCAATTGTTTCAAAAGAAGCTTTCGCAACTCTGCATAAAAGTAAATCAATCCCACACCTATGAAAATTAATTGCACTCTTATAAAAATTATATATAATTATGGAATCCACACAATTTATGAAAATCTCAGAATTATAAATCAATCTCACACTTGTAAAATGAAATTTAACTCTGAAAAACACACAAACTCTCTCTCTGCTATATGTCTGAATTTTGCTTTGAAAGAAACTAAATTCTCTAAAGGAATAAAATCATCTATCATAATAACACACTCTTGCATGAAAATCCAAAATGAATTGAAAATATACTCTCACTTGCCCAAAATCATAAATCATGCTTGCTTGAAATAAAACCTATAATCAAATCCTTTGTTTTTAAGAATTACAATTTTAATCTAAATCCAAACTCTCACTATTGTTATCATTACTCATTAAACTCAATTCATGTGCTCCTGAATCAATAAAGAAAAATAGTTAAAAGGATGATCACATTGCTACTATTTAACTCAAAAATCAACAAAGGAAAACGTTCCACGGATGCATCCAGAAAATAAGCTTACGAAATTGTATAAGGAAATTCTACTTAAAAACATAAAATAACCTTACTACTTAAGGGCCCCTCCACAAGCAGATGATCACGAGATCCAATTGAAAAATCAACCACGCATTGAAATAGGAAGGATTATTTATAGCTGAATTGAAAACAGAGTTTTGATTCTCACTGTCACATAATAAAATCATTGTGTTTTTGTTTGCTTGTGAAGTCTTGTTATAAATCTCGTATCATTAAATGTTCAGAGCTTCATGCCTAGGTTCTCTTAACAAAATACTAAAACTAACTATGAAAGATATCATAATGAAATTCGCTAATGATTTTTTATTAACAAAGAAAATCGTTAGGCATATATATCGTTCCTCACTCGCCTGTGTAGTTGACAAAGTTGACTTTTTCCTTTGACTACGTAACTGGAATCTTCCTTGATCGATCTAGTTCATGAAGGTAGGAAAGAATCATGGAGTGCATTGATCGTTATTTTCCCATATATTTATCGCTCCAGTTGGCGCCTTAGAACCTATGAAACAATGGACTTAGCTGCAGAATCATCCTAATCTAGTAGCTAAAACAAATATTAGGCTAATAATAAAGAACATTATTAACTTATGAAATCCAAGAATTTTATATACCTATCATGCCATAAGTTCTATGATTTATTGCCCATTGAGTGATTATGATGATAAAAAATGAGTAAAATAGGTGGAAAAAGGGTGTCGAAAAGAGGTAATTATGAGGCTCAACATTCCCCCACATGGAGGTCATTACATGTCCTCATGTAAAAATTAAAAATTGATAGTCTTTCTCTATCACTGCACTTCTTCAGAAGCTTGAGCTAAAACATCCAAGTTTCTTTTCTTTACTTTCTTCTTAGCAATTTCCATCCTGGGCTTTTTCATCAAAATTTTGTATTTCAAACTTATAACCTTTCTCTTGAGAGACTTGTTCTTCTCCTTTAAATTTTTGTTCTTTTCATACCATAAACCTAAATGCAACAAAATGTTATCATTTTTGGTTCTTTGAATTTCATTTTGCACCTTTAATGTCTCATGTTCCCATTTTAGATATCTATTCAGTGTCTCTAATTCAAAATTTTCTTGCTTCAAAGTATTCACAATTAGAGGTTCTTGCGGACTGTCACACTGAATTTATTTTCCTTGAATTGAAGAAGATACATTTTTTGTAGCCTTTTTCTCTAGAGACTCAATATAGTCATATATCTCTTGTTTTACTGGATCAATCTTTGGTGTTCTTCTCAATGGATTATCAATTGATGATGACATTGGTAATGGAACCTATGGTTCTTCTTCCTCTTCCAGATTAACAAACTCCATGAATTGTTGCAATGGCTCATTTACCATTTTGTTAAGTCTTGCACTTCTCCTTATGGTAGATGAGAGAGGAGCTTGTTTTTAGTTTTCTTCTATTCTATAGAGGCCTTCTTTGTTTCCTTTGTTTTCTCCTTGGGTGTATTTTCTTCTTTTTCACTGAATTTATTTCTTCTAACAATTTTCTTCTTTAGATTTTCTAAAACATTTGCAAGAGGAAGTTCATCTTTTGAATGCTACTCTGGTTGAGGTGGGTTATCAGTAGGGTTTTCAGACAATTTTCTTCTGCTTCTCCTTAACTTATCGCTACTTGGTTTTACTTTCTCAAATTCTTTAAAATGATTTCTAATTAAGAAATTCTCTCATCTATCTCCTAGATTCTCAAGATGGGCTTCAAGAAGCATATTTACAAGGCCATGATGATACATAGTGTTTTCAATGGACTAAATTTTTATTTGTGTATTGATAGACATCTTTCTCAAGCTATTAAGTAGAAAATAGCATAAATTGATTTCATTTCCTTCAATAAATTTCATCATTAAATGAACATGGTAGAAAAACATGCTACCAAATCTACTCTCACAAGTAATGAACTTCTAAATCACTAATATTAAATTCCTCCATTTACCCTTTAGAGTTGTGCTCAGAATACCCTTTTTAAAAATAGTAGTATCCATACCTGGATTCTTTAGAAACACCTGCCATTCATTCCTTTCAATACCCCTATTTTTGAACCACCTTTCACCAATTATGGGTAGTCTAGTCACCTCGGCCATGAAGGACTTCGTTATAACAATTTTGATATCCCCAATTTCTACTTCAATTCCATCAAAGGCCCAAGGAAAAGGTTTGGTTACCTCTCTGTCACAACCATCAAATTTTTCTATAAAAGCTAGCCATTGTACTTTCTGCAGCATTTGCTTGACCTACAGTTAGTCTTCCATAAATTTCTTTCTATGCAGCTCTACTCTAACAATGACTCCCATGTTGGCAAAGTCTCGCTTCACAATTGCTTCTTTGACAGGGTTTTGGAATGGAATTAGGTTCAGAAATATGAGTATGGATAGGAGAGTGAAATGGAAAATGGAGATGAGTGAAACAGCTCAAGGAAATGAGTGAAATAACTCTTGATAAATAGAGTATAATGGATATGAGCGAGTGGAATTATCAATGAAGCAGGGTTTTGAAAAGGAATTGTTTACGTGATGATGATGAATATAAAATGGGATTTTTGGGCTAACTTCATTGATATGACATGATATTTATAACTCATTCCAAAGAACAGTAATCATTATTTTGAATGGCGGTACAACATCTATATTATTTCATAATGTAATGTTTTTACCTTTATTATTAAATCCAATATTTTCATACCTTCAAACTTGTGATTCTAATACTTGATTGTTCTTGTGAAATTTTCTTCAGGTGCTTCCATTGTGGACTTGATCATTTCCTTCTACTAAAAGCTTCAATCATTCCAGCAAGTGATTCTTGTCAATATTAGCTGCAAAATTTTATCAAAGCCGCAGATTCTCAGCAATTTTGTAGCTACTTATTTTGAAAGAAAAAAAGGGACATAAAGAAAATGGGGAATTAGAATAAAATTGAAAAATAAAATTTACGGTGCCAAAATTTCTTGGTTTTTTCTCTAGATTTTCTTTATAAACTTTCCAAAAGAGTTGGTTTTCATGTTTATACAATATAATTATATTTATATTTCTTAGTTTTTTAAGAAAACAAAAAATTTTACGAATCAAGTTGGAGAGGAAGGAAAATCTTTCCCAATCATCTTCAAATCAATATTGTCTTGCAAGTTTTTAACAAATTCCTCCTTTGTCAATGGTTTGTGATAAATTCTCAATCGATGACCATTTACAAGGAATATCACTCTTTCTTCATCAATGGTTCTGATCTTGAATGCACAATTATCAAAGACGGTTTCAATCTCATAAGGCCCAAGCCAATGAGTTTGAAATTTTCCTTGAAATTTTTTTAACTTTGTGTCAAAACGTAATGCCCAATCTCCTGGCTAAAATTTAATTTCCTTTCTGTACTTGTCATGCCACTTGGATCTTTGTTGTTGAACTATGTTGGTTCTTTGAATAGCATCATTGTTGGAAATACTAAGAGGGGTGAATCAATGTTTCTTTTCAATTGTTATTTTTTTCAGTCAAAACATTTATTTTCAGAACACAAGATGAACAACAAGAATAAATGCTTTGATTAATATAATATTTGCAATAAAATAGATACAATATATATATATATATATATATATATATGTGTGTGGTTCTAATCTGTTGCCAAGAACCAACTTGGACTTTTGTGAGGCCCCAACCTCCAAAGCACCAACTCCAAGGACACTAATCCTTCCAATTCTGAGGGGCCAACCCCAAGGGCTCTGACCCAATATTGTCAAAGAATATTTGATAGTGATTCTATGCTCCCAAAACTCTTCTTTACTGAATTATGTTTGTTTACAGCTTCACTATAGTCTCCATGCTACAGCATCAATGGAAACCAGTCTTCATATGAAGAAGTCTTTACAACTCTTCATATTGTTCACACAGAGTCTGAAAATTTTATCTCATGATGATATCAAATAGCCATCAAGATCTATGATAATCTCTCCACACAGCTTTAGTGAGTCTACTATTAGTTGCATTAGGCTCTGCACAAGAACCAACTCTCTGTTTCAAGCCTCTGTTCTCTCTGTCATGGTGAATGCTTCCAACGTGACTACTGCACACTGTTCTTGCTATTGCAATTCCTTACTTCCCGGAAATACATTCACACATGCTTCAATACTGGTGCTAGCTACTGTTCCCTTCAAGTGATATCAAATGAAAATTTATTTATTATATCACAGAATTTTTCTTCAGTATGCGTTATGTACGTAATTAATTCATCGTTGGTCTGAACCTTTCACAGGTTAGCCTGATCAAAAGATTTGCTCGCCCGTCAGCTTCCTCCTATCTTGCTAGACCTTCGACTTCCTCCTGTCCTGCTGAACCTTTGGCCCTTTTCTGTCCTGCTGGACCTACGACTTGCTCCTTTCTTCCAGTTCTCTAACTCCCCTTTGAACCTTCCTTGTTCACTGTTATAGAAGCCTGATACGCCTAACCTTTGGCTTCCGCTCATTTCCTCTTCGTTCACTTGATCTTTCGGCTTCCTCTGCACTCACTCTTCGGCTTCCTCTGTCTCTTCAGATTCATCAAATTTTTACAAGACATGTTAATGCGGAAGAGAGGCCGTATTATAATAATATTGCATATTAAAGAAATAACTATATCAAAGAGGTCCCCCTTTTTTTTCAATATTCATACAATGGACCCAAACCTATTGGAAGCATTTATTTGACTTTAAGCCCCGGGAAACAAATTTACCAAAACCACAGGAATACATGGAAATACACCCTCTAAACACATAAGGCCAGATTTCAAATGCATTACGCCCGCATCTATAACTTCATTGGGTCCACTCATCCACAACTTATCGCAATTGACGGATTTGCACATAACATAGCCAATTCCCTGATACCCGAACGCGATATTATTTTAAACTATTTTAAGAACTTCGTCGGGTCCATATATATATATATATATATATATATATATATATATATATATTTATATATTTACAAGATGTATATATATATAATATATTAAATATATTGCAATATATATATATATATTATTGCAATCAGCACTTTTAATGTGGCAAGGCTTTATAAGAGTCCTGCGATATGGTGGATGCAATGTAACTTTAAAGTGTATTATATGGGAATCCTCGGGCCCGAGTATTGTATCACATCTATATAATATATGTATATATCACAATCGCATATTTAATGTGCCATCCCTTTATAACTTATGACATGATATTAAGCAGTATTCCTTAGCAATCCTCCACCATGGATCTGCTCATGATCTGACGATCAACACTTAACCCGATCAACCCAAAATCGTCCGTTGATCCTTCGCCATCAATCAACCCACACTAGATCCAATGGTCTGCATGAATTCCGGGTGAGCAATTTGCTAGGGAAATAACCACCCAAAAAAGTGGTTTTCTCTCTCCACTCGAGTGTTACGTGTCACCCATTGAATGGAATCGGGTGCTATCCTCTAAATACCACTTATCGCCTAGCGTCCACCCAAAAACCACTGCCACTATTACAAACCCGCTTATAGGTGTTGAACGCAGAGTAACGACTCTCTGCTCCAATAGCTCTTTCTTCTCTTCTCTAGTCTGATATGGCTCCCTGCAGATACATGGAGTAACGACTCTCCGCTCCAATAGCTCTTTCCGCTCTTCTCTGGTCTAATATGGCTCCACGATGGCTTCTGATACACTACTGCAATAGCTCTTCTTTGATATTCCTCCTCTATCTCATGATATGGCTCCTCTGTTAACTGCTCTGCAATTGGCTTCTCCTCCTGGTGTGTGTTCCTCTTTGTTCCTTCTAATGAACAATATGGCTCCTCTATTAAATTTTCTTCCACTTATGCACCTTCGATATGTGTTTCTCTTTGTTTCTCATGGCTTCCAATGACCTCTTCCTCTTTGCGGAAATTCTTTGGCATATAATACATGTGATACTCCCGATATGGCTCCTCTTGCTCCAGTCGGTCTTCCTTTGGCTTTGCAATGTCTTTCAATGAACTTCTCTAATACCTTCAGACCTTGATGGGTTCTGATATCGTTTCCGATATGCCTCTCTTGCTTTGATATTTTGCAATACTCCTCTGATGTATTAACTCTTCTGATACTCTGCAATACTCTTAAGCATAAGTGATATCTTTGATATGCCTCCTTAATTAACTCCTCCGTTAACAGACTCTTACTCATGGCTTGGCTTTCCTAATGGCCTTGCTCCTTGGCTTCTTGCTCCTGTTTCTTCATGGATCTACTTTGCTTCTCCTTGGCTTCATATCATCATTTAGTATCCTAGAATATTGCCATATAGACATACTCATGTTGCTTCATGGATCTGCTCTACTTGGCTTCACATCATTGTTTATTATCCAGAATATTGCCATATTAACATCAATAACAACCTAGATCAACAATCTCCCCCTTTGTTATTGATGGCAATATTCTTCTTCTCTCCCCCTTTGACATCAATGGCAAAGGAATGCACAAGGACTCCCCCTGTCGAACTGCTACTCTTCTTCATGAATAGTATATCTTCATGGGTCTGTTACTCCCCCTGTCATAGTGCTCTTCTTTTTACTCAAGATAGAAGGATTGATGCTTTATTATCAATTAGCAAATTATCCCCTCTTCATGTCTCAGAACTACTTTATCATGGCTTCAACAATGCTTAAAGATGCTCCATTTCAATGTTTTCAAACAAATTGAAAATAGCCACACACTAAATGTTCAAGTCCACATTTTTATGCTTCAATCCATATTATGTTGTCTCCACAGTCAGAATTAAGAAGCCTTCATAGTCTGAATCAAGAGAAAAATTGCCACTGAAATTGCTATCTTTCTTTAGATCCAAGTTCCCTTGTATCTCTATTCTTCTTCTTAAGTTACTGAGCTATATTCCACAGCACAACATTCTCCTTTCTCTAGTCTTTTTGATGAGCCATATTTTCCTTGTGTTCTTGTAAAAGTTTCTGCAACTTATCTCCACTAGTTGATTTTTATATCCAATCTGTGACAGTCTTTCAAATTGTTTTTGCTGATTTGCATCTTAATGCTTCCATTTTGGTTAGATGTTGCCAACTGCTCTTGCTTCATGCTCCATTTTAGATGTATCTGTTTGTTTCTAGGTTGCCTCTATTTGTGTCCATAATTTACCTGTTCTCACATCAAATCCCTGAGTCGAAACATTTAACATCTGTAATATCAACAACATAGTTATTTGCCCTATTTCTCTAGCATTGGATGCCTTCTCTGCTGCTCCAATTTCTGCTTATTGATCAAGTGGAAAGCATCTTTAACAATAGTGCAAAAAATGGTTACAGGATCATGTTCTTCAATGGAGTACTCCAGAGAAATGATCTTTATCAAAGAATGATTGTTAATATATATCTACAAGGATTTTATTAGGACCATTTCACGAATAGCTTCTACAATAATAATCAAGAATCACAGGTTCCCCCTGACTGTATGCATCATCTCTTTTGGCAAAGTCTTCCCTTCAAATGCTCAGATTTTCGAAGATCAGGTCAACAACATGTGTTGTTGGCTGGAGATTTCAAGGGACTTTCGAATTACATTAGCTGCCTTCTCCATACTTGTGTAACTTTCTTCTTTTGCATGGTTCTATCTTGTGTAAGAGCCCAAGTTAAGTTACAATCACGTGCCATATGACCAATGTTATGACACTTGAATCATTCTACATTGTTCATGAATAAGAATTCACGATTTCTTCTATTTTGAGGACCATAACATCTATCTTTATTATATGCTTTACAATCTTTTGCCATGTGACCAAAGTTTGTACAAGAATAACAATAACCAAGAAATAAACTTTGGTACCTGGGAGATGGAGATTTCCTTGATGTACTTTTGAAGTCTTTCTGTTTTGAGATCCTTTGAAGATAACCATTTCTTCTAGCATGCTTGACATTATCTACATTTCTTCTTGGAGTAGGATTCTTCCATTGTTTCCTTGATTTTTCTCCTTGCCTTTACTGGAACTGGGAGCATCACCATTTCTTTTTGGCTTCTTCACATCCCTTTTGTTTGAAGCATTATCATTCTTGTTTGAGGATTCACCTGCATACCGAGACCTGATTTATCAAATGGACATCTTTGATGGCTGAGCATGTCATCCAAGGCTTGAGAGCTCTTAAAGGTTTTATTCATCCCTTCAATCTTTTTCCTAAGGAAGACAATCTCTTCTTCTAATCTTTCACACTCATTATTCTTCTTAGCAAGTTGTTTCTTAGTTTCTTCCTTGATATGAGCAACTTCATTTACTTCTATTTTAAGGGAGATGATATATGACTTCATTTTGAATATTTCTTCATTTTCCTTTGCTAGACTGCTCTCCATTTCTCCCTTAATCCTTGTAGCTTTACATGTTTTGGCCTTGAGAAGTTTGATGTTAGATTTTAATTTGAAATTTTCTTCATCCTTTGCTTTTAGTTGACATATCATGGTGTTTCTCTCCTTTTCTGCTTCATCACCCTGTTCTTCTATGATTTCCAATGCTTTCATTGTCTTCTCAGCTCCTTGTGCTAACTTTCTTGCTTCTTGTAGTTGAGATTTGAGAGAGGAGACCTCTACCTTGTACTGACCAATCTCTTCTTCAAGTTTGTTCAAGCTCTTGTGCCTTTGTTCAAGTTGACTTGACAAGGTATCTTCCCATTTCTTTGCTTTATCCAATTGATTTGTCATGGATATGACTTCTTCATGATGCTTTCTTTTGTTTTGATGAAATTCCTTCTTAAGCTTGACAAGCTCTTCATCCCTCTCCTGTATTTGAAGCTGGACAAGGTCAACTTTCTTCCTTGTTTGGTCTTGGTCACCAGCTAGTGCTTTCTTCTTAATTTCCTTGTTTTCCTTTTTCATATTGATAATCTCTTCCATGGCAGCTGTAAGTTGCGCGAGGAGATCTTCTACAAAATCTTTTTCATTTTCTTCATCTTCTAGGTCTGCTTTAGCCTTGATGTCATCATTCTCATTTCCAGCTTCTATGATGGGTTCTGGATTTCCTTCTTGATTTCCATCATCTTCTTGACTGAGGGTCATGGTCAGTGCTCCTTTGGAGTGAAGGTCGTGAAGTTTGTCCCATATACCCTTTGTTGATGAACATTTTCCTAAATTGTTCTTCATAGAATCAAGTAACCCATTCAAGATTGCATTCGTTGCTTTTGCATTGTACTCCTTGGATTCTCCATCCATCATGATATCAACAATCATTGATTTCCAGATTTCAATACCTTGAGTCTTTAAGAGATTCCTCATTCTTTCTTCCCATATATTAAAATTTCCATTGAAACATGAAGCCTTCTCAAATTGATTGTCTTCTATTTCATTGGTAGAGGGAGACACATCTTTAGGAGGATTGGAGACTTTCTTCCTTGACTTCACCATTTGTGTTCTAAAGATCAACCTTCAAGTCATTTAAGATTTGAGTGAAGGTACTGGCTCTCATACCAATTGTTAGAAATACTAATGCGGGGGTGAATCAGTATTTCTTTTCAATTGTTATTTTTTCCAGTCAAAACATTTATATTCAGAACACAAGATGAACAACAAGAATAAATGATTTTATTAATATAATCTTTGAAATAAAATAGATACATATATATATATATATATATATATATATATATATATATATATATATATATATATATATATATATATATATGGTTCCAATATGTTTCCAAGCACCAACTTAGACTTTTGTGAGGCCCCAACCTCCAAAGCACCAACTCTATTTTGTCAAGGCACCAACCTTGTACTTAGGAGCACCAACTCCCAGGACACCAATCCTTCCAACTTCTAAGGCATCAACCCCAAGGGCTCCAATCCTCTGCTGTCAACGCACCAACCTTGGATATAGGAGCACCAACTTCAAGGACACCAATCCTTCCAATTTTGAGGCTCCAACCCAATCTTGTCAAGGCATGTTTGATAGTGATTCTCTACTCCCAAAACTCTTCTTTACTAAATTCTGTCTATTTACAGTTTCACTGTAGTCTCCATGCTACAGCATCAATGGCAACCAATCTTTATATGAAGAAGTCTTCACAACTCTTCATACTGTCCACATAGACCCTGCAAAAGTTATCTCATGATGATATCAAATAGCCATCATGATCTCTGATAATGTCTCCACACAGCTTTAGTGAGTCTACTATTAGCTACACTAAGCTCTGCACAAGAATCAACTCTCTATTTCAAGCCTCTATTCTCTCTATCATGGTGAATGCTTACAGCGTGACTACTGCACACTATTCTTGCTATTGCAATTCCTTACTTCCCAGAAATACATTCACACATGCTTCAATATTGGTGCTAGCTACTGTTTGTTGGCATTATGATTCTGGTATGGCTCCATGTTACAGATGTTGTACTTGATGGCAACACTCTCAAATGGCAAAGCTTTGATCAGGCTCTCAAAATGTTGAAAATTAAGAGGTACGCAGGTGAATGGTTCAAAAGGTGCGTACCCACAGGTACGCCGGCCAGGAAGTGCGTTCATACCCGCAGGTTACCCGTTCATGAGGTGCGTACCCCCAGTTCACTCACTTCAAGGCAGAGAAGCGTGCTCATGTGGGGTTTATTATGTTTGGCCCGTGGTATTTAGCCCGTCGTTCTTGATTCTATAGTTTTGGCCCATGGTATAGGATCTAATTTAGCCCCGGTTTGGATCCCTTGTATTGGTTATTGATGGTTTTGTCCCATGGTGTGAATAAGGGCTTGACTATAAATAGGGAAGGAGATCACTTGGCTAAATTATCTTTTGCAAATTGAATATCTTAAGATCTGAAATATTGTGTTATTGTTCTAAAAGCTTGATCTATATAAAAGTAAAGTTGGAAGCGAATCTATGAAGGGTGATCTTCGAGTGCATCTGACGATCTGTAGCACACTGGTGGACTACCAATTCGGCCCTAACCAGAAGTACGCAGGTGATTAACAGTGCAAGTGTGTGGGTACGCAGAGCAGAAGAAGGCACACTGCATGGGTACGTAGAGCAGAAGAAGGCGCAGTGCGTGGGTACGCAGCGCGACAGAGGATCAGGTGCGTAGGCACAGGGAAAGTACGCGGCGCTTCAGAAGCCGCAGGTGCGTAGATACGCGGCGCGATAGTATCTGTGGGTGCGTGCCTACAGTAACAGTACGCAGAGCGATTGAAGAAATAGTGCGTGGGTACGCGGTGCAGCAGAAGGGTCTCTGCGTGTATACGCAGGGGAGCAGAAGGTGAAGTACGGAGCCATGCAAGCCAGAGAAAGAAAAACTACGTATCTGTCCTAAGATCTTTTGTTGGCTAACTTTTCTCTGTTGATAAGGTGTTCTGGGTTCTGTTTACTGTTATTGTTGATCTGGTTACTGCAGTTGACTGGGTGATTTTCTTGTACTTGATGATCTCTTGATGTTTATGGATCCAGTTTGAAAATTTATGAAAAGTGGTCCTTGAAAGAAAAGAAGTAGGGGGTTGTAGCTCCCTTCTAGGAGAGACTGGAAAACGAGAGAGAGAGTTGTAGCTCTCTGCAGGTTGCAGCCTGCGTACTGGTAAAGGACTGCACCAGTACAAAACCATTGTAAAAAGAGTTTCTAATTTGAAAGAAGATAGAGACATATTGCAGCAGGTGGTTTTCACCCACATTGGGTTTCCACCTTACATCTGGTGTTCTTTGGTGTGACTATCTGTTTTCTTTGTTCATGCTCATTGTTTTATGGTACTGACATGCAAAAATAATTCAAAGTATAAATCAGGAAGATTTATTAAAAGAACTTGATAATACTGATTCACCCCCCCTCTCAGTATTATTTCCAATACTGTTCCCTTCAAGCAATATCAAATGAAACTTTATTTATTATATCACATAATTGTTCTTCAGTATGCATTATGTACCTGATTAATTCATCGCTAGTCTGAGCCTTTCACAGGTTAGCCTGATCAACAGAATTGCTCGTCCGTCGGCTTCCTCCTGCCCTGTTGGACCTTTGGCCCTTTTTTGTCCTGTTGTACCTACAGCTTGCTCCTTTCTTCCAGTTCGCCAACTCCCCTTTGAACCTTTCTTGTTCACTGTTATAGAAGCCTGATATGCCTAACCTTTGGCTTTCGCTCGTTTCCTCTTCGCTCGCTTAATCTTTCGACTTCCTCTACACTCACTCTTTAGCTTCCTCTGTCTCTTCGGATTCATCAAATTCTTACAAGACACATTAATGCGGAAGAGAGGCCATATTATAATAATATTGCATATTAAAGAAATAACTATATTAGAGAGGCCCCCATTTTTTTCAATATTCATACAATGGACCCAAACCTATCGGAAGCGTTTATTTGACTTAAGCCCTAGGAAATGTTGGAAATAACAATGGGGGGTTCAATCAGTATTAGCAAGTCAATAATATTTCATTTCCATATTTGATTCATATGCGCTACTTCAGTTAATGAAAATTGCGTGTATATGAAACTATATATAAGGCAACTAGTGTATACCCTATAAACTTATAATTTAGTTAATTCTTTGTAAGTTGATCTTTAATATGTTCATCAGAACCATATAAACAGTAACCAGGAGCAGTAAAAACAGAACAGAGAGTCACACACATGAACACAAGATATAAAGTGGAAACCCAATGTGGGTGAAAACCACCTGCTGCAATCATCTCTATCTTTATTTTAATAAGAAACTTCTTTTTACAATATTTTGTACTGATGCAGTCTTATACCAGTACGTAGTCTTCTACTTGCAAAAGGCTACAACCTTCTCTCATTCTCTAGCTTCTCTTGGAAGGGAGCGACAACCCCCTAGCTCTTGTACTAGTTGATGTATTAGTATGTAGGTGTTGACCTACAGAAGGCTACAACCTTCTCTTTTCTTCTAGGGATCACGTTTCGTAAATTTTCAGATTGGATCCATCAATAACATCAATCAAACGTCAAATATATCTGCACCAACCAATCTCCTTTGCACCAACCAAAAACTGAATCAAACAATCACTTCTCTTAATGTTGTAACTAGAATACAGTGACAGTAACCAGAACCCAATCCAGAACCCAGAACACTGCAACAATAATCAGATGTAGCTAAAGAATATTTTATGAGGTGTATGCTACTTCAATGTGACTAACTTGTGTGCATATGCACTTGTATCAAGGCAAACCTGCGTATACGCACTTTTGAAATGCCAAACCAGTGTGTATACGTGCCTTTGCTATAATGAACCTGCGTACAGATCTGTAAATGATGATTTTAACCTTTACAATTATTCAGACATCAGTTATACCCAGATCATCATATTTACAGATTACGACATGCACCAATTATTCAGATAAAAGATCAAAACCACACAAAGATACTTCTCTTCGAGCCTTAATATCTTGACCCATCAATAGAATTTATCCTTCATCAAGCGCTCAGGTTCATCCTTGTTTCAGATCCAGCTGTGCACCATAACCCAATCACCTGTATACTAGATCTTTCTCTTCATTAGATATTCAATTCATAAGTGAATTTGCCTAATGATCTTCTCCTCCTTTTATAGTCTTAGGCCTTGCTCAATACCATGGTCCAAAACCACTTATAATCAATACCTTGGACCAAATATCTGAGGTCAACACTTTGGACAAGATACCTTGGACCAATACCATGGATCACAATACCATGGTCCAAATACCACGGACAAAAACCAAGTTTTCCAACATGTACGTGCCTTTTATTTCGTGAAAGTGCATGTGTATGCTCATACGTGCATTTTTGTCATTGAACCCACGTGTACATGCGTCTTGGTCAATGGGAACCTGCATATACCTTTCTTTCTTCATTCTGTGAGCTTGATCTGTGATCTGTCATCTGTGATAGTTGCCATTAAAGACAACACCTGTGACATAGCACCAAATCTATGCCATAATGTCAACAATCTCCCCCTTTGGACTTGATGGCAACCCCAAGTCACTCTCCCCCTTTGTCATCAAGGGAAAAGGGTTATGCTCCCCTTGAGTACATGCTGAATTCTCTGATATGCTGAAGTATGTTGTCCATGCTCCCCCTGACTGTAAGCAAGGTCTGCAAAAAGATGTTCTATAAGAAGAACATGACTCTATACATCATAAATGACCTTCCTATCACTAAAGACTCATACATACATCCATCTCCCAACCAAGTGGGGATATACCAAATGTTTATACATGACAGAATAACATTACATCATCCATCCCATGCATAGTGGCGAAACAAAATAGGTTGTTACATGACCTTGATAATAAAAGATATACAAGACATAGAGACCAAATATCTAAAACAAGACCATGATAATCACCAGCAACTATCATCAGCAGCATCTGTCAATCACCATCTAGACCAGCAACCATGATCTCCCCCTGAACCTGTTCCACTTGAAACAAAACAATTGTGAATTTGTACCAAGATCTTCTACGATAATGCCAACAATGCATTATTACAAGTATATGCTCCCCCTGAACTTGTGCTAGATGATCATTGTCAAACCCATATCAGACCCTTTTCATTCTGAGACTGGCCCACTGTTTTTCTTCAAACCATCATATACGCGTTTGTATCCACAACAACCGACATATGTACACAGATATGCTTCATGAAACTCACGTACAACCACTTTTCTCTGAAGCAAATAATTTTCAACAGCAAAATGATGCATCAACTACTCCCAGCTTCTGTTTGAAATATTTAAATGTCTCTCTGGGCAGTGGTTTGGTGAAAATATCAGCAACCTATTCTTTGGAGGGAACATACTCCAATTTGACCTCTTTTTCAAGAACTTGTTCACGGAGAAAATGATATTTGATAAGTATGTGCTTGGTCTTGGAATGCATTACTGGATTCTTTAAAATATTGATTGCACTTGTATTATCACATAAAATGGAGATGGGTGGAGTACATGTGATCTGAATGTTTTGCAATGTTTTCATCATCTAAAGGAGTTGTGTGCAGCAAGATGCAACAGCCACATATTCTGCGTCAGTTGTAGATAATGCAATTGAACTTTGTTTCTTGCTGAACCAAGATACTAATCTAGAACCCATATAAAATGCACCACCACTAGTTTTTTTTTGTCATCCACGCTTCCTGCCCAATCTGCATCTATATATGCATGAAGTGTAAGATTTGTATCCCTAGGATACCATAAACCAAAGTTTTGTCTTCCTTGAAGATATTTGAAAATCCTTTTGACTGCCTGAAGGTGTGATTCCTTTGGATTTGCTTGGAATCTTCCAACTATTCCCACTGAATGCATGATGTCTGGTCAAGTACCTGTTAGATAAAGTAGATTGCCAATCCTGGATCTGTAGGTTGGTTGATGTACTACTGTTGATTCATCATTTGAACTGAGACTGGATCCTATTACCATAGGTGTACATACTAGTTTAGAATCTTCCATGCTATATTTTTTCAAGATCTGCTTGAGATACTTGGTTTGTGATAGAAAAATACCATCTTTATTTTGTTGAACTTGTAAACCAACAAAATATGTGAGTTCACCAAGCAGGGACATTTCAAATTCTTTCTGCATTACTAAAGCAAATTTTTTACTCATGGCTTCTTCATTGCTACCAAAAATGATATCATCAACATACACAACAAGTATTAGCAATTTATCATTGTCAATATTTGTATATAGATTGCTATCAGCTGATCCTTTTGAAAAACCTTATTGATGTAGGTATTTGTCAAGACGATAGTACCATGCCCTTGGAGCTTGTTTTAGACCATAGAGATTCTTTTTGAGTCTACATACAAGTTTTGGATCATTTCCAAGGATGAATCCATCTTGTTTCTCAATATATACTTCTTCTTCTAAGTCTCCATTAAGAAAGGCAAATTTTACATCCATTTGGTATACTTTGAAGTTCTAAAAGCTAGAAATAGCAAGAAACATTCTTATGGCTTCAAGTCTAGCAACGGGTGCAAAAGTTTCTTCAGAATCTATACCTTCTTGTTGAGCATATCCTTTACAAACAAGTCTAGCCTTGTTTCTAATAACTTCTCCATTTTCATTCAACTTGTTTTTGAATATCCATTTGGTTCCTATGATATTCTTATCATGAGGTCTAAGAACTAATTCCCAAGTATTGTTGTTTTCAATTTTCTCAAGCTCTTCATTCATGGCCTTGACCCAACATTCATCTTTGCATGCTTCATGTACATTTTGGCGTTTGATGGTGGAAAGCAATGCTAGATAGCTTGAAGCTTCTGTAATAGTTCTTCTTGTATGCACACCTACCTCTTTCTGTCCCAAAATTTGAGTCTCTGGATGATTTTTCTGCACATACTTGGATGGAGTCTTTTCTTCTACTATTATCTATTCTTTCGGTGCTTCATTGGTTTCTTCTTCAGAATTAGTTTGATTTGATGTGGAAGGATAATCTTCATCTTCTTCATAATCTTCGGTTTTTACCTACTTTGGATTTTTGCATGCTTCATCAACCACAACATCAATACTTTCAACAATTTTTCCAAGTCTTTTATTATAACACTTATATCCTTTACTTAGGGAAGAGTAACCAAGGAGAATGCCTTCATCTGCTCTAGATTCAAACTTGCCAAGGTTTTCATCAATCCTTTTGATGTAACATTTGCTTCCAAAAACTTTGAAGTATTTTATAGTAAGAGTCTTACCATACCAAAGTTCATGTGGAGTTCGAGTTTTGTTTACCTGAACATTTGTTTTGTTGAAAATAGTGACAGTAGCAAATGCAGCTTAACCCGAGAAGGTTACAGGAGTTCCAGTCTCATCTAACATGGCACGAGCCATTTGTTGAACAGTTCTATTCATTCTTTCTACCACTCCATTTTGCTGAGGAGTCCTTGCGGTAGAGAATTCCCTTTTTATTCCATGTTCTTCACAAAAGTCGAAGAATTCATCTGAGGTAAATTCCCCTCCTCGATCAGACCTGAGGCATTTGATTTTGCAATCCGATTAATTTTCAACCAACGCTTTGAAGGCTTTGAACTTTTCAAATGCTTCATATTTATGCTTTAGAAGTCCTATCCAACACATTCTGGAAAAGTCATCAATGAACAATATAAAGTATTATTTTCCACAAGGTGACTTTTTCCTTGATGGACCACATAAATCAGTATGAACAAGTTCAAGAGGCTTACTAGCTGATCCTTTCGTCTCAGGGAAATGAGCTCTGGTTTTCTTACCAAATTGACATGATTTGTATATTTTATTTTCTTGAATGCTGATATCTGGAAGATCACGAACAGACTTGTATTTGCATGCTTTTCTTATTTGAGAGAAGCTTCGATGCTCCAATCTTCTGTGCCATAGCCAGTGTTCATCATTTTTTCTTAGGTAGCATTGTTGTTGTCCTCCCTTGAGTATGTATAGGTTATTTGGAGTTCTTATACCTTTGATCATTGTTTCTCCTGTATCAAGCTCACGAACAACACATCCATTTGATCGAAATACTACCTCATTTCCTTGATCACACATTTCACTGACACTCAATAGATTATGCTTTAGACCATCAACACACATAACATTCCCAGCTTTAACCTTTTCTTTTAAGAGAACAAAGCCTTTACCTCTTATGACTGCAGGAGTGTCATTTCCAAATGAGACCTTCTTTTCCTTTTCTAAGGCATTATATGACTGACGTTTTTCATTATCACTTGTCATGTGTTTCGAGCATCCACTATCGATGTACCACTGATTTTCTTGTCCTTCTGCATACAAGGCTATACCACATCTTTCTACTTGCGGTTCTTTCTTTCTCCATGTTTTGGGATCTAATGAATTTTTCTCCTTCAGAGATGTTTGTTGAAATTTACTCCTGCATTCAGAATCTTCATGACCGAAGTTGTTATAGATAGAGCATTCTATTTCATTTTCAAGAGCAGAAAATTTATTGTAGGTCCTTTTCATGATCCCAGTCAAATTCCTTTGATTTTGTGCTTCTCTAGTCATGATGGTCTTGTAAGCAACACATTGAGCAGCTTTGTGTCCAAATTTATGACATGAAAAACATTAGCCATTAAAGAAATTCTTGTGATTATCGAACCTACTGACCTGGTGATTATAGTTTCCATTGACATTCATTCTTTAAGCAAATTGAGTATGATTTACCTGAGGTTGTTTGTAGCTTCTATTCATCCTTGAATTAGATTGAACCCGATTTACCTGGTGACCTGCTTTATGCCTTTGCTGACGATTATAAAACTATTCACTTCTCCTTGCTGCATCAAGATAGATTTTGGAGGTTAATGGCTTTTGTGCTTGAGATGCTTCTTTAGTATATCCAAGACTTGTCTTTATCATAGGAGAACGCTGCACTTTGATAATTTCTTCTAAATTTTCTGATCCTTTAGCAAATCTGAGATTGAGAGCTTTTGTTTTCTCAATATCTTTTCTTAGACCCACAATTTCACATTCTAATTTCTCATTGTGTTTTTCCCTTTCAGCAAGTTGGAATGTCAAAGTATCTATAATCATATTATTTTCTTCTAAACAAATTTTAAGTTTAGAAATTTCTTCATAAAGACCATCTTCATCTAAAGCATCCAAGAAATCATCATCTTCAAAAGCCATCAGAAGTCTATAGTCATTACCATGTTCATCTTCATCACTATTTGATAAACCATCGCTATCTTCATGCGTATAATAGCTCTTCTTACTTACATTCTGTTTTCTATTCCATTTTGTTGATTCCTTACCTTTATCAAGTTTATCTTTATGAGGACATTTGGCCGCATAATGACCGACTCTTCCACAAGAAAAACATTTGAAAGGTAGCTTACCTCTGAATCTTCCAGAACCCCATTGAAGGTTCTTGACAAAGTTTGCTTCTTCCTCTCCTTCTGAAATATGTCCTGATTCATTGAGTTCTTCTCTTCCTGAAGCTTTGAATGCGGCTTCTCTCATATCTGATGGACCCCCTTTTCTCATTTCGAAAGCAGTTAGGATTCCGTGCAGCTGTGTCATAGTAATACTTTGAAGATTCTGCTTTTCCTCTATGGCAGAAACTTTTGATTCAAACTTAGAAGACAAGGATCTTAAAACCTTTTCAACTACAGTGACTTATTTTATCTCTTCACCCAAGTTTTTCATGCGATTAGCAATCTCATCTATACGTAAGAAGTAATTAGTTATACTTTCATAATTATACATTTTGATAGTTTCATATTGAATTCTGAGAGATTGTAGTTTTGCACATTTTACCTAATTGTCTCCTTCATATCTTAGAAATATCTTGTCCCATATTTCTTTGGTGGTTTTGCGCTGCATAACCTTGGAAAATTCTGATTGTGACAGACTCCCCAATAATGTATTGATAGCCTTGGCATTTGTTTCATACTTCTTTTTACCTATTGTATCTGTAGGAATTGTTGATGGAAATGTGTGTCCTCCTTCCACGATTTCTCAAACATCTGTTCCAAGAGATTGAAGATAGGTTGTGGTTCTTACCTTCCAATAGAAAAAGTTGCTCCCATCAAAGATTGGTGGTCTAGTGGATCCCTCTCTTTCGTAGGTACTCATGATGATAGATCTTCTTTCAAGCGATCAATCTTCTTTTGAAGTACCTGCTCTGATACCAATTGTTGGAAATAATACTGAGAGGGGGGATGAATTAGTATTAGCAAGTCAATAATATTTCATTTCCATATTCTGATTCATATACGCTACTTCAGTTAATGAAACTTGTGTGTATACGCAACTGTATATAAGGCAACTAGCGTATACCCTGTAAACTTATAATTTAGTTAATTCTTCATAAGTTGATTTTTAATCTGTGCGTTAGAACCATATAAATAGTAACCAGGAGCCATAAAAACAGAACAGGGAGTCACACACATGAACACAAGATATAAGGTGGAAACCCAATGTGGGTGAAAACCACCTGCTACAATCGTCTCTATCTTTCTTTTAATAAGAAACTTCCTTTTACAATATTTTGTACTGGTGCAGTCTTATACCAGTACGCAAGCTTCTACCTGCAGAAGGCTACAACCTTCTCTCGTTCTCTAACTTCTCCTAGAAGGAAGCTACAACCCCCTAACTCTTGTACTAGCTGATGTACTAGTACGTAGGTGTTGACCTATAGAAGGCTACAACCTTCTCTTTTCTTCCAGGGATCACGTCTCATAAATGTTCAGACTGGATCCATCAATAATATCAATCAAACATCAAATATATCTGCATCAACCAATCTCCTTTGCACCAACCAAAAACCAAATCAAACGATCACTTCTCTGAATGTTGTAACCATAATATAGTAACAGTAACCAGAACCCAAGCCAAAAACCAAAACACTGCAACAACAATCAGAAGTAGCTAAAGCATATTTTATGAGGTGTACACTACTTCAATGTGACGAACCTGTGTGCATATGCACTTGTATCAAGGCAAACCTACGTATACGCACTTTTGAAATGTTGAACCAACGTGTATACACGCCTTTGCTATAATGAACCTGCGTACAGATTTGTAAATGATGATTTTAACCTTTAAAATTATTTAGACATCAGTTATACCCAGATCATCATATTTACAAATTACGACATGCACCAATTATTCAGATAAAAGATCAAAACCACACAAAGATACTTCTCTTCAAGCCTTAAGATCTTAACCCATCAATAGAACTTATCCTTCATCAAGCGCTCAAGTTCATCCTTGATTCAGATCCAGCTGTGCATCATAACCCAATCACATGTATACTAGATCTTTCTCTTCATTAGATATTCAATTCATGAGTGACTTTTCCTAATGATCTTCTCCTCCTTTTATAGTCTTAAGCCTTGCTCAATACCATGGTCCAAAACCATTTAGAATCAATACCTTGGACCAAATACCTGGGGTCAACACTTCGGACAAGATACCTTGGACCAATACCATGGATCACAATACGATGGTCCAAATACTACAGACCAAAACCAAGTTTTCCAACATGTACGCGCCTTTCATTTCGTGAAAATGTGTGTGTATGATCATATGCTCATTTTGGTCTTCAAACCTACGTGTACACACATCTTGGTCAATGGGAACTTGCATATACCTTTCTTTCTTCATTATGTGAGCCTGATCTGTGATCTGTCATCTGTGAGAGTTGTCATCAAGGACAACATTTGTGTCATAGCACCAAATCTGTGTCATAATGCCAACAGGAAACACATTTATTGGAACCACAGGAATACACAGAAATACACCCTCCAAACACATAAGGCTGGATTTCAAATTCATTATGCCCGCATCTATAACTTCATCGGGTCGCTCCTCCACAACTTTATTGCAATCAGCGGATTTGCACATAACATAGCCGATTCCTTGATACCCGGATGCAATATTATTTTAAACTGTTTTAATAACTCCGTCGGGTCCATATATATATATCGCAATCGATGCTTTCAATGTGGTAAGGTTTTACAAGAGGCTTGCGATATGCAACGGATGTGATAATATATTAAACATATTGCAATGGTCTAGTCGGGTCCGTATATTATCGCAATTGACACTTTCAATGTGGCAAGGCTTTATAAGAGTCTTGCAATATGGTGGATGCGTTGTAACTTTAAAGTGTATTACAATGGAATCCTCGAGCCCAAGTTTATATCGCATCTATATAATATATGTATATATCGCAATCGCATATTTAATGTTCCATCCCTTTATAACTTATGATATGAAATTAAGTGGTATTCCTTAGCGATCCTCCACCATTGATCTACTCATGATCTGGCGGTCAACACTTAACCCGATCAACCCAAAACCATCCATTGATCCTTCGTCATTGATCAACTCGTGCTGGATCCAACAGCCTGCATGAATTTCGGGTGAGCAATTTGCAAGGGAAATAACCACCCGAAAAAAGTGGTTTTCTCTCTCCACTCAAGTGCTACATGATTTGAAATGGGGCACTTAGGATTCTTGTTTAACAAGAACCTTTCCCACTTCCAAAGCTTATGTATTTCCAAGTCCTTATGATTAACCAATGCGGAATTAAATATGTGCTTGAAATAAGGGGTATGCTTCTGTTTATTATTGAATGTTTATGTGTTTTTAAATATATTTGCTTGACTGGTATAACAACAACTAACGCAGCAAATATAATGCAACAATAAAACATCACACATAAGACAACAATTTAACTAGGAGTTCACCCAAAACGCTTGGGCTACATCTCCATGAGCTCTAGTCAACTCAACTAGGCTCTCTGGAATTATGGCAAAGTCTCTTTACAAGCTCTTGGCTCAACTCCACTGTTTTACACAAAAACAATGGGTTTAGACACCATTTTATCCCTGGCTCTTGAAGCTCTCAGATTTCTAGCTCTCGGCTCTCACTTTGGCTCTCGGCTCTGGTTCAGGCTTCTTTGGCTTTCTGCAGCTTTCTGGCTTTTCACTTGACCTCCAAGTGACTCCCTTGGTTGTTTTATGTAGTAGCTTTTTGCTTTTTCTCTGTTCTCTGCCTTCAGCTTGCAACCTCCTTCTGTCTCTAACATTCATGGATTTCAAGCCAATCGACGTCTGTCTGTCTGTTTCCCCTTCTGGGCTCTCTGCCTCTATCCTCTAAAATTCCCCTCTAAGCATTAGCAATCATTGCTAAACACCTTCCAAGATGGTAGCCACCTATTCTGTGACGGGAGGAACCATCAGTGCTTGAAATCCCCAGAAACAGGCATTCTCTATTTACACAGAGAAATACACAAATATATAGGAAAATCCGCGCAAACGCAGTCTATTGGACTTCAAAAATCATTAATTCTGCCTTATATCCTTTCGGATCAGTCTTCAGGCGCCATCGCAAGTAATCGTTGATCAACGGTTGTTATTGATTTCGAGTGGCTAACACGCACAGAGATTACCCACCCGAAAAGGGTGGTTTTCTCCCTTCGGCGCCTAGCCACATGGCAACCAGTGTATGGGCTTGGGCGGAGCCCGGCCAAAACCACTTACCGCCTACGGCCCACCTGAAATTCTGCCCGTTTCGTGGTTTCCATTTGTATTTGAAAAATACATTAAAACATTGAAAATCCTGCAAAATGGCTTTATGGCAGACTTGAAATGTTATACATATGCATTCACAAACTCTTTCGGGTCTGGATCCATCGCTTATTACATCGCATATGTGGTTTGGGTAAAATCCCAAATACACGGAAAATACGTGAAAATCCAAATTCCTGGACCTGAAATTTCATACAATTGGGCTTTGAAAACTTATTAGGTCCAACCTTTTTATTGGTGTCGGGGGTCGTCAATTGTCGATCGCCGATTTCGGCAATTTCAATGTCGCTTAGCCTGGAGTTTGTGCAGCACTGATGTCGATTCGCCAATCTGATCATCGGCGATCGGCGTATCGCATGATCACAATCGCCAAATCCAGGGTCCCGATATCGCATATGTGTCTGCCTCCGATCCGATACATCAGGTCGGCGGATCGGAAGTTGCTCCCCTTTCCCCTTAAGTCTGCTCTTTTGCCCTGGTCCGATGTGATTTCCCTTTATAAGGGTTTTTTTTTTCCCATTTTAGAGGATTTTTCCTCTTTTTCTAAAGAACATAGGGCATCTTCTTTTGGTGATAACTTCTGCATCCTAAGTCCATTTTTGCCCATTCAAGTTGCAGTAGATATAGAATGAAAAGATCTCTGCAATGGGGGCTATGTCCAGGAACTTCCTTGGACTTTCATTTTCCTTTGTGAGGAACACTTAGACTTACGAGTCTATCCAAAATCCATTTTGGATCACTATGTGTCGCCCATTGAATGGAATTAGGCACTCTCCTCTAAATACCACATTGCCTAGCATCCACTCGAAAACCACTACCACTATTACAAACCCGCCTATAGTTGTTGAACACAGAGTAACAACTCTCCGCTCCAATAGCTCTTTCCGCTCTTCTTTGGTCTGATATGGCTCCACGTGGATACACAGAGTAATGACTCTCCGCTCCAACAGCTCTTTTCGCTCTTCTCTGGCCTGATATGGCTCCATGATGGCTTCCGATACACTACTCCAATAGCTCTTCTATGATATTCCTCCTCTATCTCATGATATGTCTCCTCTGTAAACTACTCTTCCGCTGGCTTCTCCTCCTAATGCGTGTTCCTCTTTGTTCCTTCTAATGAACAATATGGCTCCTCTATTAACTGCTCTTTTGCTTATGCACCTCCGATATGTGTTTCTCTTTGTTTCTGGTGGCTTCCAATGACCTCTTCCTCTTTGTGGGACTTCTTGGGCATATAATACATGCGATACTTCTGATATGGCTCCTCTTGCTCCAATAGGTCTTCCTTTGGCTTTACAATGTCTTTCAATGAACTTCTATGATACCTTCATACCTTGATGGCTTTTGATATCTTTTTTGATATGCCTCTCTTGCTCTGATATTCTGCGATACTCCTCCGATGTGTTAACTCTTCTGATACTCTACAATACTCTTAAGCATAATCGATAGCTTTGATATGCCTCTTTTGTTAACTCCTCCGTTAACAGACTCTTACTCATGACTTGGCTTTCCTAATGGACTTTCTCCTTGGCTTCTTGCTCCTGTTTCTTCATGGATCTACTCTGCTTCTCCTTGGCTTCATATCATTATTTATTATCCTAGAATATTTCCATATAGACATACTCCTGTTGCTTCATGGATCTACTCTACTTGGCCTCACATCATTGTTTACTGTCCAGAATATTGCCATATTGACATCAATGACAACCTAGATCAACAGTATGTCTTATCTCATCTAGTTCATTCAGCTACTCCATTATTTGTTTTTATGCTTCAGATAGATCAAGACCTAATTTAACTGTTGTCTTGAAGGTCTTTATCTGGAACTCAATAGGAAATAAGACTTGCTTTCCATAAACAAGTTCATAGGGAGTATGTTCTGTAGTGTTTCTCCATGTGTTATGATATGCCCATAAAGCTTTTGGAAGCTTTTTTCCCCAGTCTCTTCTATGCATATGCACAGTCTTGGTAAGAATTGCTTCAATTACGTTATTGGTGGATTCCACCTGCCCATTTTCCTGTGGATGATATGAAATATGCTTCTGATGTTTGATTTTATATTCCTCCATTATCTTTTGTACCAACTTGGACTTAAATTGAGTTCCTTGATCTGTCACAATCTCCCTTGAGACACCAAAATGAGTAAAAATGTCTTCGAAAAGAAATGAAACTACAACATTTTCAGTAGCAAAAGAAAGTGCTTTAGCTTTTACTCATTTTGCAATATAATCAATGCAAACAAAAATGTATTTTTTTGTCTAGATGGTAGATTAATTGGACCAACAAAATCTAGAGCCAATTTTTCAAAAGGTTCAATGAGTACCTAAGGTTGCAGAGGCATTTTATCTGAAGGAACATGTTTCCCCATTCTCTGAGAACTATCACATCTCTTTACATTGACTTTGTAAGCAATTCTTTTTTCAACGAAGTGTCCTCCACATGGCTTATCATAATTATTTTTGGTACTTCATTTTCTCTGATATATTTTTGAATAATCAGATCTGGTACTGTTTTGTACAATTCTCCATTTATCTATGAGTAAGATGCACTAATTTGAATTACCTTTCTTTTCTCTCGAGGAGACAAATATCATGGTAACATCCATGTAGCCAAATAGTTAGCAATATCTGCGAACCAAGGAGATTTAATAGATATTGCAAAAATATATTCATCAGGTAATTTATCTTCTACAGGTACATCATTATTATCATTTTGAATCTTAGATAGAAAGTCAGCAATTGTATTTTGTTTTCCATGTCGATCCAATATAGTAATATTGAATTATTGTAACAACAATAACCATCTTGTGATTCTTCCATTATTAATTAGTTTATTCATTAAGTACCTAATTGCAAAATGATTTGTATGTACAAAAGTTTCATAGCCAGTGATATAATGTCTAAATTTGTTGATGGCATAGACAAGAGCTAAAAACTCATTTTCTGTTATAGTATAGTTTAACTTTGCAAGAGTCAAATTTTGACTAATATAGTAAATGGGATAAGGAGTTAAATCTTTATGTCCTAGTACAACTCTTAATGTTGTATCTAAAGCATTTGTGATATGTGAAAAGATAATTTCCAATTTGGCCCTCTTAAAATGGGTGTTTTAGAAATACTTTCTTTTAACGTTTCAAAAGATTTTTGGCAATCAGAACTCCAATTGAATTCATAGACTTTTGTGAGCAATTTGAAAAGTGGAGATATAATTTTTTAAAGTTTTATATGAATTTTCTATAGTAACCAGTGAAACACCTCGTTGACAAGTTGTTATTGGCAATTTAGAAATAACTTTTACTTTCGATGTGTCCACTCTAATCCCATTTCTTGAAATATGGTGTCCTAAAACAATCTGCTTAGTAAACATCATAAAACATTTTTTATGACTTAATGAGAGATTTGCTTCTTTAGATCTAATGAAAACTTTTTCCAAATTTTTAAGAGCTTCTTCAAAAGAATTTCCATAAACCGTAAAATCATCCATGTAAACTTCCACACAAGCATGAATTAGATAAAAGAAAATCCTAAAACGACCCTTTGGAATATTGCAAGTGCATTACACAACCCAAAAGGAAGTATTCGGTAAGCATAGATTCCTCATGGACAGATAAAAATGGTTTTATCTTATCTTCTAGAGCTACTTGGATCTGGTTATATCCACTAAAACTATCTAAAAATGAGAAATATTTCTTTCCTCCCAATGTTTCTAAAACTTGATACATGAAAGGAAGTGGAAAATGATATTTTAAGGTATCTTTATTCAATTCCCTATAGTCAATGCATACTCTCCATTTTCCCGTTTTTTTAGGAACAATTACTAATGGTGAAACCCATTGGCTATCTCATATTGGATAAATGAAATTCACATTTAACATTTTTTTAATTCATCTTTAGCAATTTCTTTCAAATTTGGATCCATTCTTTTTTGACGTTGTCGGATTGGTTTAGCGTTTTCTTCAATGTAAATATGATATATACAAGTATTAAGATCAATTCATTTCATGTCAGTGTATTCCCATGCATAAGCAAATGAATGTTCTTGTAACATCTTTATTAAATCTTTCTTTTGAAATTCTTCCAGATTATTATTGATATTCAAGGTTTTTTCTAGGAAGATTTCTATTGGAGAATTGTCAATTTTTTCCATACACTATAAAGATAATTGACGAGATGATAAATATTCAATATTGCATTTTTCTTGAAAACTTTGATTAAATTCACAATATGAGAAAGACTAATTATTTTCCATTAAATTCAAAATCTGATCTTTTTCATCTATTTGTGAAGTAACAAAGATTGGTTGTATATCAATATCATCATCTATCCATTCTTCACTTTCTACTTCTATTATTGTTTTTGTAGGAGGATATAATGTGAATTTTTTTGTTGAACTTCCATCAGAAATAAACATATCACTAGATCTGCAACTTGTAAAAGCATCAGTGGTAACTAACCATGGTCTTCCTAGAATCAATGGATGTCCTCCTAAATTACCCTTGGGTGTTAGAATCATGAAATCAACAAGATACTCCCAAGAATCTAAGGATACAAATTTGTCTTCTAATACACCATCAAGTTTAATAACAGATGTCTGTTAATTGCAATAATATAGGTGTATATTGAAGATTGGGAAGTTTCAATTGATTCATATTTTGTTTACTCATGATGTTTATAGATGCTCCTACATCAATCAATGTATTTGGAATTTCAATACCATTGATACGTTTTTTCACAATGGGACTTCTTGGATCAAGGTATTTCTAAATTGTTGTTTTTCCCATCATGATATCTGCAATTTTTCCAACTAACTGAATCCTTTTGATTTTTTTTCTCTTTCTTCCTGGTCTTTAATTGGTATTTCCTTAATGGCTTGTAGCAAACGAACTTTTTATACAAACATTCTTCAATTCATCTAACATATCATAATCAGGGAATGAAATTTGTTTTTCTACCCCTTCATCAATTTTTAATCTTTTAGGAAAAAGTGGTTTTGAAATAGATACTGAGGGTTGTTCCATAATAGGAGTTGGAATGTCATCAGGATGTGTAGGGGTGACTTGTCTTTGAAATTTTTCTTTTTCATTGAGAGGCTCCTCTTTTTCAGAGGCATTTTATTTTTCAGATTCTTGAATAACAACTATAGGGGACTTCTTTTCCAATACTCTACCAGATCTAAGTTGGACATTGTTTAGATCTAATGGAGTTATCATGTAAGATTGGAATTTTGTTCTTCCGTATTGTAAATGGTTTGTGATTTTTTATTATTATTTGGATTTGGAAGTGGTTGAGCAGACAATAGACTTGGTCTTTGCGGAAATGGTAATGAAAGTTGTGGATTTGGATTCAAACAGGATAAGGTTGTTGATATTGAGGATATTTTTCATAAGGATTTTGCCATCCTTGTGCCCAAGGTTGAGGCCAAGATTGCCAAGGCATGGGTGCAGTCCAATTGCTTGTGATGGTTGTGCAAATGCTTGAGTGTTAAATCTCTGAGTCATATTTGGTTGTGAATTTTGCCATGGTCTCTTAGCGATAAAACAGAGGGGATCTATTTGATTTTGTATTATTTCCTCTTGATAAACTACTTTAAGACTTGGTATTAAAGGACATTCTTTTGTATCATGATTTTTTGCACATATAACATGGGTTTTTACACTTTTTAAATCAAGAGGGCATTCTCTCAGAGCATGTTTATTTCTACATTTGGGACAAAAGATTGACAATGCAACATTTTCAGCATTTTACTTGTTTTGCACTTTAAGGGTATCTATTTCTTCACTAAAACTTCCCAAAATCCTTGTTTTAAAGTTGTCAAAAAAATTGCCTAATTCATCCCTACTTACAGTCCCAGCTGCAGATTTATTAATTCTAGATATGAGAGGATCTCTTGGATTTTTCTTAGTTCTTGCCTTACCTCTTGAAATGTGTATGCACAACTCACAAATGTCTCCAAATGATAACTGAGAAATATCTCCTTTACCCATCAAATTGAGAAGCTCAATCCACTCATCTTTGATGGATTTTAATAAGAGAGCTTTCAAAATTTCTTCATCTAGTTCATGCATTTTAGCTCTTTTAACATTATAAACAAATCTTCAAGATTTTCATCTTCTTTCTGCATCATTTTAAAGGCTTCATCCTTAATATTATGGGGCATACAATAATCCTTATATTTCTCTAAGAACGTAGTTTTCATTTTTTCCCATGTTCTTATAGAGTGTGCTCTTAAGCCCATGAACCATTTTAATGTTGCATCCTTAAGAGTTGTTGGAAACAATTTCAACTTTTGAGGGACAAGCAAATAATCATAAGATCTACACAAGACTTCAAACTCAAAGAAATGTTTCAAGATCCTCACTTCTTAATCCATGAAAGTTTGGAAGGATGTAGGGTGAGATATTTTTCATTGTATCTGTTATATCTTCATTGAGGATAGGAAATCCAAAGGGCTCTAGATCTCCCCTACCTCCACCTCTCCCTCTTCTTCCACCTCTATTTCCTCCTCCAATCCTAGCTTGTTCACCATTAACATTATGTACTTTCCATTCCCCTTCTCCAACGATTGTAGATTCTTCAGAACTAATATAGGGTTCCAAAATCGGGTTTTCTAGTTCTTCTTTTAGCTCTTCTAGTTCTGGTTCTTGTATCAATGGTATGTTAAAATAAGTTTCTTTCTCTTCTTCCTCACTAGGGATCTCTAGCTCTTGCCCTAAAAGTATTTCTCCAGTTGAAGATAGGAAAACTACTCATTCTGTTGGGGATGTAGGATCTTCTTCTTCTATTATTGCTTCGGTCAATGAGGTTGGTGAATATCTAGGTTGGATTTCTGATCTAAGTACCTCGGGAAGATTATGTTTCCCTACAAATGATGGAATATGAGTTTGAGTGGGTGATGTGGCACTACGAAGTTGTGGTGGGGTGAGTGATGTTGTTGGAATTAAACTTTTACCTCTACCTATAAATCTACCTCTAGAATATCTTTCGCTATGCATATCATTTTTGTTTTTTTAATAATAAAAAAAACTCTTGTTTACACTTCCCCGACAATGGCACCAAAATGTTTAGTAATTTAATTAATTTTAAATTACTTGCATAAATTATTGACCATAGCTAGTAAGCTGATGAAGTGTAAGTGCACTGTATGTGCTAAAAGTCCTTGGTTATCCACACCTCTAAATTAAAATGAGTTATCAAAATATAGGTTCTAAGTTAAGTTAGTGGAATGTACATGAGCAGAGCAATTTCTCCTAGAAAATAAAATGATCACACTCTTTTATCAACTACTTCAAAAGAAACTTTCACAACTCTGCATAAAAGTAAATCAATCTCACACCTATGAAAATTAATTGCACTCTTATAAAAATTATATCTAATTATAAAATCCACACAACTTATGAAAATCTCATAATTATAAATCAATCTCACACTTGTAAGAAATTTAACTCTGAAAAACACACTCGTTCTTCTCTCTCTGTTATATGTTTGAATTATGCTTTGAAAGAAACTCAATTCTCTAAAGGAATCAAATCATCTATCATAATAACATGCTATTGCATGAAAATCCAAAATGAATTGAAAATATATTCTCACTTGCTCAAAATCATAAATCATTCTTGCTTGAAATAAAACCAGTGATCAAATCCTCTATTTTTAACAATTACAATTTTAATCTAAATCCAAACTCTCACTGTTGTTATTGTTACTCATTAAACTCAATTCATATGCTCCTGAATCAATAAAGAAAATTCGTTAACAAGATAATCACACTGCTGCTATTTGACTCAAAAGTCAACAAAGGAAAACGTTCTACAGGTTGTATCCAGAAAACAAGCTTATGAAATGACACAAGGAAATTCTACTTAAAAATATAAAAGAACTTTACTACTTGAGGGGGCCCTCCATGAGCAGATGGTCACAAGATCCAATTGAACAATCAACCATGCATCGAAATAAGAAAGATTCTTTATAACTGAATTGAAAACAGAGTTTTATTTCTCACTGTCACATAATAAAATCATTGTGTTTATGCTTGCTTACGAAGTCTTTTATAAAGCCCGTATCATTAAATGTTCAGAGCTTCATGCTTAACTTCGCTTAACAAAATACTAAAATTAACTATGAAAGATATCATAATGAAATTCACTAACGATTTGCTATTAACAAAGCAAAGTGTTAGGCGTATATATTGTTCCTCGCTCGCTTGTGTAGCTCGCAAAGCTGACTTTTTCCTTTGACCGCGTAACTGGAAACTTCCTTGATCGATCTGGTTCACGAAGGTAGGAAGGAATCGTGGAGTGCATTGATCGCTATCTTCCCATATATTTCTCACTCCAGTTGACACCTTAGAACCTATGAAACAATGGACTTCGCTACAAAATCAAACATTAGCTGCAGAATCATCCTAATCCGGTAGCTAAAACAAATATTACACTAATAATAAAGAACATTATTAACTTATGAAATACAAAACTTTTATATGCCTACCATGCCATAGACTCTGTGATTTGTTGCCATTGAGTGATTATGATGATAAAAAAGGAGTAAAATAGATGGAAAAAGGGTGTAAAAAAAAAGCAATTATGAGGCTCAATTAGTCTCCTCCCATCAGTGAAATTTCGTAAAGAGTAGGAAGCTTTAGCTGTGGTGATAGTGGGCTTTAGCTTCATTGTTGCTCTTGGCCTAGCAAGTGCCCCTTTAAGACCCCTACTAGTTTGAGTGGTAACAACACTAAGTATTTTCTCCTCCACAAGCTGCACACTGCATGGATTTGTATGTTTCCTACCTTAGTTGACATGCTCTCAACAAGGGAAAGACCCCTATGTGACAGTTGCCAAGTTGTAGCATCCATAAATGCGTAATTTCAAATTTTTATGTGTACAATATGTATTCAAATGGATGACAAAGATTCACAATTCCTGCTCCTATTTCTCTTCCCACCTTGATGCCACAGTTAAAAATGAAATTGGAATTCTCTTGAGGGGAACCCCAACCAAAGGGAATGTTGCTAAGCCTCCTCCATCCATGGTTGACTTTTATTCGGGTGGGGGAACTCCTTATCAAGTTTTGGTGGGTCCTCATTCGCATGGTCCATATCCCTCATGTGACAAGACGAGAGAATTTTATTTAACATTTATGGTATGGCACTTCCAAAAAAACATATTTCCCTTATTACCCTTTTCCAACATGCATATGGTGGGCCCCTCTCTTTGACGTGTTCTAAATCATTTTTTATTTTACATTGTCCACCAACCAAAATGCCTAATTCAATGCCCATTTTGTAAAATCATAAAGTCACTTTTAAATTATAATGTCTAAAGTGGGTTTTTTAAACTTAAATGTATTGAGTTTTATTAAATGGCCATACAAGATCCTAAGTTATATTCATGCCCACTCCAAGGGGGCTGCTAAAACCATGTTTTGAAAGCCAAAAGAAGACGAGTAACAGATAAGCACATTCTTTCATCAATTTGTTAACTTGTCACTCGGGAAGTATTTAGCTTAAATGTCCCAAATTTGGAGCTAATTTGTATAGCTAATGAATCAAAGCTTGTAATCCAAGAAACTAGATTCGCTGAAAACCCCTGTCGTGTCCTGAATCCCACGATTCATTGGGACATGTGTCCATCGAACATGGCCAAGCATGTCCTATGCGTGTCAGAGGATTCTACATTTTCTTATTATGCAGTGTTTTACTTCAAATTTTATATTATTATCTTAGTACACAAAACACTGAAATAAATTGAAATGAGAAAGAAAGAAATTAAGCATAATGAACACAAGATGTGTCCTAGGAAAACCCAATATGGGAAAAGCCCAACTAGAAGACAGAGCCTATGCCATTCTTTTTTCTTCTCAATTACGAAATGCAAATACAAATAAAGTGTACCCACTATGAATATGCCATGGGCACTGTGGCCTATATAGTTGCCACATCATCTTCTACTTCCTTTGTTCCACTTCAATATCCCACTCTCAATGCTCTACTCTTTATGGAACAATACTCCATACAATAAGAATGGAACCCCTTCCTATCCTAACAACCTAATATTTAACATGGCCTAATAGTTGTTTAGGGTTAAGGTCAGAGTTTTTGCATGCCTGAACTCCCAACTAGGGTTAAGGTTTTCAACTCTCTAGAATATTCTTGAAAGTCCATATATGACTAGCTTCGCATGTGTGAGTAATGGAATCCAACATGGCATCCACTCAATATCATGGTGGTCAACAAGATAAGTCAACTTGCGAGAGGCATTTCCTCATACAAACTCCAATTGTTGTGATTTTCACATCATTGGAAAGCTCCCAATGTGTAGAACAATGTCAAAAGGTCAGGAACTTCATTTGCAAAGCTTTTACCCCAATATGGTCATTGCGTATTCAAACAAGCTCCAGAAATTTTTCTTAACTTCTCCTAGCACATCACCCTAGCGAATTCGAAAATCATGGTCCCATAAAATGTAATCAGATAATCAGTATCCCATGCCAGAATTGTCCATTATGTTCCTGCAACTCATTCATATAATCAAATCCAGCTAGCATGTGTCAGAACAGATCATCAGGACAATACACACTGAATCCAGTTTATCTGGCATTTAGTAGTTCTTCCTTCAAAATTACAAAAATTCCTAAATATTTTGGTTTGTATGTTTATATTTCATGACTTATTGTTTGTGAAATAATTCCCCAATATAGAGCCAAAACCTTGTATACATTAGGTTTCACAAGGCTCCATTCCAAAAGGAATGAGTTTTATTATAACTGTACCCTCAACTACATATCCACGTCTGATAGTATTTCTAAGCTTCTAACTGTGCACCGCATGATTCCAAAATGAATGCGTTTTACTATAACTGTACCCTCAACTACATACCCACGTCTGATAGTATTTCTAGGCTTCTAACTGTGCACCGCTTGTTTCAGTTACCGTCACCAAAAATCCCTACAAGAACAATGTCCATCCTTGAAATGATGGAAACGTTTGGTGTCTCTTAAAATAATTTCGCGTTCATAGACCTTCGAAATGAATTTGATAACAGAGTGACAATCACCACAAACTCTGAGATTCTTAACAACCCTAATAAGTGTCCTTGGTGGTGTATTTATAATACCAAATGCTACTGCCAGTTTCTCACTGTGGCAGTGAAGAGCATATGCCTTTTGCTCCTCCCCTACATCATGCAATACAAAGTTCGTGTCAGGCACATACCCTTCTTCCTTCATTTGACCAGCCACTCTCTCCAATAATGCATAAATCTCCTCTGTTTGTGGGTGCGAACTGTCTCCAACTAGAAAGTTGTACACTTTGTTATTGATCTCAATCCAGCTGCGTCCTGGCGTCTTTTTTAGATTTCTGTCTCCCATCATTTTTCTTAACTTTTCCTTGCCATCCCACTTGCCAGCAGCTGCATAGATATTTGATAGCAACACGTAACTTACAGAGTTGTTGGAATCTAAGTGAAAAAGTTGTTCTGCTGCAAGTTCCCCAAGTTTTATATTGTTATGCATCCTACATGCAGCAAGCATAGACCCCCAGACAGAAGAGTCAGGTTTTATTGGCATTTTTCTGATGAAGTCTTGAGCATCATCTAGGCGCCCAGCTCGACCAAGAAGGTCAACCATGCAGCCATAATGCTCTAACTGTGGCACAATATGATAATCCTGACTCATGCGGTCAAAGTATTGCCGGCCATCCTCAACTAGGCCTGCATGGCAGCAAGCAGAGAGAACACCTACAAAGGTAATATGGTCTGGTTTTGTGCCTGAAGGTTGCATTTGCTCAAAGAGTTGGATGGCCTCTTTGCCACACCCGTGCAAGGCATATCCTACAATCATTGCATTCCACAAGACCACATTCCGCCGGTGCATCGTGTCAAACACCTTGCGTGCATCGGTTATTGTTCCACACTTGGCATACATGTCAACAAGGCCACTCCCCACAAAGACATCCACATGATACCCACGTCTGATTATATCTTCGTGAACCTCCTTACCCTGTTGCAGAACCGCCAAGTTGGCATATGAAGGGAGAATCCCTGAAAAGGTGACTACATTTGGCCTCACACCTGTCTTCTGCATTTGTCCAAAGAGCTCCATGGCTTCTTCAAAATAGCCATTTTGTACATATCCTGCAATCATAGCACTCCATGACACGACATCTCTTCTGGGCATTTTCTCAAACAGCTCCAGGGCCTTATCAATTTGCCCATTCTGTCCATATCCCACAATCATTGTAGTCCATGAAATTACATCTCGTTCTGGCATTTCCCCAAACAGTTTCACCGCCTGATCGATACGCCCATTCTGCATGTACACTTCAATCATTATGTTGCAGACAGCCAGGTCCCTGCTCGGCATCTTCTCAAAAAGCCTCATAGCCTCTTCAACATTCCCATTTTGTGCATATCCTGCAATCATCACAGTCCACGTGACAACATTTCGCTCCGGCATTCTGTCAAACACAACGCGTGCATCCTCAATTCTCCCACATTTGGCATACATGTCTACAATGCCAGTACCCACAAAGACATTGCATTCAGCATTAGCCCTAATTATGTCTTCATGAACCCTTTTGAGAGTTTCCAGTTCGGCACAAGCTGGGAGAACGCTAGCAAAGATGTAATGATGCGGCACAACGTCTGTTTGTTGCATTTCATGATATAATTTCAAGGCATCGGCGGGATAACCTCGCTTGGCACACGCAGCGATCATGGCCGTCCATGATACCACATTTTTGACAGGCATTTTGTCAAAAACCCTGCGCGCATCAGCCAAGTTACCATACTTGGCATATAACCTCACTAGAATAGTCGCCACAAAGATATCCCGTTCGAATCCCACGTTCCTCATGAGGGTTTCGACTAATTTTCCTTCTGCCGGGGCTTTCTTCTTGATGCATTGCATCAAGATAAAGACGTAAGTGTTGGAGTCAGCCCGAATGCCTTGCAACATACTGAGGGCTTCCTTCAAGCGGCCTTGTTTACATAGCTTTAGAGCCTCTGTACCTATGGAAGGCTTCTTGGCGTTGCCACTGTCATGCGCAACTTCTGCTTTAAGGACATTGCAATTGCTCCGAATTTGACTGTTAAAAGTGAGTTTTACAGACATGGTATTTGTCAAGAACAGACCATCTGGGTTCAATGGAAGTTCGGTCTCCGTAGCGATTCCTGTTCAACCAGTCTCTTCCTGTGGCTTGAACCTGTCCGCTTCTCCCATTAATTCTGTCGACGGTGCCTCCTCTTCTCCTTTACCCCCGGTGGTCCCTCCAGCGTCTTCCTCATCCTATGCTCATTCGGATGATCCCTCTGCGTCTGGTGTTTGCACAACATCGTATTCCTAACTTCTTCCTGCGTCCCTGCTCCCTCTGCCGTTGTTGTTAACTCCTGTCCCTCCTCTTCCCCTTACCGTGTTCCCTATGCTGTTCCCTTGTCTTCCCTTCAAGCTTCCATTCGATCACAGTCCCCTTCCCTCCTTTTAAATCATAAATATTGTGTTTTTCCTGCTGGAAAGACCATTTCCGATAATTTACGTATTCTAGAATTTTATTCTAATAATAATTCTGGTAATCGCATTAATATCAATTATAATATTTCTTATAATAACGACATTTCTGATTTTGATAATTCCAGTGAACTTAATAATTTCAATGCTCTTGTTTTTTCGATTAACAACCAAAACAACCATTTAGATAGGATGAATAATAGTATTTTTAAGGATAATAATAACAACCATTTAAATATAAATAATTTTAGTATAAAAAATGATAATAATAATAGTTATAGAGAGATTAAGAATCTAATTCCTTTTTTTGCGGATTTTGCAGAGCCGAGCGCGGGAATTTCCAGGTGCAGAGATTATGGCCATGGTTCCAGCTTCCGTCGCTCCAAAGCCTGATGGCCCCTCCCCCCGCCATCGTAGTTCTGTTGTCAGTTCGAATGGCCCTCGTTGCAGGCTCAGCGGTGCCGCCGGGAGGTATCAGGAGGTTTCTTTAATATCTGCCGACGCTCTTGGCCCGGAGGATCACGTAGTTTCGAAGGGGCTCATAGAGATAGACACCACTGAACATGGCTGGAAGCCATTGATGGATTCAGCTTCGTGGGGTCTGGAAAAAGAAGAAGCAGGCGGTTCTGTGGGAAGGATCACCCCAAGCAGAAGGGTAAGTTGGAATCTACGAAACTGCTCAGATTTGACTGTTGGCGTCCCTATTGCAGCAGCCAGCAGAGTCCAAAGGGAAAGGAGATGGAGATTAAGGGTTTTAAGGAGCTTGGTCGTCCAGTACCAGCTTCGGCCACCCTGTTTTGTCGGAACCAAGGAGGATGCGGGGCATATGTTTGACAAAACGCCCCTTCGAGATATTCTCCCAAACAGGGGCCTGTTCTCTGTTTCAGCTCAAACGGAATGCGCTGGAAAGGTATTAAGTCTCCGGCTTAACTCTCAAGACTCAGCGGAGGCATGGCCTAAGTATAACCTTGCAAATCTAACAACCGTGAGTCTCAGGAGTGCCTCCCTCCCAGACAGATGCGTGCATACCAGTCTTCCTGGCCATCAGGGTTACAGTAGCCCGCAGAGAATAGAAATTTCAGAACCATTCCAGATTCTGATCGTACTTATCTCCGGTAAGTCAATGCTGCATTGGGTGAGGTCTTCAGATCTGGTGCAGCACCTCAAGCTACTCCTGGAAAATAAGGCGGGGATTCCAACAATTTATCAGCGTCTCCTTTATGAAGGTAAACAATTGGAGGATACCTGTCCCCTGTCCTGTTATAATATTCAAAGAAATGCCTCCATTACCCTGTCCATGCGTCTGAGAGGGGGAGCTGTTGGACAGTCCTCTTCAGCTGCAGCCTTTTCCTATAAAGATGTTGTCCATACTCAGAAGCCCAAGGAAAGAGCTCCTCCTGCTCAAGCTCCCAAACCCTTCTTAGTGGACAAGCTGGAGGATACCCCCTCCATTGAAATATCACATCCCTTGTTGGAAAAGCAACACCAGCTGTTTGCAGAGTTTGGCATCATTTGCAGGTTCAATGGTCTTTGGCCTAGTACAACAGATCTGTACCAATGGATTCATGCAAATTGGACCAACAATTGCAAGGTTATTTTCTGTTCTAAAGGCTTCTTTATAACACTGTTTGTTGACAGTCAGGATTACCAAAGAGTCTTAACTGAAGGCCCTTGGTTTTGGAAGTCTGCGGGTCTGTTCCTTACTCCGTGGTTCCCAGAGTTCGATCCTTCCACAGCAGTCATCACCAAACTCCCGATTTGGGTAAGACTTCCTAACCTTCCGGCGCATTTATGGAACTTTGTTGTATTTGAAGCTATCGGCAACTCCTTAGGTCGCTACCTCGACACAGATCCCTCAAGAGGGCTAAAAGGAATTTATACCTACGCCAGAATCTGCGCAGAAATAGACATAAGCAAAGGACTTCCTGATCAGATCATTCTCAAAATAGGTGATTTCCATTGGACTCAACCTCTGGATTTCGAGAATACAGCTTTTCGGTGCCGAAATTGTCATCTCACAGGGCACCTTCAAAGTTCGTGTCCTTCAATGCCTTTCCAAAAAAAGAAAGCCAAATCCAAGCCAAAATCCAAAAGCTGGAAACCTCAGGATCCTCCCCCAATAGATGTTTTTTCCAGCTCAGATGAAGAGGACGAGGAGGAAGATGAGGAAGTCATGGACGAAATGCCAGAACAGGTTTCTCCTTCAGTGCGTCACGAGGAAGCAACAGTCCCTCCCATCTCTCAGAAACGAACTCATGAGTCATCTCCTTCGGATTCAGACAAGGAGCTTTCGCCTCCAGCCCAACACAGTTTACAAATCGTACTTGACCAACAATGTCCAAATGGTTGGGTCAAAGTCGGTAAAAAGAAAGGGAAAAAAGGTCGACCAAATGATTCCACCCTCGCTGTGTGAAATCTTTGGTTTTGATCGCTCGTCCCTCTTCTTTTAGTTTCTTTCTGTTCAGCTCTGGTTTCGTCCTTTCTTCTCCTGGGAGTCGAGGTGGATTTCTTTCCTTTCCGACTGCCCCTTTTGTTTGCGAGGATCTGTAACAGATCCTTCTTGTTTCCCAGTATCTTTTCTCAGGTCTTTTGGTCTTTGCCGCCCTGCGTGGTGTGCTGTCCATTCTCTTTAGTCTTCGGACGCTCGGCCTGCTGTTCAGCGGCCCGTTGGCTGCAATTGCAGCCGACTTGTATCATATTTTCCTTTTAATACAAAATTCTGACTTACACAAAAAAAGATAATAATAATAGTTATAATAACAAGCGTTTAAATAGAAATAATAATAGTAATGATTATAATAGTAATAATTGTAATTCTTTCTCTAGGGTTAATAAAATTATGAAGGTTGATAATAATACTAGTAATTATAATTATTTATAAATAAGAATAGTAATAATAGTATTAATTGATAAAATTGATTCCAATAGTAATAATTACTATTTTCTTTTTCTTTTTTAAATTAGGGTTATTAATTTGTCTAAATCCTCTTTTGATCCCTCGGTGTATTGTTTTCTAGACAAAGGTTTAAACTTTGCCCTTGCCCCGAAGAAGATTTCGGTTGAGGATATTATTTGCTCTATTGAATTTGGCATCAAGGATTTACCTAATCTCATTAAAGATGTCATCAGGGAGGATTGCTTTGTTGTTCTTAGAAAAGCTAAACCCTCGAAGAGCAACATTAGCAAACCTGAATTTGAAGCCCTGAAAGCTTTGAACAGTAACCCTGATATTGTTGTCCTTAAAGTTGATAAAGGGGGAGTTGTTGTGATCCTAGATAAAGATGATTACAGAAGAAAAATGATGGATCACTTGTGAAAGAGCGGGAGCTACAGAAAGCTCAGTGAAAACCCACTTAAAAAGGTTTCAAAAGTTGTTGCCTTGGTTATCAAGTCTAATAAGTTTATTAGCTTCCTAAGCCACAAACTTATTGAAAGCAACCCTCTCACTCCGAGAATTTATGGGCTTCCTAAGATTCACAAAGAAGGGGCTCCCCTTAGACCTATTGTAAATACGATAGGTGGGCATACTTATCTTCTTGCTAAATATTTAGCGTGGAAACTTAAGCCATTGGTTGGTCATACTGATTCTTTTGTTAAAGACTCTTGTTGATCTAGGTGGATATTGGTGGCCACCCACCTATTCCACCTAGACCCTCGAGTCAGTTTCATCTGTTTCCTTGTTCATTTCAGCATTTACTATTTTTAGTAGTTTTTTGGGTCCTGAACTTCCATAGCGGTTTTGACCCCCTAAACAATGCTTTTTTGGGGTCCACAGTAGGCTCGTAGCCATAGGTGGGGGGCCTGTGGTGAAACTTGTAGTACTCGGCGAGACCTTTCCAACAATGTATAGTACACGCCAAACAGAGATAATATGACCAAGTTACGACCCCGAAAAGTTGGCTGCCCAAGTAACCCCAACAAGGCCCACAAACTCTTGGTGTTACATCTCCTAGGGTTAGGGTTTTGGTTGTTTATGGTTTTCTCATGTTTTCCAATAATAAATGGGCCCTTGAGCCTCATTGTAACATAGTTCAAAGGCATGTAGCCACCACATCTCTTGTTAGAGATAAGTTGTCATCGCCCAAGCTATCTTATTTCCGTTTTGTTTGTAAGCATAGTTCAATATTTTTCTATTAATGAAATGAAGTATATTTTGCTGCATCTCTATGTTTATGATTATACTTGTAAGTTGTTGCGTTGATGTTTAAGTTCAGGTCACTTGCTCTTTCGTGAGTGAGTTAAAAGAGGTTAAATTTGAGTCAAGGGATATTATGGTTAGCTTTGATGTTGTTTAATTTTACATCAACACCTTTATTAATGAGGCTGTTGAGGTAATTAAGCGCGTCACTAACCCTGATACAGCCAAGATTGTAGAGATGTGTTATGAAACCAGCTCACAAAAAGATAGAAAAGATAGATCAACGCCTTAGAATTCAGCCTCTTCGAGGGGGAAACCTCCTTTACATTACACAAATGAATGATTCTTTAATGATTCAAATGACAAAACCTCATTTCTATATATAGGAGTCTAAGGAGTCACAATATGACCCAGCCTACCTAACAATAATAATATAAAGGCACAAAAATAACAATAGAGGGATTCTATGGGGCACAGTAATAACAATATGGGGACAATAGGGGCACAACAATATTAATAAGGGATATAACTACAATAGTAATGGGGTAATCACTAGTATTATATAGACTTAACATGCCCCTCTCCTTCAAAAAGTGTTGTCCTCAACGCTTGAGTAGTTCTGGATGCTTCTGTATAAAATTCTCATCCTCCCATGTGGAATCTTCAGCGGATAAGTTCTTCCACTTGATGAGATACTCTGAAATTGATCGATTTCGTAGTTGTCGAGTTCTTGTTTATGTGACTTCTTCCGGTTCCAATATAATTTTTCCTTCCTCGTCAAGTTCTGGCAATATTGTTTGAACTGGGAGCTTGTCGCCTATAACCTTCTTTAAACATGAAACATGGAAAACTAGGTGCACTCGAGAAGCTGCAGGAAGCTCCAATTTGTATGCCATAGTACCAATTTTTTGCAACACCTTGTATGGACCGTAATACTTTGGTGATAATTTATTATCCTTCTTAGCTTGCTTGAGGGACATTTGTTTAAATGGTTGTAGTCGTAGGAATACCCAATCACCTACATCAAAATTTTTTTCGCTGCGATGTTGATCTGCCTGTTGTTTTATTCTATTCTGCGCCAACACGAGGTTATCCTTTAAGAGTTGGAGGACTTGTTGTTGATGCTCGATGTGATATTCCACTGCTTGAACCTTAGAATTTTCTCTTAAATATGATGTGATGGATGGTGGATGATATCCATAAATTGCCATAAATGGGGTCAGTTTTGTTGTTGTATGGAAGGAAGTGTTATACCACCATTTAGCTAGAGGAAACCATTTGACCCATTGTGTCCATTTATCAAATACAAAGCAACGAAGATATCCTTCCAAACATTTGTTTACTATCTCAGTTTTCCCATCAGATTGAGGATGATAAGATGAGCTATGAGCTAACTAAGTACCGAGACAAGAAGATAATTCTGTCCAAAAATTTCCAATGAAAATGGGATCTCTGTCACTTACAATAATCTTTGGGTTTCCAAGTAGCTTTTGAATTTTTTCCATAAATGCAGTAGAAACTGTATTGGCTTTAAATGGATGTGATAATGCAAAAAAGTGTGCATACTTGGTAAGTCTTTCAACTACCACCATGATGACACTCTTTCCCTCAGACTTGGGTAAACCTGTGATAAAATCCATTGAAACCTCCTCCCAATGTTGGCTTGGAATGGATAAAGGTTGTAATAGACCCGGGGTCTTAACTGTTTCAAATTTATTTTGTTGGCAAACCAAACATTTTTCCACAAACTTTTGAATATCCGATTTAAGGCCATCCCAAAAAAATTCCTTCTTAACCATGTGGTAAATTTTTAAAAATCCTGAGTGCCTTCCTAAGGGAGAAGTGTGCAATTCCATAAGAATCTTTTGTTTGAGTTGGGAATTGTTACAGAGGTATAAGCAATCTTTGTACCATAATGAATCATTTTGCTAGCTAAATGTATCAGATGTACTGGAATCTTGTTGTAACTTTTGAATAAGTGCCCACACTTCTTCATCATTCTTCCATTCCTCCCTTGCTTCATTTATCCAATCTGGTTGGATAATAGAAATGGCGCACAACAATGCTTCCACATCCTCATCCTTTCTTGAGAGTGCATCTGCCACCACATTTTGCTTCCCTTTTTTGTAGATGATTTCAAAGTCATAAACCAACATCTTTGTGACCCAATTTTGTTGCTCTCTAGAGGATAATATTTGTTCTAAAATTTTTTTAAGGCTATCATGATCCGTTTTTACCTTGAAGTGTCTTCCCATTAGGTAGGGTCGCCATTTCTTAAGTGCATGTAGTATTGCCAACATTTCCTTCTCATAAATGGCTTTGTGTCAGAACTTTCCCTTGACTGGACGACTTTCAAAAGCAATAGGTCTTTCATCTTGCATTAAAATAGCACCAATTCCATTTCCTGAAGCATCACATTCCACAATAAAGGTTTTTGTGAAGTCCGGTGTAGCTAAGACCGGTGCTTGGCACATTGCCTCTTTAAGATGTTCGAAGGCCTTTGTTGCTTCTGAAGTCCATGAAAATGCATCTTTCTTCAATAATGATCCGGATTTAAACAGGAACGCAACAAATTACAGAGATAACCATATACACAAAGATGCAGCGGAAATAATACTTCATTTCATTATTGGAAAATACTGAAATATGCTTACAACCAGAAATGGAAATAAACCAGCTAGGGCGATGGTAGCTTATCTCTGAGAAGAGATGTGGTGGCTACGTGCCTCTGAACTGTATTACAATGAGGCTCGAAGGCCTATTTATTGTTGAGAAACAATGGAAAACCCTTACCATTCCAAAACCTAACCCTAGAAGATGAAACGCCAAACTGTGGGCCCCGTTTGGATAAATTGGTACACCAACTTCCCGAGGTCGTAACTTTGGCATACGATCTCCGTTTGACGCGTACAATAGCTCGTTAGAAAGATCTATCCGAGCACTGCCACTTTGGGAGGCAACATCGGTCCATGGACCCATGTTGCCCCAGATTTCCCAAAAAATGTCGTTTAGGGCCTCAAAACGGCTCCGGAAGTTCAAGACCCGAAAAACTGCTAAAAATAGTAAGTTGTGCTACAATTAAGGAAACTGAAAATGCTGAGAGAAACAATGGCGGGGGTCCAGGTGGACTTGGCAGGTGGCCACCAATATCCACCTGGATCATTCCTCCCCCCTTAGGAAGCAATGGTCCCCATTGCGTTGAGTTCCTCCATGAGATGAGGAAACTTTTGCTGAACTTGTTCCCTGGTGAGCCACTTGCCCTGCTGAAGGAGTTGGCCTGCTTTGACAACTCGATACAGTTGGATATTCTGTTGGCGAGTGTTCTTGATCTGTGTGTCCATGATCCGATCAGTTGCAGCTTGTTCCATGCAATCTGGATTTAATTCTGTGGGTGTGAGCTGTTCTGCAATGTCAGATGTGTCGAGCAATGGTGGAAAGTATGGCCGAAGGCGGTCCACATTGAACACTGGGTGCAGGCCAAGGAATGGGGGAATGCTGAGCTCAAATGCATTATCTCCCATAACCTTAGTAATGGTGTAAGGACCATATCGGAGTGGTCTCAGTTTCCGATAGGCTCCAGTAAGGCTTTCCTTTTGCAAACGCAACCAGACTTTGTCGCCCACCTGAAACTTGTGTGGCACTCGATGTTGATCATGTCGCTGCTTGTACTTGGCATTTTATTTCTCCAGAATGTCATGGACCTGCTGGCGAATATGTTGGATGCGCTCAATGAAGCTGGTGGCCTTATCTATTTCGGACTGGACATGAGCTGAATTTATGTGAGTAGCTGCAAGTGGCATGGCCACATCAATGGGGCATAGTGGCTGGAATCCCAAACCCACCTGAAAAGGGCTATGGCCAGTGGAGCTGTGAAGAGCTCGGTTGTAGCTGTGCTGAACATAGGGGAGGCTCTCGTCCCATGTGCGTGGATGCTTTGAGTTATACATGCGCAGAATGTGCACAATAATCCTATTGACAACCTCTGTCTGGCCATTAGTTTGAGGATGGAAGGCTGTGGACTTCGTGAGTTTGGTGTCCAACATTGACCAGAGACTAGACCAAAATGCGCTGAGAAACCGACTGTCCCGATCTGAGATGATAGACTCTGGGATCCCAAAGTGCACCCACACTCGTTCAAAGAAGAGTTTAGTAGTGGCTTCTGCTGTGATATTGTTCTTGCAAGCCGCCATAATGGCCATCTTCGAGAACCTGTCGACGACCACAAAAACACAGTCATTTCCATGCTTAGTGGAAGGAAGGCCTGACATGTAATCCATGGAGATGGATTCCCAAGGTCGACTAGGGGTAGGCAACGGGGTATAGAGGCCGTCCTTCTTGATGGTCGGTTTGGCAATGGCACAAGCAGTACATGATCTAATGTACTTCCCAACATCCTGTCGAAGATTTGGCCAATAGAAATAATTTTGCAGTATTGCCACTGTTTTCTCAACCCCGAAATGCCCAGCAGCCCGACTGTAGTGTGCTTCCCAAATCATCTTGGCACGCTCGCTTGAAGGAACACAAAGGTGACCCAGGTGGCATAACAGGGCATCCTGGAGGTGAAAATTTGGAACATGCCGACCCTCCAAGAGTGTTTGGTATGTGTGGCGGAATTCTGGGTCGCTTTTGTAGAGAAGTGGCCAATCAGAAGTCTCGTGCCCACAAGAGTTGAGCACAGTGGTTAACGCCATGATCGGTGGTCGACTGAGGCAATCTGCAACATTATTGGTGCTGCCCTTCTTATACTTGATATTCAAGTGGAACTGTTGCAGGTATGTAGACCACTTCTAATGGCGATCATTCTGCAATTTCCCTTGGGTCTGTATGAACTGCAGGGGTCGGTGGTCTGTGTGGATGACCGTTTCCTTCCCCAAAATGTAATGCTTCCATTATCGGCAGGCCTGTACAATGGAATACATCTCTTTATCATAAGTGGGGTACTTCCGGACTGTGTCTGAAAGTGTTTCACTGTGATATGCCACTGGATGTCCATGTTGAGTAAGGACTGCTCCAATAGCATAGTCAGAGGCATCTGTCTCGACCTCAAATGGTTGTTGTAAATCTGGTAACGCGAGCACTGGTGCTGTGCAGAGGCGATCCTTCAACTCCATGAATGCCTTCTGTTGAGATTCTGACCAAAAGAATTTTGCTTTCGCCCCTCCCTTGGTGACTTGACTCAAGGGCCAAGTAATATGAGAAAACCCCAACACGAACCTACGGTAGAAGTTGGCAAGACCTAGAAAGCTGCGGAGCTCTATAGAGTGGTTGGAGATGGCCAATCCCGAATGACTTAGATCTTGGCTGGATCGACATGCACCCCCTGTTCATCAATGATCTATCCCAGATACTGAACCTGGGTCATGACAAAAGTGCATTTCTCCAAATTGGCACATAGCTTGTGTTGCCGCAGTGTTTGGAGAACCTGTCGGATGTGGTGGAGGTGCTCTTCCCAACTCTGGCTGAAGATCAGAATGTCATCCAAGTATACTACTACAAAGGAGTTGGTGAATGGCCGCAAGATGTCATCCATTAGCCTCATGAAGGTTGCGGGAGCATTCATCAATCCGAAAGGCATAACCAACCATTCGAAAAGGCCCTCCTTGGATTTGAAGGCAGTCTTCCACACATCAGAGGGTTTGATTGGTACCTGGTGATATCCCGACTTCAGATCGATCTTGCTGAAATATTTCGCCCCCTTTAGTTGGTCCAGGAGGTCATCAATCCGTGGGATCGGGTATCTATTACGGACAGTGATCTTGTTTAGCACCCGATAGTTAATACAGAGTCTCCACGTCCCATCCTTCTTCTGTACCAACACGATCTGGCTCCCACAAGGCGATGAACTCGGACGGATGTGACCTTTCTGCAGGAGCTCCTGAATCTACCTCTTGATTTCATTGTTCTCTAGAACGGAGCGCCGATAAATTGGTCCATTGGGTAGCGCCGCACCTGGGGTCAGATCGATGGAGTGCTTGACCTGACAGTGCAGAGGAACCCCTGCAGAGGAGGTGAAGATGTTCTCGTACTCCTCCACAACCTTGTCCATCTATAGTTGTCGTGCAGAGGGACCCTGTCTGGAGGCCGCGGCCACCGTCTTCTTCTTTCCTTGAGGACGTATCATCAGGAAAACAAATTTCCTGGTTTTGGAAATGATCTTACTGCATTGTTTTGCAGTAATCAAAGAGATGGCGGTAGGTGGTGCTACCTCTGGTATCCTGTACAACTTATTTCCCAATGTAATAATAACATCACGGGGCCTTGATTCATACATAGCATGTCGCTTCCACAAGTATGGTTGTCCTAATAATACATCATAAACTTCGAGGGGAGAAATGTCACACAATACCTCATCCGTGAAGGGCTTGATGTTGTATGGAAGGCGACACTGCTGGCTCACGCGAAGATCTCGTCCTTGGTGAAGCCACCTAATGGTGTATGGTTGTGGATGTGCTGTGGTTGGTAAGCCCAACTGCTTCACGACCTCTGCCGAAATGAGGTTCTTTTGACTCCCGCTATCAACAATGAACTGTATCGGGGAGCCCTTTACCCACATCTAGGAGTGGAAGAGACGCTCCTCCTCCTCCGGATCTTCAAGTTCATTTTTCTGGATCTTGGCGGTAGCAACAGTGGCGTTGGGATCCGCATCAATGATCTGCTTCCCTTTGTCATTCCCCTTATTAGGTTCTGACTCAGAGTCGGAACATACATCTGATTCTGAAACCTTTAGCTCAACCACCAGTGACTGCTTGGCCCGACACTCACTTGTGTTGTGAGTGGAGCTCTTATGGAACTCACACCATTTTCCCGTGTCTTTTTTCGGCTTTGCGGCGCTGTTCTTTGCTTGCATCTTCGGCGGGTTGTCTTGGGCTGTCCCGCCTTGGCTTTGTCCTTTGTTCTGTGGTTTAGGGGCACCTTTCCCCTGCTTTGGATTTGCAGATCCAAAGTCTCGCTTCTTTTGTTTAAACTTCTGCTCGACCTTGACGGTATATCGGTATGCTGCGCCGAGCGAGGAGATGTTCAGGAATTGTATTTCTTCCTGGATGTACTTGTGCAGGCAGCCACGGTATTTGAGTATCAAATGTTGCTCCGAATCCTTAATACCCAACTTTGTGCGAAGGGTATGGAAAAGATTGGTGAACTCTGGCACGTCTTGGTCCCTTCCCTGCCGCAGCGTGGTCCACTTTATGTATTCATCCTCATAGCTTCCGACAGGGTAGTACTGCTCCTTGATGGCATCCCGGAATGAATTCCAGGTGGGTGCGGCTGAAAATAGTGAGCCAGTACTTTCATCCTTCTACTTGCAGTATGTTTCCCACCAGTCCTTGACGTGGGGGGCTGCTTTGAGAAGAGCGAAAACAATCTTTTCCCGACTCGAAAATTCATGAACAGAAAAATAACCCTCTAGCAAATTTAACCATTTATCTACGGCATCTGCGTCTATCTGACCCTCAAATATGGGGATTTCAAAATTAACTTGTACCTTGAAGGGCGTGGCGATTCTAGAGTAGCTGCTGGAAGCCGATGCGTCGCTTCTGGGTAGCCGCTGAAGGATCTGGGCAAAGTTGTCCATCATCGCGTTCCGTTGTCACTTGAGGGCTTCTTCGAGCAAGATTTTGATGGGATCTCCTGCCCCCTCGTCTTTCTTCTCATCCGCCATGGGAGGCCGTCGGGATTTGCGAGGCTGGTCTTGCAAAGGTTCGACCAGTTCAAGCCCTAACTCCTTATATCCCGACCTTGTTGGGGACATGCAAAGAAAAACAGAGAAAAAGCAGACCGCTCTGATACCACTGATCCGGATTTAAACAGGAACGCAACAAATTAAAGAGATAACCATATACACAAAGATGCAGCGGAAATAATACTTCATTTCATTAATGGAAAATACTAAAATATGCTTACAACCAGAAATGGAAATAAACCAGCTAGGGCGATGGTAGCTTATCTCTGAGAAGAGATGTGGTGGCTACGTGCCTCTGAACTGTATTATAATGAGGCTCGAAGGCCTATTTATTGTTGAGAAACAATGGAAAACCCTTACCATTCCAAAACCTAACCCTAGAAGATGAAACGCCAAACTGTGGGCTCTGTTTGGGTAAATTGGTACACCAACTTCCCGGGGTCGTAACTTTGGCATACGATCTCCATTTGAACCGTACAATAGCTCGTTAGAAAGATCTATCCGAGCACTGCCACTTTGGGAGGCAACATCGGTCCATGGACCCATGTTGCCCCAGATTTCCCAAAAAACGTCGTTTAGGGCCTCAAAACGGCTATGGAAGTTTAGGACCCGAAAAACTACTAAAAATAGTAAGTTGTGCTACAATTAAGGAAACTGAAAATGCTGAGAGAAACAATGGTGGGGGTCCAGGTGGACTTGGCAGGTGGCCACCAATATCCACCTGGATCAAATAATGTTGTTAGAGGTGCTGCTATTCTCCCATAATTTTAATAAACTTGCGATAATACCCTGTCAACCCGAGAAATCCTCGCAGATGCTTTATGGATGTGGGGATTTTCCATTCCTTAATGGCTTTAATTTTGCTAGGGTCTACCTTAACTCCTTCATGACATACAATATGACCCAGATATTCCACCTCTTATACTCCAAAGAAACATTTGGATCTTTTTTCATATAATTGTTTCTCCTCCAATAGTTGTAGCACCCTGTCAACATGTTCAACATGATCCTTCCAAGACTTGTTGTAGATTAGTATATCATCAAAAAAATACTAACAGAAATTTTCTAAGGAAGGGTTTGAAAATGGAATTCATCAAACCTTGAAATGTAGAAGGTGCATTGGTAAGGCCAAAAGGCATGACCAAAAATTCATAATGACCCTCATGAGTTCTAAATGTTGTTTTCGAAATGTCTTCAGTCTTCATTCTGATTTGATGATATCCTGAATGAAGATCCAACTTGGTGAAGTAAATTGATCCATATAGTTCATCCAGTAATTCATCAATGACAGGAATGGGAAACTTATCTTTAATAGTGAGCTTCTTGAGCTCCCTATAATCCAGACACATGCGCCATGATCCATCCTTCTTGTGTACCAATACTACTGGAGCAGTTAAAGAACTTTGACTAGGTTGAATTATACCAGCCTCTAGCATTTCTGCAACCATACGTTCAATTTCACTCTTTTGGGCATAAGGATATTTGTACAGCCTGATGTTTGGAGGAACACTTCCTGGAATCAGATGAATAGCATGATCATGATCACGAATAGGTGGGAGACCTTTGGGTGTCTCAAATACCTTGGAATGATTGTCCAAGACTTTTTGGAGATCTGGAGAAATAGATGATTTTGATGTGGAAACATCTAGCAAACACAATTGTGTAATTACATCTCTTTGTTCCTTTTTAGAAGCTTTGTCATACCGTTAAAGCTAATTATCTTTCTCAGTTTCCCTGCAATACCCCTTAATTCAACTTCCTTTCCTTCCGCAGAAAATTTCATGAAAATTTCTTGAAAATTAAAAGCTATTGTACCCAAGGATTGTAGCCATTGGACTCCTAGTACAACATCAGTACCTCCCATTAGAATGGAAAGCATTGGGCTAGTCAATACATATTCTCCCATGGATAGCTTGATATTATGGCACTTTCTAGAGCAATTTATTGTTCCTCCATTTGCAACCATCACTTGACACTCTGGTGCTGGATATAGGAAGCAATTCAATTCTTTTGCTACCTTACAATGAATAAAATTGTGGGTACTTCCTGAATCAATCAACACTATTACCTTTTTCTTCTTGATTTGTCCTTCTATATTGATGGTTTGAGGAGTGGTAATTCCCACCAATGCATTACAAGATATGATCATATTCATTTCTTCTTTATCTAGGCTTTGTTCCTGGAGTATATCCTCTTTTTTTAACCTTTCTTGCTCATTTTCTTCTTCCTCTTCACAATCTATGTAGAATAATTTCTTCTCAGCACAGTTATGACCTTTAGTGTACTTGCTATCACAATTGTAGCAAAGCCCTTTTGCTCTTTTTTCTTCCAATTTTTGTGGTGTCAACCTTATAAGTTGTGGAAGACTAGGGGCAACAACACTTCCATCTTTATAGTTGTGAGTGGTATGCTTCCTGGTTGCCATAATTTTGCTTTCTATTTTTCTTGTTAACCTAAATGCCTTTTCTAATGAATCAGGTTCCTAATGGTGAACATCATGTTGGATATTATCCTTTAAAGTCCCTATGAACACATCAATCCTATGCTCCTCTTGAATATTTTTTACCCTTATGTTCAATTTTTGGAACTCTTCAATGTGCTCCATTATTGAACCCTTTTTGTTTGAGACTTATCAATTGGCTAAAAAAGTGTTGCTTTTTGTATCCTCATAATGTGCTATCAATTCTTTTGTAAAAATTGCCCAAGTGATAATTTGTTTTCGAGAGCAAAGCCATTGATACCATACAAACTGATTTGGTTCCAAATATAAAATTGAAATACATACCTTTTGTGTGTTTTGCACATTATTGAGATCGAAAAATTGCTCCATCTGTAATATCCATGTTGCGGGATCCTTGCCATCAAACTTCTTCATATCAATTTTTGGAATATGGTGGGTCTTTGATCCAACATTAGAGTCTATGAAATCATGATTAACATTTCTTTTGTTTGCATCATGAGTTTCCTTTACTACCCTTTCACCATTTGTAAGTATTTCTTGTAGAAAATTTGTCAAATTTGTCTTCAAATCTATCTTCAAATCTATCTTCAAATCGTCCATCTTAGCTTCCACACCCTTTATCTTATATTCCATGCCATTTATCTTAGATTCTGTTAGCTTTTGTGAGAGTGACATTTGTTGCACTTGGTCTTGTAATTTTGATATATCATGTAGCATTTCTTCCTCTTCTTCATGAGTCATGCTAGAACTTTCAGGTTGCTTACTAGGTGTTTGCATTTTCTTTCCTCGAGGCATCAGTTACCGATAATAATGCTCTACTATGCCCTTTGAATTCCTTCAAAATAATTTTTCAAACCAAGCTTAAGCAAAAATTTAAAAAAATCTACACACCTTTTTTCACTTTGTAGGAGCTCGATATTGCCTCTGATGTATCTATGTAATTTCAAATCATCCAGTTCTGAAATTGTGACCTGTAGTAGCCCTCTGTGTACTTTTTCCAATGCCACTAGTATGATCCAAATTGGATTCTCTAAGGAAGAGTTATGCCAAATCTCCCACAGTGACCTGATTATAGACTAGTTCAGTAGAGCGAACTTGTACGACATGCCATGTGTCCCTGTTTCGACCTTTGGCTCTGAAAAATATATACAAGAAACTAAAATGCGTCCTCTTTCTGTACCTTCTTATGAAACTTCAATCCGATGCTCAGAGAGAAAGTTATGACGATTTTCCCCAGGTCACCTGTTTGGAATGTAATTCAGGAGTTTGCAAAAAGGCTAACTTCCTTAGATTATATCTCCACAAATATAGCGCAAAAAGATCTGAAATTCGGACCCAAGGTTTAGTGCGATTTCATCTCAAATGGGTTTTTTTCAGTTCTGAAATGTCGCAGAAAAGAAGCTATAGTGAAAATGCCACGATGACCTATTTGGAGCAGCAAAACCCTAGAATCCAAAGCTCTGATACCAAATGCTATGAAACCAGCTCACAAAAAGATAGAAAAGATAGATCAATGCCTTAGAATTAAGCCTCTTTGAGGGGGCAACCCCCTTTACATTACACAAATGAATGATTCTTTGATGATTCAAATGACAAAACCTCCTTTCTATATATAGGAGTCTAAGGAGTCACATTATGACCCAGTTGACCTAACAATAATAATATAAAGGCACAAAAATAACAATAGAGAGATTCTATGGGGCACAGTAATAAAAATATGGGGATAATAGGGGCACAACAATATTAATAAGGGATATAACTACAATAGTAATGGGGTAATCACTAGTATTATAGGGACCTAACAAGATGTGCCTTACTTGCACTTTCTTTAGCTTTGAAGGTGAATTCTATGAACAAACTTGTGGGGTTGCTATGGGACCTCCCCTCTCTCTCGTTGTTGCAAACCTATTCATGGAGGATTTTGAAGCTAAAGCTTTAGCTTCCACTAAATTTCAGCCAAAGAGATGGAAACAATTTGTTGATGACACCTTCATCTTATGGCCCCATGGTCGTGATAAATTGGATTTGTTTTTTCAGCAGCTCAATAATCAATCTAGATCCATTGTAGAAAATCATGTAGATTCACAAGCTCATGCATTTTACTAAAGCACAGGACAAGAATCTACTTTTACTTTCAACTAGCAGAAGCCAATAGATTGATGAAAACAATATGAACAAGAAGAAGATAAATCAATGGTGCATAACACAATATGTATCCGAGGAAAGCCACTGCTCAAAATCCCTACTATTTGTATTGCATTAAATCAAAAATCCAAGATGAGAATACAATGCTTATTCTCACAAGAAAAATCCCTGGACAAGTATAATAAATTCTCATCTTACAAGCTAGCTCAAGCCAAATCCTTAGCCTCTGTTGCTGCTCTCCAAGCCCCTATTTCCTTTCTCCCTTGGTTAAATAATTTGGATGAATACAATATGCTTTGCTTAACCTTGAGCTTAACTTGCACAATTATTTCCTATCCTCTGCTTGATGACTTCCTTTGGCCAATACTTAGCCAAATTTCCAAGCCTCCAAGCTTCTAATTCTTTGCACAATTCCTGAGAGAATTAGCCCGTATTTAAAGGGAAATTCCTCATCCATAATTGTGCAATCCAAAATTAGGTCCTTCTCTAATTGCATGCATGATATTTACAACTCAGTAAATCATACAACAGATAGTACATTGTCCCTGCACTCCAATCTCAACTGTATCTTTCTCTAAACTGACATGCATGAGTTTCTAATGAGGGAATATTTAGTTAACTAGAGTAACACTTGTGGATGCACCAGTGCACCAACTGACTGCTAATCCTCTATTAGTTCCACAAACAGTTAGAACTAATTTAACTGACCATAACTCATTAACTTGAGTTATCTAATTACAACTCATAAATAAACTCATTATGGAGCCTTAAAACTTATGGATAACATATACATGACTTCCAAAAGACTTCCAACTTGAAATTCCTAAGTTAACTAAGTCAACTTAACTTAGTTAACTATTACAAGTTGCTATGATAAAAGAATTACAATTATAATTCACAATTTAATTCAAGAACAAATTAAATTGGAATTTTTGGATTCTTTTTTTAACATTTCTTGTTTCTATTTTCAACACTCCCTCTCAACAAGAAAGAATTCAACTTGATCCCGATCCTGAATTTTTGGAATGTTCTGCATGCAACACTTCTCGCTAGTGTTGTTGCTACAACAATTCCAAAAACAAAAAAAACAAATCCAACCTAAATCAGTATGATGCATCTGTCATGAAAGTCTCTGATTGTTATTGCCTTTGTCAACTGAAAAACTTTGTGCTTCTATTGAATCTGCATTTATGCACTGTTGTCAACCCTTTTTTGTGCTCTTTAGTATCTGACTGCTCTAGCCTTTGTCGCTCTGATATATGACTTCATCAATCACCATTGGTTCCTCCTGTCACTATGTACTTTGGGCTCCTATAGCAAGGTAGGATCCATGATATAAAACCTCTCAATGGACCCTGTCCAATTTCAGCCCTCTTGGGACTATCACTTCACATTGCCCCACCTCACAATTGGAGGTATGGCTGCATGTGATCCCTCTACCCACTTGGCTCGAAATTTACCCCTACTGGAGGTCTCTACATGAGTGGATGCTTCCACTCGGTCTCCTCTCAGCTTCTCCAATTGTGGTTGCTCCATAATTGTCTGAGACTGTATCTTCTCTACTTGAGTGGATCTCTCCACTCAGTCTCCTCTTAGCTTCTCTAATTGTGGTTGCTCCATAATTTCGTGAAGCTACTTCTAAGGCTTCTTCTAGGGCTGCATGTTGAGAGGTAATTTACTCTCCCTCTCAACCACCAAGTATCTAACATTTGCCTTGCTCCTCAAGGCTTTGCATGCATCTTGTACCTCAAGTGCATACAGGTTCTTGGCTATCACACCAATCTTTCATCTGTCCTGCCATCATGAAATTTTTTGGAAAATGAGTTGATTTTAAATCAGCGATATCTCCCTCATCTGAACTCCGATTCGGCCGAATTTTTTGAATTTGGGTATGTTTTCGTAAGGAATCCAGATATGCTATTTTTTTAAATATTCCACAAAAACTTTCATATATTCTCTGCAAACTCGCGGCCCAAAAAAAAACCTTGGTCTGATACCATGTAGATAATTTATACATATCTAGCTCTGATACCATGTAGAAAATCATGTAGATTCACAAGCTCATGCTATTTACTAAAGCAAAGGACAAAAATCTACTTCTACTTTCAACCAACGAAAGCCAATAGATCAATGAAAACAATATGTATAAGAGGAATATAAATCAATGGCACATCACACAATATGTATCTGGGGAAATCCACTGCTCAAAACTCCTACTATCTATATTGCATTAAATCAGAGATCCAAGATGAGAATACAATGCTTGTTCTCAAAAGAACAATCCATGCATAAGTATAATCAAGTCTCAGCTCACAAGCCAAATCCTTTGCCTCTTATGCTTTTCTCCAAGCCCCTATTTCCTTGTGCCCTTGGTCAAAGAATTAGGATGAATACAATATGCTCTGCTCAACCTTGAGCTTAACCTGCACAAGTATTTCCTATCCTTCGCTTGATGACTTCCTTTGGCCAATACTTAGCCAAATTTCCAAGCCTCCAAGCTTCTAATTCTTTGCACAATTCCTACTAGAATTAGCCCATATTTAAAGGAAAATTTCTCATCCATAACTGTGCAATCCAAAATTTGGTCCTTCTCTGATTGCACACATGATATTTACAACTCAGTAAATCATAAAATTGATAGTACACTGTCCCTGCACTCCAATTTCAATTGGATCTTTCTCTAAACATACATGCATGAGTTTCTGATGAGGGAATCTTCAGTTAACTAGAGTAACACTTGTGGATGCACCAGTGCACCAACTGACTGCTAATCCTCTATTAGTTCCACAAATAGTTAGAACTAATTTAACTGACCATAACTCAGTAACCTGAGTTATCTAATTACAACTCATAAATAAACTCATTCTGGACCCCTAAAACTTATGGAGAACATATACATGACTTCCAAAAGACTTCCAACTCGAAATTCATAAGTTAACTAAGTCAACTTAACTTAGTTAACTATTACAAGTTGTTATGAGAAAAGAATTACAATTTTAATTCACAATTTAATTCAAGGACAAATTAAATTGGAATTTATGGATTCTTTTTTTAACATTTCTTGTTGCTATTTTCAACATCCATCAAGCTCACCTAATGGAAACTGAGTTTGACGATAGCTTGCCCTTTCTTGATGTTCTAGTATAAAAACAAATATGATGGTTCTTTCTCTCACCAGGTCTTTCGTAAAAAAGTTCACACTGAGCAATATTTACATGCAAACTCCTATCACTTTCCAGCATAGAACCTAGGTGTTCTCAACACATTGGTCACTCAGGCTTTGAGGTTTTCAGATGAAAGCCATGTGGAGGATGAGAAAACCCATCTCCTTATTGTTTTTTATTCGAATGGCTATAAAAGATACCATGGTATAAAAGCCTTTTTAAAAGCTAGCAAAGCTCCCAAGAATAAAAAAGAGTCTAGTGAAGTGACCTCTAGTATCCAACTTCCCTTTATTCAAGGGACTTTTGATAAGATTGCACATATTCTTAAGAGGTTCAAGGTTTCTTCCACCTTTAGACCCTTAAAACCATTCGTGGCTCCCTAAAACCGGTCAAAGACCCAGTGGAGCCTAAAAGCATAAAGGGTGTTTATTTGATTCTATGTTCCTATGGTACCCCCTACATTGGTGAAACAAGTTAGTCCATAAATCAGAGGATTCAAGAACACACGACCAATATAAGAAGCTATAGGACTCACTCCTCTGCTTTAGGTGAACATGTAAAAAATACTAAGCACCACATTTGTTTAGAGGATGTCCAGGTCCTTGCTAGAATTAATCATTTCCATCACCGTAAATTAAGGGAAGCCATCGAAATTGAAAAAAGGTCTAATATGCTTAATAGGGATGATGGATGGAGGATCAATAGCTCATGGATTCCATCCCTATATTCCCAAGTTTTTTTTCACATCCCTAATTTCCTATGTTTTTTCCTTCATATTATCATTATTATTAATAATAAATAATAAATAATACGATTATTTAGTTATTTATGAGATTTTATTATTTTATAATTATTTTGAAGCTCATTCTAACTAACTAATTAATTTATTATTTTATTTAAGAATATTAATAATATGAACCTTTTCGAGTTGTTTCCTTTTTTAACTTTTTAATTTATTATATAATGTTTCCTTTATTATATTATTATTTGATTTCATAGCCGTTTGGATTTACCGTTGCATCTCTACTATAACTAGGGGAGGTACACCATTACCTGTGCGCCCTCCTGTCCACCTAAGCTGCCGACGTGGAGACAGCTACGATGACGTATGGCAGATGCCGAGTAGCTCTTGCCACATGTTACGGTGGGTGGGTGCATTTAAGACAACAGGTAATATGTTGTTTAGGGTTTCATTCCGCGTGTTTTGTGGCATGTCTTCGCTACCCTGTGTTATTTCGTTCAGGTCTGATGTGTGGGTGATGCGCTCCACCGGCGATGGCTCCTTTCAGCTCCAGTACTGGTTCACCTTATCCGCAATTCTGGAGTTGGTCATCGAGCGAGGTTGCTTGCAGTGGTTCGTTTCTCATTTAGGGTTTAGGGTGTGGTTTATTTACCTGTTTTGAGGGGGGTTTAACACTACCATTGTTGTTGTTCATTCTGCACTGTCGGGGGTTTACAAATACCTTGGTTTTTGTTTCATCTTTGCGGCCTATTGTTTGTGAAGGAGCTAGTGGGAGATTCTAACCAGTTCAGTGGTCGACATGCAGGTTTCGAGGTCCATGAAGGTAAATTGTGAATTAATGGGTTTTATTTCGAATTTATTGTAATTTGTTTGTATGTTTTTTCCCAAATGCTAATTTTTTCATGTGTTTGGAAGTTTTTGTTGTAGGTAATTCGTGGTGGCTTCTGCAACTCTCCGATAGGATTTTAAATCCTGCCAGCCACTGTGTTTTTCAACACTTAAAATTGCTATTGGGATTTTTGTAATTTATCTCTTGTTACACTGCTGTGTTTTTCAACACTTGAATTCGCTGGGAAATTGTTTTGAAACCAGCTCACAAAAAGATAGAAGAGATGGATCAACAACTTAAAAATTAGCCTCTTCGAGGGGGCAACCTCCTTTACATTAGACAAATGAAAAATTCTTGGATGATACAATTGACAAGACCTCCTTTCTATATATAGGAGTCTAAGGGGTCCTAATACAATCAAAGCCTACATAACAATAATATTGTAGGGGCACAACAATAACATTAGTGGGCTTCTATGGGGCATAATAATAATAACATGGGGACTATATGGGCACAATATACAATAAGGGGGTTGCACTAATAACAATAAGGGGTTACACTAGTAGTATAAGGACCTAACATGCCCCTGTCCTTCAAAAAGTGTTGTCCTCAACGCTTGAGTAGTTCGAGATGATTCTACATAAAATTCACATCCTCCCATGTGGAATTTGTTATCACTCCTCCAGATCTCCAAGGCTAAGAAAGAGTCCAATTGAGGTAACCACAAACCAATTTTTTGACTTGGTAGCTAGCCCTACCAAGCTGGAGAGGGCTCTCTCCAAAGGATCACAGCCAAGAGGGCTGGATGGATTAGGGTTTTAGGCTAGGTATGATGTGCAGAGGTTGTTTGATTTGATTTGGTGGGGTTGTTGGAAGAGGATTAGGTCAAAGAGACTAGGTTAGGGAAAATAAGGGTATGATTGCAGACATCTGATGGAGAAAGGTAGGTAGGCACTCAAACACTTTAAGGTTATGAAGTGAGATGGATAAGACTGGTGAGGTGCTAGAAAGAGAAAGACAAGCATGTATTCTTTCTAAACTGAAGAAAATGGACAAACTATGAAGATTTCCCCAAAACAAAGCATGTAAGATGTATTCTGTTCATCAACTTGAAAGTGAACATATCATAGAAGTGAAATGAAACATGGGAGTACAAAACATTCAAACATATGTAACATAAGAAAAAACTATGTCAAAATTCCATACCACAAGTATTCCACCAAAATAGTTGTAATTCATTCATTAAATTCTGCCAAATACTGATAACACTAGTGTTTCTGATCAATAGTGCAACTTCCAACTGAGTCCAACCTTTGTTTATGGTGAAGAAAGGGACTAAATAGACATGAAAAACACTTCCCCTCATCCTCATGGGTCAAATCCATGAGGTGAGGAAGATATTACACAAAAATCTGAACTGATGGCTAAATTGTAGGATGGTCCAAGTGACTCATTCCTATCTTAAGTGAACTGATTCATTACACCTCATCTGCTTCATTTACCTAATGAATTTACCCTAGGTAATAGTAAAAACGTGATAATTACATCCAATTTAATCATTTACATAAGTAAAATCATCATTTGCCAAGGTGAAAATCAAAATAGGAGAGAAACTCATAAAATGGGAGAAGATTGTCAAACATGCCCTCCAAGTTTAGGACTGCATTTGGGTGCCTTCCTGGTGTCCAAATTTGCTCCAAGATGTCTTGTTTGAAATCCCTTCAAGTATACTTTCTAGACATGTCTTTAGTTTTCAAATTGAAGCTCATTTTCCCTATCAAAAAATCAATCTCCCAAGACTGGTAAACGTGCAGCGCCCAAGCCAGAAATGAGGCAGAAACATGGTTTTTTGGTGGTTTTTGACCTTTTTGACTGACCTGTTTCTCTCCAAATGCCCAGAAAATGCGCAGGGTTCATGTACTCATCACTCTTAATCTAATTATGTTGACCTTTTTCTCATTAGATTCCCAAAAAAGGAGCGCATCACCCTAGGTGCTGTGTGTTTGACCTTTTCACTGTGTTAAAAATGCCTAAAAAAACACAGAAATTCACAACTTGCAACATTTGCTCAAAACTAGTCAAAATTGGTGGGATGATGGCTGATCAGCAAGAATGTCTAGCCTCCTTTTCTCCTCTTACTTGGTCATGGCTTCAATATTTGCATGGGCTCTTTTGAGCTTGGCTCTTGCAATTTTGTTTCTCATGGAATAATACTTTGCCATCCTTCTCTGAATATCATTGTCATTTTTTGCCTTGACTAGGAGTTTCTCAAGATGACCATTTACTCTCTTGAGCCAATACTCCTGGTCCTCATTCATCATTTTGGTAAACTGTTCATTTAGAGTGAGTTGATTAGCTAGTTTAGCCTCTTTCCGTTCCTCTAGTTCTAGAGTTCTTTTCAACCCTCTAGTATTAGGTCTACTTTTTGGTTCTTGTTCAGGTTCACCATACCTTTCATAGGCCTAATCAAGAAATTCGTTGGCTTTCATTTCTTCTCTTTTTGCCTTGATGAGCCGAATCTCCATGACATCATGCTTGGCTTGAAGCTGCTGGTTTTCTTGCTCATAATATGAAATAATAAATTTAGACCTCTCTAAGTTGGTCTAGAGCTCCCTGATGTATGCATCTTATTCCTTGATGACTATGCTAATGTCCTCATTGTCATTATGTTCATCTAGGTCAACAAGGTTAAAATCTTGCTCTGTCTCATGGAGGTCCTCCTCCTCATGCTTGATCTCTACCTCTGTCATTTTTTCTTTGCCTTTGTGTACCTACTTTTCTGATGAAGAAGGCAAGACCCCTCCCACAATCTGTGGGGAAAACACTTGCCTATAGCCTCTTTGATAAGTATGTTCCATTATGACCAAATCAGCCCTCGTAGGCTTGCTAATTTCACCCCTGCTAGGTGACCCAGTCTCAGTTGAAATGGAGATGATGGTGGTGAGGTGGGTGAAAGAGACTTATTTGGTGATGATGTATGAATTGTAGGCTGAGGTGGAGGAATGGATGTGGAAGGATGAGATGATGAAGGTGCTTCTTTGTCATGCTAAATAGGTGGGATAGTCAAAATATCATTGGATATAAAGGTGTCCCATGCAATGTTAAATTGATCAAGGTAATGGAGGACTATCATCTTGATGAGGGAGTGGTGAAAGATAAATTTCATTTGATGATCATAATCTTTCTTTTGGGAAACGAATGACATATTGTCAATGATCGGTAAAGATAGTAGGGTGTATTGAGAATTTTGACTCTTGTGAAATGCATGAGTAGCCGGATATGATAGGAATAAAGCTTAGAAAACCTACCATCACAAGTGAAGTACCTCATGATGATTTTCAGCATGGGAACATATCTGTGTAGGAGGTAAGAGAAAGGAAAAATCCTCTTTCTCTCATTCTTTTACCTTGGTTTAAGATATGGCTCATAATAGAAATTATCCAATTCTCCTTGTTTAAACCATTTTTCCCCGAAATTTGGGATCCCATAGACAATTGATATGATAGCAGGAGATACAGTGAAGGTGACACCAGCAAGGGTTACCTGGTTGTCATGGAGGTTGGTGATGAATAATCTGGTCAACACAGGATAATATTGGATCCTTTGTACTTTCCCACAAAACTCAAAACAACCCACATGCTTAAAGCTTGTCATAGTGATGGGAGATGCCATCAGTTCTCTGGTATTGGTTGGCTCATGTCTAATGATTCTTCCTCCTCTCTTAGATAGCCTCCTCTCCTATATTTCTTCCTCACTATGACTTATGTTCTCTTCTTTTTCCATGAGTTATTGGAGTCAAACCCTAGGGAGATGATGAAATGGAATGTAGGTGTAGAGAGTATGGAATGGTGTGAGGAAATTGAGGAGATGAAAATGGGGATGTGTGATATGAGGGAGGTGACAACAGGTAGTTTAGAAATATAGGAATGGTAGTGGGATGCTAGAAAATGAAATTTAGGAATGGGATTATGTTACTAGGGTTTTGAATTTAGTAGGACACCAAAACATAATGAAACACCATATAATTCAACTGTGGAGGAGAGGAGTGATATGATTTCAACCTACTTGTTTGTTGGAGCATGTTGGTGACACATTTTGAAGCTTGGAGATGATGTAGTGCTCTTTGGGTAATATTTGGACGTTTTCGGGAAAACGCGCAGCAATTTGGTCAAATTCACCCTCTCTTAAGAGGCACACAACGCCCTTAGGAAACACACAACGTTTTAAGGAAAACGCTCAACACCAGTTCAAAACGTGTCATCCAATTCAAAACGTGCCCTCTGCCCCCTTTTTGCACAATTTCATTTAAAACTTGAAAATTCCCTTTTGCTGAGGATTCTTTGAGAGTGTAGGAGTGCAAATGAATGTTGAATTGATGTCTTTGAGGGCTTTTATACTTGAATGGGTTTGATTTATGCTTTGACAACCCATTTTCTAATGTTTCATGTCACTTTTCAGATTTTCACACTAATGCTCTTTGACTTCTGACTTTTTCCTTTGCAGGTGGATGATGTTGGCAATAGAGTTTCAGTGAACATCTTAGGAATTATAACTTATTACATATAATGAACATAAAATTACATAAATAAATAAAAATATTACTTTTCTTTTTAAATAAAATTACAATCTGAAACCAAACCCATACTTTGGAATGAAAATTAGAGCTCGGGCAACCATAGTTACATGTTTGCAAATCCTCTTTGAATGAAAAAGGGATATTATTTCTTTCACTCTCATGCTTTTGCCAACCTTATGCAGTGAATGGTGTTTTATTGGACCTTGGAGGAATGATACCTGGTGACCTAATGGGACCTTGAACAAACAAACTTCAAGTGGACTTGACTAACATAAGACATGATGACATGTGCCTTTCAAATGAATGTATGCTCAGCGAGACACATGAAGGTGGGCCAACAAATATTGACTTTTTTAGAGGGGATTTTGAGTTTGAACTTGAGCTACCATTAGTGAGTAAATTTTTACATGATGACCTAGGTGGAATGATAAAAAATTTAACATGGGACACTAATATGATGTAAAAGAGGAATTTTGATCACTAATGGTTGTATACAAATACTGACTCTAACAAAATCTTCAGTGGATAATTTCTTCCACTTGATGGGATATTCTAAAATTGATCGATTTCATAGCTGTCGATTTCTTGTTATTATGACTGCTTCCAATTCCAATTGATTTTTCCTTCCTCATCAAGTTCTGGAAATATTGTTTGAATTGGATCTTCTCACCTATAATCGTCCTTAAGCATGACACATGGAAAGCTGGATGCACTCGAGAAGATGCGGGAAGCTCCAATTTGTATGCCATAGTACCAATCTTTTGTAACACCTTGTACGAACCATAATACTTTGGTGGTAATTTATTATCCTTCATAGATTGCTTGAGGGACATTTGTTTGTATGGTTGTAGTCATAGAAATACCCAACTTCTTTCGTTGCGATGTTGATATGTATGTTGTTTCATTCTATTTTGCGCCAAAGTGAGGTTATCCTTTAAGGGTTTGAGAACTTGTTGTTGATGCTCGATGTGATCTTCCACTGCTTGAACCTTAGAATTTTCTTTTAAAGATGATGTGATGGAAGGTGGATGATATCAATAAAGTGCCATAAATGGGGTCATTTTTGCTGCAATATAGAAGGAAGTGTTATACAACCATTCAGCCAGAGGCAACCATTTGACCCATTGTGTCTGTTTATTAGATACAAAGAAACGAAGATATCTTACAAAACATTTTTTCATTATCTCAGTTTTCCCATTAGATTGAGGATGATAAGATGAGCTATGAGCTAAATGAGTACCCAAATATTCCACCTCTTGTACTCCAAAGAAACATTTGGAGCTTTTTGCATATAATTGTTTCTCCTCCAATAGTTTGAGCACCCTCTCAACATGTTGAACATTATCCTTCCAAGACTTGTTGTAGATTAGTATATCATCCAAAAATACTAACACAAATTTTATAAGGAAGGGTTTGAAAATGGAATTCATCAAACCTTGAAATGTAGAATATGCATTGGTAAGGCCAAAAGTAATGACCAAAAATTCATAATGATGCTCATGAGTTCTAAATGTTGTTTTTGGAATGTCTTCAGTCTTCATTCTGATTTGATGATATCTTAAGCGAAGATCCGACTTGGTAAAGTAAATTGCTTCATGTAATTCATTCAATAATTCATCAATGATAGGAATGGGAAATTTATCTTTAATAGTAAGTTTGTTGAGCTCTCTATAATCTGGACACATGCGCCATGATCCATCCTTCTTGTGTACCAATACCACTGGAGTAGACAAAGATCTTTGACTAGGTTGAATTATACCAACCTCTAGCATTTCTGCAACCATACATTCAATTTCACTCTTTTGGGTATATGGATATTTGTAAGGCCTGATGTTTGGGGGAACACTTCCTAGAATCAAATGAATAGCATGATCATGATCATGAATAGGTGGGAGGCCTTTGGGAGTCTCAAATACCTTGGAATGATTGTCCAAAACATTTTGGAGATATGGAGAAATAGATGATTTCGATGTGGGAACCTCTAGTGAACATAATTGTGCAATTACGCCCCGTTGTTCTTTCTTTAGAAGATTTTTTATGTTGTTAGAGCTGATTATCTTTCCCGGTTTACTTGCAGTACCTCTTAATTCAACTTCCTTTCCTTCCCAAAAAAAATTCAAGAAAAGTTCTTGAAAATTAAAAGCTATCGTACCCAAAGATTGTAGCCATTGGACTCCTAGTACAACATCTGCACCACCCATTGGAATGGAAAGCATTGGACTATTCAAGACATATTCTCCCATGGATAGCTTGATATTATGGCACTTTCTAGAGAAATTTATGATTCCTCCATTTGAAACCATTACTTGACACTCTGGTGTTGGATATAGGAAGCAATTCAATTCCTTGGCTATATTACAATGAATAAAATTATGGGTACTACCTAAATCAATCAACACTGTTACCTTTTTTCTTCTTAATATGCCCTTCTATCTTGAGAGTTTGAGGAGTGGTAACTCCTGTCAATGCATTACAAGATATGGTCAGATTCATTTCTTCTTTCTTTGGGATTTGTTCCTGGTGTATATCCTCTTCTTTTGATGTTTCTTGTTCCTTTTCTTGATCCTCTTCCCCATATATGTAAATTAATTTCTTCTCAGCACACTTATGACCTTCAGTGTATTTTCTATCACAATTGTAACAAATCCCTTTTTTAATTTTTTCTTCCAATTGTTTTAGTGTCAACCTTGTAGGTGGTGAAAGGATAGGAGAAACAACAGTTCCATCTTTATAGCTTTTAGTGGTAGGCTTCCTTGTTGCCATAATTTTTCTTTCAATTTTTCTTGCCAACATGTATGCCTTCTCCAATGAATCAGGTTCCCAAAGGCGAAACTCATGGTTGATGTTATCATTTAAAGTCCCTATGAAGACTTCAATCCTATGCTTCTCTGGAATATCATTTACCCTTATATTCAATTTTTGGAAGTCCTCAATGTGCTCTACCATTGAACTCTTTTGTTTGAGATTTATCAATTGGCTAAAGAAGGTGTTTCTCTTTGTATCCTCATAATGTGCTATCATTTCCTCCGTGAAAATTGACCAGGTGAAAAGTTTTTTATGAGAACAAATCCCTCTATACCATAAAAATTGATTCGGTTCTAAATATAAAGATGCAATATGTACCTTTTTTGTGTTTTGCACATTATGTAGATCAAAATATTTCTCCATCTGTAGTATCCATTTTATGGGATCCTTGCCATCAAACTTCCTCATATATATCTTTGAAATATGTTGGGTCTTCAATCCATCATTAGATTCTATGAAATCATGATTAACATTACTTTTTTTCTCATCATAAGTTTCCTCTACTATCTTTCGTGATTTGGAGGCCTTTCTCATAGCAGCTTTGTCCCACCTTCCTTCAAACCTTCCATGTCTTTCTTCAAATAGTCCATGCCTTTCTTCCAATATGCTTCCATACCATTGATATCATATTCTATGGCATAGATAAAAATATTTATCTTAGCTTCAATCACATTCTTCAAATCATCTATCCAATTTAGATTACTAGGTGTTTCTCTTTTCTTGATTCAAGTCATTCTTTTTCTTGCTTTTAGGATCTTGATCTTGAATCTGTTTTATCTCTAAAATTTTGGATCTCCAAGGTCTAGAATTGTGACCTATGGTAGCCCTCTATGTCCTCCTTCCAATGCCACAAGTCTGATTGAAATTGGATTCTCCAAGAAAGAGCTGCCCAATCTCCCAAGATTACCTGATTATATACCTTTTCAATAGAGTGAACTTTTACGAAGTTCCATCTGTCACTATTTCAACCTTCGGATCTGAAAACAATATACAAAGGAGTATAGTCCGTGATCTTTCTCAAACTTCTTACGAAATTTCAATCTAGTGCTCAGAGAGAAAGTTATGACAATTTTCCCAAGGTCCACTGTTTGGGATGTAATTCGGGAGCCTGCAAAAACCCTAAATATCTTGGACCATATCTTGAAAATATAGCGAAACAAGATCTAAAATTCAAGCCTGAGCTTTACCAAGATTTTAGCTCAAATGGGTTTTAATTTTAGATTTTGAACCTTCGTAGAAACAAAATTATAGTGGAAATTCCATGATGACTTGTTTGAGATGGAATTCTAGAGCTTTCAAAAACCCTAACTTCCTCAGATCATACCTCTGAAAATATAGCGATACAAGATCTGAAATTCTTACCTGAGGTTCAGAAAGATTTTGTCTCAAATGGGTTTTGTTTTTAGTTTCTTAAACTTCGTAGTGAAAAATTTATCGCGAAAATTCCACGATGACCTATTTGGCATAGCGAAACCCTAGAATCGGAAGCTTTGATACCAAATGTTATGAAACCAGCTCACAAAAAGATAGAAGAGATAGATCAATGACTTAAAAATCAGCCTCTTCAAGGGGGAAAGCTCCTTTACATTACACAAATGAACAATTCTTGGATGATACAAATGACGAGACCTCCTTTCTATATATAGGAGTCTAAGGGGTCCCAATACAATCAAAACCTACATAACAATAATATTGTAGGGGCACAACAATAACAATAATGGGCTTCTATGGGGCATAATAATAACAACATGGGTAATATATGGGCACAATAATACAATAAGGGGGTTGCACTAATAACAATAAGAGGTTACACTAGTAGTATAGGGACTTAACAGCAATTAGCTCTTATTGCATGGTTTCTACATTTTCTTCCTCTATTATGATTTCTTCTTGCTTTGTTATGTTTTCTGCTTGCTCTATTATGGTTATGCTTGCTCTGTTACAATTTATGCTTGCTTTGTTACGATTTATGAGAAACCCTCACACAATCCAGTGCTTATAAGCAAAGGGTAGTTAATAGTAGTATCTCCTAAGTTCTAAATATAGTAAGTGCTCTAGGGCTGGCATGTGTAGCCCTGAAGGTGAGAAGTTGTATAGTAGTTCAATAATTGTAAGGCAAGGGTAAATAATTCCTTCTTCTATAACACTTACAATTAAAAGATGTAATTGCACTCAATGTTTGGGTTGGAATGAATGTACAGTTAAAAGATGTTTGGGTTGGAATGAATGTACTTGTGTATTGTTGTTTCTGTTATCACAAAATCTAGCCCTGATAGGCTGCTGACTAGGAAGACCTTGTGTAACTGTTTCAGACCTACTTTTGGCTGAGGCTTAGCCTCCTCAACCTGAGAGGGCTCTCTCAAATGATTAATGATATTGATAATGGATTAGATGGCTAACTCTATTTAACAAATGAAGAAATGTAAGTGGTTGAAACAAAATCAACAAACATCCATTGGGATTATGGAGTCAGAAAAGCTTAGTATGATAGTAGTATCAGCTAAACGTGGAAGTCAGGGCATCAAAGTTCAATATATCAATTAACACATAGAGACATGTAGGAAAACATAGTCCATGAATGTATGAAGGAAGTTAGAGCATGTCAATGAGTTCTAAGTATCATACATTCATACTATTGCACATAAGGAAATAAGGAAAAACATAAACAATCCACCATTGAACTCCTTCTGAATCCTGAGAAGTAAAGCCAAAGCCTGCATTCATAAAAACATAATCTTCTACAATGGCACAATATGAGTCTTTCTCTGAAAATTTTCCAACCCTTTGTACATCAACTCTTCTGCTATATATAGAGCTCTTTACATAACTTATATTCCTCCTCTAGGATGAGGAAAATTCGAATTCTACCTGACCTGACACCTATTGACACTTAAAACTAACTATTAAATGCAAATGACAACTAACTAGCAGTCCTAGAGACCTAAAACAATTAGGAGTGTAACTCCTCATTATGATTAAAAAAACCTTATCTAGGAATTAAACACTCCTTTTGACACCTATTAATCCATTCATTCGAATTTTATGGTGCTCATAACCCTCCAGCTGGCCCTTGATGACTCATCCTTTTATTGTTCCTAGAAACTAGGAGACTGTTCCTTGCTCTGTTCTGGCTGAAAAAAAGGTCTTGGGACAGAGCTCATATATTCTCATAAAAAATGTATTTGGAAAAACTGAAAGAGCTTTTTGTGAACCAATCCATTCTAAACAAAAACCTCTCTTGGTGTTTTGAAACACCTTTCCTACCGCCCAAAATGTGTCTTTGAAAAACAGGTGTAAAACAGAGAAATATTTTTGTGAAAAACTGCACCTACAACAATTTCATAGTGCAAGTTTGGTCCTTTATTTCTCCCAAATCATAATGGATCTGAAGAAAGTGGAAGAGGTTTTTGTACTTCAGTATATTAGTAATGAAAAACTCTTTAAATTTTCAGAGATGAGTTTTAACTGCTCAGAAACTCTTCTAGAAGTTGACTGGTAAAAACAAGGAGACAAAGTTCCTCCTTTTTTGCTTTTGGTCTCCATAAAGATCTTCGAAATCAATTATCCCTGTTATTCTTCATGAAATTGCATTGGATTATCTTGTTTTACATACACTTCAGACCTTTTCCATATATACGTGTGAAGACAAAACCCCTTTAATGCTAACTCAAGTCTTATGAGCAATACTTAGCTATGAAATAATGATCTTTTTATAACAAATAGCTTAGAGTTCAAATATGTCTTCCTTCTGCTTGTTTTTCCCTTGCTGTATACTCACACTTTGTAGATGATCCTTTTCATAAACTCCCTTTCAAAAATATTTCCCCTTTGTCTCTCAAAAACCGGCCCATCAAGTCATAATATGCAGCTACAGCAGTTTCGTAGCGCGCTACGAAACTGCTGTGTAATTCTAAAAACATAGCTTGAGGCCAAAAATTCAACTCTCTTGATCTTTCCTTTTCTTGAAATGGCCTTTCCATTTTCCATGAAGTTGTTCAAAATTGTTGTGTGATTTCTTTCAGCTAACTTGCTCCTGGTTATTCTTCTTTGTACCGTTTCACCTGTGAATTGTTCTTGTATCTTTTCTTTGATCTGACCTTTCCCTTTTTTAGCTTGCTGGGGTGTGTCTTGAATTACTAATGATCTTGTGGGCTCCTTTCTTTTTGTATACTCCTCCATGGAATTACTGCAACTTGAATATTAAAGAAGCCTGCACTGTCTCAATTTCGATCACTGCCTCGCTTGCAATGGATAAGGAAAGTCGCCTCACTTGCAATGGATAAGGAAAGTTGCCTCGCTTGCAATGGATAAGGAAAGCTGCCTCGCTTGATCTTCAAAGAATTCAAATTGAACACCTGTCAATGTGCTCCTCATGCATAAACCCAAACCTAAATCATAACTGTGAATACTTGGCTCTTTTTGAAACTTGCAACCTAAGCATACCAAGACACCTAACGACTCTAATAATGAGAATGAATGGCTGCATGTGATAGGCATGGTTCAAGGATTGGCACATGGTGATGAAAAATTAATGAATTTTGATGGAAAAGACAATTAGACCAGATCTGGCACAAATCCCTGGTTTCGTAGCGCAACCAGTGTAAATTCTGTGTTTTGCACTACGAAATCTCCTAGTTACGAAACTGTCTAGGTGTTTTTGTAGCGCACATAGTGTATTTTTGTGAGTTTGCGCTACGAAAACTCCTAGTTGATCTCGTAGTGCATGTAATTTTTGAAACAACCTTAACACATGACACTTTAAATAAATGTGGGACCAATGGTGGGTAAAACAAGATTGTTGACCATATTTAACAAAGGGAGCAAGACTCTATCCTATGTTTTAGACTCCTTAAATAAAACAATAGAAATGACTTGACCAAGACTGACTTACAACTTTCAAACCATACAAGTTGTCCAAATTGTTTTTTAAATTTTTTCAATGATAACAATGATCAAAATCTTGGCAAGTTTGCTGCATCTTCTCATTTATATCAAAGGATGTAACATGGTTTTCATAAGTAAATCCTTGCTAATTTTCATGTTGCATTTCATGGGATGTTATACTTTCTTCTTGGTGTTGAAATGCATTGTTATGAAGAGCCTCTAAAATTTCTTCATCCATAAATTCATCATCATCATAACAATCCTCCAAATATTGAATAAGACTTAAAGAATGTTTACAACAATTTTTGAGCAGCAATAAGGAAGGATGACATTCTTTATACATCTCATAGAATTCATCATGAAAATTAGCAAGCGAATATATTGAACCATTTTCCAAACCTTTATACCAAGACCATGCTTTTCCTTCTAAAGTGGTCATAAACATCTTCATGAGACAATCTTCAGGGAAATGAGCCTTAAGAGTGCATACATGCATATGGAACCTAACCAAATGAAGAACAACATTGTCCTTCTTTTCATCTTTGAATATTGGAAGATCATCTAACCAATCAACTTTTTGCATAGGATTATGAAAACCAGGGATGTGAGACCGATTCATAGGGGCATACCTGGCATTCATTCTTGCAATAGAAATCATCTTGAAACTTCATCTAGCTACTGATCTTCTAGCAGTGGAGTCACCTTCCAATTGTTATTCGATGTGTGGAGTCGCCAAGGTAGTTTGCAGCCTTAAAAAATTTCTGAGCTCCTGCTACCTTCAGAAGTTCAGCGTCTTAGTTTCAGGAATGAATAATCTTCAGACTCCCGGCAGACGCACTAAAATGTTATCAAAAAATCAGCTCTTGATAGGCTGCTGATCAGGTAGACCTTGTGTAACTCTTTAAAACCAACTTTTGGCTGAGGCTTAGCCTCCTCAACCTGAGAGGGCTCTCTCACTGGATTAAAGATTTTACTTTGAAGATTAGATGGCTAACTCTATGGAAAATTCGAACAACAATGTATAAATGGTTGAAATACCAATTAACAAACTTCCATTGGGCTATGGAGTCAAATTGTGTTTCAGTACAATAGCAAGATCAATTTCACATGGAAGTCAGGGCATAGAGGGTTTAACATAAAAGCAAAACAGAGATATAATATAGAGAACACAACCTACAAACACATGAAGGAAGTCAGAGCATCATCAAATGAATTCTAAGTAAAATGTGTCTATACCACTGCAAGTAAGTATATGAAGGAAGCCATGAGGAAAATCAAACATTGAAACCCTTTCTAAATCCTGAGTAGTGAAAGCAACTCTTTGTATTAACCTGAAAACATACAGTCACATACAATAGCACAATGTGCTTGTTTTTTTGAAAATTGCCAACCCTTTGTGCATTACATCTTCTCCAATATATAGAGTTCATTACATGACTTAGATTCCTCCTCCAGCATGAGGGGAGTTTGAATTCATCCTACTATGACACCTATTGATACTCAAAACTAACTATTAAATGCAAATGACAGCTAACTAGCAGTCCTGGAGACCTAATACAACTAGGAGTGTAACTCCTTATTATGATTAAACCACCTCAAATAAACATTAAATGCATTCTTTGACAACTATAACCTCATGAAGTAAAATTTGATGAAGCCTCCCACGTTATCACCTCACTGTTGATGACAAACCCTAGAAATTAGGGAACATGTTTCCCTGTTTTTAGGTTTAGGATCCTTGAAAGTTGGCACGTGGGATAGAGCCTTTATCTCCTCATCTGTGACACATTTTTAAAAAATGAAGGAGGTTTTTTTGTATTCCATGATGTGTAGAACAAAAACCTCTCTTTGTTTTTTAAAACACTTCTCCAGCTGTCCATAATCTATCCTTGAAAAACACGTGTAAAATAGGAAAAATCCGTTTTCTGAAATTAGGGTCTCAATGAAAGCTTAGTATCTCCCAACTGAAAACACTTATGAAGAAAGTGAGATAGGTTATTGTATTTGGGGAGTTTATGAAGAGAAACCTTCCTCATAATTCCAAAATACATTTTCTTGTAACTAGAAACTGATCTTGAAAAAGACTGCTAAAACCAAGAAGACAAATCTTGACTTTTAGCAGTTTCGTAGCGCAAGTTTAACCATAAATTACTCCCACCTCAGAACGAATTTGAAGAAACTGAAAGAGGGTTTTTTAGTTCAGCATGTTAGGAAGAAAATACTCTTTCCGTTTTGAAAATTGAGTTCTCATCTGCTCAGGAAACCTTCTGGAAGTTAACTAGTAAAAGCAGAAAACAAAGTTTTTTATGCTAAAATAGGCTTTTTCATGGGTTTCGTAGCATGCTACGAAAACACTGATTTGTAGCGCAAAAAAATATTTTTACACTGTCTGCGCTATTAAAACTTGGATTCATAGCTAATTTGAAAATTTCTCCAAAATGATGTGAGATATGACTTCTAAACACATGATGAGGCTTCTAGGACATGGAATGAGGTTGTCAAACTTTATTTGGAAAAGAGATATGACCTTAAAAGACTTCTAACCTTATGAACTAACCCTTAAAGCATGAAATGACCTAGAGACCCTTTAACACCATGACTAGAAGAAGAGTTTGTAAATGAGAATGACACTAATTGTGATGAGATGACTAAAAACTTATAAGACTATGACTAGAAACAAGGCAACTTTCCAAAGCTTAGAGACAAAGATTTTAGGGTGATAACAGTTTCATTCCTTTATGGCATCTGGTTCGTGGAGAAATTTCGATTTTATGTCATTTTGGAAATGGTTTCAGCTCTGGTAAGATTTATTTTGTTGTCTTCTTGAGTTTATATCAGATGGATCTAAGTTGTCCTTTTGTATCTTGCCATCTTGAGGAGCATCTTTATTGCTCTATCTCCATATTTGTTGATGTATAGAATGTTAAGTTCTTTGTGAATATGAAACTGATAGTTAAATACAGTAAGTGTTCTAGGGCTGACATGTCTAGTTTTGAAGGTGAGAAGTTGTATAATAGTTAAGTACGTGTAAGGCAAGGGTAAATAATTCCTTCTTCTATAACACTTACAGTTAAAACATGTAATTGCACTTAATTTTTGGGTTGGAACAAATATATAGTTAAAAGATGTTTGGGTTGGAATGATTATACTTGTGTATTGTTGTTCCATTCCTTTGTGGCATCTGGTTTGTGGAGAAATATGGATTTTATGTCATTTTGGAAATGGTTTTGGTTCTGGTCAGATTTAATCTGGTGTCTTCTTGAATTTATATCAGATGGATCTAACTTGTCCTTTTGTAACTTTCTATCTTGAGGAGCTTCTTTATTGCTTTGTCTCCATATTTTTTGTTGTATGGAATGTTAGGTTCTTTGTGAATATGAAACTGACATCTATGTAACTTTTCTATATTAATGAATTTCAAGTGCTATAGTTTACAAAAAGAGAAAAATCCACAAGCTGGCATAACCATTTCTCCCATATTATTGAACTTATTCCTAAAATGTTCAATGTTTCTTTTAATTACATTACACGTTTTTTGAACTTCTTGGAGTGGATTCCTCTTTTTCAATTTTTTAATTTTCTCCATGATCTTTGTCAATTTTTTAATTTTTTAATTTGTCCCAAAATTTGGTAACATATGTAGTGGCCAGTAGAAGGACTGCAGTTTATGTATTGTTTGGAATAGAGTCTACGATAATATGCATAGATTTCACATTCGAACTTCTTAGACAGATAATTTAAATGTAGTGACTGAATTAATATGTGAAATTCATTTTTTGATTCCTTCTTCTATAACACTTACGGTTAAAAGATGTAATTTGGGTTGGAACGAATGTACAGTTAAAAGATGTTTGGGTTGGAATGAATGTACTTGTGTATTGTTGTTTCATTCCTTTGTGTTATCTGGTTTGTGGAGAAATCTGGATTTTATGTCATTTTGGAAATGGTTTTGGTTCTGGTAAGATTTAGTCTGTTGTCTTCTTGAGTTTATATTAGATGGATCTAAGTTGTACTTTTGTATCTTGCCATCTTGAGGAGCTTCTTTATTGCTCTGTCTCCATATTTGTTGATGTATGGAATGCTAGGTTCTTTGTGAATATGAAACTAATAACTATGTAACTTTTCTATATTAATGAATTTCAAGTGCTACAATTTATAAAAAGAGAAAAATCCACAAGTTGGTATAACCATTTCTCCCATATTATTGAACTTATTCCTAAAATGTTCAATGCTTCTTTTAATTACATTACAATTTTTTTGAGCTTGTTGGAGCGGATTCCTCTTTGTCAATTTTTTAATTTTCTCCATGATCATTGTAGTCATTAACTCTAAGGGATTTTAATTTGTCCCAAAATTTGGTAACATATGCAGTGGCCAGTAGAAGGACTACAATTTATGTATTGTTTGGAATAGAGTCTGCGATAACATGCAGAGGTTTCACACTTGAACTCCTTAGATAGATACTTTAAATGTAGTGTCTGTATTAAAATGTGAAATTCATTTTCCCATTCCTTCTTCTATAACACCTACAATTAAAAGATGTAATTTGGGTTGGAACGAATGTACTTGTGTATTGTTGTTTCATTCCTTTATGGCATTTGGTTTGTGGAGAAATCTGGATTTTATGTCATTTTGGAAATGGTTTTGGTTCTGGTCAGATTTAGTCTGTTGTCTTCTTGAGTTTATATCAGATGGATCTAAGTTTTCCTTTTGTATCTTGCCATCTTGAGGAGCTTATTTATTGCTCTTTCTCCATATTTGTTGATGTATGGAATGCTAGGTTCTTTGTGAATATGAAACTAATAGCTATGTAACTTTTCTATATTAATGAATTTCAAGTGCTACAGTTTATAAAAAGAGAAAAATCCACAAGTTGGTATAACTATTTCTCCCATATTATTGAACTTATTCCTAAAATGTTCAATGCTTCTTTTAAATACATTAGAATTTTTTTGATCTTATTGAAGTGGATTCCTCATTTCAATATTTTAATTTTCTCCATGATCATTGTAGTCATTAACTCTAAGGGATGTTAATTTGTCCCAAAATTTAGAGTTGAAAATTCTTATAATTATATTTTCCCTATATCTTTCCTAATTGTCCTTACAATTTGATTTTAGTCTTCTGATATTCAATCATAATTCCATATTTTTCCATTATTTTCTCTTTAAAAATATCTAACTTATCATTTTTAATAGTGATTATTCTCTTCAAATTCTCAACCTCAATCTCTTGAGGCTCAAATCTAACAATATCTTAGCTAACTCTTCAGATGGGTCTATTAGTATTGAAGGTTGAGAAGATGAAGATCTTTTGCATATATGTTCAATTTTCTCCTTCCTTAGAACCTCAATCTATTGCTCATATAATTCAATATGATTAATCATTTCAAGAATCTATTGTAGGAGTTGAACATTTTGTTTTTATATTGCTTGCAATTTAGGAGCTTGAACATGGCCAATATTTGGTATTTTTAGATTTTCGTTTAATTTTAGGATTTGAATGTCTTTGGTTTTGATCAAATCTTGTAGTGACTTCACATATTTAGGGTTAGCACCCACATTAACTATCTACTGTTCCAACTCATTAATTCTTATTTATTTTGTTCCAGTGGCTAATTTTTTCAGCTTTGGCATTATACTCATGCTTGGAAAAGTCTGTTTTTCTTTTAAGTTAACTTAGAGTGGATGAGGTTTCAAATGTAGTGTGAGGTTAGGTACTTTTACTGTTCACTGTTTTATGGAATTTTCATATTAAAATTAGTGACTTGTTCAAGATTTCATTATTCACTCGTTTGTCATCATATTTACAACTCAGTTATAAATGTGTTGTAAATCATTTGGTGTGTAGAGGTATAACAGAAAATCCCATTTTCATTCTCAGGTTTTATTTGGCTTGTTGATGCTTCATCGCACATGGACTTAGTTTTTCTTCTAAGTTAACTTACAGTGGATGAGGTTTCATATGTGGTGTGAGGTTAGGTACTTTTACTGTTCACTTTTTTATGGAATTTTCATATTAAAATAAATGACTTGTTCAAGATTTCATTAATCACTCGTATGCCATCATAATTACAACTCAGTTATAAATGTGTTGTAAATCATTTGGTGTGTAGAGGCATTACAGAAAATTCCATTTGCATTCTCAAGTTTTATTTGGCTTGTTGATGCTTCACCGCACATGCACTCTATTTGTCTTCTAAGTTAACTTACAGTGGATGAGGTTTCATATGTGGTGTGAGGTTAGGTACTTTTATTGTTCATCTTTTTTATGGAATTTTCATATTAAAATAAGTGACTTGTTCAAGATTTCATTATTCACTCATTTGTCATCATATTTACAACTTAGTTATAAATGTGTTGTAAAATATCATTTGGTGTGTAGAGGCATAATAGGAAATCCCATTTACATTCTCAGGTTTTATTTGGCTTGTTGATGCTTCACCACAAATGCACTTAGTTTGTCTTCTAAGTTAACTTACAATGGATGAGGTTTCATATGTGATGTGAGGTTAGGTACTTTTACTGTTCATTGTTTTATGGAATTTTCATATTAAAATAAGTGACTTGTTCAAGATTTCATTAATCACTCATTTGCCATCATATTTACAACTTAGTTATAAATGTGTTGTAAATCATTTGGTGTGTAGAGGCATAACAGAAAATCCCATTTGCATTCTCAGGTTTTATTTGGCTTGTTAATGCTTCATCGTACATGCACTCTGTTTGTCTTCTAAGTTAACTTACAGCGGATGAGGTTAGGTACTGTTACAGTTCATTATTTTATGGATTCTTCATATTAAAATATTCAAGATTTCGTTATTCACTCGTTTGTCATCATATTTACAACCTAGTTATAAATGTGTTGTAAATCATTTGGTGTGTAGAAAATCCCATTTGCGTTTTCAGGTTTTATTTGGCTTGTTGATGCTTCACTACACATGGAATTAGTTTGTCTTCTAAGTTAACTTACAATGGATGAGGTTTCATATGTGGTGTGAGGTTAGGTACTTTTACTGTTCACTATTTTATGGAATTTTCATATTAAAATAAATGACTTGTTCAATATTTCATTAATCACTCGTCTTCCATCATATTTACAACTTAGTTATAAATATGTTGTAAATCATTTGGTGTGTAGAGGCATAACAGAAAATCCCATTTGCATTCTCAGGCTTTATTTGGCTTGTTCATGCTTCACCGCACATGCACTCTGTTTGTCTTCTAAGTTAACTTACAGTGGATGAGGTTTCATATGTGGTGTGAGGTTAGGTACTTTTACTATTCACTGTTTTATGGAATCTTCATATTAAAATAAGTGACTTGTTCAAGATTTTATTATTCACTCGTTTGTCATCATATTTACAACTCAGTTATAAATGTGTGGTGAATCATTTGGTGTGTAGAGGCATAACAAAAAATTCCATTTGCATTCTCAGGTAAGATTTCTACATTATAATAGACTATAGATGTTCCTTCTAAAATGGATTTTGGTTACAATGTTGCAAACAGTATGAAATAAAACAACCTAGGTTGTAAGCCAAAATATTTCTGTGACAAGAAAAAGAGACAATCCATCCAAAATCCACATCATAATGTGGTTACAACCAAAAATATATGACACCCCTATTCTTTATGGCCTTGAGAATATTGAGTGCAAAAACTCCATGAGTTACCTGCTTGAGCCAAGTAGGTTGGCCTACCTAAAAAGGGTTGATTGCTTCCATATGATTGAGTCCAATTTTCACCTTCCAACCATGGAGGAATTGAGTACCCATACCTCACATTTGCACTACTAACCCCTACATTAAGTGTAGGTGTGTGATGAGCATACATAGAATTGACACCTCCTCTGGTAGGAATAATGCAAGTGGGTAAACCCTCATTTTTATAGTGAGGTACTTGAATGTTTATGAGGTTTTGGAATAATGGTGCATCATCTGCAATATTGTCTAATGTGTTTGACATAATCCTTGTTTCATTAGCTGTGCTTGCATCATTGTCAACCATATTGATCATCCCTTGTTCCTTTTCAAGCATTTGTTGTGCCTTTCTTGATTCATTTTCCTGTCTTTCCATTTGCTTTTGTTGGTCATTCTCTTGCCTTGCTTTATCTCTTTTGGGCCTTTCATCTACTCGACGTTGTGCTGCAACAATCCTTGTTTCATTCTTCTCCTTGGCTAGATACTTCTTTTTCTGTTTTAATTCCTAAATTTCAAATTTCTTTTTTTTTTTAGACTCAACTAATAGGTTTATATAGTCTTCTAAGGTGAGTAGTTGTGAACTTCAGCCCAAAGAAAGACTACCTGGTGTACCATTCTTGTTTTCAATGATACTCTCTCTACTGGTAGCTTTAGGAACCGACCAAGTAACTTCTCCACCCCTCCCACCTGCATGTGATTGCTTGGTACTTCCCTTTCAGTATCTGAGACAACTTATTGAACTATATTATTACCTTCATTTTATGCCTCATTATGTGCTTCATCTTCTTCCATTGATCTATTGTCCACAAAAAATGAACAATTTCATTGTTCAATTCTACTGGTTGTGAAGGCATGTTCATGCTTTGTTCATTGGTTGTTGAGACACTATGTTCATTCAAATTAATCATGGCTTCTACCAACCATGATGGTGGGGTTACTTGGCTTGGAAATGTCAATTGGTCATTGTCAACTGCATGTTCAACAATGCCATTAACAATATCAACAACAAAAGTTTCATGTTCTTGAGTTGGTAGAATGACCTCCATGTTATTGTGAATTTGTTCATGATTATACTATGTTTCACATACAGTTTCATCATCATCACCATATAAGTGTCCTTGAGAGAGGGAAATAATATTACTAGATGTAACCACATCATCATGTTCATCTACTTCTTGCACTTCAACACCTGTTTGGACATGCTCTTCTTCCTGACCATCCACATGGCCATATTCTTGTCCTCCTAAAGCCAACCTTGATATTTGATGGTGTCAGAGCCCTTTTAAACGCTTTACTTGCAAGATCTTCTAACTCAAACCTTTTCACCTCAACCCCTGGATTCTTTGCCATCCATGCAACATGCTCTGACCTGAAATAGTTCTTGAAAGGGACAAACACACTAACATCAAGGGGTTTCAATCTGTGAGTGGTATGAGCCAACAATGTTAATAGATCACTGCCCAATTTGTTTTCTTCCTCAATTTTTTTTACAGCCGTGTGGCTTCCATGGCCATCTAATATCAATAGGTGTATGTTATTAGGTAAGACACCACCTGGTACAGATGTAGCAAAGTGAAAAAGGTAATTTAAAAAAAATTCTTTAGTCATCCATGCATGGGGATGTGTAGCCATGAATGCACCTGGTTTACAGTTTTGTATATAGCTTTTTCAGTTGATTTTTACCTTTGAATAGTTAAAATCTTGGGATTGAAGTACTAATTGCATTGACACACCATAGAATAGTTATCCACTCCCTACTCTTAGGAAAAATCATTGGAATGTTTCAGCTCCCTCTCTTGGCAATTACCTGCATGCCACAATTCCTTCCTTCCTGTAAACCTGTTTCATCATAGTTCCATATATGGTTTGCACCATAAGAATGTTTATGATAAGCACTAGAAAGAGTGTCATAGAACTTACATACAACTGCAAGGCACAAATTTAATGCTTTGTCTCTGTCAAGGCCCTCAGTTATATGTAATACAAGGTATGGATGCCTTTTTTTAAACCCAAACCACCATGATTTACCAGGAAAACCATCTTTAAATGGGTTTGGCCTCCCTTGATAGATATGAGCAACTTTGGATTTGAGTTGTATCAACTCCAGCCCATGTCCCAATTGGGCCATCTCTTTACACCACTCAACCACCTCGACCTCCTCCTCTTTAGCCATAACTGTAAGAGGCCCTCTATGTTTCGTATGAGCCAACCTATTTATCCAATAATGTATTGATGAGCAAGGGATACCATGTTTTTTTTTGTAGATGCCTGAACCAAATATCCATTAAACTCTGTGTCGTCAATTGCAACTAACATTTCTTCTTTTTTTCTCCAACCTCTTATAGCGCTGATATTTTTAGTTGAACTTTCCCCTTGGACTATTGTTGACGGTGGATCTATGGGTGATGGTGTGACAACATCAGCTTCAGTCACATGGTCATCCTCAACAATGTTTCTTGGGGCATTGTTGACATTCACATCACCTATCCTGTCCTCATTTGACGAAGGGCATCGCAGTTGGGCACCCCTTGTCACTCTCCTGCCACTTCTCCTTGTACGAGAAACATAAATAACTCTTGCCATAGATGCAAACAACTTGCAAAATTATTGCATTCATTTAGTTAAGAATATTTGAAAATTATGCTTTCATACAAGCCAAAAATATTTCTTCTTTATTACAAGAAATTATCAACACATATGTTAGTATCCTTAAAAAATCAAATCTAGAGAATGAATTTGTTGTATGTCTTCAAAATCACCAGTGATTATTGTTTTGATAACTTATTTTTACACTTAAAATACTGTTAGCCTCCTATTGCAATAGGTTTCATATTTCATGATTGATTGTTTTACATGCCAAATATTTCATCTTTTCATGCTGCAAGGTTCCATATTTCCAAGAAGTTCCATTTTGAAGAATCATACCATTTTTGAAGATTTTTACAGTTAAGGGAAAGCCGAACAACTTAATCTTGGCTTCCCTAGGTTTAAATTGCTTGTTTTAGAAGATAGAGAATGAATGTTTGTCCAAACAGCTTAAGCTTGGCAGATGAGTAGCTAGGTAGAGAAATGAAGGAGCCCAACTGCTTAATCTGGGCCCTTGGAAGAGATAAGGGTACACTTAGATAGGAGGGCAGTCAAAAGAAAAGAGGATAATCAGGGTCTGCAAGTCCAAGTGCACCCATTCAAAAAGAAGAAAAAATGTTAGGTGTATTAGGCTGGGTAGGTAGTTTGAGGTTGCAAAAAGCAAGGTTTTGATCACCTGATGTATTGCCAATTATAGCTTGTCTCATCAATGACAAAAGTGGCAAAGCAGTTGTTTTGATGGCAGAACTTTGGAAGCGTGTCTAACTCCCTTTCACCCCCCCTCAAATTTTCTTACTAACACCCCTGAAGGACCTTGGGATCTGCCCAACCAGTCCTGTTATCACTTCTTTTTTGTAAAATACTAAGTCCAACTTTGATTTTCTTCACTAAAAAGAAGCCACATTTCTTGTGTAAAATCACTCCTCCACATTCCTTTCTATTTTTATGTCTAAGTTTCAGTTCACAAACTTAGCCTCTCCCCTACACTTCACCTCACAAATTCATATTAACTCCTAATTCTATTATATAACTCACTAACCTGTGTTCCTATCCCTATTGCTACAGAAAACTATGTAAAATTCCAAAAATAATACATATTCCCATCCCCGGGCACTATAGCCCTATAACATCAGTTTGGGGAAATACTAAGTTCATTTGGGGCTTGGCATTAGCCTTTCCACGTTCAAACCTGGAATTAATTTAGCATTTGGTTAAATTAATAACCATTCCCTTCCCTCTCCTTACCCATAACCCTTAATGTTTTACCCTGCGCGCTCACATTTTCGGGTTTTGTTTAAATATTTGATTAAATAGTCAAACTCTACCCCGGCGCATATACCATAACCCACAAACCCAAAGGTTTGAACCCCCTCCATACTAACAAATGATATGATATTCAGTGGGCCCCGTACATTATCGTACCCGCAACTCACAGTTCCGTCCACCGTTGGATCGGGCCCTCCCCATCCGACGACCCTCGGCGATTTCGGAGCCACCCGGACGTTCAACGATTAGCCTCCGATAGGCTAGCAGTTTCTTCACCATACAAAAGACGCGTGTCTCCACGCGATTGCATTGGAGCCCCTCTGACACTTACTGCCCTTGTATAGAAGGCGGTCCGATAAAACCACAAACCGCCTTCTGTCTCTCAGCCCCTGACGTCAGCGCCACGTCGCTGCTCACGTCACCTCCGCGTCAACCCGCCGCTGCCACATCACCCTGTCGTACTGCCATGTCATCTGCCACCTGTCCTCTGCTGACGTCACTGCCACGTCACCCTGTCGTACCCGGACCTGCCGATGACGTCATGCTGACGTCATCACAGAAAAGGCGTAAAGGGCGAGAATCGTGTCAAAGAATGCCTGAAACGAGAAACAGAGGTAGTTTTCGATGCACAATTAGCGCTAATCGCGCATCGCTAAGAAAATTCACTCAAAATGGAGAGCTTGCTATTGCTCGGCTACCTGCAAACCCAAAAATTCGCAAGAGGCAACGCTGGAAACAGAGAACTAAAAAGGGGCAGCAGGCAGAGGGAGTCAAGATAATGAATACGACAATTTTATAAAAAGGCCAAGTATGCATACCGAGAGCAGGATAACAAAGCAGTGACTCAGCGAAGTACCAGGGCAGCAGGCCCAAAAAATGCAAATTAAAAGCCAGCCTTAGCCCAGCATAGTTATCAGGTTGCATTCCTCTGCCATTATTTGACAGGATTTCTTCATTTATGTTCATATTCAATCGGCCAGCGCCGATAGCATTCTAGAGGCCACGAAAAGCATTTGCAGCAGTTTTTTTTGCCTTGAAAGTGCTGAAAAGGGGCGATATGACAGTTTCAAGCATATCAAGGGAGAGAAAGTGGCCTGATTCAAGTGTTAAAGAGTATCAGTGGAAAGATAAAGCCCAGATTCAATTAAAGAGTATCAGTGAAGCGGCAAAGAGTATTAGATCGGCAATATCAAAGCAGGTGAACATTAAAGGCATCCATCCAAGTCAAAGAAGCAGTAAAGGCCATTCAAAGCTCATCAGATCGAGATTAGTGCACATTAAAGCCACCTAAAAGCAGCAGAACCGCCTAAGAGGTGCAGATAAGAGATTAAAGGCACAGTTATTGCAGAAACACTGCACCGAGCCACCAAGGACACCATATTAACTCATTTTGATGCAGCTGCCTCTAGCGTAGCTCAAATAGATATCTTCTTGCATTAATTTCAGGACAAGATTAGATTAAAGAACTCATTTCCCTTAGATTTGTTTAAGATCTGCTGTAATAGATATTTTTGGATATTTTCTCTATATAAACCACCCTGATTCATTGTTTAAAGGGTTGGTTGGCTGATAATCCTCATTCTAGACTTGCGATGTATACTTTGAGAGCTCTATAATCAAAGACAGCTGGAATGATTTGGATGAAGAACTGTCTGTTGTGCTATTTGATGGCCAAAGAGTGATTGTGGAATTCCTGTGCTACTACATGGCTCAATAAGTGTTTTCTTACCTCTGTTTACAGTTTATATATGTTTACGCCACCATTGTGTTACCATCTAAATAGCAAGAAAGAAGAATAGCTTAGGCTTTGCTTGACTGCACTCTATGCTCAGTTCTTGTTATTTCTATATGTTTTCTTCAGAAATGGTTATGAATATGCATACTTAAATGATCATGTTTACCCTGTTTCTTTCACATATGACTGTTATTTAGGAATTCTTGACTGCTCCTAGACAAACTTTCATTCACCTTCCCTCTTTGTTAGCTAATGAAATATTCTTAGTTGCCTTTCATCTCTGACCTTCATTCCATCTTTATTCCAGCCTGATATTGTTCTATGTGTACCTATCCTGCTCTGTATTCCTCTTGTGACCAAGAAAACGCAACAACAAGCCCTAATCCATGACTCCATGCCCAATGGTTTGAACTTCTCACTCTATGCATCCCACCTTTACTTGAAAACATCATCCTTCCCACCAAAATCAAAACAAAACTCATGTACACCATAACTAGCCTAAAATTACACCAAAACAAAGTTAAATCATAAAGAGAGAGCCCTCTCTGGTTGTAGGTAGGCTAGGACCTGTAGCTGAAAGATTGGTTTGTGGTTACCTTGGCCGTATCCCTTAAGGAGCCAAGGGACAACCTGAGTGATAACATCATTGGCGACTCCACTGGGGAATTATTCAGAAAATTCCAAAAAACAAGTTAGAAGCTGGCTCCCAAGAAGAAAACACGCAATACTAGGTCAAATCCAGACCCAAATCCACCAGCTGTTTTTGAAAATCCCAATTTAATCTCTAGAAACCTTAGCAAACAAAAACAAGAAGAGTTTGCTGATTCTAGTCCTGAAACAGCTCAGCCAAGCTGTTTTCCAACCCTTGTTAAAGTTTTGTTTCGTTCAACCCCTTCTTCTCCTTCTTCCTCATCCACCTCTCCAAGCACCTTTTCCACACCTCCATTCACTGCGCATACTACCACTACCACCACTGTTATTACAACTGTTCCAGCTGTTCCAGTCGTTCCACTTATCCCTATAAATATGGCTAACAGATATGCACCTTTACAGTTACCTACAAATCCAGGGGCTATGCCTCAGGAGTATCAAACCAAAATCACATATTTTGGTGGTACTGGTTCTGGCACAGCCCTGCAACATACCAAGAAAATGCAGGACTATTTTGAGAGTTATGAAATAGATGATAGTGTAAGAATGAAGATTTTTGTCCAAAGTTTAACAGGAGATGTAAGGCCCTGGTTTAGAGCTCTTCCTGCAAATTCCATAGCGACCCAGGGGCCCTTTACCAAACATTTCTTAATAGATGGGAGAAGAAGAAGGACCCTCTGCACATATTATCCGAGTATGACACTATCAAAAGAGGCCCTCAAGAAGCTGTCTTAGACTATTGTGCCAAGTTTAACAATTTTTACAACGCTATTCCACAAAACCTTAGACCTCCACCTGATCTTGCTTTATACAAATTCCCTGATGGATTTGATTCAGACATGGCTTATCAGTTAAGGTAAAGAGCCCCTCAAACCTTAGCAGACATGCAGAATGTAGTTGTTAGTATGGAGGCAAATCTGATTACCAAGCGAAATAGAAAAGAGCTGAGAGAAGAACCACTTTTAAAGATGAACCTTCAGCCTTTGAGCAAAAATTGGACACAATCATCAAAGGTATGGACAACTTTGAAAATAGAATGGGAACTATTGAAAGAAAAGCCTCACGGGAAGGACAGCAAAACAATCCTATCAGAAATCCAAACTTTAGAAAAATTCAGAAGCCAAACGTTGGAAGGGAAAGTCCTGACCATGATATAAGACCTCCTTTTCATGAAAACTATGTTGAAGCATCCACATCTAGTGAGCAGATAGAGGACACTCACATAAACTTGATGGGTTTGAAGAATGAACAACAAGTATTTCTAACCCAAGAAGACCAAGATGACCATGATATAAATCAATTTCAGACCAAGTCTGGAGAGCCATTTGACTTCAAACAAGGCTATGATTCAGCTGTCTATGAAGTCCATAAACAATACAAATTGAGAACAAGAACCATTGATGTGTCTGATCCCATCAAGCCAAAGGATGCCAAGCGGCCTAAGAAAGTAAAAGACAAGGCATCTATCACAGAACCTGCTGATAAAACAGACCCAAAATTAAAAGAAGTGGCCACAGAGGATGTATCTAACATGCAACCCTCTAATAACCAGCCTTTTGTATCCTTTCCCTCAAAAGACAATGTAAATAGCACTCCTCAAAGCCTTCCCAAAACAGAACAATCTCAAGAAATCACTGATAACCAAGAGAAGATCACTGAAGATACAATTGAAAAGGGAAAATCTGCCAGTCACAATACTAAAACACAGTCAAAAAAAGATTTTGATTTAGAAGCAGAAATTGGTAAATTAAAGATATCTATTCCTCTCTCTGAGCTTGCCAAACATGATGTGTACAGACACTAAATCAAAAGATCACTGCAAATGCCAGAGAACAGGGATGATGTTAATGTCTTAGATAATCGACCTGAATTACTTTTTGGTCTTGAAGTCAATGGTAAATCAGGACATGGATCTGTTCTACCCTTTTATGTCAGTTTGCACATTCATGATAAAGTGTTGCACAATGCTATGTTTGATTCAGGTGCTTCACACAATCTAATGCCCAAAGCTGTAATGGAGAAGCTAAACCTTGATGTCACTAGACCCTACAAAGACTTATTCTCATTTGATTCTAGTCAGGTCAAGTGTTTAGGCTTAATCAAAGACCTTTGTGTGTCTTTAGTCCAATTTCCCAACAAAAAGATCCTAATGGACGTGGTGGTTGCTGACATTCCACCAAAGTATGGCATGCTCTTATCAAGATCTTGGGGAGAAAAACTCCAAGGATCTCTCCAACTAGACCTCTCCTATGCCACTATTTCAGTCTTTGGGCAACCAAAGAGACTGTATAGAGAAACACTGATGAAGTATGTGGTAAGTAGTGAGGAAAAACCCCAAAACTTTCCCATTTACTCAATCCATTCTGATATGGATTCCTTTATATTGTTCAATGATGATAGCTGCCCTCCCACTGATGAGAAGCCTTTGCCTTTAGAACAAGAAACATGCATCAATCAAGAGTCGGTTGCCCATACCCGTGAAACTGTTAAAACAATTAGTGCAACCAGCATACAAGAAGAACCACATGAAGCACAAAACCTAGGTCCACCCAATCCTAAAATGACTGAAACTCTTAATACTAACCACAAGCAAGAAATCACATGGTATTTAGAGTTTGATGGTTCTGTTAATAAGCTAGGAGCAGGGGCAGGAATATGGATTCACAATACACATAACAACCATGTAGAGGGTCATGCTTACAGACTAAACTTCAAATGCACCAACAACATGGCAGAGTATGAGGCTCTCCTTTTAGGCCTTAAACTGCTCAAAGCTCTAGGAGCTGCAAAAGTGTCCATTCTAGGTGACTCCAATTTAATCATTCAATCTATGAAAGGTAACTTTGTTACTAATGAAAATAGGCTAAGAGCTTATAGGTCTGCTGCCACATAAATACTCAATTCCTTCACCGAATCCAAGCTTGCTAAGATTTCTAGAAGCCATAACATGCATGCTCATAGTCTAGCTACTTTTGCTAGCACTTGCAAGCTGCCCTTTGAGCCCAATCACCACTTTACTGCTGAGATAAAGCACAGGCCTGCTGTCCCTAACAATATCAAAGATTGGTAAGTGTTTGAGGATGATGCTCAAATCAACAATTTTCTTACCTTACAGCTGTTAACACCCAGGTTGTTCCCTTTGACTCCTGAGGGAATACGGCCGGGGTAACCACTAACCAAGCTTTGGATTGCAGGTTCTAGCCAACCTGTAATTAGAGAGGGCTCTCTCTTATGATTTTTCACTATGTTCTTGGGGATCTTAGGCTAGCTATGAGGTGAGAGTTTTGGTTTTATATTTTGGTTGAATGATGTATTTCAATACCTAAGATGATATCTTCAGATAGTTTTAGTCCATTGGGCAATGGAGTCTGTGGTTACAGGTTGTTTGAGATGTTTAAGTGGGATTGCTGAAACTGCAGGGCCGTTTAAATATTTCATGAAACAAACTTGAAATTGAGGTGATGAAGTATGTTTAACCAGTGGAAGGCAATTAAGAATTTTCCACTAAGCTGGTGGTGTGAGAAAGAGATGTATTGCCCAGGAGAAGGTTTGAATTCCTGAACAATAATCACTGTGAAAGGTACAGTCTGAAGGTGCAGCAATTAAGAATCACACTCTTATAACCATAATTGAGGAAAACATTCATAAAAGCATAGATTGAGTCCAGGGTATTCTATGAATAAATCCTGAAACTATTCTTTTTCTCTGCCATTAAACTGTGAAACATAGAACATGAATGGATTATGAAGGAAATAACAAACATAACGAAGAGGTTAAAGAAGACTTATTGTGCCATGAAATACGCAGGAATCCTGTAGCATTCGACAAACACATCATAACGCATCAGACAACATAGAACTTTGGAAATTCCATCAGCTTTTTGTATTAAAACTCTGAACGTTTACAGCATAGGATCTCTTGAAAAGAAAATCAACAACCCCTGCAAGCTTTTGCGAGGGGGAATATATACAATCGGATTTACAAAAATATCTAAACCGCTGAGTAATTTGATTAATAAATACATTCACAAACTTTCAAATAGCAGATAAGGAAGTTATTGCTGCTCTAAATACAAAATGAATGCTCTTTAATTTTGTCAGAAGTCTTTTTGACCTTTGGAGGCCACTAAGTCAGTTGAGCGTTCTGCATTAATGCTGAATGATGTGTCTTTATGGCTCTGTCATACTGTAGAGTTCTCGGCCTTGTCACCTGTTAGTGTTGCTGTGGTGGCCGAATCTGTCTGCTGAGTTGGCTCAGCCCAGTCTTTTCCAGTCATATTAAATTTTCTGAACAAGATGACTTATATTTTAATGAAAAAACTTGATGAAAGCCTGTTGTTTACAGTAATAACTGTATCATGCTGATCCACCATTCCTATGTAGGCAATTGATGTCTAGAAATTTCACCTAAGGTTTCATCTGCCTCTGTATATTTGTAGAAATTTGGAGGCACCTCGAACAAATGCCTGATTTCATTCATAATAAAAAACAAATTCTCCACTTTTTCATAAAGGCTCTGCCCAGATGCAGGCCCTACTTCCTCTGGGGTGCTTGATCCAGCAGTGATCTGATTGGTGTCAAATGCATTTACCCTTTTTGCATAGTTCTCATGTGATAGTAGCCTTCCTGCGCTGTTCAGTAAGCTGGGAAGGCCTCTGTTATGCAATACTGTGAATTTTTCCACAAATTTATTTACTTCTGTTTGCATTTCCTGGCATCTTCTATCCAATGTTTGCACCAGGCTTCTCAAAGTGAGCACTCTTTTTATCAATAATATGGTGTCAGTTCTACCAGAGATACCCATGGCTGTCAGTTGAGAGCCTGTACGGTTGTTGAGGACGTTGATCATCCTGTTGGCTATCTCAGGCATGTTTCCAAGAGATGCCCTTGACTTTTGAATTTCCTTGTGAGCCCTTCTGATGAGATCCATCTGCTCATGAATAGTCTCTATATACTGCCATTGATCTGTTATTGATTGGCCAATATTGGCCCATAAAACTTTCTTGACCTCAGCCACCACCTTGTCAAGAGTGAGCTCTTTCTCTAGCTCCTTTATCTTCTCCTTAAGAGCCTTTATTTCTCTTCCTTTTTCAGCTACACTTTGTTTGGATTTGTCATATTTTTCATTAAGAGTAGCTAGCTTTTCCTTGGCTTCATTCAGCTCTGCCATCTGGGCTTCTAGGACTTGAATTTCATTCATCAACTTCTGCATGTCAAGGCTTGGAGCCTGCTCTGATGTTGGTGCTGGTGCTGATGTTGATGGAGCTGTCTCAACTGTCTGTACTGTAGGAGGAGTGACAATTTGAGGGGGTTCCTCAAGGTTGATTACTTGCTGAGGGGGCTGAGATGTTTGGCCTCCTTCTTTCTGTTGTAGGGCTGCCTGCAATGCAGCCTCTGTTTCTACCAATTTTCCCTCTGTCTGTACCAGTTGCTTATGGAGTGATATTAGCATGGCTGCTACATCTTGGTCCTGCCTTCGCTGGGCAACCTCTTCTGTTTGAGGGTGAAGGGTTGCTTGGAGCTTCACCATCTTTCTTAAGGATGCAATATCTGCATCTCTTTCTTTAAGCAGCGCTTATATAGATTTGGGGTCCTTTGGGTCATGCCCAAGCTCTATGATTATATCCTCCAAAGACCTGATCCTGTTGTCTTTGGCCTGAGAGGATGCCTTCTCCAACTCAAGTTGGGCAGTTGTATTGTTCAGGCTATTTTCCAACCTATGTGCCGAGAAGGTCTTATCTACAAGTGTCGAATACACCATCTCACCTGTTTGCTTGTGAAGTTCTATTTGATCCATAGGGTGGATGTCTTTTGCAAGAACCTCAAGGTTGGTCCTTATATAGTCTGCAGCTGACTGTGGCTGCAGCATGCTTGGCATGAAAAGACTCATGGTCAATTTCCCCTCTGTTATGTCATAAGCTGACATAAGCCTCTGCTGGTTTGTAGGGGCCATTTTAAGCAATTGATTATAGAGCTGGAGCTTGAGTGGCTCTTTTCTCTTTTTGATGTCAATGAATTGTTGCTTGATGCCTGTTTCAACGCTCCTTTGCTGACTTGAGGAGCTGACCTCTCCTCCAAGGGTTCTTTCTTGTTCCTGCTGAAAGGAACTGGCAGATGCCTCCATGCTTGGTGGGCCCATGCCCAAGGATTGCCCAATAGGCATCTCTTCTTCTGAAAGGGGATTTATTCTCTGTCTTTTCTCCCCTTGATTTGTGGATGTGGTGAGGGGAGTCTCCTGCTCTCTATCCCTCTTCCTGCTTTTTTCCTCATTTTGTGGAGTTTGGAGCACCGAGGCCTCCACTGTCGTTTCTTGCCTAGGAGGCACAGTTTCTTGAGCCTGCTGCTCTTTGGATTTTGGGGCCTCAGCTGTTTCTTCTTGCTGCATTGGCTGCTCTTTTTGCTGTTCTGCTATAGGAGGTGGTTGTTCCTGCTCCATCTGCTTTTCTTTACCCTTGCTTGATACCTGATGAACAGTTCTAGCTGCTTGTTGGTGGGCTGTAGAGGATGAGGCAGCTGCTCCAAGTTGCCTTTGATGAGAAGAGGAAACCTGTCCACAAGTTTCCAAGTCAGCTTCTTTCTCAAGATTCTTTGCCTGTCTTTGTAGCATTTTCTCTCTAGTAATTGCCTCTTCTAGAGTGCCCTCTTTCCAACTTAACATATTGGCATATTTCTCAATATGAGGCAATCTGATGTGATCATAGCTACCCAATTTATATTTTACCCTCCTGAGAGAAATGAAATGATTAGGGTCATAAGGTACCCAGCAGAAACTGGTTTGCAATTGGAGGTGCTCTAGGATGCTATCTGCTTCCTTCCATCCTTCTTCCCTTTTGTTGTAAAGAAATGGGCCTAGCTGGTTCCTGACTTTAAGTTGCACCTTCTTGTTTTTGCTGTGGAAATGGACATGGTCTGCATTTCCAAACTGCCTGAAGTATTCTAAGGCAAAGAGTCTCATAGGGACATATCTTGGCAGCCTATATGGGGCCAACTCACAGCCATATATTCTGATTACTGTGTGGTGTTGGTAAAAGTACCAATCCCCAATGCTGTAGGCCTTTGAGAGCTGGAGAATCCTTTGCATCTCATCGGTCAATCTTGGAGGAGGGACACCCAATAACAAGGTCATAGCTGGATGGATAAAAAGGTCTATGAATTCACAGTAGGTGTATGGTGAACAGGAGGTGTGATGAAAAACTGAAGTCCAAAATACCACAGACCTTGGGTTTCCCTGAGCATCAAGCTTCTTGAGAGGAATAGGGAAACTGTCAGGCTGATAAAATAAGAACAAGTGATAGATGTAGGAAGTGTATCTAAACACCTTTTCCCTTTCTAGATTCATCAATTGCTCATGAATCTTATTGGCGATGTATGCAGCATAATCATAGTGCACAGCAGGAGGCATTCCAGGGGAAAAAATGGACAGCATGGCCATAATGGTGTCATCAACATCCTCACATCCCCTGTAGCCCAGGACATAGCTGATCAAATCCACAAGCATTTTGACCAAGTCATTGAGATATGGGTTTCCAATAGGAGGTGTTCTCACAGCTTCAGAGCTTGGCTGAATAAATAATTGATTAATCTTGATGATCTGGGCACTGGACAGCTTGCCCCCTCTTTTTAACAAGTCCATCATGGAAAGAGGAGTTAGTGGCTTTGCAGTGTGAAAGTGCAGCATCTCATTTATGGCCTCAGGGGTGATATGGAACAAGACTGAACCTGAGGGACTGAGAACAGCTCTTTGACATGGATCATAGCTAGAACAACATCGATGGATCAGGTCTGGAAGGACATTGACTTGAAATGGGCAAATTGGAGTCCCAAATCCCTAAAATATCAGCTCCACTGAGGTGTTGGGCCTTCAACTCATTTAGCATATGAATGTTAAACTTGGAATTTATTGAGAATGTCTCTGTCATCTGATAATCTTTATCACCCATGGGTTTCCACTCTAGCTCTCTGTGTGGGGCATTCAGAGGTGGAACATTTAATGCTACTGGTGTTTCCATGGCTAATTAGAACTCTGATTTGTACTAGAACTTGTGTTACTGGACAGAGCAACAAAAAGGGGTATTTTTTGCAAGAGTAAGGCAAATTGCAGGGGAAAACGACTCCAAAGAGAGTTGAGTGAGCAAATGCTGGGACTAGTAACATTGTTTTCCCGGTGAATTAGTGCAGCTCAGGTTTTAAGTCCACGAATGCGCGGACTGACTATAAGTTTTATGAAAACTTGGCTAAATGTGGACTGTGCAGGTGAATTTCGACCCTACAACTGAAAATGAATGCTGGTCACCGGGGATTTGCTGGTAAATACACTGTTTTTCACTCTTTTTAAGCTAGCTTCGGGGAATTATGGACAAAACCAGGCGCAGAGGGAATGATTTGGATAAATACCTGGTAAATTGCCGGCAATGGTTACAAATGCAGGTGGATGGAAGCGCCCACGGTCTTTGGATCGATTTCTGCAGGTTGGCGATGGAATGGTCGTAATTTGCATGCAGAGAGGAGCAATAGTTCTTTAGGCAAAAGTGACAAAAAACACGAATTTTGGCGAAAATATGGACTTTTTGGGTTATTGGCGCTTTTTTTTGGATGACGTCATCAGGTGGGGTCGGGTACGGAAGAGTGACGTGGTGTCCTGTCAGTGGTCCACGGGGACTGGTGAGGTGGCGGACGGGTCAGAGCAGTGGCGGGCCGGGCGCTGACGCAGCACTGAGTGGCATGACGTGGGCGTGACGTAGTGGCGACGTGGGTAGCCGGTATATGAAGGGTGGTAAGCGGTTCCATCGGACCGCTTATGGTACGATGGTGGTATTGGCAGGCGGCCTCCCGATAAGATTTGGGAGCAACACGTGCCAGAGGCCTGACGTCACCCTCTGACACTTTCTTGGGAGGTAACGTCCGGTCATCGGGGGCGATCCGATATGGATGTAGGCCGTCGGATGGGAAAGCCCAGATCCGACGGTTGATGGGTCGATAAGATGGAAGTACGATACGGCAGCGGGGCGCGAAATATTTTATTGTTTTTTCTTGAAGTGCGCGCCCGACAGGGACTTTGGAAATCGACGGAAATATGGGTTTTTTCAATGTATTTTTGTGAAAATGCGCATCGCAAATAAACTTTGGATAAAGGGTGAAGGTGGGCTTATTTAGTGTATTTTGCAAATGGCGCGGGTTAGGGGTAATAGTGGGTTTTTACAAGGCTGCTTGCAAAATAAAGTGGGTAAATCATTTCAGAGGGTTGTAGAGGGAAAAGGGGTAAGGCTTAGGTTATTAAACCAACGTGGGGTTAGTTTAATCCCTGACTTTGAACAAAGCATCCTGTTTCAGACTTGGACTCAACATGGTTGTCCAATATTTGGACATATGGCTATAATGCCAAAGGGGAGGGAATATACATTTTTTTGGGGTTTATACACCATGGTGTTATAGTAATAGGGAAAGGGAAACATAGGGAATTAAGTATAGATAGAGTTAGTAGTTAGTTTTGGAGGGGAATAGGAACGGGAAGTGATAGATACTAAGTTTTAAGGAAACAAACTTAGTTAGGAAGTAGATCAAAATGAAAAGAATTTTACACAAGAAATGTGGCTCTTAAAGAAACAAGAACCAACAAAAGACTTTGACTTCTTCCATGAACACAGGTAGTATTGGGATGTTAGTAATGAATGTGATGGGGAATAATCAGGAAGTTAGACATGCTTCATTGTATTGCTGCAAAACTGCTTTTGCCAAAGATATCTGCACTGGCATCATGTGTTTCCTTGGCTTGGGCCAGTGATGTGAAAGAAATCATGCTTCTGCAACCCCATCTACCTACCCACTCTATTGCCTAGCATTTTTTGTTACTCCAAGGAGGGTGCACTTAGACTTGCAAACCCTTATGTGCCTTTTCTTTTCCTTTGGCTTTTTCTTTTGATTTTCTATCTAAGGCTAGCCTTATTGCTTCCAAGGCCCCAGATTAAACAGTTGGGAACCTTCATTCTCTACCTAACTACTTTATCTGCCAAGATTGAACTGTTTGGACAGATTTCTTTCTCTAATCTACAACAGAAAATTGAAACATGGCATGACCCAGCTTAGACTGTTGGATCACCCATTCAGAAGTGGGGCAGCATCAACCAACTGTAGATATGTGTCTTCCACAACAATATGAGATCTTTGCATCATCAAAGCAGATCATATTGGCACTTCCCCTGCCAATCATGAAAAATGAAACCTATTGGTATAGGTAGCTAATAGTGGCTCCACTTGGGGATGGTTTTTCTTCTTGAAAGACCAAGAACAGTAGGTCAGACTGCCTTGGCTTTTGACTTCTCTTCAAAACTTGAAAACTTTCTCTTTGGACTTCAAACTGGAATCTGCTATCTTTGTGGAACTTGCTGAACTAAAAGCCTTTTCCTGCTTATATACAATACCTTTTAAACTGAGCTATTTACATGCTGAAAGAAAGTAGTATATACAACAGATTATGTACAGGGGAGAAGCTATGCTATACACATGGGAAGTAATCAAAGTAGTGCTTTAACATCCGGCCATTTACAGGGCCTTCCTCAGCTTCAGTGCCATCCAGACTTTCCAAGAAATAAGTATTATTTCCTTGTACTGCTTGAATTACAAAGGGTCCTCTCCAAAGGGAATCAAACTTGCCATGCTTACCCTTGTCTTCTCTTCTTGAATCCCATTTAAGCACTTTGTCACCAATAAAGAAATCTTCAGCTTTGGTTCTTCTATCAAAGGCTTTTTTCAGCTTCTCATGTAGGATTTGAACTCTGTTATACACTTGATCTCTGGTTTGCTGCAAACATATAATTTGGTTTACTCTTCTTTGCATGTCATTTGGTTCAGCTTGACTTTCTTGAAGAAGTTTCATGACAGGGATCCCTAAAGATGAAGGGAATTTGGCTTCCATTCCATAAACCAATTCATATGGGCTGACCCCTATGGATCTCTTGGTTGTTAGCCTATCTGCCCATAAAGCATTTACAAGCTTTTTATGCCAATTTTTCTTATTCTCTTCCAATACTTTCTTAATGATGTTGATGAGACTTTTGTTTGATGATTCTGCCAAACCATTGCCTTGAGGGTATTATGTTGTGGAGTGACCCAAAGTGATATGGAATTTATGACAAAAGTTCACCATCTTCTTGGATCTGAAAGCAGCATCATTGTCTGTTATAATCTTGTCAGGACAGCCAAATCTAAAAAGGATATTAGTCTCAAGGAATTGAATGATAGTAGAATCATTTGCCTGCCTACATGGAACAACTTCAATCCATTTAGTAAAGTAATCTGTGGCTGTTAGAATCCATCTATGTTGGCCTGAGGATGAAGGATGAATTTCCCCAATGAAGTCCAAGCCCCATTGCTGAAAGGGTTTTTCTGTTGCAATAGGCTTTAAAGGAAGTGGTAGTAACTTTCTTTTTCCCTCAAACACTTGACATTTGTGACATGAAGTGGTAAATTTTTTAACATCAGAGAACAGAGTAGGCCAATAGTAACCATCTCTTAATATCTTATCCATAGTGGACTTCCAGTACAAATGTCCACCACAATCTCCTGCATGAAATTCTTTCATAACATTGTTAGTCTCATCCATATTCAAACAGTTCAACAGTATACCTTCATGATTTTTCCATAGTAAATTACCATCTATAACACAAAATCTTGAAGCTTTCATTCTTAGAAATCTAGATTTGGTTCTGGACAATCCTGGGGGAGCACACAGGTTTTGCAGTATATAACAGATATCAGAATACCACGGGGATTGTTCAAAGGCTACATTGATCTTTGGAGTCGCCATCTCCGATCCATTGTCCAGTTGGTTAATGTCCAAGGCTTGAAAGTTTGTTTTAGACATTAATTTGGCCAAACCTTGCCCTTTTATCAGTTTTGTAGGTTTTATTTCAATGTCAAATTCTAAAATGTTAGCAATCCATTTTCCTCTCCTACCCTCTAAGTTTTCTTGAGTGAGTATGTCTTTCACAATGGGACTTGGTACATAAGCTATAACATGGGAGTATAAGATGTAGATCCTAAAGTCTTTGATGGCTTTGACCAAAGCATAAGCTTGCTTCTCCATGATCTGATATTTCAGAGGTGCATCTCTAAGGGCTCTACTAAAGAAAGCAATAGGTTTTTCATTTCCTTGGTCATCTTTCTGCAATAAGACAGCAGCAATGGTATGCTGGGAGGCAAAAGAAAAAATGATAAATTCTCTGTCAAATTGAGGATTTGTTAGGACTGGGGTTTGGGTAAGGGCCAATTTTATACCTTCAAAAGCTTGATTTGCTTCTACTGTCCATTTTACCTTTGAATCCTTCTTTAGCATGTTGTTTAGTAATCTGATCAATTCTGCTAAATTTGGGATAAACCTCCTTAAAAAGTTGATCTTTCCCAAGAAGGCTTGTAATTCTTTGATGTTTCTTGGATGGGGCATTTGCAAGATGGCCTGAATTTTGTCTGGGTCAATTCTAATGCCATCCTTTGTAATGATGTGACCTAACATCTTACCTTCTTCCAAACCAAATAGAGACTTCTTAGGATTTAAGGAGATCCATACTTCCTACATGTTATGAATATTTGTCTCAAATGTCTTAAGTGTTCTTGGTCAGATTTTGAGAAAGGTGTAAGATCATCTAAGTAAATAACAAGGAACTCATGGATCTCTTTGGCAAAAGCAATATCCATTGCTCTCTGAAATGTAGCTCCTGCATTTTTCAATCCGAAAGGCATTTTAACATATTTGAAAGTTCCCCATGGGGTTGTGAATGTTGTTTTATCTTGATCATCAGGGTGGACTAGGATCTGATTGAAGCCTGAGAATCCATCAAGTAATGATATTCTTGAAGCCCCTACCACTCTTTGGAGAATGTGATCCATCTTAGGTAAGGGATAATTGTCTTTGAGGGACACTTGGTTCAAATTCCTTAGATCAACGCAAAGCCTAATCTCACCGGTTTTCTTTCTTGTGGGCACCAGATTTGAAATCCAGTCTGAGACCCTGATTGGTGCTATGATACCAGCTTTAAACATTTTTTTTACCTCTTTCTCAATTGAAGGGAGAAGCATAGGATTGATCCTTCTCAATTTTTGCTTGAATGGCTTTTGATTGGGCTTGAGAGGGATGGTGTGTTGGATAACAGAGGTGTCATTGGATTTTAAATCCTCATAACTCCATGCAAAGACATCTTGGAACTCTTTAAAGAGGTCAACGTATTTAGGCTTCTGGTCAGGAGGTAAAGATGCAGATAATTTGATTATTTTGGGTTTTTCAGGAGTCCCAATGTTGCATTCTTCAATGGCAGCATTGAGGGGCTGCATTTTCGGTTTCCTAGGGACATCATTTGAGTCAAAAATGTCCTCCAATGGGGTTAGGCCTGTTGGTAGAAAGTTATCCTTTAGCTCTATGATTTCAGCCTCTGTTCCAGCTGCTTCATCAAAATGGAATTGTTCAAGTTCTTGTATTTTCTCCTTGTCAAAGTTTGTTGGACAAAGCATTTGATTTGCTGTTTTAGGTGATATTGTTGTTTGGTCCTGTTCACTCAATGGTTGTGTGTCTTTCACAGAATCACCATCAATGTTCAAGCCTGAAAATTCATGCTGCAAGGTTAAGAAATTATTTATCTGTGTGTCATCCTCAAATACTTGCCAGTCTTTAACATTGTTTGGGACAGAAGGTCTGTGTTTTATCTCAGCTGTGAAACAATGGTTAGGTTCAAAAGGCAGCTTGCATGTACTAGCAAATGTAGCTAAACTGTGTGCATGAAGGTTGTGGGTTCTAGCTATTTTGGTTATTTGAAATTCATTAAAAGTTTTGAGCATTTCAATTGCAGCAGACCGGTATGACCTTAGTCTTTTGTCATTGGTGACAAAATTGCCTTTCACTTGTTGGATAATAAGGTCTGAATCTCCCATGATCGAAACTTTTGTGGCCTGCAATGATTTTACCAGTTTGAGGCCTAACAGTAAAGCCTCATATTCTGCCATATTGTTGGTACATCTGAAATTTAGCCTAAAAGCTCGACCTTCTGCATGATTGCTTTGTTTGTTATGAATCCACACTCCAGCTCCTGCCCCTAATTTGTTGACTGATCCATCAAATTCAAGAAACCATAGGATCTCTTGATTTAAGGGATTTTCAACATTTTCTCTATGGCTTGGGACTATAAGTTGGAGTTCTTGTCTTTCACCTGGTTTGCCTTCTAGAACAGTTTCATTACTTGATTGCACGCCCTTGATTTCTTGGGAACTTGATTCCTCACTTATATGCAGGTCTTGTTCAAGTATGATAGATTTGTTATCACCCATTGGACTTACATCATTATTGAACAGAATAAAGGAATCCATATCTGAATGGACTGCATAAATAGGGAAATTTTGAGGTTTTTCTTCACTGCTCACCATGTATTTCATGAGTGACTCTCTGTATAGCCTCTTTGGTTGCCCAAATACAGAAATGGTGGCATATGACATGTCTAATTGCAGGGAACCTTGGAGTTTAGCCCCCCATGATCTTGATAACAGCATTCCATACTTGGGTGGGATATCAGCAACTACAACATCCATCAAGATTGTCTTATTTGGGTATTGGACAAGTGACACACAGAGATCCTTTATCAGGCCTAAACACTTAACTTGGCTGGAGTCAAATGAAAATAGGTCCTTGTATGGTCTTGTAATATCTAGATTCAATCTTTCCATGACTGATTTGGGCATCAGGTTGTGAGAGGCGCCTGAGTCAAACATTGCATTATGTAATATCTTATCATGAACATGCAAGCTGACATAAAAAGGTAAGATTCCTGTAACTGCTGTCTTTCCATCAACCTCTGGGCCGAAAAGTAGCTCTGGGGTGTCATCCAACACATTGACATCATCTTTATTGTGAGTGAGTTGAAGGGATTTCTTGATTTGTTGTTTATAGATGCTATGCTTGGCTAACTCTGAAAGAGGTATGGCTATCTTCAATTTTCCAATTTCAGCTTCTAAGTCAAAAGGTCTTTCAGATTGGATCTTGGTGTTCTGGTTAACAACCTTTTCTTTTTCAATTGAATTCTTGGAGCTTTCTTCTTGATTCTCATTTTGATCTTGAGACTTATCCCTTTTACTCATCTTTTGAGAATTATTGCTTGGATCAGGTTGCAAGGGTGATGTAGCCATTGGTTGTTGATTTGAGGGAGATGCTTCAGTTATTTCTTCAACTGTTACTTCATTTGTGATTGAATCAGTTCTGTGAATTGGCTCTGTGACAATAGCCTTCTTGGGCTGCAAGCTGTCCTTTGTTTTCTCAGGCTGTGTCACATTTATAGTTCTGCTCCTTAGCTTGTATTGCTTATGAACTTCATAAACTGTTGTGTCATAGCCTTGTTTAAAATCAAATGACTCACCTGATTTGGTTTGGAACTGCTTAATGTCATCATCCTTATGATCTTCTTGACTTAGAAAAATTTGCTGATCATCATTCAGGCCCATTAGGTTAATGTGGGTGTCATCTATCTGCTCATTTGAGGTGGATGCTTCGGTATAATTTTCTTGGAACGGAGGTCTAGTCTCTGGTTCAGAACTGGCCCTGCCAACATTAGGGTTTTGACTTCTCCTAAAATTGGGATTCCTAATAGGGTTATTTTGTGGTGCTTCCCATGATGACTTCCTCTCAACTGATTCTACTCTGTCACCTAATCTCTGCATACCAGTGATTATTGCATCCAGTTTTTGATCCCAGCTTGAAGGCTCTTCTTTGAAGGTAGTCTTTCTCTCAGTTCTTGTCCTATTTCTCTTGGCTATCAGGTTGGCTTCTACACTCACTGCTATATCTTGCATTTCAGCTAAAGTTCGGGGAGCCCTTTCCCTTAATTGATATGCCATATCTGAATCAAACCCATCAGGAAAGGTATATAGGGCCAGATCCGGTGGGGGTCTAAGATTTTGGGGAATAGCATTGTAGACATTGTTAAACCGAGCACAGTAGTCCAGGACAGTTTCTTGTGGACCTCTTTTGATTGTATTGTATTCGGATAAAATATGAAGTGGATCCTTTTTCTTCTCCCATCTGTTGATAAACGTTTGATACAGGGCTTCAGGGTCAGCTATTGAGTTTGCTGTAAGTGACCTAAACCATGTTCTTACATCTCCTGTTAGGCTTTGCACAAAAATTTTCATTCTAACCCCATCATCATCTATTTCGTAGTTTTCGAAGTAGTCCTGCATTTTCTTAGTATGTTGAAGGGCTGGATAAGAGCCAGTACCATCAAAGTATGAGATCTTGCTTTGGTACTCTTGAGGCATAGGAGCTGGATTGGCCGGTAACTGCAGTGGAGCATATCTATTAGCCATGTTTGGAGGGACAATATGAATAACAGGGATGAATGGGACAAGTGGGGGAAAGGGGGTAAAAGGGGTATGTGTAGTTGATGGAGGGGTTGGAAGAATACCTTGTGAAGTAGATGATGAACTAGTAGATTGTGGACCAGTGGTATGAGGATGAAGAGAAGCCTTAGCAGGGGTTGGAATGTCAGTTTGAATACCCGCTTCTGAGCTAGATTCTGAAAGAGTCCCTTCTGATTTGTGTCTCTTGAGGATTCTTGAAATCAAGTTTGGGTTTTGAAACTCAGGTGATGGGTCAGGATCTGGGTTAGATCTTGTATAGCGAGTTTTCTTCTTAGGAGCCAGTTTCTGTGATTTCCTTTTAGGAGAATTTCAAGGAAGTTAATGGTTTTTTGACAAGGACTGATCAGATATAGCGCAACTGTATGGAACTTAAGACTGAATAAAGATTGACTGAGGCAGCTTTTATATACTCCTGCAAATGCAAAGCAGAGGCAGTTTCTAAGGCTGTCTGGCTGTCACTCAGGCTTTATCTACAGCATTAAGAATCATACAGGGGGTTACAAAGTTCATTCAGGTCCCCAGCGGAGTCGCCATTTATGTTAACACCCAGGTTGTTCCCTTTGACTCCTGAGGGAATACGGCCGGGGTAACCACTAACCAAGCTTTGGATTACAGGTTCTAGCCAACCTGTAATCAGAGAGGGCTCTCTCTTATGATTTTTCACTATGTTCTTGGGGATCTTAGGCTAGCTATGAGGTGAGGGTTTTGGTTTTATATTTTGGTTGAATGATGTCTTTCAGTACCTAAGATGATATCTTCAGATAGTTTTAGTCCATTGGGCAATGGAGTCTGTGGTTACAGGTTGTTTGAGATGTTTAAGTGGGATTGCCGAAACTGCAGGGCCGTTTAAATATTTCATGAAACAAACTTGAAATTGAGGTGATGAAGTATGTTTAACCAGTGGAAGGCAATTAAGAATTTTCCACTAAGCTGGTGGTGTGAGAAAGAGATGTATTGCCCAGGAGCAGGTTTGAATTCCTGAACAATAATCACTGTGAAAGGTACAGTCTGAAGGTGCAACAATTAAGAATCACACTCTTATAACTATAACTGAGGAAAACATTCATAACAGCATAGATTGAGTCCAGGGTATTCTATGAATAAATCCTGAAACTATTCTTTTTCTCTTCCATTAAACTGTGAAACATAGAACATGAATGGATTATGAAGGAAATAAAAAACATAGCGAAGAGGTTAAAGAAGACTTATTGTGCCATGAAATACGCAGGAATCCTGTAGCATTCGGCAAACACACCATAACGCATCAGACAACACAGAACTTTGGAAATTCCATTAGCTTTTTGTATTAAAACTCTGAACGTTTACAACATAGGATCTCTTGAAAAGAAAATCAACAACCCCTGCAAGCTTGTGCGAGGGGGAATATATACAATCGGTTTTACACAAATATCTAAACCGCTGAGTCATTTGATTAATAAATACATTCACCAACTTTCAAAATAGCAGATAAGGAAGTTATTGCTGCTCTAAATACAAAATGAATGCTCTTTAATTCTGTCGAAAGTCTTTTTGACCTTTGGAGGCCACTGAGTCGGTTGAGCGTTCTACATTAATGCTGAATGATGTGTCTTTATGGCTCTGTCATACTGTAGAGTTCTCGGCCTTGTCACCTGTAGCTATCAGTGTTGCTGTGGTGGCCGAATCTGTCTGCTGAGTTGGCTCAGCCCAGTCTTTTCCAGTCATATTAAATTTTCTGAACAAGATGACTTATATTTTAATGAAAAAACTTGATGAAAGCCTGTTGTTTACAGTAATAACTGTATCATGCTGGTCCACCATTCCTGTGTAGGCAATTGATGTCTCAAAATTGCACCTAAGGTTTCATCTGCCTCTGTATATTTGTAGAAATTTGGAGGCACCTCGAACAAATGCCTGATTTCATTCATAATAAAAAACAAATTCTCCACTTTTTCATAAAGGCTCTGCCCAGATGCAGGCCCTACTTCCTCTGGAGTGCTTGATCCTGCAGTGATCTGATTGGTGGCAAATGCATTTACCCTTTTTGCATAGTTCTCATGTGATAGTAGCCTTCCTGCGCTGTTCAGTAAGCTGGGAAGGCCTCTGTTATGCAATACTGTGAATTTTTCCACAAATTTATTTACTTCTGTTTGCATTTCCTGGCATCTTCTATCCAATGTTTGCACCAAGCTTCTCAAAGTGAGCACTCTTTTTATCAATAATATGGTGTCAGTTCTACCAGAGATACCCATGGCTGTCAGCTGAGAGCCTGTACGGTTGTTGAGGACGTTGATCATCCTGTTGGCTATCTCAGGGATGTTTCCAAGAGATGCCCTTGCCTTTTGAATTTCCTTGTGAGCCCTGCAGATGAGATCCATCTGCTCATGAATAGTCTCTATGTACTGCCATTGATCTGTTATTGTTTGGCCAATATTGGCCCATAAAACTTTCTTGACCTCAGCCACCACCTTGTCAAGAGTGAGCTCTTTCTCTAGCTCCTTTATCTTCTCCTTAAGAGCCTTTATTTCTCTTCCCTTTTCAGCTACACTTTGTTTGGATTTGTCATATTTTTCATTAAGAGTAGCTAGCTTTTCCTTGGATTCATTCAGCTCTGCCATCTGGGCTTCTAGGACTTGAATTTCATTCATCAACTTCTGCATGTCAAGGCTTGGAGCCTGCTCTGATGTTGGTGCTGGTGCTGATGTTGATGGAGCTATCTCAATTGTCTGTACTGTAGGAGGAGTGACAATTTGAGGGGGTTCCTCAAGGTTGATTACTTTCTGAGGGGGCTGAGATGTTTGGCCTCCTTCTTTCTGTTGTAGGGATGCCTTCAATGCAGCCTCTGTTTCTACCAATTTTCCATCTGTCTGTACCAGTTGCTTATGGAGTGATATTAGCATGGCTGCTACATCTTGGTCCTGCCTTCGCTGGGCAACCTCTTCTGTTTGAGGGTGAAGGGTTGCTTGGAGCTTCACCATCTTTCTTAAGGCTGCAATATCTGCATCTCTTTCTTTAAGCAGCGCTTGTATAGCTTTGGGGTCCTTTGGGTCATGCCCAAGCTCTATGATTATATCCTCCAAAGACCTGATCCTGTTGTCTTTGGCTTGAGAGGATGCCTTCTCCAACTCAAGTTGGGCAGTTGTATTGTTCAGGCTATTTTCCAACCTATGTGCCAAGAAGGTCTTATCTACAAGTGTCGAATACACCATCTCACCCGTTTGCTTGTGAAGTTCTATTTGATCCATAGGGTGGATGTCTTTTGCAAGAACCTCAAGGTTGGTCCTTATATAGTCTGCAGCTGACTGTGGCTGCAGCATGCTTGGCATGAAAAGACTCATGGTCATTTTCCCCTCTGTTATGTCATAAGCTGACATAAGCCTCTGCTAGTTTGTAGGGGCCATTTTAAGCAATTGATTATAGAGCTGGAGCCTGAGTGGCTCTTTTCTCTTTTTGATGTCAATGAATTGTTGCTTGATGCCTGTTTCAGCTCTCCTTTGTTGACTTGAGGAGCTGACCTCTCCTCCAAGGGTTCTTTCTTGTTCCTGCTGAAAGGAACTGGCAGATGCCTCCATGCTTGGTGGGCCCATGCCCAAGGATTGCCCAATAGGCATCTCTTATTATGAAAGGGGATTTATTCTCTGTCTTTTCTCCCCTTGATTTGTGGATGTGGTGAGGGGAGTCTCCTGCTCTCTATCCCTCTTCCTACTTTTTTCCTCATTTTGTGGAGTTTGGAGCACCGAGGCCTCCACTGTCGTTTCTTGCCTAGGAGGCACAGTTTCTTGAGCCTGCTGCTCTTTGGATTTTGGGGCCTCAGTTATTTCTTCTTGCTGCATTGGCTGCTCTTTTGGCTGTTCTGCTGTAGGAGGTGGTTGTTCCTGCTCCATCTGCTTTTCTTTACCATTGCTTGATACCTGATGAACAGTTCTAGCTGCTTGTTGGTGGGCTGTAGAGGATGAGGCAGCTGCTCCAAGTTGCCTTTGATGAGAAGAGGAAACCTGTCCACAAGTTTCCAAGTCAGCTTCTTTCTCAAGATTCTTTGCCTGTCTTTGTAGCATTTTCTCTCTAGTAATTGCCTCTTCTAGAGTGCCCTCTTTCCAATTTAACATATTGGCATATTTCTCAATATGAGGCAATCTGATGTGATCATAGCTACCCAATTTATATTTTACCCTCCTGAGAGAAATGAAATGATTAGGGTCATAAGGTACCCAGCGGAAACTGGTTTTCAATTGGAGGTGCTCTAGGATGCTATCTGCTTCCTTCCATCCTTCTTCCCTTTTGTTGTAAAGAAATGGGCCTAGCTGGTTCCTGACTTTAAGTTGCACCTTCTTGTTTTTGCTGTGGAAATGGACATGGTCTGAATTTCCAAACTGCCTGAAGTATTCTAAGGCAAAGAGTCTCATAGGGACATATCTTGGTAGCCTATATGGGGCCAACTCATAGCCATATATTCTGATTACTGTGTGGTGTTGGTAAAAGTACCAATCCCCAATGTTGTAGGCCTTTGAGAGCTGGAGAATCCTTTGCATCTCATCGGTCAATCTTGGAGGAGGGACACCCAATAACAAGGTCATAGCTGGATGGATAAAAAGGTCTATGAATTCACAGTAGGTGTATGGTGAACAGGAGGTGTGATGAAAAACTGAAGTCCAAAATACCACAGACCTTGGGTTTCCCTGAGCATCAAGCTTCTTGAGAGGAATAGGGAAACTGTCAGGCTGATAAAATAAGAACAAGTGATAGATGTATGAAGTGTATCTAAACACCTTTTCCCTTTCTAGATTCATCAATTGCTCATGAATCTTATTGGCGATGTATGCAGCATAATCATAGTGCACAACAGGAGGCATTCCAGGGGAAAAAATGGACAGCATGGCCATAATGGTGTCATCAACATCCTCACATCCCCTGTACCCCAGGACATAGCTGATCAAATCCACAAGCATTTTGCCCAAGTCATTGAGATATTGGTTTCCAATAGGAGGTGTTCTCATAGCTTCAGAGCTTGGATGAATAAATAATTGATTAATCTTGATGATCTGGGCACTGGACAACTTGCCCCCTTTTTTTAACAAGTCCATCATGGAAAGAGGAGTTAGTGGCTTTGCAGTGTGAAAGTGCAGCATCTCATTTATGGCCTCAAGGGTGATATGGAACAAGACTGAACCTGAGGGACTGAGAACAGCTCTTTGACATGGATCATAGCTAGAACAGCATCGATGGATCAGGTCTGGAAGGACATTGACTTGAGGAAGGTTGAAAATGGGCAAATTGGAGTCCCAAATCCCTAAAATATCAGCTCCACTGAGGTGCTAGGCCTTCAACTCATTTAGCATATGAATGTTAAACTTGGAATTTATTGAGAATGTATCTATCATCTGATAATCTTTATCACCCAGGGGTTTCCACTCTAGCTCTCTGTGTGGGGCATTCGGAGGTGGAACATTTAATGCTACTGGTGTTTCCATGGCTAATTAGAACTCTGATTTGTACTAGAACTTGTGTTACTGGACAGAGCAACACAGAGGGGTATTTTTTGCAAGAGTAGGGAAATTGCAGGGGAAAACGGGGTAAATTGTGGTGAGAGCAATTGAAATGCTCCAAAGAGAGTTGAGTGAGCAAATGCTGGGACTAGTAACACTGTTTTCCCGGTGAATTAGTGCAGCTTAGGTTTTAAGTCCACGAATGTGCGGACTGACTGTAAGTTTTATGAAAACTTGGCTAAATGTGGACTGTGCAGGTGAATTTCGACCCTACAACTGAAAATGAATGCTGGTCACCGGGGATTTGCTGGTAAATACACTATTTTTCACTCTTTTTAAGCTAGCTTCGGGGAATTATGGACAAAACCAGGCGCGGAGGGAATGATTTGGATAAATACCTGGTAAATTGCCGGCAATGGTTACAAATGCAGGTGGACTGAAGCGCCCACGGTCTTTGGATCGATTTCTGCAGGTTGGCGACAGAATGGTCGTAATTTGCATGCAGAGAGGAGCAATAGTTCTTTAGGCAAAAGTGACAAAAACACGAATTTTGGCGAAAATATGGACTTTTTGGGTTGTTGGCGCTTTTTTGGATGACGTCAGCATGATGTCATCGGGTGGGGTCGGGTACGAAAGAGTGACGTGGCATCCTATGAGTGTTCCACGGGGACTGGTGAGGTGGCGGACGGGTCAGAGCAGTGGCGGGCCGGGCGCTGACGCGACGCTGAGTGGCATGATGTGGGCGTGACGTAGCGACGATGTGGGCAGGCGGTATATGAAGGGTGGTAAGCAGTTCCATCGGACCGCTTATGGTACGGTGGTGGTATTGGCAGGCGGCCTCCCGATAAGATTTGGGAGCGATGCGTGGCAGAGGCCTGACATCACCCTTTGACACTTTCTCGGGAGGTAACGTGCGGTCATCGGGGGCGACCCGATATGGATGTGGGCCGTCGGATGGGAAAGCCCAGATCTGACGGTCGACGGGTCGATAAGATGGAAGTACGATACGGCAGCGGGGCGCGGAATATTTTATTGTTTTTTCTTGAAGTGCGCGCCCGGCGGGGACTTTGGAAATCGACGGAAATATGGGTTTTTTCAATGTATTTTTGTGAAAATGCGCATTGCAAAAAACTTTGGATAAAGGGTGAAGGTGGGTTTATTTAGTGTATTTTGCAAATGGCGCGGGTTAGGGGTAATAGTGGGTTTTTACAAGGCTTCTTGCAAAATAAAGTGGGTAAATCATTTCAGAGGGTTGTAGAGGGAAAAGGGGTAAGGCTTAGGTTATTAAACCAACGTGGGGTTAGTTTAATCCCTGACTTTGAACAAAGCATCCTGTTTCAGACTTGGACTCAGCATGGTTGTCCAATATCTGGACATATGGCTATAATGCCAAAGGGGAGGGAATATACATTTTTTTGGGGTTTATACACCATGGTGTTATAGTAATAGGGAAAGGGAAACATAGGGAATTAAGTATAGATAGAGTTAGTAGTTAGTTTTGGAGGGGAATAGGAACGAGAAGTGATAGATACTAAGTTTTAAGGAAACAAACTTAGTTAGGAAGTAGATCAAAATGAAAATAATTTTACACAAGAAATGTGGCTCTTAAAGAAACAAGAACCAACAAAAGACTTTGACTTCTTCCATGAACACAGGTAGTATTGGGATGTTAGTAATGAATGTGATGGGGAATAATCAGGAAGTTAGACATGCTTCATTGTATTGCTGCAAAACTGCTTTTGCCAAAGAGATCTGCACTGGCATCATGTGTTTCCTTGGCTTGGGCCAGTGATGTGAAAGAAATCATGCTTCTGCAACCCCATCTACCTACCCACTCTATTGCCTAGCATTTTTTGTTACTCCAAGGAGGGTGCACTTATACTTGCAAACCCTTATGTGCCTTTTCTTTTCCTTTGGCTTTTTCTTTTGATTTTCTATCTAAGGCTAGCCTTATTGCTTCCAAGGCCCCAGATTAAACAGTTGGGAACCTTCATTCTCTACCTAACTATTTTATCTGCCAAGATTGAACTGTTTGGACATATTTCTTTCTCTAATCTACAACAGAAAATTGAAACATGGCATGACCCAGCTTAGACTGTTGGATCACCCATTCAGAAGTGGGGTAGCATCAACCAATTGTAGATATGTGTCTTCCACAACAATATGAGATCTTTGCATCATCAAAGCAGATCATATTGGCACTTCCCCTGCCAATCATGAAAAATGAAATCTATTGGTATAGGTAGCTAACAACAGCAAGAATTCTCAAGCTTAAACGTTGATGAAGATGCCATGGATGACCCACAACAGCAAATGAGCCAAAATGAGCATACTATAACAGCTCAAGCAGCAAATCAAATGCTACACCCAACCATTTTTTATGAGAAAAACATGCAAGAGCTGAAGCAAATGCATTCAGATGAAATAGCTGAAGCAGAGGCCGAAGTGATTGATTTAAAAGACAATTTTCTACCTACTGGCCTCACTCCATTAGAAGACATATTTGATTCAAACGATGTCCCAAAAAAGCCAAAGATGCAGCCCTTAAACGCTGCTATGGAAGACTGTAATATTGGGACAACAGAGAAGCCCAAAATGATTAAACTGTCCAAGTCTTTGCCTCCCGATCAAAAACCAAAATATGATGATTTATTTAAAGAGTTTCAAGATGTATTTCCTTGGAGTTATGAGGACCTTAAGTCCTATGACACCTCTGTTATTCAACATACCATTCCCTTAAAGCCAAATCAAAAGCCCTTCAAACAGAAACTAAGGAGAATCAATCCTGTGCTTCTCCCTTTGATTGAGAAAGAAGTGAAAAGAATGTTTGAGGCTGGTATCATAGCACCCATTAGATTTTCAGAATGGGTATCCAATCTTGTTCCCACAAGGAAGAAAACAGGGGAGATTAGACTATGTGTGGACTTAAGAAATCTGAACCAAGTCTCCCTTAAAGATCACTACCCACTGCCAAAAATGGACCACATTCTACAAAGAGTAGTGGGGTCTTCAAGAATTTCTTTGCTAGATGGCTTTTTAGGTTTTAATCAAATACTTGTCCACCCAGATGACCAAGACAAGACAACCTTTACAACACTGTGGGGAACCTTTAAATATGTGAAAATTCCTTTTGGACTAAAGAATGCAGGTGCTACCTTTCAAAGGGCCATGGAGATTGTATTTGCCAAGGAAATCCATTATTTCCTAATGGTTTACCTTGATGACCTTACTCCTTTCTCAAAATCTGATCAAGAGCACCTTAAACACCTAAGGCAAGTGTTCCTAACCTGTAGGAAATATGGCATTTCCTTAAATCCTAAGAAATCTCTCTTCAGCCTACAAGAAGGCAAATTGCTAGGCCATATCATTTCAAAAGATGGAATTAGAATAGATCTGGAAAGAATCCAAGCCAATTTGCAAATCCATTATCCGAGAAACATCAAAGATTTGCAAGCATTCCTAGGAAAGATCAATTTCCTAAGGAGATTTATCCCAAACTTGGCCGAGCTAATAAGAATGCCAAATAACATGTTAAAGAAGGATTCCAAGGTAAAATGGACTTTAGAGGCCAAGAAAGCCTTTGAGGGCATAAAATTTGCCTTAACCCAAGCCCCAGTCCTCACAAGTCCTCAATTTGATAAGGATTTCATCATTTTTTCATTTGCATCTGAACACACCATTGCTGTTGTCCTTTTGCAGAAAGATGATTAGGGAAATGAAAAGTCAATTGCATTTTTTAGCTGAGCCCTTAGAGATGCACCCTTGAAGTACCAAATCATGGAGAAGCAAGTATATGCCCTTGTTAAAGCAATCAAAGATTTCAGAATTTACATTTTATATTCACATGTGATTGCTTATGTGCCAAATGCTATTGTAAAAGACATATTAACTCAAGAGGGCATAGAAGGCAAAAGAGGAAAATGGATTGCCAATATCCTTGAGTATGACATTGAGATAAAACCCACAAAGCTGATAAAGGGACAAGGTTTAGCCAAACTGATGTCCGAAACCAATTTTCAAGCCTTAGACATTAATCAACTGGGCAATGAACAGGAGTTGGCGGCTCCATAGATCAGTGAAGCTTTTTTGCAATCCCCATGGTATGTTGATATATGTTTTATATTGTTAAACCTGTGTGCTCCTCCAGGGTTTTCCAGAACAAAAAAAATATTTTTAAAGATGAAAGCATCAAAGTTTTGTGTCTTAGATAGTGCCCTGTTTTGGAAAAATCATGAAGGAATATTGCTAAATTGTCTAACTATGAGTGAAACTGATAGTGTCATGAAAGAATTTCATGCGGGGGACTGTGGAGGGCACTTATATTGGAAGTCCACTGCTGATAAGATACTAAGGGCTGGTTTCTATTGGCCCTCTTTGTTTGCTGATGTCAGAAAGTTTGCTGTTTCATGCCACAAATTCCAAATCTTTGAAGGCAAAAGAAAGCTTTTGCCCTTGCCCCTTAAGCCCATTTCAACTGAGAAGCCTTTTCAACAATGGGGTCTTGACTTCATTGGAGAAATCCATCCATCCTCTTCTGGCCAGCATAAGTGGATTCTAACAGCCACAGATTACTTTACCAAGTGGATTGAAGCCATCCCATGTAGGCAAGCCAATGACTCCACCATCATCCAATTCCTTGAAACCAACATTTTGTCCAGATTTGGTTGTCCTAAGAATATCATTATAGATAACGCTGCTACCTTCAAATCCAAGAAAATGATCAGTTTTTACCACAGATTCCACATTACCTTAGGTCACTCCAAAACCTATTACCCTCAAGGTAATGGCTTGGCCAAATCATCCAACAAGAGTCTGATTAACATCATTAAGAAAGTCTTGGAGGAGAACAAGAAGAACTGGCACAAAAAGCTTGTAAATGCCCTATGGGCAGACATATTGTCAACCAAGAGATCCATTGGGATGAGCCCATATGAGTTAGTCTATGGCATGGAGGCCAAGTTCCCCTCTTCTTTGGGAATCCTTGTTATCAAATTGTTGCAAGAGATTCACGCAGAGCCAAATGATATCCAAAGAAGAATAAACCAAACCATCCATTTGCAACAAACAAGAGAGCAAGTGTACGACAGAGCTTAGATTTTACAAGAGAAGCTCAAGAAAATGTTTGACAAAAGAACCAAGGCTGAAGATTTCTACATAGGCAACAAAGTCTTAAGATGGGATTCAAGAAGAGAGGACAAAGGAAAGCATGGCAAGTTTGATTTCTTGTGGAAAGGCCCCTTTACTATTTCTGCTGTTCAAGGAAACAACACATATTTTCTGAAGAGTTTGGATGGTAGCACAGCTGAAGAAGGCCCTGTCAATGTCTGAATGCTAAAGCACTATCATGATCCCTTTTGTTGAACGCAACACAGCTCTGTATACTATCTGTACATTAATATTTGTATTTTCAGCACTTTTTCTTATAGCAGGCCAATAAGAGGGAACAACACAACAAATTTTGAAGGGAAGATCAAAGAAAGCTCTATTTCAGATCTCTGTTTTTTGAAATAATTCCAACGAAATGCTCAAGAAGATTTCAATATGTTTACAAGCACCCAAAAGGCAAGAAGCAGAGCGGTAATTTTTTTGTAATTCATCTCAAAAGGATACTGCATATCAACCTATAAGAATTCAGTCAAAGGCATTGAGAAGAAGGAGAATTTCAGTTTACAACAACAATTGAAGATCAAGGCATTCTGTCCTGCTATTCTTGGCTTTTCATCTTGAAAAACCATCCCCAAGTGGAGCCACTGTTAGCCTCCTATTGCAATAGGTTTCATATTTCATGATTGACTATTTTACATGCCAAATATGTCATATTTTCATGCTGCAAGGTTCCATATTTCCAAGAAGTTCCATTTTGAAGAATCATACCATTTTGGAAGAGTTTTACAGTTAAGGGAAAGCCAAACAGCTTAATCTTGGCTTCCCTAGGTTTAAATTGCTTGTTTTAGAAGATAGAGAATGAATATATGTCCAAATAGCTTAAGCTTGGCAGATGAGTAGCTAGGTAGAGAAATGAAGGAGCCCAACTGCTTAATCTGGGCCCTTGGAAGAGATAAGGGTACACTTAGATAGGAGGGCAGTCAAAAGAAAAGAGGATAATCAGGGTCTGCAAGTCCAAGTGCACCCATTCAAAAATAAGAAAACATGTTAGGTGTATTAGGCTAGGTAGGTAGTTTGAGGTTGCAAAAAGCAAGGTTTTGATCACCTGATGTATTGTCAATTACAGGTTGTCTCATCAATGACAGAAGTGGCAAAGCAATTGTTTTGATGGCAGAACTTTGGAAGCATGTCGAACTCCCTTTCACGCACCCCACCCCTCAAAAGTTTCTTACTAACACCCCTGAAGGACCTTGGGATCTGCCCAACTAGTCTTGTTATCACTTCTTTTTTGTAAAATACTAAGTCCAACTTTGACTTTCTTCACTGAAAAGAAGCCACGTTTCTTGTGTAAAATCACTCCTTCAAATTCCTTTCTATTCTTATGTCTAAGTTTCAGTTCACAAACTTAGCCTCTCCCCTACACTTCACCTCACAAATTCATATTAACTCCTAATTCTATTATATAACTCCCTAACCTGTGTTCCTATCCCTATTGCTATAAAAACTATATAAAATTCCAAAAATAATACATATTCCCATCCCCGGGCACTATAGCCCTATAACATCAGTTTGGGGAAATGCTAAGTTAATTTGGGGCTTAGCATTAGCCTTTCCACGTTCAAACCTGGAATTAATTTAGCATTTGGTTAAATTAATAACCATTCCCTTCCCTCTCCTTACCCATAACCCTTAATGTTTTACCCTGCGTGCTCACATTTTCGGGTTTTGTTTAAATATTTGATTAAACAGTCAAACTCTACCCCCGACGCATATACCATAACCCACAAACCCAAAGGTTTGAACCCCCTCCATATTAACAAATGATATGATATTCAACGGGCCCCATACATTATCGTACCCGCAGCTCACAGTTCCGTCCACCGTCAGATCGGGCCCTCCCCATCCGATGGCCCTTGGCAATTTCGGAGCCACCCAGACGTTCGACGATTAGCCTCCGACAGGCTAGCAGTTTCTTCACCGTACAAAAGACGCGTGTCTCCACGCAATTGCATCGGAGCCCCTTTGACACTTGCCGCCCTTGTATAGAAGGCGGTCCGATAAAACCACAAACTGCCTTCTGCCTCTCTGCCCCTGACGTCAGCACCACATCGCCGCTCACGTCACCTCCGCGTCAACCCGCTGCTGCCACGTCACCCTGCCGTATTGCCATGTCATCTGCCACCTATCCTCCGCTGATGTCACTGCCACGTCACCCTGCCGTACTCGGGACCCGCTGTTGACATCATCACAAAAAAGGCACAAAGGGTGAGAATCGTGTCAAAGAATGCCTGAAACAAGAAACAGAGGCAGTTTTTGATGTGCGATTAGTGGTAATCGCGCATCACTAAGAAAAATCACTCAAAATGGAGAGCTTCCTATTGCTCGGCTACCTGCAAACCCAAAAATTTGCAAGAGGCAACGCTGGAAACAGAGAACTAAAAAGGGGCAGCAGGCAGAGGGAGTCAAGATAACGACTACGAAAATTTTATAAAAAGGCCAAGTATGCATACCGGGAGCAGGATAACAAAGCAGTGACTCAGTGAAGTACCAAGGCAATAGGCCCAAAAAATGCAAATTAAAAGCCAGCCTTAGCCCAGCACAGTTATCAGGTTGCATTCCTCCGCCATTATTTGACAGGATTTCTTCATGTATGTTAATATTCAATTGGGCAGCGCCGATAGCATTCTAGAGGCCACGAAAAGCATTTGCGGCAGTTATTTTTGCCTCGAAAGGGTAGAAAAGGGGTGATTTGACAGTTTCAAGCATATCAAGGGAGAGAAAGTGGCCTGATTCAAGTGTTAAAGAGTATCAGAGGAAAGATAAAGCCCAGATTCAATTAAAGAGTATCAGTGAAGCGACAAAGAGTATCAGATCGGCAATATCAAAGCAGGTGAACATTAAAGGCCTCCATCCAAGTCAAAGAAGTAGTAAAGGCCATTCAAAGCTCATCAGATCGAGATTAGTGCACATTAAAGCCACCTAAAAGCAGCAGAACCGCCTAAGAGGTGTAGATAAGAGATTAAAGGCACAGTTATTGCAGAAACACTGCACCGAGCCACCAAGGACACCATATTAACTCATTTTGATGCAACTACCTCCAGCACAGCTCAAATAGATATCTTCTTGCATTAATTTCAGGACAAGATTAGATTAAAGAACTCATTTCCCTCAGATCTGTTTAAGATCTGTTGTAATAGATATTTTTGGATATTTTCTCTATATAAACCACCCTGATTCATTGTTTAAAGGGTTGGTTGGTTGATAATCCTCATTCTAGACTTGCGCTGTATACTTTGAGAGCTCTATAATCAAAGACTGTTGGAATGCTTTGGATGAAGAACTGTCTGTTGTGTTATTTAATGGCCAAAGAGTGACTGTGGAATTCCTGTGCTACTACATGGCTCAATAAGTGTTTTCTTACCTCTGTTTACAGTTTATATATGTTTACGCCACCATTGTGTTACCATCTAAATAGCAAGAAAGAAGAATAGCTTAGGCTTTGCTTGACTGCACTCTATGCTCAGTTCTTGTTATTTCTATATGTTTTCTTCAGAAATGGTTATGAATATGCATACTTAAATGATCATGTTTACCCTGTTTCTTTCACATATGACTGTTATTTAGGAATTCTTAACTGCTCCTAGACAAACTTTCATTCACCTTCCCTCTTTGTTAGCTAATGAAATATTCTTAGTTGCCTTTCATCTCTGCCTTCATTCCATATTTATTCTAGCCTGATATTGTTCTATGTGTAGCTATCCTGCTCTGTATTCCTCTTGTGACCAAGAAAACGCAACAACAAGCCCTAATCCATGACTCCATGCCCAATGGTTTGAACTTCTCACTCTATGCATCCTAACTCTGCTTGAAAACATCATCCTTCCCACCAAAATCAAAACAAAACCTGTGTACACCATAACTAGCCTAAAATTACACCAAAACAAAGTTAAATCATAAAGAGAGAGCCCTCTCTGGTTGCAGGTAGGCTAGGACCTGTAGCTGAAAGATTGGTTTTATTTGGAAAATTTTAGCCTAATTACATAGCTTAATATTACATAGCCATTTGGCTCTTTTTGTCGGCCGTATGCCTTAAGGAGCCAAGGGACAAACTGAGTGATAACAAATACCATGACTGTAATTGTACTTGGAAAACTATTGTTGGTTTCCACCTTCTTGTGGTACTATGAGAAGACCCCTCTACTTATTGTTGAATGTAATGTTTAATAAACTTCTACACTGCTTGTTTTCTCTTGCATTATCTTGGTTCCTTTCTGGTTAAGATGTTGATCTAGTAGTTATGGTTGTTTGGATTAATTTGTTTAGCCTCAGGTTTGTCATTATTGTTATTCATAGTGACCACAGACATACTAGGTTTGGATTGGGAAGACATGGTAATTTTGCAAGTTGTTTGGCTTCTGAGGGTAGCCTTAGCTAATCCAGGTGGATATTGGTGGCCACCCACCAATTCCACTTGGACCCCCACCATTTTCTTTCATTTTTCAGTTTCCTTAATTGTAGCATAGTTTACTATTTTTAGTAGTTTTTCGGGTCCCGAACTTCCAGAGTCGTTTTGAGGCCCTAAACAATGTTTTTTGGAAAAATTAGGAGCAACATGGGACCATGGCCTGATGTTTCTCACTCAAAAGTTGTATTCCTTGGATAGATATTTCTAATGAGGTATTGTGCACATCAAATGGAGATCGTATGCCAAAGTTATGACCCCAGGAAGTTGATGTACCAATTTACCCAAACGGGGCCCATATTTTAGCGCTTCATCTCCTAGGGTTAGGTTTTTGGATGTTTATGGTTTTCCATTGTTTATCAACAATAAATAGGCCTTCAAGCCTCATTGTAAGAGAGTTCAGAGGCATGTAGCTGCCACATCTCTCCTCAGGATAAGCTACCATTGCCCGATCTAGTTTATTTCCATTTCTATTTGTAAGCATATTTCAGTGTTTTACATTAATGAAATGAAGTATTATTTCTGCTGCATCTTTGTATTTATGGTTATCTCTGTAATTTGCTGTGTTCCTGTTTAAATCTAAATCAATGGTATCAACCAAATTTGGGAAGAGCACCTCCACCATATTAGACAGGTTCTCCAAACACTGCGGCAACAAAAGTTATGTGCCAATTTTGAGAAATGCACTTTTGGCATGACCCAAGTTCAGTATCTGGGATACATTATTGATGATTGGGGGGTGCATGTTGATCTAGCCAAGATCCAAGTCATTCTGGATTGGCCATCTCCAACCACTTTGATAGATCTCTACAGCCTTCTGGGTCTTGCCAAATTCTACCACTGGTTCGTGTTGGGATTTTCTCATATGTCTTGGCCCTTGAGTCAAGTCACCAAGGGAGGAGCGAAAGCAAACTTCTTTTGGTCTGAATCTCAACAGAAGGCATTCACAGAGTTGAAATATCACCTCTACTTGGCACTAGTGCTTGCATCACTAGACTTGCAACAACCATTTGAGTTCAAGACAAATGCCTCTGACTATGCTATTGGGGCGGTCCTTACTCAAAACAAGCATCCAGTGGCATATCACAGTGAGACACTTTCAAACATAGTCTGGAAGTATCCCACTTATGACAAAGAGATGTATTCCATTGTGTAGGCTTGCCAACAATGGAAGCATTACATTTTGGGGAAGGAAACGGTCATCCACACAGACCACCGACCCCTACAGTTCATACAAATGCAAGGGAAGTTGCAGAATGATAGCCATCAGAAGTGGTCCACATACCTACAACAGTTCCATTTGAATATCAAGCATAAGAAGGGTAACACAATAATGTTTCAGATTGCCTCAGTTGGCCACCGATCATGGCATTAACCATCGTGCTCAAATCTTGTGGGCACAACACTTTTGATTGGCCACTTCTCTACAAAAGTGACTTAGAATTTTTCTACACATACTAGACACTCTTGGAGGGTCAGCATGTTCCAGATTTTCACCTCCAGGATGCCCTGTTATGCCACCTGGTTCACCTTTGTGTTCCTTCAAGCGAGCGTGCCAAGATGATTTAGGAAGAACACTACAGTTGGGCTACTGGGCATTTCGGGATCGAGAAAATGGTGGCAGTACTGCAGAAGTATTTCGATTGGATGAATCTTCGACAAGATGTCGGGAAGTACATCAGATCCTGCATTGCCTGCGCCATTGCCAAATTGACCATCAAGAAACAAGGCCTCTATACTCCATTGCCTACCCCTAGTCGACCTTGGGAATCCATATCCATGGATTACATGTTGGGCCTTCCTTCTACTAAGCATGGAAATGACTATGTTTTTGTGGTCGTCAACAGGTTCTCAAAGATGGCCATTATGGTGGCCTGCAAGAAGAATATCACAGCAGAAGCCACTACTAAACTCTTCTTTGAATGAGTGTGAGTAAACTTTGGGATCCCATAGCCTATCATATCAGATCGGGACAGTAGTTCCTCAATACATTTTGATTCAATCTCTGGTCGATGGTGGACACCAAACTCACTAAGTCCACAACCTTCCATCCCAAAACTGATGGCTAGACAGAGATTGTCAACATGACAATCGTACACATTATGCACATATACAACTCAAAGCATCCACGCACATGGGATGAGAACCTCCCCTATGTTTATCACATCTATAACCGGGCTCTCCATAGCTTGACTAGCCACATCCCTTTTCAGGTGGACTTGGGATTCTAGCCACTATGTCCCATTGATGTGGCCATGCCATTTGCAGCTACTTAGGCAGATCCGACTCATGTCCAGTCTGAAACAAATAAGGAAAACAACTTCATTGAGCACATCCAACATATCTGCCAGTAGGTCCACGACATTCTAGAGAAATAAAATGCCAAGTACAAGTAGCCACATGATCAACATCGGGTGCCACACAAGTTTTAGGTGGGCGACAAAGTCTGGTTGCATTTGCAAAAGGAACGCCTTATTGGAGCCTATCAGAATTTCTGACCACTTCGATATAGTCCTTACACCATTACCAAGGCTATGGGAGACAATGCATTTGAGCTCAATATTCCCCCATTCCTTGGCCTGCACCTAGTGTTCAATGTGGACTACCTTTTGCCATACTTTCCATCACTACTAAACACATCCGACATTGCAGAATAGCTCACACCAATAGAGTTAAATCTAGATTGCATGGAACAAGCTGCAACTGATTAGATCATGGACACACAGATCAAGCACACTTGCTAGCAGAAGTTCCAACTGTATCAAGTTGTCAAAGTAGGCCAACTCCTTCACTAGGGCAAGTGGCTCACCAGGGACCAAGTTCAGCAGAAGTTTCCTCATCTCATGGAGGATCTCAAAGCAATGGGGAACATTGCTTCCTAAGGGGGGAGGAATGATCTAGAGGGATATTAGTGGCCACCCACCAATTCCACTTGGACCCCCACCATTTTTTCTTTCATTTTTTTAGTTTCCTTAATTGTAGCACAGTTTACTATTTTTAGCAATTTTCGGGTCCTGAACTTCGAAGCCATTTTGAGGCCCTAAACGATGTTTTTTGGGAAAACTGGGAGTAACATGGGTCCATGGATCAATGTTTCTCACTCAAAATTTGTATTCCTCGGATAGATATTTCTAACGAGGCATTGTGCATGTCAAATGGAGATCGTATGCCAAAGTTACGACGTAGGGAAGTTGATGTACTAATTTACCCAAACGGGGCCCATAGTTTGGCGCTTCATCTCCTAGGGTTAGTTTTTGGATGTTTATGGTTTTCCATTGTTTCTCAACAATAAACAGGCATTCGAGCCTCATTGTAAGAGAGTTCAGAGGCATGAAACCGCCACATCTCTCCTCAAAGATAAGCTACCATCGCCCGAGCTAGTTTATTTCCATTTCTATTTGTAAGCATATTTCAGTATTTTACATTAATGAAATGAAGTATTATTTCTGCTGCATCTCTGTATTTATGGTTATCTCTGTAATTTTTTGCATTCCTGTTGAAATCCAGATCATTAGCTGTGTTCTTGGACCTAGTTATAAAGTGAATTGGCTCACTGTTGTTTCAATTAAATTTAATCCTTAAATGTTGAAAACTGTAAATTCTGACACTTTTGGAGACACTCACAGACATCTTAGGAATTTCAAATAAACAAAGTGATCTTTCTGGTTAAGATGTTGATCTAGTTTAGTTCATTTTTATAAACTGTTATTTGAATTAAATTGTTGAGCCTCATGTTCGTCAATATTGTTTAGTTTCATTAGGTCTCTAAGTACCAAGATCTGAACAACAATTATATTTTTTCTTCAAGACAAGAACTGTAAATGCGACAATGCAAGTGCATCCACAAAAATGTTAACCTGCATAGATATATGAATTGCATCATAAGATATATACGAAAGCATTTTTGACACTTTGATTCAAATGGGATCCTGTTCATAACTTATTTTTATCCTCCATTACCTTCTTCTTGCAATTAATTTATTTTTAGGTTGCATTACAGATGATTCAATGTTCCACCATTTTCATTCCTTTTGATATCATTATCATGTTTGCCTCTATTCACATATTTGCATGCTTTTAGTATTGAATTTTCCCAAAATATTGTTTGGGTTTCTACATTCTTGTCATCTGAGTAGACCCATCTATTCATTGTTGACTATAGTGCTTCATAAACTTATGCATTACTTTTTTTCCCTGGGTTTCCACCTTCTTCTGGTACTATGAGAAGACCCCTCTACTTATTGTTGTCTGTAATGCTTCATAAACTTCTAAATTGCTTGTTTTCTTTTGGGCTATCATTGAATTCTCATTTGGGTTCTTTGGCAACTTAGAGACCTAAATGTGATTACTATTGTTATTCCTATAGCTAACACTCTTCAGACATGTAGGAATTTGCTAGGAGGAATTTCAACTATAAAAAGTGACACCTGGTTCCTTTTTTGGTTAAGATGTTGATCTGGTAGTTATTTTTGTTTGAATTAATTTGTTTGGCCTCATTTTTGTCATTATTATAGATTTGAGGCTTCTACGATCTATATTTTGTGTGGTGGTATCTTCCAGAGTTAGTGCATCCATGTTTTTTGTAATCGACGTTTCGAACCAACATTCGTGGTTCATCATTAGGATTAGATGAGTGAATAAGTTAGAGATTAATGGGGTAATAAATAGAGGAGAGGGTTGCGATGGGAATGCATGGAGCCGACAAGTTTGATAATGATATGAAACAGATTTAGTTTAATTTATTGATTTTATTAATGTTTATTAAATTTTTATTAATGATTATTAAATTTTGACAATTGTATTTTTAGTTATTGATTAAATGATTAAAATTGAATGTTATGACCTAATATCATTAATGAGTATTAACTAGCTAATTGTTTTCTGCATAATTAATTAGTTTTTGTTAATTACAAGATTTTTAATGATTGATTTTTAGTATTTACAATAATTTTTAAATGTTGTATGATTAAAAATATTAAATTGTAATTAAAACTGAATATTTATATGCATTGCTATTCATGGTGACCACAAACATCCTAGGTTTGGATTGGGAAGATATGGTAATTTTGCAAGTTTTTAGGCTGTTGAGGGTAGCCTTAGCTGTGTTCTTGGACCTAGTTATAAAGTGCATTGGCTTACTGTTGTTTCAATTAAATTTAATCCTTAAATGCTGAAAACTGTAAAGTCTCCATTTAAAGTCTGATACTTTTGGAGACACTCACAGACATCCTAGGGATTTCAACTAAACAAAGTGATCTTTCTAGTTAAGATGTTGATTTGCTTTAGTTATTTTTTATAAACTGTTATTTGAATTAAAATGTTTAGCCTCATGTTTGTCAATATTGTTTAGTTTCATTAGGTCTCTAAGTACTAAGATCTGAAGAATATTTATATTTTTTCTTTGAGACAAGAACTCTAGATCCGACAATGCAAGAGCATCCACAAAAATGCCAACCTACATAGATATATGAATTACATCATAAGATATATACGAAAGCCTTTTTGACACTTTGATTCAAATGGGATCCTGTTCATAACTTATTTTTCTCCATTACCTTCTTCTTGCAGTTAGTTTATTTTTAGGTCGCATGACAGATGATTCAACATTGCACCATTTTCATTCATTTTTATATCATTATCATGTCTTCCTCTACTCACATATTTGCATGCTTTTAGTATTTAATTTTCTCAAAAGATCATTTGGGTTTCTACATTCTTGTCATCTGAGCCGTTTTCATTCCTTTTGATATCATTATCATGTCTACCTCTACTCACATATTTGCATGCTTTTATTATTGAATTTTCCCAAAAGATCGTTTGGGTTTCTACATTCTTTTCATTTGAGCATGCCCATCTATTTATTGTTGATTATAATGCTTCATAAAAATTTGCATTGCTTGTTTTCCCTAGGTTTCCACCTTCTTCAGCCACTATGAGCAAACCCCTCTACTTATTGTTCATTGTAATGCTTCATAAACTTCTGCATTGATTTTTTTCTTTGGGGCTATCCTTGAACTCTCATTTGGGTTCTTTGGAAACTTAGAGACCTAATGTCAATACTGTTGTTATTCCTATAGCTAACACTCTTCAGACATGAAGGAAGCTCTCGGAGGAATTTCAACTATAAAAAGTGACATTTAGTTCATTTTTTGGTTAAGATGTTGATCTAGTAGTTATTTTTATTCGAATTAATTTGTTTAGCCTCATGTTTGTCATTATTATTATTCATAGTGACCACAATCATCCTAGGTTTGGATTGGGAAGACATGGTAATTTTGCAAGTTGTTTAGCTATTGAGGGTAGCCTTATCTATGTTCTTGGACCTAGTTATAAAGTGCATTGGCTTACTATTGCTTAAATTAAATTTAATCCTTAAGTTTTGAAAACTATAAAGTATCCATTTAAAGTCTGACACTTTTGGAGACACTCACAGACATCCTAGTAATTTCAACTAAACAAAATGATATTTTTAGTTAATTTTTTGATCTCGTTTAGTTCTTTTTTATAAACTATTATTTGAATTAAATTGTTTAGCCTCATGTCTTTCAATATTGTTTAGTTTCATTAGGTCTCTAAGTACCAAGATATGAACAATATTTATATTTTTTCTTCGAGAGAAGAACTCTAGATCCAACAATGCAAGAGCATCGACAAAAATGGAAACCTGCAGAGATATATTAATTACATCATATGATATATAAAAAATCCTTTTTGACACTTCGATTCAAATGGGATCCTATTCATAACTAATTTTTATCCTCCATTACCTTCTTCTTGCAGTTAGTTTATTGGTAGGTTGCATGACAGATGGTTCAATGTTGCACCATTTTCATTCCTTTTGATATCATTATCATGTCTGCCTCTACTCACATATTTGCATTCCTTTAGTATTTAATTTTCCCAAAAGATTGTTGGGGTTTCTACATTCTTGTCATATGAGTCGTTTTCATTCCTTTTGATATCATTATCTTGTCTACCTCTACTCACATATGTGCATTCTTTTAGTATTGAATTTCCCCAAAAGATCATTTATGTTTCTACATTCTTGTCATCTGAGCAGAACCATCTATTTATTGTTGACTGTAATGCTTCATAAACTTCTACATTGCTTGTTTTCCCTGGGTTTCCACTTTGTTCTGGTACTATGAGTAGACCCCTGTACTTACTGTTGACTGTAATGCTTCATAAAATTCTGCATTGCTTGTTTTCTTTGGGGCTATCCTTGAATTCTCATTTGGGTTCTTTGGAAACTTTGAGACCTAATGTCAATATTGTTGTTATTCCTATAGATAACACTCTTCAGATATGAAGGAAGCTCTAGGAGGAATTTCAAATATAAAAAGTGACACCTAGTTCCTTTTTGGTTAAGATGTGATCTCGTAGTTATTGTTGTTTGAATTAATTTGTTTAGCCTCATGTTTGTCATTATTGTTATTCATAGTGACCACAGTCATCCTAGGTTTGGATTGGGAAGACATGGTAATTTTCAAGTTGTTTGGCTACTGAGGGTAGCCTTAGCTGTGTTCTTGGACCTAGTTATAAAGTGCATTGGCTTACTATTGTTTCAATTAAATTTAATCCTTAAATTTTGAAAACTTTAAAGTCTCCATTTAAAGTCTGACACTTTTGGAGACACTCATAGACATCCTAGGAATTTCAACTAAACAAAGTGATATTTTTAGTTAAGATGTTGATCTCGTTCAGTTCCTTTTTATAAATAGTTATTTGAATTAAATTGTTTAGCCTCATGTTTGTCAATATTGTTTAGTTTCATTAGGTCTCTAAGTATTAAGTTCTGAAGAATATTCATATTTTTTCTGCGAGACAAGAACTCTAGATCCAACAATGCAAGAGAATCCACACAAAAATGGCAACTTGCATAGATATATGAATTACATCATAAGATATATACGAAAGCATTTTTGAAACTTTGATTCAAATAGGATCTTGTTCATAACTAATTTTTCTCCTCCATAACCTTCTTCTTGTAGTTAGTTTATTGTTAGGTTGCATGACAAATGATTCAATGTTGCACCATTTTCATTCCTTTTGATATCATTATCATGTCTGCCTCTATCACATATTTGCATGCTTTTAGTATTGAATTTTCCCAAAAGATCATTGGGGTTTCTACATTCTTATCATCTGAGTTGTTTTCATTCCTTTTGATATCATTATCATGCTTTCCTCTACTCACATATTTGCATGCTTTTAGTATTGAGTTTTCCCAAAATATTGTTTGGGTTTCTACATTCTTGTCATTTGAGCAGACCCATCTATTTATTGTTGACTGTAATGCTTCATAAACTTATGCATTTCTTGTTTTCCCTGGGTTTCCACTTTCTTCTGGTACTATGAGTAGACCCATGTACTTATTGTTGATTGTAATGCTTCATAAAATTATGCATTGCTTGTTTTTTTTGGGGCTATCCTTGAATTCTCATTGGGTTCTTTGGAAACTTAGAGACCTAATGTAAATACTATTGTTATTCCTATAGCTAACACTCTTCAAACATGAAGGAAGCTCTATGAGGAATTTCAACTATAAAAAGTGTCACCTAGTTCCTTTTCTGGTTAAGATGTTGATCTGGATTGTCTATCACACATTGATTTTTGGACTTATTTTTTCTCAAGAATTTTTTAATGAAATGTTTATTTTCAATAAAAGAAGAAATAAACATATGTGGTTTGAGAATTAGAATATGTAGTTTTCAGTTCATTTTGAAGTTTATCTCCCGAGTTTTTTTATTTTTCATCGTAGCTAGCTATACTAGCCAATACTCCTCATTACAGTTGTGTCATATTTTCCAATCAACTTGAAAATTATTTAGAATATAGAAAAATAGAAAAATATATATTTTCATGAAAATAAAATTGTAAGAAAACTGAAATAAAAACTGTGAAAAATGAAAATGAAACTTTAAGAAAAATGTGTTGTAATTGAAATAACTAACCTGAATATACTGTTAAATGTTCTATAATTGTTTGTCTCCAGGGCTGGTGAATAGTTTGAATGTTAAACATGAAACTTCAACACTAGTTGAACTTCTTTTATAGTTTTTTGCACTTGAATTTAATTGGTGGCAAGGATGGACATGGATTGCAATGGCTTCATTTTGAATGTGTGATTTGGATTGATTTGGATGTGAACCAGTGGCTAGGAATTTGTTTTTGGTTGATCCGTGTGCTTTGATATGTTTTAATGGGAAATAGAATGGGTTGGGTGTCATTTATTGAAGTTATTGGGTTGTGTGCCATTTATTGAACATAGTGGGTTTAAATGTTGAACAACACAATAGTAATGGTTGACATACATTCACTTTTATTATGTGCAGGTATGGATATTAATTTGGGATACATAACATTAGTTCTGATGGGTGGGGGTTAAAGTGACTACTACTTTGTACTTCTGGAATAGACCATTTTGGAAGGATTATGGTTTTATCTATTTTCTAATTGGGTCAATATGATTTGTACTCTTAAGTAGTAAGATACTATTTATGGATAGTTGTGGGCCCAGTCAATGTTTTGGGAAATTTTGGACATAAATTAAAACATATTTTCACTTAATGTTATTTATTTTTGTTTAAATATTGATTGCACATCTCTCAATTTCTAGTGGTTTGGTGGGACCAATACTATATCAATTACTGGTCCCTGCACAACATTAGACATCTCTCCCTGGTGGTTTGGTGGGACCAGTACTATATCAATTACTGGTCCCTGCACAATAATAGACATCTCTCCCCTATGTAGTTTGTTGATCTCTCTTTTCATTCTTTTCCTAATGATGAACCTCGGTAGGGGTTAGAAACATGTCGATCCAAAAAACTAATATGATCTATCTGGAAAAGTTTTACTTGATAATTATGAATTGAAAAAGCCTTCGTTCTGAAACATTTTCATTCTCTACCATATTATAATTACATGTGGGATGGTACCATGATCCATCATATACAATAATATCTTCTCTTTGGTCACGGAACCCATGGTTCTTTGAGCTCTGGAAGGGTCATCCTCATTTTCTTCATCTCCTCCTTCGAAGGTATAAGTCCCATACAGATGGGCACTATCAATTTTATATGTCTACCATGTGAGTTTTCAATTTCAAGAGACTCTAGTTGGCGTTTCTTTAGCTGTGTTTAGTTATCATACATTGAGTGTTCTAAAGAGGTTGTTGTTGTTTTTTTTTTAATTGAATTTTGTTAAAATGCAATGAGAAACTGTGAAATTTTAGTTTTAATTTGTTGAGTGTAGGCAATTTCATTGTAGGAAGGTTTTGTGAAATTTTAATTTTAGTTTGTTGAGTTTGCAAAAATTGATTGGCCGAAGGTTTTGTGGGGCATGTAATCTATTTTTGTATTCAAGAATACAATTTTAACAATGAAGTATTGTGATATCACAAGCATTGTATCATAAAGTTTTAAAGAAAATGACCTCAAAAATATTCACAACTAGCCAAGAAAACTGGAAAATTGTCTCTTTTTTCATATATTAAAAGAATAAAATATCATATTAAAATTGATATATAAAAGATCTATTTCGATCACGGATCTACCAAGGGTTGAGAGATCAAATCTCATTTTATGCAAAATTCTTTTTAAAATACAAAAAGTGAAAAGAGATTTACACATCAAGAGATTTACTGCCTTTTACTACTTGATAAATCAGTTTTAGTGTCTCTCTATATGGACCACCTGTAATTTTTCATTGTTTAAATTGTTTTTTTGAATAATTTATTATTATAAATATTTTATATTAAAAAGTGAATGAGTTATAGAATTTTTCTTTGATTATATATATATATATATATAGATAGTTTATATTGAAATATATTATGTAATATGGATATTTAGACATTTTATCTAATTTAATTTAGTTTATTTAAGTTCTAAATTGAAATATATATATATATAGATATATATATATATATATATATATATATATAAATTTTTATTATTTTATCTAAAGTATATAAAATTATATTATTTAACATAGACATCCAAGATATTTTATTTATTATTCAAAGAGTGAAAGGGAAATATCAACTAATCAGGTGAGCACAATAAGAATGTGATTATTAATGTTTTGTAATGCTTTTAATTAAAACTAACAGGTGTAGAGGCAGCTAGTATAGTTTTTTTTTTTTTTTTTTTAACAATTATCATAATCGTTGGACTATAAAAGCTACTTTTATTATGCAATATTAAATCAACTGTGTTTACAATCCATGTGACAAATGGTTGGAGGGCAATGTTATGCTAGTGCTCTGGTAAATGATGTGAGAATTGATGCAGTTGCAGGTTTTGTTGCATAGGGTTGAACAAATCTGCAATTGAAATTATTAAGGAGTGTGTGTGGGAGGGGCTCTTTTGCATAGATGGGGGTGCTAAATACACTTTGTTTTGTGAAGAAAAAGTGTTGTGCGGTAAAACGAATGTGTAGAAGGCTTTGTGCAAGGCTTATTAAAATAATAAATATAAAATTCACTTTTTTAATTATTATTTAAGAATAGTTTTCAAAAGTACGGAAGTAGTTGTTTGAAGCTGGTTATTCGAAGATAACGTGTGTGGAATTTCGAATGTCAATGATTGATCGAAGGGCCTTATTGAGTGCAGAAATAGTTGTGTGGACGAAGTTGTGCGAAGGTGGTTGTGCATGTGCGGATGTTATGTGAAAGTTTTGTACAAAGTTTATTAAAATAATAAATATAAAAATCCCTTTTTATATTCTTACTTAGGGATGTATTTCAAAACATATGATCATTAATTAATATTAGATTCGAATTCCAATGACTCAAGGAGTCACTGAGTGCGGAAGTAGTTGTGCAGACAAAGTTGTTTGGAGGTGGTTGTGTGTGTGTGCGGAAGTTATGCAAAGAATAAATGCATGTGCAAAATTTGTGTGGAATGAGGGAAGTGTAGAGGGATATTTTAATTGTAATGCATTTTGATATTAGTAGATTGTGTAGGAGAGCAGTGGTTATTTTATTATTAATAGATTTTGCAGAATGCGGAAGTTCATACAACGAAATCTTGAGAGATTTTTACACACAATGGGCTATGTTGTTTGGAAGTAGTGTGTGTGGAGAACAAATCCTTTGTCCAACATTTATTTCAGAACGAATGTTTTCTGCCCACGATATCTAGGACCCACTTTTATTAATATTAGTTTCAAATGTCAGTGACTAATAAAAGGGCATTATTGAGTCTGGAAGTGGTTGTGCAGATGAAATTGTGTGAAGGTGGTTGTGCGTGAGAAATTTTTGCGCATAAATGGTTTTGCTCTGTAGTTCTACACATATGCATTTATGTTATGTTGAAAGTATACAAAAATCATGTTTCTGGGTTTAATGTTTTGGTGCTTATGTAGTTTTCTGAATGCATGAGCATGTGTGTAGTTGGTGAATTGAATGTTGAGATTACTTGTATATACCTACATGTATGTTTTCTATTTATCAGACGAAAAACATCGGGACGATGAAAAATTTGGATGGTGGTTTTATCTTTGTAACATGTTTTAGATGCCAAATAGTGGCAGGTGGTGATTTAATATCATTTAGAATGTCAATGACTGAGGGCATTACTAAGTGTTGAAGTAGTTGTGTGGAAGTGGTTGTGCGTGTGTGGAGGTTATGTGGAGAAAAAATGCATTTGTGGAATTTGTGCTGAATGAGGGAAGTGCAGGGTGATATTTTAATCACAATGTGTTTTGATTTTAGTAGATTGTGCACAAGAGTAGTGATTCTTTTATTATTAATAGGTTTTGCAGAGTGCAGAAGAGCATATAATGAAATCTTGAGAGGATTTTGCACACAATGGACTGCGTTTTTTGGAGGTAGTGTCTGTGGAGAACAAATTCTTTGTCTAACATTTATTTTGGAATGGATGCTTCCTTCCCATGATATCTGGGATCTACATTTATTAATATTAGTTTCAAATGTCAATGATTGGCGGAAGAGCATTGTTGAATGCGGAAGTGGTTGTGCAGATGCATTTTTGCGGAAGTGGTTGTGCGCGATAGATTTTTTGCATAATTGGATTTTCTTTATGGTTCCACACATATGCATTGGTGTTATGTTGAAAGTATACGAAAATCGTGTTTCTAGATTTGATGTTTTGGTGCTTATGTAGTTTTCAGAATGCATGAGCAGGTGTGTAGTCTGTGAATTGAATGTTGAGATGACTTGTATTTACTTACAGATTTGTTTTCTATTAATCAGAGGAAATACATTGGGACAATGAAAAATATGGAAGGTGGTTTTATCTTTGTAGCATGTTTTAGACACAAAAATAGTGGCATGTGGTGATTTCTAGGGAAACGAGATGGAAAACATTTGAAATAGCTAGTATAGTGAGGGAAAAAACGTTGTTTACAATGATAGAAAAAACAATGGGGCATGTAGTGTTTGCTCTTTGTAAATTGCATTTAATAGCTTGGAGTATTGTTTGAGATTTTGTTCCCTTACATAAATTTTTATTTGTGAAGTTGAGCTTGGATGATAACAATAGTGCAAAGATACAGAAGTTGGACAATGTTGTAGGCTTCTAAACCGATTGACCTTTGTCGGTTTCCTATTTGTGTTTAGTAGTTAATTAGCTAATTATCATGATTGTAGTTAGTTCGAACTTGTTTTGTATGGTAAATTTCTATTTTTATGACATGTATAACTCTGTTGTTAAATCAGTGGATTATTATTAGCTTCGATTTGTTGTATAATACTACAAGGTTTTGGTTTGCTCTATAATACTCTACAATAATTTTCAAGCTTTGGTTTGGTCTACAATACTCTACAAGCTTTCTCTACAATACTGTGAGAAAAGAGGCTGAGTCATAGTTGAGGCAAAGAGAGATGGAGTAGGAGCTGGAGCGGCATCCATGGTAGCTAGGGTTTAGGACTAGTTTGCAACGTCAGGCTATAGGGTTTACAGAAACCCTGCCAGCTATTACAGCTATAAGACAGACCACTAAAGGAAAAAGGAGGTGAGCAAATCATGGGTAAACCTCAGGGGGAGGGCGCAGAGCCTCCCCCAAAGAAAAATGAACAGGTTCCAATGCAGGAGGATGCCTACAAACAAATAGTCCACGGGGAAAAAGAAGAAGGACAAGACTCTCAAGGAGATAAAGAAAGAGTTAACGAGGTCCCTAGAGCGACCTCCACCACATGCAAGCCAGTTGCAGCCACGAGACCAAATATCGAGATACCCAGCTGCAGGATCAACACACAAATCCAATATATGAAGGATCATGCCCTGATAGGGATGTTTATTGGCTTTTGGCCCACAGAAAAAGCGTTGCAGGGATGGATCACAGCCAAACGGAAGCCAAAAGGTCACATTACCCTACAGTTAGGACCCAAGGGATTCTTCACAGCGATTTTCAACTCTCTGGAGGATAGAAACAGAATCATTGATGGAGGGCCATATTTCTTTAACGCCACTGGACTGTACCTCAGAGATCGGGTTGAGAGATTTAACCCGGATAAAGAGGATCTCAGTTGGGCTCCGGTTTGGATCTACCTTTACTCCCTCCCTTTGGAGTATTGGGATGAGGCATCATTATAAGATATTGGCAATGGTCTTGGCGATTTCGTCAAAGTTGCAGAGGAAAATAAGCTTAGAAGATACACCTCATATGCACGTATATGTGTTTATATGCACCTCAACAATGCCCTGCAAGATGCGGTAAGTCTCTTTCATGACGATTTTGAATGGATCCAATCTATCGATCATCTATTTTGAGATTTCCCATCTAACCTGAAAACCTTAGCCCCTCCTCCTTCCGGAAAATCAGACGCTGATGGATTCACCAAAGTCTCCCATTGTAGAAAGAATCTCAGAAAATTTGGATCTCATCCCAAAACAACTGCTGATAACCCCCCCAAACCAAGTACTAGGAACAACTTCGAGTCCCTAGCTTAGACAGATTAAACAATCTTGAAACCCCCGCTCGCCCTAAGAAGTAGCCCAAGTCAAAAGCTTACTCAGCCTCCACCAACACAGTGATTCCTCAGAAATCAAAGCAAACTGTTGACCTTAGTTCTCCATCTCCAAGTGATTTTCTCATTGGGCTCACTCAAAGTATGGAGGTAGATAATGAGAATAATGATCTGAAGGATACAAAAGGAAATATAGAAGAAAGGAATGAGACCCAGAATATGGAGGAGGAACCAGAAAGCATAGATATAGGAGACCTGGATATTCTAGGCTTAGAGCTAGCCTGTAAAACAAAAAGTTATGACAAAATTCCAGAAAGATAGTTGGACAATCTAGAAATAATTTTATCAAGAGCACAGAGACAACGAACCCTTGGAATACAACATAGAACCCAATGGAATGGAAAGATCCTCATCAAAGACAACAAGAAAAGAGGAAGGAAAATAGATCTTCAACGAACCATTCACATTGGGGAAATGCTAGTGGAATCCGGAAGATGCTTCAAGCTCACGAAGTACTATACTACCCTCTCTAATATCTCATCATGAAGCTCATCTCATGGAACATTAGAGGGCTTAACAGCCCCTGGGAGTACAGATCGATAAAAAGCATGGTTCAGCAAGAAAAACCAAGCATTTTCTCCATACAAGAAACCAAGTGTAACTCAGCAACTCTGGAAAAAACCATGGCCAAAGCTTGGCCAAGCTATACTGCAATTACAGTAGATGCATTAGGGGCATCAAGAGGTCTTGCAATCATTGGGAATGCACAGAAAATCACACTCTCCAACTTACAAGTGAACAAGCACTTCATTCAGGGTTCGTTCCATATAACAAGGACAAATATCCATGGGCATTTAACAAATGTTTACTTCCCCACTAAGCTACTCAAAAGATAGACGTACTGAACACCCTATCAATAATCAAGACTGAAAGGACCCACCCACTCTGGATCACGGGGGGGACTTCAACATGATTACCAAATTGGAGGAAAAAAGGGGAGGAAAAAGCAGATTAGATAAAGAAAGTTGTCATCTAAAGGACTTCATCCAGAATAACTGGCTCATTGACCTACCCTTCAATAATGGAGTTTTTACCTGGAACAATAAAAGAGCACAGCCTCATCAAATAGCCTCACAATTAGATCGATTCCTTCTCTCTGATAATGCTATCCATTTAGGTGGAGACCTCTCAGCCTCAATTTTTCCACTCACAGGTTCTGATCATTGGCCAATCGCACTCCAATGGACCAGGACAGGCAATACTACACGTCGACCCTTTCGCATTGAATCCTTCTGGTTGTCACATCCAGATTTCAACAACTTCGTCAACATGATCTGGAAAAGCTTCAAGCCTTTGGAGGGATAAAAGATGTTCTAGTTCCATCAAAAGCTAAAAAGTCTCAAATTTCATATCAAACAATGGAACCAGTTTACCTTTGGGAATATAATCCAGGCAAAAACATCACTAAATAAAGAAATGACAGATCTGCAACAGAAAATCATCATAAAATGGAGAACAGAGCAGCTTTCAGAGCAGGAAACACACCTACAATCTCAAATCCTGGAAAGAGACAAACAAGAAGAAGTTCTTTGGAGGCAAAAATCTCGGGTCAGGTGGCTAAAGGAAGGTGAAAAGAATACAAAGTTCTTTCACCGCTCTATGATCCAAAGGAGAATGACCAACACCATTACCCAAATTCAGAACAGTCAAGGAGAAAAAGTTGAGGACCATGCAGCCATAGAACAAGAACTTCTGACATACTTCAAACAGGTTCATCATGAGACTCAGACGGATAGGACGGAGGCCATTGATAAAATAATCCAATCCACTCCAAATATCATCACTGAGGAACATAATCGGTTGCTCCTCCAACCGATTACTTTACAAGAGGTGGAAAAAGCAGTCCAATAGCTAAAAGAAGGAAAGGCGCCAGGTCCTGATGGGTTCACCTCTAACTTCTTTCACAATTTCTAGGAGATGATCAAATTGGAGGTCTAGCAAGTAGTGGAAGAATCTAGAGCCAACAGATGGATGCTCCCATCCATGAATGCCACTTTCATTACCCTCATTCCTAAAGAAGCGCAGTCCAGAACCCTTGACAAATTCAGGCCTATAGCGCTGTACAATGTCATTTACAAAATAGTCTCCAAATTCATTGCTTCAAGGCTTAAACCATTGCTCCCTTTACTTATCTCCCCAGAGCAATCAAGGTATGTGGAGGGAAGGAAAATCACGGATGGAATTATCCTAACACACAAAATCATCCACTCTTTGAAAGAGCATAAAAAAGCAGGTATGCTACTTAAGATAGATCTATCAAAAGAATTTGATAGCCTAAGCTGGAGTTATATTCAAAAAATGCTAAATGCCTTTGGTTTCTCCCCTCCATGGGTTATATGGGTTATGAGTCTCATTTCATCCACCTTCTTCTCCATCCTAATCAATGGAATTCCTTCCTCCCCCTTTCATCCCTCTAGAGGTATACGTCAAGGAGATCCCTTATCTCCCTTTTTGTTTGTTATCATGGCGGAAGGTCTAGGTAGATGCATCAAAGATGCTCTTCACTCACAAAAACTAAGAGGCCTCTCCTTTCCCAACTCCCCTCCCTTCACCCATCAACAATTTGTAGATGATAACATGCCTTATGCACACCCTTCAGTCCAAGAAGCTCGCAAGTTAAAATCTCTGTTAAATATTTTTTCAGCTGCCTCTGGAGCTTCTATAAAACAAGCCAAATCTCAAATTTTCTTCCTTCATACCCCTGTAGTTACCAAAGCCTCCATTGCTCGAATTCTGGGTTTCCTAATAGCCGCTCTTCCATCCAACTACCTAGGAGCTCCCCTTACTAATGCCACCCTGAAACACTCCTCATGGAATTTTCTACATGGAAAATTAGAGGCGCGTCTCTCTTCCTGGACTCACAGATCCCTCAACTTTCCAAGTCACCACATCTTAATCAAATCTGTTCTTCAATCTATGCCGCTGTATCTTTTCTCAATCTTAGAAGCACCTAAATCGGTTCTCAAAGAAATAAAATATCTCCAACGATCCTTTCTTTGGGGTAACTCAGGTCAGAAAAGCAAATGGGCTCTGGTTAAATGGCAAGAAGTTTGTCTTCCTAAGCACTCAAGAGGGACTGGGCTCTGTGATCCTCATCATAGAAATGCTGTTATGGGAGCACGTATTTGGTGGAAATGGCTCACTGCACCCCACACTCCTTGGGCCACTCTATGGACAGCCAAATATGCCATTAACAGACCTGCTGAGGATCTTATCCGACTCACTGATACAGAACCGGGTTCATTAGTATGGAATGTCGCAAAGAAACATAAAAATCTAATGCAGCAGCATAGCTTCTGGGAGGTCAGGGATGGCACTATTGCAAGATTCTGGGAGGACTCCTGGCAGCAACAACATAGATTAAAAGATTTGATTAATCCTGACCAAATTCCCAATTGGGAATCTCACAAGTCTGATAAGATCAATCAATATTGGAATCCCACCCTATCGCATGGCTTCAGGCAATGGGTCAATCCTGATCACATTATTTGGAATGGCTTGGAGTCAGATCAACTGATCCTGGGAATGGAACTCTCCAATAGGAAAATTAGATATTCAGAAAAGAATGATGTACTTAGATGGGGATATGAAGACAGGGGAATTTTCACAACACATGAAGCCTACAACATAATCATAAAAGATACTGCATTCAAAGATCCACTGTGGACAACTATCTAGGCTCCCAACTTATGGCCGAAGGTGTCCACTTTCCTTTGGCTACTTTTTCAGAACAAAATCCTCACCTGGGATAATCTACGGAAGAGAATCTTTCATGGACCTTCCATCTGCCCCAATTGCAATCAGGAAGAAGAAACCACTTTGCATATCATGAACACATGCCCTCTGGCTCATAAGCTCTGGGAAAAATTCAGTTTCAGATGTCAAAGGGATAGCAGAATCAAGGAAGACATCCCTACCACTGTTCACAATTGGGTAAGAAATCCTTATAAGGGCAAGATTCTTATCTCCTTATGGAAGCTTATCCCCGGCCTGCTTATGTGGACTATATGGAAGGAGAGAAACAAACACATCTTCAAGAATCAGTCAACGCTAATGGACATCATTTGGAACAATGTCTGTCAAAACCTCAAGGAAACTCTTCTACTCCAATCTTGGCATGACGACGACCTCCCCTCACTGCCATAGGAAAAGACTATTTGGGACAACTGTAATCTACATTGGAATCAAGAATTGAAAATTTCAGCCAAAACTATAGCAAAAAATCCAATCTTAGACAAATGGATTCCTCCTCCTCAAAATGTCTTCCAACTGAATTTTGACAGAGCCTCAAAAGACAATCTGGGTAAAGCCGGGTTTGGAGGAATTTTCAGAGATCATAAAGGGGCCATCCTTCTAACTTTTCTAAGTTCAAAAGGATGGGACTCTAATAACTCAACAGAGCTTGAAGGGTTATGGCAAGGAATCCTTATAGCTCAGTCACATGAATATTTACCTCTCATCATTGAAGGTGACTCTCAAATACTAATAAATATGGTGAACAAAATTATGCAGGGGACTTCCTCTAACAAAATTGGCAATAGTTGGAGACTAGCCGAAAGATTGGAACTTGTTGAAGATTGGATCAAAGCCCACATAGCAGTTAATTTCAAACATATTTGCAGGGAAGGAAATAAGGTGGCTGACCTTCTTGCCAACATAGGGGTGGAGAGTAACACTACTATGAAAGTAAATGAATTATCTTCTATCGCAACTGATGCACAGTTGAAGGAATTCAATGAAATAGTTGAGAAGGAGATGACTCAGGAAGGCACTCCTAGTCGCAGTGTTTGTAGGGATACTGGTAAGAACACGATGGATGAATCCCTATTCACCTCGCATTAAACTAGGACCATTGATCACGCACGTGGATCGACGGCCCAAACTACATCGGCGGATTGCAGAATGGGGAGACCAAAGTGCAAGGCCTTTAAATATAGCAATTTGCAATTGCGATAAGATTGCATCGCAATATCACATCGGTGGATACCATGGGGAGGAGCCTTTACACCTTTATTTGTACGATGCGATGATGAAGATCTGATGCGATGATGCAGGTTGCGATGGCTATGATGTTCGGTGATTAAACAAGAACCATTGATCACGCATGTGGATCGACGACCCAAACCACATCGGCGGATCACAGAATGGGGAGCCCAAAGGGCAAGGTCTTTACATACAACAATATGCAATTACGATCAGATCGCATCGCAATATCGCATCGGCGGATACCAAGGGGCAGAACCTTTACTCCTTCATCTGTGCGATGCGATGATGTGGACCCGACGGTATTCTCAATATTTTTCGGATAATATTTGAGGTCCGCAGAATTTCCTGTTTCAATGCATTTTCAATGTATTTCGATTTATATTGAAATAACAAAGGTGGGGGAGAGCCTCATGGCAGCACTTCCTGGCAGCGGTTATGGCTGACGGAGCATAGGCAGGGGATGCCTGTTGATAGTTCGAGGCTAGCTGAGGCTGTCTAGGTGATAATTATCTAGTTTTTTTGGTTTTTGATAGTGTTGCATGGGTTCTGGGTTCCTATTTGGACTATTCGTCAAGGAACCATCTTACTGTTTCTTCTGTGGGGTCTGGACTTGAGAAGTGATAGAATTTTTGAGGTTTTTGCTCTCACTGGACTGGTTTCCCCAATGTTAGGGAAGTCCAGTCTTTGTATCTTTTTGTACATATTAATAGATCTCTTTTACTTAGAAAAAAATACTGTGAGAAAAGAGTGTGTCAAGTTATTTGTAAATCAAATTTTCTTCGATTTTTACAAAGTAGTAGGGAGTCGTTGTCAAATTGATTCATCATAGAAGGTAAATTTACTATTTATGGCTATTATTGATAGTTTTATGAGTCTCTAAATTTGACCGAAAATAACTCAAAGTTGCAATAATACCTTTCAGTAATTAAAATATTTTCACGTCTGAATCAAAGAGTTTAAAATTAAATGTGTCTGTGTGGAATAAGTTTTGCATTGCATTGTAATTGCGTGTCAAATCTTGAGAGAAGTGGTTGTGTCAAGTTATTTGTAAATCAAATTTGTTTCAGTTTTACAAAGTAGTGGGACCAGTTGTCAATTCGACTCGTCGTAAAGAGTAACTAAATATGTGTTGAAATAGGTGATTTTTTTTTTGAAAAAATCCAATCCTTGGAGTATTTGAATCATGCCTTTTTAGAGTGGAAATGGATTCAACAACATGAAGAAACTCAGGGGCATTAAAAATCCTAAATCTTGACAGCTGTAAGCAGGATTTTTGAAAAAAAATTCCTGCAGAAATTTCCATTGTTTTTCGGGAAAATTTATGGCCTCATTAGACTATGGCATTATTGATAATTTTATGGGTCTTTTGTAATTTGAGGTTATAGATGCCAGTTTTCATGATCTTGGGTGTCAATCAGGTGTCAAGAGTCTTGATGTCGTATTTTTATTAAGAAAACAAAAGAGAAAAAAAAAAAACAAAAAAAACACTAGTTCACAATGGTTTTTTAGCGGTATCGACAAATTTGCCGATGGGGTTTTTGATGATGTTGAATCCATTTCCACTATTACAAAAAAAATTCAAACACTTGTGCTGTGAGGTTTTTATTAAACAAACAAAAATAGGTTGTTTTCAGTTATTTATGGACTTGTGGGTGAACTTACCGATTTGGTAGACAACATTTATTGTCGTATATCATAAATTTATCTTTCTTACGACACATATATCAATGATATTGAATTAGGAGAAAAGTGTGAAATACATGTACATGATGATTTTGGAATTTCAATTCTTTTCGTTATTAATGTTTGTAAAAGTTGGCTTTGTTATCTTTAATTGTCATTTATTCAGAGTGTCGTGTGTAATTGTTTTCACATGAGTAATAGTAACGTACAATTTTTGTGAAGAAAACAGAGAAATGTAAAGTGAAACGAGATTTGAATACGTTATTCATTGACATAGTAATTTTTTGTTTATTCTAAACGAAAATAGGTGAGGGAAAGAGGATATTTGCACTGATATTGTTAAATCACTTTCTGAGATCAATGATAGCTTTGAATGGTCGAGAACTTATGAATGATTTAAGAATCTGTCAACATAAGAGAAAATAGCTAACAAGATTTGGAGTACCAGATTAATGATGTTAGGTGTGTTCTGGAGGTCTTTGATTTCGGAGAAATTGTTTACCTTTGTGCAAATAATTTTGATTTCAGAAAGAAGGAAATTATGCTAGGAGCGATAAAAGTTTCTTTGAATCCTAGTGCATTCAGATTGTTATTCAGGTTAGCAAAATTGAATAAGCATTTAGAATTTCCCGTTGCGGATAGTTTCCTGGAGTTAGAAGGGCGTGAAATTAACATTGTGTGGGAATTCATTTCCGCAACTTTTGAGGTTCCTTCCAATCTTTATTTTATATATATTTATTTGTTTAGGCAACCATTTAGGGATCTCTATTGGATCTTTGCCCGTGTAGTAGGGCTAGAAAGTACATCACATGTCCCGAAATGTATTTTCTATGTGCTTTATTAGACATTAAAAAATAATTGTATGTCTGATTGGGCTTATGTAATTTCGAACGAATTAGTTGTTCATCTACATAGATTACCCAAGAACAATGGTTTCTTTATAATTTCATATATGATAACACTTCTCATGTCAAGGCATGTGTTTGATGGTTTGCATTGTAATCCTATATTCAAGTTTCATGAGGAACCAATGTAGTTTCGGTATCATATATTGTGGAAGCATGAAGCATCTTTAAATTTTTGTTTAATTCAGGATGTGTTTGTGAAGAAAGTGTATCACATGGTAGTTGGAAAAGAGCCTTCTTGAATATCCATGGAGGTCGAGGCTTTCCTACTTGGAAAAGTGGAATATGAGGAAAGAGAAAGCAATACGGTTGTAACAACGTCAGGATAAAAGTTCATGTGTAACAACCCTGGTGAAAATTCCATGTAATAAAAGTCAATAAAGGAAAAATAATAACCATGTTTGATTAGAGACTTATTACAAGTTGAATGTTGGCTAAAATCCTAGTGATGGGGATCACTTGTGGTTGTTTAATAGCTAAGGAAATTGGCAAAGACAATGGATAAGGCCTTGGAAAGGAAAAATGGCATTTTGGCACATTTATTTATGAAAATAATGGAAATTAGGAGAAAAAGGAGGTGAAAGGTCATAGGTTTCATGTGAGGAGGAAAAATGAAGGAAAATAATGGAAAATGAAGAAAATAGAGGCCTCATTCATATAAAGTCTTTTGAGGATCAACACAAAAAATTTTGTCAGTTCAGTTTTGGGGTTCTCTCATTATACTCTCTCTCTCTCATACTCTTGGAGACTTGGAGTTTTCTTGGAGGGTGTGGCATATTTGGATTTTGAAGCAAGAAGGCAAAGGAGGAGTAGGAAAATGCAAGAGGGCATTGGGATCAATAACTACAGTGGGATTTGCTTGCAGGTTCCAAGTTGCATGTATGTTTTCCTCACTAGTTTTGGCATGCATGGCATATGCATGTGGATTATTGGTCATGATTTGTCATTGGCATGGAGGATTTCCTGGATTGACAATGGATTACCTAGCCTTTCCATTTCCTAGATAGCCGTAGAGTTTGTGGGTTTATTTCCTTGTTGTGTTTTAGTTGGTTCTCATGTTTCCTTAACTTAGGCTGAGTTATTAGTTCCTAGAAGCCTTGGTTGGACAAACACTTTCGAATCCCTTGGTAGGTTGAGTTGTTAGTCCTGGAAGACTTGGTTGGACAAATGCTCTGGAAGCCCTTGGTGGGTTGGCTTACTAGTCCTGGAATCCTTGGTTGGACAAATGCTTTGGAAGCCTGACAACAACTGTGGGTTGAGTTACTAGTCCTGGAAGCCTTGGTTGGAACAAACACTCTGGAAGCCCTAAAAGGCTTAGATGGAGACCAATCTGATGATGGTTTTGTGATGTCCAATTGTGAGGTGAATCATTGTTTGATGGGTTGAGATGGATGACTGGAAGCCAAGGATGGTTTTTTATTGATGTGTTCTATGAGATCCCACATTCATGCTTGGAATATGGCATGAGGGTGAATGGCTGAAGAGATATTTGGCTTTTCCATTCTACGGTCGAGTGGAATGTGGAAGTCCTATCCCGGGTTTGGATTTTGCATCATCAATATGAGTTTATTTCTCCTTGTATTTTTATGAGTATTATACTGGATTATATGTGGTTTATATGTTTGTGATTTCATGAGTATTTCTATTGTTATTATGCTATTTATTTATATGTTTTATTACAGAAGCTATATATGGATCACATAATGTTTTTACTTGTGAATGAATGATCAATGTATTTATGACCTAATTGATGAAATGGAAGTTGATGTGTTGAGGCATCAATGCTTCTTAGAGATTCTCAGCTAAGTACGAGACCCCTATGCTCATATATGTTATTTACACTTGTATATTACATATTCGTGATATGTTTGATGAAATGCTTGTCATGCTAGTAGGTGTCTAGTCAAGGTATTGTTCAAGTAATTGCACTAGTAATGTTATTTTTATGTTATCTTATTGTTCTAAAGGTATCATGCAATTCTGGGTAGTGACCTAGACCCTCGGCTTGAAAATGTAGCTTAATTCTTGAGGACGCTAGCACAAAACGGACAAAAAGAGTCCCTAGATGTTGGCTTGTAGGCTTGTGAGAGCATCCAAAGGTCCCTAGACATTGGCATGCCCATAACATAAGAGCATCCAGAGGTCAAGTTGTCCAAAAGTTCAGTGGGACCTAGGGGACAAGATGCCCGAAGTGTTGGATTGGATCTTGAGGGTCCTACGACTAATGTTGAATGTCTGTATGGTGTATTTATGTCAGTTCCACTTCCTTAATGTGACTTAAGAGGTCAATTCATATCATAGTGGCCTCTCGTCACATGTTTATGCTGACTGGTTCGTTTCTTGGGTAGATGTAGGAGGAGGGTGTTACAGAGTGGTATCAGAGCATGTTTCACCCCTTGGACTAGATGGGATGTGTGTTGGTCATGCATGCATGTCAGTTACATGTGTGTCTCTTACACTTGCATTCCATGTGATTGTTGCATTTGCATAATGTTGATCATGGTTGTAGTGATGTCGCCATGTGGAAGTTGATGTTGCTATTGTGGAATGCATCATTGTGAATGTATGACTGGTTACATATTGTTATATGTCTCTTACATGTATCATTTTGTATACTTGGTTACATTCTTGCATGCTTGGTTACATGTATCATTATTGTAGGTTTGATTACAAGATTGTTAGTTTATACTTGATCATATGTGTTTATGCATGTGTGTAGTTGGTTACACATTGCTTATGCATATTCATGTTTGCATGTGGTCAAGTGTACAATGATGTAATGGTCATTGTCATGCATGAGGTTGTAGCATGTGTTGTTGTTAAGGTCATGCATTGCTGACTAGACCCTAGCTAGAATGATGGTTGCATGGTCATATGCTTATGTGTTATGTTTCTATATGTTGTCATGATTATGTTATACATGTATCACGTTGATTTATTGATCTTATATACAAGGTATCCTCCCCGAATTATACTAAGGTACATTGGTTTATTGTGATCTAGTTTAGCTAACATGATATAACTTGTAGGAAGAAATATCAAATGGCTAGGAAGATGGTAGACTATAAAGACTCTCCCTATGAATCAAAATAGTAGTATAGTGTTGGGAACTCTTCTGATTTGGCAGTTACATTGAGAAGCTTAAAGGAATAAATAAGGAGTTGTAAGGCAGATAATGACATAATCATGCAGGCATAGGATAAAAAAGCAGAGGTAAATGTAGTGATACTTCAGAGTTTGTCATATTTGTAGTGACAGGGATCACGTCAGATCAACTATGAGCAGGAGGACCGAACTAATGGGGCATATAGTAGTAGGTTGCATGTTGGTCACAAGCCAGATAGAGATGAAACGGTTAAAGATGGAAATTTGTGTGGAACTCTAGATAGGAAAGGGGATAGACACTTGTATTATTCTAGTTTTGATTCAGATAAGCACTATGATCATCATCGTTATCATCCTTACAGGAGGAGCAATAGGGGATACTTTCCGAATGAGTTTAAGAAAGCAAATGTAACTAATTTTAATGGAGAGATAAAGAAACCACACGAAGTAGAGGCATGGTTTCTTGGAGTGAGGAAGTTCTTTAGGTTGCATGAATATTTAGAGAACATGAAAACTAGAGTAGCTACATTCAGTATCAAAGGTAAATTAGACATTTGGTGGGAAGATGTGAAGAATGTCAGATGTATTCATGAGGAGGATTTGACTTGGAGTGAGTTTGAGCAGCTATTCAAGAAGAAGTATTTGTCAGAAAGATACTTTGATGACAGGGAAAAAGAATTCTAGGAGCTGAAGATGGGATCAATGACAGATGATGAGTACACTAGCAGGTTCTTGGATTTACTGAGGTATGTGCCTTATCTCACAGAAAAAAAGGCCAAGATTCAAAGGTTAGTTAGTGGATTACAGATCTGATTCAGATTTAAACAGGAACGCAACAAAATACAGAGATAACCATATATATAGAGATGTAGCAGAAATAATACTTCATTTCATTAATGTAAAATACGCTAAATATGCTTACAAACAGAAATGGAAATAAACCAGCTAGGGTGATGGTAGCTTATATCTTAGAAGAGATGTGGTGGCTACATGCCTTTGAATTGTGTTACAATGAGGCTCAAAGGCCTATTTATTGTTGAGAAACAATGGAAAACCCTAAACATCCAAAAAACTAACCCTAGAAGATGAAACGCCAAACTGTGGGCCTCGGTTGGGTAGATTGGTACATCAACTTCTTGGGGTCATAACTTTGGCATACGATCTCCGTTTGACACGCACAATATCTCATTAGAAAGATCTATTTGAGAAATACAACTTTGGGAAGACCAACATCAGTCCATCAACCCATGTTGCTCCCATATTTCCCAAAAAGCATTGTTTAGGGCCTTAAAATTGCTCCGGAAGTTTAGGACCCAAAAAATTGCTAAAAATAGTAAATTGTGCTACAAATAAGGAAACTGAAAAACTGAAAGAGACAATTGTGGGGGTCCAAGTGGGATAGATGGGTGGCCACCAACATCCACCTGGATCATTCCTTACCCCTTAGGAAGCAATGGTCCCCATTTCATTGAGTTCCTCCATCTGTTGAACTTGGTCGTTGGTGAGATGTTTTGTAATCTTTGATGTGTCCAATAATGGTGGGAAGCATGGTAGAGGGTGGTCCACATTGAACACTTGATGCAAACGAAGGAACGGGGGAGTGCTGTGCTCCAAAGCATTGTGTCCCGCAGCCTTGGTACTGGTGTAAGGGGCATGTCAGAGTGGTCCGAGCTTTTGATGGGCTCTTGTAAGGCGTTCTTTTTGCAGATGCAACTAGACTTTGTCACCCACTTGAAACTTGCATGGTACCTGATAGTGAAACAGTGTCCCTATGAGTGAGGAGAATATGTTCTTGCTGTTGTTGCTGTGTGGAGGAACCCTTCAGGGGGTGTTATAGACATTTTTGGGCACTACAACCCCAAGCATGAAATGTCCATAAACCAAGGGCTCCTAAGTCCTTAAAAGTGTTGTTCTAACCCCTAAAGGAGCAAGGTCAACTGATTACAACTTCTCCCAGAAGTTCTCCATGAAAAACTGCTTAGAATTGGTCAAAACATGATCATTTCAGTTGCTCCATAGGCAAAGTGCGTTGCATCTCACCTAAACACACTGTGTGGGTGCGTTGCATTTCAAAAATCCCTTCTATGGGGTGCGATGGGTGAGAAGTGACAAATGGCAGTGTCATTCCGCAAGGTGGAGAGGCAATGGAAGCTTCCAGAAACTTCTCCTGTGACACTTGCCTCTCTGAATTCGACCAAGGATGAGTACGAGATCATCAATCTCCAAGTGGAAGCAAGAACTATCAGAGGGAAGACACTAATAAAATCACAAGATAACTCATCTCCCTTACAAATATCTATATATGGATCCCTCATCCCAGAGATCCAGAGGTTGGAATTTTGCATATTGTAAGGAATTGTTGTTGGTTTCTTGAGACAACATCAGATTGTTGGGTGATCTAAGCTTTGTATGAGGTGAAGAGGGGCTTCCTTGCTGAGAGGATGATGTTGGGTCAGAACAACTGGTTGTAACTCCCCTTGGCTCTTTCTTGTTTATCAATAAAAGCTATTCAAGTTTTCCTCCATACTCTTGTGTCATTCATGTTTGCTGCATTTGTATGGTCAATTTACATCTGATCCTAAATTGTTTATGATTATAGATCCATGTTCTTGTATAGTGCTATGCTACTGTGATATTACAGGTACTCTGTGAAGCTGGGCGTGCAAGGGAACAAGTAGCGAAAGACTATCAAGAGAGAGAGGATTCAAACTAGGAGATTAGTGCAAGACAGAGGTTGGTCTTCTTTGTTCTTCTCTCATCTATACTTCATAAAGGAAAGACAAAAGTAGCTTTGTTTTGTTTGTTTCTAAGGTAGCTATCAGACCTTACTGGGATAAGCAGTTCTGTGTAGACACTTTTCCCTGTAACAAAATGGCGACTCCACTGGGGACGAATTAGTTTGTTTGTTTATCTTCCTTGTTGTCTATTTTATAAACTTATAGACGGAGCCTGAAGTCGAGCTAGGTAGCTTTCAAACTGCATTTGCTATGAAAATGCAAAGTAGATAAATGCCGCTTCAGTCAATCTCCGGGATTTGTTTATAAATTAAACAACTGATTTACGAACTCTCTGATTGCCCTTTGTGATAGCTCTTAGATCCTCCTTAGATCTACCCCTGATTGTTGCATTACTGATTACCATTTGCTCGGCCAAAACCCATGAACTGAACTGCAAACTGTGACCTGGAACCCAAGCAAAGTCTCGTCTCTGGCCCAGCGCAGGTACTGTTCTGAGAATCTGAAATTCAGCGCACTTCCCGAGTGTAGTAGGTGCGCTGCATTTCAAATTCCCTGTGTTACAGGTGCGCTGCATTTCAAATTCCCTGTGTTACAGGTGCACTGATCAGACTAGGCATTGTTTAGTTTTGGTTTCTATAGTTCATTCTTTCCAGTTCTATTCATGAATTTTGCTGCCTGTGATCAGTATATCTCTATTTGAAACTCCTTTTCTTTACTATTATTATGCCTTCTTTGTACAAAAGAACTGTAAATGTTTTTATGTGTTTGTTGAGTCATTTTCAGTTCTCCTTTGCAAAAGTAGCATAATCGTACTGTCGTCCTTTGATTTGAAAGCGTCGCAAGTGTCATTTTCAGGCATAGGAAAGAGTTTGATTGCTGTAGATAGTCGATTATCCTGTTACTATTGTTTTTGGTCTAAATTTGTAATTTTTCTAGTGTCGAAAACAAGTATTCATTTCCAAATCGTAAGGTGTTGTGATTGCCTCCACTTTTGATTTCGAAAAGAAACTTGTTGATAAATGTTGCTTGAAAAGTAGTTCAAATTTGTGCATCAACTTTCTTTTTATCATTTACATACTAAGAAAGTCAAAAAAAAATACATGCATGTGCATTTGCATTTAGACTGTCTGATTGGTTTGATTTAGGAAAGTGCATTTAGAGTGTGCTCTTTGCTCTTTGCGAAAGAATATTGTCTCTCTTTCCTTAGTAGCTAGGATTTTAATTGCACAAAGAAGATAAAAGACTGTTTATAATCTTAGATTGCATTTTAGGAATTACACATCTACATCTCGTGGTGAACCTGAAAGGCAAACTTCATAAAAAATATCAACTATAAAATAAATTCAATGAATCTAACAATGCTTTGGAACCTAACGCACAACATTTAGAAGTCTAGGCTAGAGATGTATTTCGGCGTCGTAAAGCCTGGTAACTGTTGGTTCTCACTGATGGTTGGGTGATTCCTCCACTTTGAGACGATAAGTGCCAGTACGGACTTGTTCTCCCACGTACCGTCGAGTATATTTTGGGAGACCACAATAGGCTTAATCATTTATCCATAGGAAGCCGTGTCTGCCGCCCTATCGATCGAAATGCACTGAACACAGCATTCGGGAAGATTGACTGCCGTACCGTAAAAAGTATTCTGCAGTTTTGCGATTGGTTTGGTAATCCCTCTACCTAGATTTCCAGAGCAGTCCCTTTCGTTCCTTTTCAGACTCTTTAACGGAAAAGGTCCATCTAAGCACTTGTCACTTCAGGCTCATTAAAAATCGAAGGCGACTAGAGTCATCTTTTGTTTTTTCTCGACTCTTAAAAATTGAAAAAACAAGTTGTGTCAAAGTGTCTAAAATTCATCTAATTCGGAAACATACTTCCCCTTTATTTTTAGTTGATCGAGTAATCCGCAATCGTGGAAGAAAGTCAATTGAAACCCCGTCGTTCGCGGAGGCTTATGAGTCAACCGTCTTTGTCTCCAGAATCGAAGCTAGTACGGACAAAGCAAACTCATTTAACCGGTTCCAAATCTCCTGTTAAAGTTAGAACAAGTGTTCCAACAACATCACAGACTCCAGTTACTCCAAACATTTCTAGTATCCCTGCCTCTATAGAAGAAGTTCAGCAGACACAGAAGGACAATGGTACTGATCCTAGTCTGAGGGTAAACGCTTGTGTCACTGAACCAGTTCCATCTACAACCGGTTCGAAGAGTGTTGCTCCTCAAACATTTGTCGCTGTCGATTCCATACCTTCTTCGGCACCAGAAATATTCTACGGACCTGACGGTCTACCCCTTCCACCTGGTCTGATTGCTATAAAAGAGATTGTGGAAGATCCTCCATCTAATACTCCATCGCAATTTGGAGTCAGGATCACTCTATATCCTTCTTCATCAGAAGTTAGTCTACCGCCAGCGAAAGCTCTTATAGAATCGCTAGGTAATATTTTGGATAGACTATAAATGTCAGAAGAACCGTCAACATCTAGGACTGTGTCGTCTGACACAGCGACGGCAGAACTCCCTGCTATCACTCCAACAATGTTTGCTGGTATACCTTCTATCCCAGCTAGCTCTCAATCGCTAGAAGGAGCCCACTCAGGGGCCATTTTGACAGTATGGTCTGTTCCTGTTTGTTCATCTGGAATAATGTCTGGAAACTCTTATGTTGAGTCTCAACAAATTGATCCATTTGGAGGTCAATTTGGGCAGTCCACCCCTCAAGGGAAAACCATTCCCTAAGTACCGGATTACCACCATATGGGGGGCAGTATGCCCTTTCATTATCCTCTCCAGGAGGACAGCCATACGGGAGTTCACAACAAAATTTGGGTTATGCTAGAATTACTTCAAGCGATTGGGTACCGATACTACCTCAACAACCAAGAGTTGTATATTCGATGCAACAACGATTACCTATGTCAAGTATACCAACTACGCCAGCTATTGTGACAGTGTCGCAAGTTCAAGCGCTGCCTGTTGTATGCCAACCTCAAGTTTCTCGGTTGTAATGCAACAGCCCCTTGACCCTGCAACTCAACCACAATCGCCGACTGGTGGAATGACACAGGTTCAAACGGGTACAATTACCCCTCATCTTGGTCAAATAGTTAGTATCGGGCAACAGCACATGGCTTCATAACCATGGCTAGTGCAATACCGACAACCGCAGTTCCAACAAGTATACCAAGGTTCTGAGCAACAAATCTTTGCAAATAGTGGGCAGCCGTATATTCAAAACGGTCAAAATCAACCATTTTACAATGGTCATGCCCACCAACCTTACCAAAGTTACCAGCATAAAATGCATTATGCTGGTATGCAAAGACCAACTACTCAGGCAATCCCATCTTATCCTGGGTATGCTTCACCTAACCTGAATCAACAGTTACCATTCATGGAAACTTTAGAGTCACCTGATTTAAATCGGTTAACAAACGATCCAATCGCTTATGCCCCTTGGTGGCCAGCGATCCCACATAAACTTCCATCAGATATTCCTAAATTTAATGGAAATCCAGGTGAAGATCCGTCGAATCATGTGATGACCTTTCATCTGTGGTGTTCATCAAATACCCTAAACGATGATTCGATTAGGCTTCGCCTTTTTCAGAGGACGTTAACTGGTCCAGCAGCAAAATGGTATATCGAATTTCCTAGAGCTTCATTCAACAAATTCAGTACCCTAGCCACAACCTTTTTAACCCATTTTCAGTTACCGATAAGGTACGAAACGGGAATGGAACTTCTTACCAACTTCAAACAGACGACGACCACTCACATATTTGATCATATACATGAGTGGCGACGTCGTCGTAGAATGGTGAAAACGTATGTTCCCGATCAACTTTTAGCTGAATGGTTTATTAAGTCATTACTGCCATCCATCACGGAAGATGTGGCAAAAGGGGGAGTTGTCACAGAAGAGCAAGTTATCGCTCCTGCGCAATATTTGGACTTGATTTACACTCAGTCCGACACGCTCTACGATAAAATACCTGACACCCCTAGACCGGAATTCTCAGTTCCTCCTCCTCCCAAATCAAACAATGACTCTCATGCCAGCGATGGCGTGATTGGCGCAACAGACACGAAATCGACAAAGGCTACATCCAAAAAGGCCCGTAAGATTTCAGGTCAAAATGAAAAATATGAACATCTTGCCTCAGAAGTAAATGCCGTATCGACAGATAAAGGCAAAGAAACCAAACAACCAGGGGGCAAGAAGAAAGGCAAAGGGAAGAAGAAGAAACAGGAAGAATCGTCACCTGAAAAATCTTCTACAAACCCTCCTGGAAATAGGAAATCAAGAAATCCATGCTTTATATGCGATGAGGATCATTGGACAAAATATTGTCCACACAGAGTTGAGCTTAAAAAATTCTTCAAGAATTCAAAAACCTCGACAGTGTTAACTGATCCGTTTCCAAATCCAGGAACAAATTTGGTTGATAGTGAAAATTCTTCCCCGTCTCAAGTGATGATGTTGTTAGTTTCCAAACATAAAAATGATGCTTTGATATCGACAAGGAACAAAGATTATGGGAATCCACAACTGTCGAACAACAAGGATAAAGATCAACCTAGTAGTTCGACAACAACTTCGACATAAGTTGTGCCGCCCATCATTCCTGAACTGACAATAAAACCACCAAAGGGAGTAGTACACAAGTCAACGTTTAATCCCCGCGCTAGAGTGGCACAACATTATAATATAGTGGAAGATTTGGCCCAATTGCCATCTGCTATATCGACTCTTGAGGTACTACAAAATTGCCCATCCAAAAAGCAGGCTTTATTATCAGCCATTGGTGGGATAGACCCAAAGGATTCCAATCTTGTATCTTTCGATCATAAAGGATACAATCCTCAATTACCAGCTCAACTAGCTTTCCTCGTTCAAGTGAAAGCCCTCAACAAAACTGTTCATCGAACAATTATTGATGAGGGGGCATCTACATGTATTATGTCGATGAGTTGCTGGAAAACATTAGGATCTCCAACCTTGTCGCGATCATCGGCGACATTAAAAGCATTTGACCGACGAACATATACCCCATATGGTATTCTAAGTAACTTGAAGGTTGAACTAGGAGGGAAAACAATAGAAATAGATGTTGAAGTAATCGACGGAAATCTCGATTACAACATCCTACTGGGAAGACCATGGATATATGCCGTGGTTGCTGTTGTGTCGACCTATTTTAGGAAGATTGCATTTCCCTTCCAAGGAGGGATTACAATCGTCGATCAACAAAACTTCCTGCCCAATGGTTCTCAAGTTACAAGAAGCATTCCAATGATCCATGGAAGCCCCCATTCGCTTCAAAATATCAGAGTAGGCCTACTAAAAGATCCTATATTAATGGGAACTTTCACCCTTCCACCTCTAATCAATTTGGTGGAAATAGCATCATTAGGAACCTGCAACATGATATCTTCTAAAGAGATCTCAGAAAACGATATCGACATGGATCATACGCAGGTTTGGCCTCCAAGCCCAATAGAAATATTGTAGCAATCAATGTTCCTAGCATGGGAGGCAAACCCAAATCAACGCTCATCAAGCGTTTGGATAGATAGGTCTAAGGAATATGGTACCCCTTCAGATCCTTGGTCGCGAGTGCATGTCACCGACGAAGGAATTGTTCAATCAATGGTAATCGAAGGAGCACCATGGGATGATTACCACCATCGTTCCCTTCTTCCGGATTGTGAAGAAAATACCTCTGATGACCTTTATCATCCTTCAGTTTTTGATTTCCTATCAAACACTGTAAACATGGTGGATTCCGAGCAAAACTTGTCCAACATTGAAGAGACTATCGCCATAAATATCTCGACCAAAACAGATGTTGTAGAGAATATTTATGTTGGAAAATGTTGTTCTCCTTTAGAACTAGAAATATATACGCTCTTTTTCGCGAATTCAGAGATGTCTTTGCTTGGTCATATAGTGAAATGCCAGGTATTGACTCGAGTATCGTTGAACACGAAATCAAGATGTATCCAGATGTCAAACCGGTAAGACAACTGCTACGACAGGTGCACCCCAAGAAAGCCGATGCCATTAAGGTAGAAGTTGAAAAACTTCTCCATGCTGGTTTCATTTACCCGGTTCCTCTAACCAATTGGGTATCGAATATTGTCTCTGTTATGAAGAACAAGGAACAATTAGAGTGTGCATCGATTATAGGGATGTAAATCAAGCTTGTCCAAAAGACAACTACCCTACACCCTTCATCGACCAGATAATTGATGAATGCTCCCGATGTGAAATCTTTTCATTCATGGATGGATTCTCCGTGTATAATCAAATAAACATCCACCCACAGGACCAGTCAAAGACTGCATTTATCTGTTCGTGGGGCACGTTCGCATATCGAAAATTACCCTTTGGTTTAAAGAACGTAGGGGAAAATTTTCAGAGGACAATGAATTATGCCTTCCATGACATCAAAAACATCATTCAACCATACCTCGACGACCTTCCGGCTCATTCATGAAAGCGGATTGATCATCCACAACATTTAAGAGCGATATTTCTACGTTGCCGACACTACAAAATACGACTCAATCCACACAAATGTGTATTTTGTGTCAGTTCTGGTCGTTTACTAGGCTTTGTAGTCTCGAAAGACGGGATTCGTCTCGACCCATGTAAGGTTCAGGCAATCATAAATTTGCCTCCACCTTCAAATTTGCTTCAGATTTAGAAAATCCAAGGGAAAGCAAAATTTCTGAGGAGATTCATTCCAAATTATGCCGAACTTGCTAAAGGTTATACACGTCTTTTGAAAAAGGAAGTACCCTTTGTCTGGGATCAGGTTGCGCAAGCTTCCTTTGATGCTTTAAAAGAATCCCTAATGAAAGCATCATTAATGTACACTCCTGATTATCAAAAAGACTTTAACCTGTATCTGGCTGCAGCGGATACGACCATCACAATGGTTTTAGTTCAAGAAGACAACGGAATTGGACATCCTATATATTATTTAAGTAAGAACTTAAATGATACAGAAAGAAAATATTCTTATGTTGAAAAGCTAGTGCTCGCAGCTATTCAAGCGATTCAGAGATTTCGACACTACGTTCTCTTTCGAAAAACTACCATTCTGTCAGATTGCAACCCCATGACTTATAAATTGTCGCGACAGTTGCTGGGGGGCAGATATTCAAAATGGATAGCAATTCTACAAGATTTTGATCTAGAATTTGTAAAATCCAAGTCAAAGAAAGCCCTGGTTTTCGCGGAATTATTATGCGATCTCCCATCGTCGTCCAACGATGAAACATCCGAAGAAACAATCGTGGACGAAAATTTGTTTCTCATATCTTCAAGCAATCAGTGGTATGGGGATATAATCATTTATCTCCAAACCCAAAAATATAGGCCAAATACCTCTCACTCCGAACAAAAACATATTTGATACCAAGCAAAAGACTACATGATCGTCGGTGATACACTTTACCGTCGTGGTATCGATATGGTTCTGAGAAGGTGCCTCACCCATGAGGAGGCCTAAGAAGTCCTGAATGATTGCCATTCAGGCGCGTGTGGGGGCCATCAATCCGGTTATGCTACAGCGCAAAAAATCTTACGAGCAGGATACTTCTGGCCAACAATGTTCAAAGATTGCATAATCGCAGTCAGAAGTTGCCATGCTTGTCAAATTTTCGATAGAAAAACTAGAAGACCACCCGCACCTCTACAGCCAATAGTTGCTGTCGGGCCATTCACCAAATGGGGCATCGATTTCATGACATGTAACCCCACCTCGACCGGGGGGCATGGGTATATCATAGTCGCAGTTGACTATTTTACCAAATGGGTCGAGGCGATGCCTACATTAGATAATACTGGTAAAACAACTGCCCTCTTCTTTTTCAATCACGTAGTCGCCAGATTCGGCATTCCACAAGCTATAGTCATAGATCATGGATCGCATTTTCGCAATCACATGATGGTCGAATTAGCTGCCAAACTAGGGTTGTCTCACGACAGCTCTACTCCATATTACCTGCAAGCCAACAAACAAGTTGAAGCAATCAACAAGGTCCTGAAATGCATGTTGCAAAGGATGATTGGAGTTCACAAAAGGAGCTGGCACCTAATCCTGTACTCAGCCTTGTGGGCTTACCGAACATCGGTAAGGAATTCAACCGGGTTTACACCTTTCCAACTGGTATATGGCCTGGAAGCAGTCTTACCAATCTAGTGTGAAATCTCGGCCCTCAAACTCGCAATTGACCTTCTCCCCGGAACTTCAGAAGAGGAGGCTCGTTTCTTGGAACTAATCCAATTGGATGAAACCCATCGTGATGCCGCTTTGGCAAACGAAGCCCATAAGAAACGAGTCAAGGCGCAGTTCGACAAGAATTTCAAACCCCATGTCTTCTCAGAAGGTGATTTGGTCTTGCTTTATGACCAAGAATCCGATAAGTTGGGGGCAGGTAAATTCAAGCCTTTATGGATGGGCCCCTATATTGTTAAACGAGTGTTAGCAAAAGGAGCCTATGAGTTAATGGATTATGGCGGAATTCCACTGGCACAACCTCGTAACGGGTTGTACCTCAAGCGTTACTATGCGTGATTCAGTATAGTAACCTGTATGCTTTTGTTATGTTTTTGTTTTCGCTAAAGTGTTTGTTTTGGTTAAGTAAACCGCTTTTTACATTTATTTCAGATGTCAAACCTATTGGAGTCATGTGTTGGATATGCCGACGGAGCAAGTCGTAGTTCGCGGAACCTATCTTCCGCGGCCTGGGCCATTTTTGATCCAAGCGGCGAGTTAGTAAGTTTCAGAGGGGTATGTATTGGTCGATCAATGAATAACATCACTGAATATAGCGCATTGATAGAACTTCTCTCTGATGCCATCAAACATGGTATACGCCGACTGATTGTCAGGCTAGACTCACAACTCATCATACTACAACTCACTGGTATCTACTCTATTTGAAATCCAGCTATTTATCGCATGTTCCTAAGGGTTAAGATTTTGGAAAGGCAATTTGATTTTATTCAATATCAGCATATTTCCAGAAACTTAAACACATTAACTGACTCATTGGCAAATTATGTGTTAGATAGACATTTGCAACATTTATAAAAAAGAAGCATACCATCAATATTTGCATTTGGATCATGTAACTTAACCAAAATAAAACTTCGAAAATAAAAAATATATATATAATTGTTTATGGTTTACACATAATGTTCTGTAACCAAGACAAAATTGGTCAAATGACCCAAAACTCAAAACGCTAGGGGGAACCCTGGTCTAATGATGCTCGTGATAGCAAGTCACAGCCTGTGCGATCATGCGTAAGAGCCGAGTCCATCGTCTTGGCACACTAGTAGTATGCCGCTGCAACCTCAAGGGCAGCTCGTCAGTCCTCACATTTGGAATACCAAGAGTGAGGCCCTCAACCTGTTCCTGTAATGCTGTGAGAGTCTTGGCCACATCGAGGTCGCGAAGGATAGCCCTTCCAACAACCTCTCCTGCTGGGGCGGCAACTGGCACTCTCAGGCATACTACTAGCTGAATGGGACCAACATATGCATGAACACATGAGTTTGATTAAGTATTGACAGAATAAAGCACAAGGACATTATAAAAGAGAAACGATAAACAAGAATATGGTCAAAGAATTTACCAATGGCGCCCCACTGTTCGCCAGCTGGCAGTACTAAATCTGGGTCACCCCGCAAGTCCATACCAGCATATGGGTACTCAAAATAAACCATCTCCTGATGGTCAAACCACCCGAAGATGGTATCAGAAAATGAAATATGAGACTGACCAGCATGCCTAGACATATGGTCGACCCATCTCTGCATACGTGGTTTAGTCGGTGAAGGTAAATCAAGTGCAATATACTGCGGCTGCATTAGTGGTATCTTTTCCAAGGCAAAGGCAGTCAAAATAGAACCATACCCAAAGTTCTTCAACCTCCCACTCTTTACCTTGGTCAATTGTTCTTTCATCACAAGAAGTACTGCGTCACACCTGTTGAACACCTTCGGTTGGAGACATTCCAAGGCATACTGCATATAAGATCGGTTGGCTACATGAAGAGCCGCACCACCAGCCATCCTACCAAAAGTAAATAGAATAGTCCTGAGGGACCTGTCAGTGACATCACGGATGATGATCTTGCCATCTTTACTCAGCTGAGATCCCTCTCTGCAATACTGGCGAACATAATCTCTCACAGATTCACCTCCTCGGGCCGAACCTGATAAAGAGATGGGGGCACCCCGCCTCGACAAGCCAGTCAAGAAATAGATGTCTACTACAGTCAAGGGGATGGATTTGCCCCTGATCTGGAACACCTGGTTGGTAGGATCCCAAGCATCGAGCAAATACTGCAGTAAGTTGATCTGTTGTCTCATGCTAGAAATGCGGAAAAACTTCAGCAAGCCACAGTTCCGCAGTGCGTTTACTGTAACCGGGTCATGTAAAGCAAGAATTTCCTCTTCTTCATGCTCACGTTCTCACCATGTAATGGTCATCTTGCTCCAAAGATTTCTGAAAACAGACAAGAGAAGAGTTAGATCCTGATTTTGGTAAGAAACAGGCAAAATTTCCATCAAAAACTGTGCATAATATCCCTTCTTTGCGCCCATCGCACCTACAATAGTGCTCTGGGTGCATTACATGTCATATGGCCAGTAAACATGCCAACATCCAATGCACCTTTCGATACACAGAGGGTGCGCTGAAGGCAGAGCGAGTTTTTCAAACCCCAGAGGCTCAGAAAAACCAGGAATCAAGCTCAGAATGCAAAAATGGAAAGCATGAAATGAAAGAGCTCAAGTTTAGCTCCTACCTGGTCCAAACGGCACCGAGAATCGTCCACAGAATCTCTCAAAATCAGTTGATGAAAATCAAGGGGGAAAAGCACCTCCAAAGCTCCAACAAACTAAAGTTCAAATGAAATGGTAAAATGAGAGGTAAAAGCACTTTTACATTACTTTTTACGTAGTTCGAAGTAAAATATTAGTGTTCTAACTCATTTTTCAAACATATATTGTTCATTTCTGACTAGTTTGATGAAGCAATTGAAAATACAGTACAATCTTTGAAAGAACAAAGCTATTTATGGTAAAGTCAAGAAGTGACCATTGTATCGAGCAGTTTTAGCGCATAGTTCAAGCTCGTTAAAAAATAAACATAAGCCATGAGCAAATGTTTCCCCCTGCATTTAAGCTCATTAAAAAATGAACTATTCCCCGGTAAATAACCATCGTGAATGTAGTACTACAACCTTTAAAAGCCTTGGTCGTGTTCTCACCATCACCTCCACTCTGTATTGGCTGATCATTCACCTCCACTTGATTGTTTACCCCTTTTGAGGAACAGCTGCGAAGAGTGATCTCACTAGCCATCCTTGTAACACTGCCATGATTGGAACATTCCAAACCTTACCTGGAATCAGCTGCTACCCAATTTTATCACTCGTTCCTCAAAAGACGAGTCTCCTTTAAGCTCTTTTCAACTGACTCATAAAATATGAAAATATTGCCAAGCCATTGGCCTCTCCAGCTCGTTAAAGGGACCAAAAGTTCTATCCCTCCTCTAAATTTTAATCTTTTTGGACCTGAGGGATTATTACACAAAGAGATCGAGCGCTTGTTTTGTTCGGCTCGTTAAAAGGATCGAAAATTAATCCCTTGTATATTGTTTTATATTTTTCGGACTTAAGGGATTAGATGACGAAAAAGGAAATTTGGAGTTTCCTTTACGTTCCTTTTCAGACTCTCTAAAATTGAAAAGGACCGAGTTATCTTTGTCTTTAAACTCGTTAAAACTTAATAGTGACAAAATTGTCTATAGACGAGAACGAATTTCACTATCGCTAGGCTCGTTAAAACATAGCGATGGGTTTGCCCGAAGGTAAAATTATAGAACAAGCATATGTTATCCTCCTCAAGCTTGACAAAAATAAAGAGGTACTGGTCAGCAATGCCTGGGGAAAAATTGGGAAGAAAACTTGAAGAAAATTTGTTGGTAGCAAGTCGCTCTTGAACATGACACTTTCACTCCGCAACCAAGTCGGGTTGGGTTGTTTCATTCACCGGTCACATCACCATGGTCCCATCACACCATCCACATTTGGGGTTAATGCTACCAATCCATCACGTCAGTGTCACCGATATGTTCAAGAGAAGTCATTCAGAGAATTCACCTGTGTCTCACCCACTACAATACATTCACGCTCCATTCTTTCATGACTGCCACCCTGAACCTTATATCACCAGATCGTTTTCACCTCCATTAAAATCATTTGCTCTGTTCCGTGTCATTGATGTGGGATTCATTAAGGCCCTCCTATGACGGATCGCTTCTTGTCGACATCAGCTCATTATCCAAGAAGTCGATCTAGGAACACCCCATTCAGTACTTTGAAGCTTGCATGCCTCAATGGCAAGTTTCTCACTTCCGGTGACAGGTTTACATCAATGACCTTCGACCGAAAGATTTTGCATGGTGTTCGACACCAAGTCCTTTATTCACACCATGTGAATTGTACTGCAGTACCTTGAGGGTCATTATCATTATCGGTGATTCCTCTCACGCCTGTTAACACCTTACATCATTGGCTGGTAATTAGGTGATGTCTTTCCATGTTCGACTCCAGAACATCTCTCACATGGATCGACTTGTACTTCGAGTTAAGATCGAACGAGATTAAAGACCCCGGATCTAGTTTCATCCATCCGGGCTGCGATATATATTCAGGGAAATAAAGACATCAAATGTACATCATTGCTGCACAGATAATCATCCAATCAAAGGGATGATGGCTCTACCACAATCATCAGTCTACACTCAGACGATTGTATGTCCTATGTACATAAAGATGAATTTATAAAGTTGAGCATGGGAATGTCCGCCTCAGATAGATCATGAAAATATTATGAAGATAATGTGTTGTATTGTATCTTATTACAGGTCTCCTCCCAGCTTGAAAGAACTTCGGATCCTCATAATAAAGCATTTCACCCGACATCAAAAGATTAACGACCTCATGCTTTAGGGGGCAACTGTTATAGACATTTTTGGGCACTACAACCCCAAGCATGAAATGTCCATAAAACAAGGGCTCCTAAGTCCCTAAAATTGTTGTTCTAACCCCTAAAGGAGCAAGGTCAACTGATTACAGCTCCTCCCAGAAGTTCTCCATGAAAAACTGCTTAGAATTGGTCAAAACAGGATCATTTCAGCTGCTCCATAGGCAAAGTGCGTTGCATCTCACCTAAACACACTCTGTGGGTGCGTTGCATTTCAAAAAACCCTTTTATGGGGTGCGATGGGCGAGAAGTGACAAATGGTAGTGTCATTCCGCGAGGTGGAGAGGCAATGGAAGCTTCCAGAAACTTCTCCTGTGACACTTGCCTCTCTGAATTCGACCAAGGATGAGTAAGAGATCATCAATCTCCAAGTGGAAGCAAGAACTATCAGAGGGAAGACACTAATCAAATCACAAGCTTACTCATCTCCCTTACAGATATCTATATATCGATCCCTCATCCCAGAGATCTAGAGGCTGGAATTTTGCATATTGTAAGGAATTGCTGTTGGTTTCTTGAGACAACATCAGATTGTTGGGTGATCTAAGCTTTGTATGAGGTGAAGAGGGGCTTCCTTGCTGAGAGGATGATGCTGGGTCAGAACAACTGGTTGTAACTCCCCTTGGCTCTTTCTTGTTTATCAATAAAAGCTATTCAAGTTTTCCTCCATACTCTTGTGTCATTCATGTTTGCTGCATTTGTATGGTCAATTTACATCTGATCCTAAATTGTTTATGATTATAGATCCATGTTCTTGTATAGTGCTATGCTACTGTGATCTTACAGGTACTCTGTGAAGCTGGGCGTGCAAGGGAACAAGTAGTGAAAGACTATCAAGAGAGAGAGGATTCGAACTAGGAGATTAGCGCAAGACAGAGGTTGGTCTTCTTTGTTCTTCTCTCATCTATACTTCATAAAGGAAAGACGAAAGTAGCTTTGTTTTGTTTGTTTCTAAGGTAGCTATCACACCTTAGTGGGATAAGAAATTCTGTGTAGACACTTTTCCCTGTAACAGGGGGGTCATGGATGTGGAAATGAAATTCCCCTTACTTTGAGAGCAAACCAGACAGAAAATGGATTTCCTAGTCTTGGAGATGAGATTGCTGCCTTTCTTAGCAGTGATCAAAGAGGTGGCTGTAGGTGGGGCTACCTTCGATATCCTATATAATGAATTGCCCAAAGTGATAATAACAACACGAGGCCTTGACTCATACATAGCATGTCACATCCATAAGTATGGTTTGCCTAATAGTACATCACAAACATCAAGAGGTGCAACATCACATAATACTTCGTCTGTCAAGGGTTTGATGCTATAGGGAAGGTGACACTACTAGCGGACTCGGAGATCTCGTCCTTGGTGAAGCCACCCAATAATATATGGCTGCAGGTGTGGTGTAGTCGGTAGGTCCAACTGCTTCACGACCTCTGCTAAAATGAGGTTCTTTTGGCTGCCACTATCGAAAATAAATTGTAGTAGCGAACCCTTCACACACATATATGAGTGGAAAAGACGCTCCCCCTCCTCTGGATCTTTGGGATCATTCTTTTGGATCTTGGTGGTGGCAAAAGTGGCATTGGGCTCTGCATCAATGATCTACTTTCCTTTTCCATTCCCCTTGTGGGTTCTGAGTTAGAGTTGGAACATGCATCTAATTCGGAAGCCTTCAACTTGGCCACGAGCGATTGCTTGGTCTAACACTCACTTGTGTTGTGAGTGGGGCCCTTGTGGAACTCACACCACTTTCTTGTGTCCTTTGACTTCGTGGTGTTGTTCTTTTCTTGTGGCTTCGACGGGTTGTCTTGGGTCACCCAACCTTGGCTTTGTCCTTTGGTCTTTGGATTTGCAGATCCAAAGTCTCGCTTCTTCTGTTTAAACTTCTCCTCAATTTTGACAGCGTATCGGTACGTGTGTTGAGTGAGGTGATGTTCAAGAACTCCATCTCTTCTTGGATATATCTGTGTAGGAATTCGCAGTATTTGAGTACCAAATTTAGCTCAGCATCCTTGATACCCAACTGTGTGCGAAGGGTATGAAAAATGTTTGTGAACTCCAGCACATCTTGGTCCCTTCCTTGCTGCAGCGTGGTCTACTTTATGTATTTGTCCTCATAGCTTTTGAGAGGGTAGTGCTACTCCTTGATAGCATCCCTAAATGAATTCCAAGTGGGTGCGACTGAAAATAGTGAGCCCATACTTTCATCCTTCTGCTCGCAGTAGGTTTCCCACCAGTCCTTGACGTGGGGGGATGCTTTGAGAAGAGAGAAAATAATATTTTCCTGATTGGAAAAATCATGAATAAAAAATAACCCTCTAGCAGATTTAACCATTTATCTATGACATCTGCATCTATCTAACCCTCGAATATTTGGTTCTCAAAATTAACTTGTACCTTAAATGGTGTGCGTTTCAGAGTAGCTGTTGGAAGCCGATGCATCGCCCCTGAAGGATTTGTCCAAAGCTGTCCATCATCGCGTTCCTTTGTCACTCGAGGGCTTCTTCGAGCAAGATTTTGATAGCATCTCCTGCCCCCTCGTATTTCTTTTCATCCACCATGGGAGGTCGTCAGGATTTGTGAGGCTAGTCTTGCCAAGGTTTGACCAGTTCAAGCCCTAACTCCTTATACCCCAATCTTGTTGGGGAAATGCAAAGAAAAACAGAGAAAAAGTAGATTGCTCTGATACCACTGATCTTGATTTAAACAGGAATGCAACAAAACACTGAGATAACCATATACACAGAGATGCAATGGAAATCATACTTCATTTCATTAATGTAAAATAATGAAATATGCTTACAAATAGAAATGGAAATGAACAAGCTAGGGCGATGGTCGCTTATCTCCAAGAAGAGATGTGGCAGCTACATGCCTTTGAATTATGTTACAATGAGGCTCGAAGGCCTATTTATTGTTGAGAAACAATGGAAAACCCTAAACATCCAAAAACCTAACCCTAGAAGATGAAATGCCAAACAATGGGCCCCGTTTGGGTAAATTGGTACATGAACTTCCCAGGGTCGTAACTTTGGCATACGATCTCCGTTTGATGCACATAATATCTCGTTAGAAAGATCTATCTGAGAACTACAACTTTGGGAAGAGCAACATCAATCAATAGACCCATGTTGCTCCCAAATTTCCCAAAAAACATTGTTTAAGACCTCAAATGGCTTCGGAAGTTCAGGACCCAAAAAACTGCTAAAAATAGTAAATTGTGCTACAAATAAGGAAACTGAAAAACTAAAAGAGACATTTGTGGGGGTCCAAGTGGGATAGGTGGGTGGCCACCAACATCCACCTGGATCATTCCTGCCCCCTTAGGAAGCAATTGTCCCCACTGCGTTGAGTTCCTCCATCTGCTGAACTTGGTCCTTAGTGAGCTGTTCTACAATATCTGATGTATCCAGTAATGGTGGGAAGCATGGTAGAGGGCGGTCCACATTGAACATTCGATGCAAGCGAAGGAATGAGAGAGTGTTGTGCTCCAAAGCATTGTTTCCTATAGCCTTGGTACTGGTGTAAGGAACATGTCAGAGTGGTTTGAGCTTCTCGTAGGCTCTTGTAAGGCGTTCTTTCTGCAGATGCAACTAGACTTTGTCGCCCATTTGAAACTTGCATGGTACTTGATAATGAAATGGTGTTCCTGTGGGTGAGGAGAAGATGTTCCTGTGTGTTTTCATGACTGTATCCATCTACTACTACTGTTGTTGCATGGAGGAACCCTTCGCCAGGGTCATGGAAGTGGCAATGATCTTCCCCTTACTTTGGGAGTGAACTAGACAGAAAATGAATTTGCTTGTCTGGGAGATGACCTTGTTTCCTTTCTTAGCTGCGATCAAAGAGGTGGCAGTAGGTGGGGCTACCTTCGATATCTAGTATAATGAATTACCCAAAGTGATAATAACAATGCGAGGCCTTGACTCATACACAACATGTCGCCTCCATAAGTATGGTTGGTCTAATAGTACATCACAAACATCAAGAGGTGCATCATCACAAAATACCTCATCTGTGAAGGGTTTGATGATGTAGGGAAGGTGGCACTACTGGCGGACTTGGAGATATCGTCCTTGGTGAAGCTACCCGATATTGTATGGCTACGGGTGTGGTGTACTTGATAGGCCCAATTGCTTCATGACCTCTTCTGAAGTTAGGTTCTTTTGGCTGCCACTGTCAATAATGAATTGCAACGACGAAACCTTCACCCACATCTATGAGTGGAAAATATGCTCCCCCTCCTCTAGATCTTCGGGCTCATTCTTCTGGATCTTGGCAGTGGCAATAGTGGTGCTGGGCTCCGCGTCAATGATTTGCTCCCTTTTTCCATTCCCCTTGTCGGGTCCGCGCTAGGGTCAGAATATGCATCTGATTCCGAAGCCTTCAACTCGGCCACCAGTGATTGCTTGGTCTGACACTCACTTGTGTTGTGTGTGGGGCTCTTGTTGAACTCACACCACTTTCCTATGTCCTTCTTCGACTTCGTGGTGTTTTTCTTTTTTTGCAGCTTCGACGGGTTGCCTTGGGTCATCCCGCCTTGGCTTTGTCCTTTGGTCTTCGGATTTGCAAATCAAAAGTCTAGCTTCTTTTGTTTAAAATTTTCCTCAATTTTGACAGCGTATCGGTACGCCGTGCTGAGCACGGAGATGTTCAGAAACGCCATATCTTCCTGGATGTATCTGTGTAGGCACCCACGGTATTTGAGTACCAAATGTAGCTGAGATCCTTGTTACCCAACTATGTGTGAATGATATGAAAAATGTTTTTGAACTCTGACACATCTTGGTCCCTTCCCTGTCGCAGCGTGGTCCACTTTATGTATTTGTCCTCTTAGCTTTTGACATGGTAGTGCCGATCCTTGATGTCATCAATGAATGAATTCCAAGTGGGTGCGGCTGAAAGTAGTGATCCCGTGCTTTCATCCTTCTATGCATAGTAGGTTTCCCACTAGTCCTTAATGTGGGGGGCTACTTTGAGAAGAGCGAAAATAATCTTTTCTCGACTGTAAAAATCATGAACAGAAAAATAATCCTCTAGCAGATTTAACCATTTATCTACAACATATGCATCTATCTAACCCTCGAATATTGTGATTTAAAAATTAACTTGTACCTTAAATGATGTGGCATTTCCATAGTAGCTGTTGGAAGTCGATGCGTTGCCCCTGGGTAGTTGCTGAAAGATCTGGGCAAAGTTGTCCATCATTGCGTTCCTTTATCACTCAAGGGCTTCTTCGAGCAAGATTTTGATAGGATATCCTGCCCCCTCATCTTTCTTTTCATCCACCATGGGAGGCTGTCGAGATTTGCGAGGCTGGTCTTGCCAAGGTTCAACCAGTTCAAGCCCTAACTCCTTATACCCTGACCTCTTTGGGGACATGTAAAGAAAAACATAGAAGAAGCAAACCGCTCTGATACCACTAATCCTAATTTAAACAGGAATACAAAAAAATACAGAGATAACCATATACATAGAGATGCAGCTGAAATAATACTTCATTTCATTAATGTAACATACCGAAATATGCTTAAAAACAGAAATGGAAATAAACCAGCTAGGGCGATGGTAGCTTATCTCTGAGAAGAGATGTGGCAGCTACATGCCTCTGAACTGTGTTACAATGAGCCTCAAAAGCCTATTTATTGTTGAGAAACAATGGATAACCCTAAACATCCAAAAACCTAACCCTATAAGATGAAACACCAAACTGTGGGCCTCGTTTGGGTAAATTGGTCCATCAAATTTGTGGGGTTGTAACTTTGGCATACGATCTCTGTTTGATGCGCACAATATCTCGTTAGAAATATCTACCCGATTACTACAAATTTGGGAAGACTAACATCGGTCCATGGACACATGTTGCTCCCATATTTCCCAAAAAACGTCTGGGGCCTCAAAGCGGCTCCGAAAGTTCAGGACCTGAAAAACTGCTAAAAATAGTAAATTGTGCTACAAGGATACTGAAAAACTAAAAGAGATAGTTGTGGGGGTCCAAGTGGGATAGGTGGGTGGCCACCAACATCCACCTGGATCATTCCACCCCCCTTAGGAAGCAATGGTCCCCATTGCATTGAGTTCCTCCATCTGCTGAACTTGGGCCCTGGTGAGTTGTTCTGCAATCTTTGATGTGTCCAGTAATGGAGGGAAGCATGGTAGAGGGAAGTCCACATTGAACACTCAATGAAAGTAAAGGAATTGGGGAGTGGTGTTCTCCAAAGCATTTTTTCCTGCAGCCTTGGTACTGGTGTAAGGACCATGTCGGAGTGGTTTGAGCTTCTGATGGGCTCTTGTAAGGTGTTCTTTCTGCAGATGCAACTAGAATTTGTCGCCCACTTGAAACTTGCGTGATACCTGATAGTGCAACGGTGTCCTTGCAGGTGAGGAGAAGATGTTCTTTTCTGTTTTCATGACCGTATCCATTTGCTGCTGCTGTTGCTGCATGGAGGAAACCTTCGCGGGGGTCATGGATGTGGCAACAATATTCCCCTTACTTTGGGAGTGAACTAGACAGAAAATGAATTTCCTAGTCTGGGGCATGAGCTTGTTGCCTTTCTTAGCAGCGATCAAAGAGGTGGCGGTAGGTGGGGCTACCTCTAGTATCATGTATAATGAATTACCCAATGTGATAATAACAATGCGAGGCCTTGACTCATACACAACATGTTGCCTCCATAAGTATGGTTGTTCTAATAGTACATCACAGACATCAAGAGGTGCAACATCACACAATACCTCGTCTGTGAAGGGTTTGATGCTATAGGGAAGGTGGCACTATTGACGTACTCAAAGATCTCATCATTGGTGAAGACATCCAATACTATAAGGCTGCGGTTGTGGTGTAGTCGGTAGGCCCAACAACTTCATGACCTCTACTGAAATGAGATTCTTTTGGCTGCCACTGTCGACAATAAATTGCAGCGGCAAACCCTTCACCCACATTTGTGAGTGGAAAATATGGCCCCCATTCTCTGGATCTTCGAGCTCATTCTTCTCGATCTTGGCGATGGCAACAATGGCATTGGGCTCTGCATCAATGATCTTCTTCCATTTTTTATTCCCCTTGTCAGGTTCTAACTTAGGGTCGAAACATGCATCTGATTCGGAAGCCTTTAAATCGGCCACCAATGACTGCTTGGTCCGACACTCGTCTTGTGAGTGGGGGCTCTTGTGGAACTCACACCACTTTCCTATGTCCTTCTTCGACTTTGTGGTGTTGTTATTTTCTTATGGCTTCGACAGGTTGTCTTGGGTCACCCCACCTTGGCTTTGTCCTTTGGTCTTCAGATTTGCAGATCTGAAGTCTCGCTTCTTCTGTTTAAAATTTTTCTCGATTTTGACAACATATTGGTACGCCGTGCCGAGCGAGGAGATGTTCAGGAACTCCATCTCTTCCTGGATGTATTTGCGTAGGCGTCTGTGGTATTTGAGTACCAAATGTAGTTGAGAATCCTTGATACCCAACTATGAGTGAAGGGTATGAAAAATGTTTGTGAACTCCAGCACATCTTGGTCCCTTCCCTACCGCAGCATGGTCCACTTTATGTATTTTTCCTCTTAGCTTTTGACAGGGTAGTGCTGATCCTTGATGGCATCCCGAATGAATTCCAAGTGGGTGTGGCTGAAAGTAGTGAGAAGGTGCTTTAATCCTTCTGCTCGTAGTAGGTTTCCCACTAGACCTTGACGTGGGGACCTGCTTTGAGAAGAGTGAAAATAATCTTTTCTTGACTGGGAAAATCATGAACAGAAAAATAACCCTCTAGCAGATTTAACCATTTATCTACGATATATGCATCTATCTAACCATCGAATATTGGGATTTCAAAATTAACTTGTACCTTGAACGATGTGGCATTTCCATAGTAGCTGTTGGAAGTCGATGTGTTGCCCCTGGGTAGCCGTTGAAGGATTTGGGAAAAGCTGTCCATCATTATGTTCCTTTGTCACTCGAGGGCTTCTTTGAGCAAGATTTTGATAGGATCTCCTGCCCCCTCATCTTTCTTTTCATCTGCCATGGGAGGCCGTCAGGATTTGGGAGGCTGGTCTTGCCAAGGTTCAACGAGTTCAATCCCCAACTCCTTATACCTCGACCTCGTTGGGGACATGCAAAGAAAAACAGAGAAAAAGCAGACCGCTCTGATACCACTGATCCTGATTTAAATAGGAACGCAAAAAAATACATAGATAACCATATACATAGAGATGCAGCGGAAATAATACTTCATTTCATTAATGTAAAATACTGAAATATGCTTACAAACAAAAATGGAAATAAACCAGCTAGGGCGATGGTAGCTTATCTCTGAGAAGAGATGTGGCAACTACATGCCCCTGAACTATGTTACAAGGAGGCTCGAAGGCCTATTTATTGTTGATAAATAATGGAAAACCATAAACATCCAAAAACCTAACCCTAGAAGATAAAACACCAAACTGTGGGTCTTGTTTGGGTAAATTGGTACATCAACTTCTCGGGGTCGTAACTTTGGCATACGATCTTCGTTTGACACACACAATATCTCGTTAGAAAGATCTATCTGAGAGCTACAACTTTGGGACGACAAAAATCAATCCATGTACCCATGTTGCTCCCAGATTTCCCAAAAAACATCGTTTAGGGCCTCAAAACGGCTCCAGAAGTTCAGGACCCAAAAAACTACTAAAAATAGTAAATTGTGCTACAAATAAGGAAACCGAAAAATTGATAGTGACAATTATGGGGTTCCAAGTGGGATAGGTGGGTGGCCACTAACATCCACCTGGATCATTCCTCCCCCCTTAGGAAGCAATGGTCCCCATTGCGTTGAGTTCCTCCATCTGCTGAACTTGGTCCCTGGTGAGTTGTTCTGCAATCTCTGATGTGTCCAGTAATGGTGGGAAGCATGGTTGAGGGCAGTCCACATTGAACACTCGATGCAAGTGAAGGATGGGGAAGTGATGTGCTCTAAAGCATTGCTTCCCGCCACCTTGGTACTGGTGGAAGGACCATGTCGGAGTGGTTTGAGCTTCTGATGGGTTCTTGAAGGCGTTCTTTCTGCAGATGCAACTAGACAATGTCGCCCACTAGAAACTTGTGTGGTACCTGATAGTGCAACAGTGTCCCTGTGGGTGAGGAGAAGATGTTCCTTTCTATTTTCATCACCGTACCCATCTGTTGTTGTTGTTGCTACATGGAGGAAACCTTCACGAGGGTCATGGATGTGGCAATGATCTTCCCCTTACTTTGGGAGCGAACTAGACATAAAATTAATTTCCTAGTCTGGGAGATGAGCTTGCTACCTTTCTTAGCAATAATCAAAGAGGTAGCGATAGGTGGGGCTACCTTCTGTATCCTGTATAATGAATTACCCAAATTGATAATAACAGTGCGGGGCCTTGACTCATACATAGCAAGTTGCCTCCATAAGTATGGTTGCCCTAATAGTACATCACAAACACCAAGAGGTGTAACATCACATAATACCTCGTCTCTGAAGGGTTTCATGCTGTAGGGAAGGTGGCACTACTGGCATACTCGGAGATCTCATCCTTGATGAAGCCATCGATACTATATGACTGTGGGTATGGTGTAGTCAGTAGGCCCAACTGCTTCACATCCTCTACTGAAATGTGGTTCTTTTGGTTTCCACTGTCAACAATGAATTGCAGCGGTGAACCCTTCACCCACATCTGTGAGTGGAAAAGATGCTCCCCCTCCTCTAGATATTCAGGCAAATCCTTCTGGATCTTGGCAGTGGCAACAGTGGCATTGGTCTCTGCGTTAATGATATTTTTCCCTTTGCCATTCCCCTTATCGGGTTCTGACTCGATGTCAAAACATGCATCTGATTCAGAAGCCTTGAACTCGGCCACCAACGACTGCTTGGTTCGACACTCACTTGTGTTGTGAGTGGGGCTCTTGTGGAACTCACACCACTTTCTTGTGTCCTTCTTTGACTTCGTGGTGTCATTCTTTTCTTGCAGCTTTGATAGGTTGTCTTAAGTCACCCCACCTTGGCTTTGTCCTTTGGTCTTCAGATTTGCAGATCCAAAGTCTCACTTCTTCTGTTTAAACTTATGCTCTATTTTGACAGGGTATCGGTATGCCATATCGAGCGAGGAGATATTCAGGAACTCCATCTCTTCCTGGATGTATCTATGTAGGCATCTGCGGTATTTGAGTACCAAATGTAGCTCAACATCCCTAGTACCCAACTGTGTGCGAAGGGTATGAAAAATGTTTGTGAACTCCAACACATCTTGGTCCATTCCCTGCCGCAGCATGGTCCACTTTATGTATTTGTCATCTTAGCTTTTGACAAGGTAGTGCTGCTCCTTGATGGCATCCCTGAATGAATTCCAAGTGGGTGCAGCTGAAAATAGTGAGCCCGTACATTCATCCTTCTACTCGTAGTAGGTTTCCCACTAGTCCTTGACGTGGTGGGTTGCTTTGAGAAGAGCGAAAATAATCTTTTCCCGACTGGAAAAATCATGAACAGAAAAATAACCCTCTAGCAGATTTAACCATTTATCTACGACATCTCCATCTATCTGACCCTCGAATATTGGGATTTCAAAATTAACTTGTACCTTAAACGTTTGTGGCATTTCCAAAGTAGCTATTGGAAACCGATACGTCAACCCTGGGTAGCCACTGAAGGATCTAGGCAAAGTTGTCCATCATCACGTTCCTTTGTCGCTCGAGGGCTTCTTCGAGCAAGATTTTAATAGGATCTCCTACCCCCTCGTCTTTCTTTTCATTCAACATAAGAGGCCGTCATGATTTGTGAGGCTGGTCTTGCCAAGGTTTGACCATTTCAAGCCCTAGCTCCTTATACCCCAACCTCATTGGGGATATGCAAAGAAAATTAGAGAAAAAGTAGACCGGTCTGATACCACTGATCCTGATTTAAACAAGAACGCAAAAAAATACAGAGATAACCATATACATAGAGATGCAATGGAAATAATACTTAATTTCATTAATGTAAAATACTGAAATATGCTAAGAAACAAAAATGGAAATAAACCAGCTAGGGCGATGGTAGCTTATCTCTGAGAAGAGATGTGGCGGCTACATGCCTCTGAACTATATTTCAATGAGCCTCGAAGGCCTATTTATTGTTGAGAAACAATGGAAAACCCTAAACCTCCAAAAACCTAACCCTAGAAGATGAAACGCCAAACTGTGGGCCCCTTTTGGGAAAATTGGTACATCAAATTCGCGGGGTCGTAACTTTGGGTTACGATCTTCATTTGATGCATACCATATCTCTTTAGAAAGTTGTATCTGAGAACTACAACTATGGGAAGACCAACATTGGACCATGGCCCCATGTTGCTCTCAAATTTCCCAAAAAACGTCGTTTAGGGCCTCAAAATGACTTTGGAAGTTCAAGACTCAAAAAACTGCTAAAAATAGTAAATTGTGCTACAAATAAGGAAACAAAAATACTGAAAGAGACACTTGTGGGGGTCCAAGTGGCATAGGTGGGTGGCCACCAACATCCACCTGGATCATTCCTCCCCCCTTAGGAAGCAATGTTCCCCATTGCGTTGAGTTTCCCATCTGCTGAACTTGGTCCCTGGTGAGTTGTTCTGCAATCTCTGATGTCTCCAGTAATGATGGGAAGCATGGTAGAGGGCGGTCCACATTGAAAACTCAATGCAAGCAAAGGAATGGGGGAGTGCTGTGCTCCAAATCACCGTAGACTTGGTACTGGTGTAAGGACCATGTCAGAGTGGTTTTAGCTTCTGATGGGCTCTTGTAAGGCATTCTTTTTGCAGATGCAACCAGAATTTGTCGCCCACTTGAAACTTGCGTGGTACCTGAGAGTGCAATGGTGTCCCTAAGGGTGAGGAGAAGATGTTCCTATATGTTTTCATGACCGTATCCATCTACTGTTGCTGTTGCTACGTGGATGAATCCTTCGCGTGGGTCATGGATGTGGCAACGAACTTCCCCTTACTTTGGGAGCGAACTAGACAGAAAGTGAATTTCCTAGTCTGGGAGATGAGCTTGCTGCCTTTCTTAGCATCGATCAAAGAGTTGGCAGTCGGTGGTGCTACCTCTGGTATCCTATATAATGAATTACCCAAAGTTATAATAACAGCGCAAGGCCTTGACTCTTACACAACATGTTGTCTCTATAAGTATGGTTGGCCTAATAGTACATCACACAATACCTCATCTGTGAAGGTGGCACTGCTGGTGGACTTAGAGATCTCGTCCTTGGTGAAGCCACCCAATACTATACGGTTGCGGGTGTGGTGTAGTTGGTAGGGCCAACTGCTTCACTACCTCTCCTGAAATGAGGTTCTTTTGGCTGCCACTGTCGACAATGAATTTGCAGCGGTGAACCTTCACCGACATCTGTGAGTGAAAAAGACGCTCCCCCTCCTCTGGATCTTCGGGCTCATTCTTTTGGATATTTGTGGTGGCAACAGTGGCACTAAGCTTCACATCAATGATATGCTTCCCTTTGCCATTCCACTTGTCGGGTTCTGACTCAGGGTTGGAACATGCATCTAATTCGAAAGCCTTCAACTCAGCCACCAACGACTGCTTGGTCCGACACTCACTTCTGTTGTGAGTGGGGCTCTTGTGGAATTCACACCACTTTCCTATGTCCTTCAACTTCGTGGTGTTGTTATTTTCTTGCGGCTTCAATGGGTTGTCTTGGGTCACCCCGCCTTGGTTTTGTCCTTTGGTCTTCGGATTTGCAGATCCAAAGTCTCGCTTCTTTTGTTTAAACTTCTGCTCGATTTTGATAGTGTATCGGTACGCTGTGCCGAGCGAGGAGATGTTCAGGAACTCCATCTCTTCCTGGATATATCTGCGTAGACATCTGCATTATTTGAATACCAAATGTAGCTCAGAATCCTTGATACCCAACTTTGTGCGAAGGGTATGAAAAATGTTTGTGAACTCCAGCACATCTTGGTCCCTTCCCTGCCACAGCGTGGTCCATTTTATGTATTTGTCCTCATAGCTTTTGATAGGGTAGTAATACTCCTTGATGACATCCTGGAATGAATTCCAAGTGGGTGCGGCTAAAAATAGTGAGCCCCTACTTTCATCCTTCTGCTTGCAGTAGGTTTCCCACCAATCTTTGACGTGGGGGGCTGCTTTGAGAAGAGCGAAAATAATCTTTTCTCAACTGGAAAAATCATGAACAGAAAAATAACCCTCTAGCAGATTTAACCATTTATCTATGGTATCTATGTCTATCTGACCCTCGAATATGGGGATTTCAAAATTAACTTGTACCTTAAACGGTGTGGTATTTCCAGAGTATTTGTTGGAAGCTGATGCGTCGCCCCTGGGTAGCCGCTGAACAATCTAGGAAAAGTTGTCCATTGTCACGTTCCTTTGTCACTCGAGGGCTTCGTTCAGAAAGATTTTGATAGGATCTCCTACCCCCTCATCTTTCATTTCATCCTCCATGGGAAGTCATCAGGATTTGTGAGGCTGGTCTTGCCAAGGTTCGACCAGTTCAAGCCCTAACTCCTTATACCCCGACCCCATTGGGGACATGCAAAGAAAAATAGAGAAAAAGTAAATCACTCTGATACCACTGATCCAGATTTAAATAGGAGCACAACAAAATATAAAGATAACCATATACACAGAGATGCAATGGAAATAATACTTCATTTCATTAATGTAAAATACTAAAATATGCTTACAAACAGAAATGGAAATAAACCAGCCAGGGCGATGGTAGCTTATCTCTGAGAAGAGATGTGGCAGCTACATGCCTCTGAACTGTGTTACAATGAGGCTCGAAGGCCTATTTATTGTTGAGAAATAATGGAACACCCTAAACATCCAAAATCCTAACTCTAGAAGATGAAACACCAAACTGTGGGCCCCGTTTAGGTAAATTGGTACATCAACTTCCGGGGTCGTAACTTTAGCATACAATCTCCATTTGACGCGCACAATATCTAGCTAGAAAGATCTATATGAGAACTACAACTTTGGGAAGAGCAACACAAGTCCATGGACCCATGCTCCTCCTAGATTTCCCAAAAAACATCGTTCAGGGCCTCAAAACGACTCCAGAAGTTCAGGACCCGAAAAAACAACTAAAAATAGTAAATTGTGCTACAAATAAGGAAACTGAAAAACTGAAAGAGACTGTTGTGGGGGTCCAAGTGGGATAGGTGGGTGGCCACCAAAATCCACCTGGATCATTCCTCCCCCCTTAGGAAGTAATCTTCCCCATTGCATTGAGTTCCTCCATCTACTGAACTTGGTCCCTGGTGAGCTGTTCTGCAATATCTGATGTGTCCAGTAATGGTGGGAAGCATGGTAGAGGGCAATCCACATTGAACACTTGATGCAAGTGAAGGAATGGGGGAGTGTTGTGCTCCAAAGCATTGTTCCCGCAGCCTTGGTATTGGTGTAAGGACCATTTCGTAGTGGTCTGAGCTTCTGATGGGCTCTTGTAAGGTGTTCTTTATGCAGATGCAACCAGACTTTGTCGCCCACTTGAAACTTGCATGGTACCTGATACTGCAACGGTGTCCCTGTGGGTGAGGAGAAGATGTTCCTATCTATTTTCATGACTGTATCCATCTGTTGTTGTTGTTGTTGCATGGAAGAACCCTTTGCGGGGGTCATGGATGTCACAATGATCTTCCCCTTACTTTGGGAGCGAACTAGACAGAAAATGAATTTCCTAGTCTGGGAGATGAGCTTGTTGGCTTTCTTAGTAGTGATCAAAGAGGTGGCGGTAGGTGGGGCTACCTCCAGTATCTTGTATAATCAATTACCCAAAGTGATAATAATAGCGTGAGGCCTTGACTGACACACAGCATGTCGCCTCCATAAGTATGGTTGGACTAATAGTACATCCCAAACATCAAGAGGTGCAACATCACACAATACCTCGTCTATGAAAGGTTTGATGCTATAGGGAAGGTGGAACTGATGGCAGACTCAAAGATCTCATCCTTGGTGAAGCCACCTGATACTGTATGGCTGCAGGTGTGGTGTAGTCAGTAGGCATGCTTCACAACCTCTATTGAAATGAGGTTCTTTTGGTTGCCACTGTCGACAATGAATTGCAGCGGTGAACCCTTCACCCACATTTGTGAGTGGAAAAGATGCTCCCCCTCCTCTGGATCTTCAGGTTCATTCTTCTGGATCTTGGCAGTGGCAATAGTGGCATTGGGCTCTGCTTCAATGATCTGCTTCCCTTTTCCATTCCCCTTGTTGGGTTCTGACTCAGGGTCAGAAAATGCATCTGATTCGGAAGCCTTCAACTCAGGCACCACTGACTGCTTGGTACGACACTCACTTGTGTTGTGAGTGGGGTTCTTGTGGAACTCACACCACTTTCCTGTGTCCTTCTTCGACTTCGTGGTGTTGTTCTTTTCTTGTAGCTTCGACGGGTTGTCTTGGGTCACCCCGCCTTGGCTTTGTCCTTCAGTCTTCAAATTTGTAGATCCAAAGTCTCACTTCTTTTGTTTAAACTTTTGCTCGATTTTAACAGCGTATCGGTACATCGTGATGAGCAAGGAGATGTTTAGGAACTCCATCTCTTCCTAGATGTATCTATGTAGACATATGCAGTATTTGAGTACCAAATTTAGCTCATAATCCTTGATAACCAACTGTGTGCGAAGGGTATGAAAAATGTTTGTGAACTCTGGCACATCTTAGTCCCTTCCCTACCGCAACGTGGTCCACTTTATGTATTTGTCCTCATAGATTTTGACTGGGCAATACTACTCCTTGATGGCATCCCAGAATGAATTCCAAGTGGGTGTGGGTGAAAATAGTGATCCCATACTTTCATCCTTTTTCTCACAGTAGGCTTCCCACCAGTCCTTGACATAGGGGGCTACTTTGAGAAGAGTGAAAATAATCTTTTCCCAATTGGAAAAATCATGAATAGTAAAATAACCCTCTAGCAGATTTAACCATTTATCTACGGCACTTGCATCTATCTAACCCTCAAGTATGGGGATTTCAAAATCAACTTGTACCTTAAACGATGTGGCGTTCCGAGAGTAGTTGTTGGAAGCCGATGTGTTTCCCCTCAGTAGCTGCTAAAGGATCTGGGAAAAGCTACCCATCATCACGTTCCTTTGTCGCTCGAGGGCTTCTTTGAGCAAGATTTTGATAGGACCTCCTGCCCCCTTGTCTCTTATTTTCATCCGCCATGGGAGGCTATCGAGATTTACGAGGCTAGTCTTGCCAAGGTTCGACTAGTGCAAGCCCTAACTCCTTATACCCCAACCTCGTTGGGGACATGTAAAGAAAGACAAAGGAAAAATAGATCGCTCTGATACCACTGATCCAGATTTAAACAGGAACGCAACAAAATATTGAGATAACCATATACACAGAGATGCATTAGAAATAATGCTTCATTTCATTAATGTAAAATACTGAAATATGCTTACAAACAAAAATGGAAATAAACTAGCTAGGGCAATGGTAGCTTATCTCTTAGAAGAGATGTGGCGCTACATGCCTCTTAATTGTGTTACAATGAGGCTCGAAGGCCTATTTATTATTGAGAAATAATGGAAAACCCTAAACATCCAAAAACCTAACCCTAGAAGATGAAACGCCAAACTATGGGCCCCATTTGGGTAAATTGGTTAAATTGGTACATCAACTTCCCGAGGTCGTAACTTTAGCATATGATCTTCGTTTGACGCGCACAATATCTCGCTAGAAAGATTTATCTGAGAACTACAACTTTGGGAAGTTCAACACTGGGCCATGGACACATGTTGCTCCAAGATTTCCCAAAGAATGTCGTTTAGGGCCTCAAAATGGCTCCATAAGTTGAGGACCTGAAAAACTGCTAAAAATAGTAAATTGTGCTACAAATAAGGAAACTAAAAAACTGAAAGAGACAGTTCTGGTGGTCCAAGTGGGATAGGTGGGTGGACACTAACATCCACCTGGATCATTCCTACCCCCTTAGGAATCAATGGTCCCCATTGTGTTGAGTTCCTCCATCTACTGAACTTGGTCCCTCTTGAGTTGTTCTGCAATCTTTGATTTGTCTAGTAATGGTGGGGAGCATGGTAGAGGGCGGTACACATTGAACACTCGATGGAAGCGAAGGAATGGGGGAGTGTTGTGTTCCAAAGCATTGCTTCCCACAACCTTGGTACTAGTGTAAGGACCATATCAGAGTGGTCTGAGCTTCTGGTGGGCTCCTGTAAGGCGTTCTTTCTACATATGCAACCAGACTTTGTCACCCACTTGAAAATTGCATGGTACCTGATAGTGCAACGGTGTCGCTATGGGTTAGGAGAAGATGTTCCTGTCAGTTTTCACGACAGTATCCATTTTTTGTTGTTGTTGCTGCATGGAGGAACCCTTTGCAAGGTTCATGGATGTGGCAACGATCTTCCCCTTACTTTGGGAGTGAACCAGACAGAAAATGAATTTCCTAGTCAAGGAGATGAGCTTACTACCTTTCTTAGCAGCGGTCAAAGAGGTGGCCGTAGGTGGGGATACCTTTGGTTTCCTGTATAATGAATTACCCAAAGTTATAATAACAACATGAGGCCTTGACTCATACACAACAGGTCGCCTCCATAAGTATGGTTGGTCTAATAATACATCACAAAGATCAAGAGGTGCAAAATCAAACAATACCTCATCTATGAAGGGTTTGATGCTATAGGGAATGCGGCACTGCTGGCGGACTCAGAGATCTCGTCCATGGTGAAGCCACCCAATACTATACAGCTGCGGATGTGGTCTAATCAATAGGCCCAACTGCTTCATGACCTCTGCTGAAATAAGGTTCTTTTGGCTGCCACTGTTGACAATGAATTGCAGCGGTGAAACCTTCACCCACATCTGTGAGTGGAAAAGACGCTCCCCTCCTTTGGATCTTTGGGCTCATTCTTCTAGATCTTGGTGGTGGCAATAGTGGCACTGGGTTTCACATCAATGATCTACTTCCTTTTTCCATTCCCCTTGTCGGATTCTGACTCAGGGTCGGAACATGCATTTGATTTGGAAGCCTTCAACTCGGCCACCAGCGCCTTCTTGGTCCAACACTCACTTAGGTTGTGAGTGGGGCTCTTGTGGAACTCACACCACTTCCCTGTGTCCTTCCTCAACTTTGTGGTGTTTTTATTTTCTTGCGGCTTTGATGGGTTGTCTTGGGTCACCCCACCTTGGCTTTGTCCTTTGGTCTTCGGATTTGCAAATCCAAAGTCTCTCTTCTTTTGTTTAAACTTTTGCTCAATTTTGACAGCGTATCGGTACGTTGTGCCGAGCGAGGAGATGTTCAGGAACTCCATATCTTCTTGGATATATCTATGTAGGCATCCACGGTATTTGAGTACCAAATGTAGCTCAAAATCCTTGATACCCAACTGTGTGCGAAGGGTATGAAAAATGTTTGTGAACTCCGACACATCTTGGTCCCTTCCGTGCCGCAACATGGTCCACTTTATGTATTTGTCCTCATAACTTTTGACAGGGTAGTACTGCTCCTTGATGGCATCCCAGAATGAATTCCAAGTTGGTGCAGCTGAAAATAGTGAGCCCGCACTTTCATCATTTTGCTCACTGTAGGTTTCCGACCAGTCCTTGACGTGGGGGGCTGCTTCAAGAAGAGTGAAAATAATCTTTTCTCGATTGGAAAAATCATGAACGGAAAAATAACTCTCTAGTAGATTTAACCATTAATCTATCACATATACGTCTATCTGACCCTCGAATATGGGGATTTCAAAATTAACTTGTACTTAAACACTGTGGCATTTTCAAAGTAGTTGTTGGAAGCCGATGCGATGCCCCTAGGTAGCCGCTAAAGGATCTGGGTGAAGTTGTCCATCATCGCGTTCCTTTGTTGCTCGAGTGCTTCTTCAAGCAAGATTTTGATAAGATCTCCTGTCCCCTCGTCTTTCTTTTCATCCACCACGGGATGCTGTCGGGATTTGCGAGGCTGGCCTTGCCAAGTTTCGACCAGTTCAAGCCCTAGCTCCTTATACCCCGACCTCGTTGGGGACATGCAAAGAAAAAGCAGACCGCTCTGATACTACTGATCCAGATTTAAATAGGAACGCAACAAAATACAGAGATAACCATATACACAAAGATGTAGCAGAAATAATACTTCATTCATTAATGTAAAATACTGAAATATGCTTACAAACAGAAATGGAACTAAACCAGCTAGGGTGATGGTAGCTTATCTCTGAGAAGAGATGTGGCAACTACATTCCTCTGAAATATGTTACAATGAGGCTTGAAGGCCTATTTATTGTTGAGAAACAATGGACAACCATAAACATCCAAAAACCTAACCCTAGAAGATGAAATGCCAAATTGTGGGCCTCGTTTGGGTAAATTGGTACATCAACTTCCCGGGGTCGTAACTTTGGCATACGATCTCCGTTTGATGTGCACAATATCTCATTAGAAAGATCTATCTGAGAACTACAACTTTGGGAAGAGCAACATCGGCCCCTAGACCCATGTTGCTCCTATATTTCCCAAAAGACGTCGTTTAGGGCCTCAAAATGGCTCCGGAAGTTAAGGACCCGAAAATTTGCTGAAAATAGTAAATTGTGCTACAAATAAGGAAACTGAAAAATTGAAAGATACAGTTGTGGAGGTCCAAGTGGGATAGGTGGGTGGATACCAACATCCGCCTGGATCACAATCTCATTTAAAGATAGGATTGAGTTCAATGAGCCTAGATAATTAGACGAGGCCATCTGAAATCTAAGGAATTGCTATGAGCAATCGAAGCGCAGATCTGAGCCTAAGCCAGACTGGAGAGGTAATGCAAATAACAAAGGAAAATGGAATAAGATATGAGAAATACCTTAGGGTACTGATCATAAAGAGATTGTTGCACCATTTAAGAAGTTCAATACATCAGATAGAGGACAAGGATTTTGATCAGGAGAAAAAAACAAGGAGACGGGCTGGAAGCCTATAGAGTGTTGGACTTGTGGAAAATATCATCGCAGGGGAGACTGTCTGCAGAATCAGGGTGGTAGGCCTCATATATATAGTGTGTAGGATGCACATACTATTGGGGATGTTGGTCAGAGGCTTCCTTGTATTTATGCAACATTGGATAACAAATAGGAAAACCATTTGACATCTATCATTAAGATGGATGGTAAGCTTTGTGATCAAGTTATTTCTATTTTGATTGACCCTGGATCTAATTATAGCTATGTTAGTCCTGAATTGGTGGATAAGTGTGGTTTGAGTAAGGAATTGCATGTAGAGTCTTGGTTAGTGCAGTTGGCTACAGGTACAAAGAAGTGAGTTCATCATTGGGTAAGAGCTTGTGCATTTGATTTGAATGGTATGCCTACCGCATCACATTTGAATGTATTACCATTGGGATCATACAATATGTTGTTGGGCATGGATTGGTTGTACTTCATATAACCAAGGTGTATTTTTATGACAAAGCCATTGAGTGTGTTGATGAAAATGGGGAACCAAGAGTCTTACAGGGAAAGAAGAAAGTCACATCAGTTAGGATGGTGACAACTATGCAAGAAAAGTGTAGTCATACGAAAGGGTACAAGCTATTCACAGTGCACATTTTTAGTGAGAAGAGTAAGGATGTTGAGGATGTAGATGTTTTGAGTAGGTACCCAGTTTTATAACAGTTCAAGGATGTATTTCCTGAGGACATTATAGAGTTGCCACCTCACAGGAAGGTAGAATTTTCTATTGAGTTAGTGCCAATGATGACGCTAGCATCAAAAGCACCTTACAAGATGAGCACACCTAAGTTGGTAGAGTTGAAGTTGCAGTTGAAGGAAATGTTGGACAATGGATACATTAGGCCAAGTGTATCACCATGGGGGTGCACTGCTATTGTTTGCGAAGAAGAAAGATGGTACTCTCATATTATGCATTGACTACAGGCAGTTTAAGAAAGTTACGATCAAGAACAAGTATATGTTGTCGAGGATTGATGACTTATTCAATCAGCTGAAGAAAGCAACAGTGTTCTCGAAGATTGATCTGAGATCTGGATATCATCAGGTACGCATCAAAGAGGAGGACATTTATGAGACAACTTTCCAGACCAGGTGTGGGCATTATGAGTTTGTTGTAGTTCCATTTGACTTAACTAATGCTCTAGCTACATTTATGTGCTTGATGAATAATGTGTTGCATCCATATTTGGATAAGTTTGTTATTGTGTTCTTTGATGACATATTGGTATATTCTAAAAATGAGGAAGAGCATGCCGAGCATTTAGCAGCAGTGTTGAGATTATGGAGAGAGCATTAGTTGTATGCTAAGCTCAACAAGTGAAATTTCTTTCAGAATGAGATACATTACTTGGGGCATGTTGTCTCCAAGGAGGGCATTGTAGTAGATCTAGAAAATATAAGGACCATCATGGAATGGGTAGCTCCTAAGAATGTGGACGAGGTGAGATATTTCATGGGTTTGGTAGGATACTATAGGAGGTTCATCAAAAACTTCTCACAGCTTATCCTATCACATCATTGTAGAGGAAAGGTAAGAAGTTTGAATCGATAGAGGAGTGTGAGGCTAGTTTTGAGTAGCTTAAGAAGTTGTTGATACATGCACCAGCGTTAAAGATTGCAGATCCGGAAAAAGAGTTTGTAGTATGCACATATGCTTACAAGAAAGGACTTGGTGGAGTCCTTATGCAGATGGATACGTGGTATGCTATGAGTCATGAAATCTGAATGAGCATGAGAAGAACTATCCCATGCATGATCTTGAGTTGGCAGTGATCATACATGCATTGAAGATGTGGAGACATTATCTTCTGGGCAGGAGGTTTACATTGATGAGTGATCATAGTGGTTTGCAGTATCTATTTGACCAATTGAATCTGAATGGTAGGCATGCTCGGTGGTTGGTACAATCAATGAGTTTGATTTTGAGATTAGGTACATCAAAGGTAAAGAGAACAGAGTGGCAGATTCTCTTAGTAGGAAGATATAGGTAAATCACTTAGCACTATGAGCTCCTATGGGACAGATCTACGGGAAAGGATCTTGCAGGAAGGTCAACAGGATGTCAGATATATGGAGATTATGCAGAGGTTGCAACGAAGTATAGATCTAGGTACATGTGATGGTACATGTGGTAGTACAAGTACATGTACAAGTGATATTATAGGTACATGTACATGTGATGATACAGGTGCAGGTAAACAAGATGTGGACTATTTCCTTACAGTAGATTGATTGGTCATATTTAGAGATAGGATATATGTGTCAAATATCAGTGAGCTCAAGAAGGTGATCTTGAGCGAGTTTCATGCGAAACCATATTCAGGTCACCCAGGTTATCAAAAGACATTGACCACAATGAAAATATTTTATTATTGGAAAAACCTGAAGAGGGATGTAGCAGAGTTTGTGGATAGGTATTTTGATTGTCAACATGTGAAGGCAAAGTGCAAGCATCCAGGTGGACTGCTATAGTCGATTGTAATTCCAGAGTGAAAATGGGAAGTCATTTCCATGGAATTTATCATAGGTTTGTCGAGAATAGTGAAACAACATGATTCCATCATGGTTGTTGTGGACAGGTTGACAAAGGTTGTGCACTTCATCCCAGTGAAGTCTACATTCTCAACTAGCGATGTAGCATATGTATTCATCAGAGATGTGGTCAGATTGCATGGTGTTCTGAAGAAGATTGTATCAGATAGGGATGCGAAGTTCACTTCCAAGTTTTGGAAGGAGTTATTTGCAGGTCTGGGCATAGAGTTTGCCTTCAATACAAATTATCATCCATAGACAGATGGATAGACAAAGAGGGTCAACAAAATATTGGAGGACATGTTGAGGATGTATGTGATGCATCAACAGTGAAAATGAGAAGGGTATCTTCCACTGGTAGAGTTCGCTTACAACAATGGTTATCGTGAAGCTTTGAGGATGAGTCTATTTGAGGCATTGTATGGATGAAATTGCAATACTCCTATCAATTGGAGTGATCCAGTTAACAGGGTGTTGATTGGACCAGATATATTGGTGGACATGGAATAGGAAATGTAGGTGATCAAGAAGAATATAAAAGTAGCACAAGATAGGTAGAAGAGCTATGCAACTCGGATCAGGTTATTCAAGGAGTTCCATGTTGGGGAACATGTGTACTTGCGCATCAAACCGAAGAAGATCTCCTTATGGATTGGATCATGTGCCAAGTTGGCACCACATTGTTTTGGACCCTTAAGTATCATTGAGAGGAATGGGCCAATAGCCTATCAAATTGCATTGCCTTCGATAGTGAAATTCCATGATATTTTCAATGTATCATTTCTTAAGAAGTATGTTAAATATATTGATCATGTGATTTACTGGTATGTATTGCAGGTGGAACCAGATGGAGAATTCCAGCGGAGCCTCAGTGTATATTGCAAGAAAAGGTGCTCATGCTCCAGAACCGAGTAATCGATAAAGTTAAAATGAATGGAAACACTTTGGGCATGATGAAGCTACATGGGAGATGGTGGATCAGATGCAAACTATGTATCCTTCCTTGTTTCTTGGTTGAGGAAAAGCAATTTTGGCATGGTGTTTTGGTATATGTCTTGACATATGGTTTATGCTTTCATGATGTTGCTATATGTACATATGTATATGGATGTAAATATTGCCATGAGCTATGTTATAAAGGTCCAATAAGCGGTAAGGGTGTCATGTCATTATGATGTTATGTTTTTATGTTGGTGTACTTCTCAGTAGGATTATCATTGTAAATATTGCAACGAGCTAAGTTATAAAGATCCATTGATAGTATATCTGGTTTACAACAGTCTTGTGGTTATAGGTGTTTTTGAACACCGAGGATGGTGTTCCCCCAAGGAGGAGGCTTCTATAACAATCCCGGTGAAAATTCCATGTAATAAAAGTTAATAAAGGAAAAATAATAACCACGATTGATGGGACGCTTATTCCAAGATGAATTTTCGGTAAAATCCTAGTGATGGGGATCACTTGTGATTGTTTAATAGCTGAAGAAATTGACAAAGGAAATGGCTAATGATTTGGAAAGGAAAAATGACATTTTTTCACATTTATTTATGAAAATAATGGAAATTAGGAGAAAAGGGAGGTGAAAGGTCATAGGTTGCACGTGAGAAAAATGAAGGAAAATAATGGAAAATGAAGAAAATAGAGGCCTCATTCATAAAAAGGCTTCTAAGGATTAGTACACAGAATTTTTTCGGTTCAGTTTTGGAGCTCTCCCATTATTCTCTCTCTCTCTCATACTCTTGGAGACTTAGATTTTTCTTGGAGAACTCTTGGAGGGTGGGGCATACTTGGATTTTGGAGCAAGAAGGCAAAGGAGGATAAGTAAAGTGCAAGAGGGCATTGATATCAGCAGTTACAACATAATTTTCTTGCAGGTATTGAGTTGCATGTATGTTTTCCTCACTAGTTTTGGAATGCATGGCATATGCATGTTGATTATTGGGCACGATCTGTCACTGGCATGAAGGATTGCCTTGATTGACAGTGGATTACCTAGCCTTTCCATTTCCTGGATAGCCATGGAGTTTGTGGGTTTATTTCCTTATTGTGTTTTGGTTGGTTCTCATGTTTATTTAGCTTAGGTTGAGTTATTAGTTCCTAGAATCCTAGGTTGGGCAAACACTTTGGAAGCCCTGTAACAACTTGGGTTGAGTTACTAGTCCTTGAAGCCTTGGCTGGAAAAATTCTCTGGAAGCTTGATGATAGTTGTGGGTTGATTTACTAGTCCTGGAAGACTTGGTTGGAACAAATGCTCTAGGAGCCCTAGAAGGCTTGAATGGAGACCAATCTGATGATGGTTTTGTGATGTTCAATCGTGAGGTGGAATCACTGTTTGATGGGTTGAGGTGGATGGCCTCTGGAAGGCTTGGATGATTTTTTATTGATTTGTTCTATGAGATCCCACATTCATGTTTGAAATATCACATAGGGGTGAGTGGCTGAAGAGAGATTTGGCTTAGCCATTCTATAGTCTGGTGGAATGTGGAAGTCCCATCCCAGGTTTGGATTCTACATCATCAATATGAGGTTATTTATCCTTGTATTTCTATAAGTATTATACTGGATTATATGTGGTTTATATGGTTGTGATTTCATGAGTATTTCTGTTGCTATTCTATGACCTAATGGATGAAATGACAATTGATGTGTTGAGGCATCAATGCTTCTTAGCGATTCTCAGCTAAGTACGAGATCCCTATGCTCAGATATGTTATTTACACCCGTAGATTACATATTCATGATATGTTTGATGAAATGCCTATCATGGCTAGTAGGGGTTTGGTTAAGGTATTATTCAAGTAATTGCACTAGTACTATTGTTTTCATGTTATCTTAATGTTCTGAAGGTATCATGTAATTCTGGGTAGTGACCTAGGATTTAGACCTGAAAATGTGGCTTAATTCCCAGGGATGCTAACATAAAACTGACAGAAAGAGTCCCTGGACACTAGCTTGTAGGCCTGTGAGAACGTCCAAAGGTCCTTGGACACTGTCATGCCCATAACATGAGAGAATCTAGAGGTCAAGTTGTCCAAAATTTCAGTGGGACCTAGGGGCAAGCTATATAAAGTCTTGGATTGGCTCTTGAGTGTCTTAAGGCTGATGTTGAATGTATGTATGGTGTGTTTCCATCTGTTCCACTTCCTTAATGTGACTTAGGAGGTCAAATCATATCATAGTTCCATCTCGTTGCATGTTTACCTCACCTGGCCGATTGCTTGGGTAGATGTGGGAGGAGGGTGTTACATCATGTAATAAAGTTAGTAAAGGAAAAATAAGAGCAAGGTCATGGGACACGTGTTCCAAGTTGAATGTTGGGAAAAGTATCCTATTGGGCATCACTTGTTATTTATTATGGCCAAGGGGAAATTGGAAAGACTTTGAAAAGGCAAAAACCATTATTGGTATTTTATTTATGAAAATAAAGGAAATATGAGAAAAGGAAGGTGAAAAGTCGCAAGTTGCATGTGAGGAGGAAATTGAAGGAAAAATAAAGAAATTAGAGGCATCAATAACAAAAATACATCAGATAAGTAAAACGGAATTATAGAGAATGCTAACAATGCTAAGAATAATGGAACTAGTGTGGTGGGAAAACTCTAGAATCTCGACGGAAATCTAGGGACAACAGGGGAAACCAGACAAAAATGGCGATGGCACTGTTACCGACTGGTGACCTTCAGGCTCCTGATGGGCTTGGATGGGGTTAAAAATATTGGAACAGATGCAGCAAGGAATCAAGCAGTGGAGGGATAACCGACCGACTAGAGGGTTGTCAATGATATTCACTAGGCCAGGTTTTTGTTGGTAGAAGGCAACAATGTTTCTGATCACATTCATTAGAAAGACATCATCCATTATCAAAGGATGTTTTCATGGAGGAAGACCTGGTTGAATACTCATCAGACTCGATGGATACAATGCCAATATGGACAGATAATCCACCTCAACGTCTAGCCAGGCAATCACCAGAGAACCACCATGAATCAGATGACCAGTTTGGGGCTTTTATAACTGATATGGAGGATGAAGTGGCCACCCTCAATGAACTAAGGGTTTTTATAACTGACCCCTACAACGACTTTAGCTCACATATACAATTTATAGGATGAACAACCTCAACTAGTACTCAAAATACCACCTCCTTTCTAGCTACAACATTGGGAATATGAACATCATGTGCAACAAACATCTAGCCCTAGAGAAACATCTATGGCAGTTGGGGGTTTTCTCGGCCACAAAGAAGCTACATTTGGCATAGAGAACCTAGGGCTTAACATACCTGACAACCCAGGGGCTAACCCAAGGGTTACTCTCCCATAACACTCTGTTTGCACCTCTGGATGTTTCAAGGGCATATCACAACAAATACTATCCCAAGAAGAAACTAGGGTATCAAACTCAAATGATAACCAGCCAGAGGCACCTAAACATTCTCCAATAAATCACCCTCAGAGGATGGGTGGAAAAAAATCAAAGTGTACTAAGGTGTGGGGGCAAGGGTGATTGCTAGTATTTGGAGAAGGCGTTAGCATGGCACAGGCAGTGGACGTTAAGAGCACAGTGATTGTCAGTCGAGTCAAAGGCCAGAACTATTCCATGGATAGGCTAAAATGATGGACTCCAGAGATTTGGAGCCACATCTTGGATCAATTACCGTCCATCCTTACCATGACACGAGGATGGTTTTCCCTCATCTTTGCAAAACCTAACTAGGAAAATTGGGTGTTGTCCAAGTACTAGCACGTAGAAATGACACTGATACTACTTGAGTGATGGTCACCACTTTTTGATCCTGAAAAGGAAAAATTGGGGGCGGGACCAATATGGGTTCGATTTCCAAGACTACCTCTATAATTCTGGTCAGAGGATGTTTTTAGGTGCATTAGGGATGATCTGGGGATATACCTAGATCATGACAGATCATACATTGAATCTGGAAGCACTGATATTGCCAGAATTCTGGTACACTTGGATACCAAAGAAGGGCTAGTAGAAAGTCTCTACTTGCAATATAGGGAGCTCATCAAATGGCAGATCCTAGATTATGAGGGGGTACCATTCCAGTGTAGGCACTGCTATGAAGTCGGTCGTTTGTATAAAGACTACCCATTGATCACATATGTTCACATCGAGTCTCCTAAGTGACAAACAACAATGGGCACATAAAAATAATTGGATATTGGATCAACTCCTGCATAGAATGCATCAACAGAACCCCTGGGGTGACAGAGGGAGACTGGGAAGACTCCTCAACAACTGGATGCTCGGCCTCTAGCTACAAGGGTCACAAGATTACACTCCTTTAGAACTTGCCTGATTCCAGGTACTCCTATATCCTCTCCCCCCATATATTGTCATGTTCTTAATTTTGAATATGCTGAGCTATCACTTTCTGCATTAGGTTTGGGTTTATCCACATGAAAATTTAGTCCCATCACTTGTCCTGTTGCTATGCCCCCCCCCGCCCCACCCATCTAGCCACTGATCCTACCACAATTGAAGGTGAACCCTCATTACATACTAAATGGGTTGAATCATTGGGCAATAGCTCCCAGCATAGATATAACCTCTGATCCATTGCCCACCCCAAGCCTCATCATACCTTTGGCCTGGGTGACGACCCTCCCCCAAAATCTTAGAAAATCCCCAAGGGAAGGAAATCCTATATATTTAATGCCATTCATAGGTTAGGGATTGAGGTGGTGACTGGCATACAAACCTCCATTGACTGGGTTCTTAGAGCACAAGGAAACCTTGAATTGGTTACCCCATGAAGTACCTTTCTTACAACTATAGGGGTTTACCTAGCCTAGACGAAAATTGGCCCTCAGGAGACTTTTTGAATCTAAAAAGATATATGTATTATTACTACAAGAGACATTAGGAGAGGGAGATGTGATCGAGGGGATGTGCCATTGGTTTCAATAACATAACTATGAAGAATGAAAACATTTGGGGATGTGAAGGTGTATTAGGCGCAGACATCACATCCATTGAAATAGATGCTCCACTCCGCTTGATAAATATATATGGACCCTGTCATAACCATGTGGGCTTCTGGGATAAATTGATGACTTCATCATTTATGGATAAGGAAAATATCATCATTGGTGGAGATTTGAACTACACATTGAGACATGCAGAATCATGGGGATCACGAGCATAAAATGACACCCAAACTAAATATTTTGAGCACCTATTAGACTCACATAGTCTCTTGAATATAGACATGGCCAAAATCCAGCCTACTTGGCACAATAGGAGAATTGGGGAGGATCTACTGGCCCGAATATTGGAATGATTTATCATTAAAGCGTCACTGGTGGATCATTTGGACAAAATTAGATAGTGGGTGGGATCAGGGGGTATTTCTAATCATTTTCCAATTTTTTGTTGAAGTCATGGACTCCAATGATAAGCCAAACACTCCTTTTAAATTCAACTCATCTTGGCTTGAGGAGGCTGAATTGCATAATATTGTAAAGGAATCATGGATCCAATATGGCCAAGATACCAACTCTTCACTGGCTACAGTCATATCTAGCAATTTGTCTCAGATCAAGCACATGACCATATGATGGGAAAAATGAAAAAAGATAAGAGATGATGCTACTCTAGAGAAAGATTTGGTTCAACCCAATTTATGGTTGGGTGGTATGTGGAAGTACCTGAATTGGTTGGCTTTGCATATGGTTAATAAGAGCTAAGTTACTCTTGTATTTTACGATTAAATGTACTTGTTATCATGTGGATTTAATGATTGTTCTATCATTGTTAATTTTCTGGTTATATGCTAGTTATAAGCATGATTTTATGACAGATTTAAGTATGGATCTTATCACCTTTTAGTTGATGAATTACTAGTTAATGAATGCATAACCTAATTGGTAGTATGTCAGATATTGTGAGAGGGCATTAGTCCTTCTCGGTAAATCTCAAATAAGTTTCAGATCTCTATGTCCAAAGATGCATTCATGGCCTGTAGGTTGCATATTCATCATGTGTTTGACGAAATGAATGCCATGGTTAGACCCAGTTAGGTCAATTCCTAGAGTAATTTTTGTGTTAGAGGCCTTGTATTTGTGTTATTTATCATTTCTGGAAGTTTTATTAAGTTCTGGGTAGAGGTCTTGATCCTAGCCCTAAAAAAGTGGCTCAGATCTTGCGGACGATGACACAAAACTGGCTAAAAAAGACTTCATTCACTGAGAAGTAGGCCTGTGGGAGCGACTAGAGGGTTTCAGTTGCTTGGAGGCCTTGTCATGGGAGTGAATGAGGGTCTCGTATAGTGAAAAGGAAGATTATCTCACGAGTTGGATACATGGAATGGTTGGTTAGTTCCTGGGGGTCTTGTAGTACCTAAGGGAAGTTAGTGAGGTCTTGGTTTATCAACTCCATTTCCTTAAGGTCATATAAGAGGCTGAGTCTTGTCATAGTAGCCCTCAGATCATGCTTACAAGCAAGACAATGAAACTGGGTAGATATGGGAGGAGGCAATTACAGAGTGGTATCAGAGCATGGTTCAAACAATTAGACCTGATGAGCTAGGTGCATGTGGTTATGCATGCATTATCATGGTTATGGTTTTCATGCATGATTTCATGGTATGCAGTTGGTATTTCCATGCATGTTGTTGATATGATTATGATTATACATGTATCATGCTAATGTGGACTGATTTTGCATATGAGATAAGTCTCCCCTAAACATCATTGAGGTATGATTTTAGTTATGGTATCTATTTGGTTTGTCTGACATGGCACACTTGCAGGAAGGAGAGAATCCATTAGGGGAGTTTTGAGGTATAAAATGGGCCTGCTAAGGAAATTATAAAATAATAGTGGAAACAATAAAATAAGATTAGATTAAATCATCAAATTTTAGAGGGAACAAAGAAAAAACTATTTTTTCAACTCGTATTTTCAATTTATCTCCTTATGGGTTTACTCAAATTTCAAACAGAAACACTCGTTGGAAGCATAATTTGATTCCTCATTCAAGGAGTACCCATGTTGAATACTTTCGATGGACCCTACTACAAGAAAAATGTGAAATACTTGAAAAACGTGATTGCAATCACATTTTTCATGTATTTCTAATTTTTCTTGTAGCAGGGTCCATCAAAATTATGCAACATGGGTACTCCTTGGATGAGGAATTAAAATTTGCATCCAACGAGTACTCCTCGCTCGAAATTTGAGTAAAACCTGAGGGAGATAAGTTGAAAATAAGAGTTGAAAAAAGTAGTTTTATTATTTTATTATTTTTTAATCTTTTTACTTTTTACTCCAAAAATGGAGAATCACCCCTCATGGTTGACATCATCATATTGAATCCTATTGGTTCTTATAAAGTTTATTTTGGTTGTAAATTTTTCTTAGGATGCCCATTTTAGACCTCCAAATTCCCCTAATGAAAGATGACGAGTAAAATGGTAGAATACAATTCATGTGACTCTCCCTATAGATCAATTGGGTAGTAAGGGGATGCGTATTCTCCTGATATACTAGACACACCGAGAAGTTTAAGGGCAGAGATGAGAAGTTGCAAGGCAGGCAATGACAGGTTGGTTGAGGCCTAGAAAAGACTTGCGAGGGCTTAGGAAAAGCAGGCAGAGGTCAATGCATTCATCCTTCAGAGTTTGTCAGACTTGCAGAGATAGGGATATCCGAGGATTAGTCAAGAGTAGGAAGAGAAGACTAATGGAGCCTATGGTCAATCAGGATATAGGTTGGATAGAGGGGATACAGTCAGAGGTAGAAAATCATTGGATACACTTGACAAGAGGAATGGTATGTATGGGTTTCATTCTAGTTCCTCATCTAGGAGACATCATCATCATCACTACCATCATCCTTAAAGGAGGAGTGAGTACTTTCCCGAGGAGTTTAATAAAGTTAAAATGCCTACATTTGATGGAGAGATGAAGAAGTAGTAGATGCAGAGGCATGGTTTCTTAGGATGAAGAAATTATTCAGATTGCATAAATACTCAGAGAACATGAAAGCCAAAATAAACACCTTCAGTCTTAAAGGGAAATCATATATCTGGTGGGCATTTGTGAAGAATGTCAAAGGAATTCAAGAAGAAGAGTTGATTTAGGATGATTTCGAAAGACTCTTCAAGAAGAAGTACCTATTTGAGAGATATTATGATGACAGAGCTAAGTTGTTTTATGAGCTGCAAATGGGTTCTATGACAGATGATGGCTATACTAGCAGGTTACTAGAGTTGTTGAGATATGTGCCTTACCTCAAGGGTGAGAAAGAAAATACTCAAAGGTTCATTAGTGGGTTGCTAGTATCATATAGAGATTAAATTGAGTTTGATGAGCCATAGTCACTCGAGGAAGCCATCAAGAAACTAAAGCACTGTTATGAGAAGTCAAAGTGTAAAGTTGATCCTAAGCATGATTTTAAAGGGAATGATAAAGTTAAAGGGAAATGGTCACTAAAGCAAGGAAGAGCTCAGGATGCAGGTGAGAAAGAAAACAATTCTCCTAACAAGAAGTTCAATGTAGTTGAGAAGGGACATGGGTCATAGTCTAGAGAGCATCAAAATAGAGGAAATGGTATGGGACTATTGTAGTGTTGGATATGTGGCAAATGTCATCACAAGAAGTATTGTCCATTGTACCAAGGTGGTAGGCCTTAGATCTATAGTGCTCCGAAGGCACAGATGATTGGGGATGTGGGTGATAACATTCCTCAGATTTATGTAGTTGTGGACAACAAGCAGGAAAATCACCAAGCATCCATTATTGAGATGGAAGGTAAGCTTTGTGGTCAAATTGTTTCTATTTTGATTGACCTTGGATCTAATTATAGTTATGTTAACTCTGACCTCATGGATAAGTGTGGTTTGAGAAAAGAAGTGCATGCAGAATCTTGGTTGGTGCAGTTGGCTACAGGTACTAAGAAAGGGGTTCATCATTGGGTAAGAGCTTGTGAATTTGAGTTGAATGGTATGCTTACATCAACACATCTGAATGTACTTCTATTGGGATCATATAGTATGCTTTTGGGTATGGATTGGTTGTACCTATACTGGACCAAAGTAGATTGCTATGACAAGGATATGAGTCCCTAGATGATAATGGGGAGAATAAAATCTTGTAGGGAAATAAGAAGCCTACATTAGTGAAGATGATTATAACTATGCAAGCTAAGAATAGTCACATGAAGGGGTATGTACTATTTGCAGTTCATATTTCTAGTGACAAGGGTAAGCATGTTAAGGATGCAAAAATCTTCAATAGGTACCATGTATTGCAATAGTTTTAGGATGTGCTTCCAATAGAGGTTTTAGAGTTACCCTATCACAGGGAAGTGGAATTTTCTATTGAGTTGGTACCGGGGGAAACACCGAAATCTAAGGCACCTTATAGGATGAGTACTCTAGAGCTAGTGGAATTGAAGTTGCAATTGAAGAAAATGCTTTATAAGGAATACAATAGGCAAAATGTATCACCTTGGTGTGCACCCGTGTTGTTCATGAAGAATATGGATGGTACTCCTAGGCTATGCATTTATTACATGTAGCTAAACAAGGGAACCTTAAAGAACATGTATCTATTGTTGAGGATTGATGATTTGTTTGACTAGTTGAAGGGAGCAATAGTGTTCTTCAATATTAATTTGAGATTAGGATACCATCAGGTATGCATCAAAGAAGAGGACATCTATGAGCTACTTTTTGGACCAAGTATGGGCATTATGAGTTTTTTGTAATTCCTTTTGGTCTAACTAATGCTCCAACTACTTTTATGTGATTGATGAATAGTGTATTATGCCCTTATCTTGATAAGTTTGTTATTGTATTCATTGATGATATATTGATATATTCTAAGAATGAGGAAGAAAATGCTAAACACTTAGTAGTAGTATTGATATTGCTAAGAGAGCATCAGTTGTATGCTAATATTAGTAAATGAAACTTCTTTTTGACAATGGTACATTACTTGGGACATATTGTTTCCAAGGAAGGCATAACAATGGACTCGGAAAAGATAAGGGCTATCATGGAGTGGGAAATGCCTACGAATGTGAATGAGGTTAGGTCATTCATGGGGCTAGGAGGTTATTATAGGAGGTTCATCATGAACTTCTCATGGTTTTCATATCCTATTACATCATTGTATAGAAAAGGAAATAAATTTGAATAGACAGAGGAATGTGCAACAAGTTTTGAGTAGTTGAAGCAATTGCTTACAAGTTATCCAGTATTAAAGATTGAATATTTAGATAAAGAGTTTATGGTGTGCACAAATGCATACAAGAGGGGACTTGGTGGAGTCCTTATGTGGGAGGGACAGGTGGTGTGCCATTAGTCAAGTAAACTGAATGAGCATGAGTAGAATTATGTTACTGATGACATTGAGTTGGCATCGATCATTTGTGCTTTGAATATGTGGAGGCACTATCTTCTTGGCAAGAGGTTTGTGTTGATGAGTGATCATAGTGGGTTGAGGTACTTATTTGACCAACCAAATCTAAATACCAGGCAAGATATATGGTTAGTCACACTCAGTGAGTTTGACTTAGAGATCAGATACATTAAGGGAAAGGAGAACATGGTTACAAATGCTCTCAATAGGAGAGTGCAGGTAAATCATATAAAAATTATGAGCTCATAAGGGACAAATTTATAGTATATCTTACAGGCAGGACAAAAAGAGTATAGGTATCAGCATCTTAGGCACAGGTTACATCTGGGTACAATGATAAGGATGTGGACTATCATATAAAAGTAGAAGGATTGGTGAGATTTAGGGACAAGATCTATGTGCCAGATGAAAGTGAACTCAAGAAGCTTATATTGAGGGAGTTTCATGTCAAGCCATATTCAAGACACCCAGGATATTAGAAGACATTGACAATAGTGAAGAAGTTCTACTATTGGCTAAATATGAAGAATGAAGTGGCAGAGTTTGTTGCTAGATGCTTGGACTATCAACAAGTGAAAGCTGAGTGTAAGTACCTAACTGGTTTGTTACTCCATATTCTGATTCCAGAATGGAAATGGGAGGTCACTTCCATAAGTTTCATTACAATTTTGCTAAGGACATCGAAGCAGCATGATTCCATCATGGTTATGGTTGATAGGTTGAGCAAGGTAGCTCACGTCATTTCAATGAAGTCTATGTATTCATCTAGTGATGTAGCATAGGTATTCATTAGAGAGATAGTGAGATTGCATGGTGTTCCGAAGAATATTGTGTTGGACACAAATGCTAAGTTCACTTCCAGGTTTCAGAAGGAGTTATTTGCAGCTTACAGTTTTGGGTATAGAATTGGCCTTCAGTACAAGAATTATCATCCGTAGACTGATAGAAAGATAGAGAGGGTCAAAAGGATACTCAAGGATATGATCAGGATGTATGTCATGCATCAATAGAGGAGGTGGGTGGATTATCTTCCATTGGTTGAGTTTTCTTACAACAAAGGTTATCAAGAGGCATTAAGGATGATTCTGTTTGAGGCACTCTATGGGCAGAATTATAACACTCCCATCAGCTGGAGTGATCCAGTGAACATGGTACTTATTGGACTGAACTTGTTGGCAGACATGGAACAAGAAATGTAGGTTATCAAGCAAAATCTAAAGGAAGCATAGGATAGGTAGAAGATTTATGTAGACTATCACAGGTAATTTAAGGAGTGTCAGGTTGGGAAGCACATGTACTTGCGCATTAAGCCCAAGAGAAGATCCTTGAGGATTGGATCATGTGCTAAGTTGGAACCTCAGTATTTCAGGCTTTTTGAGATCCTTGATAAGATCAGACCTGTGAAATATAGACTTGCATTGCCTCCGATAGTGAAATTCCATGATGTTTTCCATGTTTCATTGCTTAAAATTTATGTGAAATATGTTTATCATGTTATTGATTGGTCAATATTGAAGGTGGAGCCACAAGGAGAATTTCATTCGGAACCTTAGTGCATTTTTCACCAGAAACAACTCTTGCTCCAGAATCGAGCAATCGAGCAAGTTAAAGTGTAGTGGAAGCACTTTGGGCCCAATGAAGCTACATGGGAGATGGTTGATCAGATGCTGGCTATGTATCCTTCATTATTTGTTGATGGAGGCAAATGAGTTTAGTATATGTACATTTATGTATGGTTGACATTGTAAATGCCACAATGAGTTCTGTTATAAAGCTTCAATATGCGGTATGGTTGTCATGTTGTCATGATGGTTTTACTTTTGAGCAGGTTGTTCATAGTAAATACTGCAACAAGTTGGGTTATAAAGCTCCATGGGTAGTATGTTTTTCTTTTCAGTGGTTTTGTTGGTCATAGGTGTCATTAAATAATAATGATGGTGTTCCCCTAAGAGGGAGGGGTCTGTAACAACCCCGAGTTAAAAGTTCATGTAATAAAGTTAATAAAGGCAAAATAAGATCAAGGTCATGGGACAAGTATTCCAAGCTAAATGTTGGGAAAATTATTCTAGTGGGAATCACTTGTTGTTTATTATGGCTAAGGGGAAATTGGAAAAGGCATTAACAAAGGCTTTGAAAAGGAGAAAAGGAATTATTGGTATTTTATTTATGAAAATAAAGGAAAATGAGAGAAAAGGAAGGTGAAAAGTCAGAGGTTTCATGTGAGGAGGAAATCAAAGGAAAATTAAGGAAAAATGAATAAATTAGAGGCATTAACAAAAAGACATTAGAGCATCAGTTTGGGGTCTTTTTCAGTTCAGTTTGAGAATTGGTTTTAGAGAGAAGAAGAGCACCAAGAGGAGAAGGAAAACAAGTAAGCAAAGAAAGGAGAAGGAAGGTAAGGATCAAGGAAGGACAAGTTGGATCAAGTGAATTCAACCAGAATACTTGTAGGTAACAAGTTGCATTATGATTTCCTAGCTGGTTTTGGCATTAATGGTATATGCATGTGTGTATTTGATTTATTTTTTGTCAATGGTATGGCTTTTGTCGGGTTTTGAAAATGTTTTTAGCTTTTTCATTCCATTCCTGGATAGGCATGGTGTGACGGGGTTATTTCTTGCTTGAGCTTTGGGTTTCCAGAAGGTTTTGGATCCGGATGAGGTGGTCTCAAGAAAATCCCAAGGGTTGGGGATGGAGATGGTTTTCTTTGGGAAGCCCTCAATAGGTGGGCAGATACAGGAAAATTCCTCAACAGATGGTGAAGGAATATTGACACATTTAAGATCGATCTGGTTTGGCGATCTTGGGACCGGTTTAGGTGAGATCATGATAGTATGAGGGTGGATGTGGTTTAACCTCTGGATTCCCTTGGCTGTTTATGGATTGTTTTATCTCATGAGATGCCACATTCATTTTTGGAATATGGAACGAGGTTGATTGGCTGAAAGAAAGATTTGGTTTAACCCAATCTATAGTCAGGTAGTATGTGGAAGTCCCTAACTTGGTTGGCTTTACATATGGTTAATAATAGCTAAGTTCCTCTTATCTTTTATGAGTAAATTTACTTGTTATTATGTGGCTTTAATGGATGTTCTATCATTGTTCATTATCTGGTTATATGTTTGTTATAAACGTGGTTTTATGAAAGAATTAAGTATGGCTCTTATCACATTTTAATTGATGAATTATTGTTATGTTCCAACCCTAACCCATTTATTTATGAAATAAGCTCAATGGGTTGAGTCAGAGTCCTAGTTAGTTAGAGAGTCAGTAAAGCCCGTATTAATAATTGTAAGCGATTGACCTGCATTAGAGAAAAGGGACCACAGTTAGTTGTAAATGGGCCATAGTTAATAAATAAAGTGGTTAACCCATGTTATGCAAGGGACCACTAGTAGTTAGGATGTTGGATGTCATTTAGATATAAATAGTCTTATTTAGTAAGAGAAATATCATCAAGTCTTATTGTAATCGAGCTTTGCTCTGCTGGAGGTTGTACCCTCAAAGAGGCAAGTGAACATTGAATATGTTTATGAATAATAAAATACTTTGCATTTTTTCGCATTTCATTTTGTGTTCTAGGATATATTTCTTTGTATTTCTGGTATTTTGGATTTCGTGTAGGTCAACAACATAACAAGTGAAATCATAACACTTTTCAAGGCCAGTTGTACCTCCATTTTTTGTAGAATTTGTTTTTAGGCTAGAGACGTGTTCTAGCATATCTAAACCACGGGATTTGTCATTGAGAGCATAAAATTACAGATTTGGGGAGGAATGCATGCGAAAACTACAAGAGGTGGTCATGCTTGTTGGACTCCCTTGTAACCCCTGTGGGTACTCCTTCAAGTAGTAGTGCATTAGATAGAACCATGCACAAACTGCACTCCACATACCCTTGCGTATATCGAAAGCCCCTAGGCTCACCTGAAACCTAACCTTAAATAAGTCGTCGGCCATCTTGTTGCTACAGTACAATGAGAACAAAACTCAGGGAGATTAATCACACATACAATAGGGTAGTCAGGTTGTATGACTAAGGGTACGATCAATCCTCCTTAGTTAGCACCCTAAAATATTGGGTCAAATACTACTGTTAGACCCCTGCATATATTGAGATCTGTAGCACCTGACACTCCATTGTGACCATAGTTCCCTTGATTATTTGAAGATCGCCCTTTACCTTATCTTCTAGATTTGATCCAACAATTGGGGTTCTACAACCACTTTACAACTCTGATTCAATAGTTGGGGTTTTCACAGTGCAGATCACATTGTTTGTGTAGTGAGGGTTTTGGCTACCATAGTCCAGTTCATCTTGTCATATCACATTCAATAGGACTAAGAACTTTAGGTTTTTGTTACTACAATCCAGGCCTAATTTTCCCCGGACATTGGGTAGTAGCAAGATATTTGGAATTCGGCCACTGCAGTATTGGTTAGCAAGGAGTAAAACTCCTTTCTAAGTAAAAAAAAGAGTTTGAGACCATCTCGGGACACTTGCAAGAGACTTAGCCCATAAGCTTCAGGATGATGAGCTGATTGCAGTGATACCATTCACTTGTAAACCCCAATTTTCTAGCGGTCCCATTTTTTTTCGATGTGACTTCAAGTGATCCCAACCATTAGACTTTCGAGCTTGCCCTCTTTACAAGAAGCCTACTCTTAAGTAATTGAGTAGGGTTGGTGTATTATCAGTACTAGATCTCAAGTTATGACTAATAAGAGGATTGACAACCTTGAAAAAAGGTTCAAAGCATTCGAGGGAAATATTGACAATATTAATGCACAACACTCACGACTAACAAAACTTATTCAAAAGTCTCATTGGGAGGAGCCTAGTGTTGATGCACACATAGAAGGATAATCTAGCCATCACATTCACTTCCATGGAAATCACTACCATTCCAACCACCGGACACCCAAGCTGGACATGTACAAATTTGATGGCTCTAACCCTGCAGTATGCGTAGCACAAAGGGAAAAATATTTCTCCCTTAATCATATATGTGAATATCAAACTAAACTACATGTGGGAGCCCTTTACTTGGACCAAGAGAGATGGCAATGGTGGTAGTGGCATAAAAAATGTTATCTGGGGAGAGTAACTTGGCACATGTTCTCAAAAGGCATATGTGATCACCTTGACCAGGAATCTAATTTTTTGGGTCATCTCACTAAGATCTAGAAAACAAGAACAGTAAAGGACTACATTGGAGCCTTTGAGCAATTTTCCATCATAATTAATGGTCTAGGAGATGACTTCTACTTGGAGTGTTTCATCAGTGGCCTAAAAGAAGCCGTCCAATCCCATGTTCGGATGCACCGCCCAGCTACTTGGTTGGATTCCTGCAAAAAGGCCTTAGAGGCGAAAATCACCTTAACCACCCATTCTAATCGTCCAAATTTCATCGCCAAGGCAAGTCTCACCCATGCTCAGTCCCCCACTCAAACACTTAAGGTTCAAAATGTGTCACCAATAGAAATGGACAAAAGAAGAAAACAAGGACTATGCTACTACTGTTATATCAAGTATTCCCTTGGACATAAATGCAAGGAACCAAAATTGTTTCAAATTGATGCTACTAATAACTGCCCACATGAGGAAGCTCCATCCCTTGAGGTGCCTGAGGATGAATTTGGGGAAACCTAAACCGAAAATGATCTCACAACCATGCCAGATGAGTGGTTATCTCACTACATGATTTGGTTGGCATTTCTTTGCCTCAAACTCTCAACATCCGAGGCTTTATTAAACATCGACCAGTAGTGGTATTGATTGATAGTGGAAACACTCATAACTTTATCCATAAGTGTCACACGGAAACAGTCAAGAGTGCGGACACAACCGACCTTCCTAGAAGTCTAAGACATTCTAATGACAAACAAAACAAACTGGAGCTATCCTTCTCTAAACATGCATTATGATATGAGAAATCAAGTATTTCGTTCTTACCTTTGTCCAAACGTTGTTGTAGAAGTCCAAGCTTTGTTGATCTGGATGAGCTCCTCCTTTTCTCCAAAACCTGCAATCACCAACAGTCAAACAATTAAATAGCACCTGATTATAACATAAAACAAAGCATATTCAACATATAGACCAAGGAGTACATGAAATAACCCATAAACAACAAGTTATTGAGAAGAATGGACCAATTTGAATTAAAGGTAATCAAAAGGAACCATTACAACCTGAGCCTTGGTGTTGTGCAAGCTCCTTCCAGGGTCCACAAGAGTCTTCCTCTACTTTGACAAAGCTCACCCACTTCCAAATAGAACAAGCAAAGATGGCAATCTCTCCTCACAAGCTTCTAAATGGGAGTCCTAATTCCTGCAGCATTTACCCTTAGAAAATGTATAGCTTCAACCTCCCCTCCTTCTGGCCCAATGCCTGTACTTATAGTGCTCAAGAGGAAGTTAATCAGGTCCACTGTCAATGGGATAATCCCCTCTTTGGATGGGATAGCTCCCTTATTGATGGGATAAGTTCCTCTTTGGTAGGAGTGCATGAACCATCTGGAGGCGCTCAATACACGTCGAACAACCTTCTAGAATGCTCTAGAAATTACCACAAGTGACTTTTTAAAGATGAAACTTGCGCATTTTAACCTTTTCAGGGGGACGCACCTGCCCCTTTACATACAGAGCGTCCAATGACGCAGCTTTTGTGAACATTGGGTGCGTCCCCGCAGGTAAGGTTGAGAGAACCTGCGTCCCCAGAGATAAATACATTTAGAAAGACTTTCTCTCTTTTTTGGAGTTTGACATGGAGAGCAGAGGCATAAGACTTGCCTAAGAGGGTAGTATGACTGTTGATAGAGTCATCCTAACTGTAAATAGTCATGGTGACATTTTTTAGTGTAACAGATTGCCCCCTAAAGTGTGAAGCCTGGAATAGATTAGGGTTTGTAATATCTAGGAAGGGTGAAGCGCTTTATCATTTCAAGGATTATCCCGTGGAGAGCCTGGTCAGAACCTGCAATTTTCAACACAAAATACATGTATAAGATTATATCATCACTGAGGTAGGCATTCCCATACTCAGATCAAAACTTTAACTAACAGACTAACTACTCTGATACAGGAATGATCTTGCAGTACATCACAATCATAGACTTTTGTAGACACAGTATGGACGCAGCCATCTGTTTATGATTAGTCTACTTAGATAATGAATACAAAACTCCTCGCAGCCTGGATGGTGGAAACTAGATCCAGGGTCTTCATTTCTACTTCCCGAATTGGTACGATTCTAGCCATGCGAATAAATGAGTTGATGTCAAACATGGTAGAAACCACTTGATTACCAGCCGATGATGTAAACTGTTAACAAGCGTGAGAGAGACCACCAGTAATGTCAATGGTTCTCAAAGTACCCAGTACAATCCATGAGATGTGAATGAATGAGTTGATGTCGAACATTTCACGGAATCCTTCGATCGAAAGTCAATGATGTAAACTGACGTCAAAGGCGAGAAACCTGCCATTGATGCATGCAGACTTCAAGGTACTGACGATTTCTAAATCATCTCTCTAGATAATGGGCTGATGTCGATAGAAAGCGACCCGTTGCAGGCAAGCCCGCAACACGAAATCATTGTTCAAGTTGAAGAAATGTTGCTGTAAGGACTGACTCAGGGATGGTCAAATGGATGACAAGTATTTTGCAGATGAATGTTTTGCTTGCAGACCTCTTGAACACATAACGACACGACAGATGGCTTGGTGATGAATAACTCAAAGTTAATCCCCGGAACCCGGCTGAAGACTTTCAAAGTGGTTTGATCAACTGTGAGGTAAAAGATTTCCCAACCCAGGTGAATGAAAAGTGTCGTGTTCAAGAGTGGTAATAAAGTTTCTTCTGAGACAAAAGGTAACAAATAGGCTCATTCTTCTCTCTTTTCCCCCACCATTTCTGGAAAGTACCTCTTTATTTTTAACAAGCTTGAGGAGGATAACATATGCTTGATTATAAGCTCATCCTTCGGATGAGTCCAACCTAGTTTTGATTCGAACCCTAGGAAGGAGTGGTTCGTTCCTGTTTGTAATTGAACAAGTCCTTTACTGTGAAATGTTTAACGAGCCCAGTATAGGAGAAACTCGGCGTTTTTCAATTTTAGAGAGTCTGAAAAACTTAAGAAGACTCCAAATTGAACTTTTTCGTAGATTTGTGTCCCTCAAGCCCGAAAAAGTATAAAATAATACCTGGGGGAACCGCTTGATCTTGCGACCAAGGAGTACTTTCATAATTAGTGCCACTGACCTGAAAAGTAAAAAGCGATCAAGGACACGTCGTTTTATTTCCTTATCGAGTTTGAAACGACAAAAACCCGACAATCTTTTCCTGATTTTACGGTAAGAAAAGAGCTATAAGGGGACCGTCTTTTAATTCCGTTTTAACGAGTGTAAAAGAGACGCTCGGCAATCTTTTCATATTTTGAGAGTTTGAAAAGGGCTTAAAAGAGAACTCCAAGGTGTCACTTTTTCGTAAGTTTTAACGAGTTCGAAAAAGGGATAAAAATGTACTCATGGTTTTCACTTTTTCGTAAGTTTTAATGAGTTTGAAAAAATGATAAAAATGTACTCATATGGCCGACTTTCAATTTAATTTACGAGCAGGAAAAGACGGAAAGAACTCGACATTTTCATTTATTTTACGAGAATGAAAGATAGCAAAATAATCTCGAGATTTTCATGAGTTTAGCGAGTCTTGAAAATAACTGAAATTGACTCGAGATAGGTTTCATTTTTACAAAAGCTTGAAACAGAGAAAAACTATGCTTCATAGTAGTTTCATTTTTACACAAGCTTGAAACAAAGATAAAACTGTGCTTGATGCCCCCTAAGCATAACTGTTAGAGCGCATGCCCCCTCAGCTTCATTTCATTCAACTAAGTACAAGCTGGATGGAGTGAAGGTCCATGAATGAGATCATTTGAAAGACTCGACCTAAAATTGTAAGAAAATTATGCAAAAAACTGAAATAACTAACCTAAAAATACAACTTAACATCTATGAGATCTAGTCAATCTCTCGACTCAAGTAGAGGAGGATTTGTTTCATTTTTTAATGAGCTTGACACAGGAAAAGAACTATGCTCAGATTCGGTTTCATGTTTACGCAAGCTTGAAACGAAAAACTATGCTTCTTAAAAGTTCACATGCCCCCAGCATAATGACGTAAAACGAGGTACATGCCCCCCAAGCTTCATTGCATTCAATGAGGTGGATGGAATGAAGCTTTACTTTCAAGATTTTGGAAAGACTTGTGGGAGTTGTTTCATTTTTTAGTGAGCTTGACACAAGATAAGGAACTATGCTCATAACTACTCTCTACAATCTACCTAACAAAAAACTTTACTCTAAAAACCTTGATTCATTTTTTAACGAGCTTGACTCAAGACAAGGAACTATGCTCTAAAATCCTTGATTCATTTTTTAATGAGCTTGACACAAGACAAGGAACTATGCTCATAACTACTCTCTAATCTACCTACTTAACCTACCCTTGTTTCATTTTTTAACGAGCTTGACACAAGACAAGGAACTATGCTCAAAAAGTTCGCATGGCCCCAGCATAATGATGCAAAGCGAGGTACATGCCCCCCAGGCTTCATTGCATTCAACCGGCTGGATGAAATGAAGGTTTACTTTCAATATTTAACTTGAAAAGGGAGTTGTTTCATTTTTTAACGAGGTTGACACAAGAAAAGAACTATCCTCATACCTGATTCATTTTTTAACGAGGTTGACTCAGTAACGGGAACTATCCTCAAACCTGATTCATTTTTTAATGAGGTTGACTCAGTAACGGGTACTATCCTCCAACCTGATTCATTTTTTAATGAGGTTGACTCAGTAACGGGAACTATCCTCATACCTGATTCATTTTTTAACGAGGTTGACTCATTAACAGGAACTGTCCTCACAAAATCCTACTTTCTACAATCTACCTATATATCCTAAAATCTACCTGATTCATTTTTTAATGAGGTTGACTCAGTAAAATAACTATCCTCATACAAGTCTGTTTCATTTTTTAACGGGGTTGATACAGGAAAAACTATCCTCGTAAGATCCAATTTCATTTTTTAACGAGGTTGAGAGAGGAACAAACTATCCTCGCGGACACCTGTTTCATTTTTTAACGAGGTTGGCACAGGAAAAGGAACTGTCCTCGCAACACCCTGTTTCATTTTTTAACGAGGTTGGCACAGGAAAAGGAACTATCCTCGCTCCCATTGATCATGGCTTCCAACTGGAAGAAAGACATGTCAATGGACACACCTTGATCATGGCTTCCAAAAGGTCTTCATCAGAAGGAAGAATACTTCTCTGGAAGGAACACATGTCAAGGGACTCAAAAGGGATAAGAACATCGTGTTCAAGTAATCCCATAGAGTTTTCCATGTCAATTACCGGATCTAAATCAACAGTGAGAGGCTCACTTACCTCGGTAACTGAAAACATGGGATCAGTTGCCACATAATTAACCCGTGGCAGGGTAGATACCACTTTAGAATCAGGAACATTTAGGGGTGTGATATTATTGGTAGTTGAGACAAGACTAGGGAACGAAAGCTGGTCTACAGTCACAATACTGCCACTGTGAGGGAAAGACATCACGCGAAAGAGTGTCGATACGACAAATTTCATTGCATAAACATAGTCTCGCCCAAGGAGTAAATTGAAATCCAAGGGACCTCGAACTACCATAAGATCAATACAGACAGTTTTACCTTCCAAGGTAATAGAAAACTTAGGAAGAATCCCTAAAGGTTCACTGATGGTTCTGTTAAAAGCTTTCAGATTCTGCGTAATAGGCGCAAGCTGAGGGGAACCCAAAGCTTTCCAAACAGTTGAGGATAAAATACTGACAGAAGCACCTTCATCTACCTGAGTACGATGTATGTCCCTACCACCAGCCTTGACAATGATTTGGAAAGGGATGGAGGAAGGAAGACGAGGTTCTGTCAGTCTATTCCAATCAAAGGAAAAGACCTCAGTGCTTGGAGGGGGTTCTGTAGAAACAGGTGAAATGCCCCCCGGCATAGAAGAATCTGATGTAACAAGAAGAACCTGAGCGGTATGAAGTTCACTTTCTAAAGGGAAAGTGGGATCGACTGAATGTGAAATTGAATCGACCACTTGATCAACTAACAGATCATCAACCTGAGTGACATGAGTTTCACTCTCCAATGGAAGAGTGTGATCGACTGTATTTGAATTTAGATCAATTACTCCGTCAGTTGACGGTAGGTTGGGAGAAATTTTATGGTAACCAGTTGGAAATTCTTGCTGTGGGACAGTAAGGTTTTCCAACAAAGTTGAGGCTTCATCCATGTGAGGGCAAATGTGAGTTTGATGACTCCCTTTGCATAACTTACAAGGAAACCTAACTTTACCCTTTTTCCCAGGAACCTGACTATCACTGGTTGATGGATCAATGGAAAGTTGATGAGATTTTTCTGACCATACTTCCAAGACCTTTGGAATGCCAGGACAATTGACAAGGAAGTGGTCACCCTTACAAAGCCTGCAAGGGTATTTGGGTTTTCGATGCATGTCGGAATTTTCCTCAACACAACTAACACTTACAGCCGTGGTTGGTTGGTTGACTTCTTTCTTAGCTTGCTTCTTCTTCTTCTTCTTCTTCTTCCCTTTCTTCTTCTTCTTAGACTCCTGGTTACTAGCATCAAGGCTTTTACCAGGTGAAGAGGAAGAAATGGAGGAAGAAAAATTAGGCGAAGAGGGTAAAGGGTCAACAGAAGGTTGGTGATGTTGAGATGGTGAACTCTGTTGAGGTGAAGCATCCGGTTGAGGTGGAACAATTTGAGTATTTTGGGCCAACGAAGTTGAAAATAACCATATCGGTAAACCTATTGTAAATCCAGGTAATGACAAAGTAGCCATATAAGGAGGACCAACATTTCCAAAGTAAGGAAAAGTACTAGGATTCTCGTTAGGAGGGGTTCCTAGGTTGATAAATTCCGGAACATTTGCCATTATATTCAACTTCAGTGAATTCTATTAACAATTTAAAACTAAAATTAACAATTCACAATTCACACCTAACAATTAAAATTCACAATTCACACCTATGGTCTCTAAAAGTAAAAACAAACAAATTAACACGCGCTATCAAATCTAGGAGTCAAACCACACACAAACAGTAAGCTCTCCGGACCGAAAACACTAGTTGGTGATGAAGTCCAACCTCGCAGAATCCAGTACAGAAATAGTGGGTGGAACAGTTACCCCGACAACCTGCTTAATGAATAGACTGGACCAAGTTCCTCCACTTTAACCGTCTCGAGTGAAGTGAACCCCCCAGAAAATCCAAGTGAGTATAGCCGACGTCTGCTCCAGGTACAGTGGGACCTTCCCTCCACCGTCACCTTGGGTAGAACCCTAAAGATAATGGTCACTAAGGTTACCAACATCAACAAATGCACCTGGGGGAACAGTCTACACTCCGATAGCACGCAAGGGAAGAGTATCAAGCTCAATCCCCTTGCCGGCTCCTTGACAATAATCCAAGGTTTACCGACAAGTGACCCCTGGCTCCTCGACAATGGTTAATCCGAGGTTTATCGTTTGTAATACGTGCGTGTCTGGCGTCGTTCCCAACGAGGGAGGATTGATCCCCTCACTGGTTCGGACACGAGCTCGTGCTTCTCCTTTAAGAGGAGCTTTCCCAGAGTACAAATGAGACAATTGGATTTATCCTACCACAAGATGAGCTACTTGTTTGGTTTTGCTGTCTTGGAGAGTTAATTACTCTCCTACTCCAAGACACTAGCCTGATCTATATTGGTGCTTCAGAGCCCTAGAAATGTAAAACTTACTAGATGAATTTTAATTAAGCGTTGTGTTATTAAGGCTGTTATTACTCAAATGGATAAATGGATACGAAACCAATGGTGTTATGACCCGACTCAACTGAATGCAATCGAATATGATAATGTAATCTTTTCAATTCGATGAATCCTAACTAAAGTAAGGAGAGAGTTTCCATTCACTTCCAACAATGCAAAAAATTGATCACTAAGAGAAAATATAACAAATTCTCTAATGCACTAATTCCATCAAGAAAAACTAATGCAAATCAATTCCAAACCAATTTTTTTATTTTTATTTTTGTGTAAATTCAAATCAAAGAAAGCTGATCTAAATCTACGATTGATTTTTCAGAATGTAAACTATGCAATGGTAATCTAAGCACAATTCACTTGAAAAGTATGCAAATGTAATCTATGCACATTTTTCATTCATATTCTGAAAGTGAGAATTCTAATTATGCAAATGTGATCTATGCAAGAGAATCCTCAAACACAAGATGATTCTAATGTGATCTAAGAACCAATCAAGTGCAAGTCGAGAAAATTGGGTGAGAGTTCCAAAGATCAAAAAATAAAAACACTCAAAGGCGATTAACACTCATACACAATTTAGCCCCCCCCCGGCGAATGAGGGGGAATTTTTTTTGCAAAAATGAAAGCAAAAAGATGCAAAATTGTGAAAGGACTGAGAGAAACCTCCAAGTAATGACCAAAGGAAATCAAATTAAGAATTTCTCAAAAAAGAGACTCAAAACACCCAATTGATGAAAGCTTAAAGCAGGAATGCCAATGAAACAAGCTTAGGTGAAGATTCTTGGCAAGGGACTAATGAATCTGGGCAGAAAAAACTAAGAAAAAACAAAATCTAAGAGCAAAAAGTGTAAAAAATGGAATTTTCTCAAATTTTGGCAGGGGACGCAGGCAACCCGTTAGCACAGGTGCGGGCCCGCTCTGTGCACACAGCAAAAGTGCGTCCAGGGACGCACTGTGCAGCACTCAGAGGGTGCGTCCTACTGAAAAACTCAAGAAAAACCAAAATAAAACTAATCCTAAGCTAACCCACCCAAAGACAGAGTCACAGAGCCAAAATCAGAAAAAGAAATCAATTTTCTCAGAGCAAAGTTCACACAAAGGAAAAGATTTTTCTCATCAATGGAATCCCCAGCGGAGTCGCCAATTTGTCACACGGAATCATTCAAGAGTGCGGACACAACCGACCTTCCTAGAAGTCTAAGACATTCTAATGACAAACAAAACAAACTGGAGCTATCCTTCTCTAAACATGCATTATGATATGAGAAATCAAGTATTTCGTTCTTACCTTTGTCCAAACGCTGTTGTAGAAGTCCAAGCTTTGTTGATTTGGATGAGCTCCTCCTTTTCTCCAAATCCTGCAATCACCAACAGTCAAACAATTAAATAGCACCTGATTATAACATAAAACAAAGCATATTCAACATATAGACCAAGGAGTACATGAAATAACCCATAAACAACAAGTTATTGAGAAGAATGGACCAATTTGCATTAAAGGTAATCAAAAGGAACCATTACAACCTGAGCCTTGGTGTTGTGCAAGCTCCTTCCAGGGTCCACAAGAGTCTTCCTCTACTTTGACAAAGCTCACCCACTTCCAAATAGAACAAGCAAAGATGGCAATCTCTCCTCACAAGCTTCTAAATGGGAGTCCTAATTCCTGCAGCATTTACCCTTAGAAAATGTATAGCTTCAACCTCCCCTCCTTCTGGCCCAATGCCTGTACTTATAGTGCTCAAGAGGAAGTTAATCAGGTCCACCATCAATGGGATAATCCCCTCTTTGGATGGGATAGCTCCCTTATTGATGGGATAAGTTCCTCTTTGGTAGGAGTGCATGAACCATCTGGAGGCGCTCAATACACGTCGAACAACCTTCTAGAATGCTCTAGAAATGACCACAAGTGACTTTTTAAAGATGAAACTTGCGCATTTTAACCTTTTCAGGGGGACGCACCTGCCCCTTTACATACAGAGCGTCCAAAGACGCAGCTTTTGTGAACATTGGGTACGTCCCCGCAGGTAAGGTTGAGAGAACCTGCGTCCCCAGAGATAAATACATTTAGAAAGACTTTCTCTCTTTTTTGGAGTTTGACATGGAGAGCAGAGGCATAAGACTTGCCTAAGAGGGTAGTATGACTGTTGATAGAGTCATCCTAACTGTAAATAGTCATGGTGACATTTTTTAGTGTAACAATAAGAGAGTCACAGAAGTTGTTCATTGCTTTATGTGGGCATTATCTAATTTCCAAGTCCTTATCCCTGATGGGTGGACCATGAAATGTGAAGGCCGCTATGAAAATATTAAATTTCAGATGGGAGACTACCACCTAAAGAACCACATGTTTACTATTGAAATGGGCGGTTGCGACATTGTCTTGGGTGTTGAATGGCTTTGCACACTGGGCCCTATCATAATAGAATTCTAGGAGTTATATATGAGCTTTAAGCTAAATGACCACATGCATACATTACAAGGACTCTAGGTCGGTGCTCCTACTATCATCAACTTGCATCGAAGGGAGAAGCTTTTGAAAAATGGCCATAATGGATTTGTCACCAAATTTAATGCCATCCAAGCCATTGAATCCACTACTCCTCATATTCATCTTGAGATGCAATAGGTCTTAGGTCACCACCAGTGGGTATTTGACAAGCCTAAAGAGGTTCCACCCTCTATGGGTGAATATGATCATAAAATCCCTTTGGTCTCGGGGGCCAATCGCCTAATGTGCACCCATATCGATATCCTTTTGCCAAAAATAATGAAATTGAAAAAATAATCAAGGAACTCCTCGAATTCGCTGTTATTCATCCCAGTATTAGTCCTTATTCATCCCCAGTGGTCATCGTTCTAAAGAAAGATGGAGAATGACGCATGTGTTTGAACTTTCGGGCCCTCAACAAGCTTACTATCAAGGAAAAATTTCCTATTCTAGTTGTTGATGATCTTCTTGATGAACTACATGGTTCTTAATTATTTACCAAGCTCGATCTCTGCTAGGGCTATCACAAAATACACATGAATGAAGTAGACATTCCCAAGGTTGCCTTCTGAACTCATGAAGGAAATTATGAATTCCTAGTCATGACATTTGGTCTCTATAATGCTCCATATACTTTTCAAAGCCTCATGAACTACCTGCTGAAACCGTATCTCCAAAAAAAATTCCTGGTCTTCTTTGATGACATTCTCATCTATAGCCTAACCTAGGACAAACATCTTTAGCATGTAGACCTAATATTGCAACTGCTCCGAGATAAAAAAATTATTTGTCAAAGTATACAAGTGCTCTTTTGGCGTGGAATAAATCAAGTATTTAGGACACATTGTGGATTATGAAGGAGTGAGGGTTGATTTGAAAAATATACAGGCAATGCAATATTGGCCTCGACCAAAAATATTGAAGAGTTTGAGAGGATTCTTGGGTCTCACTGGCTACTATCACAAATTTTTCTGCATTACGGTCACATTTCTAGACCCCTCAATAATATTCTCAAGAAAAAATCATTTCTCTGGATTGATGCAGCTCAGTGGGTCTTCTTGGCTCTCAAACAGGCCATGTGCTCTGCTCCCGTATCGTCCCTACCATACTTCACCAAGTCTTTTATGATTGAATGTGATGCTTTTGGTAAAGGTATTGGTGTTGTATTAACACAGGAAGGTAGACCATTGGATTTCACCAGCCAACAAATTAGTGGAAAACATCTAGGTCAATCTACCTATGAGAAATAAATGATGTCCATCTTACATGCAGTAGACACTTGGCGACAATACTTTTTGGGGCAACGTTTCCAAATCTGCACGGACCATCCAAGCCTAAAATATTTTCTGGAGAAATGTCTATCATCACCACAACAAAATAAATGGATTTCCAAAATGCTAGGATATGATTATGAGATAATTTACAAGAAAGGTTGTGTCAATATAGTAGTTTATGCTTTATCATGCCAATTTGAGGATGAGAACACCCTGTTATCAATCTCTCTGCCCATACCAAATTAGATTGAAGAGGCTCACAAGGAATGGTTCACCCACCCCTCTCTCTCCCAAGTTATTAATAACATGAGAGAATATCCTAATTCCTCACCCAAATACTCTTGGAAGGGTGATATTCTTCACTACAAGGATCGAGTAGTTATATCACCGGCATCCACCCTTAAAAACTCACATTTTGGATGAGTTGAACTCATCTCCAATTGCAGGGCATTCAAGCTTTATGAAGACTTATGCTCGTGCACATAATTATTTCTTTTGGATTGGCATGAAAACTTACATTCTTACTTTTGTAGCTAAATGTGATGTGTGTCAATGCAGTAAAGGGGAACAATCAAGTTACTAAGAACCTTACAACCATTGACCTTGCCTCTGTCTGGACGAATGTTTCGATGGATTTCATAACTGGTCTCCCAAATTTAGGAAAAAAATCCATCATCATGGTGGTTGTGGACATGTCACACGGAATCTGTCAAGGGTGCGGACACGACTGACCTTCCTAGAAGTCTAAGACATTCTAATGACAAACAAGACAAAATGGAGTGATCTTTCTCTAAATACACCTTTTACAACATGAAAACTACAAGTGTTTAGGCTTACCTTATTCCAAAACGCTGTTGTTGAAGTCCGTTCTTGACGATCCGGATGAGCTCCTCCTTCAAGTCAATTCCTGCAACCACAAACAATCAAACAATTACCAAGCACTTGCATTTCATATAATAAAACATATATTCAACATGCAGACCAAGGAACACATGAAATAACTCATTAACACAAGCTATTGAGAAAAATAAACCAGTTTGTATTAATAACGAAACAAAGAAACTCTTACAACCTGGCCTTGGTGTTGTGCAAGTTCCTCCCAGGGTCCATCAAGGGTTTTCCTCTACTTTGACAAAGCTCACCCTCTCCCAAGTAGAATCAAGTGAAGACAATCTCTCCTCACAAAGGCTCTAATGGAAGACCTAAATCCTGCAGCATTTACCCAAAGAAAATGTATAGCTCCAACCTCTTCTCCTTCTGGCTCAATGCCTTTATTTATAGTGCTGTAAAGAGGTTATTCAGGTCCACTATCAATGGGATCATCCCCCTCTATGGGTGGGATAGCTCCCTTATTGATGGGATAAGTTCCCCCTTAATAGAGATACATGAACCAACTGGAGGCGCATCCATTTCATCAAACCGACCTCTAGAATGTTCTAGAAGTAACCACAAGTAACTTTTTCAAGATAAAACTCGCGCATTTTGCCTTTTACAGAGGGACGCACCTGTCCCTTAACATACAGAGCGTCCATGGACGCAGATTTTGTGAACATGGTCAGCGTCCCCGCAGGTAAGGCTAGAGAGAACCTGCGACCCCAGAGATAAACATAGTTTTTACAAGACTTTCTCTCTTCTTTGAGTTTGAGATGGATAACAGAGGCATGAGACTTGCCTAAGAGGGTAGCATGACTGTTGATTTGAGCCATACTAACTGTAAGTAGTCAAGGTGACATTTTTTAGTGTAACAGATTGCCCCCTAAAGTGCGAAGCCTGGAATAGAATAGGGTTTTGTAATTCTAGGAAGGGTGAAGCGCTTTATCATTTCAAGGATTGCCTTGTGGATGGCCTGGTTGGAACCTGCAATTTTCAACACAAAATACATGGATAAGATTATATCATCACTGAGGTAGGCATTCCCATACTCAGATTCAAAACTTTAACTAATGGACTAACTATTCTGATACAGGAATGATCTTGCAGTACATCATTTTTATAGACTTTTGTAGACACAGTATGGACGCAGCCATCTGTTTATGATTAGTCTACATAGATAATGAATACAAAACTCCTCGCAGCCTGGATGGTAGAAACTAGATCCAGGGTCTTCACTTCTACTTCCCGAATTGGTACGATTCTAGCCATGTGATTAAATGATTCGATGTCGAACATGGTAGAAACCACTTGATTACCAGTCAATGATGTAAACTGTTAACAAGCGTGAGAGAAACCACCAGTAATGTCAATGGTTCTCAAAGTACCAAGCACAACCCGTGAAATGTGAATAGATGTTTTGATGTCGAACACTTCACGGAATCCTTTGATCGAAAGTCAATGATGTAAACTGACGTCAAAGGCGAGAAACCTGCCATTGATGCATGCAGACTTCAAGGTACTGTCGATTCCTAAGTCATCTTTCTAGATAATGTGTCGATGTCGATAGAAAGCGACCCGTTGCAGGCAAGCCCGCAACACGAAATCATTGTTCAAGTTGAAGAAATGTTGCTGTAAGGACTGACTCAGGGATGGTCAAATGGATGACAAGTATTTTGCAGATGAAAGTTTTTTCTTGCAGACCTCTTGAACACATAACGACACAACAGATGGCTTGGTGACGAATAACTCAAAGTTAACCCCTGGAACCCGGTTAAAGACTTTCAAAGTGATTTGGTCAACTGTGAGGTAAAAGATTTCCCAACCCAGGTGAATGAAAAGTGTCGTGTTCAAGAGTGGTAATAAAGTTTCTTTGAGACAAAGGTGACAAATAGGTTCATTCTTCTCTCTTTTCCCCCACCATTTCTGGCAAGTACCTCTTTATTTTTAACAAGCTTGAGGAGGATAACATATGCTTGATTATAAGCTCATCCTTCGGACGAGTCCAACCTAGTTTAAATTCGAACCCTAGGAAGGAGTGGTTCGTTCCTGTTTGTAATTGAACAGGTCCTCTACTGTAAAAGTTTAACGAGCCCAGTATAGGAGAAACTCGGCGTTTTTCAATTTTAGAGAGTCTGAAAAAACTAAAGGAGACTCCACGTTGAACTTTTTCGTATATTTGTGTCCCTCAAGCCCGAAAAAGTATAAAATAATACCTGGGGGAACCGCTTGATCTTGCGACCAAGGAGTACTTTCATAATAGTGTCGTTAACCTGAAAAGTAAAAAGCGATCAAGGACACGTCGTTTTATTTCCTTATCGAGTTCGAAACGACAAAAACCCGGCAATCTTTTCCTGATTTTGCGGTCAGAAAAGAGCTAAAAGGGGACCGTCTTTTAATTCCGTTTTAACGAGTGAAAAAGAAACACTCGGCGATCTTTTCATGTTTTAGGAGTCAGAAAAGGGCTTAAAAGATGACTCTGAAATTTTGTTTGTGAAAAATTACAATTTCCCTCGAAATCCCTTTGTCCTGCACAAAAGCGACACATTACTCATACCTGTTTAAAATAGGCAAAAATACATTCAAAAACATCTTTTCATGGTAAAAAATGAACTAATTCATCCAAAAAACCTATAAAAAGACCTTTTACCATGTCATTTTTACCGTTTCACTGTTGAGGTTGAAAAAGGAGCTTTTGACAAGAAACTTCCCGTGGTCGCTGCGGAAAATCTGACCGTTGGAATCGAACGCCGTCTCATCCAGGTATTTTACACATCCTACTCTGCATTTCTATCCGTTTAGAATCAATTTTTAGGTTTTAGTTTCATTTTTTGGGGGGGTTTTGGTTTTGGAATGCGCCTCTCGGCGGACGCAGGTGCCCTTCGGGTGACCTGCGTCCCCCGACTTTTTCTCATACGGGAAAACGGTCGGAAGACGCAGTCCGCCTTCAGGCCAGCTGCGTCCGGGCGCCCTGTGCTACAAAGCCGGGGTGCGTCCTCCGAGAAACGCGCATTTCAAAACCCCAACTCTCTCAAAAAACCACCAAAAATTCCCAAATTAATTTCTAATTGCTATTTTTGATATGCAGGGCATTAATCATGTTAGACTGGAGAGAAAGAGAGCATGTAGAGGAAGATGAAGCTGCAATAAATCATCAACCTTCCCTGGATGCCCTAAGAGCATGCGGATTATACAAATATTGGACCATACCGGGCATGAGGGGCCAGGTAAGATTCTTGGAATGGCTGGTTGAGCGATGGAACGTACAAGAACAATGCTTTTACATAGGAGGGCACCAGCTCGAGATAGAGCCCTCGGATGTATACTTTCTCACTGGCTTGCCAAACAGAGGTGAGCAACTCAGTCTTGCGGGGACTAGGCCGGGTGGCCAATCCCTTGATAGTCTCCGCGAGAATTGGTGCACACCTGGGGCTCACCATTCAAAAGGCATAGAGATAAAACACATCACTCTACCGGAACTCAAAGTCATAGCGTTCACGGTTACCAGAATTTGCGGCGCGGCCGCTTTACACATTGCTTCCGGATCCCAAATGCGGATGGCAATTGACTGTTACCAAGGCACCATTTTCAACTGGTGTGAAGCTGTGTCGGCTCATATGAAGAGCCAACTGACCAAGGCAAAGAACGGACGACTAAAGACTTTTGGATATGGGCCTATAGTCGTGAGCTTTGCCTTGGAGAGAATTCCAATGCTGATCCCTCAGCAACTCACTGTTGATATCTTGGGTCCTCAGCAGCCAAAGCTGATACGATGGGTTGCGGTGATGGCCCGGCATCCTGACGAGGGCGCGACAGTAGTTCGATTCTCAGATAGTTATTTTGACTGGTTAGAGGGCCAGCTTTTTGTGATACAGGACTTTCCGTATGCCGGAATGGATTTCAGAGGTGATCCGGACATGGTTCTTCCACAGGGAGAACAATGGGACGACAGAGGTACTTTTTATTTTCACAAGTTTTCTAGTTATGTATTTTTTGTATTTTTTATATATATCGTCTCAAAACTAATAGTAAATCTTTCAAAATGCAGATGTTGGTCCACAGCGTCCAGCCAACCTCCGGCCTTATGATAGACTACATCCAGCTGCACCGGTACCGGCCCCACAGGATGCGACAGCAGAAGTACTAGCTGAGTTGGAGCATGATCTAGAGCGTCTCACGGCAGATATACCTGAGACTACTATGGACGACATTCCTATCAGGCTTCAGCGCTTCGTAGTCGCGGTCCCTGGACCGTTTAGGAGATTTTTGCGTAAGGTAGCCCGCGCAGTGGTGTCGTACAGAGAGCACCACCAGTGATTGACTAGTCACTTTTGTAGTCACATGTGACATTTTTGACTTTTTGTACTATCATTTTGCCGATCATAAGGTGTTTTAAACCTATGATCGAAGACGATGTATATATTTTTTGACACACTTCTATCTATATATATCACTATTACCGGCTTATCTTGTTTAACATATGTGATGAAATGTTTTTAAATTTACTTGCATGATTATCGTAAATGTCTGTCCAACATTCGAGAAGCAATTGCATCTGCTAATGTATTCAAAGACCTTGGAATATGTTGATATTCAATGTAATCAAATTCACGTTCCAAGAGACGCACTCTCAAAAACAACCTTAATAACACAGGATTTCTAATGGCATAAACTCTATTAAGCTGTAATACAACAAGTTCAGAATCTAACCTCACTATCAAACGTCGAATTCCAAATGAAATAGATTCGGATAATAATTCAACCACTGCACTGTATTCTGCAATGTTATTCGTTGTTTGACCGAGGCTTACCCCATGCATAGAAACTAACTCGTCAGAGGGCGAATAGATAACCCAAGCTGCGGAAGAGATATTCCGTGTATTACGACAAGCACCATCAGCAAATCCAATGTATGTTTGGAGAGGCGTCGACATCTACAATATCAAGAGTAAAACCAAGATAAGCCAGAATAATGACGAAAAACCACACTTGCTAAGCTAAGCACACTGACTAAACTAACACACTTGCTAGCTAGAAAGAAAATCTAACCTATCTAAAAATTTCTCCATACCCATCATTTTAAGCATAATACCTCTTTAGGTAAAGTCCATTTCTGGGTTTACCCAAAGAGTCCCCATCAAAATCAACTAACTCATAAGCCCCTTTTGCTAGCTTTCGCTTTACAATGTAGGGCCCATGCCACATGGGAACGAATTTTCCGGCACCTAGCTTATCGTTAGCTTGATCATATAATAGTACTAGGTCTCCTTCCGAAAAACTTCGAGGGGTTACATTTTTATCGTACTGAGCTTTCATTCGTTTCGCGTGAGTCTCGATAGCTAAAGTAGCGTCACGTCGAGTCTCATCTAATTTAGCCAAGTATAATAACCGTTTCTCCTCTTCGGAAGTAGCTGGAAGTAATTCGACAGCCATTTGAAGTGATGGGATTTCGCATTCAATAGGTAACACAGCTTCTAAGCCATAAACTAGCTGAAAGGGGTGAAACCTGTTGAATTTTTCACTGAAGTTCGATATGCCCATAGCGCCGAAAATAACATGTTATGCCAATTCGTTCGATGGATACCAATGATCCGTCGAATCATGATGACTAGAACTTTGTTGATTGACTCAACCAAACCGTTGGCTTGCGGATAATAAGGAGTAGAGCTATCGTGGCGCAAACCAAGCTGGCTTGTAAGCTCAGTCATCATGACGTTTCGAAAATGGCTCCCATGGTCAGTAATGATTGCTTGTGGGACACCAAACCTAGTTATGATATGATTGAATACGAAAACTGCAGCTGTCTTGCCGCTTGCGTCGAATGTAGGCATCGCCTCGGCCCATTTTGTAAAATAATCAACCGCGAGGATGATATACGCATGCCCCCCGGCCGAGTGAGGGTTACAAGTAATAAAGTCAATGCCCCATTTGGCGAATGGACCAGCGGCAATTATAGGGTGGAGAGGAGCAGGTGGAGCGCGCATCTTTCGATCAAACACTTGACAGTTGTGGCATGTTCTGACAGCAAGGATACAATCTTTAAACATAGACGGCCAGAAATAGCCAGCGCGCAACACCTTCTGAGCTGTGGCATACCCAGACATATGACCGCCACATGCTCCAGAGTGACAATCATTCAAAACTCTCTCAGCCTCTTCGTGAGTTAAACAACGTCGAAAAACTAAGTCTGCCCCCGGCGATAAAGTGTATCTCCAATAATTCTGTATTGCTGGGATCGAAACCGAATTTTTCGACGGTCTTCCTTGGAAGCTTCAGGCCGAAAGGTTTGGGTTTGGAGATAGATGATTATATCCCCATACCACGGATCTAAAGTGCTAATAAGAAACAAAGATTCGTCCGCAATGGACTCCTCTGCCACAGTCTCTGTGTCAGCACTCGGGAAATCACACATCAATTCCGCAAAAACTAAAGATTTCTTAGACTTGGACTTCTCGAACTCCAAGTCGAACTCTTGCAGGATAACAATCCATTTAGAGTACTTGCCCCCTAGCAGTTGTTTTGTCAAAATATAAATCATAGGGTTGCAATCCGAAATAACTGTAGTCTTGCGGAGAAGAATGTAGTGACGAAAACGCTGGACAGCTTGAACGGCTGCCAGGGCCAATTTCTCCACATGCGAATATTTTAACTCAGTGGGATTTAAGGTTCTACTAAGATAATATATCACATGCTCTGCTTTGAATTCATCTTCTTGAACTAACACCATTCCAATGGTGGAATGCGAAGCTGCGAGGTATAAGAAGTAGTCCTGGTTGTAGTTGGGAGGATGCAATAACGGTGCATGGGTCAACGCGTGTTTCAGTGCATCAAAAGATTGTTGGGCAATCTCGTCCCAAAAGAATTGTGCGTTCTGTTTCAACAACCGTGTAAAACCTTTAGTGACCTCGGCGTAGTTTGGGATGAATCGGCGTAAAAAGTTCGCTTTCCCTTGCAAACTTTGGAGTTGGCGCAAACTCGAAGGAGGAGGCAATTTGATGATAGCCTCGACTTTCGAGGGATCGACGCGAATGCCGGCTTTTGAAACAACAAATCCCAGCAATCGACCTGTTTCTATACAGAAAACACACTTGTGGGGATTCAACCGAATTCGATAATGCCTACACCTCATAAAGATTGCTCGTAGGTGGACAAGGTGATCAGCTCGTTGTAAAGAATGAGCAGGCAAATCATCGAGATAGGGTTGCACAATGTGCTTGATGTCATGAAATGCATAAGACATCGCCCGTTGAAAAGTGGCCCCGGCATTCTTAAGTCCAAAAGGTAATTTGCAATAAGCAAATGTCCCCCATGGACAAATGAATGCCGTTTTTGGTTGATCGGCAGGTAGAATATTGATTTGATTATAGCCTGAGAAACCATCCATGAAGGAAAACATCTCACTTCCGGCACAATCATCAATAATTTGATCGATATAAGGCGTAGGATAGTTGTCTTTTGGACAAGCTCGATTGATATCCCTATAGTCGATACAGATTCTTATTGTTCCTTGTTTTTTATTGACGGGAACAATATTCGATACCCAATCCGTTAACGGGATCGGATAAATGAAACCTGCTTTCAACAGCTTTTCGACTTCTGCTTTAATCGCAGCCGCTTTTCGAGGGTGAATCTGACGCAACCGTTGCCGAATGGGTTTAGCATCCGGGTAGGTTTTGATTTCATGAACAACAATGGCAGGATCAATTCCCGGCATTTCCTCGTAAGACCAGGCAAACACGTCGCGGAATTCTTGGAATAGGGCCTTGTAAGTTTGGATTTCTTCTTCAGTACATGCGGCACCTATATGAATGTTCTCCTCGATTCCGGGCTTCACTGAAATATCAATGGGAATAGTACGAGAAATATTCCCTAAATTCAGCTCTGAATCAGAATGTTTCGTTGGATCCTGAGCGTCTTTGACATATTCAGCGGTAAAGATAGATGAAAAATCATTTTCAAATGCATCATCCTTAGGTAAAAACGAAGATCTGTGATGGAGATCTTCCCATGGTAGATCATCTACACTTAGGATTTCGCGAAGTTGTTCGTCAGATGACACTTCTTCGGGAAACGTTATCCGTTCTAAGGGTGAGGTGAAAAGTGACTCTTCACTGACCACATTCATTTGGTCGGTTGAATGAAAGTCGGTAAAAGACATAAGAGCTTCATAAGCAATCTCATACGGACTCAACGGCATAACATCACCGAGTGAGTCTAGCTCAGAGTCAGAGGGAACATACCAAGGATCATCATAAATAATGTTTTCTGACGTGATCATATGAATTGTTGCGAACGAAGGGTCTGCATTGAGTGGAGGGAGAGGAAAAGTTCCCAGTAAACCGGAATCCTTAACTAAACCTACACCAATGTCCCTATAAGGGATTGTCGTTTTACCAACATGCTGGATAGTTTCTAAAGAGGTTGGGTCGGATGAAAAGTATGTCAGCTGATCAATAGTCACGATCTTACCGTTATGTGGAAACTTAATGACTCTGAAGACCGATGAAACGACCGCTGTCATAGCATATGACCAACTTCGACCCAAAAGAAGGTTGTAGTCTAGAGGGGCATCAACCACTTCCACATCCAGACTAACGGTTTTACCTTCGACCCCTATAGGCAATTCTTGTAGAATACCAAACGGACGGAACCCACGGCCATCAAAGGCCTTAAGGATGGTGGGGGATTGGTTCAACGAAGGAGAACCAAGCGATCTCCAACATTGAATCGACATAATACACGTAGAAGCTCCCTCATCAATCACAGTCCGATGAATAGGCCTGTTTTTGACTATCACTGGAATTTGGAAAGCCATTTGATGGGGGAGACGCGGTGTACTACTTTCTAGATCAAAGATCATTAGGTTCGGGTCCTGAACATCGACAGCTCCAATAGCCGACAAAAGCAATTTTCGTTGCGCTGGACATGATTGCAGCACTTCGAGTGCCGACATTGCTGAAGGTGAAACAGCTAAGTCTTCAACAATGTTGTAATTCTGGGCTGCTCTCGCATGTGGATTGAAAGCAGACCTTCGAAGTACACCCTTGGCGGGCGGCTTAATCACTAAGTCTGGGTTAGGTTTTTCGATCTGTAGTGGATCGGAACCAGGAGCTGAGGTTGATGGGTTAGAGTGAGAAGATTCTGCTTCCTTACCATCAACAGGAGCCTTACTACCATAATCTTGCGATCGAGTCGCAATCCTGACATGAGACATCATCAAAATGGGTTCTTCACTGGCATTCGAAGAAGAACCTATCATCTTATTCTCCTGCTCTGGAAATGGATTTTTTAACACAGCAGGAGTGGGAGAACCTTTGACTATTTTCACTACCTCGGCCCGATGAGGGCAGTCTCTCGTAAAATGATCTTCTTCACAAATAAGACAAGGATATCGAGGTTTGCGCTTTTCGTCATTGGTTTCCGACTTTTCCGTTTTCTCCTTTGGAGCCTTGTCTGCTTTAGCCTTCTTCTTTCCTTTCTTCTTTCCACCGTTTTTGGATTTGGCCGTAGATGACTCTACAGCGTGAATGTCGGCGGTAAGTTCAGGAGGAGAAGACTCTCCTGTCGGAGAATCAGGCAAAGTGATAATTGGAGTATTGGAGGTCTTGGAAGACTTCTTCTTACTCTTCGTAGTCACGATACCGATCATACCATCAGCGGCATGAGATCCCGAAGGAGCAGCAGCGATTTGGTTTGACTTTGGAAGATCCGGAATTTTCTCGTGTAACGTACCCGACTGAGTGTAAACTAAGTCAAGGTATTGTGCCTGAGCAATGACTTGCTCCTCAGTAACTACTCCGGCCTTAGCTACATCTTCAGTAATTCTTGGTAATAATGATTTGACAAACCATTCAGCTAAGATTTGGTCCGGGATAAAAACTTTCACTAATCTTCTTCGACGTCTCCACTCATGGATGTGATCAGAAATGTACGTGGATGTCGATTGTTTTAGCGAAGTTAATAATTCTGTACCATTATCGTATCTGACTGGTAACTGAAAATGAGTTAAGAACGAGGTAGCTAACTGGCTAAAGTTGTAAAAAGAGGCCCGTGGTAACTCAATGTACCACTTGGCTGCGAGACCAATGAGTGTACGCTGGAAAAGACGTAAGCGGATGGAATCATCTGAGATGGAATTTGATGCACACCAGAGGTGGTAAGTCATCACGTGATTAGACGGATCCTCTCCAGACTTACCTTCGAACTTGGGTATATCGCTGGGCAACTTATTTGGCATTGGCGGCCAGAACGGAAGATATTGAATTGGATCGTTCGTTAGGCGCGTCAAGTCGGGTAAATCTAAAGTCGCAATAAACGGTAACTGCCGGTTAGGATCTCTAAAACTCTGAGTCACAATACCAGCCCCAGGAGGAGGATATCCAGGATAACTAGGAACAGGAGTCGCATTTGGGATATTATATCCTCCTGGAAAACCAGGATTAACCGGACCGTACTGGGGTTGCTGAGGTGGTTGATAAGTGTACCCAGGATACGGTTGATACTGGTAAACCGGTTGTTGGGCAGCTTGCCCAGGTTGATACTGTCCCTGGTACGGAGGTTGAACAAATTGAGGTTGAGTAGTAACAACCGTACTTGTACCAGGTTGGCCTGCAGGCATCTGGACTGTGGTTTGAACCGTGGGTCCAGACAACGGTACAGATGTCTGAGGAGTGGTTACAGGGACAGTAGAAACCGGAGCTGCCGATACTCCAGAAGTAAGCATGGTAGATGAAGCGGTAGTTGCTGCAGCCGTGTGAGGTGGAGTACCAGGTGCAATTGGCGGCTGAGTAACTACAGAAGTTACAGGGGTCTGAACACTTGACTGGACAGGTTGCGGTTGCTGGGGTGGACCAGGAACTGCAGGTTGTCCTGCTTGAGGTACCGACTGTATACTTGGTTGCGACATCTGTTGACCCTGTGACGGATCCCATGTTAACATTCCAGGGTATTGACTCGTAACAGGTTGAGGATACTGAGATCCATAGCCGTATTGAGGATAGGGTTGATAACTGTAAGGTGCAGTCCCATATGATTGCCCTTGAGGTGGTTGATAACCTTGACCAGGGTATTGACCCGTAGGTTGATAACCTTGAGGTAAATACGAATACTGGGGTTGACCTTGACCTTGAGGTTGGTATCCTTGAGGTTGATACCCTTGGGGTTGATACCCTTGGGGTTGCCATCCTTGAGGTTGCCATCCTTGAGGTTGATACTGATACTGAGGTTGACTTTGGGGTACATATTGAGGCTGGGGTTGATACCCTTGGGGTTGATACCCTTGAGGTTGCCCCCCAGTCACAAATGAAGTACCTTGAGGTTGCCCCCCAGGCATTAACGAAGGTTGCCCCCCAGGCGGTAATTGGCCACCTTGAGGTTGGTTAATGGGAGTTGAACCTGACATCATATAAACTTCACCTATACTCAATGGTACATTACCACTGTTTCCAACTAATAACCCATGATCAATGGGTTGAGGAGATGCTCCCGCAAAGGTACCAGAAAGTGATTGATACCCAGTAGGAACAGAAGGACCGCCATGTAAAAATGATTCAGGACTTTGTGAAAACACAGATGACTGACCAGACATATTTACAGGAGAATGAATTCCTCTAGGTGGAACCGGAGTACGAGGTGTAGAAAAACCTACTGAGTTGTCTAAAAAATTGGTTAATGCAAGGTACCAAGATTCACTTCTAGGAGGACTGTAAAAGATGGATTCACGCTCCCTTAGATCAAGGGTAATTAGATCTTCAGAATCAGAAACGCCTATTTCTTCCTCTGGAACAAGTTCTTCTATAGCAATTAATCCAACAGGAAGATTTTCGGTGATAATTCTTTCTATTCTTGGTGAATCAGGAACACTAGGAGTTGGAGTAACAGGTTCTGAAATTTCAGGTTCTTCGCCTGTTTCACTGGCAGATGAAAAACTACCAGCAAGCTCGGAAACTGTAACAGCTTCGGGATTGTAACCTGTTTCTAAACTTTGGTAATCTGGATGGACTACCAAGGAAGATTCTCCTTCTTCAGGTGATCCTACTCTACTGCCACTAGGAGGAGTTACAAGGACCTTTAACCCTTCTAAATGACCCGGAATGTCTTCAGGAGATTCACCCCGCGATTTACGGAGTTTTCTTAACAAATCTATTCCGGTAACAATCTCAGGAGACTTGCCCCGAAGTCTACGGGACTGTCTCGGTAATTCCGCCACAATTAAAGATTTTAACTACAACACACGAAAACAAAGTAAAAAATTTCAAATCAAACCACCTAAAGTCTTCTAAAGAACCAATCAAATTTGAAGCACACGCCTAAATAATCTAGAGCGTCAAACCACACACAAACAGTAGTCTTCCGGACCAAAAACGCTAGTTGGTGATTAGGCCCAACCTCGCAGGATTCAGTACAGAAATAGTGGGTGGAACAGTTACCCCGGCAACCTGCTTAATGAATAGACTGGACCAAGTTCCTCCACTTTAACCGTCTCGAAGTGAAGCGAACCCCCCAGAAAATCCAAGTGAGTATAACCGACGTCTGCTCCAGGTACAGTGGGACCTTCCCTCCACCGTCACCTTGGGTAGAATCCTAGATATTATGGCCACTAAGGTTACCAATCACAACAATTACACCTGGGGGAACAGTCTAAACTCCGACAGCACGCAAGGGCAGAGTAGCAAGCTCCAATCCCCTTACCGGCTCCTTGACAACAATCCAAGGTTTACCGATAAGTGACCCCTGGCTCCTCGACAATGGTTAATCCGAGGTTTACCGTTTGTAATACGTACTGCCTGGCGTCGTTCCCAACGAGGGAGGAATGATCCCCTCACTGGTTCGGACACGAGCTCGTGTTTCTCCTTTAAGAGGAGCTTTCCCAGAATGTAACTGAAACAATTGGATTTGTTCTACTCAAGATAGACTATCTGTTTGGTTTTGTAGTCTTGGAGAGTTAAGTACTCACCTACTCCAAGACCCTAGCCTAAGCTATGTTGGTGCTTCAGAGCCCTAGAAAAATAAAGATTACTAGATTGATTTTAATTTAAGCGTTACTTTTAAGGTTGTTTCTTAAGTCAAAAGGTGATGGAAGTGAAACTAGTGGTGTGTTGACTCGACTCGAAACCACTACAAAATGCACCTAGAATGATTTATCCACTACTTTACTTTTTCGATGAATTGCTTAACTAAAAAGTTGAGAGAATGCAATCTTTATAAAAGCAACTTCTTAATTGAAGACAATCAAAGAAACAATTCGTTTTTCTTTTCCAAGCATAAAAACATAACTTCTCTTTACATGCACGAAAAAAACTCTTTTCTTCTTTTGAAAACAAAAAGCTACTTGAAACAAGACTTTTTAAGAAGATGTTTTTGTATTTTTCTTTTAATAAAGCAAGTAAATCTAATGTAACCAAAAAATCAATCTTAACAACTCTTAAAATCTATGAAAATGCACTCATAAGCAAACTAAAGGCAAATTTACTCTAAGCAATCTTAACGAGGCCAAAACTAACAATGATTATTTCTAAGGTGTTTTACTTGATCACAATCAAATCAAGGACTAGCTTATTGCAGAATCAAAAACTAGCCAAAACAAAACTCTAATCTTTTTGTTCTTTTTGTAAAATGGAAATCAATACTTTATAAACAAGTAATTCGAAATTTGACCCAAAACAACTCAAATGGCAAGTTGCTCACAAAAGGAGACTTTACGACAGGCCCGACTTCTAAGAAGGTTGACTAACCAGAGAGATCTAAGGCTGGACAACTTTCTACTATCAAAGTCACTACAAAGCCTTTCCAAAAATCAAACCCTAGGTCTAAACTTCGTTGAAAACCACTAAAACACTCAAAGCTCACAAAACAAGTTTAGGTGAAAATTCTTGACAGGGTACTAAAGGATCTGGGCAGAAAACACTAAGGAAAAACAAAATCTAAAAGCAATTTAAAGCAAAAATGGAATTTTCTTAAGTTTTACAGGAAGACGCAGGCAACCCGTTGTCACAGGTGCGGCCCCGCTCTGTGCAGACGGCAACAGCGCGTCCAAAGACGCACTGTGCAGTACTCAGAGACTGCGTCCTTCTGGGAAAATGAAGAAAAACTAAATCTAACTAAATCTAAAGCTAAGCCACCCAAATACTAATTCTCACAGTCAAAAACCAGAAAATAAAAATGATTTTCTCAAAGCAAAGTTCATATAAAGGAAAAGACTCTCTCATTAATGGATTCCCCAGTGGAGTCGCCAATTTGTCACACGGAATCTGTCAAGGGTGCGGACACGACTGACCTTCCTAGAAGTCTAAGACATTCTAATGACAAACAAGACAAAATGGAGTGATCTTTCTCTAAATACACCTTTTACAACATGAAAACTACAAGTGTTTAGGCTTACCTTATTCCAAAACGCTGTTGTTGAAGTCCGTTCTTGACGATCCGGATGAGCTCCTCCTTCAAGTCAATTCCTGCAACCACAAACAATCAAACAATTACCAAGCACTTGCATTTCATATAATAAAACATATATTCAACATGCAGACCAAGGAACACATGAAATAACTCATTAACACAAGCTATTGAGAAAAATAAACCAGTTTGTATTAATAACGAAACAAAGAAACTCTTACAACCTGGCCTTGGTGTTGTGCAAGTTCCTCCCAGGGTCCATCAAGGGTTTTCCTCTACTTTGACAAAGCTCACCCTCTCCCAAGTAGAATCAAGTGAAGACAATCTCTCCTCACAAAGGCTCTAATGGAAGACCTAAATCCTGCAGCATTTACCCAAAGAAAATGTATAGCTCCAACCTCTTCTCCTTCTGGCTCAATGCCTTTATTTATAGTGCTGTAAAGAGGTTATTCAGGTCCACTATCAATGGGATCATCCCCCTCTATGGGTGGGATAGCTCCCTTATTGATGGGATAAGTTCCCCCTTAATAGAGATACATGAACCAACTGGAGGCGCATCCATTTCATCAAACCGACCTCTAGAATGTTCTAGAAGTAACCACAAGTAACTTTTTCAAGATAAAACTCGCGCATTTTGCCTTTTACAGAGGGACGCAGCTGTCCCTTAACATACAGAGCGTCCATGGACGCAGATTTTGTGAACATGGTCCGCGTCCCCGCAGGTAAGGCTAGAGAGAACCTGCGACCCCAGAGATAAACATAGTTTTTACAAGACTTTCTCTCTTCTTTGAGTTTGAGATGGATAACAGAGGCATAAGACTTGCCTAAGAGGGTAGCATGACTGTTGATTTGAGCCATACTAACTGTAAGTAGTCAAGGTGACATTTTTTAGTGTAACAGGACAAACTTCCTAAATATGTTCAGTTTTGCACTCTACCACACCCATTTACCCCCACTTTGGTGGCTCAAGTTTTCTTTGACCATATCTTCAAAATACATGGTATGCCAATTTCCATTATGTCTAATCATGACCCCACTTTCACTAGAAAATTTTGGCAAGAAATTTTCAAGCTACAAGGCACATAACTACAACTAAGTACAACCTATCATCCCCAAACCGATGGTCAAACAGAAGCAATCAAAAAATGTTTGGAGACATATCTAAGGTGCTTCACTTTAGAAAAGTAGCATCAATGGGTACAATGGCTAGCTTTAGATGAATGGTGGCATAATACTAACTATCACGAAGCCACCAAGATGACTTCGTATGAGGCAGTGAATGGCCAACTCTCACCTTCACCTATTTCCTATAACCCTGGATGTTCTAAAGTACAGACAATTGATCAACTCCTACAGAACTGTGCTGCCATGATAGATCATCTCAAAGATAATCTACATCAAGCTCAGAATCTAATGAAGAAACAGGCAGACCAACATCATTTCGAGCATGCATTTCAAGAAGGGGATCATGTACTACTACAACTTCAATGATATAAGAAAATATCTCTTAAAGAAAAGGGCTGCCAGAAACTAGCACCAAAATTCTATGGACCCTATGAGATACTTCAACACATAGGAGTAGTCACCTACAAACTAGCCTTGCTACCTACTTCAAAAATCCATCTGGTCTTCCATGTATCATGCCTCAAGAAAGTGGTGGAGAACAATTGTATATTTCAAACAAGTCTACCCGAATTGGATGAGGAAGGCTCACTTTGGCTCTGACCAAAACAAGCCCTCGACACTCATGAAAGAAATCTATGCGGCTGCATGGTCAAGGAAGTCCTCATCAAGTGGAAAGACACCTCTCTAGAAGATGCAACTTGGGAACCAACCACTATTATTTAATAGTTTCCACATCTTCAACCTTGAGGACAAGGTTGTTTTTGATGGGGGAGGGCATATTAGGGTCCAATCCTAAACCCTTTATTTATGTAATAAGCCCAATGGGCCGAGTCAGAGTCATAGTTAGTTGGAGAGTCAATAAAGCTCGTATTAATAATTGTAAGTGGTTGACCCGCATTAGAGAAAAGGGACCATAGCTAGTTGTAAACATGCCATTGTTAATAAATAAAGTGGTTAACTTGTGTTATGCAAGGTACAACTAGTAGTTAGGATGTTGGATGTCATTTAGCTATAAATAGTCTTAGTTAGTAAGGGAAAGATCATCGAGTCTTATTTTAATCGAGCTCTGCTTTGCTGGAGGTTTCCCCCTTGAAGAGGCAAGTGAACATTGAATATGTTTATGAATAATAAAATACTTTGCAATTTTTCTCATTTCATTTTGTGTTTTGGGCTATATTTCTTTGTATTTCTAGTATTCTGGATTTCGTGTAGGTCAAGAGCATAACAATTATTGGTTATTTAATGCATGACTTGGTTATACCAGGTTAGGTCAATTCCTTGAGTATTTTTTGTGTTAGAGGCCTTGTCCTTGTGTTATTTATCATTTATGGAAGTTTCATTAAGTTTTGGGAAGAGGTTTAGATCCTAGCCCTGAAAAAATAGCTTAGATCTTGCTGACGCTTGCACATAACTGGATGAAAAATATTGCAGTCGCTAGGAAGCCGACATGTCGGAGCGACTAGAGGGTTTTAATCACTTGGAGGCCTTGTCATGGGAGCGATTGAGATTCTAGTCCAGTAAAAGACACTTAGAATGGTTGGTTAGTTACTAGGGGTCCTGTAGCACCTGTTGGGCCGTTAATATGCCATTATTATTATCACTTTTGAACACTTATTCCACCCATTTCTATTATTCTTCATCATGTCATCTATTATAATTTATTATATAAATCCATTTTATGATGATTTATACTTCTATGAATGAATATTATTTATTCTCCTTTATTTCTAATAAATTGATGATTATGATTTTATCAATGATAGTTTTATAAATCAGTTGTAACATTATTCACCATTTTTATCCTCCAAGATAATTTCCAGATTGAAGATTTGATCATTAAAAGTGTCAACTCAGAAATTCGCTGGAATAAGAAGTGACAGTTTTGCGGTTGAGATTTTGAGCAAATGAAGCAGAATCTGGAAAATCCAGAACATGGGTTTTGTCCAGAACGGACCCAATTAACTTTAACAACAAACGGTTTGCCCAAATTCGGCTTGTACTGAGAGAAACGTAGGGTTATTTGAGCACGATTTTCTCAGATTTGTTGTTGCGGCCATCCTCCAAATCTCAACTGCAAAGCCAAATTCATCTTGCTCTTGTTGAAATCTGGATGGAAATATATCTTCTTGTTAATCAATTGGTTAGAAGCAAACCAATTTTGTAATAGAAATCATGTTGTACTTATCTTTATTGTAACTGCTCTCTGATATCTCTTTATTTAAATCAGAACATAGATCAGAGATGGGATGATTATTGATTCGAATGATGGAAAAATGATGGAATTGAGAATTTAGAATTAGAAATTCAGAATTAAGAATTCATGATAGGATAGGAGGAAGAAAGGATTGTTTTAGGCTGTAAGTCTCAAAGTTGCTGCTGTTGTAATGATTTTACCATTTAATGATTAAAACCTGATTTGGGAGTTGCTATTCATTCTTTTCATCTGAAGTAGCCCAGCAGCATCCGTTGGCGGCTAAGGGCCCAGCCTCTGGTGGAGCACGCTGCTGCTGTGTATCATATCTTTACAATTGCTGCTGTGTGATGGTTTGATTTATTTCCTATTCTTTTGAATTGCATTATTTTACAGTTTCATGTTTTTATAGTGTGTTGTTAGAATATTTTATGAAATTGTTTTATTGCACAAGTTGAGATTGAATCGCGTGGCTGTTCTTTTCCATCATAACAGAGATTACTATCCTTTTCAAATTATATTGTTATGCTGTTCATTTCAAATGTAAAGTTTCGCTGTTCATTTCAGATTGTTGGTTATTCGATTCCACTAATTAGAGTTTGTTGTTCAGATTTATTAAATATGATTCGTTGTTTAATTCCTTTAATTATAAGTTTGTTGTCCATTTACTTCGCTGTTCAGTTTGGTTGATTAATTGCAAGAGTTTGCTTTTAAAGAGTTTTCCTAGTTTACTTTCAATGACAGCTTTAGTTTAATTTCAATTTCCTTTTGATTGCTTTAAAGCAGGACTGTCAACTGTAGAGAACATTGGTTATTGCTTCCTCGTTCCCAGATTGATTGTCTTGTTCCGATTTGATTTCAATTGCATCAATGTCCACAGGAATGAGTTATTGCTTGTTTGAGTGAATGATTTAGTTTAAGAACATTTCAGTTTCTTGCTATTCCATTTCTTAATTGTTGTTTCATTTCTTATTTGTCGTTCCATTTCCTGTTATTTGCATTATCTTTGCTTTGGTGTGAAGAACGATCTGAAACTGTAGTGGGCATTGGCATTTGTTGTCTAGTCCCCAGATTGATGATCTGTTCCTTGATTACTTTTGGTTACATCAGTTTCCAAAGGGATGAGTTATTGCTACTGGACCCTTGACTGATACATTGCTTATTTTTCTGAATGCATGATTTAAGTCTTAAAGTGCTTTGTTGTAAGTAGATTTTATTTCCAGCTGTTGGAGAGGCAAATACCCTCTACGGATAGAGGCAATCCCTACTAGCCCAGAGTGGGTCTAGCAACAATCAGTCAATGCTACTATGCAAGTTCCTAATTGCAATTAAAAGGTAGGCAAAGAGCACCTACTTGGATTCCAGCGCTGTTGTTTGATGAAGAGATGCCACCTTCGCTCCTTCGCTCTGGCTGGTCACGATCCTCCGCGATCTCCGCGAATAGATACCTGCACACACGAAGAGAAGACAAACACAAGCGTGAAATCTAATAAAAGCAATTATACATCAGTCAGAAAGGATGTAATTCACATTAACCATTGTAGAGACAAATGAGAATGGAACAATAATAGTAGTCATCTATTATTAATCAAAATCAGAGAAGAGTACAACCAAATGTTCTGACGTCGATATCCTTCTCAGGAGGGGCCAGTCAGCAAGTGTCTCAAGCATTCACCTTTGGAAATGATTCTCCCAAGACAAGAAACTCTCTCTCTCACACAAGCAACACAAAACAACCTTCCCTAAGCTATCAAGCACTTCCACACTTATCACACCAACTACCTATAGTAGCAGCAATCTAAGCACTATAAGCTCCACACAATCCAAGCTATTCCAAACTAAAAAAACTAGCTGCTCATGGTAATGGTAGAGGTTTATATAGGAGAAGGAGTCTCCTTGAATGGTGGAAGGATGAGCTTATATTCAAGGGAAGTAGTTGCAAATTGTCGAACAGACATGCCATAGAAGGGAGGCGATACTCACAAGGCCAACAACCAAGTCTGGAGTTATCTGGAAGGCTGGCTGTTGGAACAAATTCACCCAAACTGGATCAGCGCGGGTGCATAACTGGGCTGGTGCGCTAACGTCGCAAGGCAATAACGGTCAAGTTGTTGTCAGCGCGGGTTAATACAAGCAGAGGCTGCGCTGGCCATGAAATTCGATCAGCGCGGGAAAGTCGTGTGCTTCCGCGCTGGCAGCACACGTGGTCTGTTATGAAGTGCCAGTCATCGCGGGTATTTTAGAATCAGACGCACTGATGAGGAAAACTTTAGAAAAGTGGGTTTTTGGCCAGTTCAGAAGGCATGAACTTGATTATTGTGAATTCCTAACATAGTAGGGTGACTGACAGGGAGACAGTGACAAATTACTGTGTAACAGATGCCCCCTAAAGCATGAAGACCGAGAGAGTGGGAGGGGTGAAATGCTTTACAAAACTTGCCGAACCGGAACACCACCAGGAAGGACCGAATATCTCTGATAATCAAGTACATGTAGTCTAGGCATGGGCGCAGCCATCCGAAAGACGTGCGAAAGGTCTATGGAATGGACGCAGCCACCCAGCTAAAGAGACCAGAATAATGATAAGGTATGGTCGCAGCCATCCATGAAGACTCAGGTATGGGCGCAGCCATCCATCAATGAGTCATGTAAAGATCATCCACAAAATCGCAACCTGGACCATAACCGACAGAGATCCAGGGTCTTGCGCTCCATCCCGATCCGAACAAAGTACAAGTCCAAGCATGTGAATACATGAGCTGAAGTTGAACATGCATGGACATTATCTGATTACCAGCCAATGATGAGAACTGTTAACAGACGCGAGAGGTACCACCAATAATGACAATGGTCCTCAAGGTACTATAGGCACAATCTGCAGCGTGTGAATCAATGAGCTGGTGTCGAACACCCGCAGAATCATTCGATCGGAGGCCAATGATGAAAACCTCGCGTCGAACACGAAGAACCTGCCATTGAGGCATGCAGGCTCTAAGGCACCTGAAGGGAGTCTCTAAGTCACCTTCCTGGATAATGAGCTGAAGTCGACAGGAAGTGACCTTGATCGAAGGTGGGCCATAATGTTTCCCACATCATCGACACGAGACAGAGGTAAAATGATTTGTGTGAGATAGCAGATGAGGTTGTATTATTGCAGAGGTCAACTTCTCTTGAACATATCGGCGGCACGACGGTGGATTTGGCAGTATCTGACATCAAATGAGCAGAGGTCATGGTGACAAGGCAATGAGCAGATGAGAGGTCAAATAGGATAACCCAAACCCACGGAGGCTAGTGTAAAACAAGATGAGAAATCCCCACCCAGACACGAATGCAGACTAGTGCCATGTTCAAGAGCGACATACTGCCGACATGACCATTATTACAGTTCCATTTTCCCCACCATTTCTGGCAGGTACCCCGATTATTTTTGGATGACAAGCTTGACGAGGATAGCATATGCTTGGAAAGCGTCATTTCGACGGTGTCCGATGTCATTAAGTTTTAACGAGTCTGACAAAGGAAGAACTCGGCGTCTTTTCCTGTTTAGAGAGTCTGAAAAGACAGCGGAAAAGGAAACTCCAGGGGGGGTCCTTTTTCGTAAAGTTGTGTCCCTCGAGCCCGAAAAAGTATAAAACAATGCTCGAAAGAACCGCCCGAGCAATATGATCGAGGAGTACTTTTCGTAAGTAGTGACATCGACCTGAAAAAGTAAAAAAGCGATCAACATCACGTCGTTTCGTAACCATTAACGAACCTGAAACGACAAGGGTCCGACGATCTTTTCGTTTTTACACGGTTGGAAAAGGGTTTAAAGACGACCACCTCTTATTTACGTTTAACGAGTCAAGAGGGACAACTCGGCGATCTTTTCATTTTTAAACGGTCAGAAAAGAGCTGAAAGCAGACCTCCATTTTTATTCTCTTTAACGAGTCAAAAAGGGAAAAATACTCGGCAATCTTTTCACATTTTATGAGTCAGAAAAGAGCTTAAAGGTGACTCATCCTGGAGGAACAAATGGTATAAAGGGTAGCAACTGGTTCCAACAATGGTGGAACTGCTCAAAACATGTAATGGTCAAGAGGCGGGCTAATAAAACCACTCATCGCTGTGGTTCCTCAGGAAAGGATAAACAACCAAGTGAGAGCATATGATCGGCCAAAGAGATGGTGGCGATGGAATGAAAACAACCAAGGCTCATCTAGCAGAATTTAGCAGATGAAGATAGCAATCACGAGATGTAAAGCGGGTATGGGTTCATTTTTACACAAGCTTGAACCATGGATTCGATTTCATGTTTACACAAGCTTGAAACGAAAAACTATGCTTGTTATAAGTTCGCATGCCCCCAGCATAATAACGCAAATCGAGGTACATGCCCCCCCAAGCTTCATTGCATTCAACAAAGTGGATGGAATGAAGGTTCACTCTCGAGATCGATGAAAGACTCGACTTGTATTTTACGAGATCTTAATCAAAAGACTCGATTTGGAAAGGGAGGTGTTTCATTTTTTAATGAGGTTGACACAGTAAAAGAACTATCCTCATAACCCTTGTTTCATTTTTTAACGAGCTTGACACAAGATCAGGAACTATGCTCGGGACACTTTGTTTCATTTTTTAACGAGGTCGCCACAAGATCAAAACTATCCTCGGACCAAACCTAGTTTCATTTTTTAAGGAGCTTGACATAGGAAAGAACTATGCTCCGACCAGACCTAGTTTCATTTTTTAAGGAGCTTGACATAGGAAAGTGAACTATGCTCCGACCAGACTGCCTCATAATGAATAGGAAGTCGGTGCTTCCAAGAGTGTTATTCCTGGTGAAAGGACCACATCTTGGAAGTCAGGACCTAATGCCCCCAGGACACTATGCACGATGGTGTCATCACTGGATACAGGCACGGGGTAGGTGGCCACGTAGTTGATCTGCGGTGCGGTAGATGCAACTGGTGGATAAAAACTAGGAGGGGACGACAACTGTGCAGGAGGCATTGGGGGACTAACGAACGATAATTGATCGATAATCACAATTCTTCCATCGTGTGGAAAGAAAACCACACGGAAAAGTGAAGAAATAAGTGCCCCCATGGCGTAAACATAATCACGACCAAGGAGAAGACTGAAATCTAAAGAACCTTGGGTAACTGAGACATCTATATAGACAGTCTTACCCCCCAAAGTAATAGGAAACTTCGGGAGGATCCCTAATGGCTGACTCGTTCCTCCATCAAACGCGGTGAGATGCGGTGCGACATGTACAAGCGATGGGGAACCCAAAGCTCGCCAAGTAGTAATGGGCATGAGACTAACCGATGCTCCTTCGTCTAACACAGTGCCGGGCAGCGCCTTATTGCAAGCATAGGTGGTGACCCAGAAAGGCACATGGGACGGAAGGGGAGGGGCAGTCAAACGACTCCAATCAAAGGAGATGACCGAATTACTTGGTGGGGGAACCATATGGTTGCCCCCTTGCTCTGGAAGAACCGAATCTGAATTCTCCGGAGAGGTTGCAGGAGAACCTTTATCAAGCTCAGGAGAATCTGAGGAGACGAGAAGAACATGAGAATTTTGCTCTTCTGAAACAGAGTGCTTGAGAGGAGGTGAACTTGAATCAACACCCTTTCCGACCAACGACGTGTCTGGAACAGGCTGGGAACAGCCAGGTTCGGGAAGAGGGGCCTGGACAAAATGGGAATCTGAAGCGATCTCTTTGTCAACAGGGGCGTGATCTACAGCTGTAGAAAGACGTTGATAACCAGCGGGAAATGGATTCGGAGGAGCAGCAAGACTTTCCAACACAGCGGAGGCTTTATCCATGAGCGGACAAAGGTGAAGGGAATGACTACCTTCGCAAAGTCGACACGGGAATTGAAGCTTTCCTTTCTCCTTACCATTCCCAACTGACGAGGTAGCATCGCCATGATCATCAGTGGACGATGAAGGGCGGGCTGGATCGTGAGACCAAACTTCTAATACCCTGGGAATGCCAGGGCAATCACGAAGCAGATGGTCCTCCTTGCATAATCGACAAGGAAACTTGACCTTCCGCGGAGGAGCAGAAGGTGACCCGACTTCAGGTATACTGGAGTGGGTAGCTGGAGTCGAGAGGGGGACGGTGTGTGTAGGCTCTCCCTTAGGGGACTTCTTCTTCTTGGTCTTCCTCTTCTTCTTCTTAGCCACCCGGTTACTCACATCGAGAATTTCACCAGGCGAAGTACAAGAGGACGACATAGAAGTAGGCGTCGAAGGGGAGAGATCCACCTTAGGATCAACATGACGTTGTTCAGGTGGAGGGACTGATGGACTAACAGCCGATACGGTAGGGACCAAAGAGGTTGAAAACAACCAAACAGGCAACCCAACAGTTAACCCTGGTAGGGACAACGTCGCCATATATGGAGCACCAACATTCCCAAGAGGAGGGAATTGACCTGGATTCCCATCATAGGGGAAACCTGGGTTAGTGAATCCCGGAAAAGTTTCCATGACAAACGAAAACAAAACCTACTCAAGCTAACGCACACGAGATCTAACCAGGTAATATTATCGTGGCCGAATAAATTTTAAGACACAAGAACCAAACTTGACCTTTTCATGTTTCAAGAGTCGAGAAAAGGACGAAAAGATGACTCCAGCCTCCTTCGAATGTTTAATGAGCACGAAGTGACAAGACGCTCATAGGCACCTTTTCATTTAGGGAGTCCGAAAAGGATCAAAAGTGACTGCTCTGGAGACTCTAGGTAAAGGGTTTACCAAGCGACCCGTAAAACTGCTTATACACCTTAGCAATCGTATGAGAGCCAAGGACTTTCCGTACTACAGTCAATCTTCCCGAATGCTGTGTTCGGTGCATTACAGTTCACAAGGCGGCAGACTCGGCTTCCTATGGATAAAGGATAAAAGCCTAGTGGGGTCTCCCTATATACGCGACGGTACGTGGGAGCACAGTCCGTGTTAGACCACTACCGAGTCACAGAAGGAGGAATCACCCAACCGTAATGTGAAACAATAGTGACTATGTTTAAAGACGCCGGAACACGTCTCTAACCTAGACCTCTAGATATTTGCGTTTAGTTCCAATGCATTCTTAGGTTAATTCAGTTCATTTTATGGTTGATCTTGAAATTAAGTTTCGATTTCAGGCTCTATCGTATGGTCTCTCACAATTACTTAGATGCAAGCTATATGCCAAAGAACATCGTTTTGTTCAAAGAATTCTAACTATGAGAAGGTTAAGAGCTTTTCAATCAAACAAAACGAACTCAATCAATCAAACAATCTAATGCAGCTAATGACAAAGAAATGAGACTTTCCTTTTGAGAATGCAAATCAACAAAATGCTCTTTCCTTTGATTAACTATTGGATGCAAAAGATATTAGTTCGATTTTCTTTTCAATGACATAATGCACTTACAATGAATTTTGAGAGACAAGCAACACCGAGTAAAGAAAACAAAAATCACTCAATGGAACACACAACAAGCGTGAAAAGAGCTGGTTGAACCCAAGCAATTGTAATCTATGTCTGGGTGGCGAAGAGTAGCCGAAACAACCGAAGGGCTGGTTCGAGGACAATCACCTAAACAACCAAGCAAAGAAAGCGAAAAGGAAGGCTTACGCAGTAGCAAAGGCAAGCAGCAACGAACTTTTGCGAACAAGTGAACAAGCGAACAAAACAAGGTTGGTCCAGTGAAAACTGGATGATGGCACTAGGTCACGGGGCGCAAAAATGAAATTCGTTCGACAAGGCTTTGCAAGCAAGTGTGCAACAGTTCAAACAATGAATATCAAGTCACAAACCAAGTGGAAAGAGCTGGAGATGGCCAAACCAACAGGTTCAGGAGGTAAAACTGAGACAATTTCAATTTTACAGGATCAGCGCGGGTAGCCTTCAGCAACTGTGCGCTGAAACTAGGTCACGCGTAGCAACTTGGCGCTGTCAGCGCGGAAGGACACGGACTAAGCGCGCTGGTTCGATTTCAGAACCGTCGCGACTATTTTAAGTACAAGAGCGATGAAAACAGGTTTAAAGAAATAGATAAGCGCTGTCAGCGCAACTGTTTTGATATAAACCACGCTGAGGTAAAAAAGAGGCAAAAACAAGCCAAGAACTCCCAAACCAAGGCCAGAACTCTTTAAACAATTCATACACCTCCCAGATTGACCCAGGAAGTCTAAAAACAGAGAACTAATCCCCAAACTCGAAAAGAGAGAATAATCAAATTCAAACAAAAAAATGGACACAAGAGACAAAAGGCTGAACTCCCCAGCGGAGTCGCCAAATTGTTGGAGAGGCAAATCCCCTCTACGGATAGAGGCGATCCCTACTAGCCCAGAGTGGGTCTAGCAACAATCAGTCAATGCTACTATGCAAGTTCCTAATTGCAATTAAAAGGTAGGCAAAGAGCACCTACTTGGATTCCAACGCTGTTGTTTGATGAAGAGATGCCACCTTCGCTCCTTCGCTCTGGCTGGTCACGATCCTCCGCGATCTCTGTGAATAGATACCTGCACACACGAAGAGAAGACAAACACAAGCGTGAAATCTAATAAAAGCAAGTATACATCAATCAGAAAGGATGTAATTCACATTAACCATTGTAGAGACAAATGAGAATGGAACAATAATAGTAGTCATCTATTATTAATCAAAATCAGAGAAGAGTACAACCAAATGTTCTGACGTCGATATCCTTCTCAGGAGGGGCCAGTCAGCAAATGTCTCAAGCATTCACCTTTGGAAATGATTCTCCCAAGACAAGAAACTCTCTCTCTCACACAAGCAACACAAAACAACCTTCCCTAAGCTATCAAGCACTTCCACACTTATCACACCAACTACCTATAGTAGCAGAAATCTGAGCACTATAAGCTCCACACAATCCAAGCTATTCCAAACTAAAAAAACTAGCTGCTCATGGTAATGGTAGAGGTTTATATAGGAGAAGGAGTCTCCTTGAATGGTGGAAGGATGAGCTTATCTTCAAGGGAAGTAGTTGCAAAGGGTCGAACAGACATGCCATAGAAGGGAGGCGATACTCACAAGGCCAACAACCAAGTCTGGAGTTATCTGGAAGGCTGGCTGTTGGAACAAATTCACCCAAACTGGATCAGCGCGGGTGCATAACTGGGCTGGCGCGTTGACGTCGCAAGGAAATAACGGTCAAGTTGTTGTCAGCACGGGTTAATACAAGCAGAGGCTGCGCTGGCCATGAAATTCGATCAGCGCGGGAAAGTCGTGTGCTTCCGCGCTGGCAGCGCACGCGGTCTGTTATGAAGCGCCAGTCATCGCGGGTATTTTAGAATCAGACGCGCTGATGAGGAAAACTTTAGAAAAGTGGGTTTTTGGCCAGTTCAGAAGGCATGAACTTGATTATTGTGAATTCCTGACACAGTAGGGTGACTGACAGGGAGACAGTGACAAATTACTGTGTAACACCAGCTTTCATTTACTTTTGGATTTTGAGCACTATACTGCAAAACATTACTCTTGAGTAAATAGCCGCCTCAGACTGAGTACAATCTTGAAATAAAAAGTCGTCCCTGGGTTGATAATTAATGTGAAAGTAATTAGGAGTTCAAAAGACATCTTTTTATTGCTCTACATTTTGGCGCCGCTGCCGGGGAGAGTGTAGCCATTTCTAAAGAGTAGTGTGAATCTGATGAGTGCCTGCTAGGGAAGAGTTGGATCTTAAAAACGGAAAGTAAGAACCTGCGTGCGGAGCATGTAAAAGCCCTGCTCCACTGTCCGCTTTCCTAACAGATTTTTTGTTGCATTGTTGGGTAGAAATAGATGTTTGAATTTTTGTGTGAATGAATTAAAAGAAAAAAATAGAAATTTTGAAAAAAAAATCTCATGATTTCTCTCAAGTGGTGATGTAAGCACCACCCATTTCACTAACCGATTGATAGGAACATTTGAAGAAGGGGTCTCGAAGAAACACATGAAGAACATATTCTATTATGGTAAGAAATGGATCACATTTTTACTTTTGAATTTCCTATCAAAGATCTAGGAGGAGTGACACAAATGCACATAATTCCCCCATTGTCTCTACCAAATTTTCATGGCTTGACAAATGAAGATCCAGATACATTCTTATTTGAGTTCAAAATACTTTGTAGAGGATATGATTATTGTACTAATGATCAAAGATTGAAAGTGTTTCCTCTTACTCTAAAAGGAGCAGCTCTCTGATGGTTCATGAGCCTAGGTGGGAATTGCATCCAATCATGGGAGGACATGAAGAACATATTCTTGAAGAAGTACCAAGACTATTGCAAATCCAATGAAGATATTTTCGGTTCATAAAAATGAAGAATTTGATGAAGTGTTTTGCCCTCATGACTGAAAGGAGCATCTCATAGATACTCACTCTTCCTTATCTAGGATGGAAGTGGCATATCAAAGAGATGGGAAAGCTGCAACAAGGCCTACAGGTATGGTTCAAAACACTTTTTCTCCATTGTCATACTTGCATAATCCATTATGGAATAGTAATGTGTTAGGGCAGCCATGTCAATTTCAATATAACAACCAATCTTATCTACAAGTTTGGCATGGTTCACCTTATGATTGCATGACTACTCTCCCTCATCTTGTAGCACAAGCACATTCTCCATATTCTCCACCAGCTCTTCCACAACATCCTGCTTGCATATCAAATTTATCCACTCAACCCAACCAACCACATCATCACAATGCTCCATTCCTTACACATTTTCCTGCTCAACTAATTCCACACCCTCACCACAATAAACCAGTACAACATGCTTACAATGTTGAACTGCCAAATTTACTCACCCTTCCCACCCATTCTATCTCACATGCGCCATTAGAGAAAACTTATAATGAGATTCATAATGTTTCAAATTCAAAAATTGTAGAAGCTATGGAAGAAAATGAGGTTTCTTATAGTATGTATCAACAAGCTATTTTAAAAGCTCAAGAACTTCATGATCTGATGGATATGATAAATCAAGAAAGTAACGGATACATTGAAAATTTGTTTCACTCCATCATTTGTTTGCAACATCACTCTATGCTTCAACAATTTTTGATACCATTTTTTGAAGGGAAGTTGGCTTCTCATACCCTAATATCCATTAACATGCATTTTTCAAATTTGGATATGTGCATACATGAAGCCCTATATCGAAAATGGTTCCATTGGAAGTACTCCTATATGTAGTCATATTCATTTTTCAAATCAAAATAGGTTAGTGTAGAAAATAAAATAAATAAGGGAATAAATAAATGCATTTTGTTTTTTTTGTAAAACTAGTTGTTTCTTTTGTTGCAACACGCTATTGAAATCAACATCGATGATAAATATTTCAATTCATTTGTGTATGTAGATGATTTATAATAGAAATAAAAATTCTACAAACACTTATATTCATCTTTATCATCAATATGAAAAAATGGTTGAATATCATTTTTTTGGCTTGCGGGCTTGATGAGATTTCTGGAAAAACAGTCGGGACAGTCATGTTTTGAGGAACCAAAAGTGAATATTTTTAAAACCTGTTTCTACCCTAGGTAGCCCTTGATGTCTACTTTCTAACCCAATTTGAAACACTCAATTTGGATTTTAAACGAAAAAGTTAGAGCCAAAACATTGACCGGATGTCTAGCGGGCAGCTCAGGAACAGAGTTGGGACAGTCAGTTTTTGGAGGCCTAAATGAATGAATTTTTAAAACCTGTTTCTATAATAGATTCTCCTATGAATCTAGTTTACAATGTCATTGGAATCACTCATTTTTGATATCGTATAGGAAAGTTATGATCAAAATATTGACTGTCTATCGTAAATCAGCACTCTTAAAACTTTGTCTTTCCCGCTGTTCCTTAAAGTATTTGACCTATCAATTCTCCTTGTCTTCAAAACCTGTTTCTATTGGAGATAAAAAAATTAATCTAATTTCATTTTCAATTTGAATCATTCGAATCCAACATCAAACGAAGAATCTATGCTTAAAACATTCATTGTTGTTCTAAGTGGGGTAATCGAAAATGACTCCGTTATGCAGGTTGTTCTAACTAAAATTGACATATCATATCATTGAATTTTTAAAACCTGTTTCTATTGGAGATACGCCTTTGAATTATCTCTCATTTCGCTTTGGAATCACTCAATTTGGACAAAAAACAAAGAAGTTGTGATTAAAACACCGCTGGTTAGTATGGTCGACCACTGCTCTCCCGCAGGTGACAAATAAATTTTACTTTGTTATTTTCTCTGTGGATTTGTTATATAGAGTAACTACTTGTTAGTTTTTTGCATAATTCTTGGATTAGGGGAGCCCGATCACCTCTCTTTCTCCATGATTTGATGTTTTATTGCAGGTAGACACTCGTTTTTTGCAGGTCTTGGGAAAATAAAGAAGGTCAATTTATGGACGAGTGATTCTTGAAACAAATTTTAATAAAACAAAGGAATTTCATCCAACTCATTACCCAATGGATTCATAATAGAAGAAATGAAGAATTGATTTCGATTTGAAGATTCATGTCTTGTCACTGCTGCCAAAACATTTTTCAAAAAAATCATTTTTTTTTACATAATATCATAGCTGTTGTAACTTAATTTACATATTGTTTTTAAATAAAATGTTGTTTCTTTTCTAATTTCTCTTATATTTTGTGTTTAAGGTATTACTTCATTCAAAGTGTAACTCATCCTCAGCATCAATGCCGTAAACAGCTAATTTGTTTTTTTGCATGTTTTCATTTTATGATTGTCCATTTTGTTGTTCCTTTCTGAATGGAACAGCAGTTCTGCACTTTCATGTTTTGTTGTTCCTTTCTGAATGGAACAACACTTCTACACTTTCACGTTTTGTTGTTCCTTTTCGAATGGAACAACACTTCGGCACTTTTCATTTTTGCTGTTCATTTTCCAAAGGAACGGAACTTGCGTTTTTGTTGTTCCTTTTCCAAAGGAACGACACTTGCATTTTTGTTGTTCCTTTTCCAAAGGAACGTCACTTTTCATTTTTGCTGTTCATTTTCCAAAGGAACGACACTTTTCATTTTTGTTGTTCCTTTTCCAAAGGAACGGCACTCTCATTTTTGTTGTTCATTTTCCAAAGGAACGACACTTGCATTTTTGTTGTTCCTTTTCCAAAGGAACGACACTTTTCATTTTTTTGTTATTCCTTTTCCAAAGGAACGACACTTGCATTTTTGCTGTTCCTTTTCCAAAGGAGCGACACTTTTGATTTTTGTTGTTCCTTTTCCAAAGGAACGGCACTTGCGTTTTTGTTGTTCCTTTTCCAAAGGAACGACACTTTTCATTTTTGTTGTTCCTTTTCCAAAGGAACGGCACTTGCGTTTTTGTTGTTCCTTTTCTAAAGGAACGACACTTTTAGTTTTTGCTGTTCCTTTTTCCAAAGGAACGGCATTTGCATTTTCACACTTTTTTTTATGTGTATTTTTGCTTTTTGATGTGCATTTCCTTTGTTGCTCCCTACAAGGAACAACACTTTTTTTGAGTGTTTTTGTTGTTCCTTCAAAGAAGCTACACTTTGGGATTATTTTCGAGAGCAACCCTTCCTTCCTCTTGTGGGATTATTCCTAATTCATCTCAACCACATTTTACTGATTCCATTTTATGGCATGAAGTACACTACTTTTATGAGGACAAGAATTATGGATTCTTTTGAAGCGAGTTAATATCATTCACGTTATGATCTTTAACAGGACAGCTCCTTGATGATAGATTCTTTTCAAAAAAGACACAATTATTTATATATTACTTTACTGCATTGTTTTCTGCTGTACATGATACTGATTGATCATCTTAATACCATGCTGGTTCCATCCTCCCTGGTTATAATCTTCTCTGTCTGTAATAAATGAGATTATGGGTATATTTTTTTTTTCTATTGACATGTTCAACTTCTTCCACCATCCCTGCTCATAAAGAGTATTGAGCCTTCCTCTTTTTATCATAAAAATGTGTAATAACAACAAAATTTTGTTCGCAGATGGAGGATAGGGGGTCTCATTACGAGCCAGCCTACGATGTTCATAAGGCTGTAACAAAGTGACATTCCCATTATGGCCACCACACCAGGGTTATGATCCACTGGATAGCCAGATTATCCTTGGAATAGGAGGTCTCATCACGAGCCGGCCTGATCACTTTTGCTACATCCTAGTGAATGGCAGTGTGGTTATCTGGTTACCACGCCAGCACACTGGTCTCTTCTGTAAGAACAGCACTAAAACTTTCTAGTTATAAATTGAGGATCCTGGCTCATATGGGTTAAAAAGGAACCCTGCCAAGGCTATGGATGCCTACTGGCAGCAGACGCTCTGCTTATGGTATTGAAGTTATATCTTTTCGTCAATTATTACTATAATACCCTTTTCTTATTTTTTCTTTTTATCAGAGAATTTATTTCCTTAATTGTTTTTCCCTATTTTGAACCTTTATGCATGTTTTATGATCAATCGCATCATTTTCAGCTAGCATACTATTAGTAAAGCATCTTTTTGGCATATTGTTGTTCCTTTTATCTTTTTCATAACTTATCATCAATCCTAAGCGTCCTATCCCTTATTCATAACTATCTTTACATACTCTGCTCTCATTATAACCATAACTCTCGTTGTCCTATCATTGATAAGTGTACTCTGCTTCATTTACTGATATATTGTTCATTCCTGTGCCTTGCCGTCAACATAACCCCTCTCATACGCTTTATGGTCATGGAATTCATTTTCCAATTGGAGGGGGGGGAATGTATGCATTATGGGATTGCATGCGATATGATTACTACACTCTACCATAACTTGTTGATTTGACAAAATATTAATATTGCATGTATACAAAAGTTTTTCTGACTGAAAGTTTTGCATGCATCTTATCTATTTCTCTTCAAAGCTAACACTATGGATTCAAGAACATTGTATGCAAAATAGTGATTTGTTTACAGGAGAACAACAAGTATGGGGGGAACTCTATTTGCAGCATGACCACACTATTGCAACTAACAGAAGAGGCTCGAGCAACTCGTGAACGTGAACAATTCTTCAGACATGATGTGCTTACCTGGATCCCACCTTTTGCATCACTTTCAGTGCCAACTCTGCCTACATCAGTTTCAACAAATGCCAGTACATATATGTCATTCCACATTTTTCTTTTTGGAGGTAAAACTTGAGGTAAAATAGCATAATTTTCTGATTTATTACGAATTTAGGAGAATTTAATGAAATCCATTTTGAGCATTATTTATCATCCTTCATTCCACATCTTTACCACTTCCCCTTTTTTCAGCGGCATATTATCTTTCAGTTTGGGGGAGTGTTGCTTTCATTCATTTCTTTCTTATGACCATGTCATTCATATTCTTTATCATCCATTGCTATTTTTATTCATTCTCAACACCTCCCTTATTCCATGTTGTTTTACACCAAGCATAGACTTCAACAGATAGTAGCAACCACCTCTATTTGTTTTCTAGCATCGCATGAGGGCATGCTAATTTTTCAAAGAGGGGGAGGAATTGCTACGCATGATGGATGTTTTCTATTTTCTTTCTCATTTAAGGCATACAATTTCAGTGTAGAAATTGATTTCCATAATATTTTTAAAGCTATGAACTCAATTCTTGTGATTTTTGGAAAACACAGACGTATCATTAATAAAAACCCAGACAATTTCAAGATAAATTGGTTCATAAAATTTCAGAAATCATGCACTCTCACCTACAGCCATTTTGTTTATATCTCATGATCCGTGCATCAAAACAGTCTGATTTTTTGGATCATAAAGGAATTTATATATTTAAAATTTACTTGCCAAATTTCAACAAAAGCTGGTTTGTAGTTTTTGAGAAAATGGTTAATGAAGTTTTCTGTTATTTATATCATATTTTGTTGCAACTTCATATATACATATAGTTGAATGTCAATGTAAAAATTGTTATGCCTTCATCAAGATTACTAAAAGTGAATATTCATTAATTAAGGAAGAATTCATTTGTTCTATCCATTTCATGAGCTGAGATGAACATATTTTTTATTGCTTGGTTAACACATGGGTTTTTGTCTTTGGGTTGCATGAGGACATGCAATATATTCAATTTTCGTTGCATGAGGACATGCAACATATTGAGTGTGGGGGTAGGTTGGGCCGTTAATATGCCATTATTATTATCACTTTTGAACACTTATTCCACCCATTTCTATTATTCTTCATCATGTCATCTATTATAATTTATTATATAAATCCATTTTATGATGATTTATACTTCTATGAATGAATATTATTTATTCTCCTTTATTTCTAATAAATTGATGATTATGCATGATTTTATCAATGATAGTTTTATAAATCAGTTGTAACATTATTCACCATTTTTAGCCTCCAAGATAATTTCCAGATTGAAGATTTGATCATTAAAAGTGTCAACTCAGAAATTCGCTGGAATAAGAAGTGACGGTTTTGTGGTTGATATTCTGAGAAAATGAAGCAGAATCTGGAAAATCTGGAACATGGGTTTTGTCCAGAACGGACCCAATTAACTTTGGAAAAGAATGGTTTGCCCAAATTCGGCTTGTATTGAGATAAACGTAGGGTTCTTTGAGCACGATTTTCTAAGATTTGTTGTTGCGACCATCCTCCAAATCTCAGCTGCAAAGCCAAATTCGTCTTGCTCTTGTTGAAAGCTAGATGGAAATATATTTTCTTGTTGATCAATTGGTTAGAAGCAAACCAATTTTGTAATAGAAATCATGTTGTACTTATCTTTATTGTAACTGCTCTCTGATCTCTCTTTATTTAAATCAGAACAGAGATCAGAGATGGGATGATTAGGGATTCGAATGATGGAAAAATGATGGAATTGAGGATTTAGAATTAGAGATTCAGAATTAAAAATTCATGATAGGATAGGAGAAAGAAAGGATTGTTTCAAGCTGTAAGTCTCAAAGCTGCTGCTGTTGTAATTATTTTACCATTTAATGATTAAAACATGATTTGGGAGTTGCTATTCATTCCTTTTATCTGAAGTAGCCCAGCAGCATCCGCTGGCGGCTAAGGGCCCAGCCTCTGCTGGAGCACGCTGCTGCTGTGTATCATATCTTTACAATTGTTGTTGTGTGATGGTTTGATTTATTTCCTATTCTTTTGAATTGCATTATTTTACAGTTTCATGTTTTTATAGTGTGTTGTTAGAATATTTTATGAAATTGTTTTATTGCACAAGTTGAGATTGAATCGCGTGGTTGTTCTTTTCCATCATAACAGAGATTACTATCATTTTTAACTTATATTGTTATGTTGTTCATTTCAAATGTAAAGCTTCATTGTTCATTTCAGATTGTTGGTTATTCGATTCCACTAATCAGAGTTTGTTGTTCAGATTTATTAAATATGATTTGTTGTTTAATTCCTTTAATTATAAGTTTGCTTTCCATTTACTTCACTGTTCAGTTTGGTTGATTAATTGCAAGAGTTTACTTTTAAAGAGTTTTCCTAGTTTACTTTCAATGATAGCTTTAGTTCAATTTCGATTTCCTTTTGATTGCTTTAAAGCAGGACTGTCAACTGTAGAGAACATTGGTTATTGCTTCCTCGTTCCCAGATTGATTGTCTTGTTCCGATTTGATTTTAATTGCATCAATGTCCACAGGAATGAGTTATTGCTTGTTTGAGTGAATGATTTAGTTTAAGAACATTTCAGTTTCTTGCTATTCCATTTCTTAATTGTTGTTTCATTTCTTATCTGTCGTTCCATTTCCTGTTATTTGCATTATCTTTGCTTTGGTGTGAAGAACGATATGAAACTGTAGTGGGCATTGGCATTTGCTGTCTAATCCCCAAATTGATGATTTGTTCCTTGATTACTTTTGGTTACCTCAATTTCCAAAGGGATGAGTTATTGCTACTGGACCCTTGACTGATACATTGCTTATTTTTCCGAATGCATGATTTAAGTCTTAAAGTGCTTTGTTGTAAGTAGATTTTATTTCCAGCTTTCATTTACTTTTGGATTTTGAGCACTATACTGCAAAACATTACTCTTGAGTAAATAGCCGCCTCAGACTAAGTACACTATTGAAATAAAAACTCGTCCCTGAGTTGATAATAAATGTGAAGGCAATTAGGAGTTCAAAAGACACCTTTTTATCACTCCACAGCACCTGAGGGAAGTTATTAAGGTCTTGGTTTGTCGACTCCATTTCCTTAAGATCATATAGGAGGTTGAGTCTTTTCATAATAGCCCTCAACTCATGTTTATCCGAGGCAAGGTGATGAAAGTGGGTAGATATGGTTTTGAAGATAGGCCATTTCTTTTGCTAATGTTTTTCTAGATAGGTATTTTGTTGCTAAAGTCTATAACTAATATCATCATTGGCTATCTGTATTTGAACAGAAAAAGAAAAGACAATTTATTTCTTTTTTGTTTATTGTTGGAAAAGTGACTATGAAGAATACAACTCACACTCTTGTTTTAGCAAATACTTTGGATAATTTCATCTTAAGAGAAGCTGACGCTACTAAAGGCTTTGATAGAGGAAGAACTTTCATGGAACACCTTGATTCTATGAGGTACAAAAACTTGTTTCTAATAAGTAGAGAGCATAGCGAGGAAAGTCATGCGAGGAAAGTTAGAGTGTATCAACAAAAAATCAAAAACCTATAGTTGATGTTGGAAAAAATGTTGAAATAAAGATAATCAGGACGAGAGAAAGGTCTAAGAAAGGAGGCGCAAACCCTACCGGGCGATCTCTATCTTGCACACGTAGAAGTAGCTTGCAGACAAAATTGTGTGGAGGTGGTTGTGCATCTGCGCAATTTGTGTGGAATGAGGGAAGTGGAGGGAGATCTTTTAATTGTAATGTGTTTTGATATTAGTATATTATTCACAAGAGAAATGTTGATTTTATTATTAATATGTTTTGCGGATTGCGGAAGTGCATACAATGAAAAATTGAGAGATTTTTGCACACAATGGGTTGTGTTTTTCAGAGGTAACGTGTGTGGAGAACGAATTCTTTGTCCAAAATTTATTTCAGAATGAATGTTTCCTACCCACAATATCTAGGACCCATGTTTATTAATATCAATTTCAAATGTCAATGACTAATGAAAGAGCATTTTTGAGTGCGAAATTTGTTGTGCAGACAAAGTTGTTCGGAAGTGGTTGTGCTCGATAGATTTTTACGCATAAATGGATTTTCTCTATGGTTTCGCACATATGAATTTGTGTTATGTTGAAAGTATACGAAAAATCATGTTTCTAGATTTGATGTTTTGGTGCTTATGTGGTTTTATGAATGCATGAGTAGGTGTGTAGTCAGTGAACTGAATGTTGAGATGACTTGTATTTACTTGTAGCTCATGATTTTATTAATCACAGGACAAACATCAGGATGATTAATAATTGGATGGTGTTTTTATCTTTATAAAGTGTTTCAGACACAAAAATAGTTGCAAGTGGTTATTTCTAAGGAAATGAGGTTGCAAACATTTGAAATAGCTAGTATAGTGAGGGAAAAAATGTTATTTACAATGATAGAAAAAAATGGGGGGTGTAGTGTTTTCTCTTTGAAAATTGTGTTTAAGAGCTTGGAGTATTGTCTGATATTTTGTTCCCTTACATAAAACTATTTTCTGTGAAGATGAGCTTGGACGATAGAAGTAGTGCAGAGATACAGAAATTGAACAATACTGCAGAATTCTCGGTTCACCTTTGTCGGTTTCCTTTTTGCATTTGGAAGTTTCTTAGTTCATTATCATGATTGTAGTTAGTTCAAACTTGTTTTGTATGGTAAATATTTGTTTCTTATGACACATATAACTCTACTATTAAATCAGTGGATTGTGATTAACTTTGTTGTACAATACTGCAAGGTTTTGGTTCATCGATATTTTCTCTACAATACTCTGCAATACTCTGCAAGCTTTGGTTTTCTCTATACTACTCTACAAGATTTTCTCTAAAATACTCTAAGAAAAGAGTGAGCCAAGTTATTCATAAATCAAATTTGCTTCGATTTTACAAAGTAGTGAGGAGTAGTTGTCTAGTCAGTTTGTCATAGAAGGTAAACTTACTATTTGTGGCTAGTATTGATAATTTTACAAGCCTCTAAATTTGAATGAAAGTAACTTGAAGTTACAACTATTAACTTTCAGTAATTAAATTATTTTTCACATCTAAAAAAATTAAATGCATTTGTGTGGAATAAGCTTTGCACTGCATTTTAATTGTGTGGCAAATCTTGTGAGAAATGGTTGTGTCAAATTATTTGTAAATCAAATTTGTTTTGGTTTTACAAAGTAGTGGGACCAGCTGTCAAGTCGATTCATTGTAGAGAGTAAATGAATACATGTTGGCATAGAAGAAAAAAATTGGAAAATTCCAATCTTGGGAGTGTTTGATTTTTTTATTTTTTATTTTTATAGTGGAAATGGATTTAGCATCATCAAGAATCTCTAGGGCATTGAAAATCCTGAACCTTGATATTTGTAAGCAGGATTTTTGAAAAAAAAAAATCCTACAGGAATTTTTGTTGTTTTCTAGGTGAATTTATGGCCTCATTAGACTCATAGGGCTTCATTGGGGGAGAAATACCATACCACGTGCATTCATATTGGGGGGTATATATTGAGAAAAAACAACATAATAAATGAGCATATAATAGGGGGTAAAGGGTTTTTATATTGGCAGGTATAAAAAATGGAGCTCAAAGTTAACGAAAAAATATAAAGGGGTATTGGGTTCGTATTGGTAGGGGGTTAAATATTGTGATTTTTAGAGATTTTGTTTCCAATATGCAGTCAAATTAAGGGTATTGTTTAGTATGTCACGAACAAATGTGATATGTCAGAGGTTCATTGAGTGAAGCCCCCATGAATAGACTACAACATTATTGATAGTTTATGAGTCTTCAAAATTGACTGGAAAAATAAAGGAACTTCAGGCATGTTGTTGATAAAATATGGCGGTGATATTTTTTTAACTTGAGGTTACAAATGCCAATTTTCATGATCTTGGATGTCAATCAAGTGTCAATAGTCGTGCTATCGTCTTTTTATTAAGAACACAAAAGAGAAAAAAACACTGGTTTGCAGTGATTTTTTGGCGATATCGAAAAATTATCCAATGGGGTATTTGATGATGTTGAATCGATTTCCACTATTATAAAAAATGATTCAAACACTTGTGTTGTTGGTTTTTATTAAACAAACAAAAAAATGTCATATTGCGGTGATTTTTGGTCATGTGGGAGAACTTACCGGTTTGGTAGACAACTTTTATGATTATATATCATAAATTTATGTTTCTTACGACACGTATACCAATGATATTGAAGTGGGTACAATGTGTGAAGTAAATGTACAAGATGATTTTTGAATTTCGAATTTTTTTCCTATTACTATCCGTAAAAGTTGGCTTTGTTATCTTTAATTGTTATTTATTTAGAGTGTCGTGTGTAATGGTTTTCACATGAGAAATAGTAATATTTGGTGTTTGTAAAGAAAATAGATAATTGTAAAGTGAAAAAAGATTTGAATACGTTATTCATTGAAAAAGTATTTTTTTGGGGGTAGTAGGCGAGGGAAAGAGGCTATTTGCAGTGATATGGTTAACTCACTTGCTAAGATCAATGATATCTTTGACTGGTTGAGAACTTATCAATGATTCGTGAATCTTTCTACAGCAGAGAAAACAAGGAACGATATTTGGAGTACCAGATTATCGAACGTTGGGTGTGTTCAGGAGGTCCTTGATTTCAAAGAAATTATTTATCTCTATGCAAATAATTTTGAGTTCAGAAACAGGGAAATTAAGCTAAGAGTGATAAAAGTTTCTCTCGATCCCAATGCATTTAGATTTTTATTCAAGTTACCAAAAATAAATAAGCATTTAAAATTGTTCGTTGCAGATAGTTTCCTGGAGCTAGAAGGGTGTGAAATTGACATTATGTGGGAATTGATTTCTGCAACTTCTGAGGTTCCTTCCAACATTTCTTTTGTAGCTATTTATTTATTTAGGCAACCATTTAGGAATTTCTATTGGCTCTTTTCCCATGTAATAGGGCTATAAAGTACATCGCATGTCCCAAAATATATTTTCTATGTGCTTTATGAGACATACAAAAATAATTTAATGTTTGATTGGGATTATGCCATTTCGAATGAATTAGTTGTTTGTTTATATATTATGCAATAACAATTCATATATAATAATGTTGGCATTATGTTTCTGGTATGGCTATATGTTACAGATGTTGTACTTGATGGCAACTCCCGTGGCAAGGCTCTCATTTTATTGAAAATTAAGAAGGACGCAGGAAATCAGTTCATAAGGTGCGTACCCGCAGGTACACCATGCAGGGACCGCGTCCAGGTACGCAGGGCAGCCGTTCAGGAGGTGCGTCCCCCCAGTGCACACATTTCAAGGCAGAGAAAAGCACACATGGGGTTTCTTATGTTTTACTCTTGGTATTTAGCCGACGGTATTGGGTTATTATGGTGTCGGCTCGTGGTATTGTTCCATGATTTTAGGAGGAGCGTGCCTATATAAAGCAAAGGAGATTATTTGGCTTAAGTATGGTTTTTGGTTGAATATCTTATGAGGGCTAGTTCTGGTCTAGATCTAAACAAGGCGATTCTACTGATGGACCGAGATCTCTTCGGCGCATGTTCAGATCTGTAGATCTGACTATCTGGGTTACTTCTGAAGCCTTGAAAGCCCGGAGACGCAGGAGCAGTAAGGGTTCAGGTGCGCCGGGACGCAGGCGCAGAAGGGTTCAGGTGCGCCAGGATGCAGGCGCAGAAGGGTTCAGGTGCGTCGGGACGCAGGCGCAGAAGGGTTCAGGTGCGCCGGGACGCAGGCGCAGAAGGGTTCAGGTGCGCCGGGACGCAGGCGCAGAAGGGTTCAGGTGCGCTGGGACGTAGGCGCAGAAGGGTTCAAGTGCGCCGGGACGCAGGCAGTTCAATAGACTCAGAGCGAGGGACGCAGGCTAGCAGTTGAGCAGAGTGCGTCCGGGACGCAGGCTAGCAGTTAAGCAGAGTGAGTCCGGGACGCAGGTTAGCAGTTGAGCAGGGTGAGTCCGAGAAGCAGGCAAGCAATGGAGCAGGGTGCTTCCTTCTCTTAAAATCTTTGTTTGTCATTGTTGTGTTCTGGGTTTGGTCCTATTACTGTTGATCTGGTTACTACAGTTGATTGGGTGATTCTCTCATACTTGATGATCAATTGATGCTTATGGATCCAGTTTGAAAATTTATGAAAAGTGGTCCTTGTAAGAAAAGAAGTAGGGGGTTGTAGCTCCCTTCCAGGAGAGACTGGAAAACAAGAGAGAGTTGTAGCTCTCTGTAGGTTGCAGCCTGTGTACTGGTAAAGGACTGCATCAGTACAAAATCATTGTAAAAGAAGTTTCTAATTTGAAAGAAGATAGAGACATATTGCAGCAGGTGGTTTTCACCCACATTGGGTTTCCACCTTACATCTTGTGTTCTTTGGTGTGACTATCTGTTTTCTTTGTTCATGCTCATTATTTTATGGTACTGACATGCGTAAATAATTCAAAGAACAAATAAGGAAGATTGGCAAAAATAATTAGATAATACTGATTCACCCCCCCCTCTCAGTATTATTTCCAACAATTGGTATCAGAGCCGGTCCTTCTGAGGAAGCTTGATCGCTTGAAGGAAAAGATCCATCAGAATGGCTAATCCAGAAAGAGAGGCACACATCAAGCCACCAGTCTTTGACGGGAACAATTTTACTCACTGGAAGATAAGAACCACTGCATATCTACAATCACTTGGAGCAGAAGTTTGGGGAATCATAGAAGGAGGATACAAATTCCCATCAGCAACTCCTACAGATCCAGCAGAGAAAAAGCAATATGAGCTCAATGCCAAAGCTGTTACCATCCTATTGAGTAGTTTGACTCAATCAGAATTTATGAAGATCATGCATTTCAAATCAGCTAAGGAAACATGGGACAAAATCGTCACAAGCTACGAAGGAGATGATCAGGTAAAAAGAGCAAAGCTTCAAACTCTCAGAATCCGATATGAAACTCTTAAGATGTGTAGTAATGAAAGCATAGCTAATTATTTCCTGCGTATGGATGAGATTGTGAATTGTATGAGGGATCTGGGTGAAGAATTTGAGGAAGTTGTCTTAGTTGAAAAGGTTTTGAGATCTCTGTCTACTAAATTTGATTCTAAAGTGTCTGCCATAGAAGAAAAGGAGAATGTGCAGAAAATCACCATGTCACGGCTTCACGGGATCTTAACTGCTTTTGAAATGCGACAAGAGGTACCACCAGAGGCCGCATTCGAAGTGTCAGAGGAAGAAGATGAGGTAAATTTTGTCAAGAATCTTGAACGGGGAACTGGACGGTTCAAAGGTAAGCTACCTTTCAAATGTTTTCTATGTGGTAGAGTTGGTCACTATGCTGCTAGATGTCCTCATAACAAAGGAAAGATATCTGAAGAAGAGGGTAGAAGCTATTATACCCATATTAAAAGTTCATTCAATGATAGTGAAGATATTAGAAGTCTCATGGCACATAAGAAGAAGAATGCTTCATCCAATAATAGCGAAGATATTAAAAGTCTCATGGCACATGAAGAAAAGAATGCAGAAACTGAAGAAGTTGCCAAATTAAAAGAACAATTGGAGACAGAAATCAGGGTAAGGGAGCAATTGCAGGATATAGTAAAGGATCAGAGTACAACTATTCAGAGACTTGAATCAAAGATCCTCTCTCTAAAAGAAGACCTTAGAAAATCAAGAGAACAGAACAGAGAAGATCTTGAAGATTAAGAACATGAAGTGACCAAACTAAAGCGACAAGTGGAAGAAGGAAGAAAAGCTGAAGAAGACCTAAGGAATCAATATCTGAAAAAGGAAGAACAACATCAAGTTGAGGTAAATATCTTGAAATGTAAAATAGAAGAAAAGGATAAGCTTTTACGATTTCAAGATAGTACTAAAGTCTTGGATGATATTCTTAATAGTCAAAGGTCTCCTGCTATCAAGACTGGTCTTGGTTTTCATGAATATGTTGAAGGTGAATCTAGTTCACAAGGTGAGGCAAGAAAATCTAAGGAGAAATCTGAAATTCTCAACAAGGAACAACCAAGGAAAGAAATTCCTCAAGGAAGATCCTTTACTCCTAACTATGGACGTGATAGACGATCATTTCCTCCACTGAATAATGTTGAATGTTATGTATGTCATAATCTTGGACATGTTGCAGCCAGATGTAGAAGTAGAATGGTTCAAGAAAGATCATCGCATCCCAGGTATTTCAGAGGATATTGTTTTGCCTGCAATGCATATGGACACAAAGCAATTGATTGTGATAGAAGGAACATGAAAAATGTAAGATGTTATACATGCAACAACTATGGGCATAAAGCAAGGGAATGCAGGAGCAGATTTCAAAATTCAAAACAAGAGGACCATACATCATCACAGTTGCAGGAATTGAAGAAGACAGAGACAGAAAGGTGTGGCATAATTCAGACAACTGACACAGGGGAATCTGAAAGTGATGAAATTCAGTATTCCATCCTGCATACGCTGATATAATAAAGACAAGTCGCGTATATACGCGAGTTACAGGCTGCAAAGTCGCGTATATGAAGAAAGGGCAGCAGAATAGACCCAGGTTCAGTCATGGTTGGCTCAGGCTCAGGGGGAGCAGAACAGACTCAGGAGATGGTACAGGTTCAGGGGGAGCATATAATGCATTGTTGGCATTATGAAGGATGGTCAGAAGGAGATCTTGGAAATAGCTGCAATATGTCTCTATCTCTTTCATGGTGGATCTGGTTCTTTTTTAGGGGAAGCATGATCTTAGGGGGAGCATACCCCTTTGCCCTTGATGTCAAAGGAGGAGAATGAAGCTGAAGTTTGTAAGGTTGCCATCAAGTCCAAAGGGGGAGATTGTTGGCATTATGTTTCTGGTATGGCTATATGTTACAGATGTTGTACTTGATGGCAACTCCCGTGGCAAGGCTCTCATTTTATTGAAAATTAAGAAGGACGCAGGAAATCATTTCATAAGGTGCGTACCCGCAGGTACACCATGCAGGGACTGCGTCCAGGTACGCAGGGCAGCCGTTCAGGAGGTGCGTCCCCCCAGTGCACACATTTCAAGGCAGAGAAAAGCACACATGGGGTTTCTTATGTTTTACTCTTGGTATTTAGCCGACGGTATTGGGTTATTATGGTGTCGGCTCATGGTATTGTTCCATGATTTTAGGAGGAGCGTGCCTATATAAAGCAAAGGAGATCATTTGGCTTAAGTATGGTTTTTGGTTGAATATCTTATGAGGGCTAGTTCTGGTCTAGATCTAAACAAGGCGATTCTACTGATGGACCGAGATCTCTTCGGCGCATGTACAGATCTGTAGATCTGACTATCTGGGTTACTTCTGAAGTTTTGAAAGCCCGGAGACGCAGGAGCAGTAAGGGTTCAGGTGCGCTGGGACGCAGGAGCAGTAAGGGTTCAGGTGCTCCGGGACGCAGGCGCAGAAGTGTTCAGGTGCACCGGGACGCAGGCGCAGAAGGGTTCAGGTGCGCCGGGACGCAGGCGCAAAAGGGTTCAGGTGCGCCGGGACACAGGTGCAGAAGGGTTCAGGTGCGCCGGGACGCAGGCGCAGAAGGGTTCAGGTGCGCCGGGACGCAGGCAGTTCAATAGACTCAGAGCAAGGGACGCAGGCTAGTAGTTGAGCAGAGTGCGTCCGGGACGCAGGCTAGCAGTTGAGCAGAGTGAGTCCGGGACGCAGGCTAGCAGTTGAGCAGGGTGAGTCCGGGAAGCAGGCAAGCAATGGAGCAGGGTGCTTCCTTCTCTTAAAATCTTTGTTTATCATTGTTGTGTTCTGGGTTTGGTCCTATTACTGTTGATCTGGTTACTACAGTTGATTGGGTGATTTTCTCATACTTGATGATCAATTGATGCTTATGGATCCAGTTTGAAAATTTATGAAAAGTGGTCCTTGTAAGAAAAGAAGTAGGGGGTTGTAGCTCCCTTCCAGGAGAGACTGGAAAACGAGAGAGAGTTGTAGCTCTCTGCAGGTTGCAGCCTACGTACTGGTAAAGGACTGCATCAGTACAAAATCATTGTAAAAGAAGTTTCTAATTTGAAAGAAGATAGAGACATATTGCAGCAGGTGGTTTTCACCCACATTGGGTTTCCACCTTACATCTTGTGTTCTTTGGTGTGACTATCTGTTTTCTTTGTTCATGCTCATTATTTTATGGTACTGACATGCGTAAATAATTCAAAGAACAAATAAGGAAGATTGGCAAAAATAATTAGATAATACTGATTCACCCCCCCCCCCCCTCTCAGTATTATTTCCAACAATTGGTATCAGAGCCGGTCCTTCTGAGGAAGCTTGATCGCTTGAAGGAAAAGATCCATCAGAATGGCTAATCCAGAAAGAGAGGCACACATCAGGCCACCAGTCTTTGACGGGAACAATTTTACTCACTGGAAGATAAGAACCACTGCATATCTACAATCACTTGGAGCAGAATTTTGGGGAATCGTAGAAGGAGGATACAAATTCCCATCAGCAACTCCTACAGATCCAGCAGAGAAAAAGCAATATGAGCTCAATGCCAAAGCTGTTACCGTCCTATTGAGTAGTTTGACTCAATCAGAATTTATGAAGATCATGCATTTCAAATCAGCTAAGGAAATATGGGACAAAATCGTCACAAGCTACGAAGGAGATGATCAGGTAAAAAGAGCAAAGCTTCAAACTCTCAGAATCCGATATGAAACTCTTAAGTTGCGTAGTAATGAAAGCATAGCTAATTATTTCCTGCGTATGGATGAGATTGTGAATTGTATGAGGGATCTGGGTGAAGAATTTGAGGAAGTTGTCTTAGTTGAAAAGGTTTTGAGATCTCTGTCTACTAAATTTGATTCTAAAGTGTCTGCCATAGAAGAAAAGGAGAATGTGCAAAAAATCACCATGTCACAGCTTCACGGGATCTTAACTACTTTTGAAATGCGACAAGAGGTACCACCAGAGGCCGCATTCTAAGTGTCAGAGGAAGAAGATGAGGTAAATTTTGTCAAGAATCTTGAACGGGGAACTGGACAGTTCAAAGGTAAGCTACCTTTCAAATGTTTTCTATGTGGTAGAGTTGGTCACTATGCTGCTAGATGTCCTCATAACAAAGGAAAGATATCTGAAGAAGAGGGTAGAAGCTATTATACCCATATTAAAAGTTCATTCAATGATAGTGAAGATATTAGAAGTCTCATGGCACATAAGAAGAAGAATGCTTCATCCAATAATAGAAAAGATATTAAAAGTCTCATGGCACATGAAGAAAAGAATGCAGAAACTGAAGAAGTTGCCAAATTAAAAGAACAATTGGAGACAGAAATCAGGGTAAGGGAGCAATTGCAGGATATAGTAAAGGATCAGAGTACAACTATTCAGAGACTTGAATCAAAGATCCTCTCTCTAAAAGAAGACCTTAGAAAATCAAGAGAACAGAACAGAGAAGATCTTGAAGATCAAAAACATGAAGTGACCAAACTAAAGAGACAAGTGGAAGAAGGAAGAAAAGCTGAAGAAGACCTAAGGAATCAATATCTGAAAAAGGAAGAACAACATCAAGTTGAGGTAAATATCTTGAAAGGTAAAATAGAAGAAAATGATAAGCTTTTACGATTTCAATATAGTACTAAAGTCTTGGATGATATTCTTAATAATCAAAGGTCTCCTGCTATCAAGACTGGTCTTGGTTTTCATGAATATGTTGAAGGTGAATCTAGTTCACAAGGTGAGGCAAGAAAATCTAAGGAGAAATCTGAAATGCTCAACAAGGAACAACCAAGGAAAGAAATTCCTCAAGGAAGATCCTTTACTCCTAACTATGGACGTGATAGACGATCATTTCCTCCACTGAATAATGTTGAATGTTATGTATGTCATAATCTTGGACATGTTGCAGCCAGATGTAGAAGTAGAATGGTTCAAGAAAGATCATCGCATCCCAGGTATTTCAGAGGATATTGTTTTGCCTGCAATGCATATGGACACAAAGCAATTGATTGTGATAGAAGGAACATGAAAAATGTAAGATGTTATACATGCAACAACTATGGGCATAAAGCAAGGGAATGCAGGAGCAAATTTCAAAATTCAAAACAAGAGGACCATACATCATCACAGTTGCAGGAATTGAAGAAGACAGAGACAGAAAGGTGTAGCATAATTCAGACAGCTGACACAGGGGAATCTGAAAGTGATGAAATTCAGTATTCCATCCTGCATACGCTGATATAATAAAGACAAGTCACGTATATACGCGAGTTACAGGCTGCAAAGTCGCGTATATGAAGAAAGGGCAGCAGAATAGACCCAGGTTCAGTCATGGTTGGCTCAAGCTCAGGGGGAGCAGAACAGACTCAGGAGATGGTACAGGTTCAGGGGGAGCATATAATGCATTGTTGGCATTATGAAGGATGGTCAGAAGGAGATCTTGGAAATAGCTGCAATATGTCTCTATCTCTTTCATGGTGGATCTGGTTCTTTTTTAGGGGAAGCATGATCTTAGGGGGAGCATACCCCTTTTCCCTTGATGTCAAAGGGGGAGAATGAAGCTGAAGTTTGTAAGGTTGCCATCAAGTCCAAAGGGGGAGATTGTTGGCATTATGTTTCTGGTATGGCTATATGTTACAGATGTTGTACTTGATGGCAACTCCCGTGGCAAGGCTCTCATTTTATTGAAAATTAAGAAGGACGCAGGAAATCAATTCATAAGGTGCGTACCCGCAGGTACACCATGCAGGGACTGCGTCCAGGTACGCAGGGCAGCCGTTCAGGAGGTGCGTCCCCCCAGTGCACACATTTCAAGGCAGAGAAAAGCACACATGGGGTTTCTTATGTTTTACTCTTGGTATTTAGCCGACGGTATTGGGTTATTATGGTGTTGGCTCGTGGTATTGTTCCATGATTTTAGGAGGAGCGTGCCTATATAAAGCAAAGGAGATCATTTGGCTTAAGTATGGTTTTTGGTTGAATATCTTATGAGGGCTAGTTCTGGTCTAGATCTAAACAAGGCGATTCTACTGATGGACCGAGATCTCTTCGGCGCATGTTCAGATCTGTAGATCTGACTATCTAGGTTACTTCTGAAGTCTTGAAAGCCCGGAGACGCAGGAGCAGTAAGGGTTCAGGTGCGCCGGGACGCAGGCGCAGAAGGGTTCAGGTGCGCCGGGACGCAGGCGCAGAAGGGTTCAGGTGCACCGGGACGCAGGCGCAAAAGGGTTCAGGTGCGTCGGGACGCAAGCGCAGAAGGGTTCAGGTGCGCCGGGACACAGGCGCAGAAGGGTTCAGGTGCGCCGGGACGCAGGCGCAGAAGGGTTCAGGTGCGCCGGGACGCAGGCAGTTCAATAGACTCAGAGCGAGGGACGCAGGCTAGCAGTTGAGCAGAGTGCGTCCGGGACGCAGGCTAGCAGTTGAGCAGAGTGAGTCCGGGACGCAGGTTAGCAGTTGAGCAGGGTGAGTCCGGGAAGCAGGCAAGCAGTGGAGCAGGGTACTTTCTTCTCTTAAAATCTTTGTTTATCATTGTTGTGTTCTGGGTTTGGTCCTATTACTGTTGATCTGGTTACTACAGTTGATTGGGTGATTCTCTCATACTTGATGATCAATTGATGCTTATGGATCCAGTTTGAAAATTTATGAAAAGTGGTCCTTGTAAGAAAAGAAGTAGGGGGCTGTAGCTCCCTTCCAGGAGAGACTGGAAAACGAGAGAGAGTTGTAGCTCTCTGCAAGTTGCAGCCTGCGTACTGGTAAAGGACTGCATCAGTACAAAATCATTGTAAAAGAAGTTTCTAATTTGAAAGAAGATAGAGACATATTGCAGCAGGTGGTTTTCACCCACATTGGGTTTCCACCTTACATCTTGTGTTCTTTGGTGTGACTATCTGTTTTCTTTGTTCATGCTCATTATTTTATGGTACTGACATGCGTAAATAATTCAAAGAACAAATAAGGAAGATTGGCAAAAATAATTAGATAATACTGATTCACCCCCCCCCCCCCCCCCTCTTAGTATTATTTCCAACAATTGGTATCAGAGCCGGTCCTTCTGAGGAAGCTTGATCGCTTGAAGGAAAAGATCCATCAGAATGGCTAATCCAGAAAGAGAGGCACACATCAGGCCACCAGTCTTTGACGGGAACAATTTTACTCACTGGAAGATAAGAACCACTGCATATCTACAATCACTTGGAGCAGAATTTTGGGGAATCGTAGAAGGAGGATACAAATTCCCATCAGCAACTCCTACAGATCCAGCAGAGAAAAAGCAATATGAGCTCAACGCCAAAGCTGTTACCGTCCTATTGAGTAGTTTGTCTCAATCAGAATTTATGAAGATCATGCATTTCAAATCAGCTAAGGAAACATGGGACAAAATCGTCACAAGCTACGAAGGAGATGATCAGGTAAAAAGAGCAAAGCTTCAAACTCTCAGAATCCGATATGAAACTCTTAAGATGCGTAGTAATGAAAGCATAGCTAATTATTTCCTGCGTATGGATGAGATTGTGAATTGTATGAGGGATCTGGGTGAAGAATTTGAGGAAGTTGTCTTAGTTGAAAAGGTTTTGAGATCTCTGTCTACTAAATTTGATTCTAAAGTGTCTGCCATAGAAGAAAAGGAGAATGTGCAAAAAATCACCATGTCACAGCTTCACGGGATCTTAACTGCTTTTGAAATGCGACAAGAGGTACCACTAGAGGCCGCATTCGAAGTGTCAGACGAAGAAGATGAGGTAAATTTTGTCAAGAATCTTGAACGGGGAACTGGACGGTTCAAAGGTAAGCTACCTTTCAAATGTTTTCTATGTGGTAGAGTTGGTCACTATGCTGCTAGATGTCCTCATAACAAAGGAAAGATATCTGAAGAAGAGGGTAGAAGCTATTATACCCATATTAAAAGTTCATTCAATGATAGTGAAGATATTAGAAGTCTCATGGCACATAAGAAGAAGAATGCTTCATCCAATAATAGCGAAGATATTAAAAGTCTCATGGCACATGAAGAAAAGAATGCAGAAACTGAAGAAGTTGCCAAATTAAAAGAACAATTGGAGACAGAAATCAGGGTAAGGGAGCAATTGCAGGATATAGTAAAGGATCAGAGTACAACTATTCAGAGACTTGAATCAAAGATCCTCTCTCTAAAAGAAGACCTTAGAAAATCAAGAGAACAGAACAGAGAAGATCTTGAAGATCAAGAACATGAAGTGACCAAACTAAAGCGACAAGTGGAAGAAGGAAGAAAAGCTGAAGAAGACCTAAGGAATCAATATCTGAAAAAGGAAGAACAACATCAAGTTGAGGTAAATATCTTGAAAGGTAAAATAGAAGAAAAGGATAAGCTTTTACGATTTCAAGATAGTACTAAAGTCTTGGATGATATTCTTAATAGTCAAAGGTCTCCTGCTATCAAGACTGGTCTTGGTTTTCATGAATATGTTGAAGGTGAATCTAGTTCACAAGGTGAGGCAAGAAAATCTAAGGAGAAATCTGAAATGCTCAACAAGGAACAACCAAGGAAAGAAATTCCTCAAGGAAGATCCTTTACTCCTAACTATGGACGTGATAGACGATCATTTCCTCCACTGAATAATGTTGAATGTTATGTATGTCATAATCTTGGACATGTTGCAGCCAGATGTAGAAGTAGAATGGTTCAAGAAAGATCATCGCATCCCAGGTATTTCAGAGGATATTGTTTTGCCTGCAATGCATATGGACACAAAGCAATTGATTGTGATAGAAGGAACATGAAAAATGTAAGATGTTATACATGCAACAACTATGGGCATAAAGCAAGGGAATGCAGGAGAAAATTTCAAAATTCAAAACAAGAGGACCATACATCATCACAGTTGCAGGAATTGAAGAAGACAGAGACAGAAAGGTGTAGCATAATTCAGACAGCTGACACAGGGGAATCTGAAAGTGATGAAATTCAGTATTCCATCCTGCATACGCTGATATAATAAAGACAAGTCGCGTATATACGCGAGTTACAGGCTGCAAAGTCGCGTATATGAAGAAAGGGCAGCAGAATAGACCCAGGTTCAGTCATGGTTGGCTCAAGCTCAGGGGGAGCAGAACAGACTCAGGAGATGGTACAGGTTCAGGGGGAGCATATAATGCATTGTTGGCATTATGAAGGATGGTCAGAAGGAGATCTTGGAAATAGCTGCAATATGTCTCTATCTCTTTCATGGTGGATCTGGTTATTTTTTAGGGGAAGCATGATCTTAGGGGGAGCATACCCCTTTTCCCTTGATGTCAAAGGGGGAGAATGAAGCTGAAGTTTGTAAGGTTGCCATCAAGTCCAAAGGGGGAGATTGTTGGCATTATGTTTCTGGTATGGCTATATGTTACAGATGTTGTACTTGATGGCAACTCCCGTGGCAAGGCTCTCATTTTATTGAAAATTAAGAAGGACGCAGGAAATCAGTTCATAAGGTGCGTACCCGCAGGTACACCATGCAGGGACTGTGTCCAGGTACGCAGGGCAGCCATTCAGGAGGTGCGTCCCCCCAGTGCACACATTTCAAGGCAGAGAAAAGCACACATGGGGTTTCTTATGTTTTACTCTTGGTATTTAGCCGACGGTATTGGGTTATTATGGTGTCGGCTCGTGGTATTGTTCCATGATTTTAGGAGGAGCGTGCCTATATAAAGCAAAGGAGATCATTTGGCTTAAGTATGGTTTTTGGTTGAATATCTTATGAGGGCTAGTTCTGGTCTAGATCTAAACAAGGCGATTCTACTGATGGACCGAGATCTCTTCGGCGCATGTTCAGATCTGTAGATCTGACTATCTGGGTTACTTCTGAAGTCTTGAAAGCTCGGAGACGCAGGAGCAGTAAGGGTTCAGGTGCGCCGGGACGCAGGCGCAGAAGGGTTCAGGTGCGCCAGGACGCAGGCGCAGAAGGGTTCAGGTGCGCCGGGACGCAGGCGCAGAAGGGTTCAGGTGCGCCGGGACGCAGGCGCAGAAGGGTTCAGGTGTGCCGGGACGCAGGCAGTTCAATAGACTCAGAGCGAGGGACGCAGGCTAGCAGTTGAGTAGAGTGCGTCCGGGACGCAGGCTAGCAGTTGAGCAGAGTGAGTCCGGGACGCAGGCTAGCAGTTGAGCAGGGTGAGTCCGGGAAGCAGGCAAGCAGTGGAGCAGGGTGCTTCCTTCTCTTAAAATCTTTGTTTATCATTGTTGTGTTCTGGGTTTGGTCCTATTACTGTTGATCTGGTTACTACAGTTGATTGGGTGATTCTCTCATACTTGATGATCAATTGATGCTTATGGATCCAGTTTGAAAATTTATGAAAAGTGGTCCTTGTAAGAAAAGAAGTAGGGGGTTGTAGCTCCCTTCCAGGAGAGACTGGAAAACGAGAGAGAGTTGTAGCTCTCTGCAGGTTGCAGCCTGCGTACTGGTAAAGGACTGCATCAGTACAAAATCATTGTAAAAGAAGTTTCTAATTTGAAAGAAGATAGAGACATATTGCAGCAGGTGGTTTTCACCCACATTGGGTTTCCACCTTACATCTTGTGTTCTTTGGTGTGACTATCTGTTTTCTTTGTTCATGCTCATTATTTTATGGTACTGACATGTGTAAATAATTCAAAGAACAAATAAGGAAGATTGGCAAAAATAATTAGATAATACTGATTCACCCCCCCCTCTCAGTATTATTTCCAACAAATAACACTTCTCGTGTCAAGGCATGTGTTTGATGATTTTCCCTGTTATCCTATATTCAAGTTTCACTAGGAACCAATGCAGTTTTGATATCGTATATTGTGGAATCATGAAGCTTCTTTAAGCTTTTGCTTAATTCGAGATGTGTTTGTGAAGAAATTGTTTTGCATGATAAATGTACAAGGCCCTTCTGAAATATCTATAAAAGTTGAGGATTTCCTAATTGGCAAAGGAGAAGATGAGGAAAGCGCGAGAAATATGGTTATACAAACTTATGGTTTTGAAGATAGGCCATTGCTTTTGCCAATGTTTGTTTTAGATATGTATTTTTTTGCTAAAGTTTGTAGGAAATATTGTCATTTCCTATCTATATTTAATTAGAAAAAGAAAAGAAAATTTATTTCTTTTCTGTCTATTGTTGGAAAAGTAGCTGTGAAGAATACAACTCATGCTGTTTTTTTTGCAAATACTTTCAATACTTTCAACTTAAGAGAAGTTGAAGCTATTAAAGGCTTTTATAGAGGAATAATTTTCACAAAACACCTTGAGTATACAAGGTATGGAAACTTATTTTTGAGAAGTAGAGATTGGAGTGAGGAAAGTCATAGTGTAACAAAAAAACACCAAAAACCACTAGTAGATGTTGGGAAAAATGTTGAAATAGAGATCATTGAGGCGAGAGAAAGATCTAATAAAAGAGCCACAAACCATATGGGGCAATCTTTATTTTGCACACATAGAAGTAGTTGTGCAGAGGTGGTTGTGTGTGTGTGGAGGTTATGTGCAGAACAAATTCATTTGTGGAATTTGTGTGGAATGAGGGAAGTGCAGGACATTATTTTAATTGTAATGCATTTTGATATTAGTAGATTGTGCACAACAACAATGCTTATTTTATTATTAATAGATTTTGCGAAGTGTGAAAGTGCATGCAATGAAAACTTGAGATCTTTTTGCACACAATGGACTGTATTGTTCAGAGGTATCGTGTGCGGAGAACAAATGATTTGTCGAACATTTATTTTAGAATGAATTCTCTACCCAAGATATCTAGGACCCACATTTAGTAGTATCAGTTTTAAACATCAATGAATGAAGGAAGAGCATTGTTGAGTGCAGAAGTGGTTGTGTGGACAAAGTTGGGCAGAAATGGTTGTGCATGATATATTTTTTGTTCATAAATGGATTTGTCAATGGTTTCAAACATATGCATTTGTGTTATGATGAAAGTATATGAAAATCATGTTTCTTGACTTGATGTTTTGGTGCTTATGTGGTTTTTTGAATGCATGAGCAGGTGTGTAGTTGGTGAATTGAATTATTAGATGAGTTGTATTTACTTGCAGCTTTGTTTTCTATTAATCATGGGACAAACATGTAGATGATGAAAAATATAGATGGCGGCTTTATCTTTGTAGCATGTTTTAGATGCAAAAATAGTGGCATGTGGTGATTTCTATGGAAGCAAGATTGCAAACAATTGAAATAGCTAGTATAGTGAGGGAAAAAATGATATTTACAATGATAGAAAAAATAATAGGGTGTGTAGCGTTTTCTCTTTGCAAATTGTGTTTAAGAGCTTGGAGTATTGTCTGAGACTTTTGTGTCCTTACATAAATTGTTCTCTGTGAAGCTGAGCTTGGATGATAACATTAGTGTAGATATACATAAGTTGGACAATACTATAGGATTCTAAACCGATTCACCTTTGTCGGTTTCTTTTTTGCATTTGGTAATTTCTTGGCTGATTATCATGTTTGCAGTTAGTTTGAACTTGTTTTGTATGGTAAATTTTTGTTTCTTATGACACATATAACTATGCTATCAAATCAGTGGATTTTGATTAGATTTGGTTTGTTGCAAAATACTGCAAGGTTTTGGTTTGTCAAGCTTTTCTCTACAATACTTTGCAATACTCTACAAGCTTTGGTTTGCTCTACAATACTCTACAAGCTTTTATCTACAATACTATGAGAAAAGAGTGTGTCAAGTTATTCGTAAATCAAATTTGCTTCGATTTTACAAATTAATGGGGAGCAGTTGTCAAGTTGATTCATCATAGAAGGTAAAATTAATATTTGTGGCTATTATTAATAGTTTTACGAGTCTCTAAATTTGACTGAAAGTAGCTCGAAGTTACAACTATTAACTTTCAGTAATTAAATTATTTTAGCATGTAAAAAAATCAAAGAGTTAAAAATTAAATGTGTATGTGTAGAATAAGTTAGGCACTGCATCATATTTGTGTGTCAAATCTTGTGAGAAATGGTTGTTTCAAGTTATTTGAAAATCAAATTCGTTTCGGTTTTACAAAGTAGTGGGACCAACTATCAAGTCAATTTGTCATAGAGAGTAACTGAATACGTTTTGGAATAGGTGATGAAAAATGAAAAAATCCAACCCTGGGAGTGTTTGAATCATTTTTTTATAGTGGAAATGGATTCAACACCATCAAGAATCTATGGGGCACCGAAAACCCTGAACCTTGACAATTGTAAGCAAGATTTTTTCAAAAATCATACTGGAATTTTCGTTGCTTTTCGGACGAATTTGTGGCCTCGTTAGACTATGACATTATTGATAGTTGTAAGGGTCTTCGAAATTGACTTGAAAAACAAAGGAAATTTGGGCACGTTGCTGATAAAATTTGGAATTTTTTTTTTTTGTAATTTGAGGTTACAAATGTCAATTTTTATGATCTTGGGTGTCAACGGTCTTGATGTCGTATTTTTATTAAGAAAACAAATGAGCGAAAAAAAAAAAAAAGAGAACAAAAAACACCGATTTGCAGTGATTTTTTGGCGGTATCGACAAATTTGCTGATGGGGTTTTTGATGATGCTAAATCCATTTCCACTATTGCAAAAAATGATTCAAACACTTGTGTTGTTGGGTTTTTATTAAACAATCAAATAAAGGCAATATTGTGGTGATTTTTGGACATGTGGGTGAACTTACAGGTTTGATAAACAACGTTTATTATTTTATATCATAATTTTGTATTTCTTACGACACATATATCAATGATCTTGAAGTGGGAGAAAAGTGAAAAGTAAATGTACAAGATGATTTTGGAATTTCGATTTTTTTCCTATTATTGTCTGTAAAAGTCAGATTTGCTATATTTAATTGTTATTTATTCAGAGTCGAGTGTAACGGCTTTCACATGAGAAATTGTAACAACCAGTGTTTTTGAAGAAAATAGAGAATTGCAAAGTGAAATGGGATATGAATATGTTATTCATTGACTAAGTATTTTTTTTTGTTGCAAACAAAAAATGGGTAGCAGGCAAGGCAAAGAGGCTATTTGCAGTGATACAGTTAACTCACTTGCTGAGATCGATGATAACTTTGACTGGTTGAGAACTTATGAATGATTTGTGAATCTGTAAATGAAAGAGAAAACATGTAACAAGGTTTGGAGTTCTAGATTAGCGAATGTTGGATGTGTTCTAGAGGTCTTTGATTTCAGAGAAATTGTTTATTTCAATGCAAATAATTTTGATTTCAGAAAGAGGGAAATTAAGCCAGGAGTGATAAAATTTTCTCTGAATCCCAATGCATTCAAATTTTTATCACTAGTACATCTGGGTAGAAATTCCAATGGTGGAATATGATGGAATGGCTAAAATCAAAGAAAGTATTGGAAGTTAAATGATTTTTTAGTTTTTTAATCCCAACTACCGTCGAATATTCGATGCTAGTTTTTACCAGTCAAATATTCAATGAAATGCCCCTATCTCTTTGATTATAATACTCTTTCCTATAATCTCTCCCATTGTTGAATAACTGAGGATAGTTCTCTTACCATCGAGTATTAGACGCTATATCCAATATGAAATGTGTTGTCCGATTTTTGACAAATAATAAATAATAGTTGCATAATGTTCAATTCCACCATTAATGGATTTTTGCACTGACAACGTCTAATATGGGACTGCTTTTGATCAGTTTGACTAATTAAAATGAATATCAGATGCTATATCCAATATGAAAATTTGTTGTCTGATTTCTGACAAATGATAAATAACAATTGCATAATGTTCAATTCCACCATTAATGGCTTTTTTCACTGACAAAGCCTAATATGGGATTTCTTTTGATAAGTTTGACTAATTAAAATAAATATAACATTAATATCTCTCTCTCTCTCTCTCTCTCTCTCTCTCTCTCTCTCTCTCTATATATATATATATATATATATATATATATATATATTTCTATATATTTCTATAATATTATATGATTATAATATAAATTATATATAATTATTAAATATGTTATTATAATTATATATATGTGTGTGTATGTGTGTGGAGGCCCTAACATCATATAATTTTGACATAGTTGCTATATATATTAGTTGTGATTGTTTTGAAAGGTTGTAGGTTTATTTTGAGGTTAATTTTTAAACAAAATCATCACTGAAAGTTTGGTGACAAAAAATGTCTCATAACATTTTCCAAGGAGACCAAGGATACATGGGATTGAAATCGAGGGCTTCTAAGGATGGGAAATGTTATTTCCCTTGCAGAAATTGCAGGGGCTTGAGGCCAAGGAGAATTCTAGTAAAATCAGCTAAAAAGAATTGTAGAGACTATGGACACATTGAAGGCAGACATGAATATCATCCATTTTGTAAGTTATTTATTATATGTCTTTGTATTGTAGATTATTTTTGTAAATGTTTATATGTATATTGTATTTTAGATTGTATGTATTTGTATTGTAAATTGTATTATATATTTTTTTTTCAACTGTGGTTCATGGTCACTGAGTGGCTGCTACATCCACGAGCAATAATCTGGGCAGATCCACCCTAAAAAACACATTTCATTAAATTTGGAATTAAATAGTGGATTTAGAATTTCAAAATAACCAAATAACTCAGTTCTAGTGATGTTCTTGTAATAAAAAAATTCCACTTTTAATGAAATATGTGTTCTAAGGGATCTACCCGTCAGCCTAATATGTTGGGCCTAACCCCAAGTTTGTCGAGGAGATTTGACCCTGTGACCTACCAATTGGAAAGGTAGTTAGCAACAAGAACTTGACCAACTGAGTTATCCCTTGGGGATAATTGTATTATATTTTTTTTAGTGTAAATGTATTTTATAATAGTGTTTTGGGAGGTGTTTGAACTATGTTTTCATCTTGATGTGGACTAGAAATATTATTTGATTATTTTTTTTAGGGTCATTTGTGGGGTTAGGTCGAGTTAGAGGTTAATTAATCTATGGGATTAGGGATAAAGAGTTATTGTTTAAGGGTTTATGGGTTAGGGTTTTAAGGGCTTAGGGGAATGGGGTTAATGTATATTGTTTAGGGGGTTAATTTGGACCTAGAGGATTTATAAGTTAGTCATGGGTTTTTATGGAGCATTATTAATAGGTTTTTAAAGTATATTATGAAAAATATGACATTAAGAAAGAATATGACATTACAATGATGAATGCAAAATAAGATCAATATGTTTTTTATTATGGTTGTGACTATATATCTCAAAAAGTGTCTCACTTCCTACATGTCAAGAAAAGTAACATCTTTCTTAGATTTTCACAACACATTCTTAGATATCTTGATAAATTGAATAAGCATCATTATTGATTTGTTGTCTTTGTTTATTGGTCTCACTTAAGTTATATTTATCTTCGTCTTTGTTTTCTTTAATTTCCTTATATATTATATTTGTAAAATTTTGTTATACAGAAATTTCAATATTTGTTATATATGATAATATTACTTTATTGTTTGTAATTCTATAATATCATCCCCATACGACATTGCTATATGAGGAAGAGGTGGTCGTAGTACAAGAACCTATTCAAGAACATGGATCGATTAATATTGAAGATCAAGATAATGATCATAGGGAAGAAGATAATGGTGTTGATAACATAGTTGAAGAAGATTGGATAAATTGATTGATTCATGAGAATTTAATAATGTTGGAATGGATGATGATGACAACCAGTATGATGACCGTTCTTTTGATTTACATGTACTTAAGATTTTATGAAGGCTCAAAAACATCTTTTCTCTCTGCTCTATTGTTTTTGGTCAACTTAAAGGTGATGAATGGTTTGTCAAACACATGTGTGACACAACTCCTAAGGTATGTAATATATTTTGTGACATTTAGTACTATATACATGATAAATCAATTATTTTTTCCATTTTTTAAATGTTAGTACATTGATATGCATCATTTCATTAATTTATAACATTTGGATGCAATATGTACGATTAATATTGTTTAGTACATTAACCAATACTATTTTTTTTATGTTGTAGATTATTAGGTGAATTTCTGTTACCACCATCAAATGTTTTACCTTGTACATACCGAGATTTACATGCCTTTATGAAAGATATTAGAATGGAGTATCAAGATATTCATGCATGCCCTAATGATGATATTCTCTATTATAAATAACATGCATTGAAAGACAAATGCCCAAAATGTGATGAGAGAGTAGATATCATTAACAGAAAAGGTGCATCGCAAGGTTCTTTGTTATATTCCCATATTTCCATGTCTACAACAATTGTTCAGGTGCAAAAGCGTAGAAAAACTTATGGATTACCATGCAAGGAATAGAAGTGAAGGTGGTGTTCTTTGAATGCCTACAAATGGATCCGAATTTAGGAATATAGAGGAAACATGTGCTAGAGTTTAAAAGAGAACCTCGTAATCTTAGGCTTTCATTAGCAGCTGACAATGTCAATCCATTTGGAGAGGCCAAATCTACTTACTTGGTGTGGCCCATTTTTTTTATCAACAATAACATTCCTCCATGGAAGTCAATAAAGAGGGAGCACATAATGTTGACAATGATTGTTCCAAGTATTAATTTGCTTAGAACAAATTTTTTTAGCATAATAACATCTCATTTGTCTTGCTTGTTTCATAATTACGTCCTATATTTTTTGTTGTTAATTTAGTCATATATGTTCAATTATGCCTTATAATTATGTCTTATAAATTTTTAATTTACTCATATATGCATTAATTATGCATTATATGTTCAATCAACTAGGTAAGTACCAAGTCAAAGATATGAATGTATATATCAAGCCTCTTTTTGACGAGTTAGTGGAGTTATGTAACAATGTCACTATGTATGATATCTCTAGACCAGTAGTTGCACAAAGGGAATTTGAATTCCATGCGATGCTTGTATGGAAAATTCGTGATTGCCCAGGGCTAACGCATTTGTGTGGTATGTTATAACATTACCATGCACTTTAATAATGTTTAATTTTATGAAGTTCATTTCAAGTATTTTTTTTAAATAGTTCAACCTTCATTGTACATACTTAAAATAATTGATATAAAAATTATTCCACCTCTTGTAGGTCTTCACACAAAGGGTAAATTTTCTTGTATAGTTTGTGCTCCTAAGATTAAATCTCGGCGTTGAATAATATTAGGAAAGGAGGTGTTTAATGAGTATATGCACTTCCTTTCTAAGAACCATAAGTACTGAAGTACTGAAAAACATATTTTCAATGGGAAAGAAGAGACTCGAGTAAGACCATGAAGAATGACACCTCATGCATAGAAGTTGTAATATAATAGAGTCTCTCAGGGTATGGATCAAATTTTCTATGTATCAATATACATTATATGTTTGGATTATTTTATCTTTTTTTATGGCATTTTCTTCACTATACTAATTGACAGGTTAATATGTTGTTATAATATCTTTATCTATGATTCACATTGTAGGTCATGAAGGAATTAATAACATGGAACTTCCATGAGGAATGAAAATTTATCCCGAGAAATTAAATAGACTCCCCTACTATGAGCACCTAGAAATTGTTCATTTGTTTGATACAATGCACATCGGGAAGAATGTAACAAATACCTTATGACGAATCTTAGATTGAAGGAGGGATAAAGAAAAAATTGTCAAGATTTGTAATGGCATTAAGGAAGTCGACCATGAATTGCAAAGTGCGATTCATTCAAATAGCAATGGAGGTAGACAAAATATAAGCACCCTTCCATGGTTATTGACAGAGCAACAAAGAAAGCATGCTAAAGAGGTTATTGGAAAAAATAAATTTCCAACTAGATTTTCTTCAAACATAAAGAATATCCTAACAAAGAAAGATGAATTAGGTGGGGTAAAAACTCATGATTGGCATACGTTCATTAAGGTAATTATTTGGTACTGTATATATATTTTATACATTGGTGAAACATCTTATTAATTAGTGTTTTTTTTCTACTAATTTGGGAAAAAATAATGATTGATCATTATTTTTGTTACAATATGTTCTACCATTATCTCTCCTAGAAAAATTTGACAACAATGTCAAACAAATTATATATGATCTTCAAAAATACATGAGGTAAGTGGATATTTATGTGCAAAGTGTAATTTGTTTAATAAGTTTTTGTTTCACATATTTTTCAGTGCATGTGTTTTTCTTGTCATCATGTACTATATTATTCCTTTTTTGTTGAAACTTGTGATTTTTTGTTTCATTTGTAGATGGTGATCATTTAAAGAAATAAATAAAGAAGATATAAAATATTAGAGAAAAAAAATTCCTTGTCTAATGTGTGAAATGCAAAAGTGTATACCTTCAACATTTTTTAATGCACAAGAACACTACCTCATACACCAAGTCAAGGAGATTGAAAAGTGTGGACCTGTACACACAAGATCAATATGGATGGTTGAGAGGCACTTGAAAACACTGAAGGCTTTGGTAAGACAAAGTGTATGTCTCAGAGGGTTCTATGGTAAAGAGATATATGGTATATCAAACCATGGCTTATATTCATCAATATAGTGATGAAATAAGAAAAAGTATTAATGTATTGGATTGCATTTAGGACATCAACTGTGTGGATGATTTTGAAGGGGAGCACCTATTGGGGAAAGGTAGAATGAGTAAAGTGAGATGTAAGTAGATAGTGGAGATTTATAACACATTTGACTTATTTGTTTTTATATATATCATACTTATTTAATTTTTAGTCTTACTACATAATCCAATATTATGAAGGTATAACATGTTAACTAATATAATATATGTGAATTGTTTTATTTTAATACAACTAGTCGAGAGTGGGATGCAACACATTTATACATTATGAACAATAAATATTGGATGAAGGTATGGATTGAATGGTGAAAACAAGCTAATAATGGTAGGTTATCATGGTATGGTGTGTCTTCATTAGTAAAGAAGCTCAACGTAGTGGAGATATCAATCTTACACAAAGGGAACTTAATTTAGCATATGATTTAAAAGATTATTAGGAAAGCATATAATTCACTCGTACTACTTAGTTTTTTTACAATTATATTGATGCAACATATGGCGTGTTTTTTTTCTTAATTTTCAAAATTTGCAAGTATAAATATGCATGTTTATCAATTGGCAATGCATTTTTTATGTGTTTGATGTATTGCAGTTGAAACACCGCAACAAAATGTGGTGCAATGGCCGTACATTTCGCATCAAAAGGTTGGATGAAAAGATGAAAACATCTGATAGTGGGATAGCTGCAGTATTTCAAGTTATCAATGTTTCCTCTAGAGGTGATAGACATCCAAAAATCTCTGAGAATTGATACTCAGGGTATTTGCATGATATACTTTAGTGTGAATTTGAACCCTTCAAAATAGTTTTGTTCAATTTCAAATGGTTTAGGCTACGAATCTATGAACATGACCTTGATAAAACCATTATTGAGCATGCTAATGGATTTACATAGGGTTGATAGAAGGAAAATTGAGTTGGGATCAAAGTGATATGCTCTTCCAAGCCAATATGAATAGGTATTTTATGTAGACGTACCAGGTAAATTAGGTTAGTCATAAGTTGTTAGATATGATCCTAGAGGAAGGCCTGTAATGTATAATTTAGTGGAAGAAGATGAAATTGAAAAAGAAGATGTAGAGGAGTAGGGGGTTCATGCACTGTCATACAAAGATGTCGATGAAGTTCAAGAAATATATGTTAATCAAGACAATGTTAATTTGGATGAAATATATGATATTTACATTGTGTCAGACGAAGAACTTGAAGAACTTGAACCAAATGTATAAGAGCATGTTCCAGATGATGATGATGATAATAATGTTGATGATGTTGATATGGTGAATCCTTTGTACAGAATTTTGAACTGGATGATATAGATGATGAGATGGATGAGGAGGAGTATTAATGATATCAAAATGTTGAAAAGTACAAGGTATGCATTTATATGTTTTTAGTTGGTTTGTTCTCTTTCGTTCACCTTAAATTTTTATTTTCCTAGTTTTTATGATTGAATGTTATTCCGTTTCTTTCAACTATATTATGATAGATAGATTGAGTATGGGGAATTGAGATTTATGTGGGGTGAGGGGGGGGCATATGAGCTTCCACCTTCATGTGGTTGGGCTTGTTAAGTAGAGAATATATTATTCTTGAAATGAAGAGAAGCTCATTTACAATTATACCATAATTTCCAATTTTCACATTAATGCTTCATTAAGAAAACATACTAGACAAGTTAGGCGATGGGTGAACCAGGTGACATAGAGGTTGGATAGACATGTAAAGTAAGGTCGACCCATGACTGCCCATGAATTGAGTTTGCACCAAGGTGTATCGTATGATTTTTAGAAATATTACTAAAGTAATGTTTAGGTGTTAAAAGATGGTTTATAATTGATTGATTACGCAGCATGGATGTACTAACAAATGATAATATTTTATTGTCATTGATGAGCTAATGATTTGTGTTGATTTATTTTCATAGCAGGGGAAATGCACATGCTCGAGACGCACCCCCATGTAAAGGGAATGCTAGGACGTCCTCTCGGTAGGGTTGCCTGTGTGAAAAGTTCATGGGTTGTCCCAACTTGGCAAGGGGAACCCGCATAAAATAAGTAAGTTTAGCCCATGAATTCCTATGAACAAACTTCCCACTAAAGGGTCTCATAATTATTTTTAGAAAATTGACTAAATTAATGTTTGGGTGTTAAAATTTGGTTTATAATTGATTGATTATGCAACATGGTAATAATAAATTATAATATTTTGTTGGCATTCATGAGTGAACGAAGACAGGGCGCCCAGGCACCCATGGAGGCGTCATGTGCTCGGCATGCCAAGGCAGCCGACGCCCATGGGGGCATCACGTGCTAGGCACGCAAGGGAACCCGATGCCCATAGGGGCATCACGTGCTGGGCATGCTAGGGCGCCCGCCTGATAGGGGTGCCCGTGCGACTAGTTGGTGGGTCGACCCGACTTGGAAAGGTGTTCATGCAAAAAAGAAGTAATGTCAGCCCATGATTTCCCAAGGACAAAGTTCCCACAAGGGGGTCTCATAATGATTTTTAGAAAATTAAGTAAATTAATATTTAGGTGTTAAAAGCCGGTTTATAATTGAATATTGATCATGCAACATGGAAATAACAAATGATAATATTTTGTTTTCATTGATGAGCTAATGATTTTTGTTCACTGATTTGCATAGCATGGTGAATGCCCATGCCCTAGGTGCACCCGCACAAAGATGAGGCGCTCAGATGCCCCTGTGGGCATTGCTTGTTGGGCACACCATTGCACCTGGTTCCCATGGGGCATCACATGCTAGGTATGCAAGGGCACCCGAAGCCCATGAGGGTGTTACATATTGGGCATGCCAGGGCGCACAATGCCCATGGGGGCATTGCATATTGGGCATGCCAGGGTGCCTGCCTGGTAGGGGTGTTCGTGACATGAGTTGGTGTGTTGCCTCGACTTGGCAAGGGGATCCCGCACAAAAGAAATAATGTTGGACCATGAATTCCCATGAACAAAGTTCCCACAAGGGGATCTCATAATGATTTTTAGAAAATTAAGTAAATTAATGTTTAGGTGTTAAAATCTGATTTATAATTGAATATCGATCATGCAAAATGGAAATAAAAAATGATAATATTTTTTTCATTAATGAGCTAAGTATTTGTGTTCACTGATTTGCGCAACAAGGTGAGTGCTCCCACCTGCACGAAGGTGCCCGGGCTCCCATGAGAGCATTGTGTGCTGGTCACACCAAGGTGATCGACACCAATGGGGGCGTCGCATGTTGGGTATGCTAGGGTACCCGACGCCCATGGAGGCATCGCATGTTGGGCACATTAAGGCGCTCGCCCAACAAGGGTGCCCGTGCAACGAGTTGGTGAGTTTACTCGACTTGGCAAGGAGCATCTGCACAAAATAAGTAATGTCAGCCAATGATTACCCATAAATAGAGTTCACACGAGGGGGTCTCATAATGATTTATAAAAAATTAAGTAAATTAATGTTTAGGTGCTAAAAGTCAGTTTATAATTGAATATTGATCATGCAACATGGAAATAACAAATCAAAATATTTTGTTTTTATTGATGATCTAATTATTTATGTTCATTAATTTGCACAACAGGACATGTTCCTGCGCTGTGGGTGCACTCGCATGTAGGTGGGGTGCCGAGGCGCCCATGGGGTGTCGCGTACTGGGCACGCTAGGGTGTTCGGTGCTCATGGGGGCATTGCATGCTAGGCACGCTAGGGCACTCGGTGCCCATGGGGGTGTCGTGTGCTGGGAACACCAGGGCACCCGACACCCATGGGGATGTTGCGTGTTGGGCATGCTAGGGCGCCCAATGCCCATGGGACCATCATGTGTTGGGCATGCTAAGGCACCCGTGCGATGATCTGGTGGTTCGACCCAATGAGTTGGTGGGCCGCATATTCTAACTACTCGTAGGTCTAAAAATGTAATGAATTTCACATGTAAGAGGTATGGAATTGTAGCTTCTCTGGAATGTAAAAGGTCTGGCCTTTGAAATCACTTTATCTTAGGTCTAGCATCCATGCACAATAGAAACTAGATACACAACTTTGGCATCCTATGAATTGGAAAGGGATTAGACTTGTAGCTACTCTGAATTACGTAATACAAGCTATGTAACGTGCCACTATCATGACGCTAATGATACCATTACCATAACTCTAACACTTTGGTCCAATATAATGCCTCCACTGTCATAATGCTATCACTCAACTCTCCCTATCATAACATTGTGATGGCTAGTGCCATAATGGGTGCCAGACTATGTAATGGAGCTTTCCAAGCTAACATATGCTCAATCTCCCTTTAAAAATTAATTGTTCATTCAATTGCTCAATTTCTTTTGCATCTTATCATTTCATGTGGAGGAAACATCTCTTCTTTAGTTGTTCTTCATGTGAATCCTCCTGCTTGGAGGCACCATGTATGTTTTTTTTATGTTTTTTTTTATTCATATTGTCAGGCCAGGAGGTAACTCCTCAAATGCACTATGTCTATTCATTTAGATTGTTCATAGTTATATATATGAGGAAGTGACTCTTGGGTTTCACCTCCCGATGACTCTTCCTTTTCCTTTATTTGTTATTTACATTATTTACAATTGTTCACCCAACATTCCCCCCATTAATTTGAAGGGATGTTGGTGAGTCCAAGAATCATTCTGAATCTTTCAAGATTTTATCTTCCAAGTGCTTTAGTGAAGATGTTTGCAATATACTCATTAGTGGAACAATGGCGTAGATGGATTGTCTTGGCCTCAACATGATGTCGAATCAAATGGTATTTTGTATTCATGTGTTTTGTTCGATCATGGAACTTTGGGTTCTTGGCCAAGTTTATTGCAAAGGTGTTGTCAATCATGAGTGGAGTTGAATGTACTTGTTTTACTTTCAAATCTTCCAAAATTTCCTGAGCCACACAATTTATTTTGTTTCCTAAGCTACTGCCACATATTCTGCCTCTATTGTGGAATCTGCTAGAACTAATTGTTTGCGTGATCTACAGAAGGCAACTCCTGATCCAAGACTCATAGCATAACCAGAAGTAGATACCCTAGTTTCTTTGTGTCCATAGAAGTCTAAATTAGAGTATCCAATCAAGATGAAGTCACCCACCTATGTATACGTGAGTCCAAAGTCTTGAATTCCCTTCAAGTACTTTAGAACTCTTTTTGCAGCAAACCAATGTCCCTCACAAGGCTTTTGCATAAACATGGAGAGGATTCCAATAGAAAATGAAATGTATGGTCTAGTAGTAGTCAGGTAGTTGAGACTTCCTATAGGCTGTCTATACTTTGTTTCATCCTCAAATTATTTTCCTTCAACGGATGTGAGCTTTAAGTTTTGTTCCATTGGAGCAATTAGAGGATTCCACTCGGCCATGCCAAACTTGTTCAACATATCTCCAATGTACTTCTTTTGAGAAAGGAATATAGACTTCAGATGTTGAGTTACTTCAATACCAAGATAGTAATGAACATAGCCTAAACTAGTCATTTCAAAACCTTTCCTCAATTCCTTATTTATGGATGCAATGTAGCTCTCATTGTTCCATGTCATGAAAAGGTCATCTACATATACCACAAGACATACAACTATTTTTCCAACTTTCTTGACAAATAAAGTTGCATCATCGAGATCATAATGTTTGAAATTGATTTTCAGAAGATGCTCAGTTAACTTTTCATACCAAGATCTCAATGCCTGTTTGAGGCCATACAAGGATTTCACAAGTTTTCATACTTTATGTTCATGTCATTCCATAATAAATCCTTCAGGCTGGGACATAAAAACATTCTCTTTTATATCTCCATTTAAGAAAGAAGTTTTTACATCCATTTGATGGACTTTCCAGCTATTCTGAGCTGTTAGGGAGAAGAGTGTCTGGACGGTCACCCATTTTGCTATGGGAGAAAGAGTCTCCTCATAATCGACCCCTTCCTTCTATATAAAACTTTTTGCCACAATCCTAGCTTTGTGCTTTTCAAGTGAGCCATCAACTTTATACTTGTTCTTGTAGACCCACTTGCAGCCAATTAGTTTGTTTCCTAATAGAGGATCAAACAGCTTCCAAGTGCCATTATTTGTCAAGGCATCATACTCCTTTTTTATCACTTATTTCCATTCATCATGAGAAGTGGCTTCTTTGAAGGAAGTTGGTTCAAAATTTGTAGACAAATTCAGTTCAAAATCATAACAAACATCCATATCAATAGGTGAATCAGAATCAATTACATCACCTCCATTTTTCCTTGTTGAATTTCTTGTTCCTGTCTTTCCAACTTCATCAGGATGGACACTTTCAAGTGTCTTTGTCATCCACTTTGGGGGACCTTTCTAAGATGGTCTAGGCTGCTCAGTTGATTGAGTTGGGACTAAATAAATATTGAGTCTCCCAATTTTATCAATCACATCACTCAAAGTATCATTGGTGGTTGGAGTTTCATGTGGGGGAGAGAATGTTCAAAAAGAAGATTCCACATATTGATCCAATATAATAATCTCCCCTTCAAGATGTGGAATCTAATTATCAAATTCTTGAAATGATTTTGCATTTGTGAATCTATTTAAGCAATCAACTTTCCGCTCAACAACATTGTCATATTTGGACAATTCAAGAAAGATTGCATCTCTAAATACAACAAAATTTTTATTAACTTCATCATAGAGATGGTATGCTTTGGAGGTGTTTGAATACCCCAACAAGATACACTTACGACTCCTTGCACCAAGTTTGTTTCTATTTACTTTTGGTATCAAGGCATAGCAAGTGGAACCAAAGACCCTGAGATGCTTTATCGAAGGAATGTGGCCATACCACATTTCATAAGGAGTCTTGTTTCTAATATCATTATATGGACATCTATTCTTTACATATACAACACATAGAACTACATCAACCCAAAACATCAATTTTACATTCTTGAAGAACATCATGGAATGTACCAAATTTAAGATTTTCTTATTCATTCTTTCAGCTACTCCATTTTGTTGGGGATTATAAGGCACAATTGTTTGATGTTTGATCCCATGTTGGTGAAGATAGTTTTCAAATTAATTTTAAGTGTATTATTTTCCATTATCAGTGTGAATAGAGCCAATACGAGATTGTGCATCATTTTCAATCCATGTATGGAAGTTCTTGAATGTTTGAAAAGCATCAGATTTATTCTTCAATAAATAAACTTAACACATTCTGGTGTAGTCATCAATAAATGTCATCATATATTTATTTCCATTTGTAGAAGGAATAGGCATTGGACCACATAAATCTAAATAAATGCGTTTAGGTTTTCTATGTGCTCTAGAATGTGAATCATGAAAATACTGTTGGCTATGCTTTCCTATAATGCAAGCATCACATTGCTTACGTTTCCTAGGAATTGTAGGCAAACCAGTAACACCATTTTTCTTCAACAAGCGAAGGCTTTCATAGTGCAAGTGTCCAAATATAGCATGCCATAATAAACTTGATGGAAATGTAACTTCATTATAATGAGAATTTTATGAGAAATTTTGTGCATGAGTAGAGGTACCTTGTAGTTTGAGAATCCTTTCTTCTTCTATCCGTGTCATGACAAGTGAGTGATCTGATGCTTTTCTCACCTCAAACTTGCCATCAAACATATGAATGGAGTTTCCTTGTTGGCAGATGTGTACCAAGGACAACAAGTTTCTCCTCAACTGTGGGAGATATAAAACATCATGTTGAAGAAAATCTGAAATACTAGGCAATTTGATCCTAATTGTGCCAAGCCCTTATGGCTTGAGTTTCGATTTGTCTACAAAGTATACTTCTCCATCAACATTGTCAGTAAAATCTTCAAAAAGTATCTTCTAAAAGTCATGTGGAAAGTTTCTCCTGAATCAAACAACCAATAATTTTTCCAAGAAGCAAGTGAAGCATTAAATAAGTCTTCATTTACTCCAATATTATAATGTGCCACAACTTAGTGAGCATATTCATGCGCTTTACCTTTCTCTTTGTCATTAGTTTTACCTTTGGGTTGATTTCTTTCCTACTCAATTCTATCCCAAGGAAACTTGCACGTGGATGCATCATGTGATCCATCTCTATTTCAATGTATGCAATGCAAATATGCCTTTTCTCCTTGACAGTGTCTGCCCCCCCTGCCTCTGAAATTTCTTCTTCCTCTTCCTCTTCGACCACCTCTTCCTATGGAAGAATCTTGAGCAAGATTCTTTTCTCTATGTGCAAGACACACAACTTCTTCAGAAGACTAAGGAGTTGTCTTCTTCCCAAAATCTTTCTCTCACAGCAAATTTATTCAGAAGGGATTCAAACGCAATTTCTTTGAGGTTTCCATTTTCTTGCAATGATTCAAGGTAATTTGAATAAGTGGGATAAAGTGCCTTGACAAAATCTATCAGAGGAATGTCTAGCTCAACATTAGTGAATTTGATATCATGCATAATAGATTTTACTTCTGATACAAGAGCAAGAGGATCATCATTTTTTAATTCAAGGTTGAACAATTTAATCATGAGTTGAACAACTTCAAGTGTAAAGTGTGAATCATAGAGTTCCTTCAATTTTTTTAAGGCTTTGAAAGCATTTGAAAATGGTAAAATATGGTGACTCACTTCTTCATTTACAAACTCTGCAATCAAGGCATAGGCCTTTCTATTCTTATTTTCCCAAATGGCGAATTCCTTGTCTGAGGTAGGCTTTTCTCTTTCTTTTTTTCCTTCTCCAACACAAACACCTTTCCAAAAATCATTAGAAATGAGAGTGTGTTTGATCTTCCGTGACCATTATGGATAGTTCTCCTTCCCGGTGTGAACCACTCCCACAATAGATATCAATGAATGCATTGTAAAATCTGTGTACTATAAAAAAAATATACTTCTGCTGCCAATATGTTGTAATAAATAACACTTCCAGTGGTAGTTTTGTAAAATTACAAATCTAATATAAATATAGAAGATGTATTATAAGGGAGAGAGTTATTACTTGGGGGAGGTGGTATTAGGGGAGGGTATTATATGGGGAGGGGCTTATATGAGGGAGGCAGTGGGAGCCACACAGTAATATATAAAACACAATATTAAAAAGGGATGGGTGCAAGTATGGAATAAACTTGAGTATGGTGGTATGGGGAGGTATGGTTATATGAATCGGGGGTCGTTGTATTGACTTGGACTGTGCAGAGTTGTTGACTGGGGGAGCGGGTTTATATGTTATGGGTTCGGGCCCCATGGTGGGACAATGGAAATGAAGTGTGGTGCAACAAGAGTTTGAAGTAGAGGAGCCACGGAGAGTGGTGAAATGGGAGTTTGAAGCAGAGGAGTCATGAAGAGTGGTGCAACGACGATGGCATAGTTACAGTGGGGAGGCATAGTGAGCGATGGGAACCAAACCACTCACAATGCTGATACCAAAATGATCACAATGCTACCAAAACAGTGTGCAAAACTTATGGAGGGGTGGCTGCTATGGAACTCTCTCACGTGGGCCTCCAAATTGAAACTCTAATATACACTCAACCACAGAATGAATGGACTTAATATTCCACATCACAAATTTTAGCTAGTGATTTTCATGCCCACCATACTAGAGCTTCTAAGGAATCACAAGGGATGAAGCCTAAAATTATCCAGCCTTTCAAATACAAAACCTCTCAACACATCCCGTCAAACCTCGCAGAGATGCCTCAGATGTGTTTATAATATCAACAAGTATTTTGTATACAGTCAGGCTCATAGTGCACTCAACATAATGGAGGTAAGTTCAACATCGAATATGCAAGAAGTCAACACAGTCATACATTCACTTCAATACAATGCACAAACACACCAAACTATTTGATGCAAAAAGCATAGAATAATGGTAGGAAAATAGGAGTAAGCCAGAGGCCTCAGGAGTATGATAGAGGTGTCAATTCTGCAAAATAGGCATAACATAGGTAGAATAGGCAGAAGGGATTTACAAAGGTAGAGAAGCCAAATATGGATTTGGCTTTGATGCCATGCTAGTCCAGGAGGTAACTCCTCAAATGAACTATGTCTATTCATTTAGATTGTTCATATTTATATACATGAGGGAGTGACTCTTGGGTTTCACCTCCTGATGAATCTTCCTTTTCCTTTATTTATTATTTACATTATTTACAGCTGTTCACCCAATCCCCATGATTAGGTGTCAACACATAATTCTCTCAGGTTTGACTTGTAACTTGTTCTCAGGTTCAATTTATAACTTCTCTAGAGGCACCATGATCCCTCTCTCATTTTTTGTCTTACTTGGCTTGCTGGGAATAACATGTTTTTGGAATTTAATGAATATTATTGTTGAGAAATTGTAATATTTGTAAATTATAATGGATTTTCCATATAATTCTTTCATATACATCATAGATATTAGAGTGTATCTATGACGTTCACAGGCAACCAAAGGGAAATATCATAAGCAAGTGCTTGAACCTTCATAGATTTTCCACTAACCAACTTGGCTTTTTTGTTTTTTCTGTCAAGTGGTCTAAGTTCTCCATAGATTACACTGGTCTTGACTTGTGGCTTGAGAAACTGCGACCCAAGGGCATCTAAGCCATCAAAATCACTTGGGGATCACACCTGGCCTGGGCCACACCAGCCCTTAACATGACTGGATTTTTTCCCATGGAGTTTTGAACCAGTGACCTTCACACCATAGAGTGAATTAATAGTACACCCCATCACATATATCCTATGCCTCGTGGGCAACCAACCTTGTGATTGAATGAGAAGTGCTCATCCAGGGTAATTTCAAGGAGTTTTAGGATGATTAGAAAATGCATTGGAGGGCTTAACTGCAAGATATGTTTGAGGGATATTATGGCAATATTTACAAGCTAATGTAGAGATTGATAGATCAAATCACAAGACAATACATGAAGATTATCATATTATGATTCATGGATGCTTCTAGTTAATTGACCCCTTCTATTGCCTATTGAATGCCATGAATTGACATTATTTGTTTTAAGATGCTCTTCTACTCACCAAAGATGGATTGAATGTGTATTAATAATAGTGATTTAAGGGATACTATAACAATTGATAAAATTATCAACTAAAGCCTACCCCTACTAATTCAAATTACATGATTTTTTAAAAAATGTAACCATTAGTGTAAAATGATTATTAATTAATAAAATTAATCATTATTTTCTATCACATAGTTGTTGATTTTATTTTTTTGAAATTAAAAATTACATAAAAAATTATATTCTTAAATAAAAAACATATTATATTAATTATTATATTATTAAATCAAAACCATATTATATTAATTATTATATTATTAAATAAAAACCATATTATATTAATTATTATATTATTAAATTATTATTATTAATTCCTAGCTCGTATATATGTTTTTGGCATGTCATTGCATATATATGGTTTTCGCATAGACTGTGAGTTTTCTCGGTGTCTCCACTCCCTTATACATTCGATTCTTGTAGCAGACCAAATGGTTTCTCGATGGTTCCACTCCCCACATTCAATTCTTGCAGCAGACCTCATGGTTTCTCAGTGGCTCTGCTCCCTACATTTGATTCTTGCAGCATATCTGAGGGCTTCTCGGTGGCTCCTCTCCCTACATTCAATTTGGCATTCCTTGAGTGTTTCTTAGTGGCTCCTCCCTACATTCGATTCTTGTAGACCTGAGGGTTTCTCAGTCACTCCTCCCTACATTCCATTTGGTGTTCGCTTGAGTGTTTCTCGGTGGCTCCTCCATACATTCGATTCTTGTAGACCGACCTGGGCGATTCTTGGTGGTTCCTCCCTACATTTTATTTTGCCTTCCCTTCCCTGTGCATAATCCTTCAAGAATCCATAGTAGTTGGCAGATTTAGGCATCAAGGTTAAGCAATGGTAAGTCTAAATTCCTTCTTGAACACTTACAGTTCTAGGGTTTTCAAAAAAATGTCACAATCTTAAGGCTAGGCACAATTGAGACCATTTATGCCCTAAAAAATAATTATTTTCTCAATGTAAGCATTAATAAGAAAGTAGTAGCAGGGTTATCAGTTAATTAATATGTTCATTCCTTCTTGAATCCTTTCTTTAGTCATGGGATACAACTTATTCATCCATATGTGACTATCTTATTTAGTCATGGGTGACCAAAGGTGGTGAATGGAGCAACCTGTCGGTGATAACATGAGACCAATAAGTTCATATGTGGTACCTGAAAGATAATATGTGGTATCTAGAAAAAATCATAACGCAAGTTAAGGTAAAGAATCAATATACTAGTGTTGTATCCCTGCCCTGGCTACTTTGGACTATAATTCTGAGTGGTTTAGTTTTTTTCCTTTGTTTCCTCACATCTTCATTATTCAAGTTCAACCAACAACTTATATTTTTGAAGACCGTGGCTATTCAGGCCCTTGCAAACAATGATATTGTTCTCTTCCAAAGTTTAATGATTTTGAATGCAAGTCTACGGTTTTGGACTTAAGAATAGGGTTGTGTATAGTGCCCAGAACTATGATCCAATTAGCAATGAGTTTGATCTTGAGAGGATGGACGTCTTAACTATTTGATCTGTTGAAAATAGGCTTAAGACACCTTTGATTACTTTTGAATAGGACTGTGCTTTTATTGCAGTGATAAGGTCTTGGATTTATGCTCAAAACTTGGATTTTTACTTTCTCTAGAATCTCAGCCTAGGAGAAAGTCCTTCTTTTCCAACCTTGAGACCTCTTATGACCTTCAATCTTTCCCTTATATAGATGACCTTAGCTTTTATCCCATGTTGAGAAAACTAGGGCAAACATAATTTTTATATGTTTTCTCTTATTACATTGACAATTCTTGTGATATTAGATCAATCCATTATCATTATTATTATGATTTTTTAATCATCAAGAAAATTCCAATTAATAAAATAAAAATGAAAATAATAACACCAAAAATAGGCTCCATGCTAGGACAAAACCCCTCCATAGGGGAAACCCAGAAACTTCTCTTCTTTTAGAAATTCAAGGAAGATTTCCAAGACCTTTGATCAAGACAACTCACCAAGTGATAGGCCAACCACACAAATAAAAATGTTTCTTTCCTTAACTCAAATTGTTGCTCTTCTTTGGCTTGAAATCTGAACAAATATAACTTCCTTCCCAAGTATGTGATCTTGCCAAACAAAGAATTAATGCCCAAGTCAAAGAAACTGACTTTTCTTCCTTTCCTCGTTATCATTCTCTTCTTTCTCACTATCAATTTTTCTTAGACTTATTGAAGAGTGTGAATTCCTTATCTATCTCCAATGAGGTCGAATACCTCTCCTTTATATAGTCTTTTGGTGAGGTCCAAGGGCCTCTTGTGGGGCTGACATGATGGGTTGGATGACCCATCACTTGGTAGCTTCTAGATCTCGTTTCTAAATTTAAAATATTTCTTTTACATCAATTCAAGAACCCTCTCATGGGACTTTACATCATTACCTTTAATTTTACCTTGTCACAACCTTAGAGCACACAAATGGGTGCTAAACCTAAGACAAAAGAAACCCATTTTTGAGTAAATAATTTTCTTTTGCAAAAATACAATTTTCTTTTATTTTTCTTTTGACAAGTACATTAATTACATCAAGTCATGGTACATAGAAAATTATGAAGATCGAAGATGAGTAAGTATTCACTAAAAATTCCTAACATTTCCACTCATGTATTTGGAAGTATACATTCACCATCATTTGAGATTAATAATATGTCTGAGACCTCTCATGTGGCACTTAATGTCGATGTTTTTTTGGGTATGGGTGTCCATAACATGACATGTAGAACTATCCCAATGGAAGGTGGGTCAAACTCTACCTTTGTCAATCATTGTCCTTTCCCTCCATTGGGGTGGGATTAAGGATTAAAGAGCATAGAGGTTCATTACATGTTCCAAAACCAAGCCACAATAGTCATTGGTATAGAAAAAGGATCATCAAATCCCATGGGAATAGTATTTCTCTTTTGGTAGGAAAGGACATTTCCCTTTATCAAGTTGAGGAATTTCTCAGAAAAACATTAGTTAGTAAGTTCTTCAATTGATGTGTTAATATAGGTCATTTTTCTTTATCTATGCAATAATTTGCATTTCATTTTCTCATGTATAGTGCCATTAATAATTTCGCTTTGAGAGTATGGAAGGGTTCTATAATTAGGTATGAGGAGGGAGCATCGAATATATTGGCACCCTTTTTTGATGTGCGGATACATATAAATCATATGATGTTTTGATTTGGGTAAAATTGCCCAATATCCCACTTGAACTTTGGAATAATGTAGGTATTGAAGCTATATGGTATGCAATTAGATCCTATATTATAGGTTATTATGGGTATGTAGAGAATAATTTGTGGTTAAAGGCCCTCTTCAAAAGGTATTTCGATTCAAGCTCAGATCCAAAATGCAAACAAAATATTAGACGGGTCTTAATAGAATCTCATTCTAAAACAGAGGTTGATACTTCAAACCCTATCCATTTGTGTGAAGGAGGAAATGGCTAAAAAATAATTGGAGGCACATAAAGGTTAACTACATTGCAATAGTGTTAAATGAGAGATGAGAGAGACTTGTCACTAACCAATGATGAAAACACCTAACTTGATTTAAATTTAAAAGAGAATAATTCCAAAGGGTATAAATTCCCATAGATAAACCCCTAGAACTTGTTTCCCAACCAAAACTAAGATGTCAAATGCTATTGTATTTTTGCAAAACTTCATAGTTCTCCAATTTTGTTTCCTAAATTACGAGGAGTTGGTCATTTTATTCTTTGATCTAATCCCTAATTGATGCAAGCATTCAAGGACTACATAATTCCTTTGAATTCTAGGAGATAATTTTCATCATTTTCCTAAAATTTTAATATTTCCTCTTGAGGGAGTAATCACACCATTTTGGTTCCTTGTATTTCATGTTCCTTTATTATGCAATCCATATATCTTGGGATATTTACTTATTAGTTCTTCATTTTAATTTATCTTGTTCTTATAATCAACACTAATTCCAATCAATGAAGATCACAAACAAAAAAGGACATAAGATGTAGGCACTTAGCAAGGAAAAACCCCTAACAAGGGGAAAACCCAGTCAAACTCTTCCACTAGTAGATTCAAATCAATTTGAGACAACCAAGACCCTAGACCAAGATAAGTGACCTCCTTTACTCCACCAAGTTAACCTTCCATAACTAAGTCAATCTAATAAGCATCAAGGTTAGAGTTTCAATTTATTTCTTAATCTTTCTTGCAATTTCCGATCTCCTATATTTTTTGACCCTATAATACTCCAAGAAAATTCACACCTTTTGATAGAGGATTACTAGCTTCAGTCCTTCGGTTGGATTGCTTCTCTTTTAGGCATAGGATAAACTTTTATTTTATTTTTGTTCTTGCTTCTGCACTAGATCAAATGTCTTATTACCCTTCAATATGCCTAATTCACTTGTGTATTTATAGTGGTTCAAATCTTCAACATAAGGTTGACTTGTCAAGTTGTTTGAGGCTGACTTGTTAATTTGTTTGAGGCTGAATTGAAGGATTAGGAAGTTGACTTGGTGGAGGAGGAGAAAATAATTTTTTTTTCTTGACACAAAGATCCCAAGAAGGGTCTATCATATAATAAAAATGATAATGACTCTAGATATAATCGTAGAAGATTACAATGAAGGCTTTTCCCTGTTGACCAATGACCCAATCATGAAACCATGCACGCGTTTCGATCAATTCCGGCCAATATCCATGCCAGGAGACCAGTAGCTAGCGAGTCACTAGCCAGTCAAGCCATCTAACTAATAAGCCAAGCCAAACACCAAGAATACAAATCCAGCAAGCTAGCTATATAACTAAGCCACGACTTGGGGCATGGACAGCTCCCATAGTGTGATGGGCGGTGTGTACAAGACCTGGGAACAGATTCACCACTGTATGGCTGACCTGCGATTACTAGCGATTCCAGCTTCATGCAGGCGAGTTGCAGCCTGCAATCCAAACTGACACCGGGTGTGTTAATAAGTCAAATTTCTTTTACAATATTTTTTTTCTTTCTTTTCACAAATACAATTATGAAGTCCGACACTAATTACATTCTTCAACACCATGAACCTCTTCCTCCCTAGTACTTAATTCATGTTATACCCTATTAAGTGGTTGGGGTCACAAACAATACTGTCAGTTTCATTTAAACATATTATTATTCTAGAGAAATACACACCTCCAACTGAGTTGCTAGATTTACATCCACTTCCTGTTTATGCATTAAGAAATCCTTCATACAAATAATTATATCAACAATTTAGACACTTCAATCCAATTCAAACTCAGGTATTTGCAGTTCTTTATAACTCAGATGATAATGTTTTAGTTGCAGCACCTACTGGCAGTGCTAAGACTATTTGTGATGAACTTGCTTTACTACTATTGAATAAAAAAGGCCCAAACAATGTATTTTGATGTGTCTATATTGCTCCTATATAAGATATTGCCAAAGAGAGATATCAGGATTGAGAGTATAATTTTGGAATAGAGACAAAACATACCCAAAACTGCCTACTATGCTTGAGAAGACTCCTTTAGGCTATGGCTACTTTAGGGTTGGTGAGAATGAGGCTTCTCCTCACTCTAATTTATAAACTTCTCAACGGATTCATCTAATCTATTGTTGTGGGCTTGACAACTCATAGAATTACACAATTTGACTTGAAAAAATCATGTGCAAACCCAAAAACATACATAAATATGAAAATCTCATCATAGACAACTCATATTTCAATGATTTTTGTTGCCTCTGGTTCCTCTCAAAGTCCTCTAATACCTCCATGTGTCAAATCATCGAAATTCCTCGTGGTTCCACACCCACCCACTTGGGTTCTTAGATCACAGGTCTCTTTTGTGTGCCAATTCCTCCAAAACCCTATATCCTAGGGTTTGGAGTACCTCCCAAGCTACAAATCTCAACAACCTCGACATCCAAAAACTTTTCCTTTTATTCCACTGAAACTAGTTACATTATTCAACATATCGAAGTATGTGGGTAATTTTTTGTAATGGAAGATTAAATGTTATCAGATTATGTTGAGTTCTCAAGTTATCAAGTGAGTTCATTGGTTAGGATGAATAGGTTCTCAAGTTATCAATTTTTTAAATATTACTTGAATATTTTAAACACAAAGAACTTCCTTATAACTCACTTGTACTAATATAACATTATTCTAGTTTCGTCAAGACATTTCTCAACATCCCTTATCATACTTGCTAACAATTTCTCTCATTTTATAGAGTGTTATAGGACATTCAACCAAACAGGTATTTGTTAGATCTATCTTCATTAAGCAACGAAAGTTCAGGTAGGATAGAATAAATTTACCAAACATCTGCTACATCATCTAGCAGGCGAAGATCAACTAGAGGTGAAAAGACTAGAATAAAATTCCATAGATGCATGGAAATCTATCTCGCTAAAGGGGGGTCATGTTATTATGATAATGAGAGCATAAATGACATCAAGGTGCACTTGAGGTACAAACATCTAGTGAAACAATGGGAACCCAAGGATCTTCCTAAAATAAACACTAGTTTTTCTGGCAATGAAAGGATATACCACATTACCCCATCGTCATTACATGGTTTCAGGATATTTTCCATGGATGGCATAAAGGTATGTTACAAAGGATTAATTGAATTGATGGAGTATGTTGGACCCTATTATGAATACAATGATTGGGTATGACTAGTCCAATATACTAAAAGTATGCGAAGATATGGATTGGCTACAAATTATATACAACTAAGAGAAAATGATGAAAATAAAGGTGCAACTCTGTATATTGATGGAAGGCCAAAAGTAGCAGGGAATATTGTTGGGTTTATAAATAGTACATGACCTGCCACCACAAATAAGAAACCCAATTATATATTTGAGGGATGTGAATAAAATTGTGTATTCGTATGTGCTATTAAATCAATAGCGGTAGGGGAAGAGTTTCTCATTGATTATAATTTGAATAGAATAAATACAGATATTGCTATTATGGGGATGCTATGTTTTCAATTTTACCCAACTTGTAAGAAATGTTTGTTGTATGTTATGCTTGTCATTTACTACATGAAGTTTTTATATAAATTTAGAAAGGGGATGGAACTAGCCTTAGAGAAGTCCATATATGCTCGCAAGGAAGAGGTTATTAATGATGCAATTTTTAGGTTTGTCGATCCAATGCAAGCAATAAGGAAGCTTAAATTCAAAGCAAACAAGAAATGTAATTCTTTAGTTTTGATTGAGCCTTAGACATATGACATAAAATATGAAATCAAAACCTTGTTGCAACAATTTCGTTGGTATGGGGTGAGAAACTCATTTAATTATCCCAATTATTTATTTATGATTTAGTTATCCCATCCTTTATAAAAAACTCTTTATTTTACAGGAGTTTTTGGCAAAGTTTGATCCTCATGCTATCACTAAGGGTCAGGCCGACGTTGGTAACAATGTTGATGATCTACTTGTGAGTGAGTGAGAGGTCATTGAGATTGGTACAACCGCTCAACCACCCATAGCAAGATCTACACCATCTTAACAACATACATCAGGATCTACACATGATGATGTGGATGCAGAGCATGCTACGATTGCACAATTTGAAATGATATTTCTTGGATCTTCCCATGTTACTAGCATGAGATCACTAATGATCACATTTTTGGTAGATGAAGACAATGTCCCTATGAAAATAGAGAAACTTCTAGGTATTTAAGAAGTGTTTTAAATATTAAGTACAACCTAAATTAAATTAATGCATAGTCTGTGATTATTTTAAACTAATGATAATATCATTTTGTAGGAGATGATGTATTTTATAGGCATTTGCATGATATAACCTTGGAAATATTTGGGCTAATCATTTGCACAAACTAGAAATCCCAAAGTTCTAAGTTAAAATAGGAACTCATTAACATGATGTTTCACTTGTTTGGTGACGGTACCTTCAACAAATATGGAGTTACCTCAAAGGTAGACCTACATTTAAAATATTTGAGGGACTATTATAGGTCTCAATTGGAAAGGGCCAAGTTGCATGAGAACCCTCCATCAATTCTAGAGATGGAGTGGAGAACGATCGTGGTAGATGTACATGAGAAGGCACTTCTAAAAGAAGGGAAGACTCCACCTAGATCAGGAAGGTATGAGGCACATTTAATAAGGTAATTATGATGCTTTATCATTATTGTGACATCTAAGTAAGTTTTTCAATGTTTTAAATATAGGCTCCTAGATACTTCTGAAACCACAAAGGCTAGAAAATCCAAACATGGGTAACATCATCTTTGCCTGGGTGGTTACTCTAAACTGGCCACAAAAATTGTAAGTATATAAAAAAATAATTTTCATCCAAAATTATAAATTGTTAACAATTTTAATTTAATATCACATAAGAATAAAAATTCATGTTCCAATGCAAAATTGCAGGGGATGCAATTCAAAGAGGCTCCCACAGATGAATACCTAAAGCTTTCTTTCAAGTACGACTATCAAGTCATGGTTGCATGGTGGAGAATATTTGCATCTTCACAAACTTCCACCACCTAATATAACACCAAGGAAAATAAAAGAAATGAATAACATTTATAAATAATTACTTGTACAATCTATTGGTTATTATTTTTGGCCATAAAGTAATGTGCTTGATTTTAGAAATCAAGAAACCAATGTAGATACAACACATTAATTTACTCGCAATAGAGTGCTTGATCTTGAAACTGATGTTCAACTCAACGCTAGAGGTATTTCATGTGTTATAAAAAAATTGTAGAATGGAATACAATTAAAAATATTTAAATGCAAATGGTATATTAATTATAACCTTTCTTGTTTCTATACTAAAACATGTACATGATGTGTCTAGAGAAGAGGAGGAACATATCGGCACATCCGAAAGTATTTTGCTTCCGTCCACTACCAAAGCAGGTAAAAAACACTATACTACTCTTTTTATTAATAAAAAATTGTAATAATAATAACTATAAATATGAATTTAACTTTTATTTCTTATTGTAGTTGATGCTCAGCCCCACTTGCAGTAGCATAGCCGTAGGACTAGGTCAGCAGCAAGACATATTATAGTAGAGACCACAACAACCAAAGGGGGCCAAGATAATGACATCATGGCTAATTACATGTTAAAAAAGAGAAAGAACACTGATAAAAAATGACTGAACTTGTTTATTTAGAGCCCTTTTATTCAATACCACAATTTTTACCGAGAGGATGAATTCCTCATGGCATGTGCACATGTAACTTTAGACTATCTTAATAAAAAGTTTTGATTTTTCCATTGCAAAAAATTAGAATGATTTTGTTTCATATTGTGTAAACATATTTTTTGTGATACAAGGAGGGTGTAGAATACCATATATTTGATAAATTCGTGGTATAAGTCAATTAACTTCGTTACAAACACCAAGAGCCTATAATCAGATTCTTGTGTTAAATTAAGCCTTTACACAATCTATGCCCATGATAAGTCAACCATCTACTAATTTGTATACCTATCCCACTCCACCATACACTACCACACTCCTAATTTAGGTGCTAGCTACTCCTGCTTCAATGCCTAATCACAACAATTTGTGATTATGATGACAATTTAAGTACATATGTGTGTAATGTACATGGCGAGATGAATGAATTGTCATCCCCAAATTGTTTGTCAATGATTATAATAACCCTGAAGGAGCTAGTATTGGTCTATCATCATCATCTCAAAATGACCCGGTAGATGAAAATTTTCCATGTCTGTCATCATCACTTCACACTATCTCATGGATGATCCTTTCTACATATTATATGCATGAATTTATGGAAGTTCATCCCCTCTACCTATCCTATGATTTATTGTGAGAGCAAGTGAATAAAGGAAAATTGAAGGATCTTTGTTGACAACATCCCTTACTTATAAATTATAATTTGTTCACCAGTTCTTAGAATCAATATTAGGCTAGGTAGAGGGGATGGTCTACCCGAAATTCATGCATATAATCTATAGAAGGGATCATCTATGAGATAATGTGAAGTGATGATGATAGACATGGTAAATTATCATCTATCAGGTCATTAGCATCTAAAAACATTAAGTACAATTCTACATATACTTCTCAAACAAAGTGCCAATATTGATCAAGAGAGCAAATATTGCCTCTCGTCTCCACCAGTAGTGTTTGAGGCATCTATGAATTCCAAACATACTCCTGTAAAGATGCCATACATGCTACTGGTGAAGATGGGAGACAATATTGGTTGTCTTGACCAACATCGATGCTCAGTATGTAGAAATTTATGTGTACATTCAATACTACTCATGAAATTTACTAAATCACAAGACTTGAAGCTACTCTACTGATATGCAGAATCTAATTCACCATCTAGAACATAAATCATAGATATGAAAAAGGAAACATCACGCATGCACAAATATTTATCTAGGGGAAAGAAACTGCTCAAAACCCCTTACTATCTATATTACATTAATCATAGAATAGAGATGAAATACATATGCTTTCTCAAGCCTGAGCACACACTACAAGTGTATAGTTTATCCCTATGTTTGACTGACTAACTCTGGCCAACACTTAGCCAATTTTCAATCCCTTGAAGCACCTATTTTCTTGTGTTGTTCCCTTGAGAAATTGGCCCCTATTATTTAGGAATTTCCCACCATGGAATTGTGCAATTGCCTTAGGTCCTTCCTTTGACTACATGCACCACTTGTACACATTACAATATGCTACAATTGATAGTACACTGCCTTTGAATCTCCATATCAACTAGAGAACTTGAATTTTTTGCATGCAACAACTATTTTGGGTTGATTGACCAGTTAACTTGTTGATCATTGAGTGTGGTTGAAGTTCCACTTCCACAAATTGACCTCCACTAGTTCCTCTAACAATTAGAACTAGTTAAACTGACAATAACTCAAATTAACTGAAATAAATTGCTAAAAATTAGCAATCAAACATATTGAACTAAACTCAAGCCTCCCCTACTTGAATTAAATAAGTTAACTGAGTGACAAGTGCCATGTCACCTCAGTTAACTACCTCCAATATTTACGCTAAAATAGAAATTATAATTTTCTCTCGCTTGACCAAGGCAAAGTCAAACTGAGATTTTCTTGTTGCATTGTCAACACTTCCTCTCAGCAGGAAAGGGATTATCAATCACCCCTATCCCACACCTATGGAACTCAAACTTCCCTCTTAACAAGGCCTTTGTCAAAATGTTAGCATCTTGCTCCTCTGTCAGAATGTACTACAACAACATAATCCTCCTTTTCACACAATCTTGTAGATGGTGATACCAGATATTAATATGCTTGGATCGATCATGAAAAATAGATTTCTTAGAGAATTTGGTGCAACTTTGATTATCACAATAAATGATAGTAGGATCCATCATCCGACCAAAAAATCCAACAATTATCTTTATCATCTAGATTGCCTCACATGCTTCTTGACTTGCAACCATGTATTCTACTTCTGTTGAGCTGAGTGCCATAGATATTTGCTTCCTGTTGTACCAAGAAACTGTTGTGGACCCAACACTGAAAATTCCACCTAATTTACTATTCTGGTCTGATGGAGTTCCTACCTAATCTGCATATGTGAAGCCACACAACTTCACTCTCTCAGCTCGTCTATACCATAGTCCAAACTAGGTAGTGCCTTTGAGGTATCATAGACCATGCTTAGCTACCGTCCAAAATAATTTTGTTGGTATAACCATAGATTAACTCAGCTGGTTGACTGCAAAGAACATGTTTTTTCATGTTTTTGCAAGATACGTGAGTGAACCCACCAACTATCAATAAACAGTCGCATCCATTTCCTCACCTGAAGTGGAATCCTCTTTCTTCCAGATGGTAGATAGATGAGTCTCCATGGGTTTTCACCTTTCCATGCGGAACCTCTAAAGTATCTCATTGGCATACATTCCCTGAGAGACAAACAATTCCCCATCACCTTTCCATACTTCCAATCCAAGGAAGTAGTGCATGAGACCCATGTCCTTCATATTGAAATCTCTTGCAAGGTCCTCCTTGCAAGATTTGATCAACTTATCATCACTAGTCAAGATCAAGTGATCAACATATAAAACAATAATAAACAATTTACCTTCTATCAAAATATGATAGAGGTTTTCATCCACTTCACTTTTGGTGAAGCCCAAACTAGTGAGATAGTTATCGATCCTGGTGTACCAAGCACGGGGTGCTTGCTTGAGACCATACAACACTCACTTGAGTCTGCACGTATGAGACTTTCAATCAAAAATATTAAAGCCTTATGGTTTCTCAATATACACCTCCTCCTCAATAAATCCACTGAGGAATGCAATTTTCACATCCACCTGGGGGATCTTCCACCCCATCTGCGCAGCTAAAGAAAGGATTGATCTGATGGATGAGTACCTTGATACATGAGAAAAGGTCTCCTCATAGTTAATCCCCTCCACCTGAGAGTACCCTTTGTCCACAAATCTGTCCTTGTACTTTTCTATGCTTCCATCTGCTACCTGCTTCACCTTGAAGATCCATCTCAAACCCAAAATTGATTTGTCTACTGATCTTGGGGCCACTTCCCAAACACTATTTTCCACAATGGATTTCTACCCCTCCACCATTACATCAACCCATACAAGTTTCTCTACTACTTCCTCAAAAGAGGATAGCTTAGTATCTACTAGCTCAGTCATTATATCCATGTAACCTGTGTACTGATCTAGTGATCTTATCTACCTATGCTGATTTGGAAGAGCACCCACTTTCTCCCTCTCATCCTACACAAGCATCTAAGCTTCCCTAGTTATCTTCCTTCCTTCTCTAGATGGTTCTACTTGAGTGGCTGTTTCCACTCTCTGCTCCTCAACTTGTGGCTGCTCCACAACATCTTGAGGCTCCTCCTTTGGAGCGAAAGCTCCTGCTCTTGTGGGATTTGAGGCTTCCTTTCAAGAGAGCATTACATGGATTTATCTTCATCAAATTAGGCATCCTGTCACACAACTTTCATTCTGAGGGATGGAAAAAATTCACGGTAGTTGTGGGTAGTTTTTGTGTAACCCATAAATACCCCCAACTATGTTTTGACTCTAGCTTCTTCCTTGATTATTTGGAGACATGGAAATACATAGAGGCTCCAAATATCCTGAAGTGCGACACATATGACTTCCTCCCCAAGAAAGCCTCCTCTGGTGTGATCATGCCAAGAATCCAATGAGGACTCTTATTATGCAAATAGACCATTGTGTTTCATGCTTTAGCCCACAAGTGTAGAGGTAGGATTTCGTCATGCAACATCACCCATGTTTCTCCCACAATGCTTTAGTTCTTCGTCTCAGCCACCCCATTATGCTATGGGTTGTGGGGTGTTGTTAACTCTCATCAAATGACTTCTTTTGCACATAAAGTCTTAAGCTCGTTTTATACACACTCACCTCCATTATTGCTCATGGGAGCCTTCACCTTCTTGCTTATTTCTTTTTCCACCAGTTCCTTGAATTCTAAGAACTTAGAAAAAGTATCATCCTTCTTCCGCATGAAGAAGATCCAACACTTTCACGAGAATTCATCAATAAATATGACAAAATACTTGTGCTTGGCAGTGGAGGCTGTCGAGAGAGGTCAATAAACATCAGAGTGGATCCTTTCAAGGAATACATGTGTTGTACTCTCCCGATCATGGAAATTGGCTTTCGTGTACTTCCCCAAGTTACACCCTTTTCATGTGTCCTAATGCTCTAATGCTCCTTTGGGGAGGCCTATGGTAATATGGTGCATGATTTTCAAAGTGCCATGATTCCAATGGGAGAGTATTATATGCCAAAGTTCATCGAAATCATGGCTTTGTACCTTTTCTGCTTTTATGCTCAATGCAACATAATCCTCCACATCTAGCATGTAGAGGTTCTTCACATGAACCCCAATTTACTTCACCTATCTCATGGCTATGTGTCCTAGGAACTCATTTCCTTTGCTAAATATCACATCATAATCATAGCCTTCCAAAACTACAACAGAGACAAGATTATTCTTTAGACTCAGAAGAAACATCACATCCTTTAGTCTCAGAGGGGAGCCCAACTCCCTCTGAAAGGTGACTGTACCAATCTCAATTGCATTGAACCTTCCTTCATATCCCATATCTATGTGTATTTGGAGATATTTCTCCTCCAAATCACTGAAAAAAATATATATTCCTCGTCATATGGAACAAGGCACCATTGGCCATGTATGCAATGAGAGTAAAATAAAGGTCAAACTGTGAAGCCAAAGATTCACTTGCTACTCTTGCTAAGGTCTTCCTTCTTGTGTGGACACTTCGTGGCATAGTTCCTGAATTCATGATAGTGAAAACACTTTATTCTAGACAAGTCTTTCTTCTTGCCCCCTTGACTAGATATTGCTTTGGATTTGGATTTCTTGCATTTCCCTTTCTTTGCCTTGCCATCGAAGGGATAGTTCTCCTCATCCTCGCCCTTGGATGAAGTCTCATCTCTAGTATTTCTTCTTATTTCCTCTTGTACCAGTTAAAACCATAAGTGCTCCCAACTTGGTAGTTTCTTCCTACCATTCACTGAATCTTGATAGTTATGACAACTCTTGGGAAGGCCCAAAAGGGCTAGAGATACCAAGTCTTGTTCAGGGAAATTAATACCAAACCTACCAAGTTCATCATGACACTTTGTAAACCTACTCAAATACTAAAAAATTGTGTCATTCTTCTGCATCTTGATACTTCGAAGGTTGTCCTTGAGTGCCAACTTTCTATGGTCACTATTATTCTTAAAAAACTATGTCAGTGCTTTCCACATGGCAAATGGAGTCTCTTTTCCATGGATATTTGAGATAATACGATCTTGTACTCCCTCCAATATGATTCTCCTCACCTTCGCCACATCTTTCTTCCACTAAGTAATATTTTTGGGCATCATATGCTTGGTGTTTTGGTACATCTATCTTGATGTATTCTAGTAGCCCATTGTCATCCAATATTTCCTCCATTCATTCTTCCATGCAACAAATTTTGAAGTGCCTTCCAAGGCATACTCGATCTTGAGTCCATTGAAAGCCATCTTCTCAGTCCTAAATAAAATTTGCAACACTGATCTTCAAATTCGAACCTCCTACAATGACAACTTTGAATTCTTTGTTCTACAATGTTTCCAACTCTGACACCATGTAGAAATTAATGTGTAGATTCAATACTGCTTAGGAAATTTACTAAATCACAAGACTTGAAGCTAATCTACTAATTTGAAAAAGTTAATTCACCATCTAGAATGCAAATCATAGACATGAAAAAGGAAAAATCACACATGCACATAGATTTATCTATGGGAAAGCAATTGCTCAAAACCCCTTACTATCTATATTGTATTAATCAGGAATAGATATGAAATACATATGCTTGCTCAAGCTTGAGCATACCCTGCAAGTGTATAGGATATCCCTCTACCTGACTGAGTGACTCTGGCCAACACTTAGCCAATTTTCAAGCCCTCCAAGCTCTTATTTCCTTGCGGTATTCCCTTCATAAATTGGCCCATACTATTTAGGAATTTCCCACCATGGAATTTTGCAATTGCCTTAGGTCCTTCCTCTGATTGCACACACCACCTGTACACATTGGAATATGCTACAACTGATAGTAAACTTCCTTGGAATCTCCATATCAACTAGGCAACTCAAATTATCTGCATGCAACAATTATTTTGGGTTGATTGATTTGTTAACTGGTTGATCACTGAGTGTGGTTGAAGTTCCATTTCCACAACTTGAATTCCACTAGTTCTTCTGATAGTTATAACTAGTTAAACTGATAATAACTAAAATTAACTGAAATAGATTGCTACAAATTAGCAATCAAACATATTGAACTGAACTCAAGCTTCTGAAACTCAAATTAACTGAGTTAACTGATTGAAAAGTGCCATTTCACCTCAGTTAAATACCTCCAAGCATTCTACTGAAATAGAAATTTGAATTTTCTGTTGTTTGACCAAGGCAAAGTCAAACTAAGATTTTCTTGCTGCATTTTCAACATTGCATGAGAAGTATCTACAAAATTAGACTTTTATGTTTTGATATTATGGTAATTGTTTCCCTTTTTAAATTACAATATCAACTAGTGCATGAGGTAAAGAAAACTATAATGCTATTTTTATTGATGAATAATAATAAAAAATATCAATTTAACATTTATTTTTTGTTACAGTTGATGATCGACACCTCTTGCAGTAGCCTCGACAATGTCATGAGTAGGCGAACCAGCCATCAAAAATAAAGAAAAAGAAATTATTGTAATAGTTATATAATTAGAAACATCACGTACCATATTATGAAAACATATTTTTGATGATAAATATTTTTGAGATGAATTATTTTGTGCCTATGATTAATGAATGAATGTTATATGTTAATGAATAACTTTTATATGACTCTTTATGTACATGATTTTGTTTATGTAAACATATTTTTAATGATAAAATTTATTGACATGAAATATTTTTTGGATTTACGGATGAATGAATGAATGAATGTTTGCTATTTTTTTAAATGTATCTTAATGTATTGCTTTCAACTATTTCCTATATAGTATATAAATTGGGTACTAGGGAATTGAGAGTGATGTGTGTGGTGGAGGGGGGGGGGGGGGGGGGGGGGGTGGGGGGGGGGGGGGGGGGGGGGTGGGGCGGGGGGTGTGAGAGTTTCCACCTTCACATGGTTGGCCCTGTTTAGAAGAGAATAAATTAAGATTTGGATAATCTTGGAGAAAAACACCCTCAATCCAATTGAAAAGTCAATGTTGACTTCCTTGCTGCTTCGTCAAGTGGAGGGATGTTTGCTCCAAGATTAAATTACTCCAAAAATTTATTCTCAAAACCCAGAGGAGTTCATTCAAGTATTCATGCATGAAAGTCTTTATCCCAACAAGTGCTCGGCTACCAGGTGTGTGATTTAGTTTTGCATTGCATTTGATTTCAAGCAAATTTTTATTTCTACATTTCAAATCTTCCAAGACCATAGACGTTGAGAAAAACTAGGGCAAACAAAATTAGGGTCTCTTTTATAATGTTTTCTCTTGTTATATTGACAATTATTGTGAGACAATATTAGCTCATTATCACCATTATTATTTTGTGTTCATCATCAAGACAATGCCAATAAAGAAGATCACAATGTAAACAAGAACATCAAAAATATGCTCAAGGCCAGGGAAAAACCCGTCCATAGGGGAAGAACCCAAACAAATCTCTTCTTATAGAAGTTAAAGGAAGACTTCCAAGACCTTTGATCAAGATCACTGACCAAGTGATAGGCCAACCACCCAAATAATAATGCTTCTCTCTATAAATTGGTTTGTTTCTCTTCTTTAGCTCAAAACCTGAACAAAGATATCTTTCTTCCCATACATGCAAGATTGCCAAACAAAGAATTGATGCACAAGCCAAACAAATAATCATTTCTTTCATCACTATCCTTCACCTCTTTCTCGCACTAAATTTTCCTCAAACTTCTTGAAGAGACTGAATTATGTGTGTGACTCAAATGAGGTCTAATACCTCTCCTTTGTTGAGAAACTTAGAGCATTATGTGAGTTAGATTCTTCAATTTTACTTCTGTTATCTTGACATTTGCTTGTGAAATTATATGTTGATTATTTTAGTGCTCCTTTCATCAAATATTTACCAACATGAAGATCACAAAGGAAAGAACACAATATGTAAGTGCACAGCCAGGGAAAAACCCCTATGAAGGAGAAAACCTAGTCAACTCTTTCTATAGTAAATTAAATTAGGTTGAGACACACTTGACCCTTTGACTAAAGAAATAGACTTACTCCAACCACAATACTAGTTCCTCCTCCAATTGTCTCTACAATAATGGTTCTTGGCTCCTTTTATTTCAACTTTAAAATCACGACCCTCCTTTTGCAATAGTCTCACCCCTCCTACTTCAGAAGTCTCGACCTTCCTGCTTTAGAAACCTCAGTCTTGCTTCTACGATAGTCAAAACCATTTTCGTAATCATCTCCGCAACAAGGAACTTCAGTGATCTGTAAATTTCCGTGAATATTCCACTAGACAGTTTGTCAAAACAAATTTGATAATATTATATTAAAAATATGAGATTCTACACTATTACAGGTTTATTTAATTTCTAGATCTGTAAAACTAACTATAATTAGTGCATGGATGTAAAATTAAATCAAGCAGAAAGATATAGAATGATAAAATAAGCTCATACACACGTAATATAGAAGATATGATCTCTGGGAAACCCTTTCGGGAGAAATTCCAACTAGAAGGTGAGGTCGCTTCCCTCTCTTTCTCTATCGGGAAATATGGTTGCAGATATAAAGAAGAAATGTTTATGGCCAAATCCTTTCTGTGTGCTCTACCTCCTATCTCTCCTAGCTATCTTTCCTCAACTATGGAACAAAAGTCTCTCGAAATAATGGAATGCCTATACCTTCTAGTGGCCCGATTATAACACAGCTCAATAGCCTACTAGTGGCTAATTTTGATTGCATCAACCTTAAGTAGAGTTACAAAATAGACTCTTCTAGAGCCTGTTACATCACAAACACGTGGCTAGCCCACTTTCAATGAATAATGGGTGCTGAAACGACATCCTCTCGAACTATAGGTGTGAAAACAGGAAGGTCAACTTCTGGTTGGCATAACTTTTGTATACGGACTCCGATTAATGTGATTCTTGTGCCATTCAAAATCTCTCTGTGTGTATAATAATATGTAAAGGTGAAAATTTCTTTATGGAACTAATAAATTTCTTGGCTTGGTTGGCACTTCCCAGTGAAATTTTTGACTTGCCTTTGTGCGCATTGATGATGAACGATTTTCCATCCTCGATGAGCCAATACTAGTTAGATCTCCTCGTGAATATTGCATCATGCATGTACATGTATGGAATCCAAAACACGAGTCCACATACATTAAGGGGGAACCACATCCATATCTACTTCATCAATAAAATTAGCACTGATAGAAAATCTAATTTTACAATGCTTTGTTACCTTCAACTCTGCATCCTTATGTACCCATCCTAGTGGATATGGGTTTGGATGATCACAAACTTCCAGCCCCAACTTCTTCACTAGATCTACTGCAATGAGATTTTCCTACAATCCTCAGTCAAACAGAGCATCAATCTTCATCTTCTTGACCTGTATCTTTACATGGAAGAGTTTGGTCATTTCTTTATCTTCCTATTGTTGAAGGCGACTCAGATTCACCTCCTTCTGCACTAATGTACATACGATCTTCTCATCCACGTCTGAGCTAATTTAAAATTGGTTGCTCGAATCAGTGGCCATGAGATTATTCTTCTTCTTATCTTTCTTCTTGTTCTTCGCGTTTAGCTTTGGATGCAACTTCCAACACTTCTCCTCTATATGGCCATTAATGTTGCAATAGTTGTTAGGATCTTTGCACTAGTGTGTTGTGGCTTCCCTCTTTTTATATTTTCCCCCTTTTTTCTTTTTATTCCCCTCCTTAGAAGTGTCTTGTTTCTCCTTTTGCTTCGATCCACTTGATTGCACTCTTTTTAGGCCTATGTTCTCCAGGTATTGTGCCTATACACAAGCCTCGTCCACCATTTTGGTCTTGAATAACATCACTTGCTCATGCAAATGGTGATGCAAACCCCCAAAATACTTGATGAGTGAATCTAGGTTCTTTGGAGAGATACCCAAAATTCTACCCTTTTTTTTGAATTTTTTGGTTTACTCCTACATGTTTTGGTTTAGATTTTTCCTGAAGTAATGCCACCAGATCCACTGGTCTTCCACGTAGCCAATGGGATAAAACTCTAACTTAATGAGGGTTTTGAAATCCTCCCACTTAGTGACTAGAGGTTCTCCCTCCAACCTCAGAGTTTCCTTATGGCTCTCCCACCAAGTCAGTGCATGGCCCTCCAATTTTTAGCTGCACGAATGAGATCTTTTGCCCTTCCTCGATCTTATGGACATTGAAATAAACTTCCAATTATTGCAACCAGTGGTTCAAATTTAGAGCATCGATCTCACAGTGGTATGGATTGATGTTGACATTTTCTTCCAATTTAAATAGGGATTAGTTCATGACACTCAAACTAGGTTGATCTTTTCCAGGTTCTTTCCTTGATTGGTTTTCTGTGTCTTCCCAATCTCGCGACCCCCCTTTTGATTTTTCCTTTGCATTCGAACCCCATTCCTCTCCAAATATCCCCAGATTATTGTTTAGGGCCACCACGAGGAGGTTTACATGGTTTATATCCAGGACTTGTTCTTCGACCATCGAAAACCTCACCTCTGTAGGATCACGAGGTTCATTTACAGATTCATAGCCCATGATTAGGGTTTTATGATTTTCAGCCTTGTCGATCTAGATTCCTGCAATCTCCATAAAAGACCCAAAGAAACCTGCTATCATACCAAATGATCTGTAAATTTTCATGGATATTCCACTGGACAGTTCATCACAACATATCTGATAATATTATATTAAAAATTTGAGATTCTACACTATTGCAGTTTTATTTAATTTCTAGATATGTAAAATTAACTGTAATTGGTGCATGCATGTAAAATTAATTCAAGTAGAAAATTAGAGAATGAAAAAATAGGCTCACACACACATAATACATAAGATATTCTCTCTGGGAAACCCTTTAGGGGGAAAATCCAATTGGAAGGTGAGGTTGCTTCACTCTCTTTCTCTGTCTGGAAATACGGCTGCAGATACAAAGAAGTAATGTCTGTGGCCCATGGGCTGCTACAATGCACAGATCCTCTTTGTGTTCTCTACCTCCTATCTATCTTGGCTATCTTTTCTCAAATATGGAGAAAAATTCTCTCAAAAGAACGGAATGCCTCTACCTCCTAATGGCCCGGTTATAACATAACTCGATAGCCTACTAGTGGTTAATTTTGACTACATCAACTCTTAACTAGAGTTACAAAATATACTCTTCTAGAGTTCTTTACATCAAAAACACGTTGCTAGGCCCTTTTCAATGAATAATGGGGGTTGACAGGGCATCCTCTCGAACTATAGGTGTGAAAAAAGGAAGGTCAACTTCTGAGTGACATAACTTTTGTATACGAACTCTGATTGATGCGATTCATGCATCGTTGGAAAGATATTTGTGTAGAATAACATGAAAAGGTTCAGAACTTAAGTGATAAATTTTTACCCCCAAAAAATGTTGTTTTATGCCTCAAAATGGTCCTGAAAGGTCTCAGACCCTATTTTCCAAACTGGGTCCCGCTAGTAAAACGATCTTGTGAGCTAATTCCTCCACTTTTTCCACTCCAAATACATCGATATGGATGAAAAATAATATGATGATCCAATTCACATATTTTTGCCTCCCTGTAATTGTTTCTGCAATTCACATTTTTGGCTTCCTCTCTATAATAGTCTTCTAAGATTCTCTGCTTCCTCTCCATTTCTCAGTCTTGTAATAGTTTCTCTTACTTCTTGAACGAATTTTTCATTTCTCTCCTTCAAATGGTGAAATATTAAGTTATTTATACTTATTGGTCACTGTGCATTTGAGTTGACATGAACAATTTGACTTGAACCTGACTTGTAGGTTTGTAATGAAGGTCGACTAGATTATCTTCTATTGGGAGGCCAGATTGCAAGGATGAATGGTAATCCTTTTGGGAGAAGGAATTGATTTGGTGGAGGAGATATTTAGACACAAAAAAATTATTTCTTTCTTGACTTTAAGGATCCCCAAGAAGGGTGTCATACAAAAATGACTTTAAATTTGACTCAACAAAATTTTGGCTGCACAATGCCCAAAAAAGGTATTTGAAGGAAAAAGTTTAAGCAATTAGATTTTAGAGGCCCGCCCCTTTCTCATTCAATGTTGTATTTTCTATAATGGCTATGCAGTCAAAGGAACATTTTTTGTTAACAAAATATTTCCATGTAAAACGATCCATTTTCGATAATCGAGGATAAAAGTTTAAAGAGATGAAAATTATGTTCGTAACCCAAGTATCAACTCCTTATATGTAGAATGAGCTATAATTCGAGAAAAAAATCACTTTCAAGGTTTTTGATTGCATTTCTTACTTATGGAGAGGTTACAAGAGATTTCTTTATTAATCTTGTAATCAATGCTATAGAAAAAATTCAGAATGAACTTAAAGATGAAACAAAAGCTTGGAAAGTTGTAAAGTAATATAGAGATTTAGACAACGACCACATATGTCTTAGAATTTTACCATGTGGAATTCCTTTGCATGAATGAATGCTTATTGGATTAACTAGAACCACCCTTGGTGTATCATGAATGAAATTTGAAGCAACGATCTCAAAATAGGTATCTGGAATAAGCACATGCAACTAGTGATTTTGTGGCATGATTATGTTCACTGGTGATTTTATGGCATGATGGCATGTCATAATGACATGGAACTAAGTATGAATTTGGCTTATATGGCATGATAATTTATTCAATATAGTCAATCAATCAAATTTATGAACTTCCAGATTCCCCATCACCATGCAACATTGTCACTAATCATATCAAAATCCTAAGAAATTCTAAAAGACCCTTCTTTTCAAAAAGCTAAATTTCCAAATATTTGTCAAAAAATGAAAACACTCCATGGTAAAGTGCATTTATGAAGCTTGATAGGCATATGGAACTCATAGGTATCTAGACTAAAACACGTGTAATATTTTTTGTTTTGACCTAGGTCCAAATGTAATATATGATTAAAAATGTACCTGGTATCCAATAATCTTGAAGAATAGAAAAAATTCTTTTAACAATATGACCATATGTGGATTGAAGAAAAAGGAGAAAATAATCATAATCAAGAAGATTTTCATGTAGATCATTCCTTAAGAGATACAGATCTAGATATAACATAAAAACTAGGACAATACAATAGATCTAATATGTGGACATATGGAATATTTACATTATGTGTAACATGAATTTCTTTCGAATTTAAATGATTTTTACATGAAACCGCATAAAGAAATGATATTATTATTAAATAATGTATTCACTTTATTTATTAAATCATGTTGTAAAATGTATCCAATGTATATGGTATCTTGATATTAGTTATGATGAGTTCCTATAAACTCATCTGGATCCACATGGTAGCCCTTTAGCCCTGTGTCAGCACCATATAATGCCACGTCAGTTGACATGTGGCAACTTCCCTGCCCACATGATGCCTCCTCATAAGGCCACATATTCAGTTAGAAATTTAATCCTATTCGATCCATTCATATCATAGAATTTTTGTAAAATCCTTTTATAAAATTTATAGATATTTGATCTTCCAAATTTCCACTTTTTCAAATCTAGGATTTCCAAAACTTTTGAATCCATCTAGATGCATGGTTTTATTTTTCTTCCAACTCACTCTTCTCATCTCTTCTAGATTTTGCGACAATCAATGAGTCAAATCTATGAAATTTTGAATTCCCGGTCAGCATGCCTATTATGTGGAATTTTGCATCTACGGATAAACACAATTTCCCTAGGTGGGTAGCTACACCTAGAACAACAGATTTAAAGCGCTTAACCTTTTTCTATAGACGATAACTAAGACAAAGAAATCAAAGGACCTACTTGTTCTTTCGCTTTTCTTTTGTCTCCTTTGTATGACTCCCATCGCTCCTTCTTGAACTTAACTCGCTCAAAAAGTACTTGCAAGCATAAACAAAAGACAGAGAACATATCAAAGGAAGAGATCTATCGACTATAAGTTAATGGAATCAGATACATTCAAACATATAAACATCATATATCAATATAAGAATATGGAAAAGGGTGTAAACAACTTTCTTAAGTATAAGGAAGAATTACAACCATGAAGTTCGATCCATTGTCACTCTTCCAGCTTGGGTTCCAACCAACATCACATCAATAGCACAACACTCTAGCAGCATAACAATACTTGCTTATAATCTCAATCCTCACACCAACAATATCTCCTTACAAATTCTCAAAGTCTAGCCCTTGATCACTTAGATGAGTGCTCAAATTATAGGAAAATGGAGGAGGTTTCGTCATAAATGAGGGTATTGAATGGCCTTCCAAACTTAGAATTAGTTTCCATGGAAGAAGGGATGAGAGGATAGGAGGTTACTTAACTTGTTCCCTATCCAATTTCAAGCTCATAGGAGATGATAAGTGTGGTAATCTTCTAGATGGCTCCATAAGATAAGAATATTCCTAGAACCCTATGATGATTTCGCTCAAACTCGCCCAGCGTAGGTCAAAGTGGGCCTAAGTGCTCTCGAAAGCACCCTGACATGGGCCTACCGGCATTGAAGTGCACTTACCCCTGACCAATGTTGCACTGGTTTGTCAAGGAGGCAATTATGGATGGCTTTAGGGCAAGAAACTCTCAGGGAAGGAGGCATTCAAAGTGATGACTTGTCTAGGGCATGTAGCAACTGAATTAGGTTTTGATGAGCCCTAATGGTACTGATTTGAATGACGAGAGTGATGTGCCCAAATGGATCTATAACAGCTTCCCCCTAAAGCATGAAGTTGAAAAAAATGATGTCGAGTGATATGATTTACAATGTGATGAGGAGGTTCTGAAGTGGATGGTGACCTGCATCGATTACAATACATAATATCATGATATTTTGAATTTTTTCTCATGAATCATTGAGGGAAGGCATACCCATTCTCAGCATATAAAATTTCATTACAAGTACATAGATAGTCGTCTACAGATATAGACCCATGATAGGATGGCCATTAATGTAAAGCCATTGTATGGATGATTTGGTGCATTTCCTGAAATTGCAACCCTGATGGATGAAACTAGATCTGGGGTCTTCTATCTCGTTCTATCATTTGCTCAAGTACTAGTCTAACCATGCGAATATGTGATTTGAAGTCGAACATTGTAAGACATTGTTTGATTACCAGCCAATGATGTAAGCCATTAACAGACGCGAGAGAAATCACCAATAATGATAATGATCCTCAAGGTACTGCAGTACATTCTGCATGGTGTGAGTGGATGTTTTGATGTCGAACACCATACAGAGTCTTTCATTTGAAGGCCAGTGATGTCAACCTATTGTTGGAAGTGAGAAACCTTCCATTGATGTATGCAAGTCTCAAGGTACTAAAGGGGTGTTTCTAAGTCAACTTCTTGGATAATGTGATGATGTCGACAAGAAGCGACTCATCATAGGAGGGCCTTTATGTATCCCACATCAACAACACTAAACGAGTGTAATGATTTTGGAGACGGAATGTGATTGACGACACAAGGTTCAGGAATGGCGGTCATGAAAATGAAGGTTTATGAGTATTGCAAAGGATGAATTTCAAACTGAGTGACTTCTCTTGAACATGTCAGTGACACTGAATGGATTGGTAGCATTGACCCAAAACCAAAGTAATGGATGGTATTATAGACCAAGGTATGATGACCATCAAGTAGATAACCCAACCCAAATAGTCAGAATGAGGAAGTGAAATGTCACGTTCAAGAGCAACCTGCTGCCATAAAGTGGTTTACCCCTTTTCCCATTTTCCCTAGTCATTGCTAACTAGTACCTCTTTATTTTTATCAAGCTTGAGGAGGATAACATATGCTTGTTGTATAATTCCACCCTTTGGGTGAATCCATCGCTATGTGATGTTTTAACGAGTCTAGAGAAGCTAAAACTCGGTCTTGTGATGATGGACAAGTTTGTCGCTATTTGATGTTTTAACGAGTCTAATGACAATGATAACTCAATCCTTTTCATGTTTAGAGAGTTTGAAAAGGGACAAAAAGAAAACTCCACAAGTTTTTTTCGTAAATTTGTCTCTCAAATCCGAAAAAGTGTAAAACAATACAAGAGAGAACCTATTAACCATGTTCGATCAATGTATTCCTTTTTCATAAATAATCTAACTCAGTCTGGAAAAGGGTTAAACTTATACTGATTAGATGTTGTTTCCAATCCGTTAATGAGCTGAAAAGGACAAGCACTCAACAATATTTTCATGTTTCAAGAGTCTGAAAGGAGCTTAAAGAGGACTCTAGTTAGAGGAATGAGTGGTGTCTAGGATAGCAACTGGTTCTAGTGATGTTGGAACTTCTCAAAACATGTTGATTTGTGTGAAGAGGCTGGCTAATAAGACCACTCATTGCAACTATTCCTGAAAAAGGGTAAAAAAGCCAAGTGAAAATGTACGATCAACCAAGCAGATAGTGACGATAAAAGGAGAAAAACCAAGGCTCATATGATGGAAAAGGTTGATAGAATGTAAATCACGAGGGTTAAAATGGAAATGGGTTCATTTTTACACAAGATTGAAATGAAAAACTATGCTTGGATTCAGTTTCATTTTTAGACAAGATTGAAATGAAGAACTATGATTGAATTCAGTTTCATTTTTACACAAGCTTGAAACGAAGAACTATGCTTGAATTCAGTTTCATTTTTACACAAGATTGAATCATGAAAAACTGTGCTTGAGATTGGTTTACATGCCATGAGAATGATGACTCAATTCTAGGTGCATGCCCCCCAAGCTTCATTACATTCACCTAAGTAGACTACTTGTGGCTATCAGGTGGATGGAATTAAGGTTCATTTACGAGATCAAGTGAAAGAATCAAATGGGAATTTACGAGATCTACTCAAAGACTCGACTTGGAACTTTGCTCTAGGGGGCCTTGTTTCATTTTTTAATGAGCTTGACACAAGACAAGGAACTTTGCTCAAATTCCTTGTTTCATTTTTTAACAAGCTTGACACAAGACAAGGAACTATGCTCATACTCCTTGGTTTCATTTTTTAACGAGGTTGACACAAGACAAGGAACTATCCTGATATTCCTTTTTTAATTGTTTAACGAGCTTGACACAAGACAAGGAGCTTTGCTCATATTCCTTCTTTCACTTTTTAACGAGGTTACACAAGACAAGGAACTCTCCTCATATACTTGGTTTCATTTTTTAACGAGGTTGAAACAATACAAGGAACCATCCTCATGGGAGCTTGTCACACCGAAAGAGTCGTTAGTGCGGACACAACCGACCTCCCTAGAAGCCTAAGACTTTCTAGTGACAAACAAGACAAATGAGAGCAATCCTTCTCTAAATATGCTTTTACAATATGAGAAATCAAGTGTTTAGATCCTACCTGTAACCCAACGCTGTTGTAGTAGTCCAGCTTCGTTGATCCGGATGAGCTCCTCCTTCCCTTCGAAACCTGCATTCACTAACAATCAAACGATTAAATAGCACCTGAATATCACATAAAATAAAACATATTTAACATATAGACCAAGGAGTATATGAAACAACTCATAAATAACAAATTGTTGAGAAGAATAGACTAATTTGTATTAAAAGGTAACAAAATGAACCATTACAACCTGAGCCTTGGTGTTGTGCAAGTCCCTCCCAGGGTCCACAAGAGTTCTCCTTTACTCTGATCAGCTCGCCCACTTCCAAATAGAACAAGCAAAGAGGTAATCTCTCCTCACAAGCTTCTACAAGGAAGTCCTAATTCCAGCAGCATCTACCCTTAGGAATGTTCAGCTTTCAACCTCCCCTCCCTTTGGCCCAATGCCTGTATTTATAATGCTCTAGAGGAAGTTATTCAGGTCCACCATCAATGGGATAAGCCCCTCTTTGGATGGGATAGCTCCCCTCTTGATGGGATAAGTTCCTCTTTGGTAGGGATACATGAACCATCTGGAGGCGCTTCATACACGTCAAACAAGCTTCTAGAAGACTCTAGAAATGACCACAAGTGACTTTTTTAAGATGAAACTTGCGCCTTTTGACCTTTACAGGAGTACGCACCCACCCCTTTACATACAGAGCGTACAAGTACGTAGGTATTGTGAACTTGGGTTGCGTACACGCAAGTAAGGCTAAGAGAAACTACGTACCAGAGATAATTGACTTTAAATGACTTTTCTCTCTTTCTTGAAGTTTGACATGAAGAGCAGAGGCATGAGACTTGCCAAGGAGGATAGTATGACAGTGGATGGAGCCATACTAACTGCAAATAGTCATGGTGACAATTTTTAGTGTAACAGATTGCCCCCTAAAGTGCGAAGCCTGTAGTAGATTAGGGTTTTTTATGATCTAGGAAGGGTGAAGTACTTTATCATTTCAAGGAGTATCTTGCGGAGAGCCTGGTCAGAACCTGCAAATATTCAACACAAAATACATATATAAGATGATATCATCGCTGAGGTAGGCATTCCCATACTCATATTGAAAACTTTAACTAACAATCTAACTACTGCTCTGATACAAGAATGATTTTGCAGTACATCACAATCGTAGACTTTTGTAGACACAGTATGGACGCAGCCATCTGTTTATGGTTAGTCTACTATATAATGAATACAAAACTCCTCGCAGCCTGGATGGTGGAAACTAGATCCAGGGTCTTCATCTCTACTTCCTGAATTGGTACGATTCTATCCATGCGAATAAATGAGTTGAGGTCGAACATGGTAGAAACCACTTGATTACCAGTCAATGATGTAAACTGTTAACAAGTGTAAGAGAGACCACCAGTGATGTCAATGGTTCTCAAAGTACCCAGTACAATCCATGAAATGTTAATGAATGGGTTGATGTCGAACACGTCACGGAATCCTTTGATCGAAAGTCAATGATGTAAACTGTCGTCAAAGGCGAGAAACCTGCCATTGATGCATGCAGACTTCAAGGTACTGACGATTTCTAAGTCATCTTTCTAGATAATGTGCTGATGTCGATAGAAAGCGACCCGTCGCAGGCAAGCCAACAACACGAAATCATTGTTCAAGTTGAAGAAATGTTGCTGTAAGGACTGACTCAGGGATGATCAAATGGATGACAAGTATTTTGCATATGAATGGTTTATTTGCAGAGACCTCTTGAACACATAACGACACGACAGATGGCTTGGTGACAATTGACCCAAAGTTAATACCCAGAAATGGTTGAAGACTTTCAAAGTGGTTTTATCAGCTTTAAGGCAAAGGATTTCCCAACCCAGGTGAATAAAAAGTGTCGTGTTCAAGAGCGGTGATAAGGTTCTTCTGTAACAAAGGATAACAAATAGGTTCATTCTTCTCTCTTTTCCCCCACCATTTCTGACAAGTACCTCTTTATTTTTTACAAGCTTGAGGAGGATAACATATGCTTGATTATAGGCTCATCCTTCGGACGAGTCCAACTTAGTTTAGATTCGGACCCTAAGAAGGAGTGGTCCATTCCTGTTTGTAATCGAACAGGTCCTTTACTGTGAAATTTTAACGAGTCCAGTATAGGAGAAACTCGGCGTTTTTCAATTTTAGAGAGTCTGAAAAAACTAAAGAAGACTCCAAGGTGAACTTTTTCGTAAATTTTGTGTCTCCCAAGCCCGAAAAAGTGTAAAATAATACCTGAGAGAACCGCTTGATCTTGCGACCAAGGAGTACTTTCATGATTAGTGCCTTTGACCTGAAAAGTAAAAAGCGATCAAGGACACGTCGTTTTATTTCCAGTATCGAATTTGAAACGACAAAAATCCAGCAATCTTTTCCTGTTTTTACGGTCAGAAAAGAGCTATAAGGGGACCGTCTTTTAATTCCGTTTTAACGAGTGTAAAAGAAACGCTCGGCAATCTTTTCATGTTTTAGGAGTCAGAAAAGGGCTTAAAAGATGACTTTGATGTCTTGGTTCGTGAAAAATGATGATTTTACCCTAAAGTCCTTTTGTCCTGCACAAAAACAACACATTACTCATACCTGTTTAAGATGGGCAAAAATACATTGAAAAATATCCCTTCATGGTGAAAAATAAACAAACTTAGCATTCATTTATCCAAAAAACCTATAAAAAGACTTTTTACCATGTCATTTTTACCATTTTACTGTTGAGGGTGAGAAAAGGGCTTTTGGCAAGAAACTTCCCGTGGACTTTGCGGAGAATCCAACCGTCGGAATCGAGCGCCGTCTCTTTCAGGTATTTCACAACATCCTCCTCTTCAATTTCATCCGTTTAGAATTCCATTTTAAGTTCTAGTTTGATTTTTTGGAGGGTTTGGGGTTTTAGAGTCCGCTTTTCGGGGGACGCAGGTGCCCCATGGGTGACCTGCGTACCCCGACATTTTTGTATATGGGAAATTGGACAGAGTACGCAGCCCACCTTCAGAACAGCTGCGTACTCCGCGCAAAGCGGATTTTCAAAACCCAAACTCAAAACCTAACCATCAAAATTTGATTTAATGAATTCTAATCAATGTTTTTTGGTGTGTAGATTGCCCACCATGCTAGATTGGCGTGAAAGAGAACATGAAGATGTCGATTTGGCCGCAATAGGTCATCCACCTTCCATTGATGCTTTAAAGGCATGCGGTCTCTACAAGTACTGGGCCATACCTGGCATGAGGGCCTAGGTGCCATTCTTAGAGTGGCTGGTTGAAAGGTGAAATATTCAGGATCAATGTTTCTACATCGGAGAACACCAGCTCGAGAAAGAGTCCTCCAACATATATTTTCTCACTGGCTTTCCTAACAGGGGCGAGCAACTCTCTCTATTCGGGACTAGGCCGGGTGGCCAATCCCTTTCTAATCTCCGGCTAGAGTGGTGCAACAATCAAAACCAGGAGAAGGGGATAGAAATAAAATACATATCCCGACCTGAACTTATGGTAATTGCCTTTACAATTACCAGACTTTGCGGTGCTGCCGCTTTGCACATCGCCACTGGTTCCCAAATGCGGATGGCTATAGATTGCTTCCGAGGCACCATTTTCAACTGGTGCGATGCTGTGCTGGCCAATATGAAAGGCCAACTGACTAGGGCAAAGAGCGGACAATTGAAGACCTTTGGATATGGGCCTTTAGTTGTGAGCTTTGCCCTAGAGAGAGTTCCAATGCTGATCCCCCAGCATCTTACTGTTCCAGTTGGGCCTCCTCGGGAGCCTAAGTTGACGCGATGGGTTTCGGTAATGGCCCGGCATCCTGATGAGGTAGCGGGAGTTGTCCGATTTCCTGCGGGTTACTTTCACTGGTTGGAAAGCTAGGTCTTTGCGACTCAGGATTTTCCTTATGCCGGAGTAGATTTTTTCAATGATCTGGACATGGTTCTTCCACAGGGAGAACAATGGGACGACAGAGGTACTTCATTTTTCACAAGTTTTTAAATTATCTATTTTTTTTTGTTTTTTATATATCGTCTCAAAACTGACAGCAAAAAAATTTCAAAATGCAGATGTAGGCCCACGGCGTCCGGCCAATCTCCGGGCTTTTGAGAGAAGAGTACCAGCTGTACCAGCACCAGCCCCACAGGATGCGGCCGTAGAGACCTTAGCCGATCTGGAACAGGACTTAGAGCGTCTCACGGCAGGCATACCAGAGACGACTATAGACGATATTCCTATCTGACTTCAGCGCTATGTGGTCGTAGTCCCAGGACCTTTCAGGAGGTTCCTGTGTAGAGTAGCGCGGGCAGTGGTCTCATATAGAGAGCACCACCAGTGATTGGCCAGTCACTTTTTGTAGACACATGTCACATTTTTGGTTTTTTGTACTTATCATTTTTGCCGATCATAAGGTGTTTTTCAACCTATGATCGAAGACGATGTATATTTTTTGACACACTCCTATCTATATATATCATTATTACCGGCTTATTTTGTTAAACATATGTGATGAAATGTTTATAAATTTACATTTATGATTGTTACAAATGTCTATTTAACATTCGAGATGCCATTGCATCTGCTAATGTATTTAAAGACCTTGGAATATGTTGATATTCAATGTAATCAAATTCACGTTCCAAGAGACGCACCCTCAAAAACAATCTTAATAACACTGGATTTCTAATGGCATAGACTCTATTAAGTTGTAATACAATGAGTTCAGAATCTAACCTCACTATCAAACTCCGAATCCCAAATGAAATAGATTTAGATAATAATTCAATCACTGCACTGTATTCTGCAATGTTGTTTGTTGTTTGACCGAGACTCACCCCATGCATAGAAACTAACTCGTCAGAGGGCGAATAGATAACCCAGGCTGCGGAAGAGATATTCCGTGTACTACGACAAGCACCATCAGAAAATCCAATGTACGTTTGGAGAGGCGTCGACATCTGCAATATCAAGAGTAAAACCAAGATGACCCAGAATAACGACGAAAAACACACTCTCTAAGCTAAGCACACTGTCTAAACTTAAGCAAACATACCATCTAGAAAGAAAAATTAACCTAACTAAACTAACTGAATCTCCATACCCACCATTTAAGCATAATACCTCTTTAGGTAAAGTCTGTTCCTGGGCTTACCCAAAGAGTCCTCATCAAAATCTACCAGCTCATAGGCCCCTTTTGCTAGCTTTCGCTTGACAATGTAGGGCCCATGCCACATGGGAACGAATTTTCCAGCACCTAACTTATCGTTAGCTTGATCGTATAATAGTACTAGGTCTCCTTCCGAAAAATTACGAGGGGTCACGTTACGATCATACTGAGCTTTCATTCTTTTTGCGTGAGTCTCGATTGCCAAAGCAGCATCACGTCGAGTCTCATCTAATTTAGCTAAGTATAACAGACGCTTCTCCTCTTCTGAAGTAGCTGCGAGTAACTCAATAGCCATTTGAAGTGATGGGATTTCGCATTCAATGGGCAACATTGCTTCCAAACCATAAACTAGCTGGAAAGGAGTGAACCCTGTTGATGTTTTTACTGAGGTTCGGTACGCCCAAAGCGCTGAAAATAACATGTTATGCCAATTTGACCGATGAATACCAATGATTCGTCGGATCATGATAACTAGAACTTTGTTGATGGATTCAACCAAACCGTTTGCTTGAGGATAATAAGGAGTAGAACTATCATGGCGTAAACCAAGCTGGCTTGTAAGTTCTGTCATCATAATGTTTCGAAAATGGCGCCCATGGTCAATGATTATCACTTGTGGGACACCAAACCTAGCAATAATATGATTGAATACGAAAATCGCAGCTGTCTTGCCATCTGCCTCGAATGTAGGCATCGCCTCAGCCCACTTAGTAAAATAATCAACCGCAAGGATGATATACGCATGCCCCCCGGCCAAGTGAGGGTTACATGTAATAAAATCGATACCCCATTTAGCAAAAGGACCAACGGCAATTATAGGGTGGAGAGGAGCAGGTGGTGCGCGCATCTTGCGATCAAACACTTGACAGTTGTGGCATTTTCGAACAGCAATGATACAATCTTTAAACATGAACGGCCAGAAGTAGCCAGAACGCAACACCTTCTGAGCTGTGGCATACCCAGACATATGACCGCCACATGCTCCAGAATGACAGTCATTCAAAATCCTTTCTGCCTCTTCATGAGTTAAGCAACGACGAAAAACCAAGTCCGCCCCACGACGATAAAGAGTATCTCCAATAATTTTGTACTGTTGGGACTGGAATCGAATTTTCTGACGTTCCGATTTTGAAGCTTCGGGCCGAAAGGATTGGGTTTGGAGATAGACGATTATATCCCCATACCATGGATCTAAAGTGCTGATAAGAAACAGAGATTCGTCCGCAATGGGTTCCTCTGCCACAGTTTCCGTGTCAGCACGCGGGAAGTCACACATCAATTCCGCAAAAACTAAGGATTTCTTAGACTTAGATTTTTCAAACTCCAAGTCGAACTCCTGCAGGATAACAATCCATTTGGAGTACTTGCCCCCTAGCAATTGTTTAGTTAAAATATAGATCATAGGGTTGCAATCCGAAATTACTGTAGTTTTACAGAGAAGAATGTAATGACGAAAACGCTGGACAGCCTGAACAGCTGCCAGGGCCAATTTCTCCACATGCGAATATTTTAGCACAGTGGGATTTAACGTCCTACTAAGATAATATATCACATGTTCCGTTCCGAATTCGTCTTCCTGAACTAAGACCATTCCAATGGTGGAGTGGGGGGCGGCGAGATACAAAAAGTAGTCCTGGTTGTAGTTGGGAGGATGCAGCAACGGTGCATGGGTCAACGCGTGCTTAAGTGCATCAAAAGATTTCTGAGCTATCTCATCCCAAGGGAATTGAGCATTTTGTTTCAACAACCGGGTGAAACCCTTTGTAACCTCGGTGTAGTTAGGAATGAATCGACGTAAAAAGTTTGCTTTCCCCTGCAAACTTTGGAGTTGGCGCAAACTCGAAGGAGGAGGCAATTTGATGATAGCTTCGACCTTCGAGGGATCGACGCGGATACCGGCTTTTGAAACGAAAAATCCTAGAAATCATCCCACTTCTATGCAGAAGACACATTTGTGTGGGTTCAAACGAATTCGATAATGCCGACACCTCATAAAAATAGCGCGTAAGTGGACAAGGTGATCAGCTCGATGTAAAGAATGAGCAGGCAAATCATCGAGATACAGTTGCACAATGTGTTTGATGTCATGAAACGCGTAAGACATTGCCCGTTGGAAAGTGGCTCCGGCATTCTTAAGTCCAAAAGGTAATTTGCAGTAAGCAAATGTCCCCCAGGGACAAATGAAAGCCGTTTTTGGTTGATCGGCAGGTAGAATATTGATTTGGTTGTAACCGGAAAAACCGTCCATAAAGGAAAATATTTCACTGCCGGCACAATCATCAATTATTTGATCGATATAGGGCGTGGGATAGTTGTCTTTTGGACAAGCACGATTTATATCCCTATAGTCAATGCATATTCTTATTGTTCCTTGTTTCTTGTTAACCGGAACAATATTCGATACCCAATCCGTTAACGGGATCGGATAAATGAAACCTGCTTTCAACAGCTTTTCGACTTCTGCTTTAATCGTAGCCGCTTTCCTAGGGTGTATCTGACGCAAACGTTGCCGAACGGGTTTAGCGTCCGGGTAAGTCTTGATTTCATGAACAACAATGGAGGGATCAATTCCTGGCATTTCCTCATAGGACCAGGCAAACACGTCGCGGAATTCTTGAAATAGGACCTTGTATGTTTGAATTTCGTCATCTGTACATGAGGCACCTATATGAATGTTCTCAATAATTCCGGTTTTGACTGAAATGTCAATGGAAATAGTTTGGGAAATGTTTCCCAAATTCAACTCTGAATCAGGATGTTTCATGGGATTCTGAGCGTCGTTGACATATTCAGCTGTAAAAATTGATGAAAAATCATTTTCAAAGTCATCACCCTCAGGTAAAAACGAAGATCGATGATGAAGATCTTCCCATGGTAGATCATCTACACTTAGGATTTCACGAAGTTGTTCGTCAGATGACACAACTTTAGGAAATGTTATCCGTTCTGAGGTTGATGTGAAAAGTGATTCCTCACGGACCACATTCATTTGGTCGATTTGGGTTGAACTTGAGTCGGAAAAAGACTGCACGGCCTCATAAGCAATTTCATATGGACTCAAAGGCATTGCATTACCAAATGAGTCTACCTCAGATTCAGATGGGACAATCCAAGGATCATCATAGATAATAGTGTCTGAAGTAATCATATGAATGGTTGCGAATGAAGGGTCTGCGTTGATTGGAGGGAAAGGAAAAGTTCCCAGTAAACCGGAATCTTTAACTAATCCTACACCAACATCCTTGTAAGGGATAGTCGTTTTACCGACATGCTGGATACTCTCTGAAGAGGCTGGGTCGGATGAAAAGTAAGCCAGCTGGTCTATCGTCACGATCTTACCATTGTGTGGAAACTTTATAACTCTGAAGACCGATGACACGACCGCTGTCATAGCGTAAGACCAACTGCGACCCAAAAGAAGGTTGTAGTCTAGAGGGGCATCAACCACCTCCACATCCAGACTAACGGTTTTTCCTTCAACCCCTATAGGAAAATCCTGTAGAATGTCAAACGGATGGAACCCACGGCCATCAAAGGCCTTAAGAATCGTCGGGGATTGGTTCAGTGAAGGAGAACCAAGCAATCTCCAACACTGAATCGACATAATACACGTAGAAGCTCCTTCATCAATTACAGTCCGATGAATTGGCCTGTTTTTTACTATCACTGGAATCTGGAAAGCCATCTGATGAGGGAGACGCGGTGTACTATTTTCTAGATCGAAGATTATCAGGTTCGGGTTCTGAACATCAACAGCTCCTATAGTAGACAAAAGTAATTTTCTCTGTGCTGGGCATGATTGCAGCACTTCCAAAGCCGACATTGCCGAGGGTGAAACAGCTAAATCCTCAACAATATTGTAATTCTGGGCCGCTCTCGCATGTGGATTGAAAGCAGACCTTCGAAGTACACCCTTGGCGGGTGGTTTTATTACTAAGTCTGGGTTAGGTTTCTCGATCTGTAGTGGATCGGAACCGGGAGCTGAGGTTGATGGATTTGAACGAGAAGATTCTGCTTCTTTCGATCCATCAACAGGACTTTTACTACCATAATCTTGTGATCGAGTCGCAATCCGTACATGAGACATCATCAATATGGGTTCTTCACTGGCACTCGAGGAAGAACCTATCATTTTACTCTCCTGCTTTGGAAATGGATCTTTCAAAACAACAGGAGTTGGGGAACCTTTAACGGTTTTCACAACCTCCGCCCGATGAGGGCAATCTCTTGTGAAATGATCTTCTTCACAAATTAAACAAGGATAGAGAGGTTTGCGCTTTTCGTCGTTAGATTCCGACTTCTCTTTTTTCTCCTTTGGAGCCTTGTCTGCTTTATCCTTCTTCTTGCCTTTCTTCTTACCACCGTTTTTTGATTTAGCCGTAGATGACTCTACAGCGTGAATGTCGGCGGTAATTTCAGGAGAAGACTCTCCTGTCGGGGAGTCAGGTAAGGTTATTATTGGAGAAGAATTCTTTGAGGATTTCTTCTTACTTTTAGTATTCACCGTACCAATCATGCAATCAACAACATGAGACCCCGAAGGAGCAGCAGCGATTTGATTCGACTTAGGAAGATCTGGGATCTTCTCGTGTAACGTACCCGACTGAGTGTAAACTAAGTCAAGGTATTGGGCTTGAGCAATGACTTGCTCCTCAGTAACTACTCCGGCCTTAGCTACATCTTCAGTAATCTTCGGTAATAATGATTTTACAAACCATTGAGCTAAGATTTGGTCCGGAATAAAAACTTTCACTAATCGCCGTTGACGTCTCGATTCATGAATATGATCGGAAATGTAAGTGGAGGTCGACTGTTTTAATGAAGTTAATAGCTCCGTGACGTTATCGTATCTGACCGGCAACTGAAAATGAGTTAGGAACGAGGTAGCTAACTGGCTGAAATTGTAAAAAGAGGCCCGTGGTAACTCAATGTACCACTTGGCCGCAAGACCAATGAGCGTACGCTGGAAAAGACGTAAGCGGATCGAATCATCCGAGATGGAATTTGAAGCACACCAGAGGTGGTAAGTCATCACGTGATTGAACGGATCCTCTCCAGACTTACCTTCGAACTTGGGTATATCACTGGGCAACTTATTTGGCATTGGTGGCCAGAACGGAAGATATTGTATTGGATCATTCATTAGGCACATCAAGTCGGGTAAATCCAAAGTTGCGATAAACGGTAACTGCCGGTTAGGATCTCTAAAACTCTGGGTCACAAGACCAGTCCCAGAAGGAGGATATCCAGGATAACTTGGAACAGGAATCGCATTTGGGATATTATATCCTCCTGGAAAACCAGGATTAACCGGACCGTACTGGGGTTGTTGAGGTTGTTGATAAGTGTACCTAGGATACGGTTGATACTGGTAAACTGGTTGTTGGACAGCAGGACCGAATTGGTACTGTCCCTGGTACTGTTGGTAGGTAAATTGAGGTTGACTTGTTACAACAGTACTTAAACCAGGCTGCCCTACAGGCATCTGAACCGTGGTTTGAATCATAGATCCGGACAACGGTAAAGATGTCTGAGGGGTGGTTGCAGAGACAGTAGAAACCGGAGCTGTCGATACTCCAGAAGTAAGTGCGGTAGATGTTGCGATAGTTGCAGCAATCATTTGAGATGGAGTACTAGGTGCAATTGGCGGCTGAGTAACTACCGAAGTTACAAAAGTTTGAATATTTGACTGGACAGGTTGCGGTTGCTGGGGTGAACCAGAAACTACGGGTTGTCCAGTTTGAGGTACCAACTGTATACTTGGCTGCAACACTTGTTGACCTTGTGATGGATCCCACACTATCATTCCGGGGTATTGACTCGTAACAGGTTGAGGATACTGAGATCCATAACCGGATTGAGGATAGGATTGATAACTGAAAGGCACAGTTCCCATACCTTGAACATATGACTGACCTTGAGGTGGTTGATAACCTTGACTCGAGTATTGACCTTGAGGTTGATAACCTTGGGGTAAATACTGATACTGGGGTTGACCTTGACCTTGAGGTTGATACCCTTGAGGTAAATATTGATACTGAGGTTGACCCTGGGGTACATATTGAGGCTGGGGTTGACCTTGAGGCATGTATTGTACTATGGGTACATACTGTCCTTGAGGTTGCCCCCCAGACGTAATTTGTGTACCTTGAGGTTGTCCCCCAGGCGTTAATTGAGGCTGCCCCCCAAGTGGTAATTGGCCACCTTGAGGTTGAGAAATGGGAACCGAACCTGACATCATATAAATGTCCCCTACACCCAACGGTTTATTACCATTGTTTCCAGTTAATAACCCATGATCAATGGGTTGAGGAGATGCCCCCGCAAAGGTACCAGAAAGTGACTGATACCCGGCGGGAACAGAAGGACCGCCGTGCAAGAAAGATTCAGGAGATTGAGTGAACACGGACGACTGACCAGACATATTTACAGGAGTATAAATACCTCCAGGTGGAAAAGGTGTACGAGGTGGAGAAAAACCTATGCGTGAGTTGTCTAAATAATTGGTTAACGAAAGGTACCAAGTAGTACTTCTAGGAGGACTGTAAAAGATAGATTCACGCTCCCTTAGATCAATAGTAGGTTGATCTTCAAGGATAGATACGCCTAATTCTTCCTCTGGAGCAAGTTCTTCAATAGCTATCAAACCAGCAGGAAGATTTTCGGTGATGACTCTTTCTACCCTAGGTGAATCTGGTGCACTAGAAGTTGGAGTAACAGGTTCAGATACTTCAGGTTCTTCGCCTATATCACTAGTAGATGAAAAACTACCAGCAAGCTCAGTAACTGCAACTGCTTCAGGATTATAACCTGTTTCTAGACCTTGGTAATCTAGATGGACTACCAATGACGATTCTCCTTCTTCAGGTGAACCTACTTTAATACCACTAGGAGTTACAAGGACCTTTAAACCTTCGTAATGAATTGGGATGTCTTGAGGAGGTTCACCCCGAAGTCTACAGGATTTCCTCAACAATTCGGCCACAGAAACAACCTCAGGAGACTTGCCCTGAAGTCGACGGGACTGTCTCGGTAATTCCGCCACAGTTAAAAACTTTTAACTACTGCACACGCAAACAAAGTAAAATCTCAAAGCAAACCACCTAAAGTCTCTAAAGAACCAAACAAATTTGAATCACACGCATAAAGAATCTAGGGCGTCAAACCAAGCACAAACAGTAGCCTTCCAGACCAAAAACGCTAGTTGGAGATGAAACCCAACATCGCCGGATTCAGTACAGAAGTGGCGGGTGGAATAGTTACCCTGGAAACCTGCTTAATGAATAGACCGGCACAAGTTCCTCCACTTTAACCGTCTCGAGTGAAGTTAACCCCCTGGAAAATCCAAGTGAGTCTAGCCGACGTCTGCTCCAGGTACAGTGGGATCTTCCCTCCACCGTCACCTCGGTAGAATCCTAAAGATAATGGTCACTAAGGTTACCAACAACAACAAATGCACCTGGGGAACAGTCTACACTCCGACAGCACGCAAGGGCAGAGTATCAAGCTCAATCCCCTTGCCGGCTCCTTGACAATAATCCAAGGTTTACTGAAAAGTGACCCCTGGCTCCTCGACAATGGTTAATCTGAGGTTTACCGTTTGTAATACGTGCGTGTCTGGCACCGTTCCCAACGAGGGAGGATTGATCCCCTCACTGGTTCAGACACGAGCTCGTGCTTCTCCTTTAAGAGGAGCTTTCCCAGAGTACAAATGAAACAATTGTATTTATTCTATCACAAGATAAGCTACTTATTTGGTTTTGTTGTCTTGGAGAGTTAATTACTCTCCTACTCCAAGACACTAGCCTGATCTAAATTGGTGTTTCAGAGCCCTAGTAAATAAAAGTTACTAAGTTAATTTTACTTTAAGCGTTAATTTTATGGTTTTTCTTAAAGACAAAAAGGTAGTGGAGATGAAACTGGTGGTGTGTAGACTCGACTCGCAACCACTACAAAGATGCACCTAAGATGATTTACACTACTTTTCTTTTTCAATGAATCTCCTAACTAAGAGAGTTGGAAAATGCAAATTTTATAGAAAACAACTTTCTTAGTAAAGACAATCAAAGAAACAATCTCTTTATCTTTTCAAAACACACAACTCATGACCACTAATTACTTCAAGAAATTTTCTTTTTCTCCCAAAAGACTACAAATGCTACCAAAGCAAACTTTTTCCAAAAGAATTTTTGTGTTTTTTCTATATTAATAAAGCATGTAAAAACTATTTATCAAATGAAATTTAACAAATCTAAAACAATCAAATCAAATTCACTCAAAAGCAAATTAAAAGGAGATTTACCTAAAAGCAAAAAATAATGAGGACAAAAGCCTACAAGGATAATTCCCAGATGTTTTACTCAGTCAAAATGCAAATAAGGATCAGTTCATGCAGAACCATAAACTAATCAAAAAACAAAATCGAAATCTTTTTGTTCTTTTTTCTCAAGAATAAAATTCAAGGTTTTAACAAACAAACTTTTCGAGATTCGCAAAGAGAAGACACAAAGGTAGGTCTCTCACAAGGGTGACTTCTATGACAGGCCTGACTCCTAAGAGGACTGACCAAAACCAAGGAGATCCAAAGTTTGACAACCTCTAACGCCAAAATCACTACAGGACCAGTTAAAAATCAAACCCTAAGGCAAAATCCCTATGAATTCCACCAAAACCCTCGACACTGACGGGACAAGTTCAGGTGAAGATCTCTGACAGTAAACTAATGGATATGGGCAGTAAAAACAAAATCTAAAGAGCACAAAGAGGAAAAATGAAATTTTCTCAAATTTGACAGGGGTACGCAGGTGATCTGTTGACACAGGTGCGGGGACGCCCTGTGCACAAAGACGCAGTGCGTACAAGTACGCACTGTGCCTAACTCAGAGACTGCGTACTGCTGGCAAAGCTAAGAAAAATAAAAATCTAAATTGACTCTAAGCTAACCCACCCAAATACACAGCTAGACAGCCAAAAATCAGAAAACAAGCAATTTTTCTCAGACCAAAATATCAAATCAAAAAGAACTCAAACACATTCATGGAGTCCCCAGCGGAGTCGCCATTTTGTCACACAGAAAGAGTCGTTAGTGCAGACACAACCAACCTCCCTAGAAGCCTAAGACTTTCTAGTGACAAACAAGACAAATGAGAGCAATCCTTCTCTAAATATGCTTTTACAATATGAGAAATCAAGTGTTTAGATCCTACCTGTAACCCAACGCTATTGTAGTAGTCCAGCTTCATTGATCCAGATGAGCTCCTCCTTCCCTTCGAAACCTGCATTCACTAACAATCAAATGATTAAATAACACCTGAATATCACATAAAATAAAACATATTTAACATATAGACCAAGGAGTATATGAAACAACTCATAAATAACAAATTGTTGAGAAGAATGGACTAATTTGTATTAAAAGGTAACAAAAGGAACCATTACAACCTGAGCCTTGGTGTTGTGAAAGTCCCTCCCAGGGTCCACAAGAGTTCTCCTTTACTCTGATCAGCTCACCCACTTCCAAATAGAACAAGCAAAGATGGTAATCTCTCCTCACAAGCTTCTACAAGGAAGTCCTAATTCCAGCAGCATATACCCTTAGGAATGTTTAGCTTTCAACCTCCCCTCCCTTTGGCCCAATGCCTGTATTTATAGTGCTCTAGAGGAAGTTATTCAGGTCCACCATCAATGGGATAAGCCCCTCTTTGGATGGGATAGCTCCCCTCTTGATGGGATAAGTTCCTCTTTGGTAGGGATACATGAACCATCTGGAGGCGCTTCATACACATCAAACAAGCTTCTAGAAGACTCTATAAATGACCACAAGTGACTTTTTAAGATGAAACTTGCACCTTTTGACCTTTACAGGAGTACGCACCCACCCCTTTACATACAGAGCGTACAAGTACGCAGGTATTGTGAACTTGGGTTGCGTACACGCAAGTAAGGCTAAGAGAAACTGCGTACCAGAGATAATTGACTTTAAATGACTTTTCTCTCTTTCTTGAAGTTTGACATGAAGAGCAGAGGCATGAGACTTGCCAAGGAGGATAGTATGACAGTGGATGGAGCCATACTAACTGCAAATAGTCATAGTGACATTTTTTAGTGTAACAGAGCTGTTTCATTTTTTAATGAGGTTGACACAGTAAAAGAACTATCCTCATTTTCCTCGATCACAACTCATAAGAGGTCATGACTTCTAAGAGGTTCTCATCAGATGGGAGAACAATGCTCTGGAATGGATCATTAGAGAGATTTGGTTCCAATGCCCCCAATACATAATGTACAACATCATGGAATTGATCATCCATTGATGTAGGCATGGAATGGGTTGCCACATAATTGACCCATGGCGGGGAAGATACCATTGGGACAAAAGGACCATTTGGGGAAGATGGTTGACTGGAAGCCATATTTGGACCAAGAAATGAAAGCTAGTTAATGGTGACAATTCTGCCTTCTTGCAGGAAACACATCACTTGAAAGAGTGTTGTAACAATAGCTCCCATGTCTTAAACATAGTCATGCACAAGTAGTAAATTGTAATCTAAAGGGCTTGGGACTACCATCACATTGAGATAAACAATTTTCCCTCCCAAAGTAATAGGCAATTGAGGAAGGATCCCTAATGGTTGATTGGTTCCTCTATTAAAAGCCAATAGATTCTGGGTAACAGGCACAAGTGGTAGCAAACCCAGCGCTTGCCAAGCAGTGGAGGAAATGATACTCACATATGCACCTTCATCTATAATAGTTCCAGGTACAATCATATTACAAACCTGTACTATGATATGGAAAGGCATATAAGAAGGAATACGACATCCTGCCAGTCGATTCCAATCAAAGGAAGTCACCAGACTACGTGGAGAGGGTATCATAAGAATGGAAGAATTAACCCCTTGATTTACGAGAGTGGGAAGATTTTCCTCCTGTCTTGATGGAACAGGAGGACTTCCCCCAAGCTCATTGGAATCTGAAGAAACGAAAAGAACCTGAGTGGTATCATATTCACTCTCTTCGAGAAAGGTATGATTAACTGAAAGTGAAATCGGGTCAACTATTTCCTCGACCTGTGATGGGTCAGGTATAGACTCATGGGATTCACATTCAGAGAGAGTGGGTTTAACTAATGGTTGATTTGGGTCAGTCACTTTATCAACTAGTGAAGGATTAAGGGATAGTCTCTTGTAACCAAATGGAAGTCACTGCGGTGAAGCACGATGGTTATCCAACACTTTTTGGGCTTCATCCAGATAGGGACAAAGGTGAATGGGGTGATTCCCTTCACATAACCTATAGGGAATCTTAACTTTACCCTTCTTTCCATGAACTTTACTACCACTAGTTGATGGTGTGTCACCAGCATGATCTCCAGAAGATGATTACATAGGATGATGTGAACGAGAAGGCCATTCTTCTAAGATCTGAGGAATATCAAGACAATTTTGAAGAAGATGGTCTCCGTTACAAAGTTTGCATGGATATCAAACTTTTTGATGCCTATGGGATGGTTTCTCATCAAAAGTTTCATTCGAAGCAATGGTTGCTTGGTTGCCTCCCTATTGAATTGGCTTCTTCTTCTTCTTCTTCCCTTTCTTCTTCTTCTAAGCCACCTAGTTACTAGTATCAATACTTTCACTAAGCGAAGAGGAAGAAGGGGAGGAAGAAACAACTGATGAAGAAGGAAAAGGGTCAACTTTGGGATCAACTGGACGTCAATTTTGTCCAGTTGGAGGAGTACTCGATTGCAGAGAAATCATGACATTTTAAACCAAGGAGGTTGAAAACAACCATACTGGAAAGCCAATGGTAAATCCCGGAAGGGACAATGTAGCGATATAAGGAGTACCAATATTTCCGAAAGGAGGAAAAGGACTAGGATTCCCATCAAAAGGAATTCCTTGATCGGTGGACTCTAGAGTTGTTGCCATATGTCTCAACCTAAGATCAACTATGGAGTGGCGTTGAGGATGTTATCCATAGTCAATTAATTTTATTTTAATCAACAAAAGAAAACAAAAGAGGGATAATCTAGGCAAAAGGATTACCAAGTAATTGTGAACTGTTGAATACCTCTCGGCGAACCGAAAAGTACGGGTAGGTAATCTCCCCAAATGTTGTGTTCAATGTATCATAGTGTACAAGGCTGCTAACTCAGTTACCTAGGGATGGATAACAACCTAGTGTTTTCCTCCCATATCTACTCGAAAGTACGTGGAGGCACAATCCATATTAGCGCTATCTAATGTGAAATCACATAGTGAGAGCATTCCCTTATACTTTACATACTGTAACACCATCATATATACTTGAAGGTATGTGGATGAGCTATGATATACTCACATACGTGGAATGAGGTATCACACTCGGGATGTATCATAGACAAGTTAGCGATAGCTGCTATGTTTTATGACATCGGAACACGTCTCTAGCCCAGAACCTCTAAATGTTATTCATTAAGTTTCAATGCTCCATTAGGTTAATTGATGTTAATTTTAAGTTGATCTTGATTAAGAATTTGCCTTTCAAGGTTCACCACATGATGTATGTTTGAAATTCCTAGAATGCAATTATTATGATAAACATTCTTTTCATTCAATTTGAACAAGGAAAACCTTAGCTAGAAAGGGATAGAGCAATTAGATCTTTGACAAAGAGAAAAGAGCACATCTAATGCAATTTCCCTAACTATTCCTATCAAGCATTCACAAACTACAATATGCACAATGCAAGTTTTTCTTTTCAATTCCCTTAATGTTGAAATGAGCAAAAGAAAACTAATGCAAATACAATCAATCAATATTTTTGCAAGAACGAAGACTTTACGACAGTTCCTTTTCGAAAGAAATGAAGACTTTTACGACACTTTCTTTTGAACAAAGATGAATTGACTATAGTATAACTTTGAAAATGAGCCGATAATGACAAAGAAATCATTTAATAAACATTAATTAATCAAAGCCAAAGTAGGGCTAGCAAAGGAAATACAATGTTGATTTCAGAGACTCGAGCATCATTGACCTTTCAGCAAGTGGAAATAGAAAGAAATTTGGCAAAACATCAACTCAAAGGAGCGAATTTTGTCCTAACGAGGATCAAAACAGCCTTGAATGGGAGACAATGCACTTCAGAGGACTTTCCTCAAGCCAATGGTGCTCTGCAACACTCTATCTCTAGACCAAACTTGCACTAGTGCCAGAGAGGCCATCCTAGGGGCTTACAATCACAATTTTCACCAAAAAACACTTCAAAATGGCTAAAAGAAGATAAATGGAAGCAATTAAGGTCTACTAGAGTGTACTAGGATGAAGGTAAACTACCTAGAATGATGATCATTCCCCAGTGGAGTCACCAATTTGTTATGTGGAATTTTGCATCTACAGATAAACACAATTTCCCTAGGTGGGTAGCCACACCTAGAACAATAGATTTAGAGTGCTTAGCCTTTTTCTATAGATGGTAAATAAGACAAAGAAATCAAAGGACCTAATTGTTCTTTCACTTTCATTTTGTCTCCTTTGTATGACTCCCGTCACTCCTTCTCGAACTTAACTCACTCAAAAAGTAACTGCAAGCATAAACAAAAGACAGAGAACCAATCAAAGCAAGAGATCTATTGACTATAAGTAAATGGAATCAGATACATTCACACATATAAAGATAATATATCAAGATAAGCTTATGGAAAAAGGTGTAAACAACTTTATTAAGTAGAAGGAAGAATTACAACCATGAAGTTTGATCCATTGTCACTTTTCTAGCTTGGGTTCCAACCAACATCACATCAATAGCACAACACTCTGGTAGCATAACAATACTTGCTTATAATCTCAATCCTCACACCAATAGTATCTCCTTACAAATTCTCAAAGTCCAGCCCCTAATCACTTAGATGAATTCTCAATCTATAGGGAAATGGAGGAAGTTTGGTCATAAATGAGGGTATTGAATGGCCTTCCAAACTTAGAATTAGTTTCCATGGAGAAAGGGATGCAAGGATAGGAGGTTACTTAACTCATTCCCTATCCAATTTTGAGCTCATAGGAGATGATAAGTGTGGGAATATTCTATATGGCTCCAGAATATAAGAATGTTCCCAGAACCCTATGATGATTTCGTTCAAACTCACCTAGCGTAGGTCAAAGTGGGCCTAAGTGCTATGGAAAGCACCCTAACATGGGCCTACCTACACTAAAGCACACTTACCCCTGACCAAGGATGCGCTAGTCCCTCAAGCAGGCAATTCTGAAGGGCCTCAGGCCAAGAAACTCTCAGGGAAGGAGGCATTCAAAGTGGTGACTTGTCTAGGGCCCTAATGGTACTGATCTGAATGATAGGATTGATGTTCCCAAATGGATCTGTAACAATGCCACATAAACACACCATGACAACATGCCATGACACCAAATCATATCCAAAATTCCATATCACTAATGACTTGTCAATAGCCATTTATGTGTCCATGTCACACTCTAGTTGGGTTCATCCTATGTGGATTTAACAAATCATTAGGGACAAAAAAATAGTGATGCTCATTGACATGTCATGTAGTACATCACACATTGGGTGTGATAATCACAGGCAGCTCCATGTCACCACCATGTGTTCTACACAACTAGCATATTAATGTGAGTTTTTTCAAAACATATTCTATGAAGCATCCACGACCTAAAACTCCATCTAAATACAAGACAATGAAAATACTAAGGGATCGGTCTCACCTGACCTACCTGCAATTCCTACAAGTAAAACTTGGGTCGTGTGCTAATTCATTTTCCACTCAACTACATGCACCACTAAACAACACCACTCAGTAGCATAGACCTACCAAAAACACATATTTTAAACTTGCTACTAGTCCCCTTCTTCAACCAATATGCAACTTAGGTTGAAGAGTGACCTTAATTACATGAAAAAAACTCAAGAACTATCCCCACAAAAAAGTTTGATTTGTTACAAGACAATATGCATCCTTCTTCACCATGAACCAATTGTGCAAGTTGATGTGATCCACCAAGTTCTTATGCCTTCTCCTCTCCACACCCTTGGATATATATATATGGGGTGTATGTAGAGAAAATGGTAATTTCCCTTCAAGTCCTATGGGGCTAACACACGACACCCATGCAAGTTGACTCACTAAAATTCTTTGGCTGACACACATCTCTTCTATGCAATTTACATAACCATTCGCTCAAGTGTAGGTTGGGGTGTTCATTTTACTAACTGCACCCACTCGTTGCACATGCTAAATCATGTTCTATGGTACTTACCCAAACTCATTTACCAATTCATGATGTGATTCATGATTATAAATATTTGTGCTCATACTCAAGTCGTCTAAGTGTTCTCTTTATAGTAAAACGTTTTCACCAATTTCTCTATGCCTTCTTTGAACACTTTGACCATTCTCCTCTCCACAATGCCAAAAGACTAAAGTTTCTGAATACTTATTCCTTCACACCTGGGGCCTTTTCTTTCCACTACCTTATTTCTCTTTGTCCACATTTCATAAGAAGAGGGCGCAGTATGATGCCATCCTCCACTCAGGTTTCCCACTTCGACTTCAATGTTTGTTAGCATAGGCTAGTACTTCATTAGGAAGATAGTTATGACAATTAAGGGTGGTTTGTATGGGCCTTCTTATGACACTCCATAAAGAAACAAATCAATATGAAACATTAATTCAATGTCCATGCAACAACACACCACAATATTTCCATCCTAGAACTCTAAATTCGTATGTCCCTCCATTTAGGCCAGTCATCAATTTATTTTCACAAATAAATAATTTACATAACTAGGTTTATATACATGGGTTTTCATGGAAAAAGATTTGTTACATATTCTCTTGTTCTAGAGTATCTTTCCATCACACAAAATACCCTCTCTTTTGATTATTGTTGATAACCATAACTCTATAGGCCACAATATCCTCTAGCTTCAACTCTGGCTGATCAACAATGAAGGATGCTATGTGTGATGGTTATATATATATATATATATATATATATATATATATATATATATATATATATATATATATATATATATATATATATATATATATATATATACATATAGATATATATATATATATATATATATATATATATATATATATATACATATACATATATATAGATAGATATATATCTTAATGAATATCTCCATCATTAGACAATAAACTTTTATATTTAATATATATTTTTAATGGTTTGTTAGTCATATTCTCCTCACATTCACATCAAGTACAGTTGACGCACTAGATTGCATCATCCACTTTCATCAATATGGTCCAATATCACTTAATAGTAGTTCTCGGATAGGTATTAATGTGCATTTATAAATTACATCAAAACTAATTTTAGAGAGGGTACATTAGGATTGCAAGTTGACCACCCTCAATCTTGTTTCTGTTGCACATTCTATAAATTGTATTACTTCACTAGGCCTTGCGGGTAGTTCAAATTTGAGTATCATGATTCGGTTTGAGTTAGTTGGTTTTGGTTATGCTAAAGTTCAATTTTCCAGTGAAGTTGAAACTAACCAGATTATTATCATCCATATTGTTCAATGGTCCAGTTTCAGTCAAACCAAGTAATATTAGTTGTTGGATCATTATTGATGTGCATTTGGAAATTGTAAAAGGTATTGTTCTAGAAAGGGCACATTAGGATTACAAGTTGGCCATCCTTATTCTTGTTCCTATTTCATATATTTTACATGTTATATTTCCTCACTATGCCTTGGGGGTTGTTCATCTTCCACTTTCTAGTCTCACAATTTAAATTGTGAGAGTTGGTCATGTTCATTTTTCTTTTCTAGTCATTGAATCAGTATGTTTGTCTTTGTAAATTATGTTAGTTTTCGTAAATGATTTTAGTTTTAGGCTTTATCTTGACATAATATTTGTGGTAGTTCATTTTTTTGTTGATATCATAGCAGGATAAAGGACTCCATTGGAATGGGATCTTTAGAAAAACTGAAAATACTGAGCATGAATAACAAAACATTTCCAGTGAAACCAAGTGAATTGTGAACCATGATATGTGATAAAAAATAAAGCTAGAGTACATAAACGAGTACCTCCATTCATGAAAGTCACCAAGGCACTACCTATGTTTGCAAGCTTGCTAAATTTGTTTCATTGTGTTAAAAGAGTAATGTTTATTTGTGGCTATCGTCTATTGAAAAAGCTACTTGTCCACCAAAGGAGCCACTTGTCTAGAATCCATGTGGGGTCAGTTTGACCAACTCATGGTCTCTGTGGAGAACATTGGTATACACAAGTGATATTCCACATTTTAAGTCCAACCATTTCTTGAATCTTAATACTTTGTTAGGAAAAATAGTAACAAAACTATGATCTTTTATGGATTTTAATTTATGGTTGTAATGTTTCATAGTACACTTTTGGTACATGAACAACATATTTGATGAAACCAACCTGGATTGTGCTTATGCTTTTTCTTGGATGTTGGCTTATTACAAATACTTGGTTATTTGTAGTGTAATCTAGTAATGCTTGTAATGTATGTCTCTATATATTCCATTTATGATGAAGATGAGATGCTTGATTTTATTTATTATACTTGGATACACTTACATACTGAGTATGTAATCATACCAATGTCATTGTTGCCTTTAAAAATATGTAGGAAACTAGTGTCTAATGGAAGTACCACCAAGAAAACCTTGGGTTTGTTGCAAGAATCAAATGTATAAGGGAACATACCCACCGAGAAAACTCGCGGTATATAATCTGCAAGAATTGAATGTATCAAATGTATAAGGGAGCAAAGCCACTGAGAAAACTCATAGTCTATGTGTGTGTGTGTGTGTGTGTGTGTGTGTGTGTCTCTCTCTCTCTCTCTCTCTCTCTCTCTCTCTCTCTCTCTATATATATATATATATATATATATATATATATATATATATATATATATATATATATATATATATATATATATATATATATATATATTTAACACATAATTCGATGGCTAGGTAGGCCATCAAATATTTGAAAACTTCCTATCAGAGTACTCATCAGATATTCGGTGACCGAAATGATGGATAGAAGCATCAATACCTTAACACTCCCATCTAATAGAACTCATGTCTGTCGCATATCACACAATTTGCTTCTCCCATTGATTCCCTAATGCCTTAATGTCGGTTTATTCCGTCGGACAAAATGACCTATGTTTCGAATATGTGATGCTTTACCATCAACTTGAAAGCATTGAAGTGACAACACTTCTGTCGAAAAATTTACTTATGTCGTTGATTACTCGAAGCTTCAACGTCAATTTTTTTTGTCAAATATTTGACGATTTGTATTGTCGAAAAATTGACTTATAAATTGATATCACAATTTCAGTCAATAATTTTTAAAGCATTGACAATGGGATTGTCAATGCCAATCTATAATAAACAGGGTTAAAGCACTGACAACGAGAGTGTTAGCATTATTTTATGTTTGAAAATTTAAAAAATGCGTTGACATTCAGGGTATCAACACCAAATGAAAAATTTGAATTTTTTCATGTCCAAAGGAATGCGTTGATTAAGCAGATGGTGACATGTCATTTAATGATTGCACATGGGATTTTTTTTCGTCACTAGAGGGTAATCATCATGGTAAAGAGTGATGTAAATAATAATTTTATTGTGTGATTGATTGATTGTCACGATTTAATCTCATGTGTTATGGATGGTGGAAGTAATTTTATTGTGCAGAGGCTAAAACCATTATATAACTTGCACATAGCTAAAACAAGGTCATAATTTCAAGAGAGTCTAAAAATAGAGATTTCGCGGGGAAAGTACTGGAATAGGGCTTCGTTGCAAAAGTATCGTTGTTAAAATGGATTTTCACCATATCTCTCAAACCGTGGGCTGTTTGCCACGAAATTTTGAGGGGAGATGCATCATGATAAGATGAACAATCTTGTCTAATTTCAATGCAAAATAATCCACGATTTTCAAGAAACAAGCCATCATCATCTACAATCATTTGTGATGTTTTTCAAAATCTGTGAGCTAGGTTTTTCCCAAATTTTGTGTGAAGAAACATTGTAATGATATTAACTTGATGACAAAAAATCAGCTCAATCTGGTTCACTGTTCAGGAGATAATTGAAAAATATCAGCAAACAGGTGTCAAAGCCCAAATTTGAAGGAGGAAAATCAAATATCATGAAGGCAGTTCTAGATTTTACGGAGTAGTTGATTTCGAGATTCAAAGAATTTAGAGTAGAGTATTAACAATTGAATATTTCTAGGCAGAGTATCAGTCAATAGTTTTGACCCCATCTTTCTAGCCAATATTGTAGCACGCAGTTATGTTTTAGATACAAATAGGCTTGGATAAATGTATTAGTTGCATGTATTTGATATGTATAATGTTATTTTTAGACTTTGTAATTAAGAATATGCTTGAAACATGTTTTAAGTTGTAGTATTTTCTATAAAGACGAGTTCTAAAGAATGAAAAAGGGTTGGAAACTTCTTGCAGAACCTTGGTATAGTGTGTATACATTTTGACATTAATATAAATTATTGTGATCGGTGTTATTTGTTCAGATTTATAGAGATTCCTGTGTGATGGGTTTCCTGTTTGTTTTCTAGTGCATGTCATTTCTTTTGTCTCATAATATGATCCATATGTCTTCTACATTTTGGAAATTGAGTTATTAAATCTGAATTCTGTTTATCAGCTCAGATTTACCATTGCCAAAGTGTTATATGTTTTTGACTTAAATATCTTTCACAAAATTCACCAGTTGCTCTATTTTTGGTATTTATTTCTATCTACTTCTATCATAGCTAAATGAGGAATTGTTTAAGAAAGTTGTTGCTACCTTGCCTCTATATTTTGTTCATATAGCCTGTAAGTAGTAACTTGTTGTCAAATAGACTCCATGCCCAATGGTTTTTCTTGTTCTTTCTAGACCAATTTTATTTAAATCCAATTAGATCTAGTCAATGTGCTAAGTACATAACCAATCAATTTTGACTGAGTTATAGAAGGGATCCCCCTTCGGATTGAAAGGGATAAATTTCAATTCAAGATATTGGTTAGAGGTTACCTTAGATTTTTTCCCTTACAGCCAGAGAAATTTCTGAATGATAACATAAACGTCGGTTTTAATGACTGTTCCAGGATTTTTATGTGTCTGATAATCAACATTTGTATTGTCGCATATTCGACGGTAACTAAACTGTCGACTATTCAAAAAAATTCCAACGATGAGTTGATAAGCACCAATGTGTCGGATAGTTGATGTCAATAAGGCACATATCTGACTAATAACTATCAGATTTTGGCCCCATTTGTACTAGTGTATTCAAGTTACCAAAACTGAATAAGCATTTAGAATTGTCTGTTGCAGATAGTTTGATGGAGCTAGAAGAGCTTGAAATTGACATTGTGAGGGAATTCATTTATGCAAATTTTGAGTTTCCTTCTAATCTTTCTTTTGTATATTTTTCTTTGTTTAGGAAACCATTTAGGGATTTCTATTGGCTCTTTGCCTGTGTAGTAGTGCTAGAAACTACATCACATGTCCCAAAATGTATTTTCTATGTGCTTAATCAGACATACAAAAATAATTCTATATGTGCTTGGGCTTATGCCATTTCAAATGAATTAGTTGTTAAGTTACATAGATTACCCAAGAGTAATGGATTCGTTATGATTTCATATCTGATAACACTTCTCATGTCAGGGCATATATTTGATGGTTTTCCCTGTTATCCTATATTCAAGTTTCATGAGGAACCAATGCAGTTATGGTATCCTATATTGTGGAAGCATGAAGCTTCTTTAAATTTTTGTTTAATTCAGGATGTGTTTGTGAAGCAAGTGTATTGCATGTTAATTGGACAAGAGCCTTCTCGAATATATACAGAGGTTGAGGCTTTCCTACTTGGAAAAGGGGAATATGAGGAACGAGAAAGAAATGCAGTTATATGAACTTATGATTTTGAAGATAGGTCATTACTTTTTCCAATGCTTTTTTCTAGACTTGTTTCTAAATTTTGTAGGCAATATTGTCGTTGGCTATCTATATTTGAACAAGAAATGAAAAGACAATTATTTGTTTTATGTTTACTGTTGGAAAAGTGACTATGAAGAATATGGCTCATGCTCTTGTTTTTGTAAATACTTTGGATACTTTAAAATTAAGAGAAGCTAAAGCTATTACACACTTTAATAGAGGAAGAATTTTCATGGAACACCTTGAGTCTATGAGGTACAGAAACTTGTTTCCGACAAGTAGAGAGCGGAGCAAGGAAAGTCATAGTGTATCAACAAAACATCAAAAATAGCTAGTAGATTTTGAAAAAAATGTTGAAATAGAGATCATTGAGATGGGAGAAATATCTAAGAAAAGAGGTGCAAAGCATACAGGGAAATCTCTATCTTCCACATGTAGTATTGGTGTGACTTCATCTACTAGCAAAAGGAGAAAAAGAACTATTGGAAGCAAAAAATTGGTTGTTGATAGGCTATCAGGTGATGGGGATGACGAAAATTCTCCTCGTAGAGTAACTCCATAAAGAGCACATACGGTTGAATCATTTAGATCCAAGAGTGTTGAGAAATCTAGGGCATTCAAAGTTAACAATTTCTCTACTTGATAATTTCTTGTGATGCACTTTTACTTCTTAATATTATAGAATTTTCTTCGTTAGCTTATTAATGTGTTATATCATCAAGACAATTACCAATATGTTTAATAAAAGACAATTGATGTAGTATGTAGGGTTCTTTAGCCAGGGCCAAAACCTCTCATCTCTTGAGAGGAAAACTCGATCAAAATTCTTATTCTAGATATTCAATTGATAAGTACCAAGATCATAACATAGACCCTTGGCTCTAGTATCCTCTCAAGAATCTTGTCACTAACCTTGATGCTCTGCCTCTTCCTTTCTTCAAGTTTATTATAGATAGATAAATACTCTCCTTGGCTCCTTCTAGAGAAACTCAGTCTCTATCCTTCTTATGTTAGGTCCCTATAATACTAGTGATTACCCCATTACTATTGTAGTTATATCCCTGATTAATATTGTTGTGCCCCTATTGTCCCCATATTGCTATTACTGTGCCCCATAGAATCCCTCTATTTTTATTTTTGTGCCTTTATATTATTATTGTTAGGTCGGCTGGGTTATATTGTGACTCCTTAGACTCCTATATATAGAAAGGAGGTTTTGTCATTTGAATCATCAAAGAATAATTCATTTGTGTAATGTAAAGGAGGTTGCCCCCTCAAAGAAGCTGAATTATAAGGTGTTGATCTATCTCTTCTATCTTTTTGTGAGCTAGTTTCATAACATTTGGTATCAAAGCTTTGGATTCTAGGGTTTCGCTGCTCCAAATAGGCCATCGTGGCATGTTCACTATAACTTTTTTTCTGCGATGTTTCAGAAGCGAAAAAGAAAACTAATTGAGATGAAATCACATTGAACCTTGGGTCCAAATTTCAGAGCTTTTCACGCTATATTTGCGGAGATATGATCTGAGGAAGTTGGTCTTTTTGCAGACTCCTGAATTACATTCCAAACAGGTGACCCGGAGAAAATCATCATAAATTTCTCTCTAAGCATCAAATTGAAGTTTCGTAAGAAGGTACAGAAAGAGGATGGACTATAGTTTCTTGTATATATATTTTTAGAGCCAAAGGTTAAAACAGGGACACATGGCATGTCGTACAATTTCTCTCTACTGAGCTAGTCTATAATCAGGTCACTGCGGGAGATTTGGCATAACTCTACCTTGGAGAATCCAATTTAGATCAGACTGGTGGCATTGGAAAGAGGACACAGAGGGCTACTGTAGGTCACAATTTCAGAACTGGATGATCTAAAATTACAGAGATACATCAAAAACAATATCGAGCTCCTACAAAGTGAAAAAAGGTGTGTAGATTTTTTAAATTTTTGCTTAAGCTTGGTTTGAAAAATTATTTTGAAGGAATTCAAAGGGCATAGTAGAGAATTATTATCGATAACGGATGCCCCAAGGAAATAAAATGAAAACACCTAGTAGGCAACCTGAAAGATCTAGCATGACTCATGAAGAAGAGGAAGAAATGCTACATGATATATCAAAATTACAAGACCAAGTGCAACAAATGTCACTCTTACAAAAGCTAACAGAAGCTAAGATAAATGGCGTTGAATCTAAGATAAAGGGCATGGAAGCTAAGATGGACAATTTAAAGATAGATTTGAAGAAAGACATGGCAGATTTGAAGACAGATTTGAAGACAGACATGGCAGATTTGAAGATAGATTTGACAAATTTTCTACAAGAAATACTTACAAATGGTGAAAGGGTAGTAAAGGAAACTCATGATGCGAACAAAAGAAATGTTAATAATGATTTCATAGACCCTAATGTTGGATTTAAGACCCACCATATTCCAAAAATCAATATGAGGAAGTTTGATGGCAAGGATCCCGCAACATGGATATTATAGATGGAGAAATTTTTCGATCTCAATAATGTGCAAAACACACAAAAGGTACGTATTGTAACTTTATATTTGGAACCAAATCAATTTGTATGGTATCAATGGATTTGCTCTCGTAAACAAATTATCACTTGGGTAATTTTTATGGAAGAATTGATAGCACATTATGAGGATACAAAAAGCAACACTTTTTTTAGCCAATTGATAAGTCTCAAACAAAAGGGTTCAATAATGGAGCACATTGAAGAGTTCCAAAAATTGAACATAAGGGTAAAAAATATTTTAGAGGAGCATAGGATTTATGAGTTCATAGGGACTTTAAAGGATAATATCCAACATGATGTTCGCCTTTGGGAACCTGATTCATTAGAGAAGGCATTCAAGTTAGCAAGAAAAATGGAAGAAAAATTATGGCAACCAAGAAGCATACCACTCACAACTATAAAGATGGAAGTGTTGTTGCCCCTAGTATTCCACAGCCGTTAAGGTTGACACCACAACAATTGGAAAAAAAAAGAGAAAACGGGCTTTGTTACAATTGTGATAGAAAATACATTAAAGGTCATAAGTGTGCTGAGAAGAAATTATTCTACATAGATTGTGAAGAGGAAGAAGAAAAGGACCGAGAAAGGTCAAAAGAAGATGATACACTCCAGGAAAAAATCCTAGATAAAGAAGAAATAAATACGACCATATCTTGTAATGCATTGGCGGGAATTACTACTTCTCAAACCATCAAGATAGAAGGAAAAATCAAGAAGAAAAGGGTAATAGTGTTGATTGATTTAGGAAGTACCCACAATTTTATTCATTGTAAGGTAGAAAAAGAATTGAATTGCTTCCTGTATCCAGCACTAGAGTGCCAAGTGATGGTTGCAAATGGAGGAACAACAAATTGCTCTGGAAAGTGCCATAATATGAAGCTATCCATGGGATAATATGTATTGACTAGCCCAATGCTTTCCATTCCAATGGGAGGTGTTGATGTTGTACTAGGAGTCCAATGGCTACAATCCTTGGGTACAATAGCTTTTAATTTTCAAGAACTTTTCATGACATTTTCTGTGGAAGGAAAGGAAGTTGAATTAATGGGTATTGTAAGGAAACTAGGAAAGATAATCAGCTCTAACGGTATGACAAAGCTTCTAAAAAAGGAACAAAGAGGTGTCATTGCACAATTATGTTCGCTAGACGTTTCCACATCAAAATCATCTATCTCTCCAGATCTCCAAAAAGTCTTGGAAAATCATTCCAAGGTATTTGAGACTCCCAAAGGCCTTCCACCTATTCGTGATCATGATCATGCTATTCATTTGATTCCAGGAAGTGTTCCGCCAAACATCAAGCCATACAGATATCCCTATGCCCAAAAGAGTGAAATTGAATGTATGGTTGTAGAAATGCTAGAGTCTGGTATAATTCAACCTAGTCAAAGTTCTTTCTCTGCTCCTGTAGTATTGGTGCACAAGAAGGATGGATCATGGCGCATGTGTCCATATTATAGGGAGCTCAACAAGCTCACTATTAAAGATAAGTTTCCCATTCATGTCATTGATGAATTACTGGATGAATTGCATGGATCAATTTACTTCACCAAGTTGGATCTTCGTTCAGGATATCATCAAATCAGAATGAAGACTGAAGACATTCCGAAAGCAACATTTAGAACTCATGAGGGTCATTATGAATTTTTGGTCATGCCTTTTGGCCTTACCAATGCACCTTCTACATTTCAAGGTTTGATGAATTCCATTTTCAAACCCTTCATTAGAAAATTTGTGTTAGTATTTTTTGATGATATATTAATCTACAGCAAGTCTTGGAAGGATCATGTTGAACATGTTGACAGGGTGCTACAACTATTGGATGAGAAGCAATTATATGCATAAAGATCCAAATGTTTCTTTGGAGTATAAGAGGTGGAATATCTTGGTCATATTGTATCTCATGAAGGAGTTAAGGTAGACCCTAGCAAAATTAAATCCATAAGGAATGGAAAATCCCCACATCCATAAAGCATCTGCAAGGATTTCTCAGGTTGACAGGGTATTATCGCAAGTTTGTTAAAAATTATGGGAGAATAGCAGCACCTCTAACAACATTATTGAAGAAAGATGCATTTTCATGGACTCCAGAAGCAACAAAGGCCTTTGAACATCTTAAAGAGGCAATGTGCCAAGCACCAGTTTTAGCTACACCGAACTTCACAAAAACCTTTATTGTGGAATGTGATGCTTCAGGAAATGGAATTGGTGCTGTTTTAATGCAAGATGAAAGACCCATTGCTTTTGAAAATCGTCCAATCAAGGGAAAGTTTTTACACAAAGCCATTTATGAGAAGGAAATGTTGGCAATACTACATGCACTTAAGAAATGGCGACCCTACCTAATGGGAAGACACTTCAAGGCAAAAACAGATCATGATAGCCTTAAATAATTTTTAGAACAAAGATTATCCTCTGAAGAGAAACACAAGTGGGTCACAAAGATGTTGGATTATGACTTTGAAATCATCTACAAAAAAGGGAAGCAAAATGTGGTTGTAGATGCACTCTCAAGAAAGGATGAGGATGTGGAAGCATTGTTGTGCACCATTTCTATTATCCAACCAGATTGGATAAACGAAGCAAGGGAGGAATGGAAGAATGATGAAGAAGTGTGGGGACTTATTCAAAAGTTACAACAAGATTCCAGTACATCTGATACATTTAGCTGGAAAAATGATTCGTTATGGTACAAAGATCGCTTATACCTCTGTAAGAATTCCCAACTCGAACAAAAGATTCTTATGGAATGGCACACTTCTCCCTTAGGAGGGCACTCAGGATTTTTAAAAACTTACCACAGGGTTAAGAAGGAATTTTTTTGGGATGGCCTTAAATCGTATATTCAAAAGTTTGTGGCAGAATGTTTGGTTTGCCAACAAAATAAAGTTGAAACAATTAAGACCTCGGGTCTATTACAACCTTTATCCATTCCAATCCAACGTTGGGAGGAGGTTTCAATGGATTTTGTCAGAGGTTTACCCAAGTCTGAGGGAAAGAGTGTCATCATGGTGGTAGTTGACAAACTTACCAAGTATGCACACGTTGGCGCATTATCATATCCATTTAAAGCCAATACAGTTTCTACTGCATTTATGGAAACAATTCAAAAGCTACATGGAAACCCAAAGATTATTGTAAGTGACAGAGATCTCATTTTCACTGGAAATGTTTGGACAGAATTATTTTCTTGTCTCGGTAGTCAGTTAGCTTATAGCTCATCTTATCATCCTCAATCTGATGGGAAAACTGAGATAGTAAAGAAATGTTTGGAAGGATATCTTCATTGCTTTGTATCTGATAAATAGACACAATGGGTCAAATGGTTGCCTTTGGCTGAATGGTGGTATAACACTTCCTTCCATATAGCAAAAAAAATGAGCCCATTTATGGAACTTTATGGATATCAGCTTGGTGGGCTCTAGTATTGCAGCAATAATGCTACAACTCCTGGGACTCCCTTCTTTACTTTTATCAACCCGGTAGTTCGTAACAAACTTGGAAGCGACGGTGCTGTATGCACAAGTACTAGCTCTTGCCGCGGCTATCACTTGGTCAGTTGGCACAAGTCCGCTAGGAGCTTAAGCCAACTTCTATGAGCTCTTAGAAGAATCTTTTTAACTGATGGACGAAAGCTAACTCAAAGAAGGTTAATCTACTTGCAGAAAGAAACTGGAAAGCTGGAAGGAAACACAAACCCTAACAAACCCTAATTTTACCATCTAGCCCTACTGATGCAAGAAAGAGGATGCAAGCTACTAAAATATATGCCATTGACTTCTAGGAAGTTAAAATGCATGTGTCTAAGCTACTTCTACAGTAACATCTGAAAAGAAAACATCTTTTTGTATTTTTGAATAAGTTGTCAAAATTATCATGCATGTGCTTTGACTGTGCAGAGGTGGATTGGCGAGAGGAAATGCTTTCAGATGGTTAGGAAGGTTCAAAGAGGGCCTAAGGGGTCCCTAGCACCCTTCCAGAGAGTTTCACAAAGTTTTTCTATCAAGAAACCGTGTTCGTGAGCTTCTACAGGAAGTTTGCAGGGGTTCTACAGGATGTTCTGTATTTTCTACAAGATGTTCAGAAATGGGATTTTGGAGGGTGGATGGAGGGAGAAAGGTGGAGAAGTGAGTATGGAGGTAGGATAAGGGTGTGAGGGGGTCCAGGACTTGGTGGATGGAGCTGAGGAGAGATGAAGATGGCTGGATTTGTTCAAGGAGAAGTGGAGCAATGTTGCACAAAAATATGGAAACTAGGTCAAGGTGTAGCAAATATGAGGCAAGAATCAGAGGTAGGGGATGGAGCAGCTGGGATTGATGGAGTACGGGTAGATAGAGAAGTGGTACGGGTGCTCTGCAAGTTGTTTCTCCAACTGAACCAACGAAGACTTGGAAAATCAGAGACCTAGTTACGTTAACCTAATCTGATCTAGCTAACAGTAAAGAGAATGAACATAAGTTTATTTGCAATGAAACCATGTATACTAACTATGCAATGAAGCAATCAAGAATCTGAACATGTAACCAATTCCTGCAAATAAAAATCAAAAACTAATGATTGCATGGCGAAGCAAATACAATGTTTTTGTTGGCAGCAAGGTCACCTTTGTCCCTTCTCATGATCCCACTGAGGGAGAGGTGAGATCAGAGGTCCTTGATGGCCTTTTTCTCAATATCTTCCCTGTTAATAACTTATCAACTCAGTCTGAACATAAAAATCCTTTCTAATCTGTTAGCCTCCTATACCAATAGGTTTTCATCTCTCATGATTGACAGTGGAAGTGCCAAAAATGTTCACCTTCCATGCTGCTAAGGTTCCATTTGTGCGAAAGAAGCAGACAATTAAAAAATGTAAAGAGGGTATGCCTTAAAAGAAAAATCAAAAGGCAAGAAAATGAATTGGTCAAAGAAAAATAAAGAAATGAACCCTAAACAAAGACCATGAAAGTGACTAGTCCAAATTGCCACTACTACTTTCATGGGTGGTCCAACAGCTCAAGCTGGGCCTCACCATGTTTTGAATTGCATGTTGTAGACTAGAGAGGAAGTACCTGTTCAAACAGTTCAAGCTTGACAGATGACTAGGTGGATAGAGAAAGAAAGGAGCCCAACTGCTTAATCTGGGCCCTTGGAAGTCATAAGGGTAGACTTAGATAGGAGGGCAGCAAAAAGAAAATAGAATTATCAGGGTTTGCAAGGCTAAGTGCACCCATCCAAAGGAAGAAAAAATGTTAGGCATATTAGGCAGGGTAGGCAGTTGAAGGTTGCAGAAAGAAAGATCTAAGCATATGACATGGAAAAAATCACAATGTTGTCACCAGCAGGAGAAAGGCAAGAGCAATGGCCTATTTGGCAAACTACTAAACCATCACTAACTTCCCTCATCCCCTTCAAAAGTTTCTTACTAACCTCCCCATGAGCACTGCAGGATCTGCCTGATCAGTCCTCCTTACACTCCCCACTTGTAAAAACTTCATGTCAGAAGTGACCCCTCTTTTGGAGAGCAGCGACATTTCTTGTGTAAAAATTCTTTTCATTTTGATCTACTCCCTAACTAAGTTTATTTCCTAAAAATCTTAGTATCTTTCACTTCCCATTCACACTCCCCTCTAGTGCTAACTACTAACTCTATCTACACTAAATCCCCTATGTTCCCCTTTCCCCTACTAATATAACACCATGGTGTATAAACCCCAAGCAATGTATAAATATCCCCCCTTTAGCATTATAGCTAAATTACACTTCTAAGGGAGACATTAGTCCACCAGGGACTATAGTCAACCCTGCTTTGGGATTAGTCTAACCTCTGGCCAGAGTAATACCCTATGCTAAACCCTCATTTACCCTTTTTTTTCGAAAAAATTCATAAGAAATCTCTTCTCCTCCTCTCAAACCTAATACTCATATGTTTTTCTAAACCCAACAGATTAACCCGCATACCCCAAAACCCACGAAAAACCCCCTTAACCTAAAGTTTCAACCCGAAATATTTTAAACAAATATTATATGCGCTGGTGGGTACCCACCCTAACTTGCACGATGGGTCAGGGCGCCCTCCAGCCCTTGATTTCCCGATGCCCCCAATCCAACGGTGGGCGGTCGATTTGAGTTTTGAACTCGCCGCGCTTTAGCGTCCGGGCAGCGGGTGGTTTTGGCCCCCGTACACTGGATGCGTGGCAGCCGGCGGAGGTGTTCGGAGCACCCCTCCCCGATACCGCCTTCTCCCAAAAGCGGTGCGGGGAGACTGCTTACCGCCTTCCCCGGTCCCCGCCACCGTGCCTCGTCACCCTCACATCACCGTGATGTCATGCCACCGGTCCCCGCCACCGCGCCTCATGGCCCTCCAAATCACCTTGCCACCCCACACATCCGCCACCGTGTCCTGCCATGCTGGCCTCCAGCTCAGCACCTACGTCACCTTCCGTACCCGGGCCCGCCATGACGTCATGCTGACATCATCGGCGAAAAAGCACCAATGACCCATATTTTCAAAATTTGTCGTTAAAAATGCGCAAACAAGCTGTTTTGTGTCATTTTCATTTGAAAAGAGACAGAGCCGTTGTGAGCTGTTCGCACCGAAAATTGCCTCCAAGCCGTGAAATTCAAAGCTCCGGACGCGTCATTCACCAATTCAACTAAGTTCTGCACCCACTGTCTGACCCGGAGGCCCTCGGCATCGTTCACCCGGGTATTTGCTAGAATTTACCTATTTTACCCATGTTTATGCCTTTCTCTGCAAAATTGTCCATTAAACACCTGGTTATTCCCAAATTAAACATTGTCTCTTAGTCAATTCTGGACTAAAACAACCTGCATTGCCCCCTGCTCTAAAATTTGATGTTACAAGAATAATTCGCGGCCATAAATTTGCAAATTGACCTCTCAATCACCCGGCATTGTTCCCTTTTGCCGGGTACATACTTGAAGGACCTAATTGTACCAAATTATAATTATACCCCTCCTCTGCAATTCATCTCCATTAGCCACAATCCCTATGAATTCACCTAAACAGAGCAGAGGCAAGCCTGCCTATCCTGCCTGTTCCTCTTTGAAGGATACATCCAGCATCATCTGCATTCAGTCTGCCACCTGACCTTTGAGAAACCTTGCAAGTTATTGCACTTACCTTGTTCCATTCAGAAACTACATAATGGCTGCTTCTGCACCCACAGCCCTCAGTGTTGCCCCCATGAATCCACCAAATAAAGAGCTTGAGTCCCTGCCTCTTGCTGACAGGGATTACCTCATCCAAGACTTTGTGGGTGATAGGAACCATTTGCAGACCTTCAGGGAATTGAGAGATGACTATTTGAACAACAATGATACATATGGGATATGGGAATCTAATCTACCTTATTACTTCCTCCCATATGTCAACATTTTTCCAGAGATTATCCGCCTATGTGCTGAGAATTATGATGTAAATCACAGAGCTGTCAAGTCTCCATCTGGGAGCATCCTCTTTCACATTAATGTTGAGTACATTAACCAGATGCTCAACTTCAAACAAACTCAGTTGTTGTTTCCTTTCTCCATGAACTATCTGCTGGATATAGGTGCCAAGATGTCCACTGCTGACATTCAGAAGATCACCCAGACATTTATGAGGCCTGACCGCCAGCCCACAAGGCCACCTCCCTACTTGTATGTCCACTTTACTAATATAGGCAAACTTCTGTTGGACATGATTGCTTATGTGTTGGGCTATAAAACCAGTGAGTTTGTTGATGAGACTGTGCTGGTGTTTTTAGCTGCTTATAGCCCAGGCCAACCCCCTGCCTGCAAATATAATTTTGCCAAATTCATAGCCAACAAGATACATGACCAGTTGTTCAAAGTAGAAAGGGAGGGCATTTTCTAATACTCATCATACATCTACCATTTGTTCATGTATTACCAGTACGAGGCCTTTCAATGCTCCATCAAAAAGCTGGATTCTAAGGGGGAAAGAAGGTCTGTCATCTTCTGGACATCAGTTTATCACCAAGTCCAAGATTCACCATACTCATACTGTGAATTTATTGATGAGTTTGTCTACCCAGTCTCTTGCTTATTAATGAGGTCCCCTCCTCCCAGAGTCTCATTTGAAATCCAGAAAACTCTGCAGCTGTCCAAAAATTATAAAATAGGTGATTGGTACCTATACCAAGATCATACAGTCATCAGAATTTATGGCTGTGAGCTCTGTCCATACAGGCTAACAAAATATGTGCCAATGAGACTGTTTGCCTTGGAGTACTATAGGCAGCTCATTCACTCTGACCTCACCCACTTCCATAGTGCTAAAAAGAAAGCCCATCTCAAGTTTAAGCACCACCTGGGCCCCTTCATCATGAATAAAAAAGAGGGATGGAAAGATGCTGAGCAAATCCTCAAAGACAAGTACAAGCTATCAAAAAGCTTCCGATGGGTCCCTTATGACCCTGAAGGCTTCATCTGTGCTAGGAGGGTCAAGTACAGGCTGCTAGGCTATGAGCACTGTAAATTTCCACATATTGAACAGTATGCCAATCAGCAAGAATGGCTGCAAGATACATTAATTGAGAAATTAACTGAAGAAGAAATAATTCAAAAGAATGTCAAGGATTTGGAAAAAACTCTTGACTTGGATTCTGTGCAGCAGGTAATCTTCAAGCAACCACATCTAGTGGGAGAAGGGACTTCAGCTACAACAACTGCACTAGCCACCCAGGCGCCCTCTACAGCAGCATCAGGTACAGACAAGGGTAAAGGAATAATGGGTGCTGAACAAGAGACAGTAAAAGAACAGCCTGCCTCCTCAATTGGGCAGCAACAAGAGCAGACCCCTCCGCCAAAAACAGAACCACCTACAGCACCTATTTTTCAGACTCCAGCACATGAGGAGAGGGGTAAGAAAAGAGACAGAGAAGAGTCCACTCCTGCTAGTGGATCCTCCTAGCAACCTGAGGCCAAGAGGCAAAAGGTTGACTCCCCAGTGATAGAAGAAATAAGTGAAGAAGTCCTTGACAGTCCAAGGAAAGAACGGGGAGACAACCAACAAACGGGTACAAGCTCCTTTCAGCAGGAGCAGGGATTACAGCTTGGCTTGGAGGTGTCCTCCTCCACTTAGCAGAGCAAGAAGCCTTCAAGCACCAAGGCTTCCTTCAAACAAATAAAGGCACAGAATGACTTGCTGAGAATAGAAGTATACAAGCAGTTTCTCAAAGCTACACCAGCCAAGCAAGAAAGGTTGATGTTTGTATACGACATACAAGAGGAGAAAATGATCCTCAGCCACTTCAAACCTAAGGTGCCGTAGCCTCAGCCAGCTGCAGATTTTGTAAGAACAAGGGTAGAAGTCATGGCAAAGGACATTCACCCCATGGACCAGATCGAACTGCACAAACAAACAGGGGAAATGGTCTCATGAATTTTGTACGGATGGTAGAGAGAAAATGCCAGGAAATATAGGCTGAGGTGGATGAATACAAGCTCAAAATGGGAGCACTGCAAGGAAAGGGATTTCCCAACCCACTAACCAGCACGGGAAGACTGCTCCCTCGTGAGCAATATGCTATCAGGATGTCAACTTTTATTGAAAATCATATCACTGCATCTGCCAGTACTTCTGAGGAAACAGGGCCTCCAACAGGGTAGGGCCTTTATAACAAACTTGAAAATCTGTTTTTTATTGAAAATGAAATCCACCACCTTTTTGAGGTTCCTCCTAGTTTTTATAGATATACAGAGGCAGATGAAACATTGGTGAAAATTCGAAGGCACCAGCTGCCCAAAGAGGATTGGTGGCAAGCAATGCTGCAAATTTTGCCTCAGTAATCTCAGTTGATCAATCCTAGTCAGCCTCCACTTAGCAAAGAGAAAAAAGCAGAATAAAGACAGCATACAAGGCAGCCGATAAGGATGACTCAGCATAAAGACAGCGGCAGCAAGCCAAATATAAAAAATACGCAAATTTTGGGCAGCGCATCTTCAGCCGACTCCAACGGTCACAAAGTCAACATTTTCTGACCATTTTGGACAGCTAATACAATCAGAAGTTACTACAGCATTTACCTTCTCAGCTACAACACTCCAGGAGTTGGCACAATATTAATGAGCCATTAACTCATTTGTTAGATATTTTCTGATGTAAATTTTGTATATATACCTCCCCTGGCAACGAATTAAGGGTTGGTGATTTTCATTCTGAGGCAAATGTATTGTATATTTTCAGATAGTCTAATGCAAAGAGGCTGGAAAAACTCAGTGATTTCCTGAATGTTTGATGTCTTGGTGATGCTATGTGTGCTGTTGCAGAATTCCTGTGCTGTCTAATGGAACAATAAGTTTTCTCAATCTATGTTTTGTCTTCTTATGTTTGTTTGAATCATACACATGTTTCACTAATCTAACAGTAGAGAAAAGGAATAGTACAGGAAATGTTTGGTTACACCTTGTGCTCAATCTCTATTGCTGAAAATGTTTTCTTCAGAATTGATCATGAACATGAATTCTTAATTGCTCATGTTTTCATTAATTCTATAAATATGAATGTTAAATAGAAATTCTTCACTGCTTCTAAATAATATTCCCACTGTTCTCCATATCAGTTTGTTGAAAGATCCTTAATTGCCTTTCATGCCCTGATCACATCACCCCAGTCACAGATTTAAAGAATTGTTTCTTAGACACTTATCTGGCTTTGCAGCATCACTATTGTATCAGCACAGACATATCAAGAAAGTTAAGCATTACTGACTCCATGCCCAATGGCCTAGAACACCCTGGTAATCATATATATATCTTGACTGAAGTCATCATCCAGTAAACTTCAAAACAAAACCTTGAGCATCATAACTAGCCTAAAATATTATACAAAAAAAGTTAAATCATAAAGAGAGAGCCCTCTCTGGTCATAGGTAGGCTAGAACCTGTGACCCAAAGATTGGTTAGTGGTTACCTCAGCCGTATTCCCTTGGGAGTCAAAGGGAACAACCTGAGTGATAACATTATTGGCGACTCCACTGGGGAGAGAGCATATTTTTCAACTGCTGTCTGTTTCTAGACAGTGATTCCAAAAGCTTGAGCAATCCCTTAAAATAGTTCTAAAAAAATATCCTCAAAAATACCAAAAAACAAGTTCAGAAGCTGGCTCCTAAGAACAGAACTAGGTACACCAGGTCAAATCCTGACCCAAATCCCCCACTTGTTTTCGAAAATCCAAATTTGATCCATAAAACTCTTAGGAACCAGAAGGAACCCGAACAATCCCCTGAAACTAGCCCTGAGGCAGTTCAGCAAAGTTTTATTCCAAACCCTTCTAATCCAGCCGTTCACCTCCATACAACTCATTCCTCCCCCTCTTCATCATCCACTTCACAAAATATATTGTCTACAACCAACACACAAACTGTTGTTGTTGTCCCTGTTGTTCCAGTTGTCCCACTTATCCCATCAAATATGGCTAATCGTTATGCTCCCCTTCAGTTGCCTGGCAATCCTGGGGCCATGCCTCAGGACTACGAAGGCAAAATTACTTATTTTGATGGAACCAGTACGTACACTGCCTTACAGCATACTAAGAAAATGCAAGACTACTTTGAGAACTATGAGATAGATGATGATGATGTAAGGATGAAAATCTTTGTCCAAAGTTTAACAGGTGAAGTAAGAACCTGGTTCAGGGCACTGGTTGCACATTCTATAGCTAATTCAGGTGCCCTTTATCAGTCCTTCCTCAACAGATGGGAAAAGAAAAAGAACCCTCTGCACATTTTATCTGAATATGATACCATAAAAAGAGGCCCACAAGAAGTTGTCTTGGACTATTGCACTAGATTCAACACTATTTATAATGCCATTCCTCAAAATCTTAGGCCTCCACCTGATTTAGCATTGATTAAATTCCATGATGGATTTGATGCTGACATGGCATATCAACTAAGAGAAAGAGCCCCTGCAACTCTAGCAGACATGCAAAACATAGTTGTTAGTGTAGAGGCAAATCTAATTGCCAAAAGAAACTGGGCGAGAACTGAAAGGAGAACTACTTTCAAAGAAGAACCCTCATCATTTGAGCAAAAGCTAGATGCAATCATTAAAGGGATGGATAGACTTGGAGACAGGGTGGAAACCATAGAAAGAAAATCATCATGGGAAGGTCAAACAAGCAATATTAGAAACCCAAACTTCAGAAAGAATCAAAATCCTAATGTTGGAGGGACTGATCCTGACTAGCATGTCAGACCTCCTTTCCAAGAGAATTATGTCGAGGCTTCAACATCTAGTGAACCTAGTGAGGACCCTCACATCAATCTAATGGGTTTGGACAGTGAAAATCAAGTCTTTCTGACACAAGAAGACCAAGAGGTTTACAATGACAATCAATTCCACACTAAGTCGGGAGAATCATTCGATTTTAAAGAAGGATATGATGCAGCTGTGTATGAGGTGCACAAACAGTACAAAGTAAGGAGTAGAACAATAGATGTAACTACACCCCTCAAACCAAAGGACAATAAGCAGCCAAAAAAGATCAATGAAAATACTACTCCTCCACAATCAGCTGGCAGCTCAAACTCACCTGCCACAGAAGTGACTGCGGAGGACATTTCAGAACAACAGTCCTCTCAAAATCATCCAGGTACACCCCATCCATTAAAGACAAAGGTAGATAACCCGCCAGGAAATAAACATGGCACCAATCTTTCTCAAAATGGACCCAACTATGAGCAAAGAACACTTGATAACTCAGCTGAAAGGGAAAAATCTGTTGCACTAAATGCCAAAATCCAAGTGGAAAAACCTTTCAACTTGGAAACAGAAATAAGTAAGCTAAAGATATCAGTTCCTCTTTCGGAATTGGCCAAACACAACATATACAGACAGCAGATCAACAAGTCACTCCAAGTATCAGACAACAAAGATGCGGTTAATGTCCTAGATGACCAGCCAGAGTTGTTGTTCGGACCTGAGGTTAATGGAAAAACAGAAAATGGAGGGGTACCACCCTTTTATGTCAGTCTAAACATTCATGATAAGGTCCTACATAATGCAATGTTCGATTCTGGGGCCTCACACAACTTAATGCCCAAATCTATAATGGAAAAACTTGACTTGGACATCACAAGACCTTACAAAGATCTGTTCTCATTTGATTCAAGCCAAGTCAGGTGTTTGGGCCTGATTAAAGACTTATGTGTCTCCCTGGTTCAATACCCAACCAAAACTATCTTGATGGATGTAGTGGTAGCTGACATACCCCCTAAGTATGGCATGCTCTTGTCCAGATCCTGGGGGGCCAAACTTCAAGGATCTCTGCAATTAGATATGTCCTATGCAACTATTTCAGTATTTGGGCAGCCAAAGAGATTGTACCGGGACACTCTGATGAAATATGTGGTAAGCAGTCAAGAGAAGCCCCAAAACTTTCCAATCTACTCAATACACTCAGACATGGATTCATTCATTCTCTACAATGCTGACATCTGTCACAAAGCTTATTCTGAACTATTAATGACAGTAGAGACCGAGGAGTCAGATGAACAATGTACTTTCAAAGACCAAGGGACTGTGGGTATAGCTGATAAGAAGACAAAGGAACAGGATGCACCAAGTAACTTGCAAGAAACAAATCTGCCCATGATCCAACTCACTAAAAATTTCAATCCAGATCTTGATCATGAAACCTTATGGTATCTAGAATTTGATGGCTCTGTAAACAAGCTAGGAGCTGGGGCAGGAGTCTGGATCCACAATATGCACAATGACCAAGCTGAGGGCCATGCATACAGACTAAACTTTCGATGCACAAACAACATGGCTGAATATGAAGCCCTCCTGTTAGGTCTGAAACTCATAAAAAATCTAGGTGCAACCAAAATCTCAATCTTGGGAGATTCAGATCTGGTCATACAACAGATGAAGGGAAATTTCACCACAAATGATCTGAGGTTGAGAGCATACAAGGGGGCAGCTATTCAAATACTTGAGAGCTTCTCACAATCACAGTTGACTAAAATTTCCAGAGAACTCAATCTACATGCTCACAGCTTGGCAACTTTTGCCAGCACTTGTAAGTTGCCTTTCAAAACCAATCATACATTTACTGCTGAAATCAAACATAGACCTTCAGTTCCAGATAACATCAAGAATTGGCAAGTCTTCGAGAATAATACACAGATAAATAACGTTCTCACTTTAAAGGAAGAATTTTTTGGCATGAACATTGACACTAGCACTAGAGATGATCAACCACAGATATGCACAATTACACAAAAAATATCAGTTGAAACTATTGATCTAGTTCTGCATCCTACTACCTTTGACAAAGAAACTATAAGGGAGTTGAAACAATCAGATGAAGAGGAAATGGTTGAAACAGAAGATGAGGTAATTGAGCTAAAGGATAATTTTCTGCCCATAGGTCTAAACCCTTTGGAGGATCTGTTTGATTCAAATGATATCTCAAGAAAACCAAAAATGCAACCATTGAATGCTGAAATAGAAGATTGTAACATTGGGACCCCTGAAAATCCCAAAATGGTTAAGCTATCCAAAGCATTACCACCTGAACAGAAACTGAAATACATTGAGTTATTTAAAGAGTTTCAAGATGTCTTTGCCTGGAGCTATGAGGACCTCAAATCTTATGACACATCAGTTATCCAGCACACTATACCTCTAAAAGAAAATCAAAAGCCTTTTAAACAGAAGCTCAGGAGAGTCAATCCAGTCCTCCTCCCCCTTATTGAAAAAGAGGTCAAACGTATGTATGAAGCTGGGATCATTGCCCCAATTAGATTCTCAGAGTGGATCTCAAACCTTGTGCCTACTAGGAAAAAGACAGGGGAAATCAGACTGTGTGTTGACCTTAGGAATCTGAACAAAGTATCTCTCAAAGACCATTATCCCTTACCTAAAATGGACCACATCTTGCAAAGAGTAGTGGGAGCTGCTAGGATCTCTTTACTAGATGGTTTCTCAGGATTCAATCAGATTCTAGTACACCCGGATGATCAAGACAAAACAGCCTTCACAACACCTTGGGGAACATTCAAATATGTCAAAATGCCTTTTGGACTTAAAAATGCAGGGGCCACGTTCCAAAGAGCAATGGATATTGCCTTTGCCAAAGAAATTCATGACTTCCTAGTTATCTATCTTGATGATCTCACTGCCTTTTCAAAATCAGATCAAGAGCACTTGGAACACTTGAGGCAGGTTTTCACAATTTGTAGAAAGTATGGCATATCTTTGAACCCAAAGAAGTCACTGTTTGGGCTGGAGGAAGGTAAACTCTTGGGGCATATAATCTCAAAAGATGGTATTAGGATTGACCCAGACAGAATTCAAGCTATCCTACAAGTACCACATCCAAGAAACATCAAAGAACTACAAAGCTTTCTAGGAAAGATCAACTTCTTAAGGAGGTTCATTCCCAATCTGGCTGAACTCATAAGACTGTTAAATAATATGCTGAAAAAGGATTCCAAGGTCAAATGGACCATGGAAGCTAGACAAGCCTTTGAGGATATCAAAAGAGCATTGACAAACACACCAGTCCTAACAAGCCCTAGATTTGATCAAGATTTGATCATTTTTTCTTTTGCATCTGAACATACAATTGTTGTTGTCCTATTACAAAAAGATGACCAAGGCTGTGAAAAACCCATTGCATTTTTTAGCAGAGCCCTTAGGGATGCTCCTTTGAAATATCAGATCATGGAAAAACAAGCCTATGCATTGGTAAAAGCCATCAAGGAATTCAGAATCTATATCCTTTACTCTCATATAATTGCCTATGTTCCTAATGCAGTGGTCAAAGATATTTTAACCCAAGAAGGAATTGAGGAAAGAGGGGCAAATGGATTGCCAATATCTTAGAATATGACATTGAGATTAAACCTACCAAACTGATAAAAGGACAAGGCCTAGCCAAACTAATGACTGAAACCAATTTTCAAGCCCTTGACATTAATGAACTGGACGACGAACAGGAGATGGCGACTCCACAGATCAACCAAGCCTTTATGCAATCTCCCTGGTATACTGATATATGTTTTGTATTATTAAACCTGCAAGCTCCTCCAGGGTTGTCCAGAACCAAGAAAAGATTCTTGAAAATGAAAGCATCAAAGTTTTGTATTATTGACAATGTTTTATTTTGGAGAAATCATGAAGGGATCTTACTCAATTGCTTAACAATAGAAGAAACTGACAATGTCCTCAAAGAATTTCATGCAGGTGACTGTGGAGGACACTTATACTGGAAGTCCACAGCTGATAAAATCCTAAGGGCTGGATTTTATTGGCCCTCCTTGTTTACTGATGTAAAGAGATTTGTAATGTCTTGTCACAAATGCCAAATTTTTGAGGGCAAGAGGAAGCTGCTACCTTTACCACTCAAACCAGTTTCAACTGAAAGACCATTCCAGCAATGGGGTTTAGACTTCATTGGTGAAATTCACCCTTCATCCTCTGGCCAGCATAGGTGGATTCTCACTGCCACAGACTATTTTACCAAATGGATAGAAGCCATCCCTTGTAGGCAGGCCAATGACTCCATTATTATACAATTTCTAGAAACCAACATCTTGTCCAGGTTTGGCTGTCCAGACAAAATCATTACAGACAATGCTGCTGCTTTCAAGTCCAAGAAAATGATCAACTTTTGTCACAAGTATCACATGACCCTAGGTCATTCCACTGCCTATTATCCTCAAGGTAATGGCCTAGCCGAGTCTTCCAATAAAAGTCTCATTAATATCATTAAGAAAGTTTTGGAAGAAAACAAAAAGAATTGGCATAAGAAGCTGGTAAATGCACTGTGGGCAGATAGACTGACCACCAAGAGATCAATTGGCATGAGTCCATATGAACTGGTTTATGGGCTAGAAGCAAAGTTTCCTACATCTCTAGCAATTCCTGTGATCAAGTTGCTGCAAGAAATACAAGCTGAGCCAAATGACATTCAAAGAAGAATTAATCAAACAATTCATTTACAGCAAACAAGAGAAGAAGTCTATCAAAGAACCCAAGTTCTACAAGAAAAGCTCAAAAGAATATTTGACAAAAGAACCAAAGCTGAAGATTTCTTTATAGGAAATAAAGTGTTAAGATGGGATTCCAGAAGGGAGGACAAAGGCAAACATGGTAAGTTTGATTTTTTATGGAAAGGACCCTATGTCATCTATGCCATACAAGGAAACAACACCTATTTTCTAAGAAGTTTGGATGGCTCAAACACTGAGGAAGGCCCAGTTAATGGGAGAATGCTCAAGCATTATTTTGACTCCCTTTGATCAAACACTGAACAGGCATATATTGTACATAAATATTTGTATTTCCAGTATTTTCAGTTACAGCAGATAAATAAAGCACCAAGTGGAGCATATTTTGAGAAGACCAGCATGCTACACTATGTTCTTTTTGGAGAATGTTGATCCTGGCATTTGGAAAGCAAAGAAAAACACAGGATAACTATCAAGTGATGAGGAAAATATCCGAGAAACAGGTAAAAAACAGATCTGCAAATTCACAGCAAATCAGCTCACTGGGTGTTGCCTGCAACTATCTAGGATCCTAACCATTGGTCTCCAACAACAGAGAAATTCAGCCTGCAGCAAGAAAGCAGAACTCAGGCAATCTGACCTGTTGTTCTTGGCTTTTCACCTGGAAAAGCCATCCCCAAGTGGAGCCACTGTTAGCCTCCTATACCAATAGGTTTTCATCTCTCATGATTGACAGTGGAAGTGCCAAAAATGTTCACCTTCCATGCTGCTAAGGTTCCATTTTTGTGAAAGAAGCAGACAATTAAAAAATGTAAAGAGGGTATGCCTTAAAAGAAAAATCAAAGGGCAAGAAAATGAATTGGTCAAAGAAAAATAAAGAAATGAACCCCAAACAAAGACCATGAAAGTGGCTAGTCCAAATTGCCACTACTACTTTGATGGGTGGTCCAACAGCTCAAGCTGGGCCTCACCATGTTTTGAATTGCATGTTGTAGACTAGAGAGGAAGTACCTGTTCAAACAGTTCAAGCTTGACAGATGACTAGGTGGATAGAGAAAGAAAGGAGCCCAACTGCTTAATCTGGGCCCTTGGAAGTCATAAGGGTAGACTTAGATAGGAGGGCAGCAAAAAGAAAAGAGAATTATCAGGGTTTGCAAGGCTAAGTGCACCCATCCAAAGGAAGAAAAAATGTTAGGCATATTAGGCAGGGTAGGCAGTTGAAGGTTGCAGAAAGCAAGATCTAAGCATATGACATGGCAAAAATCACAATGATGTCACCAGCAGGAGAAAGGCAAGAGCAATGGCCTATTTGGCAAACTACTAAACCATCACTAACTTCCCTCATCCCCTTCAAAAGTTTCTTACTAACCTCCCCATGAGCACTGCAGGATCTGCCTGATCAGTCCTCCTTACACTCCTCATTTGTAAAAACTTCATGTCAGAAGTGACTTCTCTTTTTGAAAGCAGCCACATTTCTTGTGTAAAAATTCTTTTCATTTTGATCTACTCCCTAACTAAGTTTATTTCCTAAAAAGCTTAGTATCTTTCACTTCCCATTCACATTTCCCTCCAATACTAACTACTAACTCTATCTACACTAAATCCCCTATGTTCCCCTTTCCCCTACTACTATAACACCATGGTGTATAAACCCCAAGCAATGTATAAATATCCCCCCTTTAGCATTATAGCTAAATAACACTTCTAAGGGAGACATTAGTCCACCAGGGACTATAGTCAACCCTGCTTTGGGATTACTCTAACCTCTGGTCAGAGTAATAACCTATACTAAACCCTCATTTACCCTTTTTTCCGAAAAAATTCATAAAAACCCCTTCTCCCCCTCTCAAACCTAATATTCATATGTTTTTCTAAACCCAGCAGATTAACCCGCATACCCCAAAACCCACGAAAAACCCCCTTAACCTAAAGTTTCAACCCGAAATATTTTAAACGAATATTATATTCGCTGGCGGGTCCCCACCCTAACTTGCACGATGGGTCGGGGCGCCCGCCAGCCCTTGATTTCCCGCTGCCCCCAATCCAACGGTGGGCGGTCGATTTGAGTTTTGAACCCGCCGCGCTTTAGCGTCCGGGGAGCGGGTGGTTTTGGCCCCCGTACACTGGACGCGTGGCAGCCGGCGGAGGTGTTCGGAGCCCCCCTCCCCGATACCGCCTTCTCCCAAAAGCGGTGCGGGGAGACCGCTTACCGCCTTCCCCGATACCGCCTCCTCTGTCACGTCACCCCCACATCACCGTGACGTCATGCCACCGGTCCCCGCCACCGCGCCTCGTGGCCCTCCACATCACCTTGCCACCCCACACATCCGCCACCGTGTCCTGCCATGCTGGCCTCCAGCTCAGCACCCACGTCACCTTCCGTACCCGGGCCCGCCATGACGTCATGCTGACGTCATTGGCGGAAAAGCGCCAATGACCCATATTTTCCAAATTTGTCGTTAAAAACGCGCAAACAAGCCGTTTTGTGTCATTTTCATTTGAAAAGAGACAGAGCCGTTGTGAGCTGTTCGCACCGAAAATTGCCTCCAAGCCGTGAAATTCAAAGCTCTGGACGCGTCATTCACCAATTCAACTAAGTTCTGCACCCACTGTCCAACCCGGAGGCCCTCGGCATCGTTTATCCAGGTATTTGCCAGAATTCACCTATTTTACCCATGTTTATGCCTTTCTCTGCAATATTGTCCATTAAACACCTGGTTATTCCCAAATTAAAGATTGTCTCTTAGTCAATTCTGGACTAAAACAACCTGCATTGCCCCCTGCTCTAAAATTTGATGTTACAACAATAATTCGCGGCCTTAAATTTGCAAATTGACCTCTCAATCGCCCGGCATTGTTCCCTTTTGCCGGTACATACTTGAAGGACCTAATTTACCAAATTATAATTATACCCCTCCTCTGCAATTCATCTCCATTATTCACAATCCCTGTGAATTCACCTAAGCAGAGCAGAGGCAAGCCTGCCTAACCTGCCTATTCCTCTTTGAAGAATACATCCAGCATCATCTGCATTCAGTCTGCCACCTGACCTTTGAGAAACCTTGCAAGCTATTGCACTTACCTTGTTCCATTCAGAAACTACATAATGGCTGCTCCTGCACCCACAGCTCTCAGTGTTGCCCCCATGAATCCACCAAATAAAGAGCTTGAGTCCCTGCCTCTTGCTGACAGGGATTACCTCATCCAAGACTTTGTGGGTGATAGGAACCATTTGCAGACCTTCAGGGAATTGAGAGATGACTATTTGAACAACAATGATACATATGGGATATGGGAATCTAATCTGCCTTATTACTTCCTCCCATCTGTCAACATTTTTCCAGAGATTATCCGCCTATGTGCTGAGAATTATGATGCAAATCACAGAGCTGTCAAGTCTCCATCTGGGAGCATCCTCTTTCACATTAATGCTGAGTCCATCAACCAGATGCTCAACTTCAAACAAACTCAGCTGTTGTTTCCTTTCTCCATGAACTATCTGCTGGATACAGGTGCCAAGATGTCCACTGCTGACATTCAGAAGATCACCCAGACATTTATGAGGCCTGACCGCCAGCCCACAGGGCCACCTCCCTACTTGTATGTCCACTTTACTGATGTAGGCAAACTTCTGCTGGACATGATTGCTTATGTGTTGGGCTATAAAACCAGTGAGTTTGTTGATGAGACTGTGCTGGTGTTTTTAGCTGCTTATAGCCCAGGCCAACCCCCTGCCTACAAATATAATTTTGCCAAATTCATAGCCAACAAGATACATGACCAGCTGTTCAAAGTAGACAGGGAGGGCATTTTCAAATACTCATCATACATCTACCATTTGTTCATGTATTACCAGTCCGAGGCCTTTCAATGCTCCATCAAAAAGCTGGATTCTAAGGGGGAAAGAAGGTTTGTCATCTTCTGGACATCAGTTTATCACCAAGTCCAAGATTCACCATACTCATACTGTGAATTTATTGATGAGTTTGTCTACCCAGTCTCTTGCTTATTAATGAGGTCCCCTCCTCCCAGAGTCTCATTTGAAATCCAGAAAACTCTGCAGCTGTCCAAAAATTATAAAATAGGTGATTGGTACCTATACCAAGATCATACAGTCATCAGAATTTATGGCTGTGAGCTCTGTCCATACAGGCTCCCAAAATATGTGCCAATGAGACTGTTTGCCTTGGAGTACTATAGGCAGCTCATTCACTCTGACCTCACCCACTTCCACAGTGCTAAAAAGAAAGCCCATCTCAAGTTTAAGCACCACCTGGGCCCCTTCATCATGAATAAAAAAGAGGGATGGCAAGATGCTGAGCAAATCCTCAAAGACAAGTACAAGCTATCAAAAAGCTTCCGATGGGTCCCTTATGACCCTGAAGGCTTCATCTGTGCTAGGAGGGTCAAGTACAGGCTGCTAGGCTATGAGCACTGTAAATTTCCACATATTGAACAGTATGCCAATCAGCAAGAATGGCTGCAAGATACATTAATTGAGAAATTAACTGAAGAAGAAATAATGCAAAAGAATGTCAAGGATTTGGAAAAAACTCTTGACTTGGATTCTGTGCAGCAGGTAATCTTCAAGCAACCACATCCAGTGGGAGAAGGGACTTCAGCTACAACAACTGCACCAGCCACCCAGGCGCCCTCTACAGCAGCATCAGGTACAGATAAGGGTAAAGGAATAATGGGTGCTGAAGAAGAGACAGTAAAAGAACAGCCTGCCTCCTCAATTGGGCAGCAACAAGAGCAGACCCCTCCACCACAAACAGAACCACCTACAACACCTATTTTGCAGACTCCAGCACATGAGGAGAGGGGTAAGAAAAGAGACAGAGAAGAGTCCACTCCTGCTAGTGGATCCTCCCAGCAACCTGAGGCCAAGAGGCAAAAGGTTGACTCCCCAGTGATAGAAGAAATAAGTGAAGAAGTCCTTGACAGTCCAAGGAAAGAAGGGGGAGACAGCCAGCAAACGGGTACAAGCTCCTTTCAGCAGGAGCAGGGATTACAGCTTGGCTTGGAGGTGTCCTCCTCCACTCAGCAGAGCAAGAAGCCTTCAAGCACCAAGGCTTCCTTCAAACAAATAAAGGCACAGAATGACTTGCTGAGAATAGAAGTATACAAGCAGTTTCTCAAAGCAACACCAGCCAAGCAAGAAAGGTTGATGTCTGTATATGACATACAAGAGGAGAAAATGATCCTCAGCCACTTCAAACCTAAGGTGCCGCAGCCTAAATCAGCTGCAGATTTTGTAAGAACAAGGGTGGAAGTCATGGCAAAGGACATTCACCCCATGGACCAGATCGAACTGCACAAACAAACGGGGGAAATGGTCTATGCCACCTTGGTAGACAGGGCCACAATGGCCCATGAATTGAAAGAATCATTGAAGAATACCAACATTCAGTTGGATTTTGAGAGAATGTCCTCCATGGCCAAGGACAACAGGATTAAATCACTAGAGGACATCATTATAGACCTAGGACATGATCCTAAGGACCCAAAGGGCGTGAGGGCCCTCATGAAGAAAAAAGAAGATGATCTTAATGCATTGAAGAAAAGGTTGAAACTGCTGCCCACCGAGCACCCCCAAACAGCAGAATTGCAGAAGGAAAAGGAGGCCGATGAGCAACTTGATCTAATAATGCAGCTCAATCAAAAGGTCCTTGATTTGGAAAAGGAGCTAGAAGGGGCACTACAAGACAAGCAGGGAGAATCCACATCCCAAGCTCCTCCAACTACTTCAACCACTGCAACAACTACAGAGGCAGCAGTAGCCCCTGTAACAACTACAGCAACAACAGAAGCAGCAGCAACAACAACAGCTCCAGAGTCCAGCTTAAACATGGAAGATTTGACAAAGGCTATCAAAGAGATGGAGCTCCAAGCTACTGAGATCAAAGAGGCCAAGGAAAAATTGGCAGAACTAGAGGCCAAATATGACAAGTCCAAGATGACTGTAGCAGAGCAGTCTAGAGAAATTAAGGCCCTCAAAGACAAAATAAAGGCCTTAGAAAAGGAGCTCAAACTAGAAACTGCTCTGGCAGAAATAAAGAGAATTTTGTGGGCCCGAATTGACCAATCCATTACTAGACAATGGAAGTCAATCAAGACTGTGCATGAACAAATGGAATTAATTGGCAAAGCACAGATCGAGATCCAGAAAGCCAGAACAGTACTAGGGAATAGGCCTGAGCAGGCCAATAGAATGATACATTTTTTGAACAATCAGACCCAGGAGGAGCTAGCAGCCATCAACATTGTTAACAGAACAGAGGTTGTCCTTACAGCTAAAAAGGTGCTAACTCTCAGGAATTTTGTACAGACTGTAGAGAGAAAATGCCATGAAATACAGGCTGAGGTGGATGAATACAAGCTCAAAATGGGAGCACTGCAAGGAAAGGGATTGCCCAGCCTACTAACCAGCACAGGAAGACTGCTCCCCCGTGAGCAATATGCTGCCAGGATGTCAACTTTTATTGAAAATCATATCACTGCATCTGCCAGTACTTCTGAGGAAGCAGGGCCTCCAACAGGGCAGGGCCTTTATGACAAACTTGAAAATCTGTTTTTTATTGAAAATGAAATCCACCACCTTTTTGAGGTTCCTCCTAATTTTTATAGATATACAGAGGCAGATGAAACATTGGTGAAAATTCGAAGGCACCAGCTGCCCAAAGAGGATTGGTGGCAGGCAATGCTGCAAATTTTGCCTCAGTGATCTCAGTTGATCAATCCTAGTCAGCCTCCACTTAGCAAAGAGAAAAAAGCAGAATAAAGACAACATACAAGGCAGCCGATAAGGATGACTCAGCATAAAGACAGCGGCAGCAAGCCAAATATAAAAAATACGCAAATTTTGGGCAGCGCATCTTCAGCCGACTCCAACGGTCACAAAGTCAACATTCTCTGACCATTTTGGACAGCTAATACAATCAGAAGTTACTACAGCATTTACTTTCTCAGCTACAACGCTCCAGGAGTTGGCACAATATTAATGAGCCATTAACTCATTTGTTAGATATTTTCTGATGTAAATTTTGTATATATACCTCCCCTGGCAACGTATTAGGGGTTGGTGATTTTCATTCTGAGGCAAATGTATTGTATATTTTCAGATAATCTAATGCAAAGAGGCTGGAAAAACTCAGTGATTTCCTGAATGTTTGATGTCTTGGTGATGCTATGCGTGTTGTTGCAGAATTCCTGTGTTGTCTAATGGAACAATAAGTTTTCTCAATCTATGTTTTGTCTTCTTATGTTTGTTTGAATCATACACATGTTTCACTAATCTAACAGTAGAGAAAAGGAATAGTACAGGAAATGTTTGGTTACACCTTGTGCTCAATCTCTATTGCTGAAAATGTTTTCTTCAGAATTGATCATGAACATGAATTCTTAATTGCTCATGTTTTCATTAATTCTATAAATATGAATGTTATATAGAAATTCTTCACTGCTTCTAAATAATATTCCCACTGTTCTCCATATCAGTTTGTTGAAAGATCCTTAATTGCCTTTCATGCCCTGATCACATCACCCCAATCACAGATTTAAAGAATTGTTTCTTAGACACTTATCTGGCTCTGCAGCATCACTATTGTATCAGCACAGACATATCAAGCAAGTTAAGCATCACTGACTCCATGCCCAATGGCCTAGAACACCCTGGTAATCATATATATATCTTGACTGAAGTCATCATCCAGCAAACTTCAAAACAAAACCTTGAGCATCATAACTAGCCTAAAATATTATACAAACAAAGTTAAATCATAAAGAGAGAGCCCTCTCTAGTCATAGGTAGGCTAGAACCTGTGACCCAAAGATTGGTTAGTGGTTACCTTGGCCGTATTCCCTTGGGAGTCAAAGGGAACAACCTGAGTGATAACATTATTGGCGACTCCACTGGGGAGAGAGCGTATTTTTCAACTGTTGTCTGTTTCTAGACAGTGATTCCAAAAGCTTGAGCAATCCCTTAAAATAGTTCTAAAAAAATATCCTCAAAAATACCAAAAAACAAGTTCAGAAGCTGGCTCCTAAGAACAGAACTAGGTACACCAGGTCAAATCCTGACCCAAATCCCCCACTTGTTTTCGAAAATCCAAATTTGATCCATAAAACTCTTAGGAACCAGAAGGAACCCGAACAATCCCCTGAAACTAGCCCTGAGGCAGTTCAGCAAAGTTTTATTCCAACCCCTTCTAAGCCAGCCGTTCACCTCCATACAACTCATTCTTCCCCCTCTTCATCATCCACTTCACAAAACATATTGTCTACAACCAACACACAAACTGCTGTTGTTGTCCCTGTTGTTCCAGTTGTCCCACTTATCCCACCAAATATGGCTAATCGTTATGCACCCCTTCAGTTGCCTGGCAATCCTGGGGCCATGCCTCAGGACTACCAAGGCAAAATTACTTATTTTGATGGAACCAGTACGTACACTGCCTTACAGCATACTAAGAAAATGCAAGACTACTTTGAGAACTATGAGATAGATGATGATGATGTAAGGATGAAAATCTTTGTCCAAAGTTTAACAGGTGAAGTAAGAACCTGGTTCAGGGCACTGGTTGCACATTCTATAGCTGATTCAGGTGCCCTTTATCAGTCCTTCCTCAACAGATGGGAAAAGAAAAAGAACCCTCTGCACATTTTATCTGAATATGATACCATAAAAAGAGGCCCACAAGAAGTTGTCTTGGACTATTGCACTAGATTCAACACTATTTATAATGCCATTCCTCAAAATCTTAGGCCTCCACCTGATTTAGCATTGATTAAATTCCCTGATGGATTTGATGCTGACATGGCATATCAACTAAGAGAAAGAGCCCTTGCAACTCTAGCAGACATGCAAAACATAGTTGTTAGTGTAGAGGCAAATCTAATTGCCAAAAGAAACCGGGCGAGAACTGAAAGGAGAACTACTTTCAAAGAAGAACCCTCATCATTTGAGCAAAAGCTAGATGCAATCATTAAAGGGATGGATAGACTTGGAGACAGGGTGGAAACCATAGAAAGAAAATCATCATGGGAAGGTCAAACAAGCAATATTAGAAACCCAAACTTCAGAAAGAATCAAAATCCTAATGTTGGAAGGACTGATCCTGACCAGCATTTCAGACCTCCTTTCCAAGAGAATTATGCCGAGGCTTCAACATCTAGTGAACCTTGTGAGGACCCTCACATCAATCTAATGGGTTTGGACAGTGAAAATCAATTCTTTCTGACACAAGAAGACCAAGAGGTTTACAATGACAATCAATTCCACACTAAGTCGGGAGAATCATTCGATTTTAAAGAAGGATATGATGCAGCTGTGTATGAGGTGCACAAACAGTACAAACTAAGGATTAGAACAATAGATGTACCTACACCCCTCAAACCAAAGGACAATAAGCAGCCAAAAAAGATCAATGAAAATACTACTCCTCCACAATCAGCTGGCAGCTCAAACTCACCTGCCACAGAAGTGACTGTGGAGGATATTTCAGAACAACAGTCCTCTCAAAATCAGCCAAGTACACCCCATCCATTAAAGCCAAAGGAAGATAACCCCCCAGGAAACAAACATGGCACCAATCTTACTCAAAATGGACCCAACTATGAGCAAAGAACACTTGATAACTCAGCTAAAAGGGAAAAATCCGTTGCACTAAATGCCAAAATCCAAGTGGAAAAACCTTTCAACTTGGAAACAGAAATAAGTAAGCTAAAGATATCAGTTCCTCTTTCGGAATTGGCCAAACACGACATATACAGACAGCAGATCAACAAGTCACTCCAAGTATCAGACAACAAAGATGCGGTTAATGTCCTAGATGACCAGCCAAAGTTGCTGTTCGGACCTGAGGTTAATGGAAAAACAGAAAATGGAGGGGTACCACCCTTTTATGTCAGTCTAAACATTCATGATAAGGTCCTACATAATGCAATGTTCGATTCTGGGGCCTCACACAACTTAATATGGAAAAACATGACTTGGACATCACAAGACCTTACAAAGATCCGTTCTCATTTGATTCAAGCCAAGTCAGGTGTTTGGGCCTGATTAAAGACTTATGTGTCTCCCTGGTTCAATACCCAACCAAAACTATCTTGATGGATGTAGTGGTAGCTGACATACCCCCTAAGTATGGCATGCTCTTGTCCAGATCCTGGGGGGACAAACTTCAAGGATCTCTGCAATTAGATATGTCCTATGCAACTATTTCAGTCTTTGGGCAGCCAAAGAGATTGTACCGGGAGACTCTGATGAAATATGTGGTAAGCAGTCAAGAGAAGCCCCAAAACTTTCCAATCTACTCAATACACTCAGACATGGATTCGTTCATTCTCTACAATGCTGACATCTGTCACAAAGCTTATTCTGAACTATTAATGACAGTAGAGACCGAGGAGTCAGATGAACAATGTACTTTCAAAGACCAAGGGACTATGGGTATAGCTGATAAGAAGACAAAGGAACAGGATGCACCAAGTAACTTGCAAGAAACAAATCTGCCCATGATCCAACTCACTAAAAATTTCAATCCAGATCTTGATCATGAAACCTTATGGTATCTAGAATTTGATGGCTTTGTAAACAAGCTAGGAGCTGGGGCAGGAATCTGGATCCACAACATGCACAATGACCAAGCTGAGGGCCATGCATACAGACTCAACTTTCGATGCACAAACAACATGGCTGAATATGAAGCCCTCCTGTTAGGTCTGAAACTCATAAAAAATCTAGGTGCAACCAAAATCTCAATCTTGGGATATTCAGATCTGGTCATACAACAGATGAAGGGAAATTTCACCACAAATGATCTGAGATTGAGAGCATACAAGGGGGCAACTATTCAAATACTTGAGAGCTTCTCACAATCACAGTTGACTAAAATTTCCAGAGAACTCAATCTACATGCTCACAGCTTGGCAACTTTTGCCAGCACTTGTAAGTTGCCTTTCAAAACCAATCATACATTTACTGCTGAAATCAAACACAGACCTTCAGTTCCAGATAACATCAAGAATTGGCAAGTCTTCGAGAATAATATACAGATAAATAACTTTCTCACTTTAAAGGAAGAATTCTCTGGCATGAACATTGACACTAGCACTAGAGATGATCAACCACAGATATGCACAATTACACAGAAAATATCAGCTGAAACTGCTGATCTAGTTCTGCATCCTACTACCTTTGACAAAGAAACTATAAGGGAGTTGAAACAATCAGATGAAGAGGAAATGGTTGAAACAGAAGATGAGGTAATTGAGCTAAAGGATAATTTTCTGCCCATAGGTCTAACCCCTTTGGAGGATCTGTTTGATTCAAATGATATCTCAAGAAAACCAAAAATGCAACCATTGAATGTTGAAATAGAAGACTGTAACATTGGGACCCCTGAAAATCCCAAAATGGTTAAGCTATCCAAAGCATTACCACCTGAACAGAAACTGAAATACATTGAATTATTTAAACACTTTCAAGATGTCTTTGCCTGGAACTATGAGGACCTCAAATCTTATGACACATCAGTTATCCAGCACATTATACCTCTAAAAGAAAATCAAAAGCCTTTTAAACATAAGCTCAGGAGAGTCAATCCAGTACTCCTCCCCCTTATTGAAAAAGAGGTCAAACGTATGTATGAAGCTGGGATCATTGCCCCAATTAGATTCTCAGAATGGATCTCAAACCTTGTGCCTACTAGGAAAAAGACAGGGGAAATCAGACTGTGTGTGGACCTTGGGAATCTGAACAAAGTATCTCTCAAAGACCATTATCCCTTACGTAAAATGGACCACATCTTGCAAAGAGTAGTGGGAGCTGCTAGGATCTCTTTACTAGATGGTTTCTTAGGATTCAATCAGATTCTAGCACACCCGGATGATCAAGACAAAACAGCCTTCACAACACCTTGGGGAACATTCAAATATGTCAAAATGCATTTTGGACTTAAAAACGCAGGGGCCACGTTCCAAAGAGAAATGGATATTGCCTTTGCCAAAGAAATTCATGACTTCCTAGTTATCTATCTTGATGATCTCACTGCCTTTTCAAAATCAGATCAAGAGCACTTGGAACACTTGAGGCAGGTTTTCACAATTTGTAGAAAGTATGGCATATCTTTGAACCCAAAGAAGTCACTGTTTGGGCTGGAGGAAGGTAAACTCTTGGGGCATATAATCTCAAAAGATGATATTAGGATTGACCCAGACAGACTTCAAGCTATCCTACAGATACCACATCCAAGAAACATCAAAGAACTACAAAGCTTTCTAGGAAAGATCAACTTCTTAAGGAGGTTCATTCCCAATCTGGCTGAACTCATAAGACTGTTAAATAATATGCTGAAAAAGGATTCCAAGGTCAAATGGACCATGGAAGCTAGACAAGCCTTTGAGGATATCAAAAGAGCATTGACAAACACACCAGTCCTAACAAGCCCTAGATTTGATCAAGATTTTATCATTTTTTCTTTTGCATCTGAACATACAATTGTTGTTGTCCTATTACAAAATGATGACCAAGGCTGTGAAAAACCTATTGCATTTTTTAGCAGAGCCATTAGGGATGCTCCTTTGAAATATCAGATCATGGAAAAACAAGCCTATGCATTGGTAAAAGCCATCAAGGAATTCAGAATCTATATCCTTTACTCTCATATAATTGCCTATGTGCCTAATGCAGTGGTCAAAGATATTTTAACCCAAGAAGGAATTGAGGGCAAGAGGGGCAAATGGATTGCCAATATCTTAGAATATGACATTGAGATTAAACCTACCAAACTGATAAAAGGACAAGGCCTAGCCAAACTAATTTTCAAGCCCTTGACATTAATGGACTGGACGACGAACAGGAGATGGCGACTCCACAGATCAACCAAGCCTTTATGCAATCTCCCTGGTATACTGATATATGTTTTGTATTATTAAACCTGCAAGCTCCTCCAGGGTTGTCCAGAACCAAGAAAAGATTCTTGAAAATGAAAGCATCAAAGTTTTGTATTATTGACAATGTTTTATTTTGGAGAAATCATGAAGGGATCTTACTCAATTGCTTAACAATAGAAGAAACTGACAATGTCCTCAGCTGATAAAATCCTAAGGGCTGGATTTTATTGGCCCTCCTTGTTTACTGATGTAAAGAGATTCGTAATGTCTTGTCACAAATGCCAAATTTTTTAGGGCAAGAGGAAGCTGCTACCTTTACCACTCAAACCGGTTTCAACTGAAAGACCATTCCAGCAATGGGGTTTAGACTTCATTGGTGAAATTCACCCTTCATCCTCTGGCCAGCATAGGTGGATTCTCACTGCCACAGACTATTTTACCAAATGGATAGAAACCATCCCTTGTAGGCAGGCCAATGACTCCATTATTATACAATTTCTAGAAACCAACATCTTGTCTAGGTTTGGCTGTCCAGACAAAATCATTACAGACAATGCTGCTGCTTTCAAGTCCAAGAAAATGATCAACTTTTGTCACAAGTATCACATGACCCTAGGTCATTCCACTGCCTATTATCCTCAAGGTAATGGCCTAGCCGAGTCTTCCAATAAAAGTCTCATTAATATCATTAAGAAAGTTTTGGAAGAAAACAAAAAGAATTGGCATAAGAAGCTGGTAAATGCACTGTGGGCAGATAGACTGACCACCAAGAGATCAATTGGCATGAGTCCATATGAACTGGTTTATGGGCTAGAAGCAAAGTTTCCTACATCTCTAGCAATTCCTGTGATCAAGTTGCTGCAAGAAATACAAGCTGAGCCAAATGACATTCAAAGAAGAATTAATCAAACAATTCATTTACAGCAAACAAGAGAAGAAGTCTATCAAAGAACCCAAGTTCTACAAGAAAAGCTCAAAAGAATATTTGACAAAAGAACCAAAGCTTAAGATTTCTTTACAGGAAATAAAGTGTTAAGACGGGATTCCAGAAGGGAGGACAAAGGCAAACATGGTAAGTTTGATTTTTTATGGAAAGGACCCTATGTCATCTATGCCATACAAGGAAACAACACCTATTTTCTAAGAAGTTTGGATGGCTCAAACACTGAGGAAGGCCCAGTTAATGGGAGAATGCTCAAGCATTATTTTGACTCCCTTTGATCAAACACTGAACAGGCATATATTGTACATAAATATTTGTATTTCCAGTATTTTCAGTTACAACAGATAAATAAAGCACCAAGTGGAGCATATTTTGAGAAGCCCAGCATGCTACACTATGTTCTTTTTGGAGAATGTTGATCCTGGCATTTGGAAAGCAAAGAAAAACATAGGATAACTATCAAGTGATGAGGAACATTTCCGACAAACAGGTAAAAAACAGATCTGCAAATTCACAGCAAATCAGCTCACTGGGTGCTGCTTGCAACTATCTAGGATCCTAACCATTGGTCTCCAACAACAGAGAAATTTAGCCTGTAGCAAGAAAGCAGAACTCAGGCAATCTGACCTGCTGTTCTTGGCTTTTCACCTGGAAAAGCCATCCCCAAGTGGAGCCACTGTTAGCCTCCTATAACAATAGGTTTTCATCTCTCATGATTGACAGTGGAAGTGCCAAAAATGTTCACCTTCCATGCTGCTAAGGTTCCATTTGTGTGAAAGAAGCAGACAATTAAAAAATGTAAAGAGGGTATGCCTTAAAAGAAAAATCAAAAGGCAAGAAAATGAATTGGTCAAAGAAAAATAAAGAAATGAACCCCAAACAAAGACCATGAAAGTGACTAGTCCAAATTGCCACTACTACTTTGATGGGTGGTCCAACAGCTCAAGCTAGGCCTCACCATGTTTTGAATTGCATGTTGTAGACTAGAGAGGAAGTACCTGTTCAAACAGTTCAAGATTGACAGATGACTAGGTGGATAGAGAAAGAAAGGAGCCCAATTACTTAATCTGGGCCCTTGGAAGTCATAAGGGTAGACTTAGATAGGAGGGTAGCAAGAAGAAAAGAGAATTATCAAGGTTTTCAAGGCTAAGTGCACCCATCCAAAGGAAGAAAAAATGTTAGGCATATTAGGCAGGGTAGGCAGTTGAAGGTTGCAGAAAGCAAGATCTAAGCATATGACATGGCAAAAATCACAATGTTGTCACCAGTAGGAGAAAGGCAAGAGCAATGGCCTATTTGGCAAACTACTAAACCATCACTAACTTCCCTCATCCCCTTCAAAAGTTTCTTACTAACCTCCCCATGAGCACTGCAGGATCTGCCTGATCAGTCCTCCTTACACTCCCCACTTGTAAAAACTTCATGTCAGAAGTGACCACTCTTTTGGAGAGCAACGACATTTCTTGTGTAAAAATTCTTTTCATTTTGATCTACTCCCTAACTAAGTTTATTTCCTAAAAAGCTTAGTATCTTTCACTTCCCATTCACACTCCCCTCTAGTGCTAACTACTAACTCTATCTACACTAAATCCCCTATGTTCCCCTTTCCCCTACTACTATAACACCATGGTGTATAAACCCCAAGCAATGTATAAATATCCCCCCTTTAGTATTATATCTAAATTAAACTTCTAAGGGAGACATTAGTCCACCAGGGACTATAGTCAACCCTGCTTTGGGATTACTCTAACCTCTGGCCAGAGTAATAACCTATGCTAAACCCTAACTTGGACGATGGGTCGGGGCGCCCGCCAGCCCTTGATTTCCCACTGCCCCCAATCCAACGGTGGGCGGTCGATTTGAGTTTTGAACCCGCCGCGCTTTAGCGTCAGGGGAGCGAGTGGTTTTGGCCCCCGTACACTGGACGCCTGGCAGTCGACGGAGGTGTTCGGAGCCCCCCTCCCCGATACCGCCTTCTCCCAAAAGCGGTGTGGGCAGACCGCTTACCGCCTTCCCCGGTCCCCGCCACTGCACCTCGTCACCCTCACATCACCGTGACGTCATGCCACCGGTCCCCGCCACCGCGCCTCGTGGCCCTCCACATCACCTTGCCACCCCACACATCCGCCACCATGTCCTGCCATGCTGGCCTCCAGCTCAGCACCTACGTCACCTTCCGTACCCGGGCCCGCCATGACGTCATGCTGACGTCATTGGCGGAAAAGCGCCAATAGCCCATATTTTCCAAATTTGTCATTAAAAACGCGCAAACAATCCGTTTTGTGTCATTTTCATTTGAAAAGGGACAGAGTCGTTGTGAGCTGTTCGCACCGAAAATTGCCTCCAAGCCGTGAAATTCAAAGCTCCGGACGCGTCATTCACCAATTCAACTAAGTTCTGCACCCACTGTCCGACCCGGAGGCTCTCGGCATCGTTCACCCAGGTATTTGCCAGAATTCACCTATTTTACCCATGTTTATGCCTTTCTCTGCAATATTGTCCATTAAACACCTGGTTATTCCCAAATTAAACATTGTCTCTTAGTCAATTCTGGACTAAAACAACCTGCATTGCCCCCTGCTCTAAAATTTGATGTTACAAGAATAATTCGCGGCCATAAATTTGCAATTTGACCTCTCAATCGCCCGGCATTGTTCCCTTTTGCCGGGTACATACTTGAAGGACCTAATTGTACCAAATTATAATTATACCCCTCCTCTGCAATTCATCTCCATTAGCCACAATCCCTGTGAATTCACCTAAACAGAGCAGAGGCAAGCCTGCCTATCCTGCCTGTTCCTCTTTGAAGGATACATCCAGCATCATCTGCATTCAGTCTGCCACCTGACCTTTGAGAAACCTTGCAAGTTATTGCACTTACCTTGTTCCATTCAGAAACTACATAATGGCTGCTCCTGCACCCACAGCCCTAAGTGTTGCCCCCATGAATCCACCAAATAAAGAGCTTGAGTCCCTGCCTCTTGCTGACAGGGATTACCTCATCCAAGACTTTGTGGGTGATAGGAACCATTTGCAGACCTTCAGGGAATTGAGAGATGACTATTTGAACAACAATGATACATATGGGATATGGGAATCTAATCTGCCTTATTACTTCCTCCCATCTGTCAACATTTTTCCAGAGATTATCCGCCTATGTGTTGAGAATTATGATGCAAATCACAGAGCTGTCAAGTCTCCATCTGGGAGCATCCTCTTTCACATTAATGCTGAGTCCATTAACCAGATGCTCAACTTCAAACAAACTCAGTTGTTGTTTCCTTTCTCCATGAACTATCTGCTGGATACAGGTGCCAAGATGTCCACTGATGACATTCAGAAGATCACCCAGACATTTATGAGGCCTGACCACCAGCCCACAGGGCCACCTCCCTACTTGTATGTCCACTTTACTGATATAGGCAAACTTCTACTAGACATGATTGCTTATGTGTTGGGCTATAAAACCAGTGAGTTTGTTGATGAGACTGTGCTGGTGTTTTTAGCTGCTTATAGCCCAGGCCAATCCCCTGCCTACAAATATAATTTTGCCAAATTCATAGCCAACAAGATACATGACCAGCTGTTCAAAGTAGACACGGAGGGAATTTTCAAATACTCATCATACATCTACCAATTGTTCATGTATTACCAGCCCGAGGCCTTTCAATGCTCCATCAAAAAACTGGATTCTAAGGGGGAAAGAAGGTCTGTCATCTTCTGGACATCAGTTTATCACCAAGTCCAAGATTCACCATACTCATACTGTGAATTTATTGATGAGTTTGTCTACCCAGTCTCTTGCTTATTAATGAGTTCCCCTCCTCCCAGAGTCTCATTTGAAATCCAGAAAACTCTGCAGCTGTCCAAAAATTATAAAATAGGTGATTGGTACCTATACCAAGATCATACAGTCATCAGAATTTATGGCTGTGAGCTCTGTCCATACAGGCTCCCAAAATATGTGCCAATGAGACTGTTTGCCTTGGAGTACTATAGGCAGCTCATTCACTCTGACCTCACCCACTTCCATAGTGCTAAAGAGAAAGCCCATCTCAAGTTTAAGCACCACCTGGGCCCCTTCATCATGAATAAAAAAGAGGGATGGCAAGATGCTGAGCAAATCCTCAAAGGCAAGTACAAGCTATCAAAAAGCTTCCGATGGGTCCCTTATGAACCTGAAGGCTTCATCTGTGCTAGGAGGGTCAAGTACAGGCTGCTAGGCTATGAGCACTGTAAATTTCCACATATTGAATAGTATGCCAATCAGCAAGAATGGCTGCAAGATACATTAATTGAGAAATTAACTGAAGAAGAAATAATGCAAAAGAATGTCAAGGATTTGGAAAAAACTCTTGACTTGGATTCTGTGCAGCAGGTAATCTTCAAGCAATCACATCTAGTGGGAGAAGGGACTTCAGCTACAACAACTGCACCAGCCACCCAGGCGCCCTCTACAGCAGCATCAGGTACAGACAAGGGTAAAGGAATAATGGGTGCTGAACAAGAGAGAGTAAAAGAACAGCATGCCTCCTCAATTGGGCAGCAACAAGAGCAGACCCCTCCGCCACAAACAAAACCACCTACAACACCTATTTTGCAGACTCCAACACATAAGGAGAGGGGTAAGAAAAGAGACAGAGAAGAGTCCACTCCTGCTAGTGGATCCTCCCAGCAACCTGAGGCCAAGAGGCAAAAGGTTGACTCCCCAGTGATAGAAGAAATAAGTGAAGAAGTCCTTGACAGTCCAAGGAAAGAAGGGGGAGACAGCCAACAAATGGGTACAAGCTCCTTTCAGCAGGAGCAGGGATTACAGCTTGGCTTGGAGGTGTCCTCCTCCACTCAGCAGAGCAAGAAGCCTTCAAGCACCAAGGCTTCCTTGAAACAAATAAAGGCACAGAATGACTTGCTGAGAATAGAAGTATACAAGCAGTTTCTCAAAGCTACACCAGCCAAGCAAGAAAGGTTGATGTCTGTATACGACATACAAGAGGAGAAAATGATCCTCAGCCACTTCAAACCTAAGGTGTCGCAGCCTCAGTCAGCTGCAGATTTTGTAAGAACAAGGGTAGAAGTCATGGCAAAGGACATTCACCCCATGGACCAGATCGAACTGCACAAACAAACAGGGGAAATGGTCTATGACACCTTGGTAGACAGGGCCACAATGGCCCATGAATTGAAAGAATCATTGAAGAATACCAACATTCAGTTGGATTTTGAGAGAATGTCCTCCATGGCCAAGGAAAACAGGATTAAATCACTAGAGGACATCATTATAGACCTAGGACATGATCCTAAGGACCCAAAGGGCGTGAGGGCCCTCATGAAGAAAAAAGAAGATGATCTTAATCCATTGAAGAAAAGGTTGAAACTGCTGCCCACCGAACACCCCCAAACAGCAGAATTGCAAAAGGAAAAGGAGGTCGATGAGCAACTTGATCTAATAATGCAGCTCAATCAAAAGGTCCTTGATTTGGAAAAGGAGCTAGAATGGGCACTGCAAGACAAGCAGGGAGAATCTACATCCCAAGCTCCTCCGACTACTTCAACCACTGCAGCAACTACAGAGGCAGCAGTAGCCCCTGTAACAACTACAGCAACAACAGAAGCAGCAGCAACAACAACAACTCCAGAGTCCAGCTTAAACATGGAAGACTTGACAAAGGCTATCAAAGAGTTGGAGCTCCAAGCTACTGAGATCAAAGAGGCCAAGGAAAAATTGGCAGAACTAGAGGCCAAATATGACAAGTCCAAGATGACTGTAGCTGAGCAGTCTAGAGAAATTAAGGCCCTCAAAGACAAAATAAAGGCCTTAGAAAAGGAGCTCAAACTAGAAACTGCTCTGGTAGAAATCAAGAGAATTTTGTGGGCCCGAATTGACCAATCTATTACTAGACAATGGAAGTCAATCAAGACTGTGCATGAACAAATGGAATTAATTGGCAAAGCACAGATCGAGATCCAGAAAGCCAGAACGGTACTAGGGAATAGGCCTGAGCAGGCCAATAGAATGATACATTTTTTGAACAATCAGACCCAGGAGGAGCTAGCAGCCATCAACATTGTTAACAGAACAGAGGCTGTCCTTACAGCTAAAAAGGTGCTAACTCTCAGGAATTTTGTACAGACGGTAGAGAGAAAATGCCAGGAAATACAGGCTGAGGTGGATGAATACAAGCTCAAAATGGGAGCACTGCAAGGAAAGGGATTTCCCAGCCTACTAACCAGCACAGGAAGACTGCTCCCCCGTGAAAAATATGCTGCCAGGATGTCAACTTTTATTGAAAATCATATCACTGCACCTGCCAGTACTTCTGAGGAAACAAGGCCTCCAACAGGGCAGGGCCTTTATGACAAACTTGAAAACCTATTTTTTATTGAAAATGAAATCCACCACCTTTTTGAGGTTCCTCCTAATTTTTATAGATATACAGAGGCAGATGAAACACTGGTGAAAATTCGAAGGCACCAGCTGCCCAAAGAGGATTGGTGGCAGGCAATGCTGCAAATTTTGCCTCAGTAATCTTAGTTGATCAATCCTAGTCAGCCTCCACTTAGCAAAGAGCAAAAACCAGAATAAAGGCAGCATACAAGGCAGCCGATAAGGATGACTCAGCATAAAGACAGCGACAGCAAGCCAAATATAAAAAATACGCAAATTTTGGGCATTGCATCTTCAGCCGACTCCAACGATCACAAAGTCAACATTCTCTGACCATTTTGGACAGCTAATACAATCAGAAGTTACTATAGCATTTACCTTCTCAGCTACAACGCTCCAGGAGTTGGCACAATATTAATGAGCCATTAACTCATTTGTTAGATATTTTCTGATGTAAATTTTGTATATATACCTCCCCTAGCAACGAATTAGGGGTTGGTGATTTTCATTCTCAGGCAAATGTATTGTATATTTTCAGATAGTCTAATGCAAAGAGGCTGGAAAAACTCAGTGATTTCCTAAATGTTTGATGTCTAGGTGATGTTATGCGTGTTTTTGCAGAATTCCTGTGTTGTCTAATGGAACAATAAGTTTTCTCAATCTATGTTTTGTCTTCTTATGTTTGTTTGAATCATACACATGTTTCACTAATCTAACAGTAGAGAAAAGGAATAGTACAGGAAATGTTTGGTTACACCTTGTGCTCAATCTCTATTGCTGAAAATGTTTCCTTCAGAATTGATCATGAACATGAATTCTTAATTGCTCATGTTTTCATTAATTCTATAAATATGAATGTTAAATAGAAATTCTTCACTGCTTCTAAATAATATTCCCACTGTTCTCCATATCAGTTTGTTGAAAGATCCTTAATTGCCTTTCATGCCCTGATCACATCACCCCAGTCACAGATTTAAAGAATTGTTTCTTAGACACTTATCTGGCTCTGCAACATCACTATTGTATCAGCACAGACATATCAAGCAAGTTAAGAATTACTGACTCCATGCCCAATGGCCTAGAACACCCTGGTAATCATATATATATCTTGACTGAAGTCATCATCCAGCAAACTTCAAAACAAAACCTTGAGCATCATAACTAGCCTAAAATATTATACAAACAAAGTTAAATCATAAAGAGAGAGCCCTCTCTGGTCATAGGTAGGCTAGAACCTGTGACCCAAAGATTGGTTAGTGGTTACCTCGGCCGTATTCCCTTGGGAGTCAAAGGGAACAACCTGAGTGATAACATAATCATCAACAATGACCTAGGTAATCAGCAAGATTTTAATCTACTTAACAGAAATTAGTTTGCAAAGACATAAAAAGCAAATAGCAATACATAAAGGAAGCCTTGGCACTTGGGTTAGGCCCAACCCCAAGAGCTACAGGCTCCTATAAAGAACTCAGAGCTGATGCCAAATAGAGTTGCTTTTCATTATCCAAAAATAATCATGTCACAAGAAAGTTATACAGTAGTAGCTACAAAAAACGAGTTGAGACAATGAGAGCACTATAGTGCAAAACCCAACAGTTCCAAAAGTAAAATACGAAGGTTGAGGCCTTCCTATTTATGTACTATGAGGGTCCTAGCAACCCTCCTCAACTCAAGGGACTCGGCTATTCAAACTGCCAGTAAACAGTCACTCTTCACAAAGCTGCTCAGCTGCCTTTAGGATTCTTTTTGGTGGCTTGCTGAGCTCCGAGTTGAGGGTGGAGATTTCGAGGAAGGGACATTTAATGCAAGAGACAACCTCCCTACGAATCCTCACCCTTACTCCCTCATGCTTGGCTGTCACCTGGCTCATAATTGCTTGGCTTTGCTGCAAAATTTGTCCAAAAAACCTGAAATGACCACGTATTAGCCTCCTTGGTAAAGTGACCACCCTTATTCGTTCAAATAACATAAACATACTCAAAAAACATGCATAATCTATGAAAAATGGTGGATTGATCAAGAACAATTAGGCAAAATGAGCCCAATAAGTTACCCAATTCAGGGCACATCATCACCCCCCACTAAATGGGTTGCTCATCCTCTGAGCAACTAGTCCAAATCCTCATCCTTGATTGCCTTGATTGCCTCTCTCACATCCTAGGCCTCCGCAGTGATATCTTCTTCCCGGTCATGAAATCCTACTTTCCTTTCCACTTCCTCCCACTGTCTATTTTCCTCCTCTTCCTTAACTCCTTCTAGCAATCCCAAAAGCAAGGGAGGAATGAACTTCAGGCCGATCCAATTGGCCTGCAGATTTTGCATCAACTGTTTGTAGAGAGGTACCCTTGCCAAGGCCTCCCTCATCCTAGTGGGAGAGTGGTATTCCCTTATCTTCAAGTTGTGAGGCAGTGTGTTCCACCTCCTTGTGCAGGCATGAAAGTAGTTATCCCCCAACAGTCTCTCCATGTCCTCAAAGTGGGCAATAGCTTGAGCCTATTGCTTGATGTATTCTGGTAAATCCTGAGGGCTGTTGGCCAAGTGCTGGTGGGCACTTATTACTGCTGAGGGGTCATATGGCTCTGCTCTAATCATTAGTGGCTCACTGAGTTCTCTGCCTATGATACTGCAGACCTCTGTTGCTCTTTTTTCCTCATGATTCATCCAAGAGGCCATGGCCATAAGTTGGACATCTCCTATCACAATGTTGGGATCCCATGCATTCATATTTGGAAGGGCTAAGTTGTGCAAATAAAACTCTGATAATTTGGACCTATCCTCTGATGAACTACTGCCACATAAAACTACAAATTGATGATAATTTTGAAATGGAGTGATGCCCCTTTGGGCCAACGTATTAATCTGAAACTGCAACCACTAATCCTTAATGTATAGGGCGTATTATTTGGCAGGTTTCCTACACTACAGAGCTTCCATCGCCCAGCTGGCCATGTAGGCCAGTTGGGCCTCCTTTTCTTGTACCTATTGTTTCAGAGACTGTATCTCCTGGCCTGCTTGCAATTCCTTCTCCTGTAGCTGTCTATTTAGTGTCTCAATTTCAGCCTGCAACCTTTCTCTTCTCTGCTGCTCATCAGGGGTTTCTTTGTCTGTTGTGGGCTCTTTCTGTTGTTGTTGTTCTCCCAGGATGTGAGGCTTGTCTTCCTTCTTCTGTCCCTGTAGCTGTAGCTGCTGTTTAAGCAGCTCGTTTTCTTCCTGTAGCTTGGCCCGCTGGCTGCTCTCCACATGCTGTATCATAGCCAATTCCTTTCTCACCTCTTTGAATTGTTCCTCCAGGGGACCTATATCTACCACACCCTTGGACTTAGTGATCTTCATCCAAGTGTGGGTCCTCACTCCCTCTTCTTTTAGTGCAAGGAAAAGTGGCACTGTGAATTTTTGGGGAATGATCTTTCCGGCCTCTAAGAAGTTATAGTAGGAGCCCAAGCTGGGCTGGGGGCTAGGTTCCACAATGTTCTCCACCTTTTCTTCCTCCTGTGGTGATTTAGCTGCCTCTCCTTCCATTTCTTCAGTCTCCTTTAACCTAGCCAGTGTTTCCTGTAGAATAGTCTCAGCATCCTATAGAGAGGCCTTTGTGTCCAAAATTTTCATTCTTTCTCTCCAGGTGGATGTCTTCGGGCTTCCCTGTTCATAGGTGATGGATGCCTTTGAGGGAGACCTCTCCTTTTGTGTATTTTGGGTGTTTAAAATTGTGATTGGCTCTTTTGACAGTGGCTGGGGTCTGCCAGTTTTTATCTGCATGCTCCTTCTTGCATTAAAATACATGGAAGGCTCCCTCTTTCGCTTCCCTTTTTGCTTTGGAGATGTGCTTAGGGTAGCCAGCATAGCTGTTGCCTCCCTGGCTAAAATCTCAGGTGATTTTTCCTTTTGTTGCCCTGTCTCCATGCTTCCTGTAGAAAGTCCTGTGTCGACTATTTTCTGGCTTCCTGTAGAAACTGTTTTCTGGCTTCCTGTAGAAACTGTCTTCACTGTTTCGGTCTGCTTGGCTGGGGGTGTCTTCCCTTTTAATTTTGGTGTGGTTGCCTTGGTTGTGTCCTCACTTGTTTGGACTTTTTCAGTCCTCTCTTCCCTGCTCTGCAATCTCTTCTCCCTGGGTGTTTGTGCCATTGTTCCTCCCACAATTTTAGGCTTTGCAACTTGGCCTTTTCCTCATTTCTCTTCTTGTTCTCTCTATGGTGGTCTATCCTATGTTTCTTTTCCACTGGCTTTCTCTTCTGCCTCAATGTGTTCCCTTTCTTCACTGCTGGATGAAGTGAGTTCCTCGGCCAGAATTCGAATATCATCATCCTTGGACATGTTGCGGAAAATCTCCCAGGAGAGAGGGACAGTGTAGGTATGGAGGGCATCTTCCACTAAAAGCTTGATAAGCCCATGATGGGCTAGCTGATCCGGTGTCCCTTCCCTCAATTTTGTGCCACACTCAATTAATGATTGTAGGAGGAAATAAGGGATGCTTAACTTTTGTTCTAGAGGTAAATCTATCCCATGTCTGAGTTCGCTCAATAACCGGAAGTGATAGCCGTAAACAATACTGAACCACCCCTCACAGGTAATGTATTTCATGATCTGAAAGCTGACTTCTCTCCAAAAAGGATGTAGGCTGGCTCTCCGGACCCCATTCTTGTCTTCTGCAAACTATTCCTCTGGTAGGAAGAATTATTTCTTGGCTTTTTGGCCCAATGCCCTCTCCTCTTTGCTCCAGGGTATCCCTAATGGCAGATAAGTAACTCGACTAATGAGTTCTGGGGTAAGCTTTAGGGTCAACCCTTTGAAATTCACAGTGGCCAGTGTCTTTGATTTAGGCTACAGGGACATTAAGAACTCTTCTGTAACCTCATCGTCATGACCTTGAATTCTGTCACAAAAGGTCATCCAATTGACAAGGGTGAAGAGGTTCACCACATCGGGATGTTCATGCAATTTCTTGGAATATGAGGGTTCCTTCCTGATAAACCCCCTTGGCATGGTGAGAGTGCTCTGTTTTGTGCTCTGAGCAGAAAGGGGAATTCTGTTTATGGTGTCCTCCCTTGAACTTCAAGGAAAGATCTCTCGGGTGTTTAAAGTTTTAACCTGCACCAATTCCCTGGTTCTAAAACTTTTGCTGCCCAAAACTTGGTTGTCGGTATGTAAAAGGAAGAATCAGGTTTTCACAGACAGGGCACAGAGCTCAATTTTCATCCTTAGCATACATACAATTATGAAAATTCAAATACTTCATATGCAGGTTAGCCCTCACGGTGCTTCATCTTTTTTTCAGGAGAAATTTTTTTATCAGGGACCATGGAGGAGAGTTTTGACGCAGAACCGACTGAGTAATTCCGAGAAACACACAGGCAAACCACTATTTTTGACTCATAGGAAGACTTGTCTCTGACTTCCTTATTCAATATAGTTCAATTCATCACCTTTCAAACACACCATGCATGGAAGAGTGTTTTTCGAGCCTACCTCTTTCGGGACTCCAAATTTGTCGAAGAAAAATCCATTTTCTCTGCTCCGGAAGGCTATGCTATATTTCTTGTAGAGCCTCTTCTTGTAGAACACTTTGTCGGCTTCTGTAGGATGTCACGGCTCTTCTGAACGAGCCTGGGACGTGGGAGGATTTTTGAAATAGGCCGAAAAGCTTGGGCTAACAGACTGTGGAGGAGGAGGACGCGTACTTCGCCGAGAACGGTTGCAAATGTAAATGAGCAGCGGTTAACGTGAGTTCTTCGGCCGAGCATTTTTTAATTACGACGCAATTCATGGCAAGGGGGTGAGGTGGCCAGGCCGATCCGTTAGCCAACATCACGGCCATCATTCCTCTACGTGTCTTTGACCGCCATTACCTTTCCTCTGCCATTAACCGCCGCCACCACTGCCAATCTCGCCGATTCTCCCCGACTGGACACTTCCCACGTGTCGGCTGCACGTCTCTTTGGTGAATTCGAACGTAACCGAGCTTGTTTGGATCCCACGAAGCCATTCGACTGACTGTGGGTGGCCAGTTGACTGGCCATTGAATTCGTTCAATCCGAACCATTTCACAGACATGCAGTTTTCGGAATATAGTCTATGCAATTTGACGAATAAGGTTAGACACTTACCTATGTGGTTGTGGACATGTTTTGCAGGCTTTAGGACTTGGAACGACTGCTTCGCTTGCTTCTCCCTCGTTCACAGGTGCTAGAACCCATTCTTTCATTCGCTGATGTTGTATGCACGGCTTTGGAACCCGACCCTCTGGTTGTAAACACTGCATTCACAGGTTATGTCTGATTTCAGCTGTCGAGGATGTGTTCAGGTCCAAGCGGAGCTTTTTTACATGTCCCCTGTGTTGATTTCAGCTGCTACTGACTCCAGAGTATGTGATCCAGACAGATCAGCTGCTACAAGATTCCTGTAGGATATCCTGTAGCTGCTTCTCCTCCTGGGATGCAGGCTTAAACGAGCAAGTTTTTATTCGCTGATGAAGAGTCCTGATGGAGCTTTGACAGGTAGAGTATGTGAGCCTTTGTGTGCTTGATTTGTCACTTGGAAAAAAATTTCAATCTGAGGAAAACAGTATTTCTTGCATGACTGCAGGAACACATAACCAGATGGTTGCAATGGCAGTGGGAAGAGATGAAACAGGTGATGGATGGAAGAGAGGGGTGGCTGCAGGCCTAATCAAAAGACTCCAAGCTTCAAATCCCCTTCCAAAATCGAATTTTGCCTGCCCAAAGGCTCTACAGGATGTTTCCTGTAGAAATACAAAACTTCCTGTAGAAAGCCCAGAACTCCTATAGAAAGCCCAGAACTTCCTGTAGGAGGTGGAATCTCAACCCGAATGTGATCAAATCCTGGGAAAAGTGAGTGGCTATAGAGGGAGTGTCTGTAAGGATGTCCTATAGCCTGGTATGGACCCCTGTCCTCATTTTGCGTGACCTTCTTTATCTACAATGTATTCCCTGCAACCTGCAATAATTTTACAGAGATTAGACCTGTTTCTTTTTTCTCTTTTTTCTTTATTTTTTCTTTCTTTTTTCTTTTTCAATTTTTTATATTTTTTTTGAGAGAGACAGCTGGGGCGACTCCGTGAGGTTTTCACCACCACTATCTGCCCTGGGCGCCTCAGAGAGGTTTTCACCCAAGGATCTTTCTTCATTTCTTTATTTTCTGAGAGACAGCTGGGGCGCCTCCATGAGGTTTTCACCCTCACTGTCTGCCCTGGGCGCCTTAGAGAGGTTTTCACCCAAGGATCTTTTTATTCCTTTTTTTTTTTTTTGATGATCGAGGTGTGGGTGGGATAGAGGTAGAGCCCTGCTCTACTACTAGCACAGATTTTTCCACAATTTCAATGAACTCCTGCCTCGAAAGGGCTTTCTTGTAGATTTTCAATCGATGCCCATTGACAAGCATGGGGATGGCTTCTTCCTCAATGGTCCTGATAAGGACTAAACCATTATCATTTCATTTCTCCACTTTATATGGTCCTAACCATCTTGTCCTCAGATTCCCTTTGAAATCCTTGTATCTTGAGTCATACAGCAAGGCCCAATCTCTCGACTGGAATTGCTTTTCGTTAAGGTGTCGGTCATGCCATATCTTCCTTTGAAGTTGAACTACTTCTCTAGATGAAGTATTGTCCCTTGACATAGTTATGTGAACATTGTACTACAACTTTGGTACCGTGCACAAGGTAATCATTCATCTCAATGGATGGAAGCAACGATGTGCTAGAAGAGTAGGTATCTTGATGAACCTGCATGCTACTGTTGATGACATGCAAACATGGATGATGAAGTACAAGGGATCCCCACTTCACTTGCCTGAGATGATGAGGGATAATGTGGTTGAGCTGAAAGCACATATTCGGAGTCATATCCGAAACTACGAAGAGCTCCTGCAGTTCATCACTATAATACAAGCTTCCCATGCACGAGCATTCAAGAGTATGGATGTTGTGGTGTGCACACATGTGATCCCATCACTTGGGACTCTCACGAAAGCGAAGAAAAAGAAACAGGTCTGACTAGAGCTTGACTCGTACTTCGACGATTTGATGTGCATTACCTCTAGCCTAGACTTGCCCATCAGTGCAACCATCATGCACAATTATGTTGTTGGTCCAGCCACATTGAAGACAATGATGTGCATGATTTCAAACGAGTTTGACAGAGGATCCTGAGTAGTGTACCCAGATGTTATGGACACAAGAGTTAGGTTTCAGATGGATTTCACTGCGGATCACACAGACACCATCAAGGATTATCGATCTTGGCATCTGTATGTTACTGTCGATCAGCATGAAGATGTTGAGGAGTTGGACTTCCATGGTTGTCTAAGTAAGAGTGATGTAGAGCATGGCTTGCTCAAGCCATTTTGTTTCACATGGGTACATGTGCATTGTAATGTAAAGTCATGTCAAGTGTAATTCAAGTGTCTATAGTTAGATGTAACATTCATAGAGTAGGTGAAGATTCATGAGGGTAGTTGAACTGTCACAAAGAGGAATGTCAAGGGTCACCCCACCCTTTGCTATAAATAGTCCCTCATAACTCATTATATAGGATTTTGGTCAATCAAGCTTCCGATAAGACTATCTTGGAGAGAGCTTGGACAGTATTGTAACGTGCCTTGGCTTCTCCACTACACAGAGCTAGTTCATCTCTTTGGAGGAGCAGGTAGATGTGGTTGTAACATTCCACTATTGGGGCTAGTGGGTGTACATGGATGTATTGTATGACTGGAACTTACACTTCCTTATATAATAAGAGCCATCATGTTTCATGCATATGTTGTGTTATATTCCAGCTATCTTGTTTACTCTAAATGGCATATGCATTTTCTTTCTTACGCATGCATGTATGGACTGTTCTCTATGAGTATGTATGAATCTTTCTTAAATGTGTTGATTGGTTTAACCATCACTTTGAATTGCTAGTTGACTTGCTTTCCAGCTTGTGATGTATCTTTACTCATGTGTTCCCTTCCCATCCGAGTACTATTATAGGTTTCCAAGGGGCGCACTCATCTCAACCCACTTGTGTTAGAACCTCTCATGCACCTTCCTTGACTCACTGCAGTGGTCACACCCTTGCTACCAACAAAGTTATCTTACTTGCCTCTGTGTGAAATCGCGTTCAAAGAATTTCTATACGACCCATTGCTGGGACTCCTACACCAAACGGTCTGAGGTCTAATTGGGACTTCTTACCAGGCAGATCCCCTGACATGTTGGTGGGTCCAGCACCGTCAACAAGTTGATATATCAAATCCCTAATGTGATCAATTAGGAGTTCTAAACACCAATTTTTTTCTAATTTAGAGGAGGGAGTTACGTGGATGAGTCTTTGGGATTTCATTGTCACTAGCTTTAAATCACCATCAATCTATAAGTTATGATATGCTTTTGCTAGAGGTATCTGAATAGCTCTTTCCAGGTCCTGAAACTCTGCCACATTGGTACTGGTGGTTCCAAAAATTTGAGAGTATACCCTTATGATGTTCTTCTTGTAATCCATGAAAATTCATCTAAATCTTGTGATCCCTAGATTTCCTTTCAAATCCCATTCAAAATTCAATTTGAGAGAACCTAATCATGGGGAGGGGAAGCTAGTGGGGGTATATCTATACATCTCCATTTCTAAAATGTGACAACCATATCAGTTGGATTATGATCACTATGACCAAAAACTAAAAAAATGTGGGTCCATATTGCTTCAACAAATGGGCATGAATATAGGTGATGTTCCATATTCTACTTCTAGTTTTTGCATAAATGATAGTAGGATGGGCTCTAGTATCCTTTCTTTCTAATGTGATCCCATGTCAACACTTTTCTTCTCCCTACCAGTCAGAGAAAGTGGGCCACTTTAGGCTAATGATTGTTGGTCCATATTCTTTGCCATAAAACTCATCTTAGTAAGTATTTATGACCAACCAATAGTGAGTACTCTTCCTTTGGAGTAAACAATCCCTTTGTTTGGTAGGTGCTTCGTATCTTATCGGGATCCTAGAAAATTAAAATTTTACATTCCTTCAATTATTCACTCAGGTTGTCCCATGGATACCTATCTTGGTGCTCTGGCCAGTCCTCTTCTATTTTTCATTCTCTCCAAAGGGATGATTTTTTATCTTCCCTCCAGTAATATGCCACCTTTTTCCCCTCATGCTCTATAGTAAAAGCTTTCAACTCACTAAAATCTTCCCTTTCACTCAACTGAGGGATTTGTTTTCGTACATCATCCCATAAGAGTATTGTATCCCTTCTCCTTATATCCCAAAAGACATGTTCTTGAATTAGGCCCTTGTTTTTTTAGGTAAGTTCCAAATGGAGAAGCCAAGAATGAAAGTAGTCTCTCTGGCTTTATTTATTTGGGAGGTGGATGTATTGTATTTTGTATCCCATAGCTTCTTCTAGAGTTCCTAACCCCCATGGATCCATCTCCACCATAGCTTCACACCTAGGGTTTTGTTCAATGTCTTTAGGTATCTTAGTTCAAACCCCCCTACCAACTTCGAGATAAAAAATTTATCCCATGCTACTACAGACCATTTCTTGGTTTTATTTTCCCCTCTCCATAGAAAATATATGAGTCTTGACGTTATTTCCTTACAAGTGATTTTTGGGGCTGCTAGAACTAATAGTTGATACACTGGAAATGCTTAGAGGACTGCTTTAAGGACAAGCCTATTAATTAGATTCAAAGCTTAGAATTCCCATTTATTTAGTTTGTTATATATCTTCTCAATTACCTCTTTCCAACAAAATTATCTCATAGAATTGGTTACCAATGGAATTTTGAGATACTTCACTAGGAGTTTGTCAATCTGGAAGCCTAAGAACTTGGACAGATGGTGTTGTATTGGTGGATTAGCGTTGAAAATGAAGATGTTTTACTTCTCACTATTGATTAATGTGCTAGGCACCGCCATAAAATGTGAAAGAATTGTATGAAGATCTTTTGATTCATGGAGGGAAGGTTGGTAGAATAGAAACATATCATCAAAAAATTATTGATGTGTTATAGGTAGGTTGTTTCCAAAAAGGTGCAAGCCTTTGACAATACCCCTAATGTAAGCTTCTTTTAGATATCTACCTGATCCCTCCACTACCAAAATAAAAATAAATGGCGAAAGGGGGTCACCTTATCTTAGGCCTCTCGGGGGATTGAATGACTTTATTGGGGACTCATTAAGCAATATAGAATAGAAGGGTGTTGAGATAGGAGACCTAATCCAAGATATTCATTTCCAAGAGAACCTAAAAGTATCTAGAACCCAAATTAGATAATCCCAATTTCGCCTACCACAATATTTTGACAGATCTACTTTGATTAACATTCTGATTTTCCTTAGTTGTTTCAAGGGGTGGACAATCTCATGGGTCATCACTATCCCCTCCATAATTTTCTGACCTTCTACGAAACCTGTTTTCTCCAAGGAAATTAGACAACTAAGTAAGGGATTTAAAAGTTTAATAATGACACAAGAAATGGTCTTGTATATCACATTTCAAAGAGCTTTGGGTCTAAACCCACTTGGATCCTCTAAGTTGCTTGACTTGGGAACCGAAGTTATAAAAGTAGCATTCAGACTTGGCCATACCTTTTGAGTGCGTCGAGATTCCTCCCCCAAGGCATGAACTTCCATTCCAACGAACTACCAGCATGCTTTAAAGAATTCAATAGTAAAAACATTTGGTTCTGAAGCCTTATTCTTGGGCATAACCATTACTACCTCCTTCACTTCTACAAAATATATCTCCCTCATTGATGCTTCATTTTTCTCCTAGTTGATTAGCTTAGGAATGAAGGTTGTGATTCTTTTTATGGCTTATTGCCTAGATTCCTATGGTTCTCTTAGCATGTCATGATGGTACTCAATTAATTATTGTTCATTCTCGTCATGTTGTAAAAAACTCTTCCCGTCTTTTGCAACTAGGGAAAATATCCTATTTTTGTGTCGATGTTTGATCATTGACTTGTGAAAGAAATTTGTGTTCATCTCCCCTTGCTTAAGCCATTGTACTCTTGAATTTTTTCCATACAATCTCATCCTCCTGTCTCATCTATTCTAGCCTATTTAAAAGTGGGCCTTCCTCCTCAATTAATTCTTCTGAATTCCCCTCCATAATCATTTTATTTTGTATCTCTTGCATAAGAGCCTCCAGAGCTTGTTTATATTCCATAATATGCCTGAACTCCTTCTTATTCTGGTCTTTGATTTTAGATTTGAATTCTTTTAACTTGGACTAAAATGTTTATGTGTGCATTTTGTTTCTCCCCCTGACCTTGATTTCCTTTTATTACTCCTTGGCCTTATCCACAAAAGTTGGGTCATGTAAATCTTTCAAACCTAAAAGGATGATTTTTAGGGTCTTCTTTTAAATCTACCTTTAGTTGTACAAGCCATTGATTTGAGCCCAAGCATGGAAGGATAGTCGCTTCCACACACACACACACACATATATATATATATATATATATATTCTCAGCAGTGCTTCAAATATCAGGAATCAATCCATCCTATTGGTCACATAATGTTTTCCTCCTCTATGGTTGTTTTGGGTGAAGGTGTCATTGATTGTATCAATGTCCACCATTTTAAAATCGTGGATTACTTCCTCAAAATCCCTAGCTTCTAGATTTAACCTTAGTATTCGACCTTTTTTCTCTTCCAATGATGTTATAATATTAAAGTGGTCGCCTACTATCCAGTACTCATTCAAAAGGAACCTTTTCATCTTAAACAATTTAGCCAAAAATCCTCTTTGTTTGTCGGAAGATGAGGGCCATATACTACAGTTAGGTTGACCATTTACTTAGAGCCCAGATATCAAAATATTCTAGACAAGATTCTAGGGCAAGATAACCAATCTTGGAATGAAACTTCTAGTAGGTTCCATAGAATCACTAGACCTCCTGCGGTGCCCCTTCTATCTAGTGCCATAATCCAAAAACCCCTCCAACCTATTTTCACTATCTCTTGTGCCTTCTCTCCATACAATTTGGTCTCTTGAAAAATAACTATTGTTGATTTTTCTTTACTTATTCTCTACCAGATACCTTTGCCTACTGTTGTTGGGAAAAGTATCCAATACGGAATGACCCTATCCCACTCTAAGGGTGATAGTACCTCAGCAACAACCGAATGCAAAGCTATTCAAGATTACTTCTTTATGAGATGTAAGAGAGAGGAGAAAGAGATCCACTAACCGTTATCTTCCGCTAATGATTGATCCAATCTTCCCTCTTTGCTGCTTGCTCCCAGCTCCTTGCTCTTTCACTGGCCCAGCTACACAAAGATCCTGCAAAAGCACAAGAAAAGGAAACTACAAGAAGCATACATCCATAATTGATTCAAGGATTAGAATAAATCAAATATACAAGCATCAATACGCCACAGAGACACATGCATATAGAAGAACCTCAAATGCTTTATTAATGGAAGAAGTAAAGTTCTGAGAGTGTTACAACCATAAGAGGCCCAATCCAGCAACACCTCCCAGCAGAAAGAAATCTCCTCTTCACCTCCTTCAAGCAAATCACCCAATAGTTCTATACTCAAACCAACAGCACTTCCTTACATTCACAAGATTCCAGCCTCCCTAGACCTCATGAGAGAGCTCTATATATAGGAGTTTTGGAGAAAGGATGAGTCAGCTTGAGGCTAGCATGAAGCTGACTAGTGTCCTCTCCCACTTCAGTTATTATTCAGTTCTTGAGTCCACTTGGAGTTTCTTGCTTCCACTTGGAGATCTAGATCCTCTTACTCATCACAAGGCGAATTCCCTGATCCAAGTGTCATTTTGGAAGCTTCCTGGGCATTTGACACCTTGCAGAATGACTGTGCCACTTGGCCAATCTCGCCCAGCGCAGGTAGCCTTCATTAGAGTTGACATTCAGCGCAGGTACAGAGTGGAGCAGTTGACATTCAGCGCAGATGCTCAGTGGAGCAGTTGACATGATCCAGAATTAGCTTGTTTTTGAGTGTTTTCAGGTGGAGAACTGATATTCAGTGCTGTGGTTTGCTGACCTTGTTCCTCTAGGGGTAGGAACAACATTTTTAGGGACTTTGGATCCCTCAGATTATTGACATTCCATGCTTCATGCTGTAAGGCACAAAAATGTCTATAACAGTTGCCCCCTAAAGTATGAGGTCGTTTATCAGGTGAAATGCTTTATCAGGAGGATCCGAAGTTCATTCAATCGCTGAGAGGTGACCTGTAATAAAATACAATACAATACATTATTTTTCATTATGCTTTCATGATCTAGCTGAGGCGGGCATTCCCATGCTTAGCTTTATAAATTCATTTTGGTACATAGAACAGACGATCGTCTGATGGTAGACTGATAATTCTCTGCTGAAATTATCATCCTTTGAGCAGGATGATCATCTGCTGCAATGATGTACATAACAAATGTCTTTATATCCTGAATATATATCGCAGCCCGGATGGATGAAACTAGATCCGGGGTCTTCAAACTCGTTCGATCTTCACTCTAAGTACAAGTCGATCCATGTGAGAATTGCGCTGAAGTCGAACATGGAAAGACATCGCTTGATTACCGGTCAATAATGTAAACCGTTAACAAGCGCGAGAGGAATCACCAATAATGACAATGACCCTCAAGGTACTGTAGTACAATTCACATGGTGTGAATAAAGGACTTGGCGTCGAACACCACGCAAAATCTTCTGGTCGAAGGTCATTGATGTATACCTGTCGTCGGAAGTGAGAAACTTGCCATTGAGGCATGCAAGCTTCAAAGTACTGAGGGGGTTTGTTCCTAGATCAACTTCTTGGATAATGAGCTGAAGTCGACAAGAAGCGATCCGTCAAAGGAGGGCCTTGATGAATCCCATATCAGTGACACGGAACGGAGCTAATGATTTTAGTGGAGGTGAAAACAATCTGTGAAATATGATTCAGGCTGGCGATCATGGGTGGATGAAGGATAATGTATGGCAGTCGATGGGACACGGTTGACTCTTTCTGAACAACATCTCTTGAACATATAACGACACTGATGTGATGGATCGGTAACATTACCCCAAATGTGGATGGTTTGGCGAAGACCATGGTGATGAGACCGGTGAATGAAACAACCCAACCCAATGTGATACGGAGGACAACGTGTCATGTTCAAGAGCGACTTGCTACCATTAAAGCTTCGAGGTTCTCCCAATTTTTCCCCAGTCATTTCTGACCAGTACCTCTTTATTTTTGTCAAGCTTGAGGAGGATAACATATGCTTGTTCTATAACCTGCCCTTCGGGCAAGCCCATCGCTATGTTTTAACGAGCCTAGCGATAGGGAAACTCGTTCTCGTCTAAAGACAAGTTTGTCGCTATTTAATCATTTTAACGAGTCTAACGACAAAGAAAACTCAGTCCTTTTCATTTTAGAGAGTCTGAAAAGGTACAGAAAGTCAACTCCAAAACTCCTTTTTCGTCATCTAATCCCTTAAGTCCGAAAAAGTATAAAACAATACAGAAGGGATGAGTTTTCGATTACTTTAACGAGCCGAATAAAACAAGCGCTCGACCTTTTTGTGTAATAATCCCTCAGGTCCAAAAAGATTAAAATCTAGAGGAGGGATAGCTCTTCCGGTCATTTTAACGAGCTGGAAGGCCAAAACTCGGCAAACTTTTCATATTTTACGAGTCAGGAGAAAAGAGCTCAAAGAAGACTCATCTTTTGAGGAACGAGTGATAAACAGGGATAGCAGCAGGTTCCAGGTACAGGTTGGAATTTTCCAATCACGGCAGTGTCACAAGGATGGCTAAGTGAAATCACTCTTCGCAGTTGTTCCTCAAAATGGGTAAACAATCATATGGGGGTGAACGATCGGCCAAATGGAGTGGAGGTGGCAAGTGCAAACACGACCAAGGCTTTTTATGGCTAATAAATTTACGATCACAATGGTTATTTACCGGAATAGGTTCATTTTTTAATGAGCTTAAAGTCTGGTGGAAACTCGTGCTCACGCTTTTCTATTTTTTAACGAGCATAAATTCCACGGTAAAACTGCTCGATCTTATGTTTATTTTTTAATGAGCATGAACTATGTGCTAAAACTGCTCGGATCTCGCTTTTCTATTTTTTAACGAGCATAAATTCCGTGGTAAAACTGCTCGATTCATTTTACATGCCCCCAGCATAATAATGCAAACGAGGCGCATGCCCCCTAGACTTCAGGGGGTCGTTTCATTTTTTAATGAGGTTGACACAATAAAGAACTATCCTCTTGACTCTTCATTTTTTAACGAGGTTGACCTGAGATAGGAACTATCCTCGAAGTTTTAGATCCATTAGAAATAGAAGGTTTCATATTCCGTTGCGGCCATTTCTGCCAGATTACTTGGAGGCGGTAAGGCAAAAGTACCCATTAAAGTAGGGTCTTTTAGGAAAATGACTCTGATATTTTGGAGAGGATGATTGCTTCTATGGATCTTTGGAATGCTTCCTGTAATAAATGGTGGCATAACTTCTGCCGAAGTTGTCGTCGAACTGCTTGGTTGATCTTTTCCTTTGTCGTTCGACAACTGCGGATTCCCGCAATCTTTGCTTCTTGTCGAAATCAAAGCATCATCTTGTTGCTCAGAGGTCGACAACATTAGCACCTGACACCGGGAAGCATTTCCACTATCAACCAAATTTTGACCTGGGTTGGGAAATGGATCAGTTAACACAGCTGATGTTTGGGAACTTTTAAAGAACCTCTTTAACTCAGCTTTGAATGGGCAATTCTTTGTGTAATGATCCTCATCATCACATATTTGACATGGATAAATTTGTTTCCCTTTTCCAGGAGGGTTTGAAGAATTTTTTCCAGGGGATGACTCACCCTGTTTCTTCTTCTTCCCTTTGTTTTGTTTCTTCTTGCTTCCTGGTTGATTGGTTTCTTTGCCTTTATCTTCTGATACGGCATTTACTTCCGAAGCAAGAATTTCTTCTTTTGCATTTTGGTCCGAATTCTTACGGGATTTCTTTGACGAACCCCTTGTCGATTTCGTGTTTGCCGTGCCAATCACGCCGTCACCGGCATGAGAGTCACTATTTGATTTAGGAGGGGGAGGAAATGAAAATTCCGGTCTAGGGGCGTCAGGTATTTTGTCATAGAGCGTGCCGGACTGAGTATAAACTAAGTCCAAATACTGTGCACGAGCAATAACTTGCTCCTCTGTTATGACTCCCCCCTTGGCCACATCTTCCGTAATAGCCGGAAGTAACGACTTTATAAACCATTCAGCTAACAACTGATCGGGAACATACGTTTTCACCATCCTACGACGACGACGCCACTCATGTATATGATCAGATATATGAGTAGCAGTTGTCTGTTTGAAGTTGGTTAATATTTCTGTTCCCGTTTCATACCTTATCGGTAATTGAAAGTGGGTTAAGAAAGTCGTGGCTAGGGAACTAAAATTGTCGAAAGAGGCTCTTGGCAATTCAATATACCATTTAGCTGTTGGACCTGTCAATGTCCTCTGAAAAAGGCGAAGTCTTATCGAATCGTCGTTAAGGGTGTTCAACGAACACCACAGATGAAAAGTCATCACGTGATTCGATGGGTCTTCACCTGGATTTCCATTGAATTTAGGAATGTCAGATGAAAGTTTATGAGGAATCGCTGGCCACCAAGGGGCATAAGCAATCGAATCGTTCGTTAACCGGTGTAAATTGGGTAACTCTAAAGTCGCCACGAATGGTAAGTGTTGATTTAGGTTAGGCGAAGCATAACCAGGGTACGATGGAATCGCTTGAGCAGTGGGCCTTTGCATACCAGCATAATGTAATTGATGTTGGTATGATTGATACGGTTGGTGGACTTGACCACTGTAAAGTGGTTGGTTTTGACTGTTTTGGATATACGGTTGTCCACTGTTCGCAAAGATATGCTGCTCAGAACCTTGGTACACTTGCTGGAATTGCGGTTGTTGGTATTGTACAAGCCATGGTTGTGACGCCATGTTCTGTTGCGCCATGCTAACCATTGGACCAAGGTGTGGGGTAATTGTACCCGTTTGTACTTGTGTCGTCCCACCAGTTGGCGATTGTGGTTGTGACCCATGGTCAAGCGACTGTTGCATTACAACCTGAGAAATCTGAGGTTGACATGTAACAGGTATCGCTTGAACTTGCGACACAGTTACAATAGCCGGTGTGGTTGGGATGTTCGTCACAGGTACACACTGTTGCATAGAATATACAATTCTTGGTTGTTGAGGTAGCATAGGTACCCAACTACTTGATGCAATTCCAGTATAACCTGAAAATGGTTGTGAACTCACGTATGGGTACCCTCCCGGAGGGGGTAATGAAAGGGCATACTGCCCCCCATATGGTATCAATCCAGAACTCAAGGGGATTGATGGCCCAGATTGACTTCCAAATGAATCAATTTGGCGAGTTTCAACATAAGAGTTGCCGGGTATTACTCCGGATGAACAAACTGGAACAGACCATACTGTCGAAATAGTCCCTTGGTGGACTCCTTCTAGCTGTTGAGAGCTAGTTGGGACAGCTGGTATGCCGGCAAACATCGTCGGAGTGACGGCAGGGACTTCTGTTGTCGCTGTGTCATTTGACACAGTCCTAGATGATGACGGTTGTTCAGACATCTTAAGTCTATCCAATAGATTGCCTAGCGATTCTACAGGAACTTCCACTTGTGGTGGATTAACTTCTGATGAAGGAAATAGAGTGACCTCGACTCCAAAATGAGTTGGAGTACTTGCTTGCGGATCCTCTGCAATCTCCTCTATCGCAATCAAACCCGGTGGAAGAGGAAGACCGTCAGGTCCGTAAAATATTTCTGGTGCCGAAGAAGTGGTTGCTTCGACAGTGACAGTTGTTTGAGGAACAAAACTTTCTGGACCGGTTACAGATGGAATTGGTTCAGTTATACAAGTACTTGCCCCCAGACTAGGATCAGTATTACTGTCCTTCTGTGGCTGTTGAACTTCTTCTATAGAGGTAGGGTTTCCAGAAATGTTAGGAGTAACCGGAACCTCAGATGCAGTTGGAACACTTGTTCTAACTTTCAATGGAGATTTTGAACCGGTTAAACGAGTTCGCTTTGCCCGTACTGTTTTCGATTCCGGAGACAAAGACGATTGACTCGTAAGCCTCCACGAACGACGGGGTTTCAATTGACTTTCTTCCACGATTGCGGATTACTCGATCAACCAAAATATTAAAAGGGGAAATTTGTGTTTCCGAATTGAATGAATTTTATTAGACGCTTTTAGACACAACTTGCTTTTTCACTTTTTAAGAGTCGAGAAAAAGCTAAAGATGACTCTAGTCTCCTTCGATGTATTAATGAGCCCGAAGTGACAAATGCTCAGTTGGACTTTTTCAGTTATAGATTTTGAAAAAGGCCAAAAGAAACTGCTCTAGAGATCTAGGCAGAGGGTGTGCCAAACCTTTCGCAAAACCACAGAATACGTTTTACGGTACGAGTGGTCGATCTTCGTGAATGATGTGTTCACTACATTGCGATCAGTAGGGCGGCCGACACGGCTTCCTATGGATAAAGGCTTTGTTCCTATAGGGGTCTCCCAATATATACGTGACGGTACGTGGGAGCACAAGTCCGTATTAGTGCCACTGACTCTCAGGAGGAATCACCCACCTTCGTCGAGATCGACAGTCACTACGTTTAACGACGCCGGAACACGTCTCTAGCTTAGACCTCTAGATGTTTGCGTTATGTTTCAAAGCGTTGTTAGGTTCATTCAATATATTTTAAGTTGATCTTTTTAAAGTTTTCCTTTCAAGGTTCACCACGAGATGTTTTGATACAAATTCCTAAATGCAGTCTAAGATGAGAAGCAAGCTTTTTCAATCTTTTCGACTTATGAAAATCTTAACTACTGAGGGAAAAGAGAGACAAAATCTTTTCACACAAATCAAAGAGCACTCACTAATGCACTTTTTCCCTAAATCAACAAGCAAACTTATATGCAAAATGCAAAATGCAGGTATTTCTTTTCTCTTTCTTAATGTTTGTGCGACACAAAAAAGAAAGCTGTTGTATAACTTTGAATTCAATTTCAAGTGAAAGCAAACAAGCTTGTCCAAAATCAAAAGACACCTTAAGATTTACTTGTTTCGACATTGGAAATATATAAATTCAAACCATATGACGAAAGAAAAAGCTCAATCAGCTATGAACAGCAAATAAACTAACTCTTAAGATCAAAACGACACTTTATCACAGGTCTAGATCTAAGAGGCCACAGCAAGACTAGTTCACTTTCGTTATGGGAAACTGCAAATGATACAAGAAATACACAAAGAACAAACACAGTTTCTTTATACAACCGAGGCGGAATAGTGGCAAGGGAAGTTGGTTTCAGATAGGTACATTGACTGGTAACAGGCAGCAAAAACAAGGGTGAAAACAGGGCAAGAAACAGCAGGAAACCCCAGTAGCAAAAGGCAAGACTGGTCCAGCGCAGGTGGTACACAGGCAGTTTGACCTTCGGCGCAGGTAGCCCCTTCGGGAACTGCGCTGAAATGCAGACAGCCTTCACACAGCCTGCACTAAAGAACGAGACTTTCGTTTCTCTTGGTTTCCGGGTCACAGATTGCTCAAAAATTCACAGTTTTTGGCCAAATCAGAAGCTATCAGTCAAGCACACACTAAGGGATGACAAGGAGGATGAAAAGCTATCACTAAGAGCTTATTAGAGTCCTTGTGGATCAGCTCTTCAAATCATAAACTTGCCCAGAAAGTGAGCTAGAGTAGTTGCCCTCTACTTTGCATTTGAAAGATCCAAATGCAGTTCGATTCGGTACTCCCTGTGTTTATGAAATGAATAGAAAAAACACAAACAACCAACAAGATACGATCCCCAGTGGAGTCGCCAATTTGTTGTTGGGAAAAGTATCCAATACGGAATGACCCTATCCCACTCTAAGGGTGATAGTACCTCAGCAACAATCGAATGCAAAGCTATTCAAGATTACTTCTTTATGAGATGTAAGAGAGAGGAGAAAGAGATCCACTAACTGTTATCTTCCGCTAATGATTGATCCAATCTTCCCTCTTTGCTGCTTGCTCCCAGCTCCTTGCTCTTTCACTGGCCCAGCTACACAAAGATCTTGCAAAAGCACAAGAAAAGGAAACTACAAGAAGCATACATCCATAATTGATTCAAGGATTAGAATAAATCAAATATACAAGCATCAATACCCCACAGAGACACATGCATATAGAAGAACCTCAAATGCTTTATTAATGGAAGAAGTAAAGTTCTGAGAGTGTTACAACCATAAGAGTCCCAATCCAGCAACACCTCCCAGCAGAAAGAAATCTCCTCTTCACCTCCTTCAAGCAAATCACCCAATAGTTCTGTACTCAAACCAACAGCACTTCCTTACATTCACAAGATTCCAGCCTCCCTAGACCTCATGAGAGAGCTCTATATATAGGAGTTTTGGAGAAAGGATGAGTCAGCTTGAGGCTGGCATGAAGCTGACTAGTGTCCTCTCCCACTTCAGTTATTCTTCAGTTCTTGAGTCCACTTGGAGTTTCTTGCTTCCACTTGGAGATCTAGATCCTCTTACTCATCACAAGGCGAATTCCCTGATCCAAGTGTCATTTTGGAAGCTTCCTGGGCATTTGACACCTTGCAGAATGACTGTGCCACTTGGCCAATCTCGCCCAGCGCAGGTAGCCTTCATTAGAGTTGACATTCAACGCAGGTACAGAGTGGAGCAGTTGACATTCAGCGCAGATGCTCAGTGGAGCAGTTGACATGATCCAGAATTAGCTTGTTTTTGAGTGTTTTCAGGTGGAGAACTGATATTCAGTGCTGTGGTTTGCTGACCTTGTTCCTCTAGGGGTAGGAACAACATGTTTAGGGACTTTGGATCCCTCAGATTATTGACATTCCATGCTTCATGCTGTAAGGCACAAAAATTTCTATAACACCTACCTTTGATATTAATCCCACGAATGTTCCATGTGACTGTCCTCATTGGCTAAAGTGTTAAGAGGATAAGAACATATTCGAAAGTGCCACCACTTGACCTAAGTTTATCAAGTAGTCTCCAACATTTTGAATTGTTTCTCTTGTCATCCTTCTACCTTTTCTTCTGCCTTCCTTGGCATTATGTTTCTTTACCTTGTTTCTTTGTGTTAGTGCACTGACTTCTCCACTACTCTCTCCTTCTCATGATCCTCCTTGACTCCTCCACTATAAATACAATTGGTAATAAAGATTCTTTTGGTCCTCTAGAAATGATTTTTGTTCCATATGCTCCCATTCTTGGATTAGCTTCACCATGAATTGTTCCTCAAAGCTTAGAGTCTCAATGTTTTCTTCCACTGTTGATACAACTTTGTATCATGGGTTTCCTTTTTATTCCTGCCTCCTCTATTCAGTCCTCAAGGGATTTTTTCTTAGGGGTGTTTTTTCCCTGAGGTGTCTCCTCTGCCATCTCCACTACCATGAGGTCATCTAGTAGCATTATATCCTCCTCTATGTTTTCTAACACTGCGAAGGTGTTGTCTTCAATGGTATTTTTGTGTTCCTTATGTTGCGACTACATCTTAGGCTTCCTTCTTTTACTCACTACCCTTTGGAAGCCATCAATAGTCCTCCATGTTCCCTCCTTTTGTAGTTCCCCTTTTCTGATAGGGTAATCCTTAAACAAGCGCTCAAGTTTATGGCATCTCTAACACCTAAACGGTACATGCTCATAGTCAAGTGGTTGAACCCAAGTTTCATCTTGATATGTGAATTTTATCGACTCTAGTGGTTGCAAGATGTTCATGTACACACAAATTATTGTGTAAGACATATAATGAGCTCCTTTAGTGGTCTTTGATGTCTTCACAAAATCCCCTATGGTGTTCCCGATACCTTCCAAAATTTCGAGGCCCCAAAATTATCCCGGTAGGGAGTATAGTTGTACCCAAATTGGGGTTTCCAATAAATCTTGTTTATTTGAGTTGAAGCATTCCTCCTAGTGTCTCATGTACAAGCCTGCATTGTAAAGTAAATAGCGTCCCCCTTCAGAAACCTTGGTTTTGTCCTCTAGGTTCAAGAACATTAACATAAAACACCATTTTTCCCCCAACTTTAGGTTTATCACTCCCTTTGGTTACCATTTTTTCTTGAATCCATTTCAGTAAATCCTGCTCTATCAACCAGATTCCTATGAAATTGCATATGAAGGCATGGTCCTTCATATGTCAGTGGTACCCTTCTAGTATATTAGGGGGAATCGTGAACTTAGGGTTAACGATTACTTTAGGTAGACATCGACCCCTAAGATAGGTTTTCCATTGAGCCTCAAGTATTGGGTTACAATGCTTATTTCCATTACCTAGAGAGTTTTCACAACCCCCAAAATTCTTCTTTTGGGTACCTATCACAATGTTCTTATAGGAGTGGATTTCACCCCTCCCTCCCAAGCCGCTCATTGCTCTGTGTCAATATCATTCTGGATTAGTTTAAGTGAAAAAATCTCCTCAAAATTAGAAAAGGCGAACCCGTGAACAACATGGAAATTGAAAATTTATGGTTCCTGAATTGCAGAAACCATAGCCTTCATGCTCTAGATACTTGTCGTGTCCTGTTAATTGAGTTAGTTCCACGAGATAACTATATGTCCTCTCTACATAATTAATTAAATCGATTAATTTAAAAAAAATCATATGACCAAGTGTCATTTATAGTGAATTATGTTTTTTTTTTACATGTGGTATTGATAAGTCACCGTATTGCAACAAAACCTATTTACAAGTTTAAAATCTACATGATAAAATGGAGAATATATATGTTTAGCTCATATTAATTCTTATTATTATTATTATAACTAATAATAATAATAATCTCATAATTTAGTTATTTTTTATGATTTTGTAATCATAGCAATATGATATGTATTATGAAATAATAATTTTGATTATTATCATGAATTAATCTCTATCTATATTTACGAGTTATCTCACTAAACTCATGTAACATATGTTATGAAATAAGTATTTTGAAATTATTTTACTCCATTATATATCTCACATTACCTAGATTAGAAAAAATCATAAAAGTTAACTAATTGATTATTATTATTATTATTATTATTATTTAGGGTTTTTGTGATTCATATTAATATACGAGTTAACATATATACATTTTAAAAAGCATGTAACAATATTCTTAACCATGAAATTCACCTCACTTTACTATGGAAATTCTTAACTTGTAGATGACTCTTCTTACAATACCATGGACCAATACCATAGTTTCTCAATACCACATGTCCAATATAACATGCGTTGATAAGACGTTTTTTTTAATTAATAATTTTAAGATAAATTAATTAAAAGAGCATAACCAACTTGAGAATAACTCTTCATCCTTTTTTTTTTTTTTTGTAAGTAAGCATTTGTATTAAAGGAAAATATAGTACAAAAAATCTGCCACAGCAGACAACGGGCCGCTAAACAGCAGGCCTAGCTTCGAGAAACTAGAAAGAATAGACTGCCCACCACGCCGGGCGGCATTGAACCACAAGACTGAAAGGGCAGCCGGAAAGGATGAAATATCCACCTCGGCTCCCAAGAGAAGAAGAGACTAGAGCAGGGCTGAACAAACAGAACCAGAAGAAGAAGGAAGACCGGTCCAAACCAAAGATTCTACCCAACGAGGGTGGAATCATTTGGTCGACCTTTTTTCCCTTTCTTTTTACCGACTTTGACCCAACTATTTGGACAATGTTGGTCAAGAACAATTTGTAAACTGTGTTGGGCTGGAGGCGAAAGCTCCTTGTCTGAATCCGAAGGAGATGACTCATGAGTTCGTTTCTGAGAGATGGGAGGGACTGATGCTTCCTCGTGACGTACTGAAGGAGAAACCTATTCTGGCATTTCATCCATGACTTCCTCATCTTCCTCCTCGTCTTCTTCATCTGAGCTGGAAAAAACATCCATTGGGGGAGGATCATGAGGTTTCCAGCTTTTGGATTTTGGCTTGGATTTGGCTTTCTTTTTTTGGAAGGGCATTGAAGGACACGAACTTTGAAGGTGCCCTGTGAGATGACAATTTCGGCACCGAAATGCTGTATTCTCGAAATCCAGAGGTTGAGTCCAATGGAAATCACCTATTTTGAGAATGATCTGATCAGGAAGTCCTTTGCTTATGTCTATTTCTGCGCAGATTCTGGCGTAGGTATAAATTCCTTTTAGCCCTCTTGAGGTATCTGTGTTGAGGTAGCGACCCAAGGAGTTGCCGATAGCTTCAAATACAACAAAGTTCCATAAATGCGCCGGAAGGTTAGGAAGTCTAACCCAGATCGGGAGTTTGGTGATAACTGTTGTAGAAGGATCGAATTTTGGGAACCACAGAGTAAGGAACAGACCTGCAGAATTCCAAAACCAGGGGCCTTCAGTTAAGACTCTTTGGTAATCCTCACTGTCAACAAACAGTGTTATAAAGAAGCCTTTGGAACAGAAAATAACCTTGCAATTGTTGGTCCAATTTGCATGAATCCATTGGTACAGATCTGCTGTACTAGGCCAAAGACCGTTGAACCTGCAAATGATGCCAAGCTCTGCAAACAGCTGGTGTTGCTTATCCAACAGGGGATGTGTTATTTCAATGGTAGGGGTATCCTCCAGCTTGTCCACTAAGAAGGGTTTGGGAGCTTGAGCAGGAGGAGCTCTTTCCTTGGGCTTCTGAGAGTGGACAGCATCTTTATAGGAAAAGGCTGCAGCTGAAGAGGATTGTCCAACAGCTCCCCCTCTCAGACGCATGGACAGGGTAATGGAGGCATTTCTTTGAATATTATAACTGGACAGGGGACAGGTATCCTCCAATTGTTTACCTTCATAAAGGAGACGCTGAAAAGTTGTTGGAATCCCCTCCTTATTTTCCAGGATTAGCTTGAGGTGCTGCACCAGATCTGAAGATCTCACCCAATGCAGCATTGACTTACCTGAGATAAGTACAATCAGAACCTGGAATGGTTCTGAAATTTCTGTTCTCTGCGGGCTACTGAAACCCTGATATCCAGGAAGACTGGTATGCACGCCTCTGTCTGGGAGGGAGGCACTCCAGAGACTCACGGTTGTTAGATTTGCAAGGTTATCCTTAGGCCATGCCTCCGCTGAGACGTGAGAGTTGAGCCGGAGACTTAATACCTTTCCAGCGCATTCCGTTTGAGCTGAAACAGAGACCAGGCCCCTGTTTGGGAGAAAATCTCGAGGGGGCGTTTTGTCAAACACATGCCCTGCATCCTCCTTGGTTCCGACAAAACAGGGTGGCCGAAGCTGGTTCTGGACAACCAAGCTCCTTGAAACCCTTAATCTCCATCTCCTTTCCCTTTGGACTTTGCTGGCTACTGCAAAAGAGACGCCAACAGTCAAATCTGAGCAGTTTAGTAGATTCAAACTTACCCTTCTGCTTGGGGAGATCCTTCCCTCAGAACCGCCTGCTTCTTCTTTTTTCAGACCCCACGAAGCTGAATCCATCAATGGCTTCCAGCTGTGTGCAGTGGTGTCTATCTCTATGAATCTTTTCGAACCTGCGAGACCCTCCTGGCCAAGAGCGTCGGCATAAAATGAGGAAGCGTTCTGAAACCTCCCGGCGGCACCGCTAAGCGAGCTCTGAGGGCCATTCGAACTGATGGCAGAAATACGATGACGGGGGGAGGGGCCATCAGGCTTTGGGGCGACGGAAGCTGGAGCCATGGCCATGATCTGTGCACCTGGAAAATCCCGCGCGCGGCTCTGTTCCTGGTTTATCTCATGTAAATTCTTCACTTCTTCAAAGCTCGAGAATAACTCTTCACCCTTGATATGTGAATACTACTATGAATATTCTAACATATTTCACAGAAACTAAATCTCAACCATTCATTTTTTTGTAAATACTACAATGAATATTCTAATATATTTCTTTGAAATTGAATCTTTATCATTCACCTTTTGTTTTTTACGAGGGGTTTTATGATAAGCATCAAAATACTTGTTGTATTACACATCTCACATTACCTAGATTAGAAAAATAATAAAAGATAATTTTATTTTAAATTATTATTAATAATTTCAAAAAATTAATATATGAATTAAACATATATACATTTTAAAAAGTATGTAACAATATTCTTAACCATGGAAATTGATTAGAAATTGGTCCAGAACCTTAATTGTAGTCAAGAACAAAGGTTAAGAAGTTAAAAGGTTAATATTGGCCTTGAGTGCTAAAACCTTTGTTAAGCGCAAAAACCTTTATAAAGCGCATTTTCTTTAAATTTTGAATTAAGCACATGGGCAGTATTCGGCCAAGCAGTAAATGGTATATCGCGCGGGTGAAAGGCTGGAAGCAGTAATCTACCAAGAGCACATGATTCCACTCAGTGGTCGACATGTAGCAGAGCGAAACTATTTTTCTTGTGTGCCTTCGGTTAGATATCATTCGTGCATGAAATCTGCACGAGATTGAGCGATGTATGTTGGATTGAGCAGGGTTGCATCAATGGCGAAGATCATCCGGGAAAGTTGGCCAGCGGACGACGCGACAGTCATTAGATGGACAGGGATAGATTGATGGTTGAGAGTTAACCTGATTGCAAGCTCTATGGAGGATTATCCCTAACCGCTAGATATACGCGTGATAAGGACTTATCCTTCATGAATGCACCCAACAGTTACGGCAACAGTTACCTCTGATGGTCAGCCTGGCGAAGTGGCTAAAGTTTGGTGGATTTGCTAAGTTTAGTTCAAGTTAGGTGCAGTTGCTAATATTGGTGGAGATACCACATAAAAGCACTCACAGAGTAGTTTTAAGCAAGAGAGCCAGAGAAACAGAGGCAGAGCCCAAGAGACAGAGATAGAGCCCGAGAGACAGAGGCAAAGCCCGAGAGTTAGAGAAACTCAGAGAGAGTGAAACAAGAGGCTCGCTAGACTAAATAGAGCCTTCTGAAGCTGATGGAATGATCCATAGAAGCTAAAGAAGTCATCTTCATGGAGAATTCCATCCAAGAAGATTGATTCTGGAGCTTAGAGCTACCAGAGGTTGGAGGCGGTTGCAAGAGCTACCAGACCTCATTCTTAGTGATCCAACAGTCAATTCTAACTATAATGATCTTTCTGAATCCATTGCAGGGATTTGCAAAAGCATCTGAAGACTTCTAAGGGCCAAGAAGCTACAGGGAAGTTTCAGGCAACAAATGATCAAATGATCAGTCTGTTGTAGGTGTATGATATGTTGATGAAGACAGAAGAAGAAGTTCCAGAGACAGTACAAGAATTCTGAAGGAGTTAGTGCCATCCAGAAGCTCAAGTCAACTCAGTGCACTAATTGAAGGAATCAAGTCCAAGGAAGCTTAGATCAGTTTGTAGAGTGAGGACAGCCAAGGATATAGATGATATTCTAAGCCCATTGGTTCAGTTCAGAAATCTTTGGAGTTAAGTGTGGAACTTGTAAAAGAAACTTTACCATAATCCCAAAGAGCCAAGTCAAGTTGACAAGAGCTCAAGGAGACGTAGCCCATTATATTAGGGTGAACTCCTAGATTATATTGTTGTTATGTGTGTGTTTCTTATTCGCTGCATTATTTACCGTTATATGTGTTTAATATCAGCACGAACAAATAAGCACTAAAACAGTTAAAGACAAACAAAGACATACACCTATTTCAAGTACTTAATTCCACAATTGTCAACATAAGCTAGATCACATTTTTGTTAAGATTTGGAGTGGGAGGTTCTTGTAAGTATAACAAGATGTTAAACCCTCATTTCAGATCAGAAATTCACCTCCTTTACCATGTAGATTCTTAACTAGTAAATGGCTCTTCTAACAATACCACGGTTTATCAATACCACATGGGCTTGTTGAAATGGCATTTTCTTTCATTTTTGTTTCTTTAGTAGTTTATGTGAGTTGTGAGATACCTACATGACTAACTTGTGGCTTGAGTAGCTACAATTCAGAGGCATCTAAGCCATCAAAATCACTTGGAGATTGCACTTGACTTAAGCTAGACTAACACTTAGCATTGCTAGATTTTTGCTCATGAAGCGTCTAACTTCACCAAGGAATTCCTTAACAGAACACTAAGCCCTACATTCCATTATTAATTAATTTAAAATAAATAAATTAAAATAATATAATTAATTTGGAAATAATTTTAACTCTTCATCAATAAATATTATTATGAATATTCTAATATATTTTATGGAAATTAAATCTCTAAAATCCACTTAATAATTACTAATATTAAAATAACTAATATTAAAATTGTGAAAACCCTATCCCAGAATCGACCGTTTATTTGCAGAATTGTAATTGTTATATGGAGATGTACCGAATTAATCACTTAATCAATGTTAATTGTTGTATTCGTAGGAGGTGCGATATGGAGACGCACCCGTGCATGGTGTACTTATGTGTGATAGAGAAGACCACTGCCATTACCGTTGCGTCACCTTGCAGGTCATTCACTTAGAGATAGATAAATTAGAGTGGACGTTGGCAGGTCAGTAGGGTTGGTAAGAGTACTCGCATCAAACCAGCAAAGCAACCAATGACAATTAATGGCGAGGATAATGACCAGTCAGAATTCACTGAACCGCCCTGCAAAAAACTCAAAACTGGAACAGTAGCTACAAGACCATCATCTCCCCCTTCAGGGAAAAACCTTTTTGCCAACCCGTTTTCTGTTTCTTTACCTTTTGCTCCACCCATGGGGGCCGGAGTGCGTCCACGTGAAAGGAATTCTATAAATATTCCAGGCATTACCAGTACCAACACTTCAAATATTCTCGCATCCGTGGTGTCGCGGGGTCTAATCAACACTTCAAATATTCTCGCATCCATGGTGTCGCGGGGTCTAATCCCGCACCTGCCGAACAGCAATTCCAATTGCGCTGCCGGGACTGAATTTTCTCAGCAGGATCTGAGAAAGAGGAACGAACATGTCATAAACGCATTGTATATCGATTTCCCTCGCCAGTGCTCAATCTGTGGTCTGAGGTTCAATTCTCAGCAGCTGCACAGCAAGCACATGGATTGGCACTGGCGAACCAGGTCTAAATCTAATGCCAACTGCAGGCGAACCATTGATTCTCGAAAATGGTTTTTGAATGCTGAGGAATGGGTTAGGAATACTAGGGAGATCGATGAACAGAATACCACCAAGGAGAAGGAGAAAATGTTAGTTACACCATCTGGAGAATCGTTCCAGGGTGGTGGTAATTGTTTTGTTGGTAATTCTGAAGCAGCAGAAGTAGAGGCAAGTGCTCCTCTTCCCTGCGTTCCTGCAGACGAAAACCAGACTTCTTGTGCACTGTGTGGCGAAGCGTTCGAAGAATTGTTCGACGATGAATTAGACCAGTGGGTGTATAAGGGAGTAATTTTCATGAATGATCAATGTAATTCTCAAACCCCGAATTCGCAAGGGAATATCTCCACCAAGCCAAAGCTAATCCATGCTAAGTGCGTGTAGCAGAGGACTGAATAATTTTTCTATTTATAGATAATGCTAATGGGAGGGAAGATATTTGAATGAAAGGGTAGTATTTATCGCTATGCAGAGGTGCGTTTCTTCTTGCCCTTTCTTTCTTTTCTTGAAAGTGAGTCCCATTCATACGAATGGGTCCAGCATCCAATCTGGTCACATCATCCATCATGGTATGAAGTCATTATAATGTTAAACATTATTTGAATATTGTAGGTAATATAGGGTGATCTACAAAGTAGTTGTGGATCCAACTATAATTGACACATTACATGTGTTTCCATCATTTCATCAATTATGGCATAAAGTATGCACAATGTTTGATGTCATTTGAATATTGCAGGTTGCATAAGGAGGAAAAGGAGGACTTGAAGAGTTGGAGGAAAAAATTAACAATATATATCACAAATTAACAATTCTAGCTAGGAGATAAGCCACCATCTCCTTGTGTTCCGATGAGGGTAGTGACTAGCTTATTTTTAATTTAATTTTATAACATTTAATACATTAAAATTTAATACTTACTATAAACTTACAATATAATTCACCCCATTTTACCATGTATATTATTAACTTGTAAATACTTCATTCATAATTATTATTGATAAATAAACTTTAATTTATTAAATTTATAAAATCAAATTAATTGTAATGCCATTTCTATAATCCAATAGTTTATAAAAAAAAATATTATTATAGTTGAATCAGTAATATATTTGAAATTTATTATAAATATTTTGAATTTATTTATTTAATGATTACTTTTTGCAATATATGTTTTGAAAAGTAATTACAAAGATTAATTAGATATTGTCTAACTCTTGTATTATAAGTATAGGTCACAACTCTATTTCTATGCTTGACTATGACTAGAAAGGTAGTTTTGTTTAGAGGTTTTTACAATTTGACATGTTTTATAAACTTTTTTTTCAATGTTTTCTATAGAGAAAAAATGAATATGTATGAACTATCTATGCAATAGAAAAATATTTATTGTAATTTAACAATTGTAGTTTCAACCATATTAAACTTTGTGATTTCTAAAAATATATTTACATTTTTTATTTAAAGTAAGTTGTTTTGCATGTAATTTCATATATATAATTTTGATATAAGTTCGCCAATATATAATGTATAATAAATATCATTTCATAAAAATAAACATCATGATGATAGCCATATAACAAACAAAAAAAGCATCTAGAATACATCATCTAATTATATACACCTCTAGTACTTATTAGCTAGCACACAAATCTAATAATTTAATTAATGAATATGGAAATTGGCATTGGAAAAAGCCAAAACGAAATAAATAGAAATTAATTCAAGAAATAAAGAAAAATAAGAGAAAAATAATATGAAGAGACAAGAATATGCATGTGTTGATGGTGTTAGACCTGCCAACATTTAGGGGATCTCCTCGATAAAAAGTCCCAACTAGACCTCACACCGTTTGGAGTAGGAGTCCCAACAATGGTTGGTAATGTTATGCTTTGACCTTGCGAAGAGTCAAGTGCGATGCATGAAGGTTCTAACACATGGAGGGGAAAAGGAAGGGTCCCCCTTAGAAGCCTATAAGAGTACGCCACTTGAAAGGAACACACGAGAGAAATGGCATCACAAGCTAAGATGTGGAATAGTCCATAAGTTAAATTGATGACTTAATACAACACACACATTCAACTAGATTCATACAAATGCAAATGAAATAGTTCATAAGCATAAGTGTAAGTTAAATAACATACATTGCAAATACAACAAGAATAATCCTACTATATTCACAACATATGAATGAAAGTGTGTTGGCTCTGATTTTATTATTATAAGTGAAAGTTCCATTCATACATACACCACTGACGACTACTAGCCCCAATAGTGGAACATTACAGTTAAGAACATGTACTCCTCCAAAGAAATATACTCTTTCTATGCTATGGAGAAGCTAAGGCTCTTCACAATACTCTCAAGCTCTTTCTAAGCCTAAACCTAGCCAAAAGCTTGGCTCCCAAAATCGTGGTACATGGGTTATGATGTTCTATTTATAACAAGAGGGGGTGACTCTTCAACTCCCCTTTGTGACCTTTGGAATACCTTCATGACTCTTCAACTTATTTACAAAATGACACATTACATTACATGATGACTCTTCATATTCCAATATTGGCACTTGGAATTTCATTTACAACATAATTACAAATGATATTATATTTTATACTCATACCCATATAGGACAAAAGAGGGTGGAGACAACTTGATAGCCTAACAAGACAAGACACTATGATGCTTGAGTTTGGGAAAACTCTAGCTCGGAAACTTCCACTTGATGCTTCTTGGTCACGTATCGATGTTAAGATTGGTATTGTGGGATGACATCCCAAACTACATGATGGTGTTAGGATGGAAGTGGACTCTAGCCTCCATAGCATTCGAGTACAATGATTTGGAACCAGTCTTAACTTATTTCTTGAGAAGAAGCAACATGGTTCTAATATAGACAAGACCATCGATGTATTTTTGCATGTCTTGTCTATTCAGCTCTAAATCCTCCTTGATAGAATCATGTCTTGGCTTCTCCAAGTACTCTTCATTATCATGTCTAACTTGGTGTTTGCATTTAGCTTTGATGAGTGAGCTAACTTATGGGATCTTGTGGGTTCTCACGATGAAATCCAGATTGTTGTACAACCATATATATGAGGCTTGAATGTTTCCAATGAACGAGGTGAGGTGATCGTTGTTTTGAATCAACATTTGAACTCTTGCTTTCTCCAGCTCTGCCTGTGGCTTCATCTTCTTTACCAAAGTAAGTGGTGCCCCTTTGTATCACAACGTCCATTCTTGTACAATGGTGATGATACATTGTACATTCCTAAGAGTCTTAATAAATTCCTTTCTCTACTCCTGCAAGCTAAGAAATCATACAACTACCTTATGTACAATCATGAGCTCCTCATATAGGTTTCGTATGGTCTCTCCAAGTGTTGATACTTCACCAAGTATCAATGCTCTCATTTCCCCCAAGTAGACCTGTGCGAAGATTGTGTTATGTGTTGCTGCGTAGATCTGTTCTATATATTGTCGGGCAGCCTGTAGATTTTGTACTAATTTCTTACTCTTAGCCTTCAAATAATGAGTGTTTGATCTTGTCGTACCTGCAAAGGCCAAGTTGGCTTCGAAAATGGCATTTTGATTCCTGTTGGTGTCTTCCACTATCACCCTTTATCTAATGAATGCAAGTGATGCATGATTATTTGGAAAATTATTTCTCTGCACTTAAATAATCCTCTTCTGAAGTTCATTATATGACAGATTGCACATATCCTTTACCGTACCATCATCAAGAGGAACTATGTCCCCTTCCTCGATTGAGGCTAACTCTGGGATGGAGGTGGTGAAGATTGAACGATGACTTATGGTCCACTGGGCTTCAGGTCAAAATCTTCATCCTACGATTCTAGTTCCAACTCCATGTTCGTAACTTTAATCAAGTCTTCAATATGCTGAGCAAGCTCTTGATCCTCCATATGTTTGCTCTCTCCTTATGTTATTGGTTGGTTCTATTCTTGCTCTTCAACTTGAATCGGCATTGGTTCTTTTTCCATTATGCCTTGCCTTTCTTCTTCTTCCTTCTTATGTTTCTCCTCCTATTCTTTCCTCCTTTATTCTCATTCTTCCCTCAATTATTGTTCTTCTTTCTGTGCCTTTAGTTATGATTCCTTCAAGCTCTTCTTTTTTCTCTTCCTCTACTCTGCTCTATGTCTCCTATGCTTCTTCTACCAAAGTTGCTTGCATAAGGATTGAATCCACTTTCACTCTCAAAAAAAATTCTCCATCTATTCTGCCAGCAACCTTTCTCTTTCCCTGATCTTGTACTAGATTGCAGCCTTTTGCTATTGCTGTTGGACTTACTGCCATGTTAGTGTTGACTCTTTTTCTATAAACAATTGAGTCTTCGCATATATTGGCAAGTTAACCAGTGCTTGCTCAACTACTTCCCCAATACTTCTTTCAGCAATGTCTCTTGAAGAAGCTCTCTTTGGTGACATGGTAACAATGACTACTAGCGATAAGTGCTTCACATGTGTGTTACTTGGGGGAAAAAAGGGCACTCTTGGAAATTAAACATTAGCTTTAGAAAATCAAATTTCAAGGCATGATCAAGCAACAAACTGGGTAACTAGAGAGAAGTATTGCACAAATTTCATTGGAAAGAGGGACTGGCTACTTGTGGGAACTATGCACTCTGCAGTCCCAACAACCAAGGATGAAGCTTGAGGCTCAGGATTACACAATGCGTAGTCCCATCCTGGGCAAAGACTAGGAGAGACTGCACATTGCATAGTCTCAGTGGCCAAGGTGACAGGTTGGTGTCTATGCAGAACTGCTAATCCCACTAAGGGTGGTAGCTACCTTAGAAACAAACAAAGTAAAACTACTTTCGTTTTCCTTTATGAGAGATAGATGAGAGAAGAATAAAGGGGACCAACCTCTGTCTTGCGCTTGGTTCCTTGCTTGATTCCTCTCTCTTCTTATAGTCCTTTGCTACTTGCCTTCTTGTATACCCAGCTTCACAGAGTACCTGTAGATTCAAAGCAGCATAACACTATACGAGAACATAGATCTATTATCATAAAAAATTTAGGATCAAATGTAAATTGACCATACAAATGCATAAAACATAAATCACACAAGAGTATGGAGGAAAACTTGAATAGCTTTATTGATAATCAAGAAAGAGCCAAGAGAGTTACAACCAATTGTTCTGACCCAACATCATCCTCTTAGCAAGAAGCCCTTCTTCACCTCATGAAAAGCTTAGATCACCCAACACTATGATGTTGCCTCAAGAAACCAACAACAATTCCTTACAAGATGCAAAATTCCAGCCTCTGGATCTCTGGTATGAGGGATCCATATATAGATGTCTGCAAGAGAGATGAGTCAGCTTGTGATTTGATTAGTGTCTTCCCTCTAATAGTTCTTGATTCCCCTTGGAGATTGATGATCTCTTACTCATCCCTGGTCGAATTCAGAGAGGCAAGTGTCACAGGAGAAATTTCTGGAAGATTCCATGCTTCTCCACCTCGCGGATTGACCCTGCCATTTGTCCCTTCTCGCCCATCACACCCCATAGAAGGGTTTTTTGAAATGCAACGAACCTATTGTGTGTATTTAGGTGGGATGCAATGCACTTTGCCTATGGAGCAGGCGAAATGGTCGAGTTTTGACCAGTTCTGAGTAGTTTTTCATGAACTTCTGGGAGAAGTTGTAATCAGTTGACCTTGTTCTTTTAGGGGTTGGAACAACACCTTTAGGGACTTAGGAGCCCTTAGTTTATGGACATTTATGCTTGGGGTTGTAGTGCCCAAAAATGTCTATAATAGTTGCCCCCTAAAGCATGAGGTCGTTAATCTTTTTGATGTCGGGTGAAATGCTTTATCATGAGGATCCGAAGTTCTTTCAAGCTAGAAGGAGACCTGTAATAAGATACAATATAATAAATTATCTTCATAATATTTTCATGATCTAGCTAAGGCGGGCATTCCCATGCTCAGCTTTATAAGTTCATTTTCATGTACATAGGACAGACAATCATCTGAGTGTAGACTGATGATTCTGGTAGAGCCATCATCCCTTAGATTGGATGATTATCTGTGCAGCAATGATGTACATTTGATGTCTTTATTTACGTGAATATATATCGCAGCCCGGATGGATGAAACTAGATCCGGGGTCTTCAATCTCATTCGACAAGAAGCGATCCGTCATAGGAGGGCCTTAATGATCTAGTTTCATCCATGTGAGAGATGTTCTGGAGTCGAACATCTCTCACAAGAAGCGATCCGTCATAGGAGGGCCTTAATGAATCCCACATCGATGACACGGAATGGAGAAAATGATTTTAATGGAGGTGAAAACGATCTGGTGATATAAGGTTCAGGGTGGCGGTCATGAAAGAATGGAGCGTAAATGTATTGCAGTGGTGAGGCACAGGTGAATTCTCTAAGTGACTTCTCTTGAACATATCGGCAACACTGACATGATGGATTGGTAGCATTAACCCAAAATGTGGATGGTGTGATGTGACCATGGTGATGTGACCAGTTAATGGAACAACCCAACTCGGCTTGGATGCGGAGTGAAATTGTCATGTTCAAGAGCGACTCGCTACCAACAAAGTTTCTTCAAGTTTTCTTCCCAATTTTTCCCCAGTCATTGCTGACCAGTACCTCTTTATTTTTGTCAAGCTTGAGGAGGATAACATATGCTTGTTCTATAATTTGCCCTTCGGGCAAACCCATCACTATGTTTTAACGAGCCTAGCGATAGTGAAACTTGTTCTTATCTATTATGGACAAGTTTGTCGCTATTAGGTTTTAACGAGTTTAACGACAAATATAACTCGGTCCTTTTCAATTTTAGAGAGTCTGAAAAGGGACGTAAAGGAAACTCCAAAAATCCTTTTTCGTCATCTAATCCCTTAGGTCCGAAAAAGTATAAAACAATACAGAAGGGATGAATTTTCGGTACTTTTAACAAGCCGAACAAAACAAGCGCTCGATCTTTTTGTGTAATAATCCCTCAGGTCCAAAAAGATTAAAATCTAGAGGATGGATAGCACTTCCGGTCACTTTAACGAGCTGGAGAGGCCAATGGCTCGACAATCTTTTCATATTTTACGAGTCAGTTGAAAAGAGCTTAAAGGAGACTCGTCTTTGAGGAACGAGTGATAAATTCGAGTAGCAGCTGATTCCAGGTAAGGTTTGGAATTTCCCAATCACGGTAGTGTTACAAGGATGGCTAACAGGATCACTCTTCGCAGCTATTCCTCAAAAGGGGTAAACAATCAAGTGGAGGTGAATGATCGGCCAATACAAAGTGGAGGTGATGATGAGAACACGACCAAGGCTTTAAAGGCTGAAGTACTACATTCACGATGGTTATTTACCAGAAATTGGTTCATTTTTTAATGAGCTTAAATGCTGGGGGAAACATTTGTTCATTTCTTATGTTTATTTTTTAACGAGCATGAAGTCTGCGTTAAAACTGCTCGATCCAATCGTATAATAGGAATGTCTCATCTAAAAACGGCATTATTTCAAAGCTTTGCCCTGCATCCTTTCTTTATGCAAGTTAGGAAACGACCAATCCTACGAGTTTAAAGGGTAAGAGGACCTAAAAATTTAAAAAATAAATGGTCTCTCTTCGCTTGCATGCCAAAAGGTTTGCATGCGCCCAGGTATAAAATAAAGTTTCGAGGTTACCCCTCAATTTGCAGACAAAACATTTGTTTTATCAGGAAAGGCTTACCTCTTTCAGGTTACCAAAGAATGTTCTATTCGCACCGCAAACAAACCACTTCTTCGGCAATGTCTACCGAAATAGACAAAGGCAAGTGGCGCAGACGCCTCACCCACATAACTTTGACGAGGGAATCTTATTCCAGTTTAACCCCCTTTTCCAATTATGGACGGGAGTGTCAGACAAGTCATATATCTCTCGCAGAAACCTACCCTATACCTGAAGTTTTCCTGCCGAAGAAACCAAGGTGCATGCCCCCTGGGTTTCAGTCATGTCCCCCGAATCACTCGCGCTCATCAGGTGGACGGACTGGGGATTGATGAGACATTCCTTGCGTTAAAAGACCATTCAGGGCTGGTGTATGACTATTTTCTATGTGTGAACTGGGGAATGAAAGCTGGTCTACGAGCTTGACCACTCTTCCTTCGTGCGGAAAACACATTACTCTAAAGAGTGATGAGACAATGGCTCCCATGCAATAAATATAGTCTCGTCCAAGGAGTAGATTATAATCTAGGGGTCCTTGGACTACCATTACGTTCATGTGAACGATTTTCCTTCTCAATGTTATGGGCACATTAGGAAGGATCCCTAATGGTCGACTGGTTCCTTTGTCAAAGCCTGTTAGATTTCTCATCTCAGGCAAAAGCAATGGCAAACCAAGCGCTTTCCAAGCAGTCGATGAAAGGATACTCACAGAAGCCCCTTCATCTATGATGGTACCGGCCATGACCATTCTATACATTTGAGCAATGATTCGGAATGGTACACTAGCCGGTAAACGGGGTCTGCCTAGTAGATTCCAGTCAAAGGAAACAACTGGGTTGCTTGGAGGTGGGACTGAATAGACGGTCGGGTACGACTCTGACGAACTTCCTTCCTGCGGTAAAGGAACGGGTAGACTGCCCCCATGCTCTTCAAAGTCTGTGCTTACGAAAAGAATTTGGACGGTGTCATCCTTGTTCTCTTCGATGAGTGTATCATCTGAAGATGGAACCTCTGAAGGTAAGACCGAGTCAACTGCCGCCTCGACCTTTTGACTTTCGTCTGGCGTGGATTCAGATGGTTTTTCTTCAATGATAGATACTTCAGCCGACCACAAGGGTGTGTTAGTCGGATTTTCAACTAGTGACGAACTCGGCAAGAGTTTTTTATATCCAGGAGGAAGTCGTAACGGTGAAAACGGACGATCGTCCAAAACTCTTTTAGCCTCATCTAAGAAGGGACAACGGTGGACGGCATGATCGCCTTCACACAGTTTACAAGGAACTTTACATTTTCCTTTTTGTCCAGGGGCTTTACTTTCACTAGTTGATGGTGTACTTTCAACATGATCATCATAGGTTGACGACACCAGATTGTGCAAACGAGGAGACCAGCCTTAAGATCCGAGGGATGCAAGGACAATCTCGATGAAAGTGGTCTCCCTTGCAAATGAACCCAATTGGCCAAATTTTCCCTATACCCCACCATATTGGCAAAACAATGCATATCTAGCACAATGGGCTCCTCCTACTTCACAGAGTCAACCATGGCAGGCAAACTGGCAAAGACCGATGAACCATCCCACTCCCTCAACCTACACTGCCAGCATTACAAAAAAACCCCCAGTCTAATTTAAGACCGCAACTCCCAGCCCAACCCAACCCTAATCCAAATAACAGATCGGTCCAACATATTCAAATAGTGGAAACACCAGACATAAGAACTAATCTAAGGGAGTGTAATGATCTTCAATTAAGATCTGGGCATATCATTGAAACAAAGGGAGATAAAACAACTCAAGTTGGAAATCAGTTACCTACAGAACAACCACTACAAGAAGAGAACGTGACCACACAACAAATTCATGACCCAACAACCACATCCTCTCCCCCATTCCCAGAGTGATTAATTATACCTCGACCTATACAACACCCTAATTTTGATATTCTGGGAGAACTAAAAAATATGTACATAAAAATCCCATTCCTCCAAGCCATTCAAGACATCCCCATATATGCAAGGACTATCAAAGAATTATGTATAAAGAAACCAAGGAGGAAAATAACAAATAACCCAAAAGTCCAAGTAGTTGGCACTCTATCCGATTTATTATCAGGGAAAGAAACACCCGTTAAATACGAAGACCCAGGAAATCCAATAGTAACCGTACAAATCAATGGACAAACCTTCTCAAATGCCTTGGTTTATCTAGGAGCTGCAATTAATATCTTAACAACCACCACTTGCCAAAACTTGGGCATTACATCAGTAGAACCGACCTCTACTTTACTAGAACTGGCTGACCGATCTGTGGTTAGGCCAGAAGGCACACTACATGATGTCATGGTATCTATTGACTCCTGGGAGTATCCGGCCAATTTTTTGATAATAAACCCCAAAAACAGACTTGAAGGACATCCATTGATTTTAGGCAGACCTTGGCTTGCAACTGCCGATGCTTATATTGGTTGTCGACAAGGCAGTATGACCATAGCTAGGGGGGCAAATATCAAGAACCTAGCTTTATATCCTCCAGCGCAGCCAAGTGTCACAATAATAAAAACTAACAAGCATCTTGTATCATACCTCACCGAAAATATTAGATCTCCATTAACCATAGAAGAGGCCCTTGATTTCAAAGACCAAACAGAAGATGATGCCATTAACAATTTTATTAGCCAAACTGAAACCAGATCCTGCATACAATGTCACATGATAGAAGCAGCATTTGATAATGAATTAGAAGAAGATCCTCTTAAAGATACACACGATCAAACAATACCTACTACCTCTGTCTCAAATAGTAAAATTTTAGAAATTGACCCAGGAAAGACTTTAAACATTAATGCCAACCTGACTCCCGAACAAGAAGAGAAGCTCATCCAACTACTGAGGAAATACAAAGAAGCATTTGCATGGGACTATCCTGATATGAAAGGAATTGATCCCAGTTATGTACATGCCACATTTACATAGAAAGGGATGCGAGACTTGTTCGCCAACCACAAAGAAGACTTAATCCTCACCTAAAAGACATTGTAAAAGTTGAACTTCAAAAAAATTTAGATGTCAACCTCATCTACCCTATATCCGATAGTAAATGGGTCTCTCCACTTGTTTTGGTACCAAAGAAGAATGGAAAGTGGAGGATTTGCGTAGATTATAGAGAGCTAAATAAAGCAACACAAAAAGACCACTTTCCCCTTCCATTCATTGACCAAGTATTAGACACTTTGGCAGCAAAGAAATTTTTTTCTTTCTTAGATGGCTTCAGTGGATGCAATCAGATTCAGATTGCCCCTGAAGACCAAGACAAAACCACTTTTATTTGTCCTTGAGGAACATTTGCCTATATAGTTCTACCTTTTGGCTTATGCAACACTCCTGCCACATTTCAAAGGGCTATCCTCAGCATCTTTTCAGACTTAATAAATGAAGGGCTCGAAGTATACATGGATGACTTTACACCATACGGAGATGATTTTGACCCAGCATTGGACACACTAGAAAAAGTTCTCCAGCGCTGCATTGCCACTAGGCTCTGTTTGAGCCATGAAAAATGTTATATGATGATGAATAAAGGACTTATTCTAGGCCATTATATCTCAGCAGCTGGAATACAGATAGACCCAGCCAAAATTCAAATAATTTTACTAATTCCCACTCCCACCACTCAAATAGAGGTACGCATTTTTCTTGGATTTTCTGGTTACTATAGAAGATTTATAGAACATTTTTCGCATATTGCTGCACCTCTATATGCATTGACAAGTAAGGTTGACTTTCTTTGGACAGAAAAATGTGACCATGATTTCCAAGATCTAAAGAAGCTTGTGTCCACAGCCCTAGTCCTTCGAGGACCTAATTGGGACCTGCCATTTCAAATTTTATCAGATGCCCCGATATAGCTATTAGAGCAGTCCTTGGGCAGGAAAAAGATAAAAAACCATATGCAATTTATTATATTAGCAAGAATTTATCCCCTACTGAATTGAATTATACTGTTACTGAAAAGGAATTTCTAGTTGTAATACATGCTGTCAATAAGTGCAGGCATTACATTACTGTATATCCTGTTATCTTGTATACAGATCACTCTGCCATAAAATATTTAGCAAATAAACCAATCACAAATGGTAGAATAACTAGATGGTTGATTTTATTGCAAGAATTTGATATTACAACCAAGGACAGACCTGGAAAAGAAAATCGTGTCGCTAACTTTCTCTCACAAATGCCAAAACCGATGGATGCAGCAGTAGTTGAAGATCAATTTCCAATTATCCAGTGAAGTGCTTGATTTTCCTGGATTGGGGACTACCTGTTCCATACAAGAGCACATATGCACATCAAGAGATGCGTCCGGGAAGATGAAATTTTTGACATTTTGAAAGCTTGTCACGACGGACCACGTGGCGGACACTTTGTCAATCGGAGAATTGGACATAAGGTGCTCCAAACAGGGTATTATTGGCCTACGATCTTCAAAGATGCAAAGAAGTTCGTTCAAGCTTGTGACAGTTGCCAATGAACAGGACGCCCTGGTCAGTCTGATGAAATTCCCCTGAATCCACAACTGGTTATTGAACCATTCGAGCGATGAGCACTGAATTTTGTTGGTCTAATTAACCCATCCTCAAACTAGAAAACATATATTCTAGTGGCAACAGAATATGTCACCAAATGGGTTGAAGCAGAGGCATTACCAAGAGCTATAGAGGATTCCGTCATACAATTCATGTTCCATATATTTGTGCGATATGGGCTTCCAAGAGACATTATTACTGACGGTGGACCACAGTTTGCTGGTAACAAGATTGCTGCAACACTCAAAAACTATCATATCCAGCATAAATTACTACTCCATACCACCCACAGGCAAACGGTCAAGTAGAAAGCAGCAATAAAATAATAGAAGCAATCTTAACAAAAACCATTGCGTCACATAGACGCTATTAGGCTGCAAGATTACCAGAAGCCTTGTGGGCTTACAGAACAACATGGAGAAGCACTACTGGCTATTCACCATATCAATTTGTATTCGTAAAAGGAACCCATTTTTCCCATAGAATTTGAAATCCAAACATTGCGAACAGCACAAGAAGTTGGTCTAGATCTAAATGAGGCACAGATTAATAGATTACAGCAGATCAATGAGCTATATGAGATCAGGCTCTCTGCCCTTCAACACACTGCATTAATCCAACAACACTGAGCTAAATGGCATGACGCTCTCATTAAAAAGAAAGTCTTTCGCGAAGGTGATTGGGCGCTCTTATCCGATTCCAGGTTTTAGGATTTTCCCGGGAAGCTTCAGACTCGTTGGCTAGGGCCATACGAAATCCAAAAGGCACATGATAATGGCACCCTTACCCTAATCACCATTGATGGATCTGGACACACCTTCAAGGCAAACGGCCACCGAGTTTGACTATACTGCAAACCACTTACTCGGGAATCCTTCTACTAGCAACTCCGCAAAGATTCCGACAGGAAAATTTTGGTGGAGGAAGAGAAATCTTCCTCACCTCTGGTTCATTAAAGTAATTTAACTGTTTTTACATTTTGTACATAATTCTTTTGCTTTGGTAACATAAATTATTCTCTGTACATATTTTTTGCACTTTGTTGTTCCTTTTCCAAGAATCAACAATTCTATTGTTTTTGTTGTTCCTTTTAGAAGGAACAACACCTTCACTATCTTGTTGATTCCCTTCCATCAGCTTGCATTTTTCTGCTATTCCTTTTTCAAAAGGGATAACACTGTTGTTTTTGTTGTTCCTTTTCCAAAGGAATAACATTTGTGTGCACTTTTGTTTCACTTTTGTTTTATTGTTCCTCTTCCAAAAGAATAGCACTTTTTGTATTAGCTGTTCCTTTTTCACTTTGTTGTTCCTTTTCCAAAGGAACAACACTTTTGGTTTTTGTTGTTCCTTTTCTAAAGGAATGGCACTTGCGTTTTTGCTATTCATTTTCCAAAGGAACAACACTTTCGGTTTTGTTGTTCCTTTTCCAAAGGAATGACACTTGCGTTTTCGCTATTCCTTTTCCAAAGGAACAACACGTTCGGTTTTTGCTGCTCCTTTTCCAAAGGAACGGCACTTGTTGGAGAAGGAAAAACACTTTTGGTTTTTCCTGTTCCTTTTCCAAAGGAACAGCACTTGCATTTTTTGTTGTTCCTTCTCCGAAGGAACGGTAATGGCATTTTCTGTTGTTCCTTTTCCAAAGGAACAGCACTTGTACTTTTTGCTCTTCCTTTTTGAAATAACAACATTCTTGTATTCCTTTTATTGATGCTTGTTTTCCTTGCTATTCCAATTAAAAGATAGTTTCCGTTCTTCTCAATATATGATAATTTCGAGTCTTTTTGGAGCACAGTTATACACTTATGCAATGGATACAAAACTAAGCATACCGAAATCAGTAAATCATATGAAATCGCTATTTTTACAAGGAATTGCTTTGAATTGATAAGAGGAAAGAGGAAAGGACACAATTATCCATCACTTTTCCTGTCATTATCCTACTAATACTGATATGATTGGTTATCTTTATCATGCTGGTTCTTTTTAAATTCCCATAATCTTCTTTGATCATTTTTAAGGAATAAGAACAAAGGGTATATTTTCCTATTGAGATGTTAAGACTTCTTCCACCATTCCTACTCTTAAGGAGTGTTGAACCACACTTTGTGTATACATAGGAAAGTACTTTATAAAAAGAAAAAGAAAAAAAAAAAGAGAAAAATGTTTATATAACTTATGGGTTGTCAAATGCAGGATAGGGGGTCTCATCAAGAGCCAGCCTACCATGATCATAAGGAAGAAAGTGAAGTGGCATTCCCACTATGGCCACCACACCAGGGATATGATCCAAGAGGCACATCAAAAAAAATAAAGAGTCCTTGGAGTAGGAGGTCTCATCACAAGCCAGCCTACCCACCTTTCACTCCTTCCTGGTGAATGGCATTATGGTTTAACTAGTTACCAAGCCAACATAATGGCCTCCATTTTGACATTGTACAGCGCTTCCTAAGCATGCACAAAGGATCATGGTTCCATGGGTGAAACAAACAACTCTATCAAGGTTATGGACACCTGTCGACAGCAGAGATCTATTAATGGTACTGAAGTCACATTCCTTATACACCAATAGTAATCATTAACACCCTTCTTTGTCTTATACCTTTGTAATATGCCACATGAGATTATGTATACCATTTCCCCGAACCATTAAATACATGAAATCTATTACAGCCAATCATGACGGAAAAATTTGATAATGACCACATTGGACTTTTTATGCACATCAGCTGTCCTATCCTCCCAGCCTCACATCATATCACAACATTCTCTTATTTGTTAAGCGATCCTATTATATGCCTCGATTTCGGCAATCTACTCCTTTTGTAAAACATGGCATTTTGGCATACGTTGTTCCTTTATGACTCTGTACTATGGCAGATCGGCACGTCGCTCCCTCATTTAACGGCCGAGGGCGGCCTATCACATTGTAGGGGGGAGGTGGTGACCTCATAATTTACTGGTATATGTTTCAGCCTATTATTCGAAAAACTGTTTACTTGGAAATAGCAAGGCTCAACGTTATATTGTTTTCAATCTGCATGACTTCTTGTTCCTAAGCCATTTCTGTATTATGCTCTGTAGCAATTAGTAAGTTACCCAGGATTTGAACGAGCCCTATTGTTTCGTTATTTTCTCTGTATTTCTAATAGTTTGAACAACCTGTTGTTCCATTCCCGTCTCTACATTTTTACAGTGAGCCAAAGCATGGGAGGAAGATCAATTCTGAGAGAACCATAGGTATTGACAGTGCCCGATGTTGCACGGGAAATCCTGGCAAGGGCAGGATGGCTAGTTTATGTTAATCATTTACAGGAATCCAATGAGACCGTAGCAATAGAATTCTTACAGAACTTGCAAGAATATCACTCCACAGTAAGGGGGAGACACATAGTGTTACACTAAAAAATGTCACCATGACTATTTACAGTTAGTATGGCTCTATCAACAGTCATGCTATCCTCCTGGGCAAGTCTTATGCCTCTGCTCTCCATGTCAAACTCCAAAAAGAGAGAAAGTCTTTGTAAATGTGTTTATCTCTGGGTACGCAGATTCTCTCGGCCTTACCTGCGTATACGCACCTAATGTTCACAAAAGCTGCGTACTTGTACGCTCTGTATGTAAAGGGGCAGGTGCGTACCCCTGTAAAGGTCAAAAGGCGCAAGTTTCACTCCAAAAAAGTTACTTGTGGTCATTTCTAGAGGCTTCTAGAAGTATGTTTGACGTGTATGAAGCGCCTCCAGATGGTTCATGTACCCCTACCAAAGAGGAACTTATCCCATCAATAAGGGAGCTATCCCATCCAAAGAGGGGATTATCCCATTGATGGTGGACCTGATTAACTTCCTCTTGAGCACTATAAATACAGGCATTGGGCCAGAAGGAGGGGAGGTTGAAAGCTAAACATTTCTAAGGGTAGATGCTGCTGGAATTAGGACTCCCATTTAGAAGCTTGTGAGGAGAGATTACCATCTTTGCTTGTTCTATTTGGAAGTGGGTGAGCTTTGTCAAAGTAAAGGAGAACTCTTGATGGACCCTGGGAGGGACTTGCACAACACCAAGGCTCAGGTTGTAATTGTTCCTTTTGTTTCCTATTAATGCAAATGAGTCCATTCTTCTCAATAACTTGTTATTTATGAGTTGTTTCATGTACTCCTTGGTCTATGTGTTAAATATGTTTTATTTTATGAGATTATCAAGTGCTATTTAATCGTTTGATTGTTAGTGAATGCAGGTTTCGAAGTGAAGGAGGAGCTCATCTGGATCAGCGAGGCTGGACTGCTACAACAGCGTTGGACTACAGGTAGGATCTAAACACTTGATTTCTTATATAGTAAATGCATGTTTAGAGAAGGATTGCTCTTGTTTGTCTTGTTTGTCACTAGAGAGTCTTAGGCTCCTAGGGAGGTTGGTTGTGTCCGCACTATCGACTCTTTCCGCCTGACAAAATGGCGACTCCACTGGGGACTCCATTGATGTGAAAGTCTTTTCCTTTGTATGCAACTTTGATCTGAGAAAAGTCATTTATTTTCTGGTTTTTGGCTCTGTGACTTTGTATTTGGGTGGGTTAGCTTAGGGTCAGATTGAATTTAGTTTTTCTTGGTTTTTTTCAGTAGTACGCACCCTCTGAGTATTGCACAGTGCGTACCTGTACGCACTGTTGCTGTGTGCACAGAGCGGGCCCGCACCTGTCTTAACAGGTTGCCTGCGTACCCTGCTAAAAATTAAGAAATTTCCATTTTTTACATTTTTCCTCTTAGATTTTGCTTTTTCTTAGTTTTTACTGCCCAGATCCATTAGTCTCTTGTCAAAGATCTTCACCTGAACTTGTTTCGATAGCATTGAGTGTTTTAGTGGATTTCATAGAAGTTTAAGCCCTAGGGTTTGATTTTTGAGTAGGTCCTGTAGTGACTTTGGCGGTAGAAGTTGTCAAGCCTTAGATCTCTCTGGTTTTGTCAGCCTTCTTAGGAGTCGGACCTGTCATAAAGTCTACCTGTGAGAGCAACTTACCTTTGAGTTGTCTCTTTGGCGAATTTCGAAGTGCTTGTTGATTGAGTATTGAATTCCATTTTACAAAAAGAACAAAAAGATTTGAGTTTTGTTTTGACTGGTCTTTTGATTCTGCATTAGCTGGTCCTTGGCTTGATTGTGGTCAAGTAAAACAACCTGGAATCATCTTTGTAGGCTTTTACCTCGTTAGGTTTGCTTTAGAGTAAATTTCTTTTTGATTTGCTTGTGAGTCAATTTTTCATAGATTTTATAGATTTTGAGATTGATTTTCGTTAAAATAGATTTATATGCTTTATTAAATAAGAGAAAATACAAAAACATCTCCTTTGAAAAGTTTTGTTTCGAGTAGCTTTGAGGCATTTTGAAAGAAAAAGAATTTTTCGTGCACGTAAGGAGTGGTCGTGTTTGTATGCTTGGAAAGATAAAGAGAATTGTTTCTTTGATTGTCTTTACTAAGAAAGTTGTTTTCTATAAAATTTGCATTTTCCAACTCTCTTAGTTAGGAGTTTCATTGAAAGAGAAAAGTAGCGTAAATCATCTTAGGTGCATCTTTGTAGTGGTTTCAGTCGAGTCTACACACCATTGGTTTCATTTCCGCTACCTTTTGTCTTTAAGAAAAACCATAAAATTAACGCTTAAAGTAAAATCAACTTAGTAACTTTTATTTACTAGGGCTCTGAAACACCAATTTAGATCAGGCTAGTGTCTTGGAGTAGGAGAGTAATTAACTCTCCAAGACAACAAAACCAAACAAGTAGCTTATCTTGTGATAGAATAAATCCAATTGTCTCATTTGTACTCTGGGAAAGCTCCTCTTAAAGGAGAAGCACGAGCTCGTGTCCGAACCAGTGAGGGGATCAATCCTCCCTCGTTGGGAACGACGCCAGACACGCACGTATTACAAACGGTAAACCTCGGATTAACCATTGTCGAGGAGCCAGGGGTCACTTGTCGGTAAACCTTGGATTATTGTCAAGGAACCGGCAAGGGGATTGAGCTTGATACTCTGCCCTTGCGTGCTGTCGGAGTGTAGACTGTTCCCCCAGGTGCATTTGTTGCGGTTGGTAACCTTAGTGACCATTATCTTTAGGATTCTACCGAGGTGACGGTGGAGGGAAGATCCCACTGTACCTGGAGCAGACGTCGGCTAGACTCACTTGGATTTTCCGGGGGGTTCACTTCACTCGAGACGGTTAAAGTGGAGGAACTTGTGCCGGTCTATTCATTAAGCAGGTTGCCGGGGTAACTGTTCCACCCGCCACTTCTGTACTGAATCCGGCGATGTTGGGTTTCATCTCCAACTAGCGTTTTCGGTCTGGAAGGCTACTGTTTGTGCTTGGTTTGACGCCCTAGATTCTTTAGGCGTGTGATTCAAATTTGTTTGGTTCTTTAGCGACTTTAGGTGGTTTGATTTGAGATTTTACTTTGTTTTCGTGTGTAGTAGTTAAAAGCTTTTAGCTGTGGCGGAATTACCGAGACAGTCCCGTAGACTTCGGGGCAAGTCACCTGAGATTGTCACCGGAACTGATTTGTTGAGGAAACTCCGTAGATCACGGGGTGGATCTCCTGAAAACGTCCCGGGTCAGTACGAAGGATTGAAGGTCCTTGTAACTCCTCCTAGTGGCAGTAGAGTAGGTTCACCTGAAGAAGGAGAATCTTCCTTGGTAGTCCATCCAGATTACCAAAGTCTAGAGACAGGTTATAATCCCGAAGCTGTTACAGTTTCTGAGCTTGCTGGTAGTTTTTCGTCTACTAGTGATACAGGCGAAGAACCTGAAATATCTGAACCTGTTACTCCAACTTCTAGTGTTCTAGATTCACCAAGAGTAGAACGAGTTATCACCGAAAATCTTCCTACTGGTCTGATTGCTATTGAGGAACTTGCTCCAGAGGAAGAAATAGGCGTCTCTAACCTTGAAGATCAACTTACTATTGAGCTCAGGGAGCGTGAATCTATCTTTTACAGTCCTCCTAGAAGTACTACTTGGTACCTTTCGTTAACCAATTATTTAGACAACTCAGGGATAGGTTTTTCTACACCTCGTACTCCTTTTCCACCTGGAGGTATTTATACTCCTGTAAATATGTCTGGTCAGTCGTCCGTGTTTACTCAAACTCCTGAATCTTTCTTACACGGCGGTCCTTCTGTTCCCACCGAGTATCAATCACTTTCTGGTACCTTTGCGGGGGCATCTCCTCAACCCATTGATCATGGGTTATTAGCTGGAAACAATGGTAATATACCGTTGGGTGTAGGAGACATTTACATGATGTCAGGTTCAGTTCCCGTTTCTCAACCTCAAGGTGGCCAATTACCCCCTGGGGGGCAACCTCAAGGTACACAAATTGTGTCTGGAGGGCAACCTCAAGGTCAGTATGTACCTATGGTGCAATACATGCCTCAAGGTCCACCCCAGCCTCAATATGTACCCCAAGGTCAACCTCAGTATCAATATTTGCCTCAAGGGTATCAACCCCAAGGGTATCAACCTCAAGGGTATCAACCTCAAGGTCAAGGTCAACCCCAGTATCAGTATTTACCCCAAGGTTATCAACCTCAAGGTCAATACTCGAGTCAAGTTTATCAACCACCTCAAGGTCAGTCATATGTTCAAGGTATGGGAACTGTACCTTTCAGTTATCAATCCTATCCTCAATCCGGTCATGGATCTCAGTATTCTCAACCTGTTACGGGTCAATTCCCCGGAATGATGGTGTGGGATCCATCACAGGGTCAACAGGTGTTGCAGCCAAGTATACAGTTGGTACCTCAAGCTGGACAACCCGTAGTTTCTGGTCCACCCCAGCAACCGCAACCTGTCCAGTCAAATGTTCAAACTTCTGTAACTTCAGTAGTTACTCAGCCGCCAATTGCACCTAGTACTCCATCTCAAACGGCTGCTGCAACTACCGCTACATCTGCCGCACTTACTTCTGGAGTATCGACAGCTCCGGTTTCTACTGTCTCTGCAACCACTCCTCAGACATCTTTACCGTTGTCTGGATCTACGATTCAAACCACGGTCCAGATGCCTATAGGTCAGCCTGGTATAAGTACGGTTGTCACTACTCAACCTCAATTTGTTCATCAACCGTACCAGGGACAGTACCAACATGGGCAAGCTGTCCAACAGCCGGTTTACCAGTATCAACCGTATCCTGGGTACACTTATCAACAACCTCAACAACCCCAGTACGGTCCGGTTAATCCTGGCTTTCCAGGAGGATATAATATCCCTAATGCGATTCCTGTTCCTAGTTATCCTGGATATCCTCCTCCTGGGACTGGTCTTGTGACCCAGAATTTTAGAGATCCTAACCGGCAATTACCGTTTATCGCAACTTTGGATTTACCAGACTTGACGCGCCTAACGAACGATCCAATTCAATATCTTCCGTTCTGGCCGCCAATGCCAAATAAGTTGCCCAGTGATATACCCAAGTTCGAAGGTAAGTCTGGAGAGGATCCGTCCAATCATGTGATGACTTACCACCTCTGGTGTGCTTCCAATTCTATCTCGGATGATTCGATCTGCTTACGTCTTTTCCAGCGTACACTCATTGGTCTCGCGGCCAAGTGGTACATTGAGTTACCACGGGCCTCTTTTTACAATTTCAGCCAGTTAGCTACCTCGTTCTTAACTCACTTTCAGTTGCCGGTCAGATACGATAACGGCACGGAGTTATTAACTTCACTAAAACAATCGACGTCCACGTATATTTCTGATCACATTCATGAGTGGAGACGTCGCAGAAGGTTAGTGAAAGTTTTTATTCCGGACCAAATCTTAGCTGAATGGTTTGTTAAATCATTATTACCGAAGATTACTGAAGATGTAGCTAAGGCCGGAGTAGTTACTGAAGAGCAAGTCATTGCTCAGGCGCAGTACCTTGACTTAGTTTATACTCAGTCAGGTACGTTACACGAGAAGATTCCAGATCTTCCAAAATCGAATCAAATCGCTGCTGCTCCTTCGGGATCTCATGCCGCTGATGGTATGATTGGCACCGTGAACACAAAGAGCAAGAAGAAATCTTCCAAGACTTCTACTACTCCTATAATCACCTTGCCTGATTCCCCGACAGGAGAGTCTTCTCCTGAACTTTCTGCCGATATTCACGCTGTAGAGTCATCTACGGCCAAATCAAAAAACGGTGGAAAGAAGAAAGGAAAGAAGAAGGCTAAAGCAGACAAGGCTCCGAAGGAGAAAACGGAAAAATCAGAAACCAATGACGAAAAGCGCAAACCTCGATATCCTTGTCTTATTTGTGAAGAGGATCATTTTACAAGAGATTGCCCTCATCGGGCCGAGGTTGTGAAAATAGTCAAAGGTTCTCCCACTCCTGCTGTGTTAAAAGATCCATTTCCAAAGCAGGAGAGTAAGATGATAGGTTCTTCCTCGACTGCCAGTGAAGAACCCATTTTGATGATGTCTCATGTGAGGATTGCGACTCGGTCGCAAGATTATGGTAGTAAGAATCTTGTTGATGGTAAGGAAGCAGAATCTTCTCATTCTAATCCATCAACCTCAGCTCCTAGTTCCGATCCACTACAGATCGAAAAACCTAACCCGGACTTAGTAATCAAACCGCCCGCCAAGGGTGTACTTCGAAGGTCTGCTTTCAATCCACATGCGAGAGCGGCCCAGAATTACAACATTGTTGAGGACTTAGCTGTTTCACCCTCAGCAATGTCGGCTTTAGAAGTGCTGCAATCATGCCCAGCACAACGAAAATTACTTTTGTCGGCTATCAGAGCTGTTGATGTTCAGGACCCGAATCTGATAATCTTCGATCTAGAAAATAGTACACCGCGTCTACCCCATCAAATGGCTTTCCAAATTCCAGTGATAGTCAAAAACAGGCCTATTCATCGGACTGTGATTGATGAGGGAGCTTCCACGTGTATTATGTCGATTCAGTGTTGGAGATCGCTTGGTTCTCCTTCGCTGAACCAATCCCCGACCATCCTTAAGGCCTTTGATGGCCGTGGGTTCCGTCCGTTTGGTATTCTACAGGAATTACCTATAGGGGTAGAAGGTAAAACCGTTAGTCTGGATGTGGAGGTGGTTGATGCCCCTCTAGACTACAACCTTCTTTTGGGTCGAAGTTGGTCATATGCTATGACAGCAGTCGTTTCATCGGTCTTCAGAGTAATAAAGTTTCCACATAACGGTAAGATCGTGACCATTGATCAGCTGACATACTTTTCATCCGACCCAGCCTCTTCAGAGAGTATCCAGCATGTCGGTAAGACGACAATCCCTTATAGGGACGTTGGCGTAGGTTTAGTTAAAGATTCCGGTTTACTGGGAACTTTTCCTTTCCCTCCAATCAACGCAGACCCTTCATTTGCATCAATTCATATGATTACATCAGACACCATTATTTACGATGATCCTTGGATTGTCCCATCTGAATCTGAGATAGACTCATTCGGTGATGTTATGCCTTTGAGTCCATATGAAATTGCTTATGAAGCCGTCATGTCTTTTACCGACTCGCGTTCAACCCAAATCGACCAAATGAATGTGGTCAGTGAAGAATCACTTTTCACATCAACCTCAGAACGGATAGCGTTTCCCGAAGTCGTGTCATCTGACGAGCAACTTCGCGAAATCCTAAGTGTAGACGATCTACCATGGGAAGATCTCCATCATAGATCTTTGTTTTTACCTGAGGATGATGCTTTTGAAAATGACTTTTCATCTATCTTTACCGCTGAATATGTCAAAGACGCTCAGAATCCAACGAAACATTCTGATTCAGAGCTGAATTTAGGGAATATTTCTCGCACTATTCCCATTGACATTTCAGTGAAGCCCGGAATTGAGGAAAACATTCATATAGGTGCCTCATGTACAGAAGATGAAATTCGAACTTACAACGCCCTATTCCAAGAATTCCGCGATGTGTTTGCCTGGTCTTACGAGGAAATGCCAGGAATCGACCCTGCCATTGTTGTTCATGAAATAAAGACCTACCCGGACGCTAAACCCGTCCGGCAACGGTTGCGTCAGATTCACCCTCGGAAAGCGGCTGCGATTAAAGCAGAAGTCGAGAAGCTGTTGAAAGCAGGTTTCATTTATCCAATCCCGTTAACAGATTGGGTATCGAATATTGTTCCGGTTAACAAGAAACAAGGAACAATAAGAATCTGTATCGACTATAGGGATATAAATCGAGCTTGTCCAAAAGACAACTATCCTACGCCTTATATCGATCAAATTATTGATGATTGTGCCGGAAGTGAAATGTTTTCCTTCATGGATGGTTTTTCGGGCTATAATCAAATCAATATTCTACCTGCCGATCAACCAAAAACGGCATTCATTTGTCTATGGGGGACATTTGCTTATTGCAAATTACCTTTCGGGCTTAAGAATGCCGGAGCCACTTTTCAACGGGCGATGTCTTATGCATTTCATGACATCAAGCACATTGTGCAACCGTACCTCGATGATTTGCCTGCTCATTCTTTACATCGAGCTGATCACCTTGTCCACTTACGAGCAATCTTTATGAGGTGTAGGCATTATCGAATTCGGTTGAATCCCCACAAGTGTGTATTCTGTATAGAGACGGGTCGATTGCTGGGATTTGTTGTTTCAAAAGCCGGCATTCGCGTCGATCCCTCGAAGGTCGAAGCTATCATCAAATTGCCTCCTCCTTCGAGTTTGCGCCAACTCCAAAGTTTGCAAGGGAAAGCAAACTTTTTACGCCGATTCATTCCTAACTACGCCGAGGTCACTAAAGGTTTTACACGGTTGTTGAAACAGAACGCTCAATTCTTTTGGGACGAGATTGCCCAACAATCTTTTGATGCACTTAAGCACGCGTTGACCCATGCACCGTTGTTGCATCCTCCCAACTACAACCAGGACTACTTCTTATACCTCGCAGCTTCGCATTCCACTATCGGAATGGTATTAGTTCAAGAAGATGAATTCGGAGCGGAACATGTGATATATTATCTTAGTAGGACATTAAACCCCACTGAGCTAAAATATTCGCATGTGGAGAAATTGGCCCTGGCAGCCGTTCAAGCTGTCCAGCGTTTTCGTCACTACATTCTTCTCCGTAAAACTACAGTTATTTCGGATTGCAACCCTATGATTTATATTTTGACTAAACAACTGCTAGGGGGCAAGTACTATAAATGGATCGTTATTCTGCAAGAGTTCGACTTGGAGTTTGAGAAGTCCAAGTCTAAGAAATCCTTAGTTTTTGCGGAATTGATGTGTGATTTCCCGCGTGCTGACACAGAAACTGTGGCAGAGGAGTCCATTGCGGACGAATCTTTGTTTCTTATCAGTACTTTAGATCCGTGGTACGGGGATATAATCATCTATCTCCAAACCCAAACCTTTCGGCCTGAAGCTTCAAAGTCGGAACATCGAAAAATTCGGTTTCAATCCCAGCAATACAGGATTATTGGAGATACACTTTATCGCCGGGGGGCAGACTTAGTTTTTCAACGTTGTTTAACTCACGAAGAGGCTGAGAGGGTTTTGAATGATTGTCACTCTGGAGCATGTGGCGGTCATATGTCTGGGTATGCCACAGCTCAGAAGGTGTTGCGCGTTGGCTATTTCTGGCCGTCCATGTTTAAAGATTGTATCATTGCGGTCGGAAGTGCCACAACTGTCAGGTGTTTGATCGCAAGATGCACGCACCACCTGCTCCTCTCCATCCAATAATTGTCGTTGGTCCTTTCGCCAAATGGGGTATCGATTTTATTACTTGTAACCCTCACTCGACCGGGGGGCATGCGTATATCATCCTCGCGGTTGATTATTTTACTAAATGGGCCGAGGCGATGCCTACATTCGACGCAAGCGGCAAAACAGCTGCAGTTTTCGTATTCAATCACATTATAACTAGGTTTGGTGTCCCACAAGCAATCATCACTGACCATGGGAGCCATTTTCGAAACATCATGATGACTGAGCTTACAAGCCAGCTTGGTTTGCGCCACGATAGCTCTACTCCTTATTATCCGCAAGCCAACGGTTTGGTTGAGTCTATCAACAAAGTTCTGGTTATCATGATCCGACGAATCATTGGTATTCATCGGTCGAATTGGCACAACATGTTATTTTCAGTGCTATGGGCATACCGAACTTCAGTGAAAACTTCAACAGGGTTCACTCCTTTCCAGCTAGTTTATGGCTTGGAAGCTGTGTTACCCATTGAATGCGAAATCCCATCACTTCAAATGGCTGTCGAATTACTCCCAGCTACTTCTGAAGAGGAGAAACGTTTATTATACTTAGCTCAATTAGATGAGACTCGACGTGACGCTGCATTGGCAATCGAGACTCACGCGAAGCGAATGAAAGCTCAGTATGATAGAAATGTGACCCCTCAGAGTTTTTCGGAGGGAGACCTAGTGCTGTTATATGATCAAGCTAACGATAAGCTAGGTGCTGGAAAATTCGTTCCTATGTGGCATGGACCCTACATTGTAAAGCGAAAGCTAGCAAAAGGGGCCTATGAGCTGGTAGATTTTGATGGGGACTCTTTGGGTAAACCCAGAAATGGACTTTACCTAAAGAGGTATTATGCTTACATGGTGGGTATGGAGATTTTTAGTTAGGTTAGGTTTTCTTTCTAGCTAGTATGTTTGTTAGTTTAGATAGTGTGCTTAGCTTAGAAAGTGTGTTTTTCGTCGTTATTCTGGCTTATCTTGGTTTTACTCTTGATATTGCAGATGTCGACGCCTCTCCAAACGTACATTGGATTTGCCGATGGTGCTTGTCGTAGTACACGGAATATCTCTTCCGCAGCTTGGGTTATCTATTCACCCTCTGACGAGTTAGTTTCTATGCATGGGGTGAGCCTCGGTCAAACGACGAACAACATTGCAGAATACAGTGCAGTGGTTGAATTATTGTCCGAATCTATTTCATTTGGAATTCGACGTTTGATAGTGAGGTTAGATTCTGAACTCGTTGTATTACAGCTTAATAGAGTATATGCCATTAGAAATCCTGTGTTATTAAGGTTGTTTTTGAGAGTGTGTCTCTTGGAACGTGAATTTGATTACATTGAATATCAGCATATTCCAAGGTCTTTAAATACATTAGCAGATGCAATTGCTTCTCGAATGTTGGACAGACATTTACGATAATCATGCAAGTAAATTTAAAAAACATTTCATCACATATGTTAAACAAAATGAGCCGGTAATAATGATATATATATATATAGATAGGAGTGTGTCAAAAATATACATCGTCTTCGATCATAGGTTGAAAAACACCTTATGATCGGCAAAAATGATAAGTACAAAAAACCAAAAATGTCATATGTGTCTACAAAAGTGACTAGCCAATCACTGGTGGTGCTCTCTATACGAGACCACTGCCCGCGCTACCCTACACAAGAACCTCCTAAAAGGTCCTGGGACTGCAACCACATAGCGCTGAAGTCGAATGGGAATGTCATCTATGGTGGTCTCTGGTATATCCGCTGTCAGACGCTCTAGATCCTGTTCCAGCTCGGCTAAGGTCTCTGCGCCCGCATCCTGTGGGGCTGGTGCTGGTACGGCTGGTACTCTCCTCTCAAAAGCCCGGAGGTTGGCTGGACGCCGTGGACCTACATCTGCATTTTGAAAATTTGTGCTGTCAGTTTTGAGGCGATATATAAAAACAAAAAAAAAAAATATATACATAATTTGAAAATTCGTGAAAAATGAAATACCTCTGTCGTCCCACTGTTCTCCCTGTGGAAGAACCATGTCCGGATCATTCCGAAAATCCATTCCGGCATAAGGAAAGTCCTGAATAGCAAAGACCTGGCTCTCTAGCCAGTGAAAGTAACCATCAGGAAATCGAACAACTGCTGCTCCCTCATCAGGATGTCGGGCCATTACCGCAACCCATCTCGTCAACTTAGGCTCCCGAGGAGCCCCAACTAGAACTGTAAGATGCTGGGGGACTAGCATTGGAACTCTCTCTAGGGCAAAGCTCACGACTAAAGGCCCATATCCAAAGGTCTTCAGTTGTCCTCTCTTTGCCCTGGTTAGTTGGCCCTTCAAATTAGCCAACACAGCATCGCACCAGTTGAAAATGGTGCCTTGGAAGCAGTCTATAGCCATCCGCATTTGGGACCCGGTGGCTTGGTGCAAAGCGGCCGCGCCGCAAAGTCTGGTAACAGTAAAGGCTATCACCATAAGTTCAGGTCGGGATATGTACTTGATTTCTATCCCCTTCTCATGGTTTTGATTGTTGCACCACTCTAGCCGGAGACTAGCAAGGGATTGGCCACCCGGCCTAGTCCCGAATAGAGAAAGTTGCTCACCCCTGTTAGGCAAGCCAGTGAGAAAATATATGTCGGAGGGCTCTATCTCGAGCTGGTGCTCTCCGATGTAGAAACATTGCTCCTGAATGTTCCACCTTTCAACCAGCCACTCAAGAAATGGCACCTGGCCCCTCATGCCAGGTATGGCCCAGTATTTGTACAGTCTGCATGCTTTTAATGCATCAATGGAAGGTTGATGACCTATCGCGGCCAAATCAACGTCCTCGTGCTCTCTTTCACGCCAATCAAGCATGGTGTGCTCCCTGCACATCATAAAACATCTGTTAGAATCCTTAAAATTTTAAAATTTTGGTCTATTTTGGAGGTATGAGAGTTTCAATTTGCGTTTTGCGGGGTACGCACCCCGGCCTTTAGGAACAGAGCGTCCGGACGCAGCTACCCTTAAGGCCGGGTGCGTACACCCCGTAATTTTCCCATTGAGAAAATATCGGGGTACGCAGGTCAGCAGTGCATGACCTGCGTACCCCGAGGTGCGCATCTTGAAACCCCAAGACCCCCAAAAAATCAAATAAAAGCTTAAAAATGAATTCTAAACGGATGGAAATCAAGAGAGGGGTGTTGTAGAATACCTGGTGAAACGGCGTTCGATTCTGACGGTCGGATTCTCCGCAATCTCCACGGGAAGTTTCTTGTCAAAAGCCCTTTCCTCAACCTCAACAGTAAAATGGTAAAAATGACATGGTAAAAAGTCTTTTTATAGGTTTTTTGGATGAATGAATGCTAAGTTTGTTTATTTTTCACCATGAAATGACATTTTTCAATGTATTTTTACCCATCTTAAACAGGTATGAGTAATGTGTCATTTTTGTGCAGGACAAAAGGACTTTAGAGTAAAATCATCATTTTTCATGAACCAAAAAATCAGAGTCATCTTTTAAGCCCTTTTCTGACTCCTAAAATATGAAAAGATTGCCGAGCGTTTCTTTTACACTCGTTAAAATGGAATTAAAAGACGGTCCCCTTATAGCTCTTTTCTGACCGTAAAAACAGGAAAAGATTGCCGGGTTTTTGTCGTTTCAAACTCGATATGGAAATAAAACGACGTGTCCTTGATCGCTTTTTACTTTTCAGGTCAGAGACACTAATCATGAAAGTACTCCTTGGTCGCAAGATCAAGCGGTTCTCCCAGGTATTATTTTATACTTTTTCGGGCTTGGGGGACACAAATTTACGAAAAAGTTCAACCTGGAGTCTTCTTAAGTTTTTCAGACTCTCTAAAATTGAAAAATGCCGAGTTTCTCCTATACTGGGCTCGTTAAAATTTCACAGTAAAGGACCTGTTCAATTACAAACAGGAACGAACCACTCCTTCCTAGGGTTCGAATCAAAACTAGGTTGGACTCATCCGAAGGATGAGCTTATAATCAAGCATATGTTATCCTCCTCAAGCTTGTTAAAAATAAAGAGGTACTTGCCAGAAATGGCGGGGGAAAAGAGAGAAGAATGAACCTATTTGTTATCCTTTGTTACAGAAGAACCTTATCTCCACTCTTGAACACGACACTTTCCGTTCACCTGGGTTGGGAAATCCTTTGCCTTAAAAGTTGATCAAACCACTTTGAAAGTCTTCAGCCGGGTTCGGGGGATTAACTTTGAGTCATTCGTCACCAAGCCATCTGTTGTGTCGTTATGTGTTCAAGAGGTCTGCAAACAAACTTTCATCTGCAAAATACTTGTCATCCATTTGACCATCCCTGAGTCAGTCCTTACAGCAACATTTCTTCAACTTGAACAATGATTTCGTGTTGTGGGCTTGCCTGCAACGGGTTGCTTTCTATCGACATCAGCACATTATCTAGAGAGATGGCTTAGAAATCGTCAGTACCTTGAAGTCTGCATGCATCAATGGCAGGTTTCTCGCCTTTGACGTCGGTTTACATCATTGACTTTCGATCGAAGGATTCCGTGAAATGTTCGACATCAACTCATTCATTCACATCTCATGGATTGTACTGGGTACTTTGAGAACCATTGACATTACTGGTGGTCTCTCTCACACTTGTTAACAGTTTACATCATCGGCTGGTAATCAAGTGGTTTCTACCATGTTCGACATCAACTCATTTATTCGCATGGCTAGAATCGTACCAATTCGGGAAGTAGAAATGAAGACCCTGGATCTAATTTCCACCATCCAGGCTGCGAGGAGTTTTGTATTCATTATCTAAGTAGACTAATCATAAACAGATGGCTGTGCCCATACTGTGTCTACAAAAGTCTATGATTATGATGTACTGCAAGATCATTCCTGTATCAGAGTAGTTAGTCTGTTAGTTAAAGTTTTGATCTGAGTATGGGAATGCCTACCTCAGCGATGATATAATCTTATACATGTATTTTGTGTTGAAAATTGCAGGTTCTGACCAGGCTCTCCACGAGATAATCCTTGATATGATAAAGCGCTTCACCCTTCCTAGATAATACAAAACCCTAATCTACTACAGGCTTCGCACTTTAGGGGGCAATCTGTTACACTAAAAAATGTAACCATGACTATTTACAGTTAGTATGGCTCTATCAACAGTCATGCTATCCTCCTGGGCAAGTCTTATGCCTCTGCTCTCCATGTCAAACTCCAAAAAGAGAGAAAGTCTTTGTAAATGTGTTTATCTCTGGGTACGCAGATTCTCTCGGCCTTACCTGCGTATACGCACCTAATGTTCACCAAAGCTGCATACTTGTACGCTCTGTATGTAAAGGGGTAGGTGCGTACCCCTGTAAAGGTCAAAAGGCGCAAGTTTCACTCCAAAAAAGTTACTTGTGGTCATTTCTGGAGGCTTCTAGAAGTATGTCTGACGTGTATGAAGCGCCTCCAGATGGTTCATGTACCCCTACCAAAAAGGAACTTATCCCATCAATAAGGGAGCTATCCCATCCAAAGAGGGGATTATCCCATTGATGGTGGACCTGATTAACTTCCTCTTGAGCACTATAAATACAGGCATTGGGCCAGAAGGAGGGGAGGTTGAAAGCTAAACATTTCTAAGGGTAGATGCTGCTGGAATTAGGACTCCCATTTAGAAGCTTGTGAGGAGAGATTAACATCTTTGCTTGTTCTATTTGGAAGTGGGTGAGCTTTGTCAAAGTAAAGGAGAACTCTTGATGGACCCTGGGAGGGACTTGCACAACACCAAGGCTCAGGTTGTAATTGTTCCTTTTGTTTCCTATTAATGCAAATGAGTCCATTCTTCTCAATAACTTGTTATTTATGAGTTGTTTCATGTACTCCTTGGTCTATGTGTTAAATATGTTTTATTTTATGAGATTATCAAGTGTTATTTAATCGTTTGATTGTTAGTGAATTCAGGTTTCGAAGTGAAGGAGGAGCTCATCCGGATTAGCGAGGCTGGACTGCTACAACAGCGTTGGACTACAGGTAGGATCTAAACACTTGATTTCTTATATAGTAAATGCATGTTTAGAGAAGGATTGCTCTTGTTTGTCTTGTTTGTCACTAGAGAGTCTTAGGCTCCTAGGGAGGTTGGTTGTGTCCGCACTATCGACTCTTTCCGCCTGACACATAGCAGTCACCGATGACGTAATTGCAGAGGTCTCAGGGCTTCCAGCCACTGGACCTGTGTGGACTCTAAAGAAGGAGAGACTGCGAAAGATCATGAAGATCTTCCAAGATGAAGGCCAGAACCTGACAGTCAGAGGAAAGGGAGTCCTACCAGCAACATTGGGTGAGCCATGGGAAAAATTGGTGAAGGTCATCCAGAGCTACATCACCTGTGAAGGCAGGAAAGACATGGTAAGACCATGACACCTTAAACTCTTAGCTGTATTAAAAAAGAAATGCTCTGTGAACTTACTTGCATTTTTAGATTCATTACTTCATGATGTCGCCCGAAGTATGAGAAAATCACAACATGTAGAATCAGTAGTAAGTCACCATGGGCTGATACGGCTAATAGTTAGCCATAGTCTTGCTCAGTAACAGAGCAGCTAGGAAGATTTAATTGCCATGATAGAAGGGGGACTGACTATACCGGCCCCAAAACATAAGCATGCTACCAGTACACCAGATAGACCATCGAAACGGAGAAAATCAGTTAGATTGGCACAGATTAGAGGGAGGTTGGAAAATCTCCAAAGGAATACCAGCCAACCTGTGGAGATAGATGATTCTAGGGACGAGCAACTCGCGTAATTGGAAGAAGGAGAGAACAAGAAAGAATTGGAAGGAAATGAGGAAGAAGAAATAGAGGAAGAGACTGAGCAGCCTGGGCAGGCGGAGGCGGAGACAAAACAATGCGAAGAAAGCCCATTGCAAAATCCATTGCAAGAGGACGAATTGGCCCAAATTCTGGCCAATATCGGTGAATATGCCCAACCTCTCAACCCGCTAGGCCTCCATATTGAAGAAGAATCAAAGGAGCATTTTGCTCAGGACAAAAATGCACCCGAAGAATTGCGCGACGAGGAAGAAAACGAAGAGAATCATTCTGTTCATGATGTAAGTATGACAGGAGAGAAAAGTGATGAAGATACAGAAGGGGAACAATCTATTCCCAACTAGAATGCACCAGAAGAATTTCATGGACAAGAAGGAGTGGAAAAAGAAGTTACCCAGGAAATAACAGAGCCAACTAGGGTTTCTACTCCTGAGCAACCCAAACAGAACAACGAAGGAGCACCCCAAGAAGAAAACCAGGGAATTGGCCAAGATAACAGTCCAAGCCCAAGTAAATAGGCAGTTGTTCCCTCTAAGGAAACAGAAGAAATTAAACGATTACGAAAATAACAACAAAGATTGTTGAATGTGATAGCACGACTTCGACAACAAATCAGGGTTTTGAAAATGAGAAAGAGAGCAAAAAGGACTTCAGGGGGGAGACATGCAACCACTCTGGTGAGAACCCCCAAGAAAAAGGTTCGGAGGACCCATGTCCAGCCTGTTGTTCAAAACCCTGTTGAAGAGCAGTGTGCTGTTCAAAATGTTGAAGAACAATCTGCCGTTCAAAACCCTATTGAAGTGCAGACTGTCGTTCAAAAGCAAAAGGAACAACATTCAATTGTTGCCCATGTTGAAGTGCAAACAGATGATATATCAGCCTGTGACAAAGAAGTTCACACAGAGGCACAGTCCTCTGAAGGAATGCAGGCTATAAACACGAGGCGACGCAATAAAAAGATTCAAGTAAATCTTACACTTGCCACTACCATGTAGGAAAGTGATCCGAGGACAGTAACCCTACGAGGGGGTATGATGCAAGCTCAGCAAGCAGTAGAAAAACTCAAAGAATAAACGGTTTCTCGAGAAAACTATGAAGAATTACAACAACAGCTAAGGAACGTCAATCTATCTGAAAGCCAGGCTTTTGAAGGTTGGCGAAAGGAAGAAGAGAAAGTCGCAAAGGTAACTCATAGGTTAGATGTAGTTATCAAGCAGATGGATACCTTCTGCTCTTTGTACACTGACATCCTAGCATGTAGAGCCCCTGCTAAGAATTATGCCTTGTTTTTAATGGAATGATATTTGCAATTGAAAATTAAGGTTGTCAAAATAGGAGCCCCGATACAAATTAATACTATTGATGATTTTATAAATTGTTGTAAGCACTATGGAGTAAATGTTCAAAGACTACTGTGTGAATTTTATCTGCATAACCTCGTGTTAGATCAAGAGACAGAACAGAAACCTGTCCCTTTCGTTGGGGATATCCAACTGCAGGCATTTGTTTCATTTGGAGTTAATCAAATTAAATGGCTTAAAGCCTATAATGCCTTCCAAAGACAAGAAAACGTATTAGACTTATGGGTAAGAGCTGAGCCTAGAGATCCATTACAGTTTTGGAATAAACATAGGAACCTCATGAGGACTCCAGGCATGATTGAAGCATTAGGACCCATTCATACAGCAATCAATCGGCAAGGGATAGAATACTTCTTTACCATTAAGGACCTTCCCATTGCGGCTGCTAAATTTTGATATCAGACCTCTAATCCGAATATTCAAATCAGGGAACCATTTAATTATGAAAACTTTAAGCTAGCTATCGATCGCTTGAACCTCTATGGCGAACTTATCTTGAGGGCAGGGCCATCTTGGTTAGGATATAGGTTTTGGAGTCCGATTATTTGGCACCCTGCACCTGGATACCAAGCCCTGTATGAGATGCCTGAGGGTCAGACAGGCCATCTTTTTGAACACCTAGTTAGGCATCATGGTTGTAGACCACCACATGAGATCCCATCTCTAGCCTACTCTCTCACTGCCTTACATGTCAACTACAATGTTTTCATGAGGGCATGAAAAAGGGTAAGCAGGGGGGTGTGTGGAGTACTGAAGAAGGTATGTTTTTATTGATTATTTTGTCATCTTTTCTTTAGAACTTGTAACCTCTTTGCATCATGAACTAGGTAGATAATAAGAAATCATGACAAAATCTATAGGATTTATACGCAACACGAAAACACTAATAATTGCTATTTCTTATGCAGGAAAAGGGAAAAACGAAAGATTGCCCTCCCAAAGAAAAAGACAGGGCCAAGTTAACTATTGTCCCTTTGGTGGGGAACCATATGCAAACAAGGCGATCTAAATTAAAACATATCAGCCAAGGAAAGGAAAAGGAGATATCGAATCGGCGCAAGAGAACAATGGGATAACTAGAATTAACAGTTTGGCGAATCCCTCAGGATCATTTGATCCCGAGGGATCGTTGCCTTAACTATTTTTGCATCCTTGATATCTTCTCTTTAGTTGTTATAAAAAGGGGCAGCACTGCTAGCCCAGGGGGACGATCTACTATTATTTTTCTATTTAACTTTTCTCTGTATTTGAAACTTTGATCATCGACTCTCATTGAGGAGTGATCCGCTGTAACTCTGTTTTAATTCTTTAATATAAATCTGATTGTTGTTCCGTCTTTGATCCTAGAATAATTTCAAGCGGTGTATCCCTGGAGGCTAAGGGCCCAGCCCTGGTGGAACACTTGCTCTTATACCATTATCTTTCATTCGTGCGTGGTTTTCATTATCAGCTTTGATCAGTAATCTGGTGTGTTTTGTTATTTTTATACTATAGCTCTGTTATATTTACAAGATCATTCTCTGTAACAGGAATGTCGTATTGTTCATTCTGACTTCATAACGCATTACTTTCTTTTAAATCATTGATGTAACAGCACTGTTCTTTACAGAATTCTATTGCTATTCAATTACAGAGTAACCTGGCTGTAATATTCTTAAGCTGGTATTACTATATTCATCCATGGTTTATACTTAATTACAATTGTTGTTCCATTATGAATTGCGATTGTATCCGTTATAACTGGGATTAACATTTTTGGTATCGGAGTTAGATAATTGTTTCTCTCAATATCAATGTGTGTTGTGTGTGTTATTTATTTTGGTTTATTGTACATTCACAATTGGCGGTAGGTGTTGTTCTATATTTCATTACTAATCAGTTGTTGTTCTATTTCCGTGTGCTATCCAATTTATTCTTAGAGTAAGAATTGCTCTCTGATTTCTGTAGGATACGATTGCTTCCTTTATTTCCTGAGAGTAAGGTTTCACTGTTTATCAAGACTAGTTGTTGTTCCATTTCCTAGTTGTTGTTTCAATTATAGTTGTTATTCCATTTCTTGTTATTTGCATTGCCGTTGCATTGAACGATCTAAAACTGTAGTGAGCATTGACATTCGTTGTCTAGCTCCCAGGTTGATGATATGTTCCTTAATTGTCTTTAGTTACATCAATTTGCAGAGGGATGAGTGACTTTTACTGGACCCTTGACTGATAATTACCGCTTAGTTTTCTGAATGCATGATTTAGGTTTTAATGTGCTTTGTTGTAAGTAGATCTTGTTTTAAGCATCCATTTACTCTTGTATTCTCAGCACTGTACTACTAGCATTACTCTGACAAATGACAGCCTCAAACCGAGTACATTGTTTGAAATAACAAATCGTTCCTGGATTGACAAGTTAATGTGAGGCAATTAGAGGTGAAAAAGACCCTTTTTATGGCTCGACAGCCTTCACCGCAAAGCCTTCAGGTTGCTTCATGTAGATTTCCTCTTCCAGATCCCCGTGAAGAAATGTTGTCTTCACATCCATTTGTTCTACCTCAAAATCAAAAGCAGTAGCAACAGATAAAAGTAATCTAATAGAAGTTACTTTGGCAACATGAGAAAAAATATCACCAAAATCAATTCCCCGCACTTGGGAATAATCTTTTTCTACCAACCGAGCTTTGTATTTCTCCACCTTTCCTTCTGCATTTGTCTTCTTGAACACCCATTTGCTTCCAATGGGTTTCCTTCCAACCGGAAACTCCACCAGATCCCAAGCCTCATTTTTGTGCAAAGATGCCATTTCATCAACCATGGCCTCCTTCCAGAGTTTTCCATCCTCTGAATCTACTGCTTCCTTCACAGTTCTGGGATCATCATCAGTAATAGATAAAGCAAAATTTGAACAGAAAGCAAATGGAATATAACTTTCTGGCTGCCTTCTTTCTCGAACCGATCTTCTCACTCCCATAGTTTGTGGCTCTTCATCTTTTGATTCCTCCTCTGTTGTAGAGTCTGATTCTTCCTCCTTTAGCTCAAACTCTATCTTCTTAGGTTCCTTTAGTTGGACTTCATGTTTAAGAACTTCTTTCACCTCTCTGAACACCACATCTCGGTTTTACACAACCTTCCTTGTTACTGGGTTCCAAAGCTTATAACCCTTTAAACCATCCTTATACCCAATAAAGATGCACTTTTCAGATTTATTATCCAACTTGGTTCGTTTCTCCTTTGGAACATGTACATATGCATCACATCCAAATACCCTTAGATGTGAAAGAGAGGGTTTCTTACTAGTCCATACCTCTTGTGGAGTTTTATCCTCCAACACTGATGAAGTTTATTTGTTGACTAGGTAACATGTTGTCTCCCCTGCCTTTGCCCTGAATTCTTGTCCTAACCTAACACCACTGAGCATGCTTCTTGCCCTTTCCATCAATGTCTTGTTCATTCTTTCTGCAACTCCATTTTGTTGAGGTGTATATGGAGTAGTCTTATGCCATGCTATACCACACTTCTTACAGAATTCTTCAAATTCCTTACTGCAAAACTCTCCACCATTGTCTGTCCTCAGCACCTTTATCTTCTTCTCTGTCTGGTTTTCCACCAAAGCCTTGAATTCTTTAAACCTATCAAAGACTTCAGATTTCTTCTTAAGGAAATATATCCATGTATTCCTTGAAGTCATCTATAAATGATACATAGTACATAGACTTACCCAGTGATGGAACCTTCACAGGTCCAAACACATCACTATGCACAAGCTCTAATATATGTTTCACCCTCTTACCACCAAAGGGGAAAGTCACCCGTTTCTGCTTCCCATATACACAATTTTCACAGAAATCAAAATCTAGAGAGCTATTACTCATATTTTCTACCATACCTTTACCATGAATTATTCGAAGGCCCTTCTCTCCAATATGTCCAAACCTTTGATGCCACAACATGGTCTTCTCTCCAAAGACCACTAGATTTTCTGCTCCACTTGCAGGAACCATAGAACTGTTGCACCCATCAACAACTGTGCTGCCTTGCATCTTGTATAGAGTTCCAATCCGAACTCCTCGCATCAATACCAGTGCTCTCCAAACCATCTTGTAGGTATCCTTCTCAAACACTATTTTTACACCTGCATCATCCAACTTGCTTGCAGAAATCAGATTTCTGGCCAATGCAGGAATATGCAGAACACCCGGAAGTGTTCTAACCCTTCCACCTTGCAACTTCAACTTTACTTTTCCATGACCAATGATTCTAGCCTTCCTATCATCCCCTAAGAAGACATCACCACCATCATATTTCTCATACTCGCGGAACCACTCTATATGGGGAGTGAAGTGAAAGGATGCACCTGATTCAATCAACCATGCCTCATGATCTACATGTGTACTTGAAGAAGCCAAGTACACATCCCCATCTTCATCTGAGGTGGTTTTCGCCTCTGTAGAAGGAGTATCATTAGATCCCTTTCCTTTATCAGGAGCTTTAGATTTACAGTCCCTTTTGTAGTGCCCTTCCTTTCCGCATTTCCAGCACACCACCTTTACAAGTTTTCCTGTAGCTTTAGATCTCCCTCTAGATTTAGATCTCCCACTCGATGACTTATTTTTTCTTCTGTTCTGGGACCGTCCTCGTACAAACAAGGCATCACCATTCTGGCTCTACATATTTTTCTGTCTCATCTCCTCCTTCAACAAGGATGAGACTATTTTATCAAACTGCAAGGAAGTTGCATTGCTACCTATTGCAATAACCAGACTATCCCACGAATCTGGTAGAGAACACAACAAACTGATTCACTTATCTTCCTCTGAAATTTTAATATGAATAGATGCTAACTGACTTACCACAGTATTAAATGCGCTCAGATGCTCTATCACCAAGTCTCCATCTTACATCCTGAGGTTATACAACTTTTTCCGTAGGAATAGTTTATTCACTAGAGACTTAGATTGGTACAAAGTCCCTAACTTGTCCCACAAAGCCTTTGTTGTAACTTCCCCTGATACATTCAGCAATACTGAATCTGAGACACACAATCGTTGATTGTGTGCTTTTGCCTTTCGATCCAACTTCTTTCATTCTTCATCGAACACTCCCGTTGGTTTAGTACCCAGATCTACCATGATCCACTGATCTTTATCCACCAACAGATCCTCCATCTTCAGTTTCCACAACTCAAAACTATGACCGTTAAATTTCTCGATCTCTATCTTTCCACTACTCGCCATCTTCTTTCACCACCAAAATCGATCTCGCGGATCTCCCACTGAATAGGGTCTACCACAGGCCTGAGCGAAACCCCTCAGCAACAAAGGCGTCCCCTTGAAGCCAAAATAGCTCTGATCCCAAATTTAGGTTTTAACCTCGTACAGAAATTACCTGCATACGAATTCTAAAACACATAAAATACAAAATGCGAGAGCATAACACATATACACAGATATTTTCCCCTGGATCCCAAAACCAGGATTACCAGCTTGATTTTTCATTATGTTCCTTTCAATGTTATAATACATATTTATACATGCCAAAGCATCCAATACCATGGACCGAAAACCATCGTGTCCAAAACCATGGACCAAAAACCATTGCGTCCAAAAACAGGTGTGAAAATCATGCACAAAACCACAGGTGGGTCTGCCCAACCTAACATAGGTTCCAAAACCAAAATTTCCCGAGGCACTGCCCCGGACCCCATAAAGTTGGGTTACCTGCACCCCTCAAACCCCCTGTGACCCCCCCACTACGCAACGAAGGGGGGACTCTGCCCCCCCTCTAACCCCCTGATTAACTACATGGGCTAGTCATGGAAATAATATAACACAACCCAACAAAAACGTATGAGCAGCGTAGGAGCAGTGATGCGTGACCAAGATTGAATGGTATGGAGAGCGGATGGAACTCACAGTGAAATCCAAGTCACCATAGCACCTCCAGGTAGCAACTACACCACAGCAATTTCGGCTTCAATACACCATTCGACTCCTTCAATAGTAATGTTATTGTTGAATATGGCATGCAGTAACGCACTTCAATGAATGTATTAAACAATGAATGAGATTTTGCAGGGATATGACAGATATGTCAGCCTGCAAAAGATGTAGAACATAGGCAAAATAGGGAGTTACAAAGTAGAGGGAATCCAAAAATGGTGATGGCTCTGATACCATGTCAGACCAGGAGGTAACTCGTCAAATCAAATCATACTATTCACTCAGGTTGTTCATTATTATATACAAGAGGGAGTGACTATTCAGTTCATCTCCTGGTGACTCTCCATCTTTTCTATTATTTATTTACATTAATTACAGTTGTTCACCCAATCCCTATGATTAGGTGTCAACAGCATACAACAACGGTTATCAGGAGTCATTAAGGATGAGTCCTTTTGGGGCATTGTATGAGTGGATTTGTAACACTCCTATCAGTTGAATTGATATGGTTAACAAGGTATTGATTGGACCAGATATGTTGGGAGACATGGAACAAGAAATGCAGGTAATCAAGAAGAATCCAAAGGCAACACAGGATAGGTAGAAGAGTTATGCCAATAGGAACAGGTTGTTCAAGGAGTTCCAGGTTGGGGAACAAGTGTACTAGTGCATCAAACCAATGAAGAGCTCCTTGCGGACTGGATGTTGTGCCAAGCTGGCACCATGGTTTTATGGACCCTTCAATATCATTGAGAGGATTGGGCTAGTAGTCTATCGACTTTCACTACCTCCGACAGTGAAATTCCATGATGTTTTCCATGTATCTTTTTTTAAGAAGAATGTTAAGGATGTTGATCATGTGATTGAATGGTTTGTATTGCAGGTGGAACTAGATGGATAATTCCAGTTGGAGCCTCAGTGTATATTGCAAGAAAAAGGTGCTCATGCTCTGGAACCAAGAAATCGAGCAAGTTAAGGTGAAGTGGAACCACTTTGGGCCCGATGAAGCTACATGGAATATGGCGGATCAGATGTGGGCTATGTATCCTTTCTTGTTTACCGGTTGAGGCAAAGCAGTTTTAGTCTCTGGTCACTGGCAGGTAACCCTATGAGAGCGACTTTAGGTTGTTGGTTGCACTCATGCCTATAGCATGACAGCAACTAAGCCTTAAATTGTCCAAAATCTTATTGGCACCCCAAGGCAAGTTGTCTAAAGTATTGGAATTATTCCTGAGGGTCCTGTAGTTGATGATTAATGTCTATATGGTGTGTTTCCTTCATTTCTACTTCTTAACGTGACTTAGGAGGTTGAATAATATCATAGTGGCCTCTCGTCGCATGTTTACCCTGGCTGGTCAATTTCTTGGGTAGATGTGGGAGGAGGGTGTTACAGATATTGGTATAGTCACCTTTAGAAGGGAGTCAAGCTCCTCTCTCAAACTCAAGGAGGTGATGTTTGTTGCAGGTCTAAAGAAAAATCTTATCTCCCCTACAATTTTGAAAGATCGTGGTTATGATGTGATCTTCAACAAATGAAAGGAATTCCTAAGAAACATAGCCACGGGATAGGTGAATTAGATTGAGGTTCATGTGAACAACTTGTATAAGTTAGATGTGGAGGATTGTGTTGCATTGAGAACAAAAGCGGAGAAGGTGTAGAGTCGCAATGTCAGTGAACTTTGGCATAGAATACTTGGCCATTTGCATCATTACGCTTTGAAGATCATGCAGCATATAACCACATGCCTCCTCAAAGGAGCACTAGAGTAGAAATATACATGCAAGGGTGTACCTTGGGGAAGTACACAAAATCCACTTTCCATGATCGAGAAATAAAAGCACATGCAGACCTTAAAACGATCCATTTGGATGTTTGTGGACCTTTCTTGAGAGCCTCCTGATCTGAACCGAATCCTAAACACTCTCTAAGTTTTCATGACTATTTAAAATTATGCCAAAAGATTCAAGTCTTAGAAAAATCAAAGCTATCAGAAGTAATCCTCGTAACAGTTGCAGTTGTGACCAGAGCGAAGCAACAAGGACCCTCGATCGAGCGTACATACCGTTGGCCCATGGTAAAGCATGCTGGCGCAAATTGGCAAAATCGGAGGCCAAATCAAGAAATGAGGGTCGTTTCTAATACGCAATTAGCACTAATCGCGTATCGCAGGGCATCCCCCTCAGGGAAGGAAAACCCTGAAGCATCCGGACCCAAAAACGCTATGAAATGCGGAAAAGTAATGTGTTTGGTTTCATAGCACGAGATTCCACAAGCCAGCAGGATATCGAAAGGCCTCGAGGGGGTAAACATTTTTTACTGAGTCCTCCCTGATGCCACACATCGAGCGACATGCGTCCAACGAGAGAGAGAGAAAACTACACGCATCGGACGGGTAAACTTCATGCAACTTGCCCGCCCAATATGAATGAAGACCGTCGGATCTGGGGGGCCTAGATCAATAGCTGAGGCACGTCCCGATAAATGACCGGATTTGACAAATCAAAAAGAAAGATTACAGGGGATTTGAAGTCTGATGTGGATGATAATTTGGCAAACAATTCATGTTTCGTGGGCGATATTGAAGCAAACAGAATTAACGACCATTCAAAAATGATTCAAGGAATCTGACACCCAGTTCATTAGGAAACAGGTGGCCACCTCCCTGCGAGGAGTTACCCAATGATGATGATGCAGAGCAGAGGAATTCGAACAGCTAGAGGTAAGGAAACTAGAAGGCCGAGAAGTGGAAAAAATAGTCAAAAGAATAGATTGGCTTTAAAGCCATGATCTGACAGAAGAAGAAAAAAAACGCAAGAAGGCCGATAGCTAAGAGCAGAAAATAGAGAGTAGAAGCCAAGCTGGCCTGAAGGCAACATCGAGCTAGACAAAGCCAGAGAGAGTCAGAGAGTCTGTGTACTCCATAGAAGGCTTGAGAGGTTCAAGAAAACTCCTCGGCATAGACCTGTCATACTACTGTGACCATCAGAGGTCGAATTTCAGTACGGAGAGTCTGTGCACTCCAATCCTACTGACTTTTATCTGTTAGTGAGACTCGAATTGAGCTCATTGTTGTAAAAATCCTGCTTGAAAACATAATAGAGAGGCCACCACTGAGATCTGGACCAGGAGACGTAGCCCAAGAGCATTGGGTGAACTCCTTATTAAACTTGTTGTCTTACATATTTTCCTATTATGTTTTCTCTAACTGCCTCAGTGTCTATGTATTTTGCAATCTTATTGATCCATTGCATAAAGTAACATAGGCACATCCATGCACATGAGTCTGTAATACCTTTAATTCTTTGTCCTGGATAAATTCCAGATCAAGTGGTATCAGAGCTCTAGGTTACTAAGGTTAGACAAGCTTGTGCTAGATTTTTTTGTTGAATGCTAACTAGATCAAAGCTTAAATTAGGAGAAGGAGAGTTGGTTGAAACTAACCCAGAAATTGGAAGAGTCTATTCTAAGAGGAAAATGTCAGAAGAAAGTCCCTTGGAATCAGACCCCCAGTTCATGGATAGTTTTATGACCATGAGATCCATGGTGGAGGAAATGTATAGGGAATTTAAGAAAAATAGAGATGAAGATTCATCAAACTCCAAACAAGACAAAGGAGTAGAAGAATCTCTCCTCCATGACCACTCTAAAGGCAAAGGTAAAGAAGAAAAATTCCTCACACCTCCTAATAGCCCTGAAAATAAAAAGAAGACGTCTTTGATTAAATTAGATGTTAAATTTGATTTACCAATATATGATGGAGAGTTGAATGCAGAAAAGCTGAATAATTGGATCAGACAGATTAATGTTTATTGCAGAGTGCAGAGCATTGATTCAAACAAGAGTAGCATTCAGCTGGCCAGCCTACGCCTTGGAGGCACTGCCTTGGTATGGTGGGAAGGTAGGACACAAGCTGACATGAAGAAACATGGTAAGATTCTTTCTATCTAGAGTTAATTTGTTTATGCAATTAAAAAGCAATTATATCCACTAGCCTACATGCAACAAACCATGATGAGCTGGCAAACTCTTCAACAACTAAAAGGGCAAAGTGTACAAGGTTACACCCAATAATTTAGGAAAAGAGCTTTGATTCTAGGAATTTCTTTAGACTCACCTGAGACTCTATTGAAGTATATAGGTGGTTTACATAACTACATGAGGCACACTATCCTCATGTTTAATCCCACTAGCATAGATGAGGTATTCGTTTAGGCTATGCATCTAGAAGCTACAGGTAAGAATGGGAACCCAGAAGTTGGGGGATCATCCAAACCCACTGCAAGCAAAAATAAGGAGAAAATAAAACAAAAATGGAAAGAGAGGAAGACAAACAATGTACAGAAAAGCAAGTATTCATGCACTCATTGTAAGAAGGATGGGCATGATGATGAACACTGCTAGATTCTGCATCCAGAGTTGAAACCTAAGAAGTTCAAGGGCAAGAAGAAGAAGACTGTTGCAGCTATTCGAAAGGATTTGGGATCAGACTCAGGAGATGAAGCAACAATCGTAGCCACAGGTATAAAAGGTAAAAATTCTGAAGCATCTACTAGTAATTATGTGCATAATGAAGAAAATGAGAGGAAAAGACATGAGCTTTTTCATATTCGAGTTATTTCCAATCTTCAAAAGATTGATACTTTGTTTGATAGTGGCTCACAAGTAAATTTAATTTCTAAAGAAATTGTAAAGAAGTTGGGATTACTAACCACACCTCACAAGAAACCATATCCATTAGGTTGGTTATGTGATAAAGCAAAGCTACAAGTGACTAGACAATGTAAACTTAAGTTTTCTTTTGGGTCAGCATTTGTAGATGAGGTTGAGTTAGATATAGTTCCTTTGAATATATGTGGAATTGTTTTAGGAAGTCCTTACTTGTATGATAGAAAAGCTATTTTCTATAGAGTTGAGAACAAGTATCTACTCGTTAAAGATGGACTTGAATATATTGTAAGAGCTCATAAGCTCAAGAATTATTATATTCTCATAAACTCAGGGTAGATGAAACAAATTGTAAATTCATGCAAACAATTTTTACTGACGGTTGTAAAGGAAAAGAAATGTGATAAAACCAATTTATTTGAGGGCTATGATGCTAAACGGCAAGCTGATTTAGAAAAAGTTGTTTCATAATATGATGTATTGTTTCAAGAACCTAAAGGTCTGCCGCCCAAAAAGGAAATAGTGCATGATACTAATTTGCAACAAGATGCTCCATTGCCTAACATCGGAATGTACAGGTTGTCTGCTTTAGAGAATGCAGAAATAAAGAAGTAGGTACAGGAGCTGCTCGAGAAGGGGTTCACCAGACCTAGCACATCACCATGTGGGTCTCCAATTTTTTTGGTGAGAAAGAAAGATGGCTTGTGGATAATTTGCATTGATTACCGAGCACTTAATAAGATAACGATCAAAAATCGTTATCCCCTTCCTCGCATAGATGATCTATTAGATCAGTTGAAAGAAGTTGTTTATTTTTCCAAGTTAGACTTGCATAGTAGTTATCATCATGTTAGAGTTGCAGAGCAAGATGCATGGAAGACTGCTTTCAAAACAAAGCAGGGATTGTATGTGGTTGGTTATGCCTTTTGGCTTAACTAATGCTCCTGCTACTTTCATGAGAGTGATGAATGATGTACACAGACCTTTTCTTGATGATTTTGTTATTGTATATCTGGATGACATTCTTATATTCAGCAAAACGTGGGAAGAACATTTAAAGCATGTTAAGCAAACTCTAGATGTTTTGAAAAGACAAAATATTGATGTTAAACTCTCAAAATGTGAATTTGGCAAAACATCTTTGAATTATTTGGGACATATAGTAGGGGGTGGTGAATTGAAGATAGATCCCTCTAAGGTTGCAGTCATTGTAAACTGGCCTAAACCCAAATCTGCTACAGAAGTTGGAAGCTTGTTAGGAGCAACACAATATTAGATAAAGTTTGTTTCTAACTTTTCCTTAATTGCATCTCCCTTACATGCTTTAACAGGATTGAACAAGGTGTTTCAGTGGGGAGGAAAACAACAAAAACCCTTCGACACCTTGAAAGAAAAGATTAGTACAACACCAATACTAGCACTGCCCGATCTTCAAAGACCATTTGAGATTGAAATAGATGCCAGTGACTATGCCATGGGAGCAGTGTTGATGCAGCATGGTAAACCCATATGTTATCATTCTGAGACATTTAATTCTACATTAGTTAATTATCCCACATATGATAAAGAATTGTATGCATTAGTACAGAGTGTGAAAAAGTGGAAACATTACTTAATGGGCAAAGAGATAGTTATACATACTGATCATCAACGACTTCAATATCTACACTCCTAAACTAAGTTGCAGCAATCAAGACACTATAGATGGATGGGTTTTCTACAATAGTTTCATTTAGTCATCAGATATAAAAAGGGCATACATAATAAAGTTGTAGATATGTTGTCCGGACCAATTATAAATGCATCTACTATACTTAAGCATAATTCAGTATTGCATGAGAGCTACATTGACAATATGCTCAAGATATATATTTTTAAGGATGTATATGCAACTTTAAGTCAAGGAAAATGAGTAGAGGAATTAGATTATCATGTTAAGGACCAACTCTTGTATCATTTTGGGAAGCTATGCATTCCACAAATTGAAAGGGTAAAGATAATTCGAGAAGCACACACTTCTCTAATATCAACTCACTTTGGTGTAGGTAAAACAGTTGCACAGCTGCAAAGATTTTGTTATTGGCCAAAAATGAATGAGACGGTTTCTATATATGTAAGAGGATGTACCATGTGTGTTAAAATCAAGCCCAGCAATAGAAAACTAGGCTTGTACACTCCACTACCAGTTCCTTCTCATCCTTGGGAAAGTGTTTCCATGGACTTTGTTGGAGGACTGCCTAAATCTAGGAAAGGTCATGACTATTTTTATGTTGTTGTGGATAGGCTCAGCAAAATGTGTATTTTAATACCTTGTAACAAACAGATTACAGCTGAACAAACTTCAAAGTTGTTCTTTCAACATGTATGGGTTCATCTTGGATTACCCACTTCCATAATATCTGATCGAGATACCCGATTTATTGGGAAATTTTGGTCAAGTTTGTGGAAATTGATGGACACCGGGCTTAAGAAGAGCACAGCTTTTCATCCACAAACAGATGGCCAAATAGAAGTGGTCAACAGGACAGTGATCCAGTTGCTCAGAGGCTATTGTAGCAAGCATCCCAAACTTTGGGACGAACATTTATGTTATGTGCAGCATGCTTACAACTGAGCTAAACATTCTTCTACACAGAGATCTCCTCTTGAGACCTGTTTTGGTTTCACACCAAGGTCTCCCTTGGATTTTGTCTTTGGTAAAGACATAGTAGTTGATGGACACAGTGATGTGGACAAGGCAACCAAGTTCATTGAACAAATCCAAGAGATTCACCAGGTAGTACATGAACAGCTAGAAAAGAGCTAAGCCAAGTACAAGGCAAGGCATGACAAGCATCAGATGGAGCATAGTTTCCAAGTTGATGATCAATTCTAGTTGTATATCAGCAAAGATGGAATGCAAGGTGAAGGTAAGAAGTTGAAGCCAATAACATAGGGACCTTTCAATATACTTGAGAAAATTGGTGAGAATGCTTTTCGCCTTGATCTACCAACTTATATGCACATCTACTTAGTTGTTAATGCAAACAGCTTGAGACTATTTGAACCTTCATTAATTGAAGATCCCAAAGAGCAGAGTCAATTTCCTTCTATTGATGATCTGTTGCCTGAATATCTTAATGAATTGCAGGGAGATACAGTTCTGGACATGAAGGTAAGAAATATGCACAGAGGGGATGTTGAGTACCTCAGGATTGGACTCAAAGGTTCAAAGACAAGTAGTACGAAATGGATATAAATTGAGCAAGCGAGGAATCAATACCCTCACTTGATTGATGCTTAAAAGAAAACCAACTTTTGGTGGTCCAAAATCTTTTTCAGTGGGAAGGTCGTGATCTGAATCAAATCCTAAACACTCTCTAAGTTTTCATGACTGTTTCAAATTATGCCAAAAGATTCAAGTCTTAGAAAAAACAAATCTATCAGAAGGAATCCTCGTAACAGTTACAGTTGTGACCAAAGCGGAGCAACGAGGACCCTCAGTCGAGCGCGCAGACTGTTGGCCCATGGTAATGCACGCTAGCACAAACTAGAAAAACTGGAGGCCAAATCAAGAAACAGGGGTGGTTTCTGATACGTGATTAGCACTAAAGCACTAATCGCATATCACAGGGTATCCCCTTTAATGAAGGAAAGCCCCAAAGCACCCGGACCCAAAAACGCTATGAAATGCGGAAAAGTAATGTGTTCGGTTCCATAGCACGGGATTCCACAAACTAGCAGGATATCGGAAGGCCTCGAGGTAGTAAGCAGTTTTGACTGAGTCACGTCCGATGCCACACATCGAGCGACATGCATCCGGTGGAAGAGAGAAAAAACCACCGTCATCGAACGGGTAAATGTCAGGAAACTTGCCCGCCTAATACGAATGACGACCATCGGATCTGGAGGGGCCAGATCAACGGCTGAGGCACATCCCGATAAATGACTGGATTTGACAAGTCAAAAAGCAAGATTATAAGGGATTTGAAGTCCAAAGTGGACGATGAGTTGGAAAACAATTCATGTTTCATGGGTGATCTTGAAGTAAACGGAATTAACGGCCATTTAAAAATGATTCAAGGAATCTGACACCTAGTTTTTTAAGAAACAGGTGGCCACCTCCCTGCGAGGCATTACCCAGTGATGACGACGCAGAGCAGAGCAATTCAAACGGACAGAGGTAAGGAAACCAAAAGGCCGGGAAGCGGAAATGAACAGTCAAAAGAACAATCTGGCCTTAAAGCCATGATCTGACAGAAGAAAAAAAACGCAAGAAGGCAAATAGCTAAGAGTATAAAATAGAGAGTAGAAGCCGAGCTGACCTGAAGGTAGCATCGAGCCAGGTAGAGCCAAAGAGAGTTAGAGAGTCTATGCACTCCATAGAAGGCTTGAGAAGTTCAAGCAAACTCCTCAGCATAGGCTTGTCATACTACTATGATCATCAGAGGTCGAATTTCAGTAAGGGGAGTCTGTGCACTCCATTCCCACTGACTTTTATCTGTTAGTGAGACTCGAATTGAGCTCACTATTGTAAGAACCCTACTTTAAAACATAATAGAGAGGCCATCACTGAGAGTTGGACCAGGAGATGTAGCCTAGGAGCATTGAGTGAACTCCTTATTAAACTTGTTTTCATACATATTTTCATGTTATGTTTTCTCTAACTGCCTCAGTGTCTATGTATTTTGCAATCTTATTGATCCATTGCATAAAGTAACATAGGCACATCCATGCACATGAGTTTGTAATACCTTTAATTCTTTTTCCTAGATAAATTCCATATCACCGCCACTGCCAGCCATAAATATTTTGTCATTTTTATTGATGACTTCTCACGGAAGTGTTGGATATTCTTCATGTGGAAGAATGTTGAGACATTCTCCAAGTTTGTAGAGAACAAGGCACTGGTTGAGAAAGAAATGGGAAAAAGGTGAAGTCTCTCAGGAGCGATAATGGAGGTTAGTATGTGTCGAATGAGTTTTAAAATTTCTATGCAAAAGAATTCATTTGATGAGAGTCTACAACACCCCACAACCCATAGCAGAATGGAGTGGCTAAGTGGAAGAACTACAACATTATGGCAGCAGTGAGGGCGATGTTGCATGATCAGGGCCTATCTCTACACTTTTGGGTCAAGGCATGCAATACAAGAGTCTATTTTCAGAACAGGAGTCCTCATCGAATTCTCGACATGATTATGCCAGAGGAGGCTTTCTCGGGGAGGAAGTCGGATGTGTCGTACTTCAATATTTTTAGGGCCTTTGTTTACTTCCATGTCTCCAAAGAATCAATGAAGAATCTAGAGTAGACAACAAAATTTGGGGTATTTGTGGATTACACAGAAACTCCCCACAACTACCATGTGTACTTGCCATCCCTCAGAATGACAATTGTGTGAATTGATGTAAAATTTAATGAAGACAAAGCCATGTGGTGCTCTCTTGAGAGGGAGCTTGAGATCCCAAAAGAAGAGGATATTGTAGCTCCAAATGAGGAACCTCAATAATTTGTGGAACAGCCACTAGTTCAGGAGCAGAGAGTGGAGACAGCCAATCAAGAAGAAAAATCCAGAGAAGGAAGGAAAAGGACAAGGGAAGTTGAGATACTTGTGGAGGATGCAAGGGAGAATGTGGGTCCTCCTTCTAATCAACATAGGTAGAGAAGGTCACCAAATCAGTACACTAGCTACATGGCTCTAATGATTGAGATTCTAGAGACTGAGCCATCCTCTTTCAAGGAAGCAGTAGAGAAACCTGTATGGGTTGATGAAATGGTGCAAGAGTACGAATCCATTGTAAACAACAGTGTGTGGGAAGTGGTCCCAATACCAACAGACAAATTGGTTGTGGGTTCGAGATGGATCTTCAAGGTGAAGCATGCAACAGACGGAAACATAGAAATGTAGAAGGCCAAATTTGTCGCCAAGGCATACTCTCAGGGGTATAGGATTGACTATGAGGATACATTTTCTCTTGTGGCAAAGTACTCATCCATCATATCAATCATTTTTCTGGATGCAGAGATGGGGTGGAATGTCCACCAGATGGATGTGAAGACAACATTCCTCAATGGAGTTAATGAGGAGGAGGTGTATATCGAGAAACCATAAGGCTTCGAGACTTTTAATGGAGAGTCTCATGTGTGCAGACTCAAGTGAGCATTTTATAGTCTCAAGAAATCACCCATGCTTGGTACACTAGAATCGATAGTTACCTCATTAGTTTTGGCTTCACCAAAAGTAAAGTGAATGCAAACATATATCACATTTTGGTAGAAGGTAAATTGTTGATTATTGTCTTATATGTTGATGACTTGATTTTGACTAGTGATGAGCAGTTGATCAAATCTTGCAAGGAGAACCTTGCAAGAGAGTTTGAAATGAAGGATATGGGTCTCATTCACTACTTCCTCGAATTGGAAGTATGGCAAGGTGATGGGGAAATTTTTTTCTCTCAGAGAAAGTATGCCAACAAGATACTTCAGTGGTTCTACATGGACAAATGCAAACCCATGGAGACACCTCTAGCAACCAACTAGAAGAAAGAGGATGCCACTTCAAGCAAGGAAGTGGATGTTACTATTTACTGACAGTTGGTGGGTTCACTCATGTATCTTGTGAAAAAATTACCAGATATGTGCTATGTAGTCAACCAGTTGAGCCAAGATATGGTTAGCACAACCAAACTATTTTGGAGGGAAGCTAAGGATGTTCTACAGTACCTCAGAGACTTACACATTTTGGACTATGGTATAGACAAACAAAGGGAGTGAATTTGTGTGGCTTCGTAGATGCATATGGGTAGGGTGTCCATCAGACTGAAAAAAGTATATTAGGTAGAATTTTCAGTGTTGGGTCTATAATGGTTTCTTTGTATAGCATGAAGAAAATATTTGTGGCACTCATCTCGGTAGAATAATAATACATGGCTGCAAGTCGAGTAGCATGTGAGGATATCTAGAAGAGAAATATACTTGTTGGATTGTTTGGTCAAATGATGGATCCAACTGTGATCTACTGTGAAAATCAGATTTGCATCAAGCTCTTTGAAAATCATGTTTCTCACGATTGATCCAAGCATATAGATATCTGGTATCACCATTTACGGCACTGTTTCCAGAGGTGGATAATGTTGTTGCAATACATTCCTACATAGAAACAAGATGTTGATATTTTTACAAAGGCCTTGCCAAGAGGGAAGTTCGAGTTCCACAGGTGCAAGATAGGGGTGGTTGATAATCCCTTTCTTGCTGAGAGGGAGCATTGAAAATACAACAACAAAATCTCAGTTTGATTTTTCCTTGGTCAAACTAGAGAAAATTCAAATTTCTATTTTAGTAGAAATCTTGAAGGTAATTAACTAAGGTGACATGGCATGTGTCACTCAGTTAATTCGAGTTGGGGAAGCTTGAGTTAAGTTTAGTATCATTGATTGCTAATTTGTAGCAATATATTTCAGTTAAATTGAGTTATTTTTAGTTAAACTAGTTCTAAATGTTAGAAGAACTAGTGGAGGTCAAGTTGTGGAAGCGGAACTTCAACCATACTCAATGATTAACAAGTTAACTAATCAGTCAACTCAAAATAATTACTGCGTGCAGATAATTCGAGTTACCCAGTTGAGATGGAAATTCCAAGTGTAATATCAGTTGTTGACTATTCCCATGTGTACAGGTGGTGCATGCAGTCAGAGGAAGGGCCTAGAGGAATTTCGCAATCCAACTGAGGAATTTCTCTAAAAAATGGGGGCTCATTCCTCAAGGAAAAATACAAGGAAATAGGAGCTTGGAGGGCTTGAATATTGGCTAAGTTTTGGCTAGAGTCAGTCAGGAAGGTAGAGAGATAGACTATACACTTACAGGTTTGGCTTAGGCTTGACCAAGCATATGTATTCATCTCTATTCTTTGATTAATGCAATATAGATAGGAACGGGTTTTGAGTAGTTTCTTTCCCCTAGATATATCTCTATGCATGTGTGAAAATTATTCTTACATGTTTATGATTTGTTTTCTCAATTGTGAATTGAATTTCACAGAATAGTAGAGTAGATTTGAGTCTTGTGTTTTAGAAAATTTCATGAGAATTTTCAGATCTAGACATTAATTTCTACATTACGACGATCTCAAGACCTTTGATTTGAATACCATCCAAAACCTTTGAACAAAAACTTTGGAAAATTCACCCAAGTCTTGAATACGTAGTAAAAGAGGAACTTTATAAATTCTTGGTAGCTAAAATCATTTTTCTGGTATGACACCCTCAGTGGGTCACAAATTTGTTAAGAAGAAAAAAGGTGACATTCGACTTTGTGTATATTTTAGGAATGTAAATAAGGCCTCTAAAAAGGACCATTATCCGGTCCCTCCCATGGAAAAAATGCTTTAGCATGTCTCGAGCTTTGATATAATATCCCTTTTGGATGGTTTCTAAATATATAGTAAAATCATGTTAGCACCTATCGATCAACTTGAGACAATGTTTCACACACGTTAGGATACTTCTTCTTATAGAGAAATGCCTTTTGGACTAATTATGCTAGATTAACCTTCCACTAAAAAATTGATATCATTTTCAGAGGGCTAATTAACAAATCTATGGTTATATATTTAGATGATGTTATCATTTTCTCAAAACAAAGGTCTAACCATCTGCAACATTTGAAAAACATGTTTGAAAGATGTAGAAAATTAGAAATTTCCCTAAATCCTAGAAATTTTTATTTTTGTAGATACTAAAGGGAATTTATTAGGATGCATTGTTTCAAAATATGGGATTAGAATCAATCCTGAAAGAAAATATTGTCACTCACTACTTTATATGGTTATCAGTTGCCCAGAGTGTATAAAAGAAGTGAAGTGTGAAGCCATTTCCCAAGCCATAGAAGCTCTCAAATCTCATTCAGACCTCTACATTGCATAGTGCTCATGATAATCTTTCCAACAGTATATGAAAGTCTAAAAATAGAGTTCTAGATCAGAAGTTAGAGCATTTTGAAGATGGGGGTTTTGTTGCCTTGAAATGAAAGAGAAAGAGCACATTGGAGGGCCCTGGGCACAATGAATCCCGCACATCAGCAATGGGCAGATCCCGCAGTCATGCAGTCTTGCAGTCCTACAATCTCGCAGTTCCATGGCCCTAAAGTCCTGTTGTCCCATAGTCCCATAGTCCCCCAGCCTCACAGTTCTACAGTCCCGCAGTCCGCAGTCTTGTGATCCTGCGGTCCACAGTCCTGCAGCCTCATAGTTCCGTGCTCCCGCAATCCCTCATGGACCCGTAATACCCAATGGGCCATCCTTAAGGAATTGCGGGGGAAAAACATGATGATAGTGTTAAAGCGTCAAGGAGGGTAGAGGTCGATTTACACTAAAACTCACTGAAAAACCAAGGGCAAGCGGACCCTATTTCTCTCTCCTCTAGGGAGCCACGTGGTAGACTACCCGCAGTCCCGTAGTCTCGTGATATCAAAGTCCTACAGTCCCACAGTCCGGAAACATCACGCGATATCCACGATTTGCAATCCAGTGTAAAAGCGTCGAGGGAGGCTGAAAATATTAACAATGGAAATGCATGAAAAAATCAAGGTCGGGGAGACCCTTTCTCTCTCCTCCATGTGGCAGTATGGAAGGTGACACGACAAGTACAGAGGACACGTGGAATTCAAATTCGGCATTTTCAAGGGTTCTATAGGGGCATTTTTAGGTGACACGTGTCACCACTCACAGGGTGACACGTGGCAGTGATGACATCATCCCCCTGTAGATCTGCAATTAGCGATCTCACATAGCAAAGTTCATTCCTCCGGCAAAGTTCCTTCCTGGCCCACGATTGCGATATGCGGGAACCCCCCGGACATGATATTTTATACACTGGAGTTATAGGGATGTTGGGCTCGTCCCTTTCAAAGGCCTCATGCTCATTCAACACTCTATCTTGCAGATCGGAAATCACAAGTGTCAAGGGGAAAAGGAAAATGATATCAAGCACTGAGATGTGGGATTACAAGTAACAAAGGAAAAAGGCCCCAGGACGGGTGCCTGAAGGTATTAGCGCCTAAAGGTTAAGCCCCTGGCCATATGAGGAAAACAATAGTATAAGGGGATAAACTCAAAGGGGTTAAGGAACATTGAAACCCACCATTATGTAGTGTATGTAAGGGTAAAGGCCCCGATTACAGCAAGGCCCCTACAGCACAATACAGTGAAGTAAAGGTGTATGGGTCGGTAGCTGGAGCATTGAATAAAGCATGGTGCGGCAGTGAACTGTTGGAATTTCTAAGTCTAACACGTGAGAAGCCCTTCATGCACTTTACTGATTTATTCCTACCTACTTGTTCTGTTAATTAACAAGTTATTTACCATGTAAATACTAGAAATAAATACAAGTACATGCTCAACACATTACAAATCATCAATTGAAGGAAATAGAAACAAGCATAGAAGTGACATCGTTGTTTTTGGACTAATATCCCCAGAAAAAACCCAATGCGGGAAAACAGGTGCAGCTATCTAAGGGTTTGATTTATTAAGCAGTTTCAGAATACAACCTGGGTGCCAAATCCCACATACCCAACAAAGAAAATTCTCGGTAGTAGTACCTCTCCTTCGGAGACAGATGCTCCAACTGAAACCCTGGATAAACACTCCGGTAGATCCTCAGCTCCAATCTTCTCCACTAAAAACCCCAGCGTCAGCCTCTAGGGACTGTGTCAGCCTCTTCTACCCTTTGCGTCAGCTTTCCCGACAGTTTTGACAATTCCTGACAGTTTCAGCTATTCTCGGTAGTTCCAGCTTCTGCCCTCTGTGTCAACTTTCCTGAATGTTCCAGTAGTTTCAATTGTTCCCAGTAGTTCCAGCTTCTACCATCTGTGTCATCTTTCCCGGTTGTTCTGGCATTTCCGGCTTTTACCCTCTACGTCATCTTTCCTAACTATTCTAACAGTTCCAGCTTCTGCCCTCTACATCAGGTTTCCCGACTATTTCGGCGGTTCCTGACAGTTTTGGCTTCTGCCCTCTGCATCAGCTTTCTCGGTTATTCTGGGAGTTCCGGTTATTCCCAGTAGTTTTGGCTTCTACCCTCTACGTCAACTTTCTCAGCTGCTGCACTGATCCTCATGGCACTATCTCTGCCTCTCTACTTCTATATTCACTACCCCTCAACTGCAACTCCAGATCACTCTCTCAAACTTCTCAGCAAACCCAGCCCCAGAAAGTCGAAATCTTGATCTCTTGGTGTGTTTCCAAGTGACCCTCAAGCCTCCTCTTATACTTTTCTCGTTGACAGATCAATGGCCTAGATTGAGTCCCTAATCAACGGCTAAGATTAGATATGTCTTGATCCATGACTTTTGGACCATTCTAACATCGTTTTATATTAATTCACATTAATATTTTAATTTCCCTAAGTTTAGACTTAGGTACTCCATTAAAAATATTAATTATTTTAATATCTCCCAAACTGTTTAGAATATGCCCAAACCCTTTATGTGTATTGGAGATCTCATGAGCCTTAGCCTCCCCACCAAATTTCATAGCTAGAGCACATTTGATGCTACCTCAAATCAACACTCCCTCTTAGCGAGGACTATGCTCTAGCAATACTCCTCACTGAGTATTACTCTGATCATTCGGAATCGGTCTCTGATGCTAGGCCTACTTCCCATCATCTGTACTACTGCATCCCGTACTGCCACCCATGGCTCTTCAACTTCCACTGCTGCATTTGTATGACATCTCCCTCTACATCTGTGCTACTACCCATGGCCCTGCCACTGCCACTGTTTTTTCTGCACTACATCCCCTCTCATCATGCTACATCGTGTTTCCCATAGCACCGCCACTGCTAACTATTGCAATGCAACTCAGTTACTGAGAAGTAAGTAACTGATCTCCCAACTATGACATATTTGTTAGGATAGAGACACTCCCGATGTTGAAGCTCCCTCTGTCACTGACAAGTGCTCCCTCTCTGACCTCTGCACTGCTGCAACAACTCCCTACATCTCGCACCATTGTACACCTCTCTCTACCATCTTGCACTGGTGCAACACTCCCGTGCCTCTCGCATTGTTGTAGCTTGCTAGCCTTGCGTTGTCCTGAGAATCCTGCACTATAGCGCTCTTTGTTGCTCCATCCTCATCCGTCTCTACCGACATCTGCCAGTCCTGCTACTACTCTTTGGGGCTCCCATAGCCAGGTATAATCCAAGAGGTTGGGTACCTCGAGCATCCTACCCCTCATCTTATGTAGTCCTCAAGGCTACAGCTCGATGTCTCCCCACTTTCGCTTAAGTGTTGTGTGTGCACTCATGGCACAGACATTTTCTATCTCCACTTCCTTCTTTGCCCTTGTTGGCACTGCCTTGGTCTCAGAAGCCTCTCCCTTGCTCTTCTTCCTCGGACACTGGGTCTCATAATGACCCAACTCCCCATAGTGGAAGCATTTGACCTTGGGGAGGTCCTTCTTCTTCTGCTTTTCTTGCTTACCCTCAGATGCTAGGGCAACATCCACCTCCTCCTCCTTCTTGATTATGATCCCCTTGTTATTACTTCCCACCTTGGTCACCCTCCTGATCTCTTCTTGGCGAAGAGTCGCCCACATTTCCTCCCAATCTAGAAGGGTCTCCCTGCCCAGTATGCTCTGGACAAACACCTCCCAGTATTCTGAGACTGCATTCAGGGTTGTTCTCACCATCAACTCTGGATCTAGTGTGGCCCCTATGGAAGTCAGATGATCTTGGATCTCCTTCAATCGACCAAGGAAGGTGTCGATTTGTTCTCCCTTATGCACCTGGAATGACCACAGCTGATTTTCTAGGAGAATCTTCCTCTGCACAGAAGTATGTTGATACAACTTAGTCAGGGCCTTCCACATCTCCCGTGCCATATTCTTCTCGGAAATATGTAGTACTATATGATCCTTGACTCATCAAGAATGATAATATTGGCCCTCGCCATTACTTCCTCATACCTGTCATTGTCAGCGGGGTCAACTGGGACCACTATCGTCTTCAAGTCGAAGTGCTTGACATGATTTCTATCAAGTAAGGATAAGATTATGGCCTTCCAGACTACGAAGTTTGAGGCTTCGTCTAGTCTATCCTGGTCTCTTACTCCATGTAGGGCCATTCCGTTTCTCTTCTACTTTCCTCCTGGAATTTCTCTATGTGACTCCCTCTAAGTCTTGGTTTCCCTCCTGAAAATCCTTCTGCCAATGTCGAGATGCCCCCTACTCTGATCGTCTGTGCAATGGCACCGCTGATCTGGATTTCTCGGCTAGAAACCCTCGGTAAAAACTCCCTCCTCCTTGGCCTTGCCCTATTAGGTACTATTCTGACTGTAGTACCCCACCAACTCCACTCTACAACCTACCCACAACCTCCTAAACCCCAGCAAACTGAAGGTTAGAGCTCCTAGGCTCTACACAATCCCGGCACCGGCAAATCAACCTCCTCAGCCAACTGTGTTAACCCTCCTGGCCTCTGAATGAGCCTACCTTTGCCTCCCATAGCTTCTTCGTTGCCCCTTCTTGGCTCAGTCTTGATGACACAAGCACTGCATCACCCCTTCCTTGCTGCTACTCTGCTAGGAATAGGTTTTGTCACTCAGGACAGTTGCTTTCTACTGCTGCTACTCTGCTCGGTTGATGTCCTCAGTTCTCCTGTGATCTGCAACCATGCTCTAATACCATGTTGGAATTTCTAAGTTTTACACGTTAGAAACCCTTCATGCACTTTACTGATTTATTCCTGCCTACTTGTTATGTTAATTAACAAGTTATTTACCATGTAAATACTGGAAATAAATACAAGTACATGCTCAACACATTACAGATCATCAACTAAAGGAAATAGAAACAAGAACACAAGTGACACCATTGTTCTTGGACTAACATCCCCAGAAAAACCCAATGCGGGAAAACCAGTGCAGCTGTCTGAGGGTTTGATTTATTAAGCAGTTTTAGAATACAATTTGGTTGCCAAATCCAGCATACCCAACAAAGAAAACTCTCAGTGGTAGTACCTCTCCTTCGGAGATAGATGCTCTGGCTGAAACCCTGGATAAACACTCCGACAGCTCCTCAGCTCCAATATACCCCATGAAAAACCCCAGCATCAGCCTCTACTCCATCAGCCTCTTCTACCCTCTGCATCAGCTTTCCTGGTAGCTCTGGCAGTTCCGGCTTCTGCCCTTTGCGTCAGATTTCCTGGCTATTCCAACAATTCTGATTGTTCCCAGAATTTTTGGCTTCTACCCTCTGCATCAACTTTCCTAGTTTTCCGACAGTTTAGGCTTCTGCCCTCTGCGTCGGCTCTCCTAGCTGTTCCAGCAGTTCCCGACAGTTCCGGCTATTCCTGGCAGTTCCAGCTTCTGTCCTCTGTGTCAGCTTTCCCAACTGCTATGCTGATCCTCCTGGCACTATCTCTGCCTCTCTACTTCTATATTCACTTCCCCTCCATTGCAACTCCATATCACTCTCTCAACTTTCTCAGCAAACCCAGCCCCAGAAAGTCAAAATCTTGATCTCTTGGTGTGTTCTCCAAGTGGCCCTCAAGCCTCCTCTTATAATTTTCTCTTTGACAAATCAACGACCAATATTAAGTCCCTAATCAATGGCTAAGATTATATCTAGATTGATCCATGACTTTTGGACCATTCTAACACAATTTTATATTAATTCACATTAATATTTTAATTTCCCTAAGTTTAGACTTAGGGACTCCATTAAAAATATTAATTATTTTAATATCTCCCAAACTGTTTAGAATCTTCCCAAACCCTTTCTGGGTATTGGAGATCTCATGTGCCTTAGCCTCTCCACCAAACTTCGTGGCTAGAGCACATCCAATTCTACCCCAAATCAACATGAACCAGTATGGGGAGGCTCGGCAAGACTTAATGGCTTGGCATGGAGCTCCACTCCAATACATGACAAAGGACTATCTTGACACACTCCATTCCTACTCCATGATAGGCATTCGTAGTGACCCACTCCCTATTCCACAGAACGAGTCGTTCACACAGTAAAGGTAGAATTGACATAAAACAACCGAGCAGGAGGGGGAGCACATCACAGCTAAGATGTGGCTTGACTAGATACATTCATAGGGATAGCAGAGGGACACCTGCTCCTTCCTCTTTCCATTTTCTTTCTCTTTTCATTAATTTCTGTTGATTTCCAAGAAGGGATCAAATCCCAATTGTAATCGTTTTGGGCAACAATGCCTTACATGGGCTGAGACAGCTAGTCTAGCAGACAGTTGGAGCTTTGGCTCAGATATTTTGTAAATTGTAATTCCAACTCCCCTTCTTCTTATAAAAAGAGAAGCAACACTTTAACAATGGTTGGCAGGTTCTGGAATTTCTCACCCAATGATTCTGAACTCTGTGATATTAATTTGGCTCATAAATATGTAAGAGAATGACTTGTATTTCAGACTGTATCACTTTACACAGGAAGATCTTTCAAACTAAGCAAAGAAATGGTGGTGATTCCCCATTCTAAGTATTACATTATGTTATCCTCCCGTTTAATTCCATTATGTTCATATTCTTCTCTGCAATCATGCTATAATAACTTCTAGAAATGATTCCATGCTTCCTTGTAGATCCATGTGTGTTGATTTATTAATGCATATGCCTGAATGAAGGGCTGAAATTATATCCTTAAACTTCTCTATATGAATCATAATATCCATCCTCTCTTCAGTCCATTATCTCTGCTTTTAACTCAAATAAGTGTATAATTTCCCATTGCTTACAGCTCTATGTGTTCGTTGTAGAATTCTAGATGTTTTGGGATCTATATGATATGTTATGATTTCTCCTAATCCTCTCTCACTTACTCAACAAAGCCTATAAAGTTGTAATCCCCTTTGAAGTAATCTACCTCCGTTGTTCTATGTGATATTTTTGGGAACTGTGTGTGAGGAAGTACCTAAAATAAATAACTCATACCTTTAGAGGAATGAACCAAACCCCCTTATTATCTTTCATTACATGACAAAAGGAGTGTTGCAAACCCCTCACATATAACCTTTCATGCACGCTCTATTTAATATTTCCTAGGAACTGATCTACAATCAACCCAGAGGTTGTCTCTAGGAGGCTTTCTATCTCCACTGCAGCACTTGTGCCATAGGGTGCAAGATTTAGCTACAACATCTTTCTAGCAACATTGTCGGGGAACAGATTAGAATATTTTTCCCTGGATAGGAAAAAAAATTGCATTTCCTCTATTAAGTGACCAAAGGAAGTGTGGGTTGAAGATCTCTCACCTTGGTGACTCCACTGTCAATTTTATGGTAAACATCCTGGCAACTCCACTGTCCATATCTCTATTTTATCATCATGGCTTTCAAGCAGCCCTATACTCACTCAAATGCTATAACAGCCCAAAACGCTCCCTACCTTTGAAGCTAAAATTAATCATATAGGGAGGTTTTCAAGATGGCCCTTCCTGCATTCCTCGCCAACCAATTTTCCCCACTAGATTTCTCTTCTATTGTTGGTTATCCCAATCATGTCCCTCCATTTTATGTGTGTAATGCCTATTTGCCTAGATTCATTGGGAACAAAGAGAGAAGGCCTCACCATCACCTCAAATATCTTTATGAATACTTGGAGCAACAAGGTATTTTTTTGAAGATGTACAAATGAAGTTGTTCAAGTTGTATTTAGAATAGGATGCTAGAGTTTGGTTTAAAACAATACCGCGTGGTAGCATATCTTCCTTGGAAGGTTTTCACACATCATTCTATCAATAGTCCAAAAGATTTTACCCACCAAATTCTCTATTTGAAGATTATTGCGCGTGATTTAACGATGAAGACTTTCCCGAGGTCGAACACCCTACTGAAGATGTTCGTGGAGCTCCACTCCAAGAAAACATCTATCTACATCAAGAAGCATCACCAAATGAGCGAGAAATAAAAGAAGGAAATATCATCGAGCTTCCAACAAGCCCTCAGGGGTCTGATTCGGCTAAATTTGATGTTCCTCCTTCCTATGATGAACATGACTCTAGTGAAGAGTCAAGTGTTGCAGAGCCACAACCCCATTCATGGGAAGCTGCACAAGGAGAGGAGGCCTAACAGGAGGTCAATAAAGAGGCTCTAGTTTACAATGCACACCCTTCACCTGGAGAAAAAGATCAAGAAACTCCTATGATTTATGATTCATATTATTCTGAGGAGGATGAGATGGACGTGGATGTTCAGAAGGAGTTGTTTACATGCAAGTGGGAACAAAGCTCCCAATAGCACGTTTCTCAAGAAGAGCCCAAAGATGACAGACCATGCAAAATTTATTGATGCCTACTGCAGAAAGATTCCTGCCAAGAATTCTCAACAGATTCTCAAATATATGACTCTTATAGTTCAAACAATGAGGAATCTATTTCAAATTTCCAAGAGGGTTGGCCCTTCGAAGAATGGGTAGCGAAAGATTAGTAGCAAGATTTTCTTGAAAAAGTTAGTGTTTGTGGTTGCCTTGGCTAAGAGGATACTAATGAGAAAACTACTCATGAAAAAGAGGCAGCTACAAGATTTCCTTGTGAATTTTATGACCCTGTGGTTGTGTGTATGAGCATATTTTTAATCTAGCATCAAAGGTTGTTTCAACAACACGTATCAGGTTCCTTGTTTGAATATTTTTTATCGTGCATGCTTGTTTTAATTTTTATTTTTTAGCAGCATGAAGGCACTAGGTCGAACACCCAAATGCTATCCTAGCTCCATCGGAGGGTTGAGCTCACCTAGGTGAATTAAGCTCTGGTCCATAAGTAGGAATGTACATAAATAAGCTCACCAACTGAGCATTTTCTTTTCAATTGTTAGAATTTTTATTTTTTCATTTTTAGATTGATGAGGAAAGTCCCATGGAGATTTTTCTAGTTACAAAGTTCATATATTTCTGACTCCATGCCCATTGGTGAATAATACCAGTCTGAATGTTCTCAGCAACTTGCCAACAAGGCATTGTCCCCAATTGGAGCCAATGTTGTCACTCATTGCTTTATATGGTTATCAGTTGCCCAGAATGCAGAAAAGAAGCGAAGTGTGAATCCATTTCCCAAGACATAGAAGCTATCAAAGCTCATTCAAACCCCATCCATTTTATAGTGCTCATGATAAGATTTCCAATGGTATAAGGAAGTCAAAAAATGAACTTCTAGATCAGAAGTTAGAGCAGTTTGAATATGGGGGTTCTTTTGCCTTGAAATGAAAGAGAAAGAGCACATTAGAGGGCCCCAGGCACAATGAATCCCACATATCAGTGATGGGTAGATCCCGCAGTCCCTGCAGCCCCACAGTGCCTCGATCCAACAATCCTGTAGTACCATGATCCAACAGTCCTGCAGTCCCGCGATCCCGTAGTCCCAAAGTCCCGCAATCTTGCAGTCCCGCAGTCCTACAGTCCCGCGATCCCCCAGTCCCGCAATCCTGCAGTCCCGAAGTCCTGCATTCTCGTGCTCCCACAGTCCTGGAGTCCCGTATCCCATAGTCCCACATGGTCCCCGCAATACCCGATGTGCCATCCTTAAGGAATTATGGGGGGGAAACACGTCGATAGTGTTAAAGTGTCGGGGAGGGCAGAAGCCGATTTACACTGAAAATCACTGAAAAACCAAGGGCATGCAAACCCCCCTTTCTCTCTACTCCAGGGGACCACGTGGAAGTCCCATAGTCCCGCAATCCCGCAGTCCCGCAATCCTACGATCCTACAACATCACGCGATATTGCCAATTTGTGATCAAGTTTAAAATCACTAGGGGAGGCCAAAAAAGATTAACAAAGGAAATGCATGAAAAAATCTAGGTCAGGCATACCCTTTCTCTCTCCTCCATGTGGCAGTATGGAAGGTGACGCGTCAAGTACTTAGGACACGTGGCATTCAAATTCGGCATTTTTCAGGGATCCTATAGGGGAATTTCCAGGTGACACATGTCACCACTCACAGGGTGACATGTGGCAGTGATGATGTCACCCCCCGCAGATCGGCAAATGGTGAGCACACACAGAAAAGTTCATTCTTCAACCGAAGTTTCTTCCTGACCCGTGATTGCAATATGCGGGAACACCCCAGACGTGATGTTTTATACATTGGAGTTATAAGGATGTTGGGTCTGTCCCTTTCAAAGGCCTCAAATTCATTCAACACTCTATCCCGCAGATCAGCGATCACAAATGTCAAGGGGAAAATTCTAAAGGTAAAATTCTATCATGTGTCGGGATGCAAGATTCCAAGTAACAAAGGAAAAAGGCCCCCGAGACAAAAGCCTAAAGGTCTTAGCGCTTGAAGGCTAAGCCCCTGGTCGTAGCCCTTGGTCATATGAGGAAAACAACAATATAAGGGGCTAAACTCAAGGGGGATAAGGAACATTGAAACCCGCCAATATGCATTGTCTGTAAGGGTAAGGGCCCCTAGATCAAGGTACAAGGCAATAAAGGCGTATGGGTCGGTAGTTGGAGCACTAAATAAAGCATGGTGCGGCGTTGAACTGGTATGGGGAGGCTCAACAAGACTTAATGGCTCAGCATGGAGCTCCACTCCAATACATGACAAAGGACTACCTAGACGCACTCCATTCCTACTCCGTAACAGGAATTCGCAGCGACCCACTCCCTATTCCACAGAACTAGTCATTCACGCAGTAAAGGAAGAATTGACAAAAAACGACCGAGCAACAGGGGGAGCACATCACGGCTAAGATGTGGCTTGACCAGAGACCTTCACAGGGACAGCAAAGGGACACCTGCTCCTTCCTCTTTCCATTTTCTTTCTTTGTTCATTAATTTCTATAGATTTCCAAGAAGGGATCGAATCCCAATTGTAATGATTTTGGGAAAAAGCACCTTACATGGGTTGAGACAGCGAGTCTAGCAGACAACTTGAGCTCTGGTTCAGATATTTTTTAAATTGTAATTCTAGCTCCCCCTCTTCTTATAAAAAAGGCAAAGCAACACTTTAAAAAGGGTTGGCAGGTTCCGGAATTTCTCACCTGATGGGTCTGAACTCTGTGATACCAATTTCGCTCATAAATTTGTAAGAGAATGACTTGTATTTTAGACTGGATCACTTTACACAGACAGATCTTTCAGACTAAGAAAAGAAATTGTGGTGATTCCCCCTTCTAATTATTACAGTATGTTATCCTCCTGTTTAATTCCGTTATGTTCATATTCTTCTCAGCATTCATGCTATAATAGCTACAAGAAATGATTTCATGCTTCCTTGTAGATCCATGTGTGTTGATTTATTAATGCATATGCCTAATGAAGGGCTGAAATTATATCTTTACACTGCTCTATATGAATCATAGAACTCATCCTCTCTTTAGTCCATTATCTCTGCTTGTAACTCAAACAAGTGTAGAATTTCCCATTGCTTGTAGCTCTATGTCTTCACTATAGAATTCTGGATGTTTTGGGCTCTATATGATGAATTATGCTTTCTCCTAATCCTCTCTCATTTACTCAACAAAGCCTATTAAGTCGTAATCCCCTTTGAATTAATCGGCCTATGTTGTTCTATGTGATATTTATGAGAATTATGTGTGTGAGGAAGTACCTGAAATACATAACTCATACCTTTGGAGGAATGAACCAAGCCCCCTTGTTATCTTTCATTACATGACAATTGGAGTGCTGAAAACCCTTCACATATAACCTTTCATGCACTCCTCTATATAAGATGTCCTAGGCAGTGGTCTACAATAAACCCAGAGGGTGTCTCTAGGAGGTTTTCTCTCTCCCCTGCAGCACTTGTGCCATAGGGTGCAAGATTTAGCTACAATATAACACAAGCCGTAAAATCCTTAAATCCTCCTAACTCTAAAAAAATTTTGCAATCTTTCATAGGAAGAATCAATTTCCTTAGGTGTTTCATCCATATATTTTCTGAAATTGTGAAACCCCTTCAGTACTTGGTTAAGCATATTATCGTTTTAAGGTGGGAATATCCACAAAAATAATCTTTCGGCACCATTAAGTAGGTTATTGCAAAGGCACCTACCCTCATCAGTCCTGATTTCTCTAAATATTTTCCTTTGTATATGTTTTCTTCAAAATCAACGTATGTTATCGTACTTACATAGAAGGCTAACTTAAACACAGAAGTCCCTGTTGCCTTTATGAGCTCCACTTTTAAGGGAGCAAAATTAAATTATGCACCAGCAGAAAAAAAAAGCATTTGCAGTATATAAAGTAGTTAAACTTTTTTGTTTCTATATGCTTAAATCTAAAACAAAACTAATAGTCCCATACTTAGTGGTTAGGAACCTATTTATCCAAAGGAACTTGGTGAAAAAAGGGCTCATTAGATGATTACCTTGCAAGAATTTGACCTTGAAATTAAACCTTCTCAAAGTATTAAAGATCAAGGTATTTGCAAGTTAGTTGTTGAATTTGTTTCTTCTTCGGGTGATTCTTTTACTTCTCCTAATAATTCCTCTCTTAACAATGAAGTATATTTTATACAAAATGAAGTCTTATGTCAGGATTATGATTCTAATTCATGGTATTCAGGCAACATATTTTATTTGAAAACTAGTATAGCTCCCTCTCATCTCAATCCACCTCAGAGAAGAGCATTAAGATTGAAATCATCTTATTAATGATGTTTTTTCAGAAAAAATTATGATGGGGTGCTACTTCATTGTCTAGAGTAGGAAGATGCCCCAAAAATACTCCATGAACTTCATTTTGGCCCTACTGGTGGCCACTATGGCAATGTTACCATTGCTCACAAGGTGTTAATGGTAGGATATTATTGGCCAAATTTGTTTAGAGATACCCATGCCCTTGTAATAAAATATGAAACATGCCAAAAATTCATTGGTAGGCTGAAAAAATTACTTTTCCCTTACAACCCATTTTTGTTGAAGATCCATTTTAGCAATGGGGCTTAGACATAATTTGACCTATTAATCCTTCCTCATCCCAACAACATAAAAAAGATTATGTTGTGGTTCACGGACACTAGTTGGTCATTACATCCACGGGAAAATCTGGGCAGATCAACCCCAAATGGAATCTTTTAAAGCCAGTCATCTAGACTAGCAAGGCCTAACCTCAAGGGCGTCGAGGAGAATTGATGTTGTTACCTCCCTCTCAAGGAGGTACTTAACAATGGGGAATCGACCAGTTGAGCTAACCCTTGGGGCTTTCCCAACAACATAAATATATTATAATAGATACTAATCATTTCACAAGATGGGTTGAGGTAGCACCTCTCCATGTGGTAAACGTAAATTAAGCTGTCAACTTCCTTGAATCTCATATCATCACACATTTTGGTGTTCCTAAATCTTTGGTCTTTGATAATGCATCGTATTTTTCATCTCATGAACTAAACGCATATTCCATATAAAATGGAATAAAGATTAAATATTCAAGAAATTATTATCCATAGGGAAACGTTCTCATTGAATCCTTGAATAAAAAATTATTGAATATTATTAAAAGATGGTTTCAAAAAATCAGAAAAAGTAGTATATCGTGTTATTTAATGCATTATGGGATAATAGGGTTACACTAAAAGTTGTCATTGGAAGCTTACCCTTTTTTCTCGTTTATGGTAGAGAATTCATTCTAACCCCTCACATATTTATTCCTTCTATGCAATTATCCCAAAGTGTTCGAGAAGTTAAGTCATTAGCCATGGAAAATATAATTAATGACTTATTTAAATTAGAAGAAGAGATACATAAAGCTAAAACCAAGTTTGACTGACATCAGAAGCTAGTTAAACATTGGTTTAACAAAAAGTCTTCTTATAATAGGAACTTTGAGATTGTTGATTTAGTTTTGAAATTAGATAAGGGTCATGAGGACAAGGGATAGCACACCAAGTTCCAAACATTAAGGTTAGGACCTTTCATTATTGCAGAAAAAATAGGACTCAACACATTTTGACTGAAAAACTTAGAAGGTCAACCTGAGTCACTCCCGGTAAATGGCCAGCTTTTAAATAAATACTTTTCATAATATTTGTTTCGAGACTTTTTTACATATTTATTTCTCAGTTTGCTTTCCTTTTTATTTTCTTTTATTTTCTACCCTTTTATTTGTTGCTTTCTGTTTCATTCCATAGTAAGTCTTCCTGGGAACATCTTTAATATTTTGTTGTTATCAGATAAATTATTGATTCATGGACTAATTACTGAAATTTTTCTTTCAGTTTGATCTCAATCTACAATTCCTTTGTTCAAAGGTACATTCAATATTTTTTTAAACAAAATTACATGAACTCTTTAAGTTCACCTTTATTCAGAGGAATTTTCTTTTATAATATTAAATAGGTTTTTTCTTAATAGCAGCATTTATATTTGGAAAGGGTAAATTCTCATGACATCCCTCCTCTCAGGGAGCATATTTTCATCCCCATCCATTAATTTTGTTATAAAAAATTTCAGAGTGTGATTCAAAAATATAAAATCGTTAATTAGAAGATAGGAGGTCTCATTACGAGCCGACCTACCATGATCATATTCTCTAATGGAAGTGGCATTACCACAGTTGGTCACCACACCACGGTAATGGACTTTAGTCATATGAATAGAAGACAATAGGTCTCATCACGAGCTGGCTTGTGCACTCCTGATACTCCATGTGAATGGAACCACCATAATCTAGTTACCAAGCTAGGGCAGTGGCTTTCAATTAATTTTATAATAAAAATAAAAATAATAATAAAAAAGGATCTTGTTGATTACATTTAACTCTGAATTCATTTCTAATGGATGGGATATTCACACATATGAGGGTTAAAAGATAACATTGTCGAAGCTATAAAGGCTTGTTGGCATCAGTGGCTATATCTATGGTATTGAAGTATTATTATGATACTAACTTTCCTAATCCTTATTTATCATTTTAATCAGTGGAATTTATGAATCCCTATGAATACTTCGTGTATTTGTTTTACTTAAAAAATTGTAAATGTTTTCTTTTATAAAGGTACTCATGAACACTTATGTTTACTTGCAGAGAAAACTGAGAGAAATTAAAGCTCCAATAAATGACATGTGACTTTGATTCTATTTTATCTTACAATAATATATCAGGCAGAGATAATTGGTCTAACCCAGTAAGTTGCCACTTGTTGGTAAGCCAACCGCCTCCCTCTCATTTTCTACCAAATGATATGGGCCCTCTTCATTTTTCATTTTGATTTGGTTTGGCTACATTATCTATAGTTATTCTATTTTTATGAAGAATTTTGTGATATACCTTTGATTACTTCTATGAGATTTACATTTTTCTGCTCTTGGTGATTGATTCATTCACTCACTGGACTTTAATAGAGAACAAAGAACCTTGGTTTTGATCTCATAACAAAAAAAAATTACCAAATACCTATTACTCTACTTTGCATTCGAACATGCAAAGAGTAAGGCTTCTACAGAATTTGCATTATGTAGAATCCTTAACTTGTATTAGGGATTCTATATCTTAAAAGTATTTTGAATGTTAATCCCTTGATATCAATGCATAAGATTTTATTTGTGGTTATTCTTTGGTACTTCAGTTAAACAATGTATGCTTGGTATATTAAACTTTCCTATTGAATGTTGAAAACCCTATATAAAACTTGGTTTATATTGTTTAACACAATGTCGATCATTAAACGGGGTTTAATTTTAAATGAAAATCTTGTGCTCATGACTATGGTTGGAGATATTTCTTGTCAAAGTTCCTTGATCTATTGTTGTAATCATTGTGAAGTTATGTGTGATGATTGTGGGACTTGCATTATTGGATTGTGGTAATATGTGTCAAAGACTGAACATCCTGATTCATTACACTTGTGTTAATCCAATGACTATCTACACCCATACCTATCATCATCTTATTATTTTGTACCATTCCTTTGATTATCTACCTCCGAAAATTATTGTTATCGTTTTGGGATTGAATTGACCTATGGTTGTATCACTCTCTTCTCCAAATGTTACTGTCAATTTCAGGAGTTAGGGCTTCGAGGGTTTCTCCCCGTTACATGACCATCCTCTAGTTTCGACTTTCTATCCTAGCTGAAAACCTCTTGAGATTTAAGCAATGACTCAAGTTCTCTGAACCAAATCCATTGGTACTGACATGCTTGAAGCATACGAATAATGTGCTCGATTTTTAACAATGTTGGTTGGTTCAAGTTTTTGAAACTTTTTCAAGGGTTTAGTCAAGGTGAGGCTAAAGCCTTTGCCTCTTCGTTCAATGGCAATAAGGCTAAAGTGGGAGATATAAAAATGGTCCTAGATGCTGAATTTATAGAAAAAGAAACTAACCTACCTATTTATGAGAAAAATGATTGAAGAATCACATAGTTTATGATACTCCCTAGAGGAGTTTGCTGGCAAAGAAGGAGTATTCTTATAACGTAAAAGGTATGTCCATTACCTATCTAAAACCTAAGTGGATGTTGCTCGCAGCCCAACATTACACAAGTTTTGGTCAAAACTCCGCATTTTAGGGAGTGAAGTGTGTGGTACCATGGAGCTATGTATCGCGTGATTTTTAGGGGCTTCAAGGTGGGTCAAAGTCCCTTGTTTTTGTAATAGGTTTGGGAAATAGTTGATTGTTTTGAGGAGATCCATGGTATTTTGATCTACTCGTTGATGTAATTAGTATATATAGGAGAAAAGATGTAAGTTAGAGTAATAATGAAATGATATGAGGATAAGTAAATATCTTTGTAATCTGTGTTTGGGTCTTGAAGAAAAGGCTCCACAACCGAGTGCGTGAAGACCTAAAGTCTACAGCTGAGTGTGCAGACACCTGTAGCTGGGTGTGTGGGTCGAGGATTTGTAAGTTGCTTCAAATAATTAATATAAGAAGTATAATTTCAATGGACATAAATTTTGTATGATTATTATGTATATTTTTCTTTTTGTTCAGAGTTTTGGTTATATTTTACTTTCATGCAATATTGTTTATGGTTGTTAATGGAATGGTTAAGTAGATAATCAAACACCACAAAGTAAAGAATAAAGTGTTAAGTGAAAGTAGAGTAAGAATTCCACAACCCATTAGTCACTTCGGGTGAGACTGCGATCTGCTTTGTAGGTCATTGCCGAAAGGGCCAGTGATTGAGGGTTTTGATGGTGCGCAGTAAAATATGAACTTGGGTCAAGCCCAAACAAACCAACAAATGGTTATGTTGTCGGGAGCAGGATCTGTTTGAGGGATATGTTTATGTGGCATCCGTCAAAGAAAGAAATTTTAGATTAGGTGGAACATAAGGAATGAGAATTTGCAAGGCAAGAGAATAAAAGCCCTTGTATATCATCCGAAAGGTGGTTACAAAAGTATATTTTCAAAGATCAGTACGAAATTTTCTTTGTTTCATTTTATGTTGAGTTATATGAGTGGATATCAAGGTTGCAGAGAGAAATAAGTATTTTAAAGGATACAAACCTAAGGAGTGGACTCCTGAGTTAATACAGTGACTCAAGAACACCGACAATAGGATCTCAAGGGTTGTTGATTTCTGGGTTGATAGCATCTTAGGAGGATTCATCAATGAGTTTTCGGTAGAATTGACCTTGTTCTACAGTGAAGCAGAACAACAATTATTCAAAGGACCACGAGGTAAGTAGTTAAGATCTCTGAAACTCTGGATTAAGATGCTTTTGTGTGAAAAGGTAATTTTACGAATGCAGTTAGTTTATTAGCTACTTATGTTTGGGAGAAGATTCGAAGAAGAAATTGGAACAACGAGAAGTGGAAAAGATATATAATAAACACTAGAAAGATATCTCGTGGCCAAGATCCGAAGAATTTCATAGAAACTAACTATAGCCCTCCTTTAAGTGAATTTGAAAGTGAAGAAAGCCTCCCTGAAAACCCTGAATTAACCTCACAATATTCACCCTTCCAACCTAAAAGTTCGTCGAAGCTAGAATCGAGTAATAATCAGGGTACTTTTAGTTTTCCCTGTCCCCCTACCCCCCCTACTACCCATCCCCCTCCCCTTATGAATCCCCCTCCCCCTCCCCCTCCTAGAACAAATATGGTCGATGATTTTAAGCTACCTTTTTTTAAAGGAATTATATCAGAGGATCCAGAAGAATTTTGGTTTTTATGCGAAGCAATATGGATAGCGAAGCAAGTCGATGATGAAAATATAAATAAGGCGCAACTCCTCATGACATTCTGAGATGAGAATTGACATGGTACACGAAGTATTCGAGCAATCAAATCATATCATTTGCAGACATTAAAACAACGTTGATAAAAGAATTTAAGAAGCCAAAGTTTGAGTCACAGTGTATCACAGAGTTAAAAGAAATCAAACAAAGGCTGACTGAGTTTGTTTTGGAATTCGATCAAAGATTCAAGGTATTATTAGATCAGGTGATCTTCGACATAGCTTCACAGAAAAATAAGGAATGGTTCATAGGTGTGTTGCTACCACACATCAGATTGCCTTTAACATAACAAAAGATAGAAACTCAAGTTGAAGCTCTAGAGCTTGCAATGAAATTAGAGGCTTCGCCTATAGGGGATACCAATGTAGGTATGCAACATATTCAGAGTCAGCTAGAGAATTTGACTCTACAGATACAAGATATGAATAAAAGTAAGGAAGTCAAAGAAGAAGTGTGGTGTACAAAGTGTAAATTGGAAAGCCACTCTAAAACAATGCCTTCTCTTCAGAAATTACATGGCTAGTGGAGCACCCAATCCCTTGAATGTCGGATCCATCCTATGGTCTGAGATATGAAAAACTAGAGGTGAACATCGCTCAGAAGATTGTTATTTGTTGCAAAAATATGTGCAGACTCCAAAGAATTTATATTGCAAGTTCTATGAATCGATGGGACATGATGAGAATAATTGTCGAGATTATGAATTAATGATGGATCGTGGTGCTGATGCATATAGAATGTAATATGAAGAGCATGGACATGAAAGAAGTGGAAAGTGTGGTGTTCGAGGCAGCTATCAAAGAAGAGGTCAAGGTGGCGAATTTGGTCGAGGTCGTGGATAGATTATCTACTATAACTCCAGCTAGGTGTTACATAGTATTTTGTCACATTCCCAACTCTGTACCTAAAGTGTTGCCCTTTGTGCCATTGCCTTCACAAATTTTATAAAGTGACAAAAATTTTATAAACTCATTCACCATGAATTATATGATCAACACATCCCTAAAGATATCAAGAAGAAATGCCTTGAAGTAATCTAAAAAACTTGTTAAAAAACCCTATTTGCAAGCCAAAACTACTTTTAGTAGAAAAACCCGTGCTGGTATCCTTTGGTCTAACAAGTGACTAGCACTGGCATTGCAACTTTGGATAGAAAAATCTATGTTGATCCTTTTCAGGCATTTTCTCCAAAAATGGAGCAAAAGCTTCTCTTACTAGAAGCCTCAAGAAAGGCGAGATGGTAGTTGTTGGATGCAGATATGGTTGAGGACTCCCATTTAGAGCCCTTGATCCTACCTTTAGGGATCTTACCTTTGGGATAAGGAACTTCTTCCCCCTTTGGTGGATCTTTAACTTCCTCTCCCTCAATATAAATTTGTTCTTCACTTTCCCTAATGGGTTGGTCATTGCTTTCCTACATTCCTATGTTGAAACTATGCCCAAATGTTGCCCATCTAACTAAGGAGAAGGAGTGCTTGAATGGTCTTGGCTTGGACTTGTAAATCCACTACAAAGGAGGTATCCAACATCAAGGCAATGGTTGTATGCTTCCCTTTTTTATTCATTAATAAATACATCTGGTGTTTGCTTTCCATAAGTGTATAAATCTTTATCCATTTAGCATGATGCTCATTGATCTGTTATGTAGTTTATGTTTGAATTATACTATGTATGCTCTTGTATCTCTTGTTGTCTTTTGATCTCTCTTGTAGGTATTCGGACACAAGGAATAGCATGGAGTGAGCCTCAAAGTTAAGGGATTGAGATCATCATCAAAATTTGAGCTCTTAGCATCAGAGTGAGGTAGGTTTCTCTCTCTCACTTTGCAGTTTTCAACATAAACTAGGAAAGCTTGCACTAGTCTGGTTTATTGATAGATCCTCTCATAGGACTAGAGAGATCACTTATGTCCGCAGAATGGATTGTCTTAACAACAAAATATTGACTCCACTAGGGAGCCTATAACCCTTTCAACCTCTTTCCTGTGTTTGGTCTTTTGAATCAGTTTGGTCAACCATTGAATTATCAGTCATTTCAATTTTGTATAGATATCCTCTTCGAGCGATTAGTACTTTAGAGTGTTAAGTCTAGACTTCCATTTGCAATTCTTTTTATTTTTCCCAATCTCTCTTTTCCAACGCATTTTTGCCTGGAACACTTGCACTGCCAGTGCATTTTCCTTAATACCAATCGTGTTGAAACCACTATCAGCACGAGTTTAACTGTAACAGTCGTGATGATCCCTGAAAGTTGAGAAATTTAGGGTTTTTGTCATAGGGTCTAGTGTGTCTTAACTTATGAGGTCTTTCCATGTCCTCTGTGCTTGGATTTGTCAATGTTTTGTCTGGTTGTCTCATTAATTTGTGAAAATTGTCTCATTGGCTTTGAAGTACTATTATTGAAAATCTTATTGATTTCTATGGTTTCTAGTGAATTGGTCATCGCTTGCTACTTGTTTGTGTCATTGGGATACTATTTTGTTTGATTGGTTGAGAGTTTATTTTCTGTGGAAATCATTGAAAAACATCATTTTGCATTTGTTTTAGCACATTTTTCAAAATTTTGTTTTCAAGATGCATTAGCTTATTTACATTGGAAAGTTATTTTTTGGTTTATAACCAAGCATAGATCACATTGTTTGATTCTCAAGCTGAAAGAAGTGCATCATAATTTGTTCAAAATGAAAAGTGAAAAATATTTTCATGTAAGTGAATTTCTTTTTTTTTGGTAGGTAAGCACCCATGTGGGATTTGAACCAGTGACCTATCACAAGGAGTGCCTTAACAGTGCACCCATTCACTGTCAATCCAAAGCCCCATGGGCTTTCATGTAAGTGAATTTTATTTTGCTTTGGTTGATACATTAGTTGCATTAGATCATTTAAAATCAAAAGAAAATCATAATTCATATAAGTGCATCTTAGGTAAAGTGAAAATATTTTTACTTTTTGGCATTTCATTTGGAAAGTGAAAGTGAAAGATCTAGTTAGGAAGGCTTTGTTTGTTGCGTTCTTCATTGTTGCATCATTGTTTGAATATCTTCCCTTACTATATTATCTTTCATTGAAATGGAAAGGATCCTATTCTCATGATAGTTGCATCATAAGTGTTCAGGTGGCATCGTTTTGAGCCTTAGAATTGAAACTTAATTCAAGATCAACATTAAAATTTACCTCAATTAACCTAAGGAGATTTTGGAACTTAACACAAACATTTAGAGGTCTAGGCTAGAGACATGTTCTAACACTGTTAAATGTAGGTGTTGTCGTTAGTTTCCAGCATTGTATCCTGGGGGTGAAATCTCGTTCCATGTACGAAGGTGTATAGGATTGTTCTTTAGTACTTTCGGGTATATCAGAAGTGCTCCATGCATGGTGAGTATATGGGAACACTCTCATTAAACAGTTACACATTAGACAGCGCTACTACATACTACACTCCCATGTACCATCACGTATGTATTGGGAGCCCCCTATAGGTTGTTATCCATCCGTAGGTAACCGAGTCGGCCGCCTTGTAAACGTGATACACTGAACACAGCATTCGGGGAGATTGCATGCTCATACTTCTTGGTTCATCGGGAGGTATTCTGTAGTTCACAGACTTGGTAAACCCTTTTTGCCTAGTTTACCCCTTTTTTATTTTTTTTGTTAATTTCTAAAATCAATTAATTGACCGCAGAAAAACATCCTTCCTGTGGAAATACTCCTTTGTAGATCTTACGTTGAGACTAATGGAAACAGTTCCTGAGTTCACCAACCAAGGAAACCCCTCTTATGGGAATCCTAGTCCTTTTGCTTCTTTTAGAAATGTCAGTGCTCCCTATATGGAAACGTTGTCCCTTCCTGGTTTTACCATTGGTTTGTCAATTTGGTTATTTTTTACCCCTATGGTTATGAATGTCTAAATTTCTCCTCAACTGGACTCTCCTCCACCTGAACCATATCAACCACTAGTTCATCTTAAATTTGACCTTTTCCTTCTTCACCCATTTGGCCTTATTCCTCTTCTTCTTCTTTGTTTGGTGAAAACATGCAATCTAGTAACTAGGTGGATAAGAAGAATAAGAAAAAAAAGAAAAATAAGCAAGGGGTCAACAAAGCAAATAATGTTGCTAATGCAATTGATGTTGAAAAATATTCTAATCAACCCTGTAAAGTGAAATTCCATTTCTAGTTTTGTAAGGGTGACCACCTTCTTTGAGAATGTCCTAGTATTCCCAAGATATTAGAAGTGTGGTCCACAGGTTCACATCTACCTTTGTCATCAGCCTCTGGAGATCATGTTGGTGACAAACCTTCAACTAGTGACAGTAAAGCCCATGGGAAAAAGGGAAAATACAAATTTCCCTATAGGTTATGTGAAGGGAATCATCTTATTCACCTTTGTCCTTATATGGATGAGGCTTCTAAAGTTTTGGATAACCTTACTGCTTCTCAACCTCATCTTCCGATTGGTTATCAGAAGCTTTCCCTTGACCCTCCACTAGATGATGAAGTTATTGATCAGAACTCATCTCTGGTCAATCCCACTCTCTCTGAAGCTGAATCCCATGAGTATGTTCTCGACCAACCATTGATCGAGAAAATGGTTGACCTGATTCTGCTTTCATTCGATCATATCCATCCTATAGAGAATGAAGTCCATACAGCTTAGGTTCTTCTGGTTTCTTCATATTCCAAATAATTAGGGGGAAATCCTCTTGTTCCCATGATATAGGGTGAGGATCCTCCTATTCCCACAATCCAAGGGGAAATCCTCTTATTCGTGTAATGCAAGGGGGAAATTCTCCCATTCTGATGGCACCCCCTCCAAGTAGTTTATTCACTTTCTTTGATTGGAGTCGACTGGCAGGATATTGTCTTCCTTCCTATGTACCCTTTCAGATCATGGTACAGGCTTATAATATACTGGTACCTGGAACAATCATAGATGAAGGCACATTTGCTAGTAAAATTTTTTCAACTACTTGGCAAGCTTTAGGTTCTCCACATCTTGTACCTGTTACCTAGAATTTGTTGTCTTTTAACAAAGGAACCAGTCAATTGTTAGGGATTCTTTCGAAGTTTCCTATTACTTTGGGAGTAAAATAATCTATCTCAATGTGATGGTTATCCAAGGACCTTTGGATTTTAATTTACTCCTTGGTTGTGACTATGTTTATTTCATGGGAGCTCTTGTCTCTTCTCTCTTTCATTTCATATGTTTCTCGCATGAAGGAATAATTGTGGCCATTGATGAGCTTTCATTCGTTGGTCCTAATTTGACTCTCGATCAACCATCTTCCTTAAATGTCCCTTGTATTCAAGTGGTATCACCCTTGCCATAGGTTAATTATGTGGCCGCCTGTTGATCTAGTCAGTAATATAGTGCATCATGTACTAGGGACATTGGAGCCCGATATTTCCATTAGATCCCTTAACAGGTATCCCTTCCAGAGTGTTTTTCTCCCATCCGATGAGAATTTTTGGAATCCATGGTCTCTTATAGTCCATAATCAATGCCATGAGGATATTTATTTTACTATGTCAACCTCATTAAAAAATTAAATAGGTTCCCATGAGGATAGTTCTTTTACTATGTCAACCTCGTTAAAAAATGAAATAGGTTTGCATGAGCAGAGTTCTTTTACTTGTGTCAATCTCATTAAAAAATTAAACAATGAATCATGAGCATGGTTCCTTTCCTGTTTCAAGCTCATTAAAAAATGAAACAAACCCCCTTCCAATTCGAGTCTTTGATTAGATCTCGTAAAATCCCTGTTCATTCTTTCACTTGATCTCATTAGTAAACCTTCATTCCATCCACCTGTTAGTAACCAGTAGTCTGCTTATTTGAATTAGATTAAGCTTGGGGGGCATGTACCTTGAATTGATTCATTATGTTGGGGGCATGTAAACTCATCTCATTCAAATTTTATCTTTGTCTCAAGCTTGCGTAAAAATGAAACTAGTCTCAAGCATATTTTGTCTCTGTTTCAAGCTTGTGTAAAAATGAAAACAAATCCAAGCATATTTTTTTCTCATGTTTCAATCTTTTGAAAAAACTAAACCATCTTCAATTATCCTCAAGCATAGTTTCCCATGTTTCAAGCTTGTGTAAAAATGAAAACATTCCCACTTTACCTCTCGTGATTTCCATCCTTATCATCCTATTTTGCTGGATGAGCCTTGGTTTTTTCATTCCATTGTCACCATCTCTTTGGCCAATCCTACGCTTTCACTTGGTTGTTTTACCTTTACCTGAGTAACATCTGCGATGAGTGGAATTATTAAACATCCTCTTAAGTTTTACATGTTTTGAGAAATTTTGTCATGATTAGAACCAGTTGTTATCCTTTTATACCACTCATTCCTCTAGCAGGAGTCCTCTTTTAGCTCTTTTCAGACTCCAAAAATATGAAAAGGTTGTCGAGCACTTGTCATTTCAAAATCGTAAAAGTAAATGAAAAGACATCTATTTAGTATAAGTTTAACCCTTTTCCTGATTGAGATAGACTAGCTATGAAAAAGTAATACCTTAGTCAAACATAGCTAAGAGGTTCTCTTGAATATTGTTTTCTACCTTTTCAGATTGGAGATACTATCTACAGAAAGGGACCTTTGGATTTTTATTTTCCGCCTCTTTTTCAGACTCTCTAAACATGAAAAATATGTCAAGTTACACCTCTATCGAACTCATAAAACTTCATGACGAGATCGACTTACTCCTTCCTAGGGCTCGTTAAACTTACTAGGATGGATTCATCTGAATGATGAACTTATATGATAAGCATATGTTATCCTCTTCAGGATTGTTAATAAAAATAAAGAGGTACTCGCTAGAAATAGCGGGGGGGAAATGGAAGTAAATTGTGTTTATTACCTTGTATAAAAGGTAGCATGTTTCTCTTGAACATGAAACTCATCTCTATCTCATGTCAGGTTTGGGATATCCTCTCTTTTCCACTTTCCTTCTTGGGTTTGGGAAATATGTTTACCTCTTATTCGATCACCATGACCTCTGATCCCATTTTGAGTCAAATGTTGCCAAACTCTGAAGTCGTGTTGTTTATATGTTCAAAAGAAGTCCTATCTGCAAATTCAAACTCCCTATACTTATTTGACCCTCTCTGTAACAATCCTGAATCACTCCTATCATTTTTAGATATCATGTTTTGTGTCGATGATGTGGGAAAATTGATGGCTCTCCTTCAATGGATCACTTCCTGTCGACTTCAAGTCATTATCCAGCAAGATGGTTTAGAAATTCCCTTTCAGTACCTTGGAGCTTGCATGCCTCAATGGCAAGTTCTTCGTGTTCAATGACATGCTTACATCATTGGCCTTTGATCAAATGATTCTGAAAGTGTTCAACTTCAACTCACTTATTCACACATGAATATTGTATTGGTGTACCTTAAGGACCATCGTCATTATTGGTGGTTCCTCTCATGCCTGTTAATGGTTTAAATTATTGATCAGTAATCAGGTGGTTTCTACCATGTTTGACCTCAACACATCTATTCACATGGTTAGATCCATACTTTGGTCGGGATAGAGATGAAGACCCTAGATATCATCTGTTAAAATCTAGGTTGCGATGAGTTATTGAGTATTCATGATTGTATACATGATTCTTTTTCATACGGATGGTTGCGTCCATGTCGTGGATCCATAGATATGATGCTTTTCATACGGATGGTTGCATCCATACCGTGGATTCATGTATTATATTTTGATGCCTATTTAGATGTATTATCAGTCATATGTATATTTCATAGATGTCATATATTGTATCATGTTTGATTTTCAGGTCTCCTGATGGTGGTCTTCCAAGTTTCTTTCCTTAACTGATAAAGCACTTCAACCATCACTTCTTATTCTACTTTCATGATTTAGGAGGCATCTGTTACACAGTATTTTATCATATTGCCAACTATGTACCCGAAGTGTCACCCTTTGTGCTAATGTTGTCACAAATGTCGTAAAGTGATAAAAGTTGTGTAAACTCATTCACCATGAATTATATTATCAACACTTCCCTGAAGAGATCAAGAATAAATGCCTTGAAGTAATTCTGAAAAAACTTGTCAAAAAACCCTATTTGCAAGCCCATCGCTACTACTTTAGTTAGGAAAACCCGTGCGGGTACCCTTTGGTCTAACTAGTGACTAGCACTGGCAGCATGACTTTGGATAGGAAAATCCATGCTAATCATTTTCAAGCAGTTTCTCCAAAAATGGAGCAGAAGTTTCTCTTACTAGAAGCCTTGAGAACGGCGAGCTGGTAGTTGTTGGATGGAGATATGGTCGAGTACTCCCATTTAGATCCCTTGATCCTTCCTTTAGGTATCTTACCTTTGGGATAAGGACCTTCTTCCCCTTCTGGTGGATCTCTAACTTCCTCTCCCTCACTATAAATTTGTTCTTCACTTTCCTCAATGGGTTGGTCATTACTTTCCTACATTCCTATGCTAAAACTATGCCCAATTTTTTCCCATCTAACTAAGGATAAGGAGTGCTTGAATGGTCTTGGCTTGGACTTGGAAATCCACTACAAATGTGGTCTCCAACATAAAGGCAATGGTTGTATGCTTCCCCTTTTTATTCATTAATAAATACATCTAGTGTTTACTTTCCATAAGTGTATAAATCTTTATTCATTTAGCATGATGCTCCTTGATCTGTCATGTAGTTTATGTTTGAATTATACTATGTTTTCTCTTGTATCTCTTGTTGTCTTTTGATCTCTCTTGCAAGTATTTGGACACAAGGAATAGTGAGGAGCGAGCCTGGAAGCTAAGGGATCGAGATCATCATCAAAAGTTGAGCGCTCAACATCAAAGTGAGGTAGTTTTCTGTCTCTCACTTTGCATTTTTCAACATAAACTAAGAAAGCCTACACTAGTTTGCCTGGTTTGTTGCTAGATCATTTCATAGGAATAGAGAGATGGCTTCTGTTTGCATAAGGGATTGTATTCACAACACTAGGCAGGTCACTTTGCAAGAGACTGTCATAATCCTTCTACAACATGTGAGTATTGCAAATCATTTGATCATGTAATTGAAGAATGTCCTGTACTTATGGAAAAAAATGCAAGAAAATAAAAATAAATAGCCAACATAGAACATTGAGATGATGTATATCAAAAGAAGAACTGATGATCCTCAAATCAATATTGTTACTAGAAGTGGAGTTGCGACTAGAAGTGACAAAATAGAAGGAGAGAAGGAATATGAAACTGGATGGGCTAGAAAGACTACTGAAAATCTCCTACTTTTAACCTTCTGAAGGAAAAGGAAGTGTTTATGGAAGCCAAATGAAGCTTTATGGATTTTGGAGCTTCAACATCTAGAGTGCAGCCAAGGCAGAAAACCAGTTGCGACGTAGTATCAACTTCAACACAAAATCTAACTCTAACATAGAATCAGGGGTCAACAAGCCAAGAAGGTATTTTAAACTCATTTTCTAAAACTTGTATGAAGCTATTAAGAGATCAAAATTTTGTAGAAGGACTGCAGGAATTGATAGATTCTTGTGCTTCTAATGAAGTACCATGAAGCGACATGCACACAGTTAACAATTTACATCGACATAAGAGGAGGACTGGAAAAAAAATGAGGCTCACTGCACAGATCGGAGAGTACGACACAGCTCATGTTATTCTAGATTTAGGATCTGATGCCAATGTTTTAGCAAATCAAACCTGGGAATTGATGGGTAAGTTGAAGTTACAATGACCACCAATTCAATTGAGAATGGCCAACCAACAAAAAATCTTCCCTATTGGAAGGTTACCAAGTGTTACAGTAGACATTGAAGGAGTACGCACTATTGCAGACTTTGAAGTGATAGAAATTGTGGATAACAACAACCCGTATCCAACATTGCTTTGACTTGATTGGGAATTTGATAATCTAGCTATAATCAACTTAAAGAAGAGGCAAATGGTATTTTAAAAGGACAACATGAGAGTAACTGCTCCATTGGACCCATCAGAAGGGGTGAGGAATACAGAGTCTATCAGAGATGAGTATTGTGCAGTAGATATAAAAAAAATTTCAGATGATAGCCAAAGACGAGGAATCAATTAACCCTACTGCATATGGAAAATTTAGCCAGGATCAAGACAGTTCTTATACCTCAAATTCAGAAGAAGAATTGGAAAATTGGTAAATAGGCTACACGAAGTGTCTACAAGGAGATGTGCAAGGATCACTAAATCACTTCGTTGTATAACTTCTGAGGTATGTAACTTGCCTTACTATGATGGTTGAGGTAATGTAAGCACTTTCCTTGATGATTATGAAAGAAAAATACCAGAAGAGCAAAGGTTGTTAGCTTTGGATGTGGCCCTCAAATCTACACCTGCTAGATGGTGGGGTGCACATTAAATAAATATAGTAGATTGGCAAGAGTGTCAAAGATTAATGTAGATTGGGTTTGGTCCAGTAGATACATAAATAGAGGGGAAATATGAAGGTAAAGCTGACCTTAGGGAGCATATTCACTGATGCACTACAGTATGGGAGGAATTTCCAGAGGAGGAATGGGTACACGGGTTTATCCACACATTAGAGACAATTCTGATGAATTGGTACCTAGAAACAGAGTTGCACCATGGTACTGTAAATTGGGTAGATTTGGTTGAAGGGTTTATATTAACATTCAGTTTTGAATATGATTTCCCATGCATAGACTCAGCTCTTCAAACAGTCAAATAAAATATATTTGGGAATGTGACCTTGCTAATGTGACCACAACTAGATTGGACTGCAAAACTAGAACATGCATTTGAATGCTATAACATTATTGCAGAAGAAGATGAAGATACGTGCAATATCGACATAGCAGAATCAAAAGGACACCACGAAGTCACTGAACCGAGCCAAAAATACTAGATATAATGAAGCCAGTAAATACTAAGAAGGTGAATATAGGATCAAAGGAGGAACCGAAGTTCACAACGATTGGAGACTATTGGGACGAGGATACAGTTAGCAAAGTTACAAAGTTACTACATGAATACCAAGATATACTCCCTACAAAATTTTCATAAATGAAGGGAATATTAGGGGATATGGGATTCATGAGTATTCCCCTTAAACCTGATGTGAAACCTGTCAAGAAAAGACCCTACAGATTGAACCAAAAATATAAGGAAAAGGTGAAAGTTGAGTTGGATAAGATGATAGCGGCAGGAGTCATTGAACCTATGGAAGAATCAGAATGGGTAAGTATGATGGTGGTACAAGAAAAGAAAAATCAAGGAGAAATCAAGATTTTTGTTGATTTGAAGAAGATGAATGATGCATGCTTACATGATCCTTTCCCTACCCCTTTCACAAATGAAATATTAGAGAATGTGGGAGGTCAAGAAGTTTATTCATTTACAGATGGATTTTCAGGATATCATCAGATAAAAATTTCACCTGAAGATCAACATAAGACCACCTTTGCTACTGAATGTGGTTCATACCAATACATGGTGATTTCTTTTGGATTGAAGAATGTCCCTACTATGTTTTCAATAGTGGTGATTGTATCTTTCAAACAATATATCCACAAATTTCTAGAGGTATACTTTGATGATTGGAAAGTCTTTGATTGTTAAAAAAGCATTTTACGAGCTTAATTCTTATGGTTGACACATGTAGGCAGTACTAGATCTCGTTGAACTTAAAGAAATGTATATTTTGTGTGAATTTTGGCATACTATTGAGGCATTTTGTGTGCAAGTAGGGTTTAATGGTGGATCCCACAAAGATAGTTGTCATTGTGAACTTACCTCCACCAAAAACAGTGAGACAGTTGCGCACTACATTGGGAGACACTAGATATTAAATAAAATTCATTAAGGGGTATGCGCATATAACTGTGCCAATGGAGAAACTATTGAAGGAAGATGTGACTTTTCAATGGAATGAGGAATGCCAAAAAAGTCTTGATATATTGAAAGAAAATATGGTAACTGCACCTATCTTGGTTTTCCCAGACTAGAATAAGGATTTTCATATTCATGTAGATGCATATTGCATAGCTTTGGGAGTAGTATTGGGATAGCCTAGTGAAGGAGAAATCGATCACCATATAGATTTTTCAAGCAAGAAGTTGTTTAAAGCAGAGAATAGCTACACTACCACAGAAAGAGAAGTCTTGGCTATGATATATGCATTGCAAAAATTCAGACAGTATTTGTTGGGATCACATTTTAAGATGTTCATAGATCATTCTCCATTGAAATATCTGGTGAATAAGCCTGTCCTAGGAGAGAAAATTTGTAGATGGTTGTTGTTGTTTCAGGAGTATGATTTTGAATTTGTTCCTTCAATACCTCCGTGAAGGTACCCAACTGATCTTCACGCAGCCCTAACCAGAGGTCCAGGCACCTACGCGCCTCTGTGGCTATGTTACTGTATAAGTTCCCAAGCTATCTTAAGTGTTACCTAATCTGCCATGCATTTATAGTTATCCTCATCGAATCCTATATTCTTTCTCACGTTCAATTAACGGATATAATCGAATACATTCACGCATTAAACAAGCATTATAATTTAAACCCAGATTGTATCATAATATAATCAGATGCATTAAATAGAGACAAAATACACAGTGATTTGCAGAATACTTCTCTTTATTGACATCTCAAGTTCAGTATAGACTCTATCCACCCTGCACACACAGTTGCAGGGGTTTGCACACTCAGTTGCAGACTTCCACCCTAGCCATCTGCACACTCAGTTGCAGAGCCTCTACCTACGCTAAGACCCGAGAACACTTATAAATTCTTACCCAAAACTCTTCTTGCTACTACTATCTCCCCCTTAGACTCTTCTAAGACTCCCTTTTTATACAATCCCATGGTCCGCGAACCATGGGTAGATCTTTACAGTCGACATGAGACTTTACAAAACATGGGCGGAAAACCCTATGACATCTTCATGCTCCATGACCACAAAATGTGGAGACTTTACATTTTTATTACAAAATTTGGGCCTTCTGCCCCAAAACATGTGCTTTTAGCCCCAAAACTGCCTCTTGGGGGAACTCGTTCCCAACAGATGTTCACAGATCATTCTCCATTGAAATATCTGGTGAGTAAGCATGTCCTAGGAGGGAAAATTTGTAGATGGTTGTTGTTATTTCAGGAGTACGATTTTGAAGTTGTTGTTAAACCAAGAAGGTTGAATGACAGGCTTGATCATCTATCAAGGTTGGAAACAAGGGAAGAACCAACAAACATTGAAGATAATCTTCCCGACACACAGTTGTTTGCAATCAATATTGCAGATGATCACTTCGCAAACATTATTCAGTTTTTGGCTACAAGAATGGCCCCTGTGGAATACACTATGCAGCAGAAGAAGGTGTTGGTGGTAAAAGCAGGTGACTTTCCATTGATAGCAGGACACTTGTATAAGATGGGACCAGATGAAATATTGTTAAGGTATGTCATCGAACATAAAATACAAACTATTTTGGTAGAATCTCATGGAGGCATAGGTAGTGGACATTATGCAGGGAGGGATACTGTGCAAAAGGTCTTAAGATCAGGATTATGGTGGCCCACACTACACAAGGATGCAAAGGAGTATTGTCAAGCATGTGATGTATGTTAGAGAATTGGGAAGCCATCAAGGAGGGATGAAATGCCATTGGTGCCACAAGTGACATTGCAGACCTTCGACAAATGGTCCATTGATTTCATTGGACCTATCAACCCACCAGGGAAGAAGATTGGTGTAAGGTATATAATCACAATGACTGGTTATTTGACAAGTTGGGCTAAGGCACAAGCAGAAAGGGATTGCAGTGCAAAAATTGCTACGAAGTTAATTTTTTAGTATACTTTTTCTAGATTTGGGTGTTCAAAGGTCTTGATGAGTGATCAAGGATCACATTTCCTAAATAAGACCATTGAGGTGTTGACTGAATAATTTTAGGTGTATCATCAGAAGAGCACCCCATATCACCCTCAGGAAAATGGCACAGTCGAAACTTTTAACAAGGTTTTGGAAAATGCACTTACCAAAGTGTGCAATGTGAACAGAGATGACTGGGATCTGAGAATTCCAGCGGTGTTATGGGATTATAGAACCGCATGAAAGAAGCTAATAGGCCAGACACATTTTAGGTTGGTTTATGGGCAATAAGTTGTTATGCCTATGGAGTATATTATCCCAAGATTAAGGATTGTAGCCTTTACAAACATGGTCGACCCTGACATAATGGAGGAAAGAATTGCATAGTTTCTCACATTAGAGGAAGACATATTTGTGGCAGGATTTTATCAGCAGGTGTAGAAAGCAAGAGAAAAATCTTGGCACAACCGACATATCAAGCAGAAGACGTTCCAGGAAGGAGATTTTGTCCTTCTATATGACAATAAATTCGCAAAGTTCCCAGGAAAGTTTAAGATGCATTGGTTGGGCCCCTATATCATCAAGCATATCACGAATGGAGGCGCAGTTCAGTTGGCAAAGTTGAATGGATAATTGATACCAAGGAGGGTGAATGGCCGTAGGTTAAAATTGTATAGGGACAACCTTGGCATGGTAGCTTCTCTCTAAAAAGAAAGGAGGAAAGTCTTAGTGCCAACTACAGTTGAAAGTGGGCACTCGACTATAAAGTACTCTGTAGAAAAGAGCTTCGACATAGGAAGGTTACTTCTGGATAGTCAGGAGTATGTCTAATCCTGTAAGAACCATGACACAAGAAGGATTGTTTGCTACAATGAAAGGTCCATCGAAATTTTCCAGAAATCTGGCCATTAAAAAGGAAACTTGTCGTTGGAGGAGTGGAAAATTGCATTTATGGAGACACTTTGGCAAGGATCTAGGGATAGTTATGCAGTTAATAAATAAAATTCGAGCAATATCTAAGATAATAATGGGGTTAAAATATTAAAAGCGTTATAAAAGGCCACATCTCTCCAAGATTCTGGCACTTTGCTGTCTGAGAGCTCAAAAATCGCTAAGTATTGAGAAATTGTAAAAGTTGCGCTATTGCATGAACACTAAAGATATCATCTGCATATTCAAAGAGAGAGGTATATAGGGAATTATGGAAGCTACAGCACCATCTAGTACACCCACAACATCACCCCTCACGCAGCGAAAATCGCCGAGGAAGACACTGACTCAGGAGAATAGAATAAAGAAGAAGCAAGATAAGAAGCCTAAGAAGCTTGTTGAACCACAGCCAGAAGACCAACCCATAAGATACAGGAAAGAAGAAGAAAAACAATACCAGATGGAGATAGAGAGTGCAACAATTTTGTCCACGCTGCTGCGATATTTACCACCCAGGAAACCCAATGCAAAACGAGTCAAAGACTCCAAGGATGTGAAATATGGCACATTTACACCATTACCAGAGAAAATACCATTTGAAGGATAATTTCTTGGAGAAATCCCACAGTTGAAGTTCGAAGACTACGACTGTAACAAATACCCACAGTTCGCACCAAGCAAGTACCTAAAGCAGATCCATTACCCAGAGAACAGAGTGAAAATATTAGAACCACATCATTGGGTGAAAGGATTGGAGTAATCAGGCTTACTGAACATGCTAAACGTGTCGCACTTCGGCAGAAGTACACCTAACATGGCCGGTGTAAGAAAATTGCTCGTGTCGGTGCACGACAGATGCCTCTAGATGGGAAAGAGGATCCCCATTGACGATTTGTTAATATGGAAGATTACCAGGTTGTCATACCAAGGAAGGGACCACACCAAAGAGTTTTTGGGTAAGGATCAAGACAAAGTGATATCACATAATATGAAGGAGAAGTTTGGCTTGGTCAAGAAAATGTGAGGCTACGACATAAATTCAATTAGTGTCAAAGGAGTACACTTTGTCGTGCATATATTAGTTGGGAAGATTATGCAAAAATGTCAAGCCAATGAAGTCCCCGCAGTAGTTGTTTCCCTAGCTATGTAGTGCAACAACAGGGTCCAGTACAATCGAATCAGATATCTATATAGAGAATTCTTGGAAGATTTTCGGGAAGCTCAAGAGGAAGGTAAGACCTTTCATTATGCATGGCTGATTTTTATCATAACATTGTTGGCATGGAAGGAGCCAGAGGATTCATAATTTCCTCCAATAGAAGCAGACATGTGTGAAGCTGCACGGTATGCCTCGCTCTGGTATACCAAGGAGACATCGTGAGCACAGGATAATAGAATATTTTTTGTCCAGTATCACATGGATTTACATATGTTGGTAAATCATCACCCTAGACTGCCACCAAGCTTGTACTAGCAATATAAGTCTATCGCGAAGTTCAAAGCAAACTTTCATAGGATCTATATACAAGCTTGAAAGGATACAATAAAGACATGGTATCCTCTGCCATACTTAGTCACCGAAGATGATCTTGTGATAGTAATATAGCAATGTCCCATAGAATTTATGATTGTGATGGAGAAAGATGCAGGAGATAGTGAAAAAAAGGAGGAAACTTTGTAGCATGGGGAACCAAGTGAAAAGGATAGAGACAAGGATGAACATGAGCAAGAACAGGAGAAGGAGCATGACGAAGAGAAGAATAGGGAGTAGACAAAGACAAAAAAAGGAAAGAGGAAGATGCATAGCGGAACTTCACCAAGGAACAAAAAGAAGAAGAAAATAGATAAATCCAAGGGCGCAATGCCACTGGTCGTCACTGATGTGGACCTAGATGAAATTGGGGAGAAAATTCAAGAAGTCACAGTAGAGTCATGCAAAAAAATATAGGATCTCTACGACGAACTTCTGACAGGTGTCGAGCAAAGTATTTAAGAATTGAAAATATTTGTGCAAACATCCAGACAACCAGTGTAGATAAGCCAAGGACTCCAACCAGAAAGACTAATAGAGACAACATTTGGGATGAGGACAATGTAGATACCTGTCGAAGCTTTGTAGTTCGACTTCGTCAAAGTAAAGCAGCAGGAAAAAAGTTGGGATCATGTCAACATGAAAATTGCAGCGTTGCTCATTCTGGTATTACATGACCTACACCAACGCATCATAAATGAGCTAAAGGAGAGCGAACAACACACCTCATAGTTAAATATTCACATAGAACAAGAACGCATTGCACTGAATAAACATCTCAACCAAACCATCAAGGATACGGATCAGGCAGAGCTACAACAGCAGAGATTGAAAGAGGTAGTCGAAGCCACTTGCAGGGAAGTTCTAGACATGGATGTCTACAAGGAGGAATCAGTAGAAGATAAGGTCGTGAAGCTCGGCCTTGTAGTCAAGGAATCAAATAAGAAGATCACGAATGTGCAGTTCAAATATGAATAAATATCAGTGACTTGCAAATGAAGCTCTAGCCATCCATGCCACTAGAAGTGCATGAACAGAAGGAGATCGACCTAAATAATGCAATAACATGCATCTCCAAGAGAGTGGCAGAGTGTGGAAAATTATTGGACGAGATCGTGCAGATTTAGACTTCGTTGTAGGAAGATCCAAACATACAAAAGATAGAAGATGACATCCAGCGAATCAGAAGTAGCTAGAGGAGATTTAAGCATCTGCGAAGACCTTTCCAGTCTCATGGAAGGTCGCCAGAATCAGTGAAGGCAAGGCACTTCAAAAATAGATAGAATAACTCATAAGGGAAGAGAAAATTTTGACGGAGAGAACTCTACCATAGCAAGATGAGGCTTTCCAAATATCACGGGAAGTGGATGGGAAGCTCCAGGAGCTTCGAAAAAAGGAAGGAGAATCATTGCAGAAGACTATAGGACTAGTGACAGAGGCACTATTGGAAGAAGTGTGCAGAGAAGAGAAGTAGGCAGCAGAGATACTACTTTAGTACAAAGTTGCCTACAACAACATTGCAGCAAAGATTCGAGGCAAAGTAGTTGAGTGACTCGGTATGAGTCACATGTGAGTGTTGGGGGGCTATTGGGCATAGCCCAACTTAGACCAATTTTTGGTCAAAACTCCACATTTTAGGGAGAGGAGTGCGCGGTACCATGGATCTATGTACATCGCAATGTTTTAGGGGCCTCGAGGTAGGTTGAAGTCCCTTCTTTTCGTAACAGATTTAGGCAATATTTGTTTGTTTTTAGGAGGACCATGGTATTTTGATGTACCCGTTGATGTAATTAGTATATATAGGACAAAATATGTAAGCCAAAGTAATAATGAAATGATACGAGCATAAGTAAATATTTCTGTAATCTGTATTTGGGTCTTGAAGAAAAGGCTCCGTATTTGAATGCGCGAAGACCTAAAGTCTGCAACTGAGTGCCCAGACACCTGCATTTGGGTGTGCAGGTCAAGGAATTTTATGTTGTTTCAAAGAATTAATATAATAAGTACAGTTTTGGTGGGCATAACTTGTGTATGATTATTGTGTGTCTTTTTCTTTCTGTTCGGTATTTTGGTTATATTTTACTTCCGCGCAATATTTTTTATGGTTGTTAATGGCATGCTTAAGTAGATAATCCAACACCATGAAGTAAAGCATAAATTTTTAAGTGAAAGTAGAGTAAGAATTCCACAGCCCATTATCCCTCAAGCCTGCAGAAACCTATTTTTGCATCCTCCCATAGTCACTTCGGGTGAGACTGCGATATGCTTTGTAGATCGTTGTCGAAAGGGCTAGTGATTGAGGGTTTTGTTGGTGCGCAATAAAATCAAAACCTGGGTCAAGCCCAAATAACCCAACAGTGGAAAAACATGGCTTTGTTTTTGCATCGTTATATAACCTATGGGGGACATTACAATCTAGCCTTCCTTTATCACATAAGGTTGTTGATGGTATTTTTAGGTTATAAGTTGAATTTGCCCTTTTTTCTACATAGGATTCTGGCTTAAATGTCCTTCATTTATCAAAAGCAATGCCAAAATGCTAAGAATTCTCTAATTCACCATAGTTTTATTTCTATTATGGTTAAACATCAACTAGCTAAGCTTGTGGATAATTGGGACTCTTTTCTAAACTGAAACCATGTCGATAAAACCCTGCCTTCTGGGGACATTGATTCTCAGGTGTCCTCGGAGCCTAAATTTGTTCTTGAAAATTATGCACCCCTGCCATTGCATGATTCCATGCAATTTTGTCACCAATAATATTTTCAAGAGGCTAATCATTGTCTCTCAGAAGAAGATAGGGCTTTGAAGCTCAAAATTGATTGTACTCACCAAGAAGCTACTCATAATAGTCTTGTCGTCCAAGATGGGATTAAACAAAACCTTAGTAATGTGGGTAATTCTAACCTTTCTGAAGTTAAACCCTAGTCTGAATTTTCCTCCCTAGAACCTGCATGTCAACACACACAGAGATAGAAAAATCCAAATTTTTACTCTCATATTAAAGACAAATTGGTAGCAAGAAATATTTCTAGGCTACGGCAAAATAGACAAAGGGTTTCTTCTGATAATAATTGTGTTAATATTGAGACGAATATAGAGCCAGAGTATTAAAATACTAGGCCATAGCCTCCAAGGAATTACAGTGTCCCTGATGATGTGAAAGCCACACTAGAAGTAGATAATGATTCTGATAAAAATGCTTCAGAGGCCCTATTAGATATTTTCTAGAACCAACAATTTGTGTTTCATGTTCCATGACTTAATTTTCGAATTGGTTAACTCGTCAAGGAAAATGAACTTTAAGCTTCCTGTAGGCTTAATGAAACACTTGTGCAAGAAAATTCTACCAGTTCAGTCAATAAGTCATAGGTGTATGATACTCATATCATAGTCAATTCTTCAAAGTTTAAGGTCACAATCTCTCCAAATATTGATCATGTTAAATAAAGGTTTTATTGTTAATATCTCTCAGACGTTGGAAGAGATAGGGTATGCTTATATTTTGGTTTTATTTTCTAAAAGGTAAATGGCGTTATAGAATCTCAAATTCTATAACAACCCTTTTTTCCTTGTTTATATCATAAATAATCCATTTTTCTTAATTTTTCAGAGGTAATTACATTGATTGGGTTCCTATTCTCATATTTTATCGAGCAAGTACCTATGAAATACCTCCAACTCTTGAGGATGTTGGTGAAGGATTTTATGTTAGTTATTTTTTAATTCTATGTTATTTGTTGAGATGGTCAAGAAGCCTAAATAAACAATTCTGTTTATTTTTTTAAAAAAATGGTTTTTATATTTTTAGTTTGTTATGGACATGGTAGAGAGGATCTGAGAGGGAGAAACTCAGAACAAAGGAATTTTGTTTAATTGTGTGACTATGGATTTTATATAGTGAATCGACTTGGTTGAATTTAGTTTATTGCTGGTGTTTATTTCATGTTCCGTAGTCTTGTTTATATCTTTTCATGTTTCGTAGTCTTGTGTCTTGCTGTAATTGGATTTCTGAGACTTAGAAGATAGTAATTTCTTTTGTTTAATGATTGGAATTCTTAAATAGTAGAATGTTTGTTATCACATTTCTTTGTTGATCAAGTATTTTTCTTAATTTGTCTTTTCTTAACTAGACTAAGACACCTCTCCAGTGACTAGTGTCCTCGGCGTGTTATCAATCTAGACATTTGAAAGATTTGAGTGTTTGTGGGTGGGTCCCTAACATTTAAATTTGTATAATTTCCTTCTCTCTTTGCAGGTTGAATAAACATTGTAATTGTAACTGATTGGTGGATTATATCATTTTCTCTATCGAATTGTTCATTGTTTGTATCCGTAAATCAAAATGATAGAAGTATATGAATTCTATAAACAATTGATTACAGTTATTCTTTTTTCGCTTGGCCAATCAATATAAATGTATAAATTAGTTAGATTTACATATATATACTTATATTCATTCTTAATGTGAATATTTAAATATACATTGATATGCTATGTATATTAATGAAATTAAATAACTTGTATGTTCACAATTATTGGTGCATTCATCATTTGCATTAGAAATATTCTCAATATTTAGTAGCTAGTTGCATCTAGAAAATAGCACTTTAATCTTATTCTTTTCAATATCATTTTATATTGAACCAATTTCATTATGATCTAGTCTTTTTCATCTGTATAATATAATTGTATATGTTGTATTTCACTTTTATTTTATACAAACAATGACTTAATTGTTTTTCTTAATTCTAATTTATAAATAGAATATATAAATTAGAATCTTTTAATTTGTTTCAATTAATTAATAATGAAGAGTTAGTCATTTCATAATTATACTTATATCATAACTACATCGTTTCATTTCATTTGTTTAAATTTAACTTAATCATAGTATAACTTAGAATAATAACAACTTATATTAGTATAGGATAATTATACTTTAGATTAGGATTAGGATTAGTTTTACGGCTTCAATCCTTCTTCAAAAGAAAGGATCCTAGGCTAATAGAGCAGTAAAACCCATCAAGGGTAGTTATACCAAATGGCTTGGGCTATTAAAGGACCTTTGTCTGGGCTACTACTCCCTTATTAAGTTAGATGTGTTAACGTCCATGTCAACAACACCTTGATTGTTAATATGTAAGTAATCATTGTAAATCCATCTGTTGTTTCTTTTGTTAATACAAACTAACACATTGTATTTTTATATCTTGTTCATGCATTCCTTTAATAAAAGATAATTTCTATTTATTGATTGCATAATGTCTTGAAAAAATATTATCTCAAATGAATCAACATGATGAATGTTTCAAGAGAACTTACCTATTTAGAAGGAATTTTTCCAAGAAAGTACTTTGAAGTGAAATTTTTCCATGGACTTAATTTCCCTTATTGAAGAATGGAAAATCTATGGATGAAAATCTAATCCATGCTCCATGAAATGAATTTCATCAAAGTAACTTTCATATCACCCCACTTCCTATCCATCATTCCTAAAAATAATCAATCTCAAACAAATGTTATCAAAATGAAATTTATCAATTACAAAATATAGGTTCAGTTGAAACAACCAAAGGTGTGGGAAGTGTATGCAAACCCGTCGGGGCTATGAATGCTCGTTGGAAATGGGTCAATGCATGCAAGATATCTAGTCAACTTCTCAGGGCTATGGATGCTCGCTGGCAGTGAAGCAATGTCAGGTCAAAGAAAGATGAGTTGAACAATTTGCATCAATTCATGGAAGTAGATTATTCTAATTAGTCAGATCTAAAACCTAAAACTTCCCAAATCCAAATTCCATTTCCATTCTTTGGATTAAAATTAATGAATGAGTACAAGTACAAGACTATTCTTTCTCATTTATATTAAGTAACTTGAGAATTTTCTCTTAAGATTTTGATTAAAATAAGTTTTCTATTGCTTGTAGTTCAATACTTATTTCTCATATTATTCATGAGAATAGATAACCAATACTTCCAATGTATCGCCAATCATTGTGGAAAAAAAACAACAACCCATTGTGTTTATAAATAATAAATAGGTACCCTTTTCATGATCTATTCTATATCCCTTATTTTGCTAAATGTAAATAATTTTAAATCTTTTGTATGTCCTAATTCATCAAAAGAACAGATCAGAAAACATAAAAATATGTTACTTAAAAAAAATATGGTGCGTACCCCTTTTCTTCGTTCCTTCATGAAATATTATAGTTTTAACTAAAGTATGCACCTAAGGTTTAATGTAAGGCATAGTTTGTAACGTTTCTTCACAGAAATATATTTCCGTTCTTCTTTCGTTTTTTGGAACTTTCATTAAAAGTTTTAAGTGTTGTCATGCCTTAACACCTGATGGTGATATAGGCCTTTCTAACGTTTCCTAATGGAAACATTTTCATTACCTTCCACATGGGCATTTGATTAAACAATAATTATGATTTAATAATTTAATCAAATAAATACAACAATTCCAATATTTTCATTTATTTCTCTCGAAATGCATTCCCACAAGAGATTTCGCATGCACGGATTTCAACTCAAAAGTTATTAGTTGTGTATATATTAAGTAATATCCTCGTCATTTCATTAGTTTTGTATATATTAAGTAATATCCTCATTATTTCATTAGTTTTGCATGCAAAACCTCGAATTATCACTATTTTTTATAACTTAGTCTTATTTTCCTCTACAGCTCTTTCATTCCAATATCTCTTCTAAGTCTGTGAGATGGGTAAACCTGCAAAAAAGTAGTAGTCTGCGCAAATGCTTCCATTGTTTGTTCCTGAAACAACTAATGATAAAAAATAAAATACCTTCATCTATTCAGATATATTCATCACTCAAGATGTCGGTGTTTCATCATGGAATTGCATGTACATGCTATTTGAGGAAGAATACATGCTATTTGAGGAAGAATTAAATAGAATGATATAGAAATTCTTACAAATGAAGAAGGAGATGAAGAAAATCTAGATATTATTTTCTTGGTAGTTACAAAGTCATATTTGCCTAAATTTGTTGCTTTTCTAAGGCTTTTTCCTTACATGGACATGATAAGATGGGTCGTGGAACATGCAGATACAAAAAGGCATTTTTCATAAATTTCCCAAGGTACCATTATCGCCTCTTTCCACCCAGAAGATATTCAAGTTATGTACAAACTTCTTGAACCTAAGCTAAAACAATGTAAACTTTGAAACGAGAACTATAAATTCAAAACGGGAACTCAAGCCAAAAAACCCTTAAAAAACATGAAAAACAGTGCTAAAAACGAAAAGTGTGTATACTAGAACAATGTTTTTTTTAGGATTACTTTTCAACATTTTTAAAAAGTGGCAGTGAAAACTGAAATTTTTTGTGCAAAACATAGTTGTTTTTAGGAAAAAAACACACTAATGTTTTTGGTAGAATAACATTTTTCTTTCCGAGGTATAATTTCAACATTTTTTAGTAATGACAGTAAAGATAAAATAATGGGATCTAAAACACATTAAAATTATATCAGTTTTCATCCATGTTGTTAAACATATAATAACATGACACTAACGATCGCTAAAATTCAAATTGTTCTCAACCATAACATTAAAGATTGTTGATATCCCCATGCAGAAGCCTATGCCTACGTGGAGGAACAGAAGGGTGGGGGTTGCAGCTTTGGCTCGAAGACTAGACAGATTCCTACTTAAAGGACCCCTGATTCAGCATCTACACCACTATAAACAATGGGTTGGATCTAGGGGATTATCAGATCACTCCCCCATTTTTCTGGAAATCCTAGGGCCTCGCCATAAGCCAAAAGCCCCTTTCAAATTCAACCATATCTGGCTCCAAGACCAGGATTTCATGAAATTGGTCTCTGATTACTAGAAGGCACATCCCATAAACAGAGAAGCTTCATTGACAAAGGGTTTTTGTAAAAACCTCTCGGAGCTAAAGCATATTGTCATAAATTGGGCCAAGGAGAAGAACAGAAAGGAAACTGCCCAGCTCACATCAGTTGAAGAAGAGTTGAGAACCCTTCTAGATGAGCGAAACCTAGGATTCACCTCGGGCGTGGACAAGACTCGACTGATTGAGCTGGAAAATCAGAGGTCAAATTTGCTTAGACAAAGGGAGGAATCCCTCAGATTACGCAGCAGAGATATTTGGCTGAAAGCTGGGGACGAAAACTCAAGATTTTTCCACAACTACGCTAAGGGAAGGAAAGTGGCAAACATTATCTAGAATCTCCCCCTACCAGAAGGGGGCCTTGCAGACACTTTCAATAAACTCTCCCAGCTGGGTACATCACATTTTAGAAGCTTGTACAGAAGCCCTCCTGGCACAAACTTGGCAGAGATCATTGATGTGGCCTCACATTTCCCAAGATTTGTAAACGAGGATGACTCGGCTGATCTCATGGCCCCGGTCACAATGGAGGAACTGGAAAGCACTCTCAAGTGGTTCAAGAAGGACAAGAGCCCCGGCCCTGATGGTTGGACCATCGAATTCTACTTAGCCTTCTTTGATTAGCTGGGACAGGACCTGCTCAGTGTGATAGAGGAAAGCAGATCATCTGGGTGTTTATATCATGCTATAAACTCTACATTCATTGCTCTCATTCCCAAGTATGACTCCCCATCTTCATTTGATGATTTCCGCCCCATCTCACTCTGCAATGTACTCTACAAGATTATATCTAAGATAATTGCAAACCGGCTTAAACCTATCCTTTCAACTCACAGAGCTCCCCAGCAATTTTCTTTCCTTGAGGATAGACAGATTCATGAAGCCATTGGATCCGCCCAGGAAGCCCTGCACTCCATCTGGTCTAAGCATCTCAAGTGCACTCTCTTGAAAATCGATCTATCAAAGGCCTTCGACCGTGTCAGCTGGCTATACATTAAGATGCTCCTTATTCATCTGGGCTTCCCTCTTCCTTTCATAAACTAGATCATGGCCTGTATCACCACTCCTACGTTCAGCATCCTGATCAATGGATCAACCTCCCATTTCTTTCACTCTGAAAGGGGGCTTTGGCAGGGCTGCCCCCTATCACCTCTTCTATTTCTATTGGTCATGGCAGGACTGAGCCGCTTAATCATCTCTGCTACAAGGGAAGGATCCCTAAAAGGCCTCCAGATCACGGAAGAATGTTTCCTCACACACCTGCTGTTCGTGGATGATGTACTCATCCTATTGGATGGTAGCATCAGAGACTCACTGACTTTTTCTCGCATTCTTCAGCTCTTCTCACAGGCCACGGGTATGCAGGTAAACCGAGAGAAATCTACCATATCGCTGGCCCGTACCTCAGTCAATGAATCTCAAACCGCTCAACAGGCTTTCCCCTACATCATTCACCCATTGGACAGGGGTCTAAAGTATCTGGGTTTCTGGTTAAAGCCCACTTTCCAGAAGATTGCAGATTGGACTTGGCTGGTATCAAAATTGGAAAAAAGGCTCTCCTGCTGGAGCCACAGATACCTCTCTAAGGCAGGCCGATTAATCCTCATCAAATCAGTGCTGGAAGTGATGGCTCTAGCATGGATTCCAAGACACACTCTGGCACGCCTCCAGCAAATTTGCAATAGATATCTATGGGCAGGAAGCCAAGGCAAACGCATATTTGCCTGGATAGGTTGGCAAAAGATCGCACTCCCAAAGAAGTGGGGGGGATGGGGACTAAAAGACCTTCCTCTGTTCGCACAAGCATTGGCAGCAAAAATGAGTTGGGCATTGATAACTAGCCAGAACTTATGGACCCGACTCTCTTACCACAAATATATATGGCCCCTTGGCACCCTGGATTGGATCAGACTCCCTAATTGGAACAGAACAGGTATATCATCTATATGGAAAGCACTACTACACTCAATGCCTATGATCAGAGACAACTTGGTCTGGAAAATCAGAGACGGGACCCTGGCTAGGATTGGCATCGACCCATGGGCTAGCAGTGGAGGCAGGCACACTCTGCCAGAGGACTTGGTTGAACACTTACTTGCTCGCAATATCAAAGTGATTTCCCAGATTGCAGACAGAGAAACCTCTGATATTTTTCATCAGGCCTGGAGGACTGCTCATCAATTAAATCTCCCTCCTAGATGGCATCAGGCATGGCACACTTACAGGGAGGCCCTGATTGAATCTCACATCAGAATCATTGAGGGGCTGGATGAACTAATTTGGAACCAGTCTGAGAACGGTTATTACACACCAAAGGCTGGTTACGCCCTTCTTATCAGTCACAAAAAGCTAGAGGTTATTTCAAACTGGTGGCACAGCATCTGGAAGCTCACTGCATCACCGCGATCCAAACTTTTCTTCTGGTGTGTCCTAAGGAACAAGGTGCCCACTGGAGAAAACCTATCGCACAGAGCTTACCATGGACCATCCTGGTGTGTGATATGCAAAGAAGCATCCGAAACCACAGAACATCTATTCTTGCGATGCAGGTTGATACAAGGTCTGTGGACCGCTATAAAAAACACCATTACATACTCTGGCAACTGGGAGGGCACTGATCTGTCTAGGGCTTGGACAGATTGGGAGACGCGGCACAAAGGAACAAAGATTATTAACCTACCAATTCTTGTAAATTGGCACATATGGAAAGCTAGAAACAAAATCATATTCAATGACCAACCTGTATTCTGGCAAATGGTGGAGGCAGGCATTATCGTAGCATATAGAGAACTACCAGACCCCTCGCCCCCGCAAGTGCGTCATCCTCATCCGCCCCCCCGAATAGATCAAAACACACCTTGGGCATATTTTGATGGGGCCGCAAACCAGCAGAGTTGTGGGGGCAGTTTTATCATATACAAAACCGAGCATCATTATTACAAAATAAAAGCAGGATTGGGAATGGGTACAAAGAATTTTGCAGAGCTCATCACCCTTCGTCATTTACTTCATTTTGCTTTGAGTCATCATATCACTTGCATAAACATCTTCAAGGATTCAAAAATCATCATAAATTGGTTCAACAACATATCTATTTGTCACATTCACACACTCAGCATTATATTGAATGAAGTTCTTGAACTCAAAGCAGCATTTAACAACATCACATGTTCACACATCTACAGGGAACATAATGAGAGTGCTGACAAACTATCCAAGGAGGCCTCGATGATGGACAGAGGAGTATGGGAGATCACAGAGGTTCAAGGCCAACAGGAGTACAAATACTACCATCGTCCATACAATGATCCGAGATATCAGCATGCACCTGAGAAATAAATTATCTGATGAATTTTTTGTACATGACAGCAACAGTTTTTGTAATCTTTAAACATGTTTGAATAGCTAGGAAAGCCGGAAGGCATTTTTGTAAACAGGTTTTTTTATAGAATATTGGAAGATGACCCTGCGTGGTACATCTGATCTGATATACATGAACAGAATCCTTTTTGTAACTAACAGGCACACTGTGAATAGTGACCTCAGGCATATGCGTATAGCATCTACAATATGTAATTTTCCATATAATGAAAATTACGGATTTTTCCAGTGGAAAAAAAAAACATTAAAGATACAAAAAAAAAATGGAAATTTTTCAACCATAATATTAAAAACGATGACATTATGAACAAATTACATGACTAAATTAATCAAAATGTCATTACTTCTAGATTGAATGAAACATACATTATATCTCTAAGTTATTGTTGCATTGTAGATATTCTAAACAATAAAAATAATCAAACATATAATCCAAAAAACATAAAAATGACTCATAACTTCATTTAACACCATATGGAAATCAAAATTTTTATTTCAAGATATGATGCAAACATCAGTTATATAAACTATCTTAGACAATTATTCAAAATCACTCATATTTTCTTGCACACCATCAGAATTCACATCTTCATATGAATGACTGAATTCAGATGAAAATGTTACATATTCTTCTCTTTCATCAACTAGTGCCCCATCTGAGTCCACATGCACGCCCACCATTTCAGGTTTCAAAATTCTTCTGGATCTATGACTGGTTTTAGTAGACTCCCATCTCAACATTGTTCCTTGTGGCAACAGCCTCTTCAAAATCTCTATCGTCTTGAAGCGAAGAGTTCCTCCTTTGTTAAATTGAAGTCATAAACAAATATGTAAACATCCTCCAATTTTGAGAAGTCTATGTGGCGAAAATTTATATTTGTACCCTTTCTTTTTCTCTTTCCGCCAATTTTTTTATCAACTACCATCTCTGGCTTATACACACCATTGAATGGGTGTGTATTTATGGCATACCAATGTACTTTAACACTTGCAACATCTTCATTTTATGTAATGACCTTTATAACCTTAGCAATCCAGAATGGATAACTATTGTGATCTCCATCTACTAGCAATGTGATCATGCAACCCTCCTTAATATCCTGTACTGAACCCCTGTAAAGGTCTTCCATGGCTTCACATTGTGCATGAAATATTCTGGAACCAATATACATTTCTCTTTCCTCTGCTCGTGAAGAATTAATAATACCTTGAGATTGTTGTTGTTCAACAATGTTTCTTTCCTCATGTTCATTTGACACATTTTGTGGCCAAATAAATGGATTTTTCAAAGGTATATCTTCATTTGTTGTTCTTGAAATGATATCACTTTTATTATTGAAAAAAGACTCCCACCAAACTGAATCAGCAATATCAAAGTACTCATATGTATATCTAATACATTTTTTAATTTCTTCTAGGCAATCAGAATAATTTATATCTCTATTTTTCCTACGTGCATTATGAACTTCAACAACTGACTGTAATAACAATATATTTGATGAAAATATTGGATGATCTAGAATGAACTTCATGCCAAACCTGATGACGATGCCTATTCTGCAGTAGTTGAATACTTCTTGCCCCATATTACTGTTTTCCCATCAATTTTTTTGATATAAAATCGATGTTGGAAGCTAATGTTATTAAGTTTTTCAATTCATTTCTCCTCACCATGCAATCCCAAAATAAACATTTGCATGTCAACAGTTTCTTCCAACACATCAAAAGTAGGCTCTGGGATGTATGATTTCTTAATACATTCAATTAATGATGGCAAGCTCCCAACTTCCTTCCTCCTCAATGTGACTGAAAATAACTGAACATCTTATCAATATGGTCACAAGTGTGCCCAATAAGAAGGAAACCAACCTTTACCTTTTGAAAAATTCTCAATTCAACGAGCATGTTTAGATATCCAAAAACAATCTAATTTTTGTTTTCGTGACAAGTGTTGTCCAATTGTAGATACAAAACTTCAGGAAGATTACCAGACCAATGAGAAAGCACATCATGAATTATGGTTATTTTTATATTTGCATCATTATGAATATTTGAAGTTGTGAGGTATACGCTTGGCAACATTTTCCCATTGAAGACCATACAACTAACCAAGTGATACTGAACAAAATTTTCCTCTTGTAAATTTTTGGGTGTGCGAACAAAATGTGGTAGAAGTGTTTTCTTCTGGTCCATACCATCAATTATCAAACCCAAATATTTATTTGTATTATCATAACACTTCTTTCGATGCTTGTAAAACTTTTTCCTTTCACTTGTTTGTTTTTCATGATGCTCTTGAAGTGCTTTGACAATAGAATCTACACAACATAAAAGACTATCATTAAGAAATATGTTTTCATAGTTGATGACTATACAATTTTAAAAGTTAAAGTTATGAATTCTTAACTCTTTCTGACCCTTCACATTTATCTATTTTTTATTTAAGAGAAGCACATGTACTGCAAATCCTCATCCTTGTCTTCGTAGGAATACAGACATTGTTGAATTTTTTCTTCCATATCTTCACAAAATATTGATATGTAATAAATCAACCATGTCCCTCAGCACCTTCTGCATATTCCTTGTATAAGTTGTAGATTTCTCGCCTTGAGAAATTATCTGGAATATGTATTGTCTCTCTATTTGGCATACAATCTCCATGCTTTGAAAATAAATCTTTCACCCATGACATTGCAGTATTTGATAATGGCTCAAACTGTCGTCTATGATGTACTTCTGAATAAAATGTGGGATCATTTTCCAAATTTTCTTGGATTCTTGATAGACATTACCCATTAAATGGAACATTTTGAAAGCCTTTCTACAGAGAAATAAAGACCCAATATGATAATCATAACCTGACAATGTAGATTGCATGCACCCCACTAAATATGAGTTTTGCATGCTTTTATTCATTGACAAATATATCTTTATTTTCTCTAATGCAAACTTGAAATCCATATGTTTCAAGCAATCTTTTTTACAACATTCACTTGAAATGAGAGCATTGATAGAACTTCTTCTCATCAGATATTCTGCTCTACCCCTTGTATAACTAGAACATCTTGGATTGATACAAAAAGGTATGCTCCTACTCCTCGATACAACATTTCCTGGCAATATCTCCATCATTGGATCATCATTTGTATAAGCATTTTCATCATCATTATGAGGAATGTTATCCTCACTATGATCATTTGCGTTTTTGAAACACTGACTTGGAGGATATTCTTCATCTAACCCTTCTTCAGTGCTACCCTCATAGTCCTTAGAATTATGACTAAATGGAAAATTTGACTCGATGTTTATTGGATTTTTATCATCATGTGCATTGTCATTGCTGCTCTCATAGTCCTTAGGATTAGGACTAAGTGCTTCATCCTGTCCTTTGTCACTAGTACTCTCATAATCCTTAGGATTAGGACTAGGTGGAAAATGTGACTCTTGATTTATTGGAAATTATTCATCCTAGCCTTCATCATTGTTGCTCTCATATTCCATGGGATTAGGACTAAGTGGAAACTATGACTCTTTATTTATTTGAAAATCTTCATCATGTTCTTCATCACTTCTGCTCTCATAGTCCATTGGATTAGGACTAAGTGGACACCGTGACACTCTATTCGTTTGAAATGATTCATCATGTTCTTAATCATTTTTGCTCTCATAGTCCATAGGATTAGGACTAAGTGGACACCGTGACACTCTATTCATTTGAAATTATTCATCATTGTTACACAGTAATTTGTCACCATCCCTGTTACTCCTCTTGTCGTACCTTGGAGGACCCATCCCGGGAGTTATAAGAAGTGACGAAGTCTAAAAACACTTGCATTATGTTCCCCTGAGTATGTACTCCATGTTCCCTAAAGGCACCTTCTGCAGATCGTCCCTAAAAAGTGCTCTTTTTCCATTGGCGCAAGTCCACAATATCCTACCCGCGCCAATGATGGAGATCCTCAAAAGAGGGCGCGACCATTGGCGCTCTGTCTTAGAGCAACAGTCGCGCCAACCAAATTTAGTCGTGCTTTTTGCCTTAATGCACGTCCGACTGTTGTTTCCTTCATTACATGGAGCTTTTCTGAGGATAGAAAATCAGTCTTTTGTCGAGCTTTATCCATCTTTATGGCTTTTGCTAATCCGCGAAAGGTGTCCAGGTTCATTGCATCCTCCTCCCTCCTCCATCTATATAAGCTTGTCATTATGCATTGGACAAGCTAGAGTGTTGGTGTTAGTGTTATGCTAGTGATTTGGTGATTGAGTTATAGTAGTGATGATTATTGGTCATGGAGTGTTAGATGTTGAGTTCTTGGAGGAATGTTAGTGAGTGCTAGAGAGGTTATGCTGCCGGAGAGGAGATGCATGTCAAGACACATATAGTTATTCGCCCAGCCAGGAGAAGGGTCGACGTCAGAACAATGGTTGTAACTTTTCCTGTTTATTAATTGATGAGCGACTGCTATTATAGTTCCAATCTCATTACTGTCATGGTGATATGTTGATTTATTTCCTTTCTGACTGAAATATAGTTGTGCCTTGGTAGTTTCTATGTTGGTATATGTCTCTTCCTTTGCATGTGCAGGTGTTTGTTTATGATCTGTTGGAGCAAGGGAGCAAGGATATCAACTCTGCTTCAATCATAGCGTTGGACTCCAGGTTAGTCTTCTTGATTCACCTTTGATGCATAACTAGGAACTTGCGTAGCAGCGTGGTTTGTTTGTGGCTAGTTCTGTGATAGGCTAGTGGGATCGCCTCTGTCCGCAGAGGGGATTTACCTTACCAACAAATTGGCGACTCCACTGGGGAGTAACTCTTTGATTTCTGTCTTGCATGTTAATTTTCTTCTGCTTGCCTGAGTGCATGAGCTTCCTGAGTCAGTTTTGAGTTGATTCTTTATTGTTTGACCCATCTGAGCACTGTCAACCCGACCTGAGGTCGTATCATTCATTTTTCTAGTTGGCAAGCTTAATTGGCGCGGTTATTTCTCTGACAGTCGCGCCAGTTGGCGCACGTTGCTCAAGAGCGGCTCGCACCAATCCTGTGGTAGCGCAAGTTGCAGGCTGACAGTCGCGCCAGCTCTGTAAATTTTTCCTGTGTGTGGGTGGAAAGCTCATTCAGTCTCTTTATATATCTCTTTCAGCCTCTGGAACTATGTTGAACCTCTGCTTGACTGGTCTTAGCCTGTATCCCTCAGCTGTTTGCTTATTTCCAGTGACTTTGCATGTCTAGCCTTCTGTGGGAAGTTTCGGTCTCTTGATTATCCAGTCAGCTTGTTGATTGTGTTCTGCACTTATTCAGTGATTTGTTAAAGCTTGATCTTCTATACTCTGAATACTTCACTTCTAGCTTCTTTGAAGTTCACTAGTCTTTGTGTTTTTCCTTGCTTGCATGGTTCATTTTAGTGTTTCAGAAATGGTTCTATTTCATTGACTGAACTTGGATTGTGCATATCTCTTAGAATTTGTTTACATGCATCATGCCATCTTAAAGGAAAGAAAAAAAATCTCTTGCATCATAGTAGTTAGCATTTATTGTTATTTGTTGCTATTAAAAAGAAAAAGACAAAATTTCGTTTCTTGTTATTAGCTGCATTAGGATCTTTGTTGAAGTGATCATTTCGTTTGTGAAAAAGATCTCAACCCTCCTGGGAGGTTGACCCTTATTAAATCAGTTCTTCTAGCCATTCCGGTTTACTGGGCCGCCCTGACTTGGATCCCCAAAGGCGTGCTGGAGAAAATCAGGAGAATTTGCTGTAGATTTTTATGGGCAGGATCAAAGGAGTCCTCAGTGTTACCTTGGGTAGCCTGGGACAAAGTGGCCAGACCAAAAGAATGGGGAGGATGGGGCATTAAAAGACTCCCCGATTTCAGCCTCTCTTTAGCTGCAAAATCCGGTTGGAGGCTAATAACTATGGAAAATCTATGGACAAGAGTGGTGAAAAGGAAGTACATCGACCCTATCCCTATGGAAGACTGGATTCGGAGTCAAAACAAGAAGATAAAAAATATATCAGCCATCTGGAAGGCCACGGTGGAAGCCTTCTCTGTGATCGAACAAGGATTAGCTTGGAAAGTTGGAGATGGAAGACTGGTCAGGATTGGCAGAGATCCATGGGTAGGATGCAATGAGGATTATGCCTTATCACCAGGGCTACTCAGACACTTGGATAGTAAAGGTATTACAGCTTTAAATCAGGTGGAGAAGGTCGGACAGTCTACTATTTGGGGACAGGCTTGGAAGGATGATGTAGATTTGGGGATAAATGCCAGATGGAAGGCTGAGTGGGAGGGTTACATCAAAGAATTACAACGCTCAAATGTCAGGATAAAAGATGAACCTGACTGCTTGATGTGGGCTCAGAGTAAATCAGGGGAATACTCTCCAAAAGATGGATACCTCTTCTTAATGGGAAAGAAAGGCTGGGGAGTTCCGGATTGGTGGGCCAAAAATATTTGGAAACTCAAAAGCCCAGCAAAGGCCAGGCTTTTTCTCTGGTGTATCCTAAAAAGGAAGGTCCCAACATGGGAAATTTTACAAGCTAGGTTCTTAGTTGGGCCTGGTAGATGCCCCCTGTGCAAGTCTGAAGAAGAATCCATTAATCATCTCTTCATAACCTGTGCTGTCTCAAGACAGATTTGGGAGGAGGTTACTGATTTGCTCAAGATAAAAGCTCAGTGGGGGCATGATTCATTGGAGACAGCTTGGAGGAAACGGTGGCAAGACGTTCCGGAGGGAAACTTGAGAAATTTGCCTCTAATTTTTTGCTGGGGAATATGGCTTGCCAGAAATAAAAGTATTTTCCAAGATAAGGACACCCCTTCTACCGTCATTGCCATTAATATAGCTGCCATATACACTGCGTTACCGCCCCCTGAGTCTAAAAATCCTAAACCAAATCAAAAACAAATCAACATTCAGGAAGGCATTCCATGTGGCTTCTTTGATGGGGCTTCACAAAACAATAGGGCTGGAGCTGGCCTGTGTATTCATATCAATCCGGAACACTCATTAAAAGCTTATGTTGGGTTGGGTACAGGCACTAATAACTATGCTGAATTATCTGCTCTGCGCTACCTCTTATGCTGGCTTCTTCACAGAAATATCAACACTATTCAGATTTTTGGGGATTCTCTAAATGTCATAAATTGGGTCAATGGAAAGGCATCTTGTCAAAATCAGATATTGATGACTCTTGTTGAAGAAATTTCTTTATTAAAGGCATCTTTTAATAATTTCTCTATCTGCCACATTTACAGGGACAAGAATGAGGAAGCAGACCAGCTATCTAAGGCTGGTTTACAACAGGATATGGGCAGCTGGACCATAGAAGAGATCAGACAGGGGCAGTCAGTCATATCAAATATGCCTCCTTATGCACAGTCACTTTGACTACATCTCTTCTTCCTCTTTTTTGACAGCAGTTTTTGAGCGGTTATATATAGTTCTGTATATTTGTTTTCTCCAGTTTTTCTTTCTTAGCTTATATCAGTTTTTTTTGCCACAGCATACAGTTTTAGACATATACTTTCCTATGGTATCTTTCTGGGTTATAAAACATATATTATTTTTGTTGTATGGGGTTGTTTTCCTTTCGTTGAAGGAGACCCCAGTTTTTGTATCGGTTCTTCTCCATGTGTTACGCTTTGCCTCCATTGGGAGGAAGTTTGTACAGGTTCCAAATTTCAAAGATCAGCAGAACAGCTCCTATATGTTGAGCAGAACAGCAAACTTTTGAGCCACCAGTGATGGCTTAAGACCAATATTGCTTGTAAAACTTTTTATAGTTCTTAATAAAAAATTTTGATTTTTTCCTCGGAAAAAAAAAGATAGAATTCATTGAATCAAATGATTTAATTTTGGCATATAGTTTGCATGTAAGAAGTTTTTGAGATATCACATACGGTAGGACCAAAAAACTGAAACATAATCAAAGATAAACTTTAAAATGAACTCAATGAACATAACAACGCATTGGAACATAACGCAAACACTCTAGAGGTCTAGGTTAGAGACGTGTTCCGGCGTCTTTAAACCTGGTAGTTTATCATCGAGTGGTTGGGTGATTCCTCCACGGTGAAACGATAGGTGCCAATACGGACTGTGCTCCCACGTACCATCGATTATATATTGGGAGACCCCTATAGGAATAAAGCCTTTATCCATAGGAAGCCGTGTCAGCCGCCCTACGATTTGCAATGCAGTGAACACAGCATTCACGAAGATCGACCACCCGTACCTTAAAAAGTATTCTGTGGTTTTGCGAAAAGTTTGGCACACCCTCTACCTAGAATTCCAGAGCAGTCACTTTTGATCCTTTTCGGACTCCCTAAACGAAAAGGTGCCTGTGAGCGTCTTGTCACTTCGTGCTCATTAAATATTCGAAGGAGACTAGAGTCATCTTTTACCCTTTTCTCGACTCTTAAAAAATGAAAAGGTTAAGTTCAGTGTCTTAAAATTTATTGGCCACGATAACATTACCCAATTAGATTTTGTTTGCGTTAGCTTGAGTAGGGTTATTTCTCGTTCAATGGCAGCCTTTCCGGTGCCCACCGGCCAAGGTGTTCCTCCTGATGGGTACCCTCGCCCATTTCCTTCTGTTGGAAATGTTGGTGTTCAGTATATCGCAACATTGTCTTTGCCTGGGTTGACCATTGGTTTACCCGTATGGTTGTTTTCAAACTCAGTGGTCTCAAGTGTGATGACTCCTGTCCCACCACCACCTCCTCCACCCAAACAACACCATGTTGATTCTAAGGTGGACCCCTTCCCTTCTTCGCCTATTGCTGCGTCCTCATCTTCTACTTCGCCTGGTGAAACCTTGGATTTCACTAACCAGGTGGCTAAGAAGAAGAAGAAGAAGACCAAAAAGAAGAAGTCTCCTAAGGGAAAGGTCGTATCTACCACGAAGCTATCAGAAGTGGAACCACCTTCTGCTCCTCCGCGGAAGCTCCGGTCTCCTTGTCGATTATGCAAAGGGGACCATTTTCTTTCTGATTGTCCTGGCATTCCCAGGATCCTAGATATATGGTCCCGTGACCCGACTCGCCCCTTACTGTCGCAAATCGACGATACCTTACTAGTTGGTAATAGAAAAGGGAAGGTTCGTTTCCCTTGTCGACTTTGTGAAGGTAATCATCTCCTTCGCCTTTGTCCACTTATGGATGAAGCTTCCCGTCTTTTGGCAAGTCTGTCGGATCCCTTACCCCAACTACCCGCTGGATATCAGCGTCTTTTTACACCTGCAGAGCATCTCTCCATTAACCAAGTGATCAAACATGATTCCTCTTTAGTCCAACTTTCTCTTCCTGAACCTACTTGTGCTCCGCCTGCTCCAGACCAGTCCCTGGTCGGAACGAGTGATTTATATTCATCATCTACGCACCACTTGATCATCAAAGATGAACCCCCTGAGTCCAAACCAACTGAAAGTCCACAGTCCCAGCTTACAAGTGACCTGGTCTTTCAAAAGGTCCAGCTTACAAGTGACCCGGTTTTGCCTACAGAAGTTCCATCTTTAGTTGCTCTCACATCTGAATCCAAACCAGACAAAAGTCAAAAGGTCCGGCTTACAAGTGACCCGGTTTTGCTTTCAGAACTTCCACCCCTAGATGATCCTACATCTGAATCCAAACCAGACAACAGTCAAATGGTCCGGATTACAAGTGACCCGGTTTCGCCTTCAGAAGTTACCTCCTCAGATGATGTTATCACTGCCAAGAATGACGAACCCACCGTCCAAATTCTATTCATTTACATAGACGTTAATGATCAAGTGAGCGTCCCTCTCATTTCTTCACACCAGGAAGAAAGTCCATTAGAATCATATCCGGCTGTCTATCCAGTCCCACCTCCGAGCAACCTAGTTATTTCCTTTAATTGGGATCAACTAGTCAATCCTCGGTTACCAGCCTCCATACCATTTCGAATTATAGTTCAAGTCTATCGCATGGTTATGGCTGGTACAATTATTGATGAAGGATCTCCTGTGAGTATCCTTTCTTCAACAGCTTGGGAAGCACTTGGTTCCCCACTGCTTCTGCCTAAGATGAGAAACCTCATAGGTTTCCATCGAGAAATCACTCGACCTTTAGGAATTCTTCCCAATGTACCTATCACGTTAGAAGGGAAGACTATCCAAATGGGTCTCATGGTAGTCCAAGGTCCGTTAGATTACAATTTACTCCTTGGACGAGACTATATTTATCGCATACGTGCTATTGTGTCCTCACTCTTCAGAGTGATGTGTTTTCCGCATGAAGGAAGAACGATCAAAGTCGTAGACCAACTTTCATTCCCTGGTTCACACTTCACATATAGTCACCTGCCTTTCCTAAATGGTCTTATTTCCACAGGAAATGCCCCAACACCCACTCCGTCATTCTGATGACGGCAGCTCACCCGGGCGCGTGACTGAAGCCCGGGGGCATGCATCCTCCAAAATCGAGTCTTTCCAATTGAACCTTCATTCCATCCACTCCGTGAATGCCATGAAGCTTGGGGGGCATGTACCTCGATTTGTATACCTCGATTTGTATGATCATGCTGGGGGCATCATGCTGGAGGCATGCAACAAAAATTTTTAACAAGCAAAGTTCTCCATGGTTCAAGATTGTGTAAAAATGAACCCATTTACATCCCGTGATTGCCTTTTATCTGCTAAAATTCTGCTAGATGAGCCTTGGTTGTTTCATTCCATCGCCACCATCTTTTTGCCGATCATATGCTTTCACTTGGTTGTTTCTCCTTTCCTGAGGAACCGCAGCGATGAGTGGTCTTATTAACCAGCCTCTTAACCTTTATGTGTTTCAAGTGAGTTCCACCATTACCGGAACCAGTTGCTATCCCTTATACCACTCGTTCGTTCAGGACGAGTCACCTTTACGCTCTTTTCTGACTCGTAAAATATGAAAAGATTGCCGAGTATTTTTCCCTTTTTGACTCGTTAAAGAAAATAAAAATGGAGGTCCGCTTTCAGCTCTTTTCTGACCATTTAAAGAGGAAAAGATTGCCGAGTCGCTCCTCTTGACTCATTAAATGGTGATAAGGGGCGGTCGTTTTAAGTTCTTTTTGTCGACCGTTAAAACATAAAAAGATTACCGGGTTTTTGTCGTTTCAAACTCGTTAGTGGTTACGAAACGACGTGGTTTTGACCGCTTTTTTACTTTTTCAGGTCGAAGTCACTAATCATGAAAAGTACTCCTCGATCGTAATGATCGGACGGTTCTTTCGGGTATTATTTTATACTTTTTCGGGCCCGAGAGACACAAATTTACGAAAAAGGACATCCCTGGAGTTTCCTTTTCTGCTGTCTTTTCAAACTCTCTAAACATGAAAAGACACCGAGTTCTTCCTTTGTCAAACTCGTTAAAACTTAATGACATCGGATTTTATCACAATACAAGCATATGCTATCCCCATCAAGCTTGTTAAAAATAACTGGGGTACTCGCCAGAAATGGCGGGGGGAAAAGAAAATTTTGAACCATAATTATTACCGTAAAGGCAGTATGTCGCTCTTGAACATGGCACTTTTTGTTTTCGTGTCCGGGGTGGGGATATTTCATCTCATATCTTTCACTTGCTTCCATGGATTTGGGTACCCTATTTGACCTCTCATTCACTCATTGCCTCGTCATAATGACCTTTGATACATTGATGTCAAATACTGCCAATTCCGTTAATGTGCCGCCGATATGTTCAAGAGAAGTTGACCTCTGAAAAAACAACCTCCTTCTGATAGTTCGCACAATCTTGATTCACAACTTCATCTCTCTGTCTCGTGTCGATGATGTGGGAAACATTATGGCCCACCTTCGATCAAGGTCACTCCCTGTCGACTTCAACTCATTATCCAGGGAATTGATCTAGAGACTCCTTTCCGGTGCCTTGGAGCCTGCATGCCTCAATGGCAGGTTCTTCGTGTTCGACGTGAGGTTTTCATCATTGGCCTCCGATCGAATGATTCTACGGGTGTTCGACTTCAGATCATTGATTCACACGCCGTAGATTGTACCTATAGTACCTTGAGGGCCATTGTCATTATTGGTGGTACCTCTCGCGTCTGTTAACAGTTTCCATTATTGACTGGTAATCAGGCGATGTTCATGCATGTTCGACTTCAGCTCATATATTCACATGCTTTGACTTGTACTCTTGTTCGGGTCGAGATGGAGCGCAAGACCCTGGATTGTGTCTGTTGTAATCCAGGCGTGATTCTTGATACTTGACTCCTTCACTGGATGGCTGCGACCATACCTGAGTCAAATCATTGATCCTAACCAGATGGCTACGTCCATACTATGGATCCAAATTATTTATGTACTCTCTTATGGATGGCTGCGACCATACCATGTACATCATGTAATTGAACTATCAGTCATGTCTCTTAATACAGCTCCTCGGCGGCAGTAACTATATGTGCTCTTGTGTGCTCTTATGTGTGTGTTCTTGTAAAGCATTTCACCCCTCTCCACCTCTCGGGCTTCATGCTTTAGGGGGCATCTGTTACACAGTAATTTGTCACCATCCCTGTTACTCCTCTTGTCGTACCTTGGAGGACCCATCCCGGGAGTTATAAGAAGTGACAAAGTCTAAAAACACTTGCATTATGTTCCCCTGAGTATGTACTCCATGTTCCCTGAAGGCACCTTCTGCAGATCGTCCCTAAAAAGTGCTCTTTTTCCATTGGCACAAGTCCACAATATCCTACCCGCGCCAATGATGGAGATCCTCAAAAGAGGGCGCGACCATTGGCGCTCTGTCTTAGAGCAACAGTCGTGCCAACCAAATTTAGTCGTGCTTTTTTCCTTAATGCACGTCCGACTGTTGTTTCCTTCATTACATGGAGCTTTTCTGAGGATAGAAAATCAGTCTTTTGTCGAGCTTTATCCATCTTTATGGCTTTTGCTAATCCGCGAAAGGTGTCCAGGTTCATTGCATCCTCCTCCCTTCTCCATCTATATAAGCTTGTCATTATGCATTGGACAAGCTAGAGTGTTGGTGTTAGTGTTATGCTAGTGATTTGGTGATTGAGTTATAGTAGTGATGATTATTGGTCATGGAGTGTTAGATGTTGAGTTCTTGGAGGAATGCTAGTGAGTGCTAGAGAGGTTATGCTGCCGGAGAGGAGATGCATGTCAAGACACATATAGTTATTCACCCAGCCAGGAGAAGGGTCGACGTCAGAACAATGGTTGTAACTTTTCCTGTTTATTAATTGATGAGCGACTGCTATTATAGTTCCAATCTCATTATCTATCATGGTGATATGTTGATTTATTTCCTTTCTGACTGAAATATAGTTGTGCCTTGGTAGTTTCTATGTTGGTATCTGTCTCTTCCTTTGCATGTGCAGGTGTTCGTTTATGATCTGTTGGAGCAAGGGAGCAAGGATATCAACTCTGCTTCAATCATAGCGTTGGACTCCAGGTTAGTCTTCTTGATTCACCTTTCATGCATAACTAGGAACTTGCGTAGCAGCGTGGTTTGTTTGTGGCTAGTTCTGTGATAGGCTAGTGGGATCGCCTCTGTCCGCAGAGGGGATTTACCTTACCAACAATCATGTTCATCATCATTGTTGCTCTCATAGTCCATAGGAATAGGACTAAGTGGACACTGTGACACTCTATTCATTTGAAATTCTTCATCATGCTCTTCATCATTGTTTCTCTCATAGTCCATAGGATTAAGACTAAGTGGACACCATGACACTCTATTCATTTGAAATTGTTTATCATGCTCTTCATCACTGCTGCTCTCATAATCCATAGGATTAGGACTAAGTGGAAACTACGACTCTTTATTTATTTGAAAATATTCATCATGCTCTTCATCATTGTTGCTCTCATAGTCCATAGAATTAGGACTAAGTGAAAACCGTAACTCTTTATTTATTTGAAATTCTTTATCATGTCTTTCATCAGCGCTGCTCTCATAGTCCTTAGAGTTAGGACTAAGTGGAAAATTTGACTATCTATTCATAGTGGAAGAATTTATGTTATATTCATCAATATGAATAGCGTTGTTACGTGATGAAGATGGTGATGCTTCACAAAGAGAAACTTTGATATCATAAGAATCCATGTCTTTCAAACAAAAGAGGTTGAATGATACAAATGCACTATCTCCTTATCATAATATATAGCTTAAAGAATGAAAATTTCCCTCCAAAGTTTCCCTACAAAAATTTTCGCCGAAATTTTTCCCTCCAAAAATTTCGTTTCATGTATTTTCCTCCATAATTTTCTTCTACAATTTATTGAAAAATTTTAACTAAAATTTTCTTATGAAATTAATCTTTTAAACTAAACCTTTAAATTAAAATTCTAAACTAGATCTTTTACCCAAATTAATTTTTTACTTAAACTATATAACATTTACTAGGCAATTGAATGTTTTTTTAATTTTTATTAAAATTTTTATCACAAATTTAAAATAAATTGCTATATCACCATAACACGATTTATATGTTAAGTTTTTATTAAAAAAAAATTAATAGCACATTCACCATGCGGTAAAACAATTCCGTAATGTTCGCTTTATCATAATTTACTATATCGCCATAACAAGATTTATATGTTAAAGTCTTTATAAAAACAAATTAGTCCTGCATTCACCTTGCGTAAAACAATTCCTTAATGTTTGTTTTATCATAGTTCCCTATATCTCTATAACAAAATTTACATGTTAAATTTTTTATAAAAACAAATTAATCCCACATTAACCGTGTGATAAAACAATTCTATAATTTCTGCTATATCATAAATTTCATTATCACTATTCCTCACATCACATCAAGGTTTTTTGAGGTTTGTTAAAAGATTTGGAACGAATTTGTGGAGCAACTAAATTGCTATCAGCAACATATTCAATGGACGATTATCACATTTGAAATTTTAGTTTCCCTTTTGTTTTGTGCAAGTTTTAAAATTCAATAGGTTTGATGAAATTTAAATTCTTTTTAGAAATTAAAAATTTAGATGAGCTAGATTTACCCGACAAACTCATGGCAGGTAGAAGGACACTACATTCATAGTGGGTGTGGTGGGCCAATCGTGCTTGTCGGCGGCACCCAACCCTGCGGCCCAATGGGCCCGTGGGGGAGGGGCAGGAGGGAGCTGCACGCAACCCCTCCCATCCCACCCCGGCAACTGAACGGGCTCGTTGGATCATTGGGGTGGGGTAGGACGGGTTGCACACAGCCCCTTCCCACCCCACCCTCGTGGCCCAACGGCTCGCCCGCGGGGGTGGGGCAGACGGGTTGGGCTCCAGCCCCTTCGCCCCACCCCGCAGCCCAATGGCCTATCGAGGTGGTGGACCAATTCTCGGAATTGGCTTGCTGAGGGTGGCGAGCCAATTTTGAGAATCTGACCGCCATCCCTGGCGGGTTGTTGGGCCACGTGGGTCCCCAGGGCGCAGGGGCTGGATGCCCAACCCCTCTGCCCCACCCCCGCGGCCCACCGGGGGTGGCAGGCCGATTCTCATGGGACGTCGGGGTAGGGCAGGAGGGGCTACGTGGGGCCATCGGGGTGGGGCGGAAAGGGCTGCATACAGCCTCCTCCGAGCGCATTCTCATAATCGAGCCTCCATCCTCGACAACCCGTTGGGCTGCGGAGGTGGGGTGAGAGGGGCCTGCATTTTTAATTTCTTATTATTTTATTTATTTTTTTAAGGCTTATGTTTTACAAAATTATTTATCATTTATTGTTTTGTTTGTTAATTTAAGCTATTAATTTTTGTAATTTACTGATTAATATATATGTGTTTTTTTTGCAGGAAAATGGCATCAAAGTAGATTTTTGTGAATCTTTTGGACAAAAGATTGCTAAAATTAAAGGTGGATCCTCAAAAAGCACTGTTGAACGAACCAAACCTGAGATGATAACTACAAATCTATCAAGTGCCTCAAATGATAAGAAGATGATTTCATACTGGAAGAAATCAAAAGAAGTGAAGCTTCCAGAAAATGTATGGGATGTGACAAAAAGAGAAGGCAAAGATGTGCAGATATATCTATATGTTGATATCCCTAACAATGGTGGAATTTATGAGGTGCTGGGAAAGGTCATAGACATGTGTTTGATACCGGACACTAAAATTGTTTATATACTTACAAAACCGCCCAAATCACATGACAAAATTAAATACCAGTTATCTTTGAATTAGTCACCGGAGAATCCACAGTAAGAACCATTTTCTGCCAACATTTCGAATCCCAACCGGGATCCATCATCAGGACAACTTGAATGCTTTGATAGAAGAAGAGCAGACTATAAGGGTTTAAATAGGGAAAGAAGGGAAGAGAAGATTGGCTCTCAATTTTTGAGAAGTCGGCTCCCTCATGATTAAATTGAATTTTTTCAGCAGCTCTTCTTGCTATCTTAGCTCTAGTCTATGCTTTGATAGAAGAAGAGCAGACTATAAGGGTTTAAATAGGGAAAGAAGGGAAGAGAAGGTCGGCTCTCAATTTTTGAGAAGTCGGCTCCCTCATGATTAAATTGAATTTTTTCAGCAGCTCTTCTTGCTATCTTAGCTCTAGTCTATGCTTTGATAGAAGAAGAGCAGACTATAAGGGTTTAAATAGGGAAAGAAGGGAAGAGAAGGTCGGCTCTCAATTTTTGAGAAGTCGGCTCCCTCATGATTAAATTGAATTTTTTTCAGCATCTCTTCTGCTATCTTAGCTCTAGTCTATGCTTTGATAGAAGAAGAGCAGACTATAAGGGTTTAAATAGGGAAAGAAGGGAAGAGAAGGTCGGCTCTCAATTTTTGAGAAGTCGGCTCCCTCATGATTAAATTGAATTTTTTTCAGCAGCTCTTCTTGCTATCTTAGCTCTAGTCTATGCTTTGATAGAAGAAGAGCAGACTATAAGGGTTTAAATAGGGAAAGAAGGGAAGAGAAGTTCGGCTCTCAATTTTTGAGAAGTCGGCTCCCTCATGATTAAATTGAATTTTTTTCAGCAGCTCTTCTTGCTATCTTAGCTCTAGTCTATGCTTTGATAGAAGAAGAGCAGACTATAAGGGTTTAAATAGGGAAAGAAGGGAAGAGAAGGTCGGCTCTCAATTTTTGAGAAGTCGGCTCCCTCATGATTAAATTGAATTTTTTTCAGCAGCTCTTCTTGCTATCTTAGCTCTAGTCTATGCTTTGATAGAAGAAGAGCAGACTATAAGGGTTTAAATAGGGAAAGAAGGGAAGAGAAGGTCGGCTCTCAATTTTTGAGAAGTCGGCTCCCTCATGATTAAATTGAATTTTTTTCAGCAGCTCTTCTTGCTATCTTAGCTCTAGTCTATGCTTTGATAGAAGAAGAGCAGACTATAAGGGTTTAAATAGGGAAAGAAGGGAAGAGAAGGTCGGCTCTCAATTTTTGAGAAGTCGGCTCCCTCATGATTAAATTGAATTTTTTTCAGCAGCTCTTCTTGCTATCTTAGCTCTAGTCTATGCTTTGATAGAAGAAGAGCAGACTATAAGGGTTTAAATAGGGAAAGAAGGGAAGAGAAGGTCGGCTCTCAATTTTTGAGAAGTCGGCTCCCTCATGATTAAATTGAATTTTTTTCAGCAGCTCTTCTTGCTATCTTAGCTCTAGTCTATGCTTTGATAGAAGAAGAGCAGACTATAAGGGTTTAAATAGGGAAAGAAGGGAAGAGAAGATCGGCTCTCAATTTTTGAGAAGTCGGCTCCCTCATGATTAAATTGAATTTTTTTCAGCAGCTCTTCTTGCTATCTTAGCTCTAGTCTATGCTTTGATAGAAGAAGAGCAGACTATAAGGTTTTAAATAGGGAAAGAAGAGAAGAGAAGGTCGGCTCTCAATTTTTGAGAAGTCGGCTCCCTCATGATTAAATTGAATTTTTTTCAGCAGCTCTTCTTGCTATCTTAGCTCTAGTCTATGCTTTGATAGACACGACAGAGGTATCTACAAAGTTGTGTAAACAAATCGTAAATGAGATTGCACAAGATATCATAAGTATTGTTATTTACATTTGTGTTTTGTGTTATTGTAACTGTCTCATTATATTTTTATAACTTAGTTTTTATTGACATATGATATTTTGTTTGACAGGATTTTATTGAAAATATTTCAATTATGTTGGGAGTCATTCATTTCATAGAGAAAGATACTATGAATGTTGTCAACAGTTTCTACTCAGGGTCAGAAGAAAATATTGAAAACAAGCAAAAAGTAGTAATTCATGATGCTACAAAACTACATCCAAGGGATCAAAAAAAAATGCCTCTAGTGGATAAATCTAACAAAGGTAGACAGGTTACTTTTGAAGATGATGAAGTTGAAACTGACGTTGAAGAATATGTTTTCATTACTGAGGATGACATTAGAACTGATGTTAGAAAAGAGAAGAACCATAAAAAGCCAAAAGTAACAATGCCCAGGAATGTCTTTGTTCTTGTTAATGATGAGAATGTTAGGAGGAAGAAAATTAAAGTTGAACATTCTCAAGTAATCATTACCAGCAGTGAAGATCCTAATGAAAATTCAAAATAAAGCAAGAAAATCATTACACCATGAGCTGATTTAGAGGATGGAATTATTAAAACAAACCAAAATTCCATTCGACAAAACTTGACAAAGAGAAACTTAATTGAGGATGGTCATACATTTCAGCTTAATGTGAGACAAATCTATAAGCCAAGTGAAAGAAAATGTAAATATAAAATTAGAAATCCATACCACTTGCATGTTCACAACTTGAAGACATTACTGAGGTACAATCCATATGCTCATGTGGTTAATTATATGCTTCTTGCTGATCCAGTTCAGGTTCCCAACAAAGAAGCATTTGATAAGTCAAAAGGTTTTGAATACAATTATTATGTGATTGGGGGGGACCATTATGTAGAATCTCAAAGGAAATTGATAGAAGAGTATCCCAATAACCCACGTTTTGAAACAATGAAATGTATCCTTTATGTTGGTTTATCATATACAGAAGCAAAGTTATTGGCATGGGATCGTAATTCAGATAATGAATATAGGATGCCTATGACTTTCATCCAAAGGGTTAGATTAATTCATAGTGAATTTGAAGAAAAATGTGGTGGGGATAAGGTAACTCTTACTGTAGAATTTCGAAAGCAAGGATAATTTTAGGGGTGAATGTTCGCCCTTTGGCGAAATTAAGGGGTTTTAAATTTTTAGTGGGCCAATATTTTGTATCATAGTACATTTTTACAAATCACCTCAAATAGCCCACCTTATTTTAAGGGAGAGGGTAAAAAAGGTAAATTTAGCCCTTGAAATTAGGACTTACAACCTTCCATTCGCCCATTTTCAAGAATAGGTTTTATTTAAGTGAATCCATTCGCCCATTTTCAAGAATAGGTTTTATTTAAGTGAATCCTATGGGCCAAATACCATATTTATAAAAGAGGTATGGTAAATTAATAAAAATATAAATAAATGAGAGGTATGGTAAATAAATAACATTTTTTATATTTACTCCATAAGTCACCTTATATACATGTAAGGGTGTAAACAAATAAAAATATAAGTAGAGTGGAGGTATGGTAAATAAATAAAACGTCTATTTATACTTACTCAAAAGGTATGGTAAATAAATAAAAATATAAATAAACTAGACGTATCGTAAATAAATAAAACCTCTTTTTATATTTAGTCCATAACCCTCGTTCTATTTATGAAGGCTCAAGAAAGAGGTTTTATTTAAGTGAATCCTATGGGCCAAATACCATATTTGTAAAAGAGGTATGGTAAATTAATAAAAATATAAATAAACGAGAGGTATGGTAAACAAATAAAACATTTTTTTATATTTACTCCATAAGTCACCTTATATTTATGAACACTCAAAAAATGGGTTATATTTAGGTGAAACCTATGGCCAAAATACTATGGGACAAATACCATGGACTAAACTGTTATTAATACCATGCAAAAAACCATTATTAACCTTAATATTAGAATTAATAAAAATAAAAATGGCACATGGTATTGACCCATGGTATTCACCAAAATGGCACATGGTATTGACCCATGGTATTCACCTGGAATGTAGCTTATTTAAATGGGGGAATTAAACCAGCATGTAGCCTATGCTAAGATTCACTAGGACTTTACAAAGTTTTATTATTTAGTGAAAGACTCGCCAAGATCTTACAAGATTTTATAATTGAGTAAAATATTCGCCATGCCTAGTGAGAGATTCACCAAAAAATTATATATACATATTATATTATTGATAAAATCGCCTTTCATTTTTCATATATACCATGGAGATTCGCCCATTTATTATATTTATAAATTTAGGGGGGGTTCTTAAAATTTTCCCTGTTCGAAAGGAATGTTGTATGGAAATAGGCCATCAAATTTAGGAGAAAATCAATCCAAAAGGGAGCAGACTAAATACTCATATATTCGAAAGTATTGATAACATTTTCCAGTTGGAATTTAGAACTGGAGAGATATGAGAATTGAATAATCAGATTTTTAGATGTGGGAGAACACTGGCATTAAAAACCAGAAGGTCAAAAGGTCTAAACCATTGATATGTAGCAACAGTAGATCATGTCCTGAAATGAAGCATCTTCCACAAGATATGACTATCACACCTTGGAGAGAATTGCAAGGAGTCAAAGATGAAAAACTTGTCAAAGAAATATTATCTCGTGTGAGGTCAGGGGAATTATTATTGGAGGAAATGTCTGAGGAATTACAAAAGTAATTTTGTTGAATCATTTTTACTTATTTCTAGATTATAATTTTCTTTTAAATATAACATATTGTTCTTGGTAGTATTTGTTATACATATCATTATATTAACTTTTTTTTACTTTATCTATTTATTCACAAAGTTTACATGAAAATACAAGAACAAATGGTTAAATTGTTGAATAAAGATAGTTGGGATGATGTTGTACACAACTATCCAGATTCAAGTTCTACATCAACAATAAAATATTTTTATCTTGCATTTAAAAAGGTATGTTGATTTATACATTCATTTTGATTCATCTATATACTATTTTTATTTTATAACTTATACATATATTTTTTTATTTCATTAAATATGAGGAAGGATGCGAATGGAGCACCAGATAGTTTCAGAACCTTTATTGAAAAAATTAAGATCAAAAGACTGAAGAACAATCATCTTAGGAATGTTGAACTTGATCCAACTCTTACTCATTTCATTTGGAATGGGCTTGACACTATTCAATATCAAGTAATACAAGATGGTCGTGAAGACATTGCTAAAATCATACTTAAAAGAGATTATTCCCTAGTTATTGGAGATATTCCCTGTTGGCTTATTGGGGCCTGACCCAGGTTTGGAAGTGATTTAGCCAAACAAATCCTGGTACTACTGGCCCTTTCGGCAATAGTCTGTGGAGCACGGACTGAGGTCTCAACCGAAGTAGTATGGGAGGGTGCTAGAACCGGGTTTCCGCACCCTGGGGATGTCTGATATGAAGTGATTGGTACGCAGTCCAGCCTTCTCACTTACTGCGCTATACGCACCTACGGGTACCCCGCACCCTATGATATTGTCTTCGCGCAGTTCGAGCCACAACGTGACCCATGTTATTTACCCAAGTCTTCCTTAATTAGTCTTTGTTAGCTGATTACTTAGATTAAATTCTCATATAAGCATTCATACGAGTATTTATCAAGTGCGTACAGTAAATAAACATAGTAAAAGCAATGAATAACATCAACATAAAGATTCCAAAACAGATGCACAGAATAAACTTCTATTTATTATCTTTCAATCCAAGTACAGGCCTGACTCCGCCCTATGCACTCAGCTACAAGGATCTATGCACTCAGCTGCAGACTCTACTAGGCCTCTGCCCACTCAGCTGCAGAGCCTCTTCCTACTACTACGATCCAGTACACTTCAACTTTCGCTCTATGTTCTTACCATGCTTCCACTATTCTATCTATTCTCTCCTATGCTTCCAAAAACTATCTTTACACTTAGAGCCTCGCTCTATTTATACAATCCCATGGTCTGCGGACCATGGGTAGGCCGACACAACTTTACATTAAATTACAATATTTAGTTCGGACAACCCTATGACTCGGTTATACAATTTGCGCTCCTCACCCACACTTCGTGGAGATTTACACCATATTTGACCAAAACTTGGGCTTTGAGCCCCAAAACCTGCTGTGGGGGAACCCATGCCCAACAGGCCCCCAATACAATCATCGTGACTCCTCTCGAGTCACTCTGCTGGTGCGACGATCTTGGAACAGAGCCCCTCCAACTGTGCATGTGCTACATGAAGCTCTGCAAAGCACCGGTTCTGTCGTCTGCTAGATCTGCTCTACTCTTTCTGCCGAATGCTCGTTGTCAGGGGTAGATCCCTGTCTTCAAGCATGCATCACCTTCATTTGTGTGAGCTTCCCTTCGATAATGGCAATGATTCGAAAGGCCTCATCAATGCGCGCTTTAAGTACTATCTCTTTCTGCCGCGCAGCATCCACCTGTTCCTTCAACGCCTTCGCTTGTCGTAGCTTCGCCAACTGCTGGGTTAGGACAACTGTCTGCGTCGTTCCACGCACATTGTCATACTGCACTTGAAGCTCCCGCACTTCTGTTTCCAGGCACTGTATGGTGGGGTCCTCCTGTAAGGAAGTGAGGATCGCAAGGAATTCTTCCAACATCATAGTACAGTCCTGCACTTCCAGTCCTATTTCCTCCAGCCCATTTTGGATAGCACCAACACGCTGTTCCCTAACTTTCGGGGGCGTGGATGACTGCGCCTTTAATCGTAGTTCAACAATATAAAGGTTGAGGTCTAGTTGTATCCTCGTTGCTTCCTCCTTTTCATCACGGAATCCACTAGCCAATCTCTGAATTTGCACTCCAATTAGTAGGTCTGTCGCAATTTCTAACTCTGGAGCACGACGACATGCTTCCTCTACTATCTACTCCAGCTGTTGATTCTGTGCTAGCACTTCATCTCGTTGTAGGCTAAGCTACTTAATGTTGATTCATTATTCGTTGAGCATTTGTACCGTGCGTCCTTCCCTAGTGCAAAGTTCTGCTATTGCTTCGTCCTGTAGCTGGTATAATGTATCCCGCAGAAGGGCAACCAAGTTTAGGCCAAGTCCCTTGATCCAGCCCACTACGGCTCTATCCTCCATGTTATCCGCTGCCAATGCTCCTTCTGGAAATGCGACGGTGTTAGCCATTTTGGCCTGCAGCAACTACTCTGTTGCCGATGTACCTGCGGCACCGTAGGTGGCTACCGTTCCCCCCTGTGGGGGTCGCACCTGAAGTTGCTGCAGCTCCACCCTGAGGGCCCCCAACACATTCTGTTGTGGTGACCTCATGAACTATGTCGCCGATGTCGTATAGGTCACCCTCTATCAGTGTAATGGGTTCATCATCCAATTTGGAAGCGTTGGTCTTCTTCCGTGGGCCTGTTCGTTCTGTACTATGCGGCCGTTTCAATTGTGTAGATGTCGTGCTTCGGTCCACGCCTTCTACCATGTCCTCTGTCCCTTGCCCTATGGTCAGGTTTGGGCCTCCTTCCTCCTATATCGTGGTGGCCCATATTGTTGGTGCTACTACTACTTTTTCGGCGGCCTCGGTCTGCTCTGTGGCAGCCTTACTAATCCTGCACACAACCCCCTTATCGCGCAGCTCCCACGTAGACTCTTTTATAGTCTCGCTCTCTTTCAACTACTTGGAGCCCTGAGATTGTGCTCCCTACGAATATTCAGGTGGTTGCACCACCTATGCGAGGCTTCAATTTGCCTTCCTGCCTAGTCCATGGGCACTCCATAATTACCTTCCTGACAATCAACACCACGCTTTCTTCCTTGTGCAGTGCGTTCCCCTGGTTACTTTTTCTGGTAAGGTGCAGTCGTAGCTATGGTAGCAGAGTCACAAATGCTCGGCAACAATATTCTAATTCAGTAGTATGGCTTCCCATATCTTGACCTGTCATTCTTAGTTTTTCTAGGTTTTTGATCTCCACGTCCATTAACATGTTATTCTTCCTCAGTCGTACCCGATCTTCTTCAAGTTTTTGAAGCTTAAGATTCCCTCGTCGAATGGCTTCCTGTATCCACATCTGTTCACCCTCGCGTAGCTTCATAATTCCTTCGTCCTGATCCTCACATATTGTGCCAACTTTGGGAGCTATTGCATGAGGATTCCTTTCCTCCAAAACTATGGTCTCAACTCTGCTCTTCAACTTCGGAATCATCTCCACGCTCAGGTTTTTGCACATGGCCCTATAGGCCCATTGAACCGCTACAACGCGCAGGTCCCAATAAGTTCGTCTCACTTGGTGAACCCTGTTCAGGACTCTGCATACCTTCTTGAACGCTTCTACATGGAATGCTTGTGGTGCACATCGCCCTTCCTGCTGCTGTGTCCTATTTCAATTTTCGATCCTGAATTTGGGGTGTGCTTGTGTGGACTGCAAAGCACATGTCTGTACCCATTGAGATAGATGAGCACGCAAGTTGTTCCGAACTCACTAACCAACTTTTGTTTGAAGCTAGGGGTTTCCAAATTGTAGGTACATCATCCTTCTACATCCACGCCAGTCCTCAAAATTTCCTTGATGTGTACCCCACCATCGTGTGGGTGTTACACATAGTGCCCATTTCAACGCATCGAACCGCTGCTGTTTCATTACTGCACTTTCAAATTTTCTCAGTAATTCATCCACCGCTGTCAATCCATCATATGTCGGAAGCTCCCTTGCTTCCGTTGTCACGCAGCACAGTGATCTAATCATCATGTTGCAATTCAGTGTTGTCACTTCATGCAACCGATTCTTCCATCGCTCTACTTCTTCGTCTGAATCCGAAGTGCAGGAGATTTCGCACTCCCAAGAGATCCTCCCATCTACAGTCAGATTCACCCAATCCTGGTCTTGCGTCGTTATCTTGTAAATACACTCAAGATCATTGTCGCTTTCATCGTTGCGCACTAGTTCAGTGTAGCGCACTCCTTCAGCTAGGTCCAGTGGGACTACTACATGTAGTGACTTTTTCTCCAAAATCATTTTGCGCTTCTTCATATTGATGAATCCGTTCATATCAGTGGCCCAGTCTATTCCTAACAACACAGGATAGGGATTTTTGTCATCGACAATCTCTATTACTTCAAAATTTGTCTGCGCGCTCACGCCTTTAATATCAACTGTTACCCCTTGCAACCTCCCCATGGGAAAAATATTTTGTTGGTTTGGCATTCGTAATTGAATAGGGGACCACTGTAATGTGGGCCTACCCATGCGTTCCCATGTTTGCTTCGATAATACATTTGCATCTAAACCCAGATCTAGGATTACCTTATCCATTTCATACTGACCAATCTATGCAGTCAACCTCATTTCTCTTCCAGTATGCAATGCATGCTTCCCCAATTTATGGATGATGTGCGGTTCCCCTGACCCCACGCACCTGGTGATTAACTCTTGTAGTCCCTTAACTGCCTTGTTGCGCAGCAGTTTCATGCATGTCTCTAGAAAGGTAGTGAGCATTGAATGATCCATCCCCGGCTCTGGTTGATCCTTACTACCTGAAGTGGAGTTCTCCGCGAAGCTCTTCTTAGCTTCCATGAATGTCTCCTTTTCGCGTTCTAAGTCAAACTCGGGTTCCTTCGTAGGAGCCTTACGAACCCACGTATCTTCCTCTGACTGTTTCCCCTTATCCTCCCCCGTGGTCGCACCGCTTCTAAGCATCATGTTCACATTCAGGTCTTCTTTGCACAGCTCAGACCTCATCATTTGTATATTTTGAGTCAAGGGAGGCTGGAATACCCCTTTTTCGCGCATATTTGTGATCAACTTAGGACAGTTTATTGTTTCATGATCAAACTAAGCACAATACAAACAGGATATCCTCGTCGGGTTGGTACAATCGCGGGCATAGTTCCCTGGTCCTCTACAATTTTAACAAATTAACTGTCTGCGGCTCCTTCTTGGTCACATTCCACCTCGTCCTCGACCTCGCCCCTGAAATCCAGTGCGCACCATCCCCGCATCTGGTTCAAGGGCTCGTGTTTTGGTCTGCATCCTATAGGCTGGGGTCCAATCCATTATTAGCTCATAACTACGGTAAGTGCGCTCATTGCGGCCTACCGACCTATAGAAATTACAAAACAATTGCTGGGGTGTCTATGTATATTTCTACATCAAACGAAAATTGTTTGTCGTGTGTTTCCCTCCTATCTGACAAATTGTGCACCATAAAGTGGGTGCGGTACTCGGCCCTGCTTGCGCCTCGGGTCTCAGCGGCATTGGCCCTCCTCCTGCTAGGTAGTTCACAAACATTAGGAAGTGATCCTTGTCATGGCCCTAGCCTTTGCATTTTATGCACCATACTTCCTCGTGCACCTCTAGCCGCAGCGCCCTATCCTTCTTCAAGCTTTGCATTTCCAAACATAGATTCTATAGTTGCACATGGATTTGCTGAACTCCCAACCCAGGGTCTTGTTTGGGGTATCATGTAATCTCATCGCCATCTCCAACGCTTCGGCCTAGGTAGAAATTTTCTGCTATGACAATGTCGTTCTTAAGTGTGGCAGAGATGCTACAAACCATGCGCGATGTTGTGCATCCGTTAGTTTCATATTGGCCTCACGGATCGTACTCTTTAGCCTTTGGTCTAGATCCCAGAGGGTCTCGCACGAAAGCATCATGATCTCTTTAAACTCGATGATTGACTGCGTCTCTGATTTTGGCCTGCTAAATTCTTTGTTCAACGCATTCTGGATCTCTGTTATTCCTGCGTTTGGGTGGTTGTTAAAGTGCTTGATGTACCACATTAATGCACGATCCTGCAGTGCACTCACCAATGTAGACTTCTTAATATTGTCGTCCGTGACACCTTCTGCTTCCCATACTGCTCTTACCACGAACCAGAATTGTTCTAGATCCTCATTCCCTACTCCTTTGAATATTGGTAGTTTAGTCGCACTCGCGATATTGAACTGTAGAGCTGGTGGAGGTGGAATGGGTGGAGATGGAGGTGAAGGAGGTGAAGTGGGTGGCGATGTGGGTAGTAACCGCAAAATCCATGCCTTATCAAACTGACTGCACTTCTCGGAGAAACCTTCGCGAGCTTGCCCTCGCTCTCCCACGAGGGTGAAGTTAAGGGATTGTTCTCTAATTCTTCGTTACTTCTGCTTCTGTAGCTCCGTCCACTCCGTGTAGTCCTAAACATTAATTTATTCGCATAACCCACTTTTCACATAACAACATCTTAATCTAGGTATTCAAAGATTTGATATACTTACCTCGCGTTCCCTTGAGAAAACGTCGCTCTGCCTTGCTGTAACTGATGGTCGTGTCCACCACGAACTTAGTGATAAACCCTCCTATTATTCAGTCGAGCTAGTGGTCCACAGTTCACGCTATCTTATCCTCTAAGGCTTCTAGTCTGCGCACTAATTCTAGTGTCTGCACTATCGGTTGGTTGAGCCTACACCTTCCTTGGTTGTTAGCTAACCTCGCGATTTACTCATACAGTTCAGAAGGAAAGGATGCAAAGAAAATCTCGTGGATTTCTGTATACACGTAGCGATCCAACAACTTTTCCTCGGATACTTGCGGATTTCTGTTTTCCTACACCGCAAACTTGTGAATCTTCTTATCCAACCACTCTTCAATTTCTTTCTTTGTAGGATTCCAGTGGCACGACATCAGACATCCCTTATGCAGATCCCTATCCTGGAAACAGAACCATTTGTTGGCTTATTGGGGCCTGACCCAGGTTCGGAAGTGATTTAGCCAAACAAATCCCGGTACTGCTGGCCCTTTCCACAACAGTCCATGGAGCACGGACTAAGGTCTCACTCGAAGTAGTATGGGAGGGTGCTAGAACCAAGTTTCCTCACCCTGGGGATGTCTGATATGAGGTGATTAGTATGTAGTCCAGCCTTCGCACTTACTACGCTACATGCACCTACGGGTACCCCGCACCCTGTGACGCAGTTCGAGCCGTAGCGCGACCCGTGTTATTTACCCAAGTCTTCCTTAATTAGTCTTCGTTAGCTGATTACTTAGATTAAATTCTCATATAAGCATTCATACGAGTATTGATCAAGTGCGCGTAGTAAATAAACAGAGTAAAAGCAATTAATAATATCAACATAAATATTCCAAAACAGATGCACAGAATAAAATTCTCTTTATTATCTTTCAATCCAAGTACAGACCCAACTCCGCCCTACGCACTCAGTTGTAAGGGTCTACGCACTCAGCTGCGGACTCTACTAGGCCTCTGCGCACTTAGCTGCAGAGCCTCTTCCTACTACTATGACCCAGTACACTTCAACTTTCACGTTATGCTCTTACCATGTTTCCACTATTCTATCTATTCTCTCCTATGCTTCCAAAAACTATCTTTGCACTTAGAGCCTCGCTCTATTTTTACAATCCCATGGTCTGCTGACCATGGGTAGGCTGACACAACTTTACATTAAATTACAATATTTAGGGCAGACAACCCTATGACTCGATTATACAATTCGCGCTCCGCACCGGCACTTCGCGGAGATTTACACCATCTTTGCCAAAACTTGGGCTTTGAACCCCAAAACCTCTTGCGGGGGATCCCATGCCGAACGTTCCCCATGGTTTCAATATCCCAAACATTGACTATGATAGTGACCCTTATACTTATCAAGCTCTTTGTAAAGTGCTTGCAGGATTTGTAGAAGTCACATCATCACTATTACGGAGATTTGTAACATTTCATTCAGACACACAATTGGAAATGTTATTGTCAAGCTTCAAGGGGAAAACAAACTCAAGGATGTAGCTTACATGGTAAGACGTTGAAAATGTATGTTTCGTTAAAGTTAAAAAAAAAAATTTATGTACAAGTTAATTGAACTTTTACTATTTCATGTTACAAGCAAAAGTCAAATCTTCTTAACCATGAAGATCAACCATTTATAAATGATTGTGAGTTCATCCATATTGATAGTTGGGCAAAAGATGATAGTTATATGTCTATGATTTTTAATCGGGTAGATGGAAAGAGTCATAGCCAAGTACTGGTTTATGATGTTGTTGTGAAAAAACTAACATATGAAGACAAAGAAGCAAAAGGAGAGATAGTTAACATTTATCAAAAACCACAATCATTGATTAACTATCTTATAGACATATGTTCAAATGAAGGAGATTGGGTTCTGGATTTATTTTCTGGCTCAGGTAAGTTTTATTATATAGAATTGAATTTCAATATCTTCTTTCTTAATTTATATGTCATTATACTAATTTACTTCATTATTTCTTTTGTGCTTGATAATTAGGTACAACACTAGCATTTTTCCTACAAAAAGGAAGAAATTGCATTGACATTGAAAAATATCCAGTACTGTGAAAATTTATTCAGCAAAGAATTAATGTTCTTCGGTTTCTTCCAGATGCAATGCAAGAAATTAGGTTGAAGAAAGGGGATTTTAGTGAATCGCATGTGGAAAAAAAGGCAAAGGAACCTCAACCACCATTACATGGAATGACTGGAAAGGCATACAATGGGAGATTCGCAAATATCAAAGATCCATTAGAAGAGGAAAATGAGCAAAATGAAGTAGAAAATATTGTGCAAGAAGACAATGATGAAACTCTAGAGGATGACGAGTTTGGATTATGTGATATTGTGGATTAAATTTAAGTTATTCTTGGAAATCAAGCTCATTTTTTGTAACTATTAATTAGTTATACTTGTAATGTTTTGACTTTGACATTTTATGAGAAGAATAAGCATTCAATTAATGTTGTTATGTGTTCAATATTTGTATTGTGATTTTCGCTTTAATTTTTATGTGAATCATTATTTTTTGAAAAAAATTGTGATTATTATTATTTTTTGACAATGTGAAATTCATAATAAAAAAACTATTATTTAACCATTTTTTGTTACATTTTTCCTATAAAAATTATGATTTTGACATGTCATTTCTAGCAAAAAATTATCAAAATGTGTAATTTTTTATTTATATTTATGTTCAAAATGGTTATTTTTATGTCAATTGTTAAAAATTATTATTTTTTAGAAACAATTATTTGATGTGTATTGAAAAATTAATTAACGATATATAAATATGTAGAATATCGAAACTTTAAAATATCGACCTTCTGCTTTAACTATGCAAAAAAATAAAAACCTCACTACAAAAAAAAAAACAAGAAAATATGAAGAAGAACACTTCAAAAATTGTTAAATTTAGAAAATAATTATTCACATTTAATACATTAGAAAACTTAAAGTCAAAAAATAGGCCTTTTAAAAAAAGGGCCTAATGTAGAATCAACACTTTTTAAAATCAACATGCAAATCAATAACATTCTAAAAACTAATGTACATAAAAAAACTGGAAGTGTTAAAAACTATGCCAAAAAAAAGTATGTGTATTATGCATCACCACTTTTCCAAATTGGGTCACTTTTTTGCTACCTCAATGAAATGGGTAATAGTATCAGTTCTCGTTTCAAAGTTTACATTGTTCTAATTTATAATGTTGCATTTGGGGAGAATTTCTTCCAAGAGAATGTGTGTAATTGTTGCAATGAAATTTACAAGGAGATATTTCTCCATGATCTCATGCCCTAATTAGATCACCAAAAAACAAAATAGAATGGCTAAGACAATCTAATAACAATCCCCAATTCAGATGGGCATGCATGTAGTTTCGATGCAATTTATAACGCTGCAAAGTATGAGCAAGTACCTTGCCTCCTCGCAGGTTGGTGAAGGGTTTTGGGCCTGATGTAGAGTCCCTGTGCTCCAATCAAGCGATCTATTTCATACACTCCCGATCCAAAGCCTGCACACAAACACAACCAAACAAAGACGAAAAGTGATCTCCACAGAAGATCGTCAACTCAAAACATTTAGAAATCACACATATAAATTATTGTAAAACTAATATAAGGGGAAAGAACGTAGATTTTTATTAACCATATAACTGAAAGTACATCAATATACCTTCCAGAAAAGGAGATCCTCTCCTCAAGCTTGTAGTATGGTCTCCTCTCCCAATACAACAGAGCTCTTGCGCTATAGTTTGGATACCTCCTCCTCTCCCCTTTCCTCTTGGTGAGATTATATAAGATCATTCTATCCTCTATGAGAATGTATCTAGACACCTAGTGGCTTGAGAAGTTATGAAACTTATACAATAATGGTCCCCTAGCCAACTCAAACACAAGTGGGTCAAGTTGATCTACTTGGGAATGGAAAACTCTAGAAACATTTTTCACAATTATGAATTTTTTTCTCAATTATCTCAATCATGAAATAATTATTATCTCATAATTATAATATTTTGGAAAATTAATTATGAGAAATAACTCAATCGTGTAATTCCACCTTTTTATCATGGCATAAAACTCACATAAATAAAATAAAAGGTGAAAGGGTATGCATTCTATCCAACAACTAAGGTAAGTTTAACTTGGGTTTCTCTCACTATAATGGAGTGGAAAATAGGGTTATAACATATGCCCCATAATGCATGAGGTCATAAGAGAAATTGGTGGTATCAATGCATTACATTAATACTCAAAGCTCAAAATGGGAGGAAGGAGAAAAGACTACAAAGATTGATCAGAGGAACTCAAATGTTGAGGTCTCAATTCTGTTGAAAACATCCCTGAGGTGGGCATACCCATGCTCGGTCATAAGAAGATATTAAACATGCTCACCATTAAATACATTGTGGATACCTTACATGAAATTGTAGAACATGGCCATGAAGACATATACAGTGGATCCATGTGACTCAACAGGTAGAGCATATCCACTCTCATACTGACTAGGGTGATTTCCTACAAGTGGCGTTAAGTTCCCTATAGTGGAAATTTGGGTTGATGGTGTTAGCACCTAGATTGAACCTCAGGATGAAGGAAGGCAATGCCAAGGTAACTACAAACCACGCTTAGCCAAGTAGCTAGCCCTACTAGGCCAAGAGAGGACTCTCTCCGTAAGGATCTCAGCCAAATTGATTGGATCTAGAGACTGATGTTAGGCTAGGTATAGTAGCACAAGGTTTGATTTGATTTTGAAGGGGTTTTGCTGGATCAAGAGGAGCCAAACAATTTAGGACAAGGAAATCAGGTCAAAATTGCATGGTTTTCGATGGGTCAAGGTAGGCACAAGGCTCAGCACTCTATGGTTTGATGGGTGAGGTGAAAAGGCTGGTGAGGAGCTAGAAAGAGCATGTAAACCACATGGATTCTTCCTAAACTGAAGAAAACACATACTATGAAATGTCTACCCAAAACAGAGCATAAAATATATGGATTATGCCTCTCAGACTTGTATACATTCACATAAAGGCAATGAAATGATGAAATGGAGTCAACAATACATTCAAACACTCGAAAACATAAGAAAAACTGAACTGAACATCATACCACATGGATCCCAATGAAATAGCTGCAACTTTTCATTAATCTCCTGCTAAAACTGATACAAAATGATGTCTACTCAAAGCATAAGCATCCAGCTGAGTCCAACCCTTTACAATGAGAAATAAGAAGAAGATATAGACATTGATTCAACCTCCTCCCATCCTCAGGGGTCAAATCCCTAGGATGAGGAACTAATCCATCAAAAACTGAACAAGAAACTGGAATCTAGGCAACCTAACAACTTGCCTCTAAAAGGAAGGAAACTGATTCATTTGTCCTCAAGATAGCTTTTGATATAATGAATCTACCTTCTAGTAACTATTATCCATCCTATTTAAATTCATAGTTACCATTTACATCAGTTAAAAAATCATCCATGAGAGAAAACTCAAAATTACAGTGATGGCACAGTGAAGTGAAAATTCAGGATAAAATTGCCCTATGTGCAACACCCAAGCTCTATGCGTAGTGCTTTTTGCAGAACCATTTTGGAGGTCTTCCCAGTGTCCAAATTTAGCTAATTATAGCTCATTGGAAAACTATTCAAGTCTAATTTCCATAACATATTTATTTTTTTCATTTGGAGTTCATTTGACCCCTCAAAAACTGATTCTCCCAAGACTGCTTTTGTGTGTCAAAAAGAGGGCAAAAAGGTCATCTTTTGGGTGTTTTTTGACCTTTTGGTTGACCAGTTCTGCTCTAATCTTAGCAAATGCACAAGGTTCATGTACTCATCATTTTAATCCAAAAATGCTGACCATTTCCTCATTGGATGCCCCTAGCCAAAATTTATGTGTCAAAAATTGCTAAATTCTCCAAAAGGCAAAATTTCTTCAAAACTTACTCAAAATTTGTGCAGAACACCACCATCAAGTGTCTTGGTTAGCCAAGGAAGCTTCAGCAAGAAACCTAAGCCTATCACCATCATTTTTTCCTTTGAGTGTTTGTTTTAGCCTTGTCTTCATTTGCTTGACCCTTGTATTGCAAATCTTGTTCCGGGTTCTGTATTGGCGAGCCATGTGCCTGATGATTTGATTGTCCCTGTTGCCCTTTTGTAGCAGATTCTCCAAATACAAATTGACCCTGTCAAGAAAATTTTCTCTATCCTCCTCAATCTCCTTCTCAAGTCTTTGTTTTGTAGTTAAGGTGGTTGGGGTTTCTTCCTCTTGCATTACTGACTTGCCTTTGTCACCTTGCATCTTTACTTTGATAAGTTCCAACTCCATAAGGACTTGTTTGTTACTTAGCTGCTTGTTCTCTTGCTCAAGGTATGAATGACATACTTAGCTCTCTCCAAGTTGTCCATCAGTGCTTGGATCTGTGCATCTTTTTCCCTTATGGTTATATTTTCATTTGTTGCCTCATCTTGAGCCTCCAAGTCAACTATCTCAATGCCATGATGGATGTGCAGTTGTTTTGGTTCATCATATTCCATCAAATCAAATTCCCTTTCCTCTTCATCATTGAGGCTTTCCTCTAGCATATTTTCTTTCCCTTTATGCACTCGTTGCACCTGTTGTACCTGTTGTTTTGATGAAGAAGGAAAATCCCCTTCCACAGTTTGTGGAGTAAGCATTTGCCTATGAGTTGATGAAGAAGGCAAGGCCCCTTCCACATCAAGTGGAGTAAACACTTGCCTATCCACTACAAACAACTTTCTAGCCCCTCTCTGATATGTTTTGTATGCTTTTGGCTTCTCAAAAACTTTAGTCTCTTTAGCCTTTTCACATTTTTCTACTTTGGCACTGTTGGAAGGCCTTTCCGCTTCTTGGGGCATTGGTGGAGGAATTTGCTTGAGGGAATTAGGGTATAAGGGATAGGTGGAGGGATTTTTTTGAGGGATTTGTAGGCAACCTAGAGTTTGAAATTTTAAATAGAAAACCAACTTCAAAATCGTGAACTGAATTCCGAGAGGATAGTTCAAGGAGTGCACTTGCTTGTTTAGAAGTTCTACGTGGCAAAAGAGCAATTTGAATGATTGATAGGGTGGTTTTGGTGCTTGTTGGTCCTATGCGCAGCACCTTGTATAGGTGTGCAGCACTCTGGCTCTATGCGCAACACCATGTAAAATTACACTGGAAAATAGGCCCTATGTGCAGCGCTCTATTCCTATGCGCAGCGCTCCCTCCGCTATGCGCAACGCCTCCTGCTCTATGTGTAGCGCCTCCTTCTCTATGTAAAGTTCATTTTTCCAGGCCACTTTTGTAGGCTTTATCGGTGTCCAAATTGAGCCCATGATAGCTATTTGGAAAGGTCTCTCTCTTGGCTACACAATGGACCTATCAAGCACTGAAAATGATCAATTATAGCCCCTAAAAAATCAATTCTCCCAAGACTAGTCAAAAAGTGCAAGAGGGTGCAAAAATAAAGTGTTCTCTTGCAGAAAACTTTTGAAGGTCTTCCTCAAATCCCAATTGAGTGTATGATAGCGCATTGCAAATATATTCCTCTATAGTTATTAGTTGACTCATTAAGAAAGTCATTTGGACAATCCAGCTAGAAGAAAAATTGATTTTCCCAAAGTCACTGTAGAAGTGCAGCAACTCTCTTGTAGCAACTGTATTTTTGACATTTCTCTAAAACCATGACACCTGTATAAAAAGTGAAGGAGGTTTTTCATCCTTGGTATATTATGGACAAAAACATCTCTCACTTTTTCCAAATTCATCCATGTTTGGTCTAAAACATAGTTTGAAGAAAAACCAGCCCTATGTGTGGCAAATGATTTGTCCCTTGGAATGACTTATTGAAAAATGATGGAGACATGATGTGTATCAGTTTGAATGGCCTCATACTTGCTGAAATTACCTCCCTTATGCCTCATATACTCAGATTTATCTGATTCCATAGCCAACCCTAGCTCAATGGGTGAGGAAATTAAGGTTTAGTGCTTGTGAAAAATGATGATTTAGACACCCTTGGGAAAAGACAACTCCCTTTGGCATGCACTTAACACTTTGAAACTTTACCCTTTCACTTGACTATTTCCTTTGAAAATTTGATCTTTTCGTGGTTTGGCATCTTTGGAACACTGAGTTAACAGCTTGGGATGGTGAAATTGTTACATTTGAAAGACATAAAATTACATAATGAAATAAGCATTTCTCTTTACAAATCATCTTCACATGGTGAAGGGATGTTATTTGATCACCCTTTACTTTCTGGTATTATGCAATGGAATGGAACTTGGAAACCCTAATGACCTAATGAAACCTTGAAAAACCCTAAAAACTTAATGTGACCTTGAAGGACTAAATTTCAAGATGACATAATGACCTCATGACTGATACAAATGGCATGATAAAAATAACTTTATGGATGATTTACAGTCAACATGATATGAAACTATGCCAACAAGTAATCACATTTAGGGAAGAGTGATGTTTTTGGACTAGGACTACCATCAGTGACTATTTTTTTTTTGCATGACCTAGTGGAATGATAAAAAATTTCTGAATGGGACCCTTAAAATGATATGAAAAGAGGATTTTTTATCACTGATGGCAGGATGCAAACACTAACACTAACAGATGGCATGCAATAGTCTAGTTGGTCAATGGCCACAATCTTTCCTTCATGAGAAAACAAAATGACATGAAACACGAACGAGACAATTGCAGTCATGGCATAGAACCAGCTACCTCCAAGGAGTAGGTTATAATCTAAAGGAGCATCGACGACTTCAACATCGACATAGACATTTTTTTCCCCTAAATCAATGAAAAACTTTGGAATAACCCCCTTAGGTACAACTTTGTGTCAATCAAAGGCTTGAAGAGTAGTGTTGGACACAGTGAGCACTGGAAAGACGAGAGTGTTCCAACATGATGTTGATATGACACAAGTGGAAGAGCCTTCATCCACCAAAGTGCAATGAATATTCTTATGGAAGACACGCACGATAATATGAAAAGTGATCTGGTGGGAAAGTCAAATAGAAGCCTTGTCATCATTAAACGTAATGAGGCTTGAGTTAAATAGATCTACTCCAGCAATCGCAGATAACAAGGCCTTCTGCTACCAAGGAAAGCTTTGGAAAACCTTAAGGGCAAACATGACACAAGGAGCCTGAGCAAGATATTCAACAATACTTTAGTGTCGAGCAGCTCGGGTAGAGGGATTGTGTGTTTCCTTATAGACAACACCCTTCGAGGGGAGATAAATTTGTTCCAAATGCTTATCTAATGTGAGAGGTCCAATGGAAGTCACATTCATGACTTAGGAACATCATATGATTCAGCATGTGTAGTCACATTCACATCTTCTTTGCACATAAATATGGATGAATTGTTTGTGGAATGAGAAAATTACCCCTCATTTCCCCCTTGCATAGGTGGAGGAGGTTGAGAAACCATCTGTTTTTGAGGTTGTGCAGCGAATGGATGAGTCAAAATAGAAGGTTGTTAAGTAGATGGTGGTAAAAGGAGCCTATGTACTTCATCCATCTGAGGGCACTCATGAGGGAGGTGTTCTCCTTGAGATATTTTTCAAGGGAACTTGATTTTACGATGACGTTCACTAGTGCCCCCTCCCTGATTTTGAGGTTTGGTTTCGGGTTCCTTAGCAACTTGGTACTTTTGTTTATTATTCTTGTTTTTCTTACCACCAAATTGTTGGTTGTTCTTCGGTTGAGTGTACTTCACCATAAGAACGTCAATGGCATACTCAGGAGACGAGGCTTTAACATATTCAAGCGCACTTGTTGGGGCTTGAGATGTCACAATCAATTTTCCAATTTGGGCAACTGGTTGTCTCACAAAATCGGAAACAGACCCAATCATGCCAATGGCATGTGGTCCAGGAGTAGGTTTAGGAAGATCAATAGAAGGAATAGGGGCATTAGGAAATATCCAACTGTTGGGAAGCTTAAATGGCTTACTCCTCAGTAATGGCTCGAAACATGGACACATCCTTGGAAATTTGAGGTCTTAGATATTGAATGAACCATTTACGTAAGATTTCATCATGTAATTTGGTTATAATAACCTCTTGTGATGATGCCACTCATTAATGTGATCTAAAATTAACGTTCCATTATCTTGTTTGAATTTTTACAAGAGATCAGAGTCGATACCATACCGAGTAGGAAACTAGAAGTTTGTTAATAAGGTTTGAGCTAGGGAGGCAAAGTCACTGTAGGATGAAATATCTAACTCGATATACCATTTTTTGTCATCCCTAGTTAATGTATGTTGGAACAAACTAAACTTAATAGAATCATCCACCAAATAATTAGAGGAACAACATAAGTGATAGGTGGTAATGTGGGTGGAGGGATTCTTCCCAGACTTCCCTTCAAACTTGGGAATATCAGATGGAAATTTGGCAGGCATGGATGGCCACCAATGATCATTTCGTATGGGGTCATGAGTCAAATTTCCAAATCCGGTAAACAAGATAGGATAAGAACGAATTGTGGAGTTGGATAAATGGATCATATGTAGGAGAATATTGTGAACAACCTTGCGTTCCCCACATATAAGGAGTATAATGACTCACTTTTTGGTGAAGGAAAGGGTTCGCCCCGGCATAATGCTGATGTCGGCTAGAATGACTGGTAAATGGATGTTGACCCCTAGGGTATGTTCCCCTAGAGAGAAAAGGACCCGCAATAACATGACTTCTCATGGGATTGTACCTAGGAGTAAAATAAGGACCACGTTGTGTCATTAAAATGACATAAGGAGGAGTGTGGGTAAGAGTATTGGCAACAAGGTTGCCTCTAAGTAAACTAGGCTCCCCAAGGAAGGTGTTTGTGGGTGTCATCCCTCCAAAGAGAAAATTGTGCCAAGATTGTGACATATCACATGCAACATTTCCCCTAGCTTGACTAGGAAAAACTGGTGATCCCCCCTATGGATTTCCTGAAGTAACTAAATACCCAACTGAGGGATAGGAATAGTGGGTTGAGTGAAGGAGGGAGAAATGAATCATGACCCTACTGGCTAACTAGGATTAACACCCATGGTCGGCATACAAGATGGACTATGCATCGACACATGAGGGAAATTCCTAGGATTTATAGAGGAAATAGGTGGAATGCCCCAAGAAGAAGTGAAGGGTGTGGATAGAAGAGTGGGTGGGGCCACGCTAAGTGGTGGAAAAGATGACATGGAAGCTGATATTTTTTATGCATAATATATAGAAGACTCAAATTTATCCATAGGATAAAAAGTAGACAATGGTAAAAAGGTATAATAAGGTGTAGAACCATCAGATTTCAGTTGCAATAACTCGGGTCCTAATGGATCAGTCAAAGGAGGATTAGAAGGAGCAGTAGAATTTTCCACCATGGTTTCAATAGAAACGAGATCACTACTAGAAGGACCAGGTATAGATTCCACAACTATAGGTGAGTCAAGGTCTTGAGTACCAATAGGCACTCTATGTTCATGGGTAGATAGTCCACCTTGTTCAGGAAGCAAACCAAGAATACGATGAGAGTATCGGCGACTATGTTGAGCGAGAGTGAAAATTTATAATTTAATACAATTATGTTAGTTCAAATACCCTAAGACCACGACTATTGACTCGAGCCAAACAACACACACTAGAAATATCATAAAAGGTAGCCAAACGCAAACTAACTACAAAGTAGTTGGCGGTGGGACAATTAAACTAGTGACCTGCTTCCCAACCCTTTTAGTTGTGAACTCAGTGAAAATTCCCTTATTAGCCATGGGGAACCCTCTAAGAGGACTAAGAGAGTATGACTAATATCTTCCATAGGTACAAAGAAGAAGACCCCGACCTTGCACCTGTGTATGAGCCCTAAAATATAGCCCACTATGGGCAACACCGACATTACCACAACCTAGGGGGACAGTCACAGGAAACATCCACATGCAAGAGAAAGACACTTAACTCAGAGAGCCAATGACAAAACCCTCTTGAGATTTTCCTCCCAAGTGGTCCCAAAGTGCTAAAACAAATGCTAATAACACCGTTTGTATGCGTGACAATTCCACTATATCACGCAACCTGAAACTAAGCGAAATGGGTCATAACACCCCACCTAGCCCAAGTGTGACCTCATGCTTAACACTCTTGCTGGATTGATGGGGCCTAACCTAGGTTCAGCTTTAACTGCGCCAACCAACAAAACCATAACTATTGGCCCTTTTGGTAACAACCTACGTAGCGCAGGTTGCAGTCTCACTCGAAGCAGAATTGGGGGATGCTAGAACCAAGTTTCTTTATTCAGAGGCATGTGTGATGGTCTCCTTAGGTTCTTATAGCTTAGATCTACCTTCGTGCAGATCTAATCCTTCTAAATAGACAACTACTACAATGTTATCTAATTGACCTTCAGATCTTCGCGAACGTGGTTAATTATACTTATTATGCATAAATATTACATATCTACCCATTTCGCGTAGTAAATAAGCATTAATTCACATAAAACAGATCCCAAGGCGAAGATACATAAGCTTAAACATAAGTAAATAACAAGGCACATATGCATCAGGATTGCTTCCCAAGCAGTCTTTATTATGAATAAGCATTAAATTACAGACTTCTCATCCCTGTACACTCAACTGCAGGGGCCTGCGCACTTAGCTTGCAGACTTACCAAGGTCTCCACTCACTCAACTGCAAGAGCCTTCCCCTTTTGCCTAAGTACAAGAAACAAACTTTTCCTACCTTAGCACCTTACCCTTACAATGATTCTTCACCAAATTTTTCCTCTAAGACTTGCAATGACTCAACTACTTATAGCATTTGCTTTACAATACCATGGCCTACGGACCATGGGTGGGTCTCAAAACAACTCTATAACCTACCCACCTAAGGGACTAAAGCCCCTTGACTCTACTTAGCTTTGCACTCTGCTTTCCATATTTTGTGGAGACTTTACTTTGCTACAAAAATATATTGCAAAAATGACTCAAACCTTAACTAAATTGACCCCAAGGACCTTATCCTAACAAGCCCCCAACACAAATATGGTGACTCTCCCTCGAGTCACTCAGTTGGTGCCTCGATCTTGTTGCGGAGTTCCTGAATTGACAGAGTAAGTTGACATGCTTCCTCTGTCCATGGTTGTATTTTGGCCTTTAAAATGGCCTCTTTTCTTTGCAGCTATGTTATTTTTGATTGCAGTTGTTTTCCTTCCTGTAACCGAGCGAGGCACTGGACTGGCGGTAAAGTGCACGCAGTTGCCATGATTTCATCAAATTGTTGTTGTGTCTATCGGATGTTTGTTCCAAGTTTTTGCAGGTTTGGGCCCTCCTGCAGAGTTGTCCATAGCTCCAAGGTCTATTCGAATATCAGCATGCATCTTGTGAATGCTGCATCCAAAGTGCACATGCTCTCCCTAATGGCTACTCCATGTTACTCCCTAACCTTTGGCAAAGTGGTTGGCTGCAATTTCAACTGTAGCTCTGTGATCTTCATTTGGAAGTCAAAGGTTACTTTTCCAATCTCATCCTTCAATTCTCTGACTGCGGAAACCAACTTCTGAATCTTTAGTGTTGCTTTTGCATCCTCTAGAATATGAATTTCTTGCAGCATCTTGCATGCCTGTGCAATTGTAGCATCCAAGATCTGGCGTCGCGTAACTAGTGCTTCCTTTTCTTTCAGCACTTGATCATTTTCTACGAATATCTACTCATTATCATCTTGACCTCACTTATGACTGATATCGCATGCTTCTCCCTAATTCTGAGCTCGTCTGATACCCCGTGATGAAGTGCATGGAGGGTCTGAATGGGCAGCACAACTAAGTTGATACCCACGTCCTTTAGCTGTCCAAGTTGGGTAATTGCTTCATCTACATCTACGCACAGTGAGCCCTCTGGTAATGGAATGACTTTGAGATCCAAAATTCATTCTGCGTCTAGCACCGATGTGTTGGTTTTGCCGCAGGCTTGCTTGAATCCCACTCGCTTATCCCACACTCACATAAATTCTACCTGTTTGAATCTACAACTCACGTAGATCCTTCTAGACACTCCCTGGTGTCTACATGTACTATTGCTCAAACTGTGTCCACAGCTCTGTCACTGTGTCGTGTACCTTGTCCCCGATCTCATCCAAGTCCCCCTCAATGAGGACCACTGGATCCAGGTGTGCCTAATTATCAGACTTTTGCTTCTTTCTGGACCCAGAAGTGGGCTCCCTGATCCATTTCTGTGTTATGCAACCAGCTCACAAATAGAAGAAAATTTATATGAATGCCTTCACAATAAGGCTCTTCGAGGGGGAAACCTCCTTTACATTACACAAATGAACAATTCTTGGATGATACAAATGACTAAACCTCCTTTCTATATATAGGAGTCTAAGGGGTCACAATATAATTAAAACTGACATAACAACAATAAAATAAGGGCACAACAATAACAATAGTGGGTTTCTATGGGGCACACTAATGACAATATGGGGACAATAAGGGCAAAATAATAACAATAAGGGCTACAATGACAATAGTAAAGGGGTAATCACTACTATTATAGGGACCTAACATGCCCCTCTCCTTCAGAAAAGTGTTTTCCTCAATGCTTGAGTAGTTATGGATGCTTCTGTATAAAATTCTCATCCTCCCAGGAACAATCTTCAACAGATAAGTTCTTCCACTTGATGAGATACTCCGAAATTGATCGATTTTGTAGCTGTCGAGTTCTTGTTTCTGTGACTGCTCCAGGTTCCAATATGATTTTTCCTTCCTCGTCAAGTTCTGGAAATATTGTTTGAACTGGGATCTTGTCACCTATAATGTTCTTTAAACATGAAACATGGAAAACTAGGTGCACTCGGGAAGCTGCAAGAAGCTCCAATTTGTATGCCATAGTACCAATCTTTTGCAACACCTTGTATGGACCATAATACTTTGGTGATAATTTATTATCCTTCTTAGCTTGCTTGAGGGAGATTTTTTTATATGGTTGTAGCCATAGGAATACCCAGTCACTTACATCAAAAATTCTTTCACTGTAATTTTGATCTGCATGTTGTTTCATTCTATTCTGCGCCAACGTGAGGTTATCCTTTAAGAGTTGGAGAACTTGTTGTTGATGCTCAATGTGATGTTCCACTTCTTGAACCTTAGAATTTTCTCTTAAATATGATGTGATGGATGGTGGATGATATCCATAAAGAACGATAAATGGGGTCATTTTTGCTACAGTATGGAAGGAAGTTTTATACCATCATTTAGCTAGAGGCAACCATTTGACCCATTGTGTCTGTTTATTAGATACAAAGCAACGAAGATATCCTTCCAAACATTTGTTTACTATCTCAGTTTGCCCATTAGGTTGAGGATGATAAGATGAGCTATGAGCTAATGGACTATTGAGACAAGAAAATAATTATGTCCAAAAATTTCTAGTGAAAATGGGATCTTTGTCGCTTACAATAATCATTGGGTTTCCATGTAGCTTTTGAATTGTTTCCATAAATGCAGTAGAAACTATATTGGATTTAAATGGATGTGATAATGCACAAAAGTGTGCATACTTGGTAAGTTTGTCAACTACCACCATGATGACACTCTTTCCTTCAGACTTAGGTAAACCTGTGATAAAATCCAATGAAACCTCCTCCCAACATTGGCTTGGAATAGATAAAGGTTGTAATAGACCTAGGGTCTTAATTGTTTCAACTTTATTTTGTTGGCAAACTAAAAATTCCGCCACAAAATTTTGATCCTATTTAAGGCCATCCCAAAAAAATTCCTTCTTAACCCTAAGGTAAGTTTTTAAAAATCCTAAGTGCGCTCCTAAGGGAGAAGTGTGCAATTCCATAAGAATATTTTGTTTGAGTTGGGAATTCTTACATAGGTATAAGTGATATTTGTACCATAATGAATCATGTTTCCATCTAAATGTATCAGACGTACTAGGATATTGTTGTAACTTTTGAATGAGTTCCCACACTTCTTTGTCATTCTTCTATTCATCCTTTGCTTCGTTTATCCAATCTGGTTGGATAATAGAAATGGCGCACAACAATGCTTCCACATCCTCATCCTTTCTTGAGAGTGCATCTGCCACAACATTTTGCTTCCCTTTTTTGTAGATGATTTCAAAGTCATAACCCAACATCTTTGTGACCCATTTTTGTTGCTCTTCAGAGGATAATCTTTGTTCTAAAAATTATTTAAGACTATCATGATCCATTTTTACCTTGAATTGTCTTCCCATTAGGTAGGGTTTCCATTTCTTAAGTGCATTGTAGTATTGCCAACATTTCCTTCTCATAAATAGCTTTGTGTAAATACTTTCCTTTGATTAGACGACTTTCTAAAACAATGGGTCTTTCATCTTGCATTTAAACAACAACAATTCCATTTCCTGAAGCATCACATTCCATAATAAAGGTTTTTCTTAAATCTGGCATAGCTAAGACCAGTGCTTGGCACATTGCCTCTTTAAGATGTTCAAAGGCCTTTGCTGCTTCTAAAGTCCATGAAAATGCATCTTTCTTCAATAATATTGTTAGAGGTGCTGCTATTCTCCCATAATTCTTAACAAACTTGCGATAATACCCTCTCAACCCGAGAAATCCTCGCAGATGCTTTATGGATTTGGGGATTTTCCATTCCTTAATGGCTTTAATTTTGCTAGGGTCTACCTTAACACCTTCATGTGATACAATATGACCCAAATATTCCACCTCTTGTACTCCAAAGAAACAATTGGAGCTTTTTTCATATAATTGTTTCTCCACCAATAGCTTGAGCACCCTGTCAACATGTTGAACATGATCCTTCCAAGACCTGTTGTAGATTAGTATATCATCAAAAAATACTAACACAAATTTTATAAGAAAGGGTTTGAAAATGGAATTCATCAAACCTTGAAATGTAGAAGGTGCATTGGTAAGGCCAAAAGGCATGATCAAAAATTCATAATGACCCTCATGAGTTCCAAATGTTGTTCTCGGAATGTCATCAGTCTTTCTGATTTTATGATATCCTGAACGAAGATCCAACTTGGTGAAGTAAATTCATCCAATAATTCATCAATGATAGCTATGGGAAATTTATCTTTAATAGTGAGCTTGTTGAGCTCCCAATAATCCAGACACATGTGCCATGATTCATCCTTCTTGTGCACGAATACTAATGGAGCAAAGAAAGAACTTTGACTAGGTTGAATTATACCAGCCTCTAGCATTTTTATAACCATACGTTCAATTTCACTCTTTTGGGCATATGGTATCTGTACGCCCTGATGTTTGGAGGAACATTTCTTGGAATCAAATGAATAGCATGATCATGATCACGAATAGGTGGGATGCCTTTGGGAGTATCAAATACCATGGAATGATTGTCCAAGGCTTTTTGGAGATCTGGATAAATAGATGATTTCGATGTGGGAACCTCTAGCGAACATAATTGTGCAACTACACCTCATTGTTCCCTCTTTAGAAGCTTTGTCATACCGTTAGAGTTGATTATATTTCTCGGTTTCCCTGCAATACCCCTTAATTCAACTTCCTTTCCTTCCGCACAAAATTTCATGAAAATTTCTTGAAAATTAAAAGCTATTGTACCCAAGGATTGTAGCCATTGGACTCCTAGTACAACGTCAGCACCACTCATTGCAATGGAAAGCATTGGGATATTCAATACATATTCTCCCATGGATAGCTTGATATTATGGCACTTTCCATAGCAATTTATGGTTCCTCCGCTTGAAACCATCACTTGACACTCTCGTGCTAGATATAGGAAGCAATTCAATTCCTTGGCTATCTTACATTGAATAAAATTACACTATTACTTGTTTCTTCTTGATATGTCCTTCTATCTTGATAGTTTTAGGAGTGGTAATTCCATCCAATGCATTACAAGATATGGTTGGATTCATTTCTTCCTTCTCTAGGGTTTTTTCCTGTTGTATATCCTCTTCTTTTGACATTTCTTGTTCCTTTTCTTCCTCCTCTTCACAATCTATGTAGAATAATTTCTACTCAACACACTTATGACCTTTAGTGTATTTGTTATCACAACTATAACAAAGCCCTTTTTCTCTTTTTTCTTCCAATTTTTGTGGTTTCAACCTTGTAGGTCATGGAACGCTAGGGGAAACAACACTTCCATCTTTATAGTTGTGAGTGGTAGGCTTCCTGGTTGCCATAATTTTGCTTTCCATTTTTCTTGCCAACCTGAATGCCTTCTCCAATGAATCAGGTTCCCAAAGGCGAACCTCATGTTGGATGTTATCCTTTAAAGTCCCTATGAACACATCAATCATATGCTCCTCTGGAATATCTTTTACCCTTATGCCCAATTTTTGGAAGTCCTCAATGTGCTCCATCATTGAACCCTTTTGTTTGAGATTTATCAATTGGCTAAAAAAGTGTTGTTTTTTGTATCCTCATAATGTGTTATCATTTCTTCCATAAAAATTTCCCAAGTGACTATTTTTTTACGAGAGCAAAGCCATCGATACAATACAAACTGATTTGGTTCCCAATATAAAGTTGCAATACGTACCTTTTGTGTGTTTTGCACATTATGGAGATCGAAAAATTGCTCCATCTGTAGTATCCATGTTTTGGGATCCTTGCCATCAAAATTCCTCATATCGATCTTTGGAACATGGTGGGTATTCAATCCAATGTTAGAGTCTATGAAATCATGATTAAAATTTATTTTGTTCTCATCATGAGTTTCCTTTACTACCTTTTCTTCGTTTGTAAACATTTATTGTAGCAACTTTGTCAAATTTGTCTTCAAATTGTCCATTTTTCCTTCCATATTAGCTTCCACGTCATTCATCTTAGCTTCCAAACCATCCATCTTAGCTTCCACGTCATTCATCTTAGCTTCCATGCCTATCTTTAAACCATCCATTTTATCTTCCACGCCTTTCTTTAAACCATCCATTTTATCTTCCACACCTTTCTTTAAACCATCCATCTTAGCTTCTGTTACTTTTTGTTAGAGTGAATTTTGTTGCACTCGGTCTTGTAATTTTGATATATCATTTAGCATTTCTTCCACTTTTTCATGAGTCATGCTAGAGCTTTCAGGTTGCTTACTAGATGTTTCCATTTTCTTTCTTCGAGGCATCAATTGATGCTAATGATGCTTCACTATGCCCTTTGAATTCCTTCAAACTAATTTTGCAAACCAATCTTATGCAAAATTTAAAAAAAACTACACACCTTTTTTCACTTTGTAAAATCTCAATATTTAATTTGTTGTATCTCTGTAATTGCGGATCTCCAAGATCTAAAATTTAATCTTGTAGTATCCCTCTAAGTCTTCTTTCTAACCCTATAAGTCTAACCAATATTGGATTCTTCAACAAATAGTTATGCCAAATATCCCATGGTGACCTGATTATAGACTGGTTCAGTAGAGCAAACTTGTATGAAGTTCCATGTGTCACTATTTCGACCTTAGTACCTAAAACTGATATAAAAAAAACTACAACATGTCCTCTTTCTGAAACTTCTTATGAAATTTCAATCTGATGCTCAAAACAAAAGTTATGACGATTTTCCCCAAGTCACCTATTTGTAATATAACTCAGGATCCTAAAAAAACCCTAACCTCCTTGGATCATATCTAAAAATGTAGCGAGAAAAGTTCTGAAATTCAGACCCGAGGTTTAGAGCGATTTCGGCGGAAATGGATTTTTTTTAGCATCTGAAATGTTGCAAAAAAAAAATTATAGGAAAAAGTCCACAACGATCTGATTGGAGCAGCGAAACCCTAAAATCCAAAGCTCTGATACCAAATGTTATGCAACCATCTCACAAATAGAAGATAATATAGATGAACGCCTTCAAAATAAGCCTCTTCGAGGGGGAAACCTCCTTTACATTACACAAATGAACAATTCTTGGATGATACAAATGACTAAACCTCCTTTCTATATATAGGAGTCTAAGGGGTCACAATATAATGAAGCCTGACATAAAAATAATAACATAAGGGCACAACAATAACAATAGTGGGTTTCTATGGGGCACACTAATAACAATATGGGGACAATAGGGGCACAAAAATAATAATAAGGGCTACAATGAAAATAGTAATGGGGGAATCACTAGTATTATAGGAACCTAACATTTTGCAATTTCAAGGGGGTGCTCTACTCCTCGCCACCACCTCCTTCCTCCCTCCCAGAGCCTTCATTGTCCGCAGTCTGTTAAGAATCAAACTCCTCTACTTCAACTGTGACCTCCTTTGCAGCGTGCTCCTTGTCAATATCTTCCTTCGCGGCGCACTCTTTGTCAGTGGCTTCCTTAGTAGCAGCTTCCTTCTTTTTATGTGTTGCATTCTCTTAGGTTGCAGCCTACTTAGCCTCTTTCTTTTTCTACGTTGTTGTAGCTTGTGCAAAGGAACTTTCCCTGGCTGTGCTTGTTCCTACGCCGAGATCTGATGGTTGCCTCCATTCACCTAGACACTTTCCTATGACTTCATGTACATCGGCATCTGTTACTAGGTATCGTAACTTGTCCCATATTTTCTTAAGGCTCACCTCGCGTGGATGGATACGTTATGAAAATCGGCTTTAAACTCCATGTAGGCCTCCAATTGTCCCAACAATGTTGGTGATAGCCTTTGCCTCTGATTGATCACGGTGCGAAGGTCCATCTCCATCAGCACCCAGAATACCTTCATTTCCATGACCCTTTTTGGGTCCTTCGTTGCCCACAGTGAAGCGAACTTCATTGCTTCTGGTAAATCCTCATCCTATGGAGGGAACTGGCTATCCTCCAGAAGTCTCCATGTGATGAGAACAACCAATAACAAAAGCCATTTATAGTGAAAATCCTTGCCATCATCCTGTGCTTTGCAAAAGTTCAATGGGAATTATTTACACAGGTACCATGCCCAGTTATATTGCACCCCCTTCATGCATTGTGCAGCCAATGATATTACTAGTATCGGCACTTCATCTACGCGACATTTCCTCATGATCTTTCAGGCCAAGATCTAAGCAACGAACTGTATTTCTTTATCAGTGATGGAGTAGATGGAGTATCCACACGACTTCTTGACTAAGCCATACTCATGCTTCATTTTTTCCACAATTTGTTTCTCTTGGCTCTTGCCTCCAAACTCCTTAGCGAGATCCAACCCTTGGTAGGGAACTGTGCGATATGGTGTATTAACATATCTATGATGGGGATGGGCTCTCCCAGCCAGAGACACCCATCATGCACCAACACAAGTAGTTGGCGTATGAAAACTATGTTAATAGTGGTTTGGCTAAAGTGTGGTACCCATAACATATTTATCAACCCAGCTTTTTCAACCCCCGTGACCCACTTCATAGTCTCCAGTTGCATGACTCCAGTCTCCTCATAATATATCTTTGCCAGATATTTGTTTGTGGCCAAATGCAGGAATTTCTCATGATCAGCGAGATCTCAATCCTCCATTTTCAGTGCAGGGATACATCCTAATTGCATGCCTTCAAATGGCATTTTCTCTGGTAATAGCAGGGTAGAGACCATAAATTTTCCAGAACCCAGATCCTTGGGTACCTTTGCTTTTCACTTTCTCAGAGGGATATAATCCAGGAGCCTAGTGATAGGCTCACCCTCCTAAGCATCCAACTCTTCAACCCCACCGTGAACCTCCTCTTTGTCCAGAGCCAGGGGTTCATATGGTTGTTTTTCCTTGTCCATCTTTCCTTTCTACCGAACCTCTGCGGGGTTCTTCCTCGGTGTCTACCTCACTGGAAAAGCTTGGGGTTTCTTTGCTTTTCCTTAGCATAAAATGGTTTTGGCCTAGGCAACCTCAGCGCCATAGGTACAGATGGCCTCATAGGTAGCAGCTTCAGAACTGGTGGCTTCTGCGAGATTGGTTCCAGTCATACTGTCTAAGAAGGCTTTTCGGCTCCACTCAGGAAACTCATCTAACCCCGGTCATGAAATAATTTCCTCCCAATCTTCTCGTTTCATAAATTTCAAGCAACAGAATTTACAAATAATTTTCAGAAGGAAAAGTGTTCGATTGTAGCCCAACATGCCAGATTTATAGGCGATTTCAAATTCAAATCCAACCATTCCCTCCAATTTCTGATCATAAATGTACCTTTGGAGGCAGATTTCTAAAAATTTTCTATGTAAATGTCGCCTACCCACTCCTCCTAATGGTATTTTCACCATCCAATCAGCTACAATGCATTCAACGGTTATTTTTGGACCCAACTACGCAACACCATCCTCCATGGTGCAACCCTCTTGGCGCACCTACTTCTGGCGTGTTGCCTGCTTTCGTTGTGTAGCCCCCTTACTTTGTTTTCCCCTTCTTTGGGCAGTGTAGTTTATAGTGTCGTACCTCCTTGTAGCTGCCTAGAGTATTAATATTGTCCTTCCATCATATATTCATCGTGCTGGGGTAGGATCTCCTTGACACAACTTTAGTTGACTTCCATTGACTCTTCCCAGGATTGGTTCCTCATTCAGCTTTGCAAGCTGAATCACACCACCATCAGTGATTTCCTTAACAACATATGGCCCTAACCAGTGCATTTGAACTTTTCCCAGAAACTTTTTGAGCTTTCTATCATATAGAAGCATGTGATCATTCACCTTGAAAGTGAACATCTTAATATGCCTATCATGCTAGGCCTTCTCACGTTCCTTATGCACCTTTTGGTGAACTCTAGCTAGAAATCAGTCTTCTTTAAGCTCTAGTAATTATACAAGGCGCTCTTCCATAGTCCCCCGATCAGCCATCTCAATCAGTGCTACAATTCGTATACTTGGCACAATATACTCCATTGGCATGACTACATATATCCCATAGACCAACCTGAACTGGGTTTTTTTTGTTAGCTTCTTACATGTTGTCCTATATTCCCATAGGACCACTGGTATGTGCACATCCCAATATTTCCTCTATGCATTGCAGACCTTAGTCAACGTGTTCTCCAGGATCTTATTAAATTCTTCAACTATTCTGTTTTCCTGAGGGTGATAGGGCGTACACTTCTGATGATACACCTGAAATTCTTCAAGCATCGCGGAAATAGTTCCATTAAGGAAGTGTGTACCCCTATCGTTCATTAGTTTCTTCGGAAATCCAAACCTTGTCAACACTTACTCAAACAAGAAATTCGCAGCTATAGCAGCGGTACAGTCTTTCATCGATCGTGCTTCTGCCCATGTTGTCAAATACTTTGTCGTAGTAATAATGTACCATGCACCTATCTTCTTCCTTGGTGGTTGTATCAGACCTATAAAGTCAATAGCCCATTTTTCAAACACTTGTAATGAAGTTTGAGTATTTAAGGTTAATTCATCTCATCGTGATGGCTTTCCTGTCCTTTGACAAGCATCACATGCCTTATAGTACGCCTTAGAATCCATATGCATTATTGGCCACCATAACCCTGTGCACAAAATCTTCTACGCAGTCGCTCTACCTACATAGTGTCCTCCTACCACTCCTCCATGTGCTTCGGTGAGGATACTAGAGTGCTCAAACTTCATAATGTATTTGTGCAGTATTTCATTAGTACCCATCTTATACAAGTGTCCTGCTATCACAGAAAAGTCAGCAGCGTGGACCACCAGTTCCTTCTTCTGTTGAGTAGAATACCCTTTCAAAGTTGTTCCAGTAGTTAGAAATTGAATTATATTTGCAAAATGATCATTTGTTACTCGTACAGCAAAGAGATGTGCATCTGGAAACCCTTCATCTAAATTATGTGGCTCTTCACCTGTCGCAATCTTGGTTAGATGGTCTGATCGCGCATTCAACTGTCTATTCTTCACAATCACTTCAAAATAATATTCCTGGAATAGTAGTAACCACCTACAGATTCCCCCCCCCCCAAACACAGTGTTATTGACTAGGTATTTGAGAGCGGAGTGATCTGTATACATTTTGAAATGCACACCCAATAAGTAATGTTGAAATTTCTGCAGCGCGTAGACCATCGCCAGCCCTTCACACTCTGTAGTTGAATAGTTTTTCTCTGCCTTGTACAGTTTCATGCTTGCAAAGGCTATCAGATGATCAATCTCACCTTCTCTTGCCTGGGTCAATACCACACCCAGCGCAATACAGAAGGCATCCACATGAATGTGACACTCCTTCTTCCAGTCTGGGAATACCAAGATAGGCGTAGTCACCATCTTTTCCTTCAGGACATCCAAGTTGCACTAACACTCTTCATCCCAGTAGAAGGTATCATCCTTCTTTAGTAACTTCTCCATTGGTACAGTTATCTGAGCATAAGCCTTGATAAATTTTCTATAATAACCAGTGTTCCCTAATGTTGTGCGTTGTTGCTTTACATTCCTCGGAGCTTCTAAATTGACGATCATTGTTATCTTCGTGGGGTCTACCATTAACCCCTTTTTGTAGACCACATGACCCATCAAGATTCCATATGGCACACAAAATATGCATTTCTTCAAATTTAGCGCAATTTGATATCTGTGACAAGTATCCAACATTAGGCGCAGACTTGCAACATGGCCCTTTACCAATCCGAACACAATCCCATCATCAAAATATACTTCGAGAAATCTATGGATAAATTCTTTAAACACTGCAATTATGACCCTTGAAAATATTGTTGGTGCATTCTTCAACCTGAATGGCATCACTGTGTACTGGAAACATCCCCACTCTGTCACGAAGGTCATCTTGTTGCGATCCTTCACCATAATCTTAATCTGATGGTAACTTGAGAACCCTTCAGTGAATGAATAAGCTTCCTATGCTCCAACATTTTCTAAAACTTCATCTATAAATGGTGTTGGAAATGGATCATGCACACATGCATCATTCAGCTTTCTCAGATCTACGCATATTCTGATTTCACCTTGCTACTTCTTTTCTTGAACCACCATAGCGCTTACCCAATCAAATTCTTCAATTGGTTCAAGGATTCTGGCCTCCATCATCTTATCAAAATCTTTGTGCACCTTTTCTTTATACTTAGGATTTAGTCAGTAGGGTCTTTGTTTCATAGGCTTCGCAACAGGCTTTAAAGTGATTTTCATGACACCCAGATCCCCTACTATTCCTTTCATGTCCAAGAAATTAGTAGAAAACAAGTGTTGGTACTCGAGCAGTAGCTCTGAAACCTTATCAACTATATCTTCGTCCCAGTAATTTCCTATCTTCACAAAATTAGGTTGCGCCTCGGACCCAATATTTACTAGCCTAGTATTCAAAGGTTCAGATATATCGGGGTTCTCCCCTTTAGGTTCTTCAACCTCGCACTATCCCTCTGTCTCTGGAATGTTGATTTTTCTTGGATCATCTTCTTCTTCTTCAGCAGTCACATTGTATCATTCCAGCGCATAGCACAGCATTGTACTCCAGTCTGGTTGTACCCATTCCATCAATTCTTCAGGTGTTCTAAAGATAGTGGCCTTAATCTCTTGTAGCACTTCATCAATGCATTCAAATCCATCCTCAAAGCTAAAATTTAATAAGAATCTCTCCCTCAAGATGTCCCATTTGGCCATCCCATGGCATAGATCTGTTTCCAAATACCAATTCATTGGAATAGTATCTAAGGTGTGACAGAAGATATGCACCCACTCTAGCTGTAGCTCTTCTCCCCAAGATTTATTCCACCACACTAAGTTCTCGTGCGGATCATCCCTTCCATTATATTTCTCAGTCATCTAGGTATTAGCATATCCAAACCTCAGCTTCATCATTCGCTTGTATTCCTTCCAGTTGGCAAAGCTTTCCTTATGCATATCCCACCATCGGGAAGGCATAGTGCGCAGTGCCAATTCAAGTGCCTGGAATCGATGTTCCTTGGGAACCTCCCTTTCAAACTCATCCAAAAAAAGATTAAAATCATTTAAGCCATCATAATGTGGAATTTTTCTTACCTATGTAGATACTCGTCATGGAGATTTTTTCATCATATTGCAACGTAGAGTAGAGACCTCATGCAACCTATTCTGCCAGTGTTCAATCTCCTCATCTGAGTCTGAGGTACAGGAGTTGTCTCTATCCCACGTGATCCTTCCATCCACAGTGGTATTGATCCAATCTTCATCGCACATAGTAATCTTGTAGATTTGATCCAAATCATCGTCCTCCTCATAGTCGCAGACCGGTTCAGTGTACTGCACTCCTTTAGCAGGCTCCAAAGGCACAGTAACCTTGAGTGCCTTCTTCTCAAATGTCATCTTCTGCTTCTTCAGATTAATCACCACATCCATGTCAAAGGACCAATCAATTCCTAGTAGCATAGGGTAAGGATTTGTTTCATCGACTATCTCAATTACCTCAAAGTCAGCCAATGCACTCGCTCCTTCAATGTCCACAGTTACCCCATATAGGCACCCCATAGAAATGATCTTCTACTGATTGGCCATGCGTAGTTGCATAGGACACCATTGTAACATAGGTCTCCCCATCCTTTCCCATGTCTACTTCAAGAGCACGCTCACATAAAAACCAAAATCTAGGATGACTTGGTCCATTTCATACTCCCTAATCTGTGTGGTTAGCCTCATCTCGCACCCGGTTCACTTCTTGTGTTTACCTAGTTTCCTCACAGCACATTGTTCTTAAGGAATCTTAATTTTTCCCCTACAATTATCGATCATCTCCTAGAGCCTTTCTACCACCTTTTGATCCCTCAACATCTTCATACAAGTTTTGAGAAAAGTGGCTAATAGCGAAGGATCCACATCTTGCACTTCACTATTTCCACCTGGTTTTTCCTGACTTCCTGACATAGAAGCCTCAGCGAAGTTCTTCTTAGCTTCCATGAAATTCTCTTTAGCTCAGTTGAGGTCAAACCCAAATTCCTTTTCAGCAGCCTTGCCCACCCATCCCTCAGTTTCTGGCTGCTTTCCTTTATCTTCACATGTCTCCACCACTGTGTGTTACGATATTGATGTTATGATCCTCTTCGTGAGGCTCCGCCCTCATCATCTGGATATTCTATGTAGGCTATTGGGTGTGCATATCCTTTTCTTGCATCTTTTCTATAAGTATTGGGCAACCTTCTATCACATGGTTGAACTTTTGGGTTTGGACAGTGGCGCGCAAAATGTCTAGCTTCGCCATAGTTATAACAAATAACTTGTCCACGACATTTTCCAGCCCCTCCTCCTCTTCCTCTTCCATGGCCTTGAAATCCTCCACACTCTGATCCTGAGGCTAAGTTTCCTCCTGCATTCGATAGGTAGGGGTTCTATCCATCATTAATTCATAACATCGACAATGGTGTTCATCATGATCAACATACTTGCAGAAATTTCAAAACAATTGTTTCGGGGTCTATACAAAATTCTATAGTAGATTACAATTGTCTATCGCATGTTGTCCTATAACCTAAAAAATAGTGCACCACGGCATTGCTCCTGTGCTCGTTCCAATGGTTTTTTTTGGCTTTAGGGGGATTCCTCCGCCAATAAGATAATTCTGATAAACTGGGTAATGGTCCTTATCGTGACCGTGGCCCTTGCATTTCAAGCACCAAACTTTTGCGTGAACTTCAAGTTGGGCTTCCTTTCCCTTCTTCAGGCTCTGCAACTCCAGGTGCAGACTTTCCAATTGCAAGTGAATCTATTGTACTCCAATGTTTGTATCTTGTACTGGTGAGGCTTCCAACCTCATCGCGATCTCCACAACTTCTACTTGCGTTGATATCTTCTGTTGTGATAATGGTAATCTTAGGTGAGGCAACAATGAAGCAATGTACCAATCTTTGTGTTGTTCATCCATGATGTTCATATTAGCCTGTCGGATCAGGCATTTTAGCCTCTGATCAAAATCCCACGAGGATTCATTTACCATTTGTTGTATCTCCTTAAACTCTGTAACAGACTGCGCCTGAGACTTAGGCTTCTTAAACTCACTATTCAATGCTTGCTAAGTCTCTACCAATGTCGTGCCAGGTTTTTCTTGACAGTACTTGATATACCAAGTCAGCACCCTATCCTACAGCGTTGTGACCAGCTGTGATTTCTTTATATTATCATCAATCATCTATTGCACTATCCACACAACATTTGAAACAAACCAGAATTGCTCGGGGTCTTCGCTCCCTACCCCTTTAAAGATCGACATCTTCATTGCATTTTCCATGTTGAATGGTGGAGGTGGAGGCGAAGGTGTAGGTGTATGCAGTGGAGGTTGAGGTGAAGGTGTAGGTGTATGCGATGGAGGTGGAGGTGGAGATGGAGTGGATGGATGAGGTATCTGCAGGATACTCTGACTTACCAACTACAACGCACTTCGTAGTGTATTCAAAATAGTTCCTTCGACATCACTTGAAGAGGATCCCAATAGCGGATTACTTTCAGAGCCCGATTCTTCATTCCTTCAAAAGGGTTTTTCACTTCGCATAGTCCCAAACATCAAGGTAACGAAATAACTTGTTTTTCACATAACAGCATCTTAATCCAAGTTTTCAGATATTTTAAATACTTACCTCGCAGTCCCTTGAATATCTTACACTCTGCTTTGTTATAGCTGATGGACGTATCAATTGCGAGCTCAGTGACGAATCCTCCTACGATACAATCATCCAGTGATCAACAGACTGCACAATGTTATTTTTTGAAGCTTCCAAGCACCTCATTAGATCTAGAGTCCACGTAATAGGGTTGTTAAGTCTCCACGTACCCTACTTTTCGCCAATCTACACAGCCACTCGTGCAATTCGCAAGGGAAGAAACAAAAAAAGTTTTTGGTTTCATCCCTTGCGAATTGCACGCGCTGGTTTCTATTCTCCTGAGCTGCAAACGTGTGTTCCTTCTGATCAAGCCACTTCTCAATTTATTTCTTAGTAGGAAACCACTTATTCAACATCACACATTCCTCAAATTGACCCTGGTCCTAGAAATGGAACCATTTGTTGGCTTGATGGGGCTTGACCCAGGTTCAGCTTTAATTGTGCCAATAAACAAAACCCTAACTGTTGGCCCTTTCGGAAACAACCTGTGTAGTACATGCTACAGTCTTACCCAAAGTAGTATTAGAGGATGTTAGAACTAGGTTTTTACATCCAGAGGCCTTTGTGATGGTCTCCTCATGTTCTTATAGCTTAGATCTGCCTTCGCACAGATCTAATCCTTCCAAACAGACAACTATTGAAACTCTATCTAATTTACCTTCAGATCTTCGCGAACATGGTTAATTATACTTATTATACATAAATATAACAGATATACTCATTTCACATAGTAAATAAGCATTAATTATCATAAAACAGATCCCAAAGTGAAGATACATAAGCTTAAATAGAAGTAAATAAAAAGGCACAAATGCATCAGAATTGTTTCCCAAGCAGTATTTATTATGAATAAGAATTTAATTACATACTTCTCCTCCCTATGCACTCAGCCACAGGGGCCCGCCCACTCAACTTGTGGACTTACCAAGATCTCCACACACTCAGCTTGCGGACTTACCAAGGTCTCCGCACACTCAACTGCAGGAGCCTTATCATTTCAAAGTATAGGAAACATAATTTTCTTGCCTTAGCACCTTGCCCTTACAATGATTCTTCACCAAAGTTATCCTCTAAGACTCGCTATGAATAAACTACTTATAGCATTTGCTTTACAATACCATGGTCCGCAGACCATGGGAGGGTCTCAAAATAGATCTATCACCTACCCATCTAAGGGACTAAATCCGCTTGACTCTACTTAGCTTCGCGCTCCTCTTTCCAGATTTCGTGGAGTCTTTACCTTTGCTACAAAAATATATTGGAAAAATGACTCAAACTTTAACAAAATTGACCCCAGGGACCCTATCCCAACAACTCTTATTAGAAGGGATTCCCAGACCACACTATTGCAAATGGATTTAACTCCCTACCGTAAGCTACTAAGTGTGGTTTGTAGTCTTAGAGCAGTTAACTCACATTCCTATCTCCAAGACCCTAGCCTAAGCTAGTGTTGGTGTGCTACCAACAAAAATAAAAGACGAGTCTAGTTAATATTATCTATAGCATTGATTTTAAGTGGTTGTTATGTACACAGTTGGGTTGCAGCGTGAAAATAAAATGGTGTAAATGACTCTTTTTTAGTAACCCTGATGCATCTATATGTTAATTCTTGTTTCAATTTGATGAATTCTAACTACATGAGGGTAGTATTTTTTTCCACACAACACACAAATGCCTATTGATGCACCTCTCACTAAATTCTAATATGCAAATTATCCAAAAAAAATTATTTATTTTTTTAGATTGATGACCCAAAAACAAATCAAAAATGAAAATCAAAGTAACCAAGAAGAGACCAAAGAAAATTTCCCAATCAAGAACACAAACCACTCCAAAAGCATTAAAGCTAAGAAAACAAAGCCAAAAAAATCAAACACACTCAAAGCGATAAAATCGAAAGTCAAAAGAGGAAGAAGGAAGGAAATGTCAACAGACTAAGGTTATAACACAATGGCTCAACTAAGGTCAATGTTCTACAAAGGTCAACACCAAACCATAAAGGCAATAAATCTTAGACAATATCAAATGAGAGGGATATAAGACAATCAAAACACACTCAAATGAACTTTCCTATATGACAATTGCACAAACAATCACAACACCACCAATTGTGATGAAAATAACCAAAAGAAGAAAGAGATCACTCAGAAAAAAGTGAAAAAAGTACACAAAGGACCCAAATATCTAAAAATTAGATATGAAGTAGATCCAAGCAGTCACCAAACCCAACCAAATAGATCTGAAACTGAGATCTAGAAATGAGAACACTAGTCCTCAACCAAAGTACACAAGTAATCTTTCAAGGTAACCTTGAATAACACAAGCAATGGAAGATACCAACCAATGAATAAGAAATGGATTGATCTGACATAGATCAATATCTAATAGGAAAAAAAAAATCCAACAAATCTCCAATATATCAGCAAAAAACAAGAATATTAATGCCTAATACAAAACAAAAACCTTCTCCCAATGAAGGATAGAAAATATAAGGAAATAAAACAAAAGAAAATAGATATGGACCAAAACCAACTAGTCAACAGGGAGCTCAGATATATCAAGGATAAAAAGAAAAACTTCTAAGGAAAAAATTTGATTTTTCAGGGCTAGAAGCCCATTCGCACGCACAAGATAGGTTAAATTAAGTCAGTTGCTTTGTTTCTAACTACAAATGAGTGACTGGTATTCACCATTCACATGGATGACTCCCTGTGGGAGAAACTAGGGAAGAAACTAAGAATTCCTGAAAACCTGCACACAAACCAAGAAAAAATAAAAATATTCAGAAAATAAACCCTAAAAATAGTGGCAAAGAGTTGGAAAAATTGGAGAAAACTCAAGCAAACCAGGATAGGAGAGAAATCAAGAACAACCAGAGGCCAAGTGGACACTAAGAAAAATGCCCTCATTGAAAGCACCACTTCTGCTTCATTTAATTATGCAAGGAGTTATTTCTCCGTGATCACATGCCCAATTGAGATCACCAGACAGCAAAAAAAAATGGATAAGACAATCTAATAACAATCCCCAATCCAGATGGCTATGCATGTAGTTGTGATGTAATTTCTAATGCCATAAAGTATGAGCAAGTACCTTGCCTCCTCGTAGGTTAGTGAAGGGTTTTGGGCTTGATGCAGAATCCTTGCACTCCAATCAAGTGATCACTTTCATCTACTCATGATAAAAATCCTATACAAAAATACAACCAAATAGAGATGACAAGTGATCTTCCACAGAAGATCGTCGACTCAAAACATCTAGAAATCACACATATAAATTATTGCAAAATTGATATAAGGAGAAGGAACATAGATTTTTATTAACCATATAAGTGAAAGTGCATCAATGTATACCTTCCAACAAAGGACATCTTATCCTCAATCTTGTAGCATGGTCTCCTCTCCCAATACAGCAAACCTCTCATGCTATAATTTAGATACTGCATCTTAACCCCTTTCCTCTTTGTGAGATTATAAAGGCTAATTCTGTCCTTTGGCAAAATGTATCTAGATAGCTAGGGTCTTGAGAAGTTAGAAAACTTCTACAATAATGGACCCCTAGACAACTCACACACAAGTGGGTAAAGTTGTCTCCTTGGGAATGACAAACTCTAGAAACCTTTTTCACAATTATGAGTTTTTTCTCAATTATCTCAATTATGAAATAATTATTATCTCATAATTATAATATTTTAGCAAATTAATTATGAGAAATAACTCAATCATGTAATTCCACCCTTTTATGATGGGATAAATCTCACATAAGTAAAAGGAAAGGTGAAAAGGGATGCATTTTATCCAAGCAACTTAGGTAAGTTGATATTGGGTTTCTCTCACTATAATGGAGTGGAAAATAGGGTTATAACATCTAAATTTGCATGCAATAGTCAAGTTGGTCAATGGTAAAAATATTTCCTTCATGAGGAAATCAAAGTACACGGAATACAGACAAGATAATTGTTGTCATGGCATAGAACCACTACAGCCAAGGAGCAGGTTACAATTCAAAGGAGCATCGACAACTTCAAGATCGACATATACATTTTTCCCCCTAACTCAATGCAAAACTAGGGAAGAACCTCCTTAGGAACAAATTTCTTTCCATCAAAGTCTTGAAGAGTAGTGTTGGACATAGATAGTGTTAGAGATCCTAGAGCCTTATAGTATGATGCTGACATGACATAAGTGGTAGAGCCTTCATCCACCAAGGTGCGATGAATATTCTTATGGAAGACACGCATTATAATTAGAAAGGCGATCTGGTGCAAAATTCAAATAGAATCCTTGTTTGCATCAAATGAAATGAGGCTTGATTTAGATAGATCTACTCCAACAATCGTAGACAACAAGGTCTTGCGCTACTGAGGACAGTTTTTAGAAACCTTGTTGTGAATATAAATCCCTTCCACTGATAGAAGCGATCTCTCTAGTCCTATGAGAGGATCTACCAATAAACCGGACAAACTAGTGCAAGCTTTCCTATTTTATGTTGAAAAAAGAAAACTGAGAGAGAGAATCCTACCTCACTATGATGTTAAGCACTTAAACTTTGATAATGATCTTGATCCCTTAGCTTCCAGGCTCACTCCTCACTATTCCTTACGTCTAAATACCTACAAGAGAGATCAAAAGACAATAAGAGATACAAGATCATATCTAGTATAATTCAAACATAAACTACATGACAGATCAAGGAGCATCACGCTAAATGAATAAAGATTTATACATTATGGAAAGTAAACACCAGATGTATTTATTGATGAATCAAAAAGGGAAGCATGCAACCATTGCCTTGATGTTGGAGACCTCCTTTGTAGTGGATTTCCAAGTCCAAGCCAAGACCATTCAATCAATCCTTCTCCTTAGTTATATGGGCAGCATTTGGGCATATTTTCAGTATAGGAATGCAGGCAAGCTATGACCAACCATTTGAGGATGGAAGGGACTTCATTTATAAGAAGGGAGAGGGAGTTAGGAATCCACGAAATAGGGAGAAAGGTCCATATTTCAAGGGGAATATCCCTAAAGGTAGGATCACGAACTCAAAATGGTAGAGCTCAACCATATCACTATCCAACAACATCCAACTCGCTCTTCTCGAAGATTCTAGTAGACAAAGCTTCCCCTCCACTTTAGGAAAGACTACCAGAATAGGTTCGGCGCTAGTTTTCACATAAAAATCCACATTGGTAGCGCTAGCTCAACATGCTACAACAGGCCATCAGCACAGGCCAGTAGTACTGCAAAGCACGTTGATCCTAAAAACTAGGGTTTCAGGCAATTTTCTCCAAAATTCTCTCAGGGCAACTCTTCTTCTATTCCTCAGGGATGTTTTTGTATGTGTTTCATGGTGAGTACACTTTGACATTTTTTTTTCATTTTGATGCTTCAAGATATGGGACGAGAAGTGTGACAAAATAATGCGTAACAAACCTCCAAGGAATACATGGCACAAGGAGCCTAGGAAAGATCTTCAATAATATTGTAATGTTGAGCATCCCGAGCAGAGGGATTGTGTGTTTCCTTATGGATAACACCCTTGGGGGGGCGAAAACACGTTCCAAATTCTTACCTAATGTGAGAGGTCCAGTGGAAGGTGGAGCGGGAGAGTCCTTAGAAGAATAACTCGACTCGGGAACGTCATATGGTTTGGCTCACGTAGTCACATTCACATCTTCTTTACACATAAATATGGATGAAATCTTGGTGGAATGAGAAAAAAAAAAACCCTCATTTCCCCCATGTGGAGGTGGAGGAGTTTGAGCAACCATTAGCTGCTGAGGTTACGTGGGGAATGGATGAGTCAAAATAGTAGGTTATTGAGTAGATGGTGGTGAAAGGCGCCTATGGACTTCATCCATTTGAGGGAACTCATGAGTGAGGTGTTTTCCTTGACAGATTTTGTAAGGGAATTTCTTTTATGACGATGTTCATTAGAGCCCCCTCCCCAATTCTACAGGTTGGTGTGGACTTCCTGAGCAGTTGGGTTGTTTTGTTTATTCTTCTTGTTTTTATTACAACCAGATTGTTGGTTGTTCTTCATTTGAGTGGAATTCACTGTAAGAAATTTGGTGGATTTCTCAGGAGTTTTTGCTTTAATATAGCCAAATGCACTTGTTGGGGCTTGAGATGTAACAATTAATTGCCAAGTTGGGCAGCAAGTTGGCTCATAGAATTAGAAACATACCCAATCACACCATCAACATGTGGTCTAGGAGCAGGTTTAGGAGGGGAATTAGGCAACACTTCGTATAGCATACTTGACTATGAATAGATAAGATCCAACTGTTAGGCATCTAAAATGGCTTGCTCCTCGGTAATAGCTCAAAACACATACACATCCTTGGCGATCTAGGATCAGAGAGATCAAATGAACCATTTACGTAATATTTCATCAAGAAACTTAGTTCTCACTAACCTCTTGCAACGATGCCACTCATCAATGTGATTAGAAATTAACATGGCATCATCTTGTTTAAATTTTGACAAGATATCAAAATCAATATCATACTGAGTAGGAAACTGGATGTGTGTCATGAAGGTTTGAGATAAGGAGGCAAAGTCACTGTAGCATGTAGTATCTAACTCAATATACCATTTTTCAGCATCCCTAGCTAACATACGTTGGAACAAGAGAAGTTTAATAGAATCGTCCACCAAAGAATTAGAGGAAAACCATAAGTGATAGGTGGTAATTTGGGTGGATGGATTCTCCCCAGGCTTCCCTTCAAACTTGGGAATATCATATGGAAATTTGGCGGGCATGGATGGCCACCATGGATCATGTCAGATGGGGTCATTAGTTAAATTTTCCAAATCTGGTAAGTCAAGAGAGGATAAAAATGGATTGTGGAGTTGGCTAAATGGATCATAGGTAGGAGAAGCTTGTGACAAACCTTGTGGTCCCCCCATATAAGGAGTAGAATGCCTCACTTGCTAGTGAAGGAAAGGTTTCACCCCAGCATAACACTGTTGCGGGGCGGAATGACTAGTAAATGGATGTTTCCCCCTGGGTTATGTGCCCCCAGAGAGAAAAGGACCCCCAAGAGAATGACTTCTCATGGGGTTGTATCCAGGAGTAAAAGAAGGACCACTATGTGTAGTAGGACGGCATAAAGAGGATAACCTACGTGGGTGATGGTACTGGCAATGGGGTTTCCCCAGGAAAGGTGTTGGTAGGTGGCGTCCCTCCAAAGAGAGAATTGTACCAAGCTTGTGACATATTAGACGCAAAATTTCCCCTAGCTTGACTAGGAACAATAGGTGATCTCCCCCATGTATTTCCCAAAATAACTATACCTAACTAAGGGACGGGAATTGTGGGTTGAGTGAAAGAAGGAGAAATGAATCCTAACCCTACTGGCTGACTAGGATTAACACCCATGGTCACCATAGAAGATGGATTAGGCATAGACACATGAGGGAAATTCACAGGATTTATAGAGGAAACAAGGGGAATACCCCAAGAAGAAGTTAGGGGTGTGGACGAAGGAGTGGGTGGGGCCATGCTAAGTGGTGGAAAATATGACATGGAAACTTACATTATCGATGCAGAAGGTAGAGATGTTAATCTAGGTTGTCATTGATGTTAATATGGCAGTGTTTGTGATGGAAACTTCTTGTGACATGTGTGGTTGCCCATTGATGCCCATTGATCATAATAATTCTCATGTAGGATCCAAGGATTGAATACAGACATAACAGAAACAGTGGAACCGAGGAGGAAATATATCGAATGCCATCAGAAGAGAAAGACAAAGAGTAAAGAGGAGAGGCCATCAAGGAAGCCATTGGAAGATAAGAACAAGAGCCATCAAAGAGTAGCCATCGGAAATCACAGAGAAGCCACATGGAAGCCAAGCCAAGAGTAAGAGTCTGTTACAAACTGTTTTTATTGGAATATCGCATATGCTCAAGAGTAAGAGCCATATTAGTGATATCGCATGAAATATTAGAGGAGATAACATAACGGAGGAGTTAACAGTGTTATCGGAGGAATTATATCGGCGCCATTATTATATGTTACCACTCGAATTCCCCGATTGCAATTTGAGATGCGGACCCAACTGCTCCCATTATAACACACCCTAATTAATATCGCATCCACCGTATCGGAACCTTCATGTTGCAAGTTATGAAGTCTTGTCACATTAAAACTCTGATTGTGATATAATATGTGGACCCGATCAGTGTATGGTAACAGCCCTAATGTAATATCAGATCCACCTATCAGAACTTTCATATCGCAAGTTATAAAGAGATATCACACTAAAAACTGTGATTGCAATATTATTGCGGACCCAACTACAACACTATAACATAACTTAATAAAATATCGCATCCGTAGTGATCTCAAGTTTCAAAGGGATGTCAAACCATTGATTGTGATAGAGGTGTGGACTTGATGGAATTATTAAAAATGGTCTATTAAATATTGCATCCACTACGGGGTGATATGTGAATATTAGTTATATTGAATGTTGTGATTGTGGGATTAAAGCCATGACATGTGGGAACCTCTATTAATGTGGATTTTCATGAAAATTTTGATTGTGAGATTAAAGGAATAACTCTGATTTTCATGAATGTTGCGATTGCGATTAATGTGGGGCCTCCATGTGGGTATAGCATCTATTATATGGTTTCCGTAAATAATAATTCTATTGGATGAATATTAAAAAAAAATGGGCCTCTCTGATATAATTTTAATATGTGACATCACAAATCAGCCCCTCCACCTGTGAACGCGTTGTTTCGATTCATTGGAAAAACTCATACATATATACATATACAAGTTGAAATGCTTCAAGGGATTCAGGCATATCAGGAACCTATCATAGAGAACAAGGAAAGTTCACAACTTGTGAACTTGAAGAAACAGAGGAAGCCAAAGGTCTGGCAGACACAGAAGGTGCAGTAGAAGCCGAAGGTCTAGCAGATGTAGAAGGTACAATAGAAGCCCAAGATTGAGCGAAGAAGGAAGTTGAAGACAGAGCAGGAGGACAATATTTTAACCTGATTCATCTTGAAAGATAGGGTCGAAGCCCTTGGGGTTGGTGCCTCAGAATTGAAAGGATTGGTGTCCTTGGGGTTGGTGCCTCAGAATTGAAAGGATTGGTGTCCTTGGAGTTGGTGCCTTGACAAGATAGGGTCAAAGCCCTAGAGGTCGAAGCCTCATCAAAACCAAGTTGGAGCTAGAACACATTTCTATTGTATTTATTACTTTACTCAATAAAATTATACTTATACATTTCTGGATTTAAATTGTGAAGAATTAAACTGGTAATAATAACAATTGAAAGAAAATACTGATTCACCCCCCCCTCAGTATTTCCAACAATTGGTATCAAAGCCAGCTTCTTCTCATCAGCCTAACAGCTAGAAGAAGGATTCTTAGTCACAATGAGAAATCAAGAAGTGTCGGGAAGACTTCCTCTATTCGATGGCACAAATTTTGTTTTCTGAAAAAAAAGAATGTCCTACTACTTAATATCCCTTGGACCTGAAGTTTGGCATTCAGTTTTAAATGGGTACACAGCTCCTTCCACTCTTCCAATAGATCAAGACGAAAGGAAATCTTACATTGCAAATGCAAAAGCCTTAAATTCCATCACTAGTGGAATCACTGATTCTGAATTTACAAAATTCATGAATTGTGACTCTGCCAAAGAAGTATGGGATAAGCTAGTTAGCTTATACAATGCGGACTCCAAAGTTAAGAAAGAAAAGCTTCAAACTCATAGAAGAAATTTGAAAGTTTGAAAATGGATGATGAAGAAGATATTGCATCATACTTTCTCCAAGTAGCTGAAGTGGTCAACTCTCTTAAAGGATTGGGAGAAAACATTGAAGAAAGCATTATTGTTCAAAAGGTCTTAAGATCTCTCCCAGACAGATTTGACTCCAAAGTAAGTGCTATAGAAGAAATGAAGGACCTAGATACTCTCAAGATAGATTAACTTCATGGAATCCTCATTGCCTATGAGATAAGAAAAGGAATCCCAAGTTCCAAACATGTAGCATTCAAGGCCTCAAAATCAAAAAAGGGGAAAGAATGGAATACCAGTAGTGATGACTCAGATGTTGAATCCGAATTGGCGCAATTGGTACGAAGACTAAAGAAAGGATCTAAGTTAAAAGGTAAGTACCCTATTATTTGTTTCAAATGTGGAGGAATAGGTCATTATGCTGAAAATGTCCTCTTAAGCATGATAGTGATGATGAGGAAATTTATAAAAGGATGGTATACGAAGAAAAAAAAAGGGTTCAAGAAGAAGAATTTCTTCTCTAAGCAAGATGAGTCCGATGAAGATGAATTTCTAGTCATCAAAAAGAAATCAACTAATCATTTCCCTCATCACAAAGGAGGTAATGATGAATCTGATGAAGAAAATGACTATGCTGGAAGCCAAGAAGTATTATTCATGGCATTCACAAATGATGATGATTCAGGTCTAGTAGGAAATGTAGATGAATTATTAATGAGTGCCATTGAGGAAAATGAGAAATTACGAAATAAAATCATTTCTCTCAAGGTAGAAAAGGAGGAAGCAAAAAGAAGGGAAGACCACTTGAAAAGTAAGATAAACTAAAAAGAAGAAATTTGTGAAGAACGTGAAGCCAAAATAGTATCTCTGAGGAAGGAATTGGAGCAAGTCAAAAAGGGTTGGGAAAGCTTTCAAATACTTGACATTATCCTAAATTATCAAAAGCCTCAACATGACAAATCTGGGATAGTTTTTAGAGGAGAATCATCAAGTGCTAAGAATAATGCGAAAATCTATTTTTGACATACTTTCCAGCAACCCAAAAGAAGAAAGATTATTTCATCAAAGGCCCATCTCAAATCAAAAGAATGAAGAGAGAGTAACTCCAAGGAAGAATGTTGATTCAAATCATGGCTATTACAATAGGTACAACTCTATCTTCTTTGGGCATTGTTTTTATTGTAAAAATTTTGGTCATCAAGCTAAACATTGCATGGTTCGTAAGAATGAAACACCAAAATTGAAGGATCAAACAAAAAAACCATATGGTCTCAAAGGGAAAGGACAAATCAAGACCTACAACTCTTTTGATCCATTGGCCAAATTTGATCCAATTTTCTCATTCTCATTATGTAATGATAATGGACATAATGAACAAAATTTCCCCCTCAAAAGAAGAGAAACAAAAAATTAGAATCCCAACACAGATAAATGTGGCCTAGCTCTATGTGCTCACATTGATGAAAATCATTGGTTTGTGGATAGTGGGTGCTCCAGACATATGACAGGTGACAAAAGGAAGTTTGTCTCATTTAACAAAAAGGAAGGAAATGTATCGTTTGGAAGTGGATCTGCCAAAATTGCTAGAAAAATAATTGTTACCCTTATTAATGGAAAAGGAAAGGCTCAAAATGCTTTGCTAGTAGACGGGCTCAAACACAATCTCTTGAGTGTTAGCCAAATCTATGATCAAGGACATAATGTTGTCTTTAGCACTAAATATTGTGAAATAAGGAACTCTTCCTCAGGGGAACTTGTGGCAAAAGGAGTTAGAACATCAGATAACGTCTACATTTTGAACAAAATTCAAGAAGATAAATGTTACTTAAGTCAAACAGATGAAAGTTGGTTGTGGCACAAGCAACTTGGACATACAAGTTTCGATAACTTGATCAATATTAGCAAGATTAATGCAGTACGATACATCCCAAAGTTATTCAAGCCAAATCAAGAAGTATGTGGTCCATGTCAACATGGAAAGCAAACTAGAACTAGCCACAAGACCAAGAAGTTTTCTAAATCAAAACCTTTGGAGATCATCCATTCTGATTTATTTGGACCAAATAGAACTCTGGCACTCCAAGGAGAAAGGTACTTTGCTTTATTTGTCGATGACTATACTAGAATGATGTGGGTATATTTCATAAAATATAAATCAGAAGCATTTGAATGTTTTAAGAATCTTAAAGCTCTTGTAGAAAATGAAAATGATTCTAAGATTAAATGTCTTAGAATGGATAGAGGGGGAGAATTCACATCAAAAGAATTTGATGAATTCTGTAAAGTACATGGAATCGAAAGAGAACTCTCATTTGCCAGAACACCTAAGAAAAATGGGGTAGTTGAAAGAAGAAACTGAACTGTTCAAGAAATGGCAAGAACAATGTTAATAGCAGCTCACTTGCAGCCAAAATTCTGGAGGGAAGTAGTCAGGATAGTTGTTTATACCTTGAATCGAACTCAACTAAGACCAAATAATGAGAAGATTCCTTATGAATTATGGAAAGGAAGACCTGCTTCAATAAAATACTTCAAGATTTTTGGAAGCAAGTGCTTCATAAAAATCAATGATGACTCACCAAGAAAATTTGATTCTCGAGTTGACGAAGGAATATTCCTTGGATATTCTACAAGGAGCAAACCCTGCAAGTGCTACAATAATCGACTACAGAAAATAGTGGAAAGCATTGATGTGAAGATTGATGAAGACCTTCCAGAAAAAGAAATTGAAGATCATGAAGTTGACCCTCTCATTGAAGAAAACAAAGAAGAACCTGAAAAAGAGGAAAAAGATCAAGAAAAACACAAGGAAAAAGAACCATCTCAAACCCCTTCAAAGATGAAGTTTCTCCAAAAACATCACCCAGAAGAGCAGATTATTGGCAATATAGATGAAGGGATGCAAACCCGAAGAAGGATGACAAGTACACCAAAGAAAAATGATGTTGCTCTCCTATCTATGATAGAACCAAAAACATTTACTCAAGCAAGGATCCTCATTGGATAAAAGCCATGGAAGAAGAAATGTCTCAAATTGAGAAGAATGAGACATGGGAGCTGGTACCTCGTCCAAAGGATAAAAATATAATTGGAACCAAGTGGGTGTTCAAAAACAAAATGAATTAAGATGGACAAATCATCATAAATAAGGCAAGGCTTGTTTGTAAAGGTTATTCACAAATTGAAGGAATTGACTTCGAAGAAACCTTTGCACCAATAGCTCGTATGGAAGCTATAAGGATGTTCTTGGCATTTTCTTACTCAAAAGGATTCAAAATCTATCAAATGGATGTAAAATCAGCATTTCTGAATGGGGAACTCAAGGAAGAAGTCTACATGGAGCAACCAGAAGGGTTTAATCAGCAGAAGGAAAAAACTTTGTTTGTAAGCTGAAAAAGGAATTATATGGGTTGAAACAAGCTCCTAGATCTTGGTACGCAATATTGGATCACTATCTACAACAACAAGGCTTCAAGAAGGGGGTGGCAGGAAGTAATATCTACATAAAGATGGATGAGGATAAGTTACTAGTCACTCTTGTCTATGTTGATGATCTGATTTTTGCTAGTAATAATGATGAGATGAGCCATGAGTTTGCTCAAAATATGTCAAAAGAGTTTGAAATGTCGATGATAGGAGAGTTATCTTACTTCCTTGGACTACAAGTATCTCAAACCACGGCAGGCATGTTCATATCTCAAGCAAAATATCTTAAAGACATGCTTAAAAGATATGGAATGGAATATTGTGCACCCATGAGCACACCTATGATCACAGATTGAAAATTAAGCAAAGATGATGACTCTCCTCCAGTAGATGCAACTCATTACAGGTCAATAATTGGAGCCCTCCTATACTTAACTGCTACGAGACCTAACATTATGCAAGCAGTAGGAATGGTGGGAAGATTTCAATCAACTCCTAAACAATCCCATTTGTTGGTTGTAAAAGGAATTCTCAGATACTTGAAAGGAACTTCGGATTTTGGTCTTTGGTACCCTAAGAGCTCAACTCTTACAGTGACTGCATACACCGATGCTAATTGGGTCGGAAGTGTTGGTGATCAAAAAGTTACTGGTGGAAATGCATTCTTCCAGGGAGATTGTCTAGTATCTTGGATCAGAAAAAAACAAACACTATGGGCCCCTGTAGCAAGGTAATGATCCATGAGGAGAACACCTCAATGGACCCTTCCCAAATTTTTGCAATTTTGAGACTAGTGCTTCACATTGCCCCACCTCGCACCTGGAGGTATGGCTACATGTGCTCCCTCTACCCACTTAGCTCAAACTTTCCGCCTACTGGGGATCTCTACTTTAGTGGATGTCTCCACTCTACCTCCTTTCTACCTCTCCATTTGTGGTTGCTCCACAACTTCCTGAGGCTCCATTTTGAGAGGCAAATAATGCTCCCTTTCAACCATCGTATCTTTAATCCCTGCCTTTCTCCTCAATATTTTACATGAATCTTCTACCTCAAGTGCATACACGTTCTTGAATCGAACCCCAATCTACTTCACCTGTCTCGTGGCTATGTGTCTCAAGAATGTTTTCCCTTTGTTGAAGATCACATCATAACCACGATCTTCCAAAACTGCAACAGATATGAGATTTTTCTTTAGGCCTAGAATAAACATGACGTCCTTGAGTCTGAGAGGGGATCCTGACTCCCTTTTAAAGGTGACTGTACCAACCTCGATTGCATTGTACCTTTTGTTGTCTCCAAACTCAATATTCATCTGGATATTTTTCTCCTCCAGACCACTAAAAAACTCTCTACATCTAGCCATGTGGAATGAGGCACCTGAATCCAAGTACCACACACTCCTCATCATAGTGCTAGCCATGTAGGAAATAAGAGTTAAATCTAGCTCAAATTATGAAGCCAAAGCTTCACCTTCTAGTCCTCCTGAGGTATTCTTACTTGCCTTTTTGTGTGGACACTTCGTGGCATAGTGCCCAAATACATGACAATGAAAGCATTTAATTTTTGACCATTTTTTCTTCTTTCCCCCTTAACTGGATTATGGTTTGGATTGGGATTTCTTCCATTTTTCCTTCTTTTCATTTCCATCCAATTCAAATTTTTATTCATCCTCTCCCTTGGATGAATTCCCATCTCTGGTGTTCCGCCTTATCTCCTCATGTACCAAATTGGACCATAAGCACTCCCAATTCATTAGTTTCTCCCTCCCATTCACCGAATCTTGATAGCTATGCTAGCTTTTGAGAAGGGCTAGGCTTACCAAGTCTTCTTCAGGAACATTTACACCAACCCCGCCAAGTTCATCATGACATTGTGTGAGCTTGCTCAGATACTGCGGAATAGTGTCATTCTTTTGCGTCTTGATACTTAGAAGTTTATCCTTGAGTGTCAGCTTCCTATGGCCACTATTATTCTCAAATAACTTTGTCAATGCTTTCCAAATTGTGAAAGGAGTTTCTTTTCTGTGGATATTTGAGACAATGTGATCTCATACTCCCGCTAGGATTATTGTCCTCGCCTTCACTACATCTTTCTTCCACTGAGCAAGGTTTTGGGCATCATATTCTGGTAGTTTTGCAACATATGTCTTGATGTGTTCTAGCAATCAATTGTCATCTAATACCGCCTCCATGCAATCCTTCCATGCAACAAAATTAGAGGTGCCTTCCAAGGCATACTCTAGCCTTATTCTATTGAAATCCATATTCTCAACTCTGAAGAAATCCTGCAACATTAATCTCCAAATTAGAACCTCCTGAGAAACAACTTCGAAATTTCTGCTCTAATGTGAATCTTTCTCTGATATCATGTAGAAACTACGATGTAGATTTGCAGTTGCTCAGGAAGTTTTAATCAAAATCACAAGACACAAACCTACTCTACTACTCTATGGAAAGTAATTCACAATCTAGAACAAAAATTTTAGACATGCAATAAGAAATCACACACATGAAAGTATTATTTTTCTTGGGGAAATCTATCTGCTTAAAAAACCCAATGTCTGCTTGCATTAATCTAATGAATAGAGATGCATTGAAATTAATTTTCTCAACTGAGCACAACCTGCAAGTGCATAACATATCTTTCTACTCATTGAGAAGCTCTGACCCAAACTTAGTCAATTTTTGCCTCTGCTTGAGCCCCTATTTCCTTGCATTGTTCCTTGAGAAATTAGGCCCTTATCATTTAGGAATTTCTCCAAAATGGATTTTGCAATTCCTTAGGTTGATCATCTAACTGCATGCAACACCTCTACACTCAAGATTAGTCTACAACTAATGTTACACTACCTTGGAATCTCCACCAAGCCTGGGGAACTCAAATTCTCTGCATGCACTAACTATTTTTGGTTGATTGATCAATTAAGTAGATGATCATTGAGTTTGACTGAAGTCTCACTATATAATTCACCCTCCACTAGTTCCTTCAATGGTTAGAACTAGTTTAACTGAAAACAACCTTAGATAACTGACCTTGATTGCTACAAATTATCAATCACACATGCTTAACTAAACTCTAACTCCTCCAACTCTAATTTACTAGGTAAACTAGGTGACACAAGCCATGTCACACAAGTTAACTGCATCCAAGTTGTCTTCTGATGTGGAAATTCAGCTTTTCTCAATTTAATCGAGGCAAAATCAAATTGAGAATTTCTTGTTGCATTTTTCAATAAAATCATATTTTAAACATAGTTGTCATGACTAGAATAGAGGAGGAAACAATGTTGAATCTATAAGGAACATATGATCGTACATAAAAATCTACATGCATTTCTTAGTACAATGAAGGTACATTATGATCTAGTATTCTATGGCATGCATGATTCGGACATCCTTAAATAATCACCTTTGCTTGTTCAAAAATAATGGTGCTTATAGTTTTTAAACTATTCCAAGAAAGTTAAAGTAATGTGATGATTGTATCCTAGGAAAACAAAGCAAACAACCATTTCGTGATTCTACTTCCAAAGCATGTAGAAAACTTGCATTGATTCACTTTGGTTTGTATATCCCTATGCATGTGTCTTAAAAATGAAATATATATATGATGGATTTTATTGATGATTGCACCAAGATGTGTTGGGTATACTTGTTGAGAAGTAAATCAAAAGCTTTTGAAACTTTTAAAAAAATTCATACATGGATTGAAAATGAAGCACAAACTATCATATTATCTCCCTTCATACAAATAATGGAAAATAATATACTTCTAATGAATCTGAAAACTATCTTTGCTAATGTGGGATTCAACATTAAACTATGATTTCATATAATCCTGAACAAATTGTTGTAGCTGAAACAATGGACAATACTACCTTAAATATGATTCGCTCAATGATATTTTTCAAAAATGTAAAGTTGATGTTTTGGGTTGATACAATCCTTTGTGTATTACATGTCAAAAACAAATTTCTATCTCATGCTCTCAAAAATAAGACTCCTTATGAAATGTGGTATGGTCACATTCCATCGGTAAGACATCTCAGGATCTTTGGTTCTCCCCACTATGCCTTGATGCATATGAAACAAAGAAGCAATCTTTATGTGAGGACTCAAAAATACATCTTCTTGGGGTATTCATATACCACCAAGGCATATCGTATTTACAATGAAGTAAATAAGAAGTTTGTTTTGTCTAGAGATGTATTTTTTCTTGATTCTTCCATGACTAACAACAATGTTGAATGGTATCTTAATTGTTTGGATAGATTCAATCATGCAAAAACTTATCATGAATCTGATAATGAAATTCCACATATTGAAGAGATGAGCCCTATATTGCATCAATCTATGGAATCTCCTCCTAATTCATTGTCTCCCCCTCATGAAGTTTTGTCCAATTTTTAATATCAAGAAAATCCTTTAAGTGATGTGATTAAGAGGATTGGAAGGTTGAATCTTGGTGTAGCCCCATCTCAATCGATGGAGAAACCAAGACCATCTCATAAAGGTCTACCAAAATACTTGAAAGTGTTCATCTTAATGAGGTCAGAAAGACAACAACTAGAAGTTCCACCAAAGAAATAGAGATGATGTGGATAATTTTGATTTTGTTGATAATATGGATGTTTCATATGATTGTGAATTTAATATATCTACTAACTTTGAATGAACTTCCTTTAAATAATATGTTTCTCATGATGAATGGAAATAAACAAATCAGGAGTATGATGCTCTCATAAAGAATGGAACATGGAAGTTGGTGGGCCCTCCATTTGGAACCAAACTAATTGGTTGCAAGTAGGTCTACAAGAACAAGTGCCAAAAGTTCCACCAGACAAAATTGAGGTGATGTAGATAATTATGATTGTGTTGATGATATGGATGTTTCATATGATTGTGAATTGAATTTATCTACTAAATTTGAACTAGATTCCTTTAAAGAATATGCTTCTCATGATGAATGGAAAAAGAATTATAGGAGTATGATGCTCTCATAAAGAATGGAACATGGAAGTTGGTATGGAAGTTGTTTGATCATCCATTTAGAACCAAACTAATTGGCTGCAATTGGGTCTACAAGAACAAGTACAAATCATATGGCTTACTTGACAAGCGCAAAGCAAGGCTCATGGCAAAACAATTTGCACACAAATAAGGTGTCAATAATGAAGAGACATTTTCCCCCACAGCAAAATGGGCCACCAACTGAACTCTCTTTTCCTTGGAAGCTCATAATGAATGGAAATTTCATTAAATGGTTGTGAAGACTTCCTTCTTGAATGGATACTTGAAATAAAATATCTTCATGTCTTAGCCAAAAGGTTTTTTTATGAATGGAAAAGAATAGAAAATATGCAAACTCATCAAATACTTATATGGCCTAAAACAAGCACCATGAGCCTGGTACTAAAATTTATTTAGCATCTTTTGAAATTAAATATCAAACACTTTAATCTTAATGATGCAATCATGTTTGCCATGAAAATTCGAAAAAATGTTCATTATCTTGTGGTATATGCGAATAGGTGATATGTTAATAACAAGTAACAATGAAAAACATATTACATCCATAAAGGAAGAGTTGAAGAAAGGATTTGAGATGACAAATTTTGGACACCTTCACTATTACTTGGCAATTCAAGTAACCCAACATCCAAGGTATATATACATTTATCAAAAAGAAGTACATTGGAGAATTGCTGAACAAGTTTGGAAAGGTTGAATGCAATCCTTTTTCTACTATGATGTAACAAAATCTGAAGCTCACATATAAATAAGAGAATGAATTTGAGGATGCAACAAAGTATAGACAGCTTATGGGAAGTCTTATCTATCTCATCACTACCATACCACATATTTCATTTATTGTTGGAATTCTTTCCAAATTCATGAAAAAAATTGGTAAGGACATTGGTCTACTATAAAAAGAGTTATAAAGTACTTGAAAGGAACTCGAGACTTTGGACTCAAATATTCACAGGTGGATGACTTTACTTTGATTCGATATTCTAATTCAATTTTTGATGAAGATAAGGAAAATGGAGTGTTTACTTCATGTTATCTTATGAGTCTTGGATCGGGATCTAGCTCCTAGAGCTCACACAAATAGTCAATTCTAGCAGATTTAATGATAGAGGCAAAAGATGTGGTACTCGCCTCTTGATATTTAGTGTTGCACCACATCTTTTTCATTTGGTGAAGCACGAGAATTTAAAACCCAATACTCTTGTACCATAGATCTAACACCTTCTAGTATTATATCCTTGTATAAATTCTTAACGACAATGTCCCAATAAGCAAGTTCATCATTTCATCTAATTGCATCCTCAACTTTTTAATTGTGTTATGTCATTGAAATAGTTCCCAATATTTTTACCGTTCATGTCAACAAAGGTTTTTTGAAGTTGTTACTGTAACAACATTTGCATATATATATCTTTGTGCAACCTTAGCATCAAAGGTTCATGATCTTGCAAACGATTTGATTGTCAAAGCTAAATTTTCATATACATTTTAAATTACATTTGTGTCTTTTGTAGAATTAGAATTTTTAACACTAAATAATGTGGTATCCTTTTTTTAGCTTTTTGTACTTCACAAGCTACATAAAATTTGAGCTTGTGTTATGACTCACTAATTTTTAGAGAAAAAAGAAGATTAATATGTTACTTTCTTTTGTGTAGCGAGATCAAAATATTCCATCTCTCAACTCTTCAATTTTTCTTGCATTAATGTTTTAAAAGACTGTCTCAACAACCTAGATATTGTTGCAAATAATAATTTGTTGTGAAGTCCTCTATGTCCTAAGCTCTTCGTGTTGATTAGATAGTGACCTCGCGGATTTATAAGTGAATCAAATGCCCTTCAACTCTTCACTTTTTCTTGTATTAATGTTTTATAAGACTCTCTCAACGACCTAGATATTGTTGCAACTAATAATTTATTGTGGAATCTTGTAGGTCCTAAGCTCCTCTGGTTGATTAGATAAAAATCTTGCAAATTTACAAGTGAATCAAATTTATACTATATATATATATATATATATATATTATATATTAAATAAATTATAAATCAACCAAATTTGGAATCAACTAGGTAACCACATACTAGAAGTTGTTCAAATATATAATTTATTACATGGTGTAGAAACCATAATTATAAAAACCTATGTTTGTTCTAATTCCTTGCTATGAAAAATGACTTATCAATGGTTGTGAAGTCTTTCTAATTTTTTTCTTCGGATTTTTGCTCTAAGATTTTGCTCTTGAGTCTTCACCAACTTCTTCATCACTAAAATGCAAAACCTTTTGTTGATCATCAACATATGTGTCTCCAATTTAAAACATTTTATCTCTCTTTTTAATATTTTGTTTTCATTATGTAATAATAGAATTTCAATTGTGATTATAATTTCTCATATTACTTATTTTCTTCGGTGCTTACTCAAACTTCAAACCTCTAAATAAATCTATTTTATTCCCTGGGATTTTATTCCAGCGAAATTTCTCATATTACTTATTTTCTTCGGTGCTTACTCAAAACTTCAAACCTCTAAATAAATCTATTTTATTCCCTGGGATTTTATTCCAGCGAAAACCCAAGATGTTACCAACAATAACCTAAAGCAAAAAAAATACAAGGAAATATAAAAACCCTTTCTTTTCATTTTTTACAAAGTGGTTTCCCTTTTTGGTTGAGTGAAATTTGAATTAGTGGATAAAATTTAATTCAAACAAAAAAATATAAGTGATAGTCTTTTGGATAAGAATATTTTTAAGTGTTATCTTAAAAAAAATTGAGCGTTATCTTAAATTTTCAGTTTAAACCTGAAGTAATTCTTAATAAAAAAGACTTTTAATTGAGAAAATTATTTCAATTGAAAGTTTAGTCAACTTTGTAACAACAAACTTACGAGAATTCTACAAAGTTCTTCAAACTTCAAAAGTAAATTGTATAGATTAGTTGTTGAAACTAACTCCATTAAACTTGGCATTAAAATTGCTTTTTGTCTATATAAGTTTTCTCAATTTGATTATAATTTTCTATTTTTCATTAATTTACTTCTAAGATCTTTATGCATTCCACTGAGGATTATCTCATGTGGCTTGACTTCCACATCAAAGTCATATTGGCAAAGTAGGTCATGACGTTAAATCCCTTTAGGTTCCTTGGGTTAGGTGCATATGTCGTATGCCAATGGAATTTACCCTTGACACCATTTGATAAAATGTGAGGAGGTACCTATGTTTTAGTTTATTATTTGATAAAAGTCAAAGTCAATATTGATGCAGGAGCATCTGGTTAACAGGATGAAGATGGAAAGAAGGTTGATATGGATTCTGAAAAGGACAGAGAACACAACTCACTCGATGGACAGCGTGTCTGTCTTTATTTTTATTTATTGTTTTTGTTATTTTACTTTTCTGTTAAAAATGCCAAGAATAATGTAATGAACTCTAATTAGGAACAGTAGTAATTAGTCAGAGTCATTTGTTTCCGAACAGTTATATTACTGTTGTAAATACAAGCAAAGGAAAACATGCCAGTTAAGAATAAGTTTCAAATACGAAATAACTATTGTAACTGACAACAAAACAACTAACAGCAGTTATCCAACTGTTCGAGGACAGTGATACAAAAGGAGGAAAAATAAGCCCAATAGGGGTTGGCCAGTGAAGAAGATAAGTAACAGAAATAAATATACTCATTTTTTTAGTGCACATACAATTCCACGAGTGTCCTCAAATACTGTGAAAAGAAATTCAATGTTGTGTATTCCTTTGTTTTCTTTTATGGTACAAAAACATTGTTAACAGGTTCACTACAGACTCCGAACCAGAACAGAAGCCCAATAACCAAACAAAGAGCCACAACGACCAGCACAGGTCGCGCGGACATAGCGCTCAGGTGTATATACATTTAACAGGTATGCAAACAAAACCATACGAGTGGTTCCAGATTTATTTTCATATAGAATTCACAGGATAGAACATAGTCATTAAAAGTCTGTATCAGTATTCACATTCTCTGTTCAAAATAACTACAAAACCAACCGAGTTCGCAGACATGGGGAACTGACACGGTTGTAAACAAAAGCCCTCAATAAAGAGTTCGAGCCCATCCCCTGAGGTTACCACAGAACCTCGCACCTAAGAAACCAACAGCAGACAACGGCACAGAGCCAACGAAAACCAAGCAGACCATACAAGAACCCAAACAAGCACAGTTAAAACGACAAGGTGAAGCTACCCGTATACTGTTCAGGGTGGCCGGGAGTCCAAGTGTTCGGACCAACGAACAGCTCCACCTGCATAAGGGCAAACAAAGAAAGGGTCAGTCACCAACCACAGCAAACGAAAACCACAACGAAGAATCGGGAAGAAACTATTGAGGAAGTTTAACAAGGGCCATTACCTGATAGGCGAGTCATAGCTATAAATTCCGTAACCAGACGAGCCCCTACTCACAGAGGAGCCGAGCCATTAGTCTCAAAACAAATAGCAGAAATAAAATCTAGCAAAGAACGGAAGCTTACCGGTTGAGTTGGCAAAGGGACAGGCAGAGCATGCCTCATGACCAGTCGAAGTTGGAATCCGACGAACCCACGTCCACATTAGCCTTACAGCTCTCGCATAGATATAAACCCTTGTGAGATACGAACAGACAGTGACCAGAATACACAGAGGCGAATATCAAAGCCGGATACACACTACAACGACAGCGAAAACACATGCAAATGGAACCATAGTTCAAACCTTACCAATGTTTCACCAAACAATCAATAGCATACAGGCCAAGACTTGGAATAGCAGAGACCACGACCGCAACCAAACGCACACCACACCGTCGACCGAGAGTTCATACATTTCATCACAGAAAACACAGGAGTTACAAAGAATCGTCAGGAGCTCGCAGAGCTAAAGACCAGTGCAACAATGACCACCCAAGGAGCGCGAACGGAGTAAAACCCAAACCGAGGCGGGTTTCCAAGATCCCGAGGAGGGACAGATGTCCACCCAGCAAACCATCAAGGTACCCATGCCGTAACCCAAGGAGATTGAAAATCAAACAACATTTATTACCAAATCAATTACATTACTGTCCAGATCGTAAGTGCATTACACATCAGCTTTGGAACGGCGGGACCACGTGGGCTGGCCCCATCAAGTGGTATCAGAGCAGCATTTTTGAGAAAGTAGAGGAAGATGGAAGTACAAAGACGAGGACGTGGGAGAGGTGCACGCAGAGTAGCAGACGAAGGATTGAGAGAACAGTTGAGAATCCTTACAGCTCGCTTGGAAGCAGTAGAGGCGGGTAGGCGAAGAGACCCGGAACTTGGGGATGACAGTGAAGATGAGGCAGCAACTGTTACAGATGGGTCAGAAGAAGAAGCCCCAGAGTTAAGGCTGTTGCGATCAGTTCTGTTAGCCAGCAGCAAACCCAAACCGGAGATTCCCAACTATGATGGCAGTCTGTCCGCAGATGTCTTGCTGGACTGGATAAGCGAATTAGACAAGTATTTTGAAAATGAGGAAGTCAGTGAGGATAAAAGAGTTAGATTTGCTGCAACTAAATTAAAAGGGCACGCCGCCTTATGGTGGGATAGTGTCCAAGCGGACAGGAGACGAATGAACAAGTTGCCAATAAAAAGGTGGCCACGGATGGTGGCAAAACTGAAGGGTAGATTTTTGCCGAAAGACTACCAGGTTGAGCTTTACCGACGAGTGCAAAATTTAAGGCAGAAGGGTATGACTGTAAAGGAATATACGGAAGAATTTTACCGTGTAAATTTACGTGCTGGTTATACAGACGATACTCCGGAAAAAACAGCAAGGTATGTAAATGGCTTGAGATTGGAAATATTGGACGAGATCAGTATTCTCTCTCCCCGAAATATTGAGGAAGCCTTTCAGAGTGCTGTAAAGGCTGAGGAGAAAATCAACAGGAAGCAGAACAACAGGAGAGGGAGAGGGAATGGCAGAGGACGAGGATAGTCCTACGGCAGAGGGAGAACTTCCACAAACAGCGAAGAAGGTAGCAGTTCCAGAGCTTCAGGGACAGCAGAAAAGGGAGAAAGCACTAGAGGAGGTCGGCCATATCAGCGGGGAAGAGGAAATGGTCGCGGAAGAGGGACTAATGTCCAGTGCTACAGGTGCCACAAGTGGGGGCACAGATCCTTCGAATGTCCGGAAGCTGAACACGTTGGCCAGAGGGGAGCATTTGTTGCGCAGCCTGAGGAAGCTGAAGCACAACCCCGGGAGATAGAGAATGTGGCGGAAACGGGGGAAGCTCTAATTTTGAACAAGGTGCTGTTGAAACCAGCCAAAGAGAAGGCTGAACAGACCCAGCGAAAAGCGTTGTTTCGAACAGTTTGCAAATCACAGGGAAAGTGTTGTAAATTGATTATAGACAGCGGAAGTACAGACAATTTGGTTGCCACCGAAATGGTGGAGAAGCTGGGCTTGAAGCGGCTTAAACACCCCACGCCTTACAAGGTGTCGTGGCTACAGAAAGGCCACCAGTTATTAGTTGATGAACAGTGCGAGGTAGAATTTCACATTGGCAAATATCACGACACAGTGGTCTGCGATATTATGCCAATGGACGTGTGCCATATACTACTTGGGAGACCGTGGCAGTATGACCGGAGGGTGACACACGATGGAAAGACAAATTGTTATAAATTTGCGAAAGATGGGATCAAACATACGCTTGTACCCATCAAGGAAGAGGATGCAGCGGAACCAAGTGGCACAAAAACATTGTTAATTGGAGGGAAACAGTTTGTGAAGCAGATTGAGGAAAATGAGGTCAATTATGCAATTGTAAGGAGGACAAGACCGATGTTGCTGAACACAGAAAAAGCAGAACTGCCTGTAGAAATTCAGGAGCTGTTGAAAGAATTCCAAGACATTGTGGTTGATGATTTACCTGATAAGTTGCCTCCCAAGAGGAGTATTAGCCATCACATTGACTTTATACCGGGAGCAAGCTTGCCAAACAAGGCAGCGTATAGGATGAGTCCGAAAGACAATGAAGAAATTCGTAAACAAGTGCAGGAGTTGTTGGATAAGGGACTGATCAGAGAAAGTTTGAGCCCGTGTGCAGTACCAACTGTACTTGCACCTAAGAAGGGTGGAGAATGGCGAATGTGTACAGATTCGCGGGCCATTAATAAAATTACGATTCGATATAGATTTCCCTTACCCAGGATGGACAACATAATGGACTGTCTTAGTGGAGCAGCTTATTTTACAAAGATTGATCTGAAGAGTGGTTATCATCAGATCAGAATCAGGGAAGGAAATGAGTGGAAAACGGCTTTCAAAACTAATGAAGGGCTGTACGAATGGCTGGTCATGCCATTTGGATTGAGCAACGCTCCTAGTACCTTTATGAGACTAATGAATGAGATGTTAAAGGAATTTATTGGCAAGTTCGTGATAGTTTATCTTGATGACATTTTAATTTTCAGCAGAACAAAAAGAGAGCATCTTCAACATGTTCGAAAAGTGTTAGAAAAGTTACAGCAGAACAAACTGCTGATAAACTTAAAGAAGTGCACTTTCCTGCAGAAGGAGCTGGTCTATTTGGGGTTTGTAGTTGCAGAAAATGAATTGAAGATGGACCCCGAGAAGATTGCAGCAATTATAAATTGGTCGTCACTAAAGAGCTTATTTGAGGTACGTAGTTTCCACGGATTGGCAAGTTTTTATTGAAAGTTTATTAGAAATTTCAGTGAAATCTGCGCACCAATGTTAGAGACCATCAAAAAGGCCAGCCAGCCTTTTTGTTGGACCAAGAAGGCAGAAGACAGTTTTCAGCTTTTGAAGCGGAAGATCACGGAGAGGCCAATCTTGAGGCTGCCTGATTTCAATAAACTTTTTCAAGTTCGGTGTGACGCAAGTGGAACAGCGATTGGTGCTGTGCTTAGTCAGGACGATAGACCAGTGGCATTTTTCAGTGAAAAACTGAATGAAAGCCGGCAAAAATATTCCTCATACGACAAGGAATTTTACGCAGTGGTCCAAGCCTTAAAGCATTGGAGGCACTACCTACTGGGCAATGAATTCGTTCTGTTTTCTGATAATTCGGCATTGCAATACGTAATGCAGCAGCACAAGTTAAACCATAAGCACGCCAAGTGGGTAGAATACTTGCAGAGTTTCACTTTCGTGTTAAAACACATAAGTGGGCAAGCCAACAAAGTGGCAGATGCTTTGAGCAGAAGAGCCTTGCTCTTATAGGAGAGTAGCATACAGGTATTGGGATTTGAACATTTGAAAGATTTGTATCAAACCGACATGGATTTTAAGGAAGCTTTTGAAGCCTGCCAAAATCCTGTAGTAAGGAATGCAAGCTCGTGGTTAGACTATAATTTACAGGAAGGATTATTATTCAGAGGTGGGCAATTATGTATCCCGGACTGTTCAATGAGGGAGAATATTGTACGGGAAAAGCATAGCGGCGGATTAGCGGGACATTTTGGCATCAACAAAACTTTGGAGCAACTCGGACATTTCTATTATTGGCCTAAAATGAGCAGGGATGTACAGAGATATGTAAACAGGTGTAAAGTCTGCCAACTGTCAAAAGGACACAGTCAGAATACCGGACTTTACACACCACTACCTGTTCCAAGCAGGCCATGGGACTCGGTCAGCATTGACTTTGATCTTGGACTGCCTAGAACACAACGAGGGTATGATTCAGTAATGGTGGTGGTAGATAGATTTTCAAAAATGGCTCATTTTATTCCTTGTCGGAAAACTAGTGACGCCACGTACGTGGCACACCTGTTTTTCACGGAGGTTGTTAGATTACATGGCCTACCCAGAACTATCATTTCAGACAGGGACGTAAAGTTCACAGGGCACTTTTGGCGCACCCTGTGCAAAACGTTGGGCACGCAACTGAACTTCAGCTCTGCGTATCATCCGCAGACTGATGGACAAATGGAAGTGGTGAACAAAAGCTTTGGAAATTTATTACGGAGTTTGACTGGAGAAAATTCACGAATATGGGACCAAGCTCTCGCCCAGACAGAATTCGCTTATAACGATTTGCCCAATCGTAGCACTGGACTTAGCCCATTTCAGATTTTGTATGGCATGCATCCTTGGGGAATACATGATCTACGAGATTTGGGAAAGCTGGAACGGCGAAGCGCGGATGGGGAATACTTTGCCGAAGCAATGAGAGAACTACATGAAAAAATCAAACTAAGGTTGCAGACAGTGTACCGAAATACAAACAGCAAGCAGACTCAAAGCGACTAGAGGTGCATTTTAATATTGGGGATGAGGTCCTTGCACATTTGCGTCGGGAACGGTTTCCTAAGGGCACATATAATAAGCTGAAATATAAGAAAATTGGTCCCTGCAAAATCCTACGTAAATTTTTAGCCAATGCTTACGAGATTCAGCTGCCACCTGACATAGGCATATCACCTATTTTCAATGTGGCGGATTTGTTCCCATATAATGCCCAAACAGAGGATGATAGTGTGGTACAGCCAACACGGGACACCCAATTTGGAGACAGTTCTTGGAAGAAACAATTGCCTTCGGTAAAGTCCCATGAGATTGAAGGGATCCTCAGCACCCAGGTAGCCAAGAAGACACGCAGGAAGGAATATCTGCATTACCTTGTCAAGTGGAGAGACCGTCCAATGGAGTACAGCTCATGGCTCGACGCGGCACAGATACAGAAGGCTGGTTATTTGGTGGAGGAACTCATGGAACGGAGCCATGATTTTCTTTTACCCCGGGAGCCTGATGCAGGAGCATCTGGTTAACAGGATGAAGACGGAAAGAAGGTTGATATGGATTCTGAAAAGGACAGAGAACACAACTCACTGGACGGACAGCGTGTCTGTCTTTATTTTTATTTATTGTTTTTGTTATTTTACTTTTCTGTTAAAAATGCCAAGAATAATGTAATGAACTCTAATTAGGAACAGTAGTAATTAGTCAGAGTCATTTTTTTCTGAACAGTTATATTACTGTTGTAAATTCAAGCAAAGGAAAACATGCCAGTTAAGAATAAGTTTCAAATACGAAATAACTATTGTAACTGACAACAAAACAACTAACAGCAGTTATCCAACTGTTCGAGGACAGTGATACAAAAGGAGGAAAAATAAGCCCAATAGGGGTTGGCCAGTGAAGAAGATAAGTAACAAAAATAAATATACTCATTTTTTTAGTGCACATACAATTCCACGAGTGTCCTCAAATACTGTGAAAAGAAATTCAATGTTGTGTATTCCTTTGTTTTCTTTTATGGTACAAAAACATTGTTAACAGGTTCACTACAGACTACGAACCAGAACAGAAGCCCAATAACCAAACAAAGAGCCACAACGACCAGCACAGGTCGTGTGGACATAGCGCTCAGGTGTATATACATTTAACAGGTATGCAAACAAAACCATACGAGTGCTTCTAGATTTATTTTCATATAGAATTCACAGGATAGAACATAGTCATTAAAAGTCTGTATCAGTATTCACATTCTCTGTTCAAAGTAACTACAAAACCAACCGAGTTCGCAGACATGGGGAACTGACACGGTTGTAAACAAAATCCCTCAATAAAGAGTTCGAGCCCATCCCCAGAGGTTACCACAGAACCTCGCACCTAAGAAACCAACAGCAGACAGCGGCACAGAGCCAATGAAAACCAAGCAAACCATGCAAGAACCCAAACAAGCACAGTTAAAACAACAAGGTGAAGCTACCCGTATACTGTTCAGGGTGGCCGGGAGTCCAAGTGTTCAGACCAACGAACAGCTCCACCTGCATAAGGGCAAACGAAGAAAGGGTCAGTCACCAACCACAGCAAACGAAAACCAGAACGGAGAATCGGGAAGAAACTATTGAGGAAGTTTAACAAGGGCCATTACCTGATAGGCGAGCCGTAGCTGTAAATTTTGTAACCAGATGAGCCCCTGCTCACAGAGGAGCCGAGCCATTAGTCTCAAAACAAATAGCAGAAATAAAATCTAGCAAAGAACGAAAGCTTACCGGTTGAGTTGGCAAAGGGACGGGCAGAGCATGCCTCATGACCAGTCGAAGTTGGAAGCCGACGAACCCACGTCCACATTAACCTTACAGCTCTCGCATAGATATAAACCCTTGTGAGATACGAACAGACAGTGACCAGAATACACAGAGGCGAATATCAAAGCCGGATACACACTACAACGACAGCGAAAACACATGCAAACGGAACCATAATTCAAACCTTACCAGTGTTTCACCAAACAATCAATAGCATACATGCCAAGACTTGGAATAGCAGAGACCACGACCACAACCAAACGCACACCACACCGTCGACCGGGCAGGCAGAGTTCATACATTTCATCACAGAAAACACAGGAGTTACAAAGAATCGCCAGGAGCTCGCAGAGCTAAAGACCAGTGCAACAATGACCACCCAAGGAGCGCGAACGGAGTAAAACCTAAACCGAGGCAGGTTAACCAAGATCCTGAGGAGGGACAGATGTCCACCCAACAAACCATCAAGGTACCCATGTCGTAACCCAAGGAGATTGAAAATCAAACAACATTTATTACCAAATCAATTACATTACTATCCAGATCGTAAGTACATTACACATCAGCTTTGGAACGGCGGGACCACATGGGCTGGCCCCATCAAGTATTGTCAAAAATACACAACAGGAAAACATTAAAACATTTATCTGCGCAACCTTAGAGCACCCTCTTCAAAATGGTGTTTTTAGATTTTTTTTATTTTTACTTGAATTGAAGGGAAATTAGAGTCCACATGGAAGTGAAAATTTTAGGCCATAGTCTTTAATCATTCTAATTTCGAATATATTTAAAAGATGTGTTTTTCATATGAAAAACAAGAATAAATTAGGGAAGCATTACTATAATCCATGTAAATTGTCCTCGTATAATTTTTTTTCCATGTTGATAATTTAATATTGAACAATTGTGAGTCATTAATGGTCAATTCTTACATTTTTTAAGAACATATTGTCAAAAAAACTGCTAATTTGACATATTAATTGTTGATTAAAAACATTATTAATGGTTGATTAAAAACATAATAAAACTTATGAATATGAAGCTAACCGTACAAGTGATTATTTTATTGTGAATTCAAATTCCAAACATAAATATACATTGTGTTAAAGGAAATTTGAAAAACAATACAAATAACATTTTCTAGTGTTATTAAACAAGCAAAATAGTAACAAATCTTCATGGATTTTGTTGGAATATGTTACTTCAAAAGGTAGTGTTATGTCAAAAGTTGTAATCTTATTTAAAATAGTTATCACACATTCATTATGGAGTAAAATACTCTTGTTATCATTTATCATAGGAGGAGGTGAAATTAAATTTATCCTAGATGTGTTATTGGGGTGTAATTCTTTCATATCTCTTGGTAAATAAAGGAGATAAGAGAGACCCATTAGACACACATGAACAGAGAAGAAATATTATCTTTGTAAAGGATAAATCATTTTTGAAGGTGCTTTAAAGTGTAAGATTGGAAATTTTCAAAGATTAACAAAGACTATTACCTTCTTAAGTATTATCTTTGTAAAGGGTAAATCATTTGTGAAGGTGCTTTAAATTGTAAGATTGGAGGTTTTCGAAGAATAATAAAGACTATTACCTTCTTGTGTATGTTCCCTACATTGGGGTTTTCCCATGTATATCTGATGTACTCTTTTTCTCTCTTCTCTTTATTACTTTGATTAAATGTTGTTATATGGATAAGAATATAGTCTAGTAAAGTTATGTTGTTTGATATTGTTGTATGTTTATTCATATGCCTCAATTTTTAATAGATTCACCCATGAACCTTTAAACTTGTTCAATTCTATACCAAGGTTCTATCTTCATTCTAATACAAGACTAGCATGGTCAAACACATAATGGACCAATCATAATCTTTCCTACTCTCACTATGTAAATACTTAGCCTTAAACACGAACAATAACTAGAACAAATTGTAGGAAAATAATGGAAGTGTTCACATACATGTCATAAAACCAGTGTGTGTAGAAAGGAAATAGTCTACCCGTCCTATTACTCAAAAATTGATTTCAAATATACATTTATAATTATGTTCCTTAGCATCCTATTATGGTCATGTTGTAACGGCTACAACCACCCTCCAAAATTTTGCCTTAGCCTATTTTGGAGCCTCCTTACCAACCTTCACAACAACTTTCCTTGCTTTGTTAAGTCCTCAAGCTTCAGTGTCTTTCTTGCTCAAAGGCAGCCTGTTGATCATAGTTTGATCTTTTTGTTTCACAAGCTTCTCATCCGTACTTGGTCCAGCTGCAGGTTGAGCAGCTTCCCAGTGAAATTTGCGCATTTCTGGAGGGAAAATAGTAGTTCCTACAGGAATTGCACAATTCCTTCTGAAAGTTTGATGTTGGGCTCCAAGATTATGCAATCCTTTCTGCCCTCCCAGCAGGAATTGTGCAATTTTTTCCATCAACTGGCAGTTCAGCCCAAGATTTGCGCAAATCTGGCTAGCAGTTAGCTGTTGGGCCCAGAAATTGCGCAATCCCCTTTGGGCAGTCAGCCCAGCTAACAGTCAGAAATCCACATTTTTCTCCAGCAGTCACTTGCATGTGCAGCTGAGTTGACTGGTTCCCTCCAGGACCAAGCAAAAAGGACTTGCATGCATAAGCTGCTTCTACCAAGGTAGCATGCAAAGGCATCCCTTGTTTCAGGGATCTATGTTTAGCAGTTGGAGGTTACATGCAAGGAACAATTTAGAAACCTCCCTCCAAGTGTCACTTCCCCTAGATTTGTGGCATGCGCGTCATAACCTTGATGTTATCAAAACTCATCAACCGGACACTGCAGAGCTCATTCCTCACATCAACCTTGTAGCTCTGACATCCCACATCACATATAGTTGCAGTCGGCACATTCATCTTAGTTGTTTTGGGGTTAGCCTGCTTCCCATGCCTTCTGCCGCATCTTTGTCGCTTTTTGTGTTTTTTGCTTGTGGGAGTGTTGTTTGCTTGATTTCTTCGAATGCCTATTGTCGTTTACATATATTCTAGCTTTTCCTAGCTCTGTTTCAATTTTCATTTCTATCTCATTGTTGTTACATGCATGAAGCTGTTTTGCACAGATGTTCGCCCAAATGACGACCGACCTCACCCACCTGTATGTTGATCTGTTTGTTCAATCCTCCATTCATGTTTTGCATGCAATATTTATCACTTAGTGTTACCATGCATTTCATCGACTTAACTTTCTTTCATTTTCCCGTCGACGCGTCAAGCCAACCTTGGCCCGGTCTCTATCTCCACTAAGGTTGCATTGCGCAATCTGGAGAAGGAAGGCTCACCTTCCTCTCCAGATTTGTGCATTATGGCCCAGCACTAACCTCCTGGACTAAATTTCGCATTTTTAGATGTCAATGGCTTCTTGGCCCAAAAATTTGCGCAAATCTGTCCCTACGCTAGCAGCATTTCCCAGCTGAAATCACACATTCTGCAACCCCAGTAGCCAACTGCCCAATTGGATTGTTCATTTTACAGTTCCAGCAGTCAGTTAGTCTCCCAGCAGCCTGAACTATGCCTTGTGCAGTCTTGATAGTTGGTCTCCCGACCTCCCACCCGAAATTACGAAACCTTCACAATCATTCACTCAGGTATGTTGCAGGTCAGTTCTCATGATCATTTTGGTTTTCGACTGACAAATTGCTTGCTATGATTGTTTCCATGTCTCCAGGTACCATAGGTGTTCATCTGCCTCTAAGTAGTACATGTACAATGGTTTCCAAGAGAGCAAAGACGAATACATCGTTCTGAGCACACTTGGGGATGCAGTCAATCAAGTGTCCATGGGCTTACCTACTCATAAAGAAATCAAGTTGTTCATAGACAAGGACATCAAGCAGCAGCATCACAACTAACAGCATCATGAATAGCAATTGAAGGCAGCATAACGAATGCAGTGAACGCAGCAAATGTAGCTAACGCAGCAAATGCAGTGAACACAGCAGATGCAAGAGGAAGGTTGTTGACAACATAGAGGCGGAGCAAAGTTGCAAGATCAAGCAGATCCATTGATAATGAAAGCAACTTTTGAGACTTAAACTATGAAGTGACGGCGCGACATGAAGACTGTGTGAAGGAAAAATATGGAACAAAGAAGGAGTTGCATGTGTGGAAGCAACAACTCAGCAAGAACATGAAGCTACACATACAGACCAATGAGTTGTAGCAGGAACATGAACAGCAGTGGGCGCAACATGCATTCATGGATGAAATTGCGCCAGTACAAGTTAAGTATCTATCCATCCCAATAGCAGACACAGAGCAAACATGGTAAGTTGTGTTATTGATCACATGCAAAGGATCCAGCAGCATGCATGTCGTTGAGCGCACGCATGCAATCCAACCCATTCAACACACTCACCAAGACGAAGACAAGAAACAATTCCAACTGGGGTTGAACATGCACTTCAGTAGGTTGAGGCGCATGACCATCAACTCACACTTGAAGATCAGTGTGGACACTATGCATCAGTGTGTTGACAGTTCAACTGTACCCAAGATGACCATGCGCATGTTAGCAAACGAGTTGGATGAAGGGGCCTAACTAATGCACCGGTTGCAACGGACGCAAGAGTTCGCTTCAACAAGATGTCACCATGAGTGCATGCACACCATCACGGACGACCAAGCTTGGCATCATCTCACTAGCTTCACCATTGCAAGCATCTCAAAGAGTTGGTCTCACCACAGCGGACCGAGTGTCAGTGATGTCTTGCAAGGCTTGCTCAAGCCATGTTATCTCACATGAGTACATGTGCATTGTAATGTTGAGTCATGTCAAGTGTAAGTCGGGTGTCAACAGTTGGATGTAACAGTCATAAAGTAGGTGAAAAGTCATGAGGGTAGTTGAATTGTCACAAAGGGGAATTTCAAGGGTCACCCCACCCTTTGCTATAAATAATCCCTCATAACTCATTGTATACGCTTTTGTTCAGCCAAGCTTCTACTAAGACTATCTTGAAGAAGACTTGGACAGTATTGTGACGTGCCTTGGCTTCTCCACTGCATGAAGCTAGTACATCTCTTTGGAGGAGCAGGCGGATGTGGATGTAAAGTTCTACTAATAGGGCTAGCAGGTTTACATGGTGTATTGTATGATTGTGACTTACACTTCTTTATATAATAAAAGCCAACACATTTTCATGCATATGTTGTTATTGTAGTTGGACTGCTCCAGTTGCCTTAATGATATATGTTGTTTAACTTATGTACTTGTGTACTAAATGATTCACATGCAATTATATGAATCTTGTTGTTAATTTGTTGCATATGTTGTTAATGTTGTCACTGTTTGTGTTGACTACTATGTCGGACACCAGACAGACCTTTCTCTAAACCTTTTTATATCAACGGTCACACTCGTCTCAAACTGATCTGTGAGTGTTGTTCATGTTATCTTACCTTGTATGTTGGGACTACCGCATCCATGTCGATTGCTCTGCCAGAATTTGTGCATGTCCTTTGTGTGGTGTGTTCCTAGCAGAGTTGGCACTGATCCCTTTCAACCTGGAACTCGCCTTCACCTTCCTCACCCTTTGAAGTGTTGGAACCTCCCATACTCATTCCTTGACTCACTGCATCAGTGACACCCTTGCTACTGATAGAGTTATCTTACTTGCCTTTGTGCAACATCGCAGTCAAGGCATTACCTTACGACCCACTACTGGGACTCCTACACCAAATGGTCTGAGGTCTAATTGGGACTTCTTACTGGGGAGATCCCCTTGACATGTTGGCAGGTCCATCACCATCAACATTTATGGCGCTAGAAGGAGGGCCTGATGACAAGAAGTGTCCTCTCATCCAGTTTTGAACCTTTGCATATCTTTCATGGAGTCTTGCATTCTTCTTCCCCCGAGGTGTTTTTTGAATCGTGAAGATGTCTCCATCTTGACGAAGTTTTTCAATCTCTTGTCCACTCACATGTATGATGGTGAAGGAAAAGTGGTCTGGCCTTAGCACTTACATAACTTCCTTTTCCATGATTTATGAGGATGATGAGTTCACTAACGAACAGGTCGATCTGCTTCTTGCATTCACACTTCGAGAATCCCCATTTTGTTCGGTGCTCAGCCTACCGGCTGAAATCGTGCACTCATGTCAGCACTTCTATGATCTTATTGAAAACATGTTCCATCATTTTGATCCAAACCATCTTGATCGGAAACTATCATAGCAACAAAGGGCTCCGCATGAATCCATTATTGATTTTTGGCAGCGCTTCCGTGACTTACAGTTTCAAGCTCCGAAGAACCAGATGAAGTTTGCTTATCTCTAGGATCGATTCGAGTATTGCCTTAAGAAATCTGCCCGTCCCAAGAGAAAGCTTGATGTCAAACCTTGCTCAACCTTCTTCGTTGATGGAACTGCACAATCCCATGCGGGAGCAAGCACTATCTCAACGGACTGTCCACCTCCCTTTCATTCAACAGTTCCACCATCGTCTAGTGATGTTGAGGATCATGTTCGCACATCTGTTCATTCTTCAAACCCTCCCAACATCACTCCACTCAATTTTCGCGTAGATTTGGGTGTTATTCCTTCGATTTCCCATATGCATTCTTTTCTTCGACCTCCATTTTCGCACCTAGGTGTTCCTCCCAATGATGTTGTCTTGTGTTCGTCCATTCTGGACTCTTCACTTGTTGTGAATGAGGAACAACCCACTGACGGAGTTGGTGTTGCACAACCAACATGCGTTGTCATTCATGAAGAGTATGAGTGGGAGCTTGAACATCAACACTCGGCGAAGGATGACTCCCTTCCGTCCGAGCCCCCTCCGTTCCTTCCTAGCTTCTTTGGTGAACCTGCCATCCGTGATTTTGTACGCGTGTCTTCATCTATGGATATACCCATTGTTGATCACTTGCAAGACTCACTAGATGCTAGTCCATAATATGACAATGGAGAGGATAATTTATTCATTGAAGGTCCACTTGATCCTTCATGTGACAAAGGATGACTTCGTTTGCTTTTCATCTACCCCTTTGTTTGATTCATATGATCATGAGGCTACTGAAGAATTCATTGATTTTTCTAATCATGGCGGTCGTGATCCATTTGCTTCCATTTTTCATCACGATCGTGAATCTATCGCAGTTGATCTTTCGAAGCCACCGGTTTATGATGATCTACCTAATGATGAAGTTGAGACACCCAAGACCGTCGAGGCACTTCAGCCCGAGCTAATGGTTATGTTAGGCCCTCGCTCTCTTGGGGTTAGTCTCACTTCCGTTCATGAAGTTGTTCAATCACCCAAGGCTCCTCATCACTCATATGTGTGCATTGAATATCCATCTCACACACAGATCACACTTCCTCCACTCGAACTGTACGATCCCATTTCTCATGCATTGGAGGAGTCTTACATTGCAATAACTTGTGCACGATGTAAGTTATCGGTGTTTCTCTCGTTTGCTTGCATGTCTCAGTCAAGAGTGTTCTTTTGCTTCAAAGTTCCATGTAGTGTCACATAGAACCATATTAAGTCCACGGATTTTTCGTCATGCATATGCACTCACTTATGTCCTGTGGGAAATTTGAAACACGAAGTGTGGCTATCTTCACTGTCATATCTTTTTTTTATGCTGGTCCGCACAACTGGGTTACTCGCGCACCAAGCCTTCACTCACATGGGTCTACCAATGCCTTGGTGGCTGCATTGGAAGTATCACTTCACGTGATCAGGCCCATGCACCGTTAGTGTAGGAGTAGGAGTAGTGTTTGCTTTCAGTTGTTTACTTACATGCTTGTTTGTTTACATGCCTTGTTTGCTTGTTTTTTTTCTTGTTTGTTTGTTTACTTGTTTCGCTTTCATTTTCACTTCTTCTCTTGCTTTGCTTTGTTGATTTTTAGTTCGTTCATTTGTTTCGTTCATAGATTAGTTTGCATGAAACCATGTGTGACTCATGAAACGAGCTGAGTAAAGTACAAGAGGGTTTGTACAGCTATCACTACTTGGTTATCTGTCACCTTGCCTCTATATGATGAACTTGTTACTGTTAATCCATTATACGTCGAAGGAAAATACGTACTCTTTGAAGTGAACCTTGGTGTAAACACAATGCTTGCGCGCTAACTAGTGTCACCCTCTCTAGTCGATTTTTTTTGGGTATACCTTGCCAGCTCAGTGAACTAGAGTAAGGTGAGGGAGAAACCTTAACAGGCACATCAAAGATAAAATAAAATACTTCTCTGTTGGAAAAACCTCCTCTACTCTCAATAAGTCGGGATCCCTCTTCTACCTCTGAAATGAATAAGTGTTATGCACAGTAAAAATGAAAAAAATGAAAAGTCAAAAGAATGAAAAATGAAAAAAATGAATAAGGCGAAAGAAGAGAAATCCTTCCCGCACAAGGAGGTGATGCAAGTAACTCCGCCAGGGTACTGACCAGGCTCGCTGGTAGTGGAGCCATGCTTGTGTTCCTATGTGACTCCACTAGGGTACTGTCCAACCTGCAGGCAGTGGAGCAACACCAGAGATGAAACTAAGACTCTGAAGACTATACTACTTGTGCACCTATATACCCCTCAACCCCAATAGAAACAATTGTGTTGCCTTGGATTGGAATGTGTGTCAATCGACAAAGAGTCTAGCAATTGTTACATCTTAAATTCAAGTTAGTGTCAAACCAAGATAAGCTAAGAACTGAACAATACTTCCGGAGGTGTTAGACTTTCTTTTCACGAGCAAGGTCCATTCAGAGAGCTGGAGTTCTACCAGTCTATCGCGAAGTGTTGTGGCGGCTACAACCACCCTCCAAAATTTTTCCTTAGCCTGTTTTGGAGCCTCCCTACAAACCTTCACAACAGCTTCCCTTGCTTCGTCAAGTCCTCAAGCTTTAGTGTCTTTCTTGCTCAAAGGCAACCTGTCGATCACAGTTTGAACTTTTCCTTTCACAGGTTGCTCATCTGGACTTGGTTCAGTCGTAGGCTGAGTAGCTTCTGAGTGAAATTTCCACATTTATGGAGGGAACCAGTAGTGTCCTGAAGGAATTGTGCAATTCCTTCTGAAAGTCTATTGTTGGGCTCCAGGATTGTGCAATCCTATCTGCCCTCCCAGCAGGCATTGTGTAATTTTTCCCATCAACAGGCAGTTCAGCCCAATATTTGTGCAAATATGGCCAGTAGTCAGCTGTTGGGTGCATATATTGTGCAATCTCCTTTGGGTATTCAGCCCAACTGACAGTCAGAAATGCGCATTTTCTCCAACAGTCGAGTACTCACTTGAATGTGCAGCTGAGTTAACCAGTTCCCTCTGGGACCGATAAAAAAAGACTTGCATGCATAGGCTACTTCTCCCAAGGTAGAATACAAAGGAATCCCTTGTTTCAAGGGTCTATGTTTAGCAGTTGGAGGTTACATGCAAGGAACAATTCAGAAACCTCCCTCTAAGTGTCGCTTCCCCTAGATTTGTGGCATGCGCATCATAACCTCGATGTTATCAAAACTCATCAACTGGACGCTGCAGAGCTCATTCCTCACATCAACCTTGTAGCTCTGACATCCCACATCACATCTAGGAGCAGTTGGCACATTCAACTTAGATGTTTTGGGGTTAGTCCACTTCCCATGCCTTGTGCTGCATTTCTGTCGCTTTTTGTGTTTTTGCTTGTGGGAGTGATGTTTGCTTAATTTCTTCGAACGCTTACTGTCATTTACATATAATCTAGCTTTTCCTAGCTTTGTTTCAATTTTCGTTGCTATTTCACTGTTGTCACATGCATGAAATTGTTTTGCACAGACGTTCGCCCAATCGGTGAATGGCCTCACCCACATGCATGTTGATCTATTTACTCAATCCTCCATTCAGGTTTTGTATGCACTATTTATCACTTCTTCTATCACTTAGTGTCTCCATGCATTTCATCAACTTAAGTTGCTTTCAGTTGCCTGTCGGCAAGTCGGGCCAACCTTGGCCCGGTCTCTACCTTCACCAAGGCTGCATTGCGCAATCTGGAGAAGGAAGGCTCACCTTCCTCTCCAGATTTGTGCATTTTGGCCTAGCACTGACCTCTTGGACTGAATTGTGCATTTCTGGAGGTCAATGGCTGCTTGGCCCAAAAATTTGTGCAAATTTGTCCCTGGGCCAATAGCGTTTCCCAGCCAGAATCGTGCATTCCATAACCCCGGCATACAACCGCCCAATTGGATTGTACATTTTGCAGTTCCAAAAGTCAGTTAGTCTCCCCGAAGCCCGGACTATGCCTTGTGCAGTCTTGAGAATCGATCTCCCGACCTACCGCCCAAAATTGCGCAACCTTCACGATCATTCACCCAGGTATGTTGCAAGTCAGTTCTCATGTTCATTTTGGTTTTTGACTGACAAATTGTTTGCTATGAGTGTTTCCATGTCTCCAAGTATCACATGTGTTCATCTGCCTCTCAATAGTACAAATACAATGGTTTCCAAGAGAGCATAGACAAAGACACTGTTCTGAGCACACTTGGGGATGCAGTCGATCAAGTGTCCATGGGCTTACCTACTCACGAAGACATCAAGTTGTTCATGGACAAGGACATCAAGTAGCAACATCATGAATAGCAGCTGAAGGCAGCATACCGAATGCAGCATATCAAATGCAATGAACACAGCAAATGTAGCGAATGTAGCGAACACAGCGAATGCAAGAGGAATGTTGTTGACAACATAGAGGCAGAGAAAAATTGCAAGATCAAGAAAATCCATTGATAATGAAATCAACTTTGGAGACTCGGACTATGAAGTGATGGTGCGACATGAAGATCGCACGAAGGCAGAAGATGGAACAAAGAAGGAGTTGCATGTGTCAAAGTAGCAACTCAAGAAGAACATGAATTTTCACAGATAGACCAATGAGTTGCAGCAGGAACATGAACAGCAGTGGGCGCAACATGCATTCACAGATGAAACTGCACCAGTACAAGTTAAGGATCCATCCCAACAATGGACACAGAGCAAACATGGTGAGCATTGTTTTTGATCGCATGAAAAGGATCCAGCAGCGTGCATGTCGTTGAGCGCATGCATGCAATCCAACCCATTCAACACACTCACCAAGGCGAAGACAAGAAACAAGTCCAACTGGGGCTGAACATGCACTTCGGCAAGTTGAGGCACATGACCACCAACACACACTTGAAGATCAGCATGGACACTATGCATTAGTGTGTTCCCATTTCAACTGTACCCAAGAATACCATGCGGATGTTAACAGACGAGTTGGATGAAGGGGCCTAACCAATGCCCCAGTTGCAACGGAGGCAAGAGTTCACTTCAGCAAGATGTCATGATGAGGTGCATGCACACCATCATGGACGACCAAGCTTGGCATCATCTCACCAGCTTCACCATCATAAGCATGTCAAAGAGTTGGTCTCACCACAGTGGACCGAGTGCCAGTGATGTATTGCAAGGCTTGCTCAAGCCATGTTATCTCACATGAGTACATGTGCCTTGTAACATTGATTCATGTCAAGTGTAAGTCGAGTGTCAATAGTTAGACGTAACAGTCATAGAGTAGGTGAAGAGTCATGAGGGTAGTTGAATTTTCACAAAGGGGAATGTCAAGGGTCACCCCACCCTTTGCTATAAATATTCCCTCATAACTCATTGTATAGGCTTTTGGTCATCCAAGCCTCTACTAAGACTATTGATCCAAATGGATCCTAGAACACTCTAAGTTTTCATGAACTCTTTAATCGTGCCAAATATTCAAAGTCTTATAAAGATCAAGCTATCGAAGGGAATCCTCAGATAGTTGCAATGGCGATCAGCGCGGATCAACGAGGGTCGTCGATCTAGCGCGCAGAGCGGCAGACCATGGTAACGCGTGTTGACACCAACCAGCAAATGTAGGGTCAAATTTAAGCAACGGAGGTAGTTTTTGATATGCGATTAACGACAAGTCGCTAATCACATATCGCAGGGAAAACCTCTCAATGAAGAGAAGCCCCGAGCACCCAGACCCGAAATAATTATAAAACGCAGAAAATATTGTTTCGATTCCATCGAAGTGGGATTCCACAAAACCACTAGGATATCGAACGGGCTTTGAGCAGAAGCGGTTTCAACTGAGTTCCACCCGATGCCATACAGCGATTGCCACGCATCCTGGCAGAAGAGAGAGAAAATTTCTCACATCGGACAGGTAGACATCATGCTACTCAGCCACCCGATATGAACGACAACCATAGGATCTGGGGGCCCCAGAACAATGGTGGAGACGCGTTCCGATGGATGACCGGATTTGATAAGATTATGAAGCAAGATCACATAGGATTTGAAGTCTGATATGGACGATGCATTGGAAAAAGGTTGTGTTTCGCAGGCATTCTTGGAGTTAACGGAAAAAACGGTCATTTCAAATATGTCCAAGAGAACCGACACTCATCCATTATGAAATAGGTGGCCACCTCCCTGTGAGGCGTTATACAGTGACTGATTACGCAGGACAAAGGGATTCAAACAGATAGAGGCAGGGGAACCAGAAAGTCGGGAAGCAAAAACGAACATTCAAGAAGCAAATTGGCTTTAAAGCCACAATCTGACAGAGAGAGAGAGAGAGGCAGAGCAGTAGGAGGGGAGGTAGTAAGCCAGAGACAGAGAGAGTCAGAGAATCTGTGTACTCCAGAGAAGGCTTGAGAGGTTCAAGCGAACTCCTCTGCACTCCTGTCATGTATTGAGTCTCAGATTGAGCTCATACTATTGTAATCAACAGAGACCGAGAGCCAGTAAGGAGAGTCTGTGTGCTCAAAAGAGACTTGGGGGATCCAAGTACAGTCTTACTAATTTGTATCTGTTGTGCGAGACTCAAATTGAGCTCATTGTTGTAAAAACTCTGCTATGAAGACATAATAGAGAGGCCACCACTGAAGGCTGGACCAGGAGACGTAGCCCAAGGGTATTGGGTGAACTCCTTATTAAACTTGTTGTGTTTATATGTGTTTTCTTTTACTGCTTCATTGCGGGCACATCCATGCACATGAGTCTATAATACCTTATTAATTTTCTTAGATCAAATATCAGATCAAGTGGTATCAGAGCTTTAGGTTGCTAAGGTTAGACAAATTTGTGCTGGACTGTTATTGAATGATAACTAGATCAAAGCTTAAACTAGGAGGAGGAGAATTCGCCAAATTTAACCCAGAAATTGGTAGAGTCTATACTAGGAGGAAAATGTCAGAAGAGATTCCCTTGGAATCAAACCCTCAGTTCATGGACAGTTTCTTGACTATGAGAGCCATGGTAGAGGAAATGTATAGAGAATTTAAGAAAGGTCGAAGTGAAGATTCTTCAACTTCCCAGCATAACAAAGGAGCAGAAGAATCTCTCCTCAATGACCATTCTAAAGGCAAAGGGAAAGAAGAAAAGATTCCCACACCTCCTAATAGCCCTGAAAATAAAAAGAAAACATCTTTGATTAAATTAGATGTTAAATTTGATTTTCCAATATATGATGGACAGTTGAATGCAGAGAAGTTGGATAATTGGATTAGACAGATTGATGTGCATTGCAGGGTGCAGAGCATTGATTCAGACAGAAGTAAGATTTAGCTAGCCAGCCTATGCCTTGGAGGAACTGCCTTAGTATGGTGGGAAGGCAGGACACAAGCTGACATGAAGAAGCATGGTAAAATCCTTTCTGTCCAGAGTGAATTTGTTTTTGCAATTAAAAAACAATTCTATCCACTATCTTATATGCAACAAGCTATGATGAGTTGGAAAACTCTTCGCCAATTGAAAGGGAAAAGTGTACAAAGTTACACCCAAGAATTTAAAAAAAGAGCTTTGATTCTAGGCATTTCTTTAGATTCACCTGAAACTCTGTTGAAGTATATAGGTGGTCTACATAGTTATTTGAGACATACTACTCTCATGTTTAATCCTACTAGCATAGATGAGGTATCTGTTTAGGCTACACATCTAGAGGCTAGGCAAGAATGTGAACCCGGAGGTTAGGAGGATCATCAAAACCCACTGCAAGCAAGAACAAGGAAAAGAGAAAGCAGAAATGGAAAGAAAGGAAGGCAAATGTTGTACAAAATACCAAACCTTCATGCACTCACTGCAAGAAGGATGGGCATGATGATGAACACTGCTGGATTTTTCATCCGGAGTTGAAACACAATAAATTCGGTGGCGTAAAGAAGAAGATTGTTGCAACTATTCAGAAGGATTTGGGGTTAGACTCAGGGGATGAAACAACAATCACAGCCACAGGTATAAAAGGTTATCCGCCTTAAAGAATGCAGAAATCAAGAATCAGGTACAGGAGTTGCTCGAGAAAGGGTTCATAAGACCCAGCACATCACCATGTGGGTCTCCAATTGTCTTGGTGAGAAAGAAAGATGGGTCATGGAGAATGTGCATTGATTACCGAGCACTGAATAAGATAACGATCAAAAACCGTTATCCCCTTCCTCGCATAGATGATCTATTAGATCAGTTAAAAGAAGTTGTTTACTTTTCCAAGTTGGACTTGCATAGTGGCTACCATCAGGTCAGAGTCGCAGAGCAAGATGCATGGAAGATTGCTTTCAAAACAAAACAGGGACTGTATGAGTGGTTAGTTATGCCTTTTGGCTTAACCAATGCTCTTACTACTTTCATGAGAATAATGAATGGTGTACTCAGGCCTTTTATTGATGATTTTTTCATTGTATATCTAGATGACATTCTTGTATTTAGTAAAACATGGGAAGAACATTTGAACCATGTAAAGCAGACTCTAGATGTTTTGAAAAGAGAAAATCTTTATGTTAAGCTATCAAAATGTGAATTTGGCAAAACATATTTGAATTATTTGGGTCATATTGTAGGGGGTGGTGAATTGAATATAGATCCCTCTAAGGTTGCAGTCACTGTAAATTGGCCTAAACCCAAATCTACTACAGAAGTTAGAAGCTTCCTAGGAGTAGCACAGTATTGGAGAAAGTTTATTGCTAACTTTTACTTGATTACAGCTCCCTTACATGCTTTAATAGGATTGAGCAGGGTGTTTCAATGGGGAGGAAAACAGTAGAAAGCCTTCGACACCTTAAAAGAAAAGATTGGTACAGCACCAGTACTAGCATTGCCTGATCTTCAAAGACCATTTGAGATTGAAACGGATGCTAGTGACTATGCCATGGGAGCAGTGTTGATGCAGCATGGTAAACCCATATGTTATCATTCTGAGACATTTAATTTTGTAGTAGTTAATTATCCCACATATGATAAAGAATTGTATGCATTAGTACAGAGTATGAAAAAGTGGAAACATTATCTAATGGTAAAAGAGACAGTTATACATACTGATCATCAACCACTTCAATATTTACACTCACAAACTAAGTTGCAACGATCAAGAGACTATAGGTTGATGGGTTTTCTACAACAGTTTCATCTTATCATCAGATATAAAAAGGGAATACACAATAAAGTTGTATATATGTTGTCTAGACCAATCATAAATGCATCTACTATACTTAAGCATAACTCAGTAATGCATGAAAGCTACATTGAACAATATGCTCAAGATATAGACTTTAAAGATGTATATGCAACTTTAAGTCATGGAAAACAAGTAGAAGAATTGGATTATCATGTTAAGGACCAACTCTTGTATCATTTTGGAAAGTTATGCATTCCTCAAACCAAAAGAGTAAATATAATTCGAGAAGCATACACTTCTCTAATATCAGTTCACTTTGGTGTAGGTAAAACATTTGCACAACTGCAAAGATTTTTTTATTGGCCAAAAATGCATGAAACAGTTTCTAGATATGTAAGAGGGTGTATCATGTGTGCTAAAAGCAAGCCCAATAATAGAAAACTAGGCTTGTACACTCCACTACCAGTTCCTTCTCATCCTTGGGAAAGTGTTTCCATGGACATTGTTGGGGGATTGCCTAAATCTAGAAAATGTCATGACTATTTATATGTTGTTGTGGATAAGTTCAGCAAAATGTGTATTTTAATACCTTATAAAAAACATATTACAACTGAACAAACAGCAAAGTTGTTCTTTCAGCATGTATGGGTTCATTTTGGGTTACCTATTTCCATTGTATCTGATTGAGATTCCCGATTTGTTGGGAAATTTTGGTCGAGTCTGTGGGAATTGATGGACACTAGACTGAAGAAGAGCACAGCCTTTCATCCACAAACAGATGGCCAAACAGAGGTGGTCAACCAGACAGTGTTCCAGTTGCTCAGAGGCTATTGCAGCAAGCATCCTAAGCTTTAGGATGAACATTTGTGTTATGTGCAACATGCTTACAACCGGGTTAAACATTCTTCTACACAGGGATCTCCTTTTCAGACCTGTTTTGGTTTCACACCAAGGTCCCCCTTGGATTTTGTATTTGGTAAAGACATAGAGGTTGATGGACACAGTGATGTGGACAAAACAACCAAGTTCATTGAACAAATCCAAGAGATTTACCAGGCAGTACAAGAACAGCTAGAAAAGAGCCAAGCCAAGTACAAGGCAAGGCATGATAAGCATCGGACTAAGCATAGTTTCCAAGTTGGTGATCAAGTCTGGTTGTATATCAGCAAAGACAGAATGCAAGGTGAAGGTAAGAAGCTGAAGCCAATAAGGTATGGACCTTTCAGGATACTTGAGAAAATTGGTGACATTGGTTTTCGCCTTGATTTTCCAGCTTATATGCACATCTATTCAGTAGTTAATGCAGAAAGCTTGAGACTGTTTGAACCTTCATTGATTGAATATCTCGAAGAGCAGAGTCAATTGCCTTCTATTAATGATTTGTTTCCTGAATATCTCAATGAGTTGCAGGGAGATACAGTTCTGGACAAGAAGGTGAGAACTACGCACAAAGGGAATGTTGAGTACCTCAGAATTGGACTCAAAGGTTCAAAACCAAGCAGTGCAAGATGGATATAAATTGGGCAAATGGGGAATCTATATCCTCACTTGATTGATGCTTAAAAACCAACTTTTGGTGGTCCAAAAGCTTTTTCAGTTGGAAGGCGTGATCCAAATGGATCCTAGAACACTCTCTAAGTTTTCATGAACTCTTTAATCATGCCAAAGATTCAAAGTCTTACAAAGATCAAGCTATCGGAGGGAATCCTTAGACAGTTGCAATGGCGATCAGCGTGGATCAACAAGGGTTGTCGATCTAGCATGCAGAGTGGTGAACCATGGTAATGGTAATGCGCGCTGACACCAAACAGCAAATGCAAGGTCAAATTTAAGCAACGGGGGTAGTTTCCGATATGCGATTAGTGACAAGTAAGTTGCTAATCGCATATCGCAGGGCAAACCTCTCAGTGAAGAGAAGCCTCAAGCACCTGAACCCGAAATAGTTATAAAATGCGAAAAATATTGTTTCGGTTCCGTCGGAGCGGGATTCCACAAAACTGGCAGGATATCAGACGAGCTTCGAGCGGTAAGCGGTTTCAACCGAGTTTCGCCTGATAACATACAGCGATTGCCATGTGTCCCAGCATAAGAGAGAGAAAACCACTCACATCGGATGGGTAGACATCATGCTACTTAGTCGCCGGATATGAACAAAAACCATAGGATATGGGGCCCTCGGATCAACAGCAGAGACGCATTCCGATGGATGACCAGATTTGACAAGATTATGAAGCAAGATCACATAGGATTTGAAGTCTGATATGGACGATGCGTTGGCAAAAGGTCGTGTTTCACGGGCATTCTTGGAGTTAACAGAAAAAATGGTCGTTTCAAATATGTCCAAGAGAACTAACTCTCATCTGTTATGAAATAGGTGGCCACCTTCCTGTGAGGCGTTATACAGTGACTGATTATGCAGGGCAGAGGGATTCAAACAGACAGAGGTAGGGGAACCAGAAAGCCAGGAAGCAGAAACGAATAGTCAGGAAGCAGATTGGCTTTAAAGCCACAAACTAACAAAGAGAGAGAGGCAGAGCAGTAGGAGGAGAGGCAGTAAGCCAGAGATAGAAAGAGTCAGAGAGTCTGTGTACTCCAGAGAAGGCTTGAGAGGTTCAAGCAAACTCCTTTGCACACCTGTCATGTATTGAGTCTCAGATTTAGCTCATACTATTGTAATCAACAGAGACCGAGAGCCAGTAAGGAGAGTCTGTGTGCTCAAAAGAGACTTGTGGGATCGAAGTACAGACTTACTGATTTGTATCTGTTATGTGAGACTCAAATTGAGCTAATTGTTGTAAAAACTCTGCTATGAAGACATAATAGAGAGGCCACCACTGAAGGCTAGACCAGGAGACATAGCCCAGGAGTATTGGGTGAACTCCTTATTAAACTTGTTGTGTTTATATGTGTTGCCTATTATGTTTTCTTTTATTGCTTCATTGCCTATGTATTTCGCAATCTTATCAATCTGTTGCACAAAACAAAATGGGCACATCCATGCACATGAGTCTGTAATACCTTATTAATTGTCTTAGATCAAATATCAGATCAACTATCTTGAAGAAGACTTGGACAGTATTGTAACGCGCCTTGGCTTCTCCACTGAACAGAGCTAGTACATCTCTTTGGAGGAGCAAGTGGATGTGGCTATAACGTTCTACTAATAGGGCTAGAAGGTTTACATGGTGTATTGTATGATTGTGACTTACACTTGTTTATATAATAAAAGCCAGCACATTTTCATGCATAAGTTATTATTGTAGTTGGACTGCTCTGGTTTCCTTAATAATATATGTTGTTTAACTTACGTACTTGTGTATGAACTGATTCACATGCAATTATATGAATCATGTTGTCAATGTGTTACATATGTTGTTAATGATGTCATCGTCTGTGTTGACTGCTCTGCCGAACACCAAACAGACCTTTCTCTAAACCTTGTTATATCAACGGTCACACTCGTCTCAAACTGATCCGTGAGTGTTGTTCATGTTATCTTACCTTGTATGTTGGGATTGTCGCATCCGTGTCGACTGCTCTGCCAGAAGTTGTGCATGTCCTTTGTGTGGTGTGTTCCTAGCAAAGTTGGGACTGATCCCTTTCAACCTGGAACTCACCTTCACCTTCCTCCCCCTTTGAAGTGTTGGAACCTCTCATACTCATTCCTTGACTCACTGCATTAGTCACACCCTTGCTACTGACAGAGTTATCTTACTTGCCTCTGTGCAACATCGCGGTCAAGGCATTACCTTACGACCCACTGCTGAGACTCCTACACCAAACGATTTGAGGTCTTATTGGGACTTCTTACTAGGGAGATCCCCTTAACATGTTGGCGGGTCTAGCACCATCAACAGGTCACTAGGAAACCTCTAATCTCTATGTATTCTTTATCAAATTATGTTTCCTAACCCAATCCTCTTTGGGCCACCCTAGTTATTCTTGCTCTAGCAAAATTTTGTCTTCCTTATGACTACCTATCTTCTCCCATAAGAATTATTGTTGTAATGATCGTCTAACACTTTTCATTCTTGGCCTATCCACAATCATCATAGAATCCCTCATTCTCCTTGTTTCCAACACCTTACATGTCCATTGCTTCAACCTCCCCCATCTTTCCATCCACTTATGTATGTTTTTCAAGTGCTTCTCTTCTAAGCACATTTTTCCATTGCACCTAACTATTATGTTTTTGAGTTTAACTTCATATGCTTAAAATTCCCTTTTGTTTTCCTTAAAACTTTTCCTCTTTTATGTGTATTGATCATGCTTGCAATTTAGGTTAATTGCCATGTGCCTAAATTATATTTAACATAATTAACTTTGGGTGGGTGCACTTTTATATTTTGCTTTCGCATATCACAGTCCTCTAATGCACAGATGGAATTATGTCACAAATCATTTCAACATCATCCACCTTCAGGGGTCAACTAAGGAACAAAAATTTTGAAAGAGGTTGGCCTCCCAACTTTTTAATAAGGACTTGCTAGTAAAGTTATTTAGCCTTTTCACTTTTTAATATATGAGATTGACATAAGGTGTCTTATCCATTTTCCTCTCAATTAAATTGGCGCAGAAATATTATCAATTCATTGTAGCTCAAGTGCTTGTGAGGAAAAGTTGTTACATTTCCCACCTAGTTTCAAATTATTCTTCATGACTTGTTTGCTCTTTGAAAGCAAACTGATGATGAGTTGTATATGATATATTCATGAGTAGTGACTTTGCCGTGTACCCTAAAAAATCTAAGGTTTACCATGGGCACCATCCTTGGAATTAAGGGAAGCACTTAAGGGGATTTCCCTAAGATTCAAACTAAAAAAATTAAAGTAGAAATAATATATTAAGAAAATGGTTTAAACAGATTAATACAATTACATTAAGGATCCCATTGGTATCCTAAAATATTCACTCAAGTTTTCAATCCTATAATTGTTTTATATTTATGCCACTAAAGTAGTTCTTAAAAAAGGCAAATATTTTTGCAAGTTATTTGATGCTCTAAAAAGGGTCTAAGATGATGCTTTTCTAATGATGGATCTCAATCGTTGCTCAAAAATATCGATATAATTAAAATGGATGTGACATCTTCAAAAATATCTCTATCTCTTGAAGATGCCATAGACCAATGGTATGAAGTATGCTTTGTGCTCCTAAATAATGAGGTGTTCTTGGAATCAAATATTTTATGTGCCTATCCATTATCAAAGAAGCCAAAATACTTTTAGAGCTTTTATCAATTTAATCAATTATTCTAGTAGATTATACAACACTTAAGTATTTTTGAGGTTGACATTATGAAGCCTTATTTAAACCATGCACAATAGAACCATGAGAAAACCTCTAGAAGTTTATGAAGAAAACCTAGACAATATCTACTACTATGTTCTACAACCCAACAAAAGAGTATATAGGTTAGATTTTTTGACAATCAAATGGAGGACCCAAACCTCCCCATACATAGGAAGTTAAGGAATTAGATTGTAAATGTCATAAGGAAGTGCAATTAATAGAGGTTAAAATCTACTTCAATCTAAAAGAGGCCAACTTCCATGATGCTTACATTTTTCTATGACTCATAGGTGAATTAATGTAGAGGCTGAAAATAGGGTTCAATAGAGGTTAAATCTACTTTAATCTAAATATGACCAACTTTCGTGATACTTACATTTTTTGGCGACTTAATCCCAATTGGCTCATTTCTTGTAAGTATATAGGTTTAATTAAGAAGATGCCTTCAATTGAAGGTTGGACACCTTTATATTCAACCAAGGAATTATACTAGCACATGTATGAGATGATGCAAGTAGTGGATATATCAATCTCCATATAAGTGGGTATAATGGTAATATGTGTTGCTTAGAAAGAACTATAAGGCTATCTTCATGTGGGCACTAAACTACAAGGCTTTTGTACTTGGGAGAATCAAGGGGTTCTATATGCCCTACTTACGGTTTCAAATAGGATGATTTTTACCACATTTTTTGTATTGGCATTGGTTCAAGAGTATGATTAGTCTCATTACTAGGACAAGTTTTATCTAGATGACCTAATATCTAACATAAATGATAGTGAATATGAGTTGGAGGACACCTATTTTATTCTCTATAAAAAGTTACATTGGTCTAGAAATGTTAACACCATGTATCTTTGGTTACCAATTGAAACTTTGTTGTATACTATTTAGATATCAAGGAATTTTTCCTACTTAGATATTAAGCAAATAGTACCTCACATCAAAGAATTTTCTTGGGTTGTAGATGTGAAGTTATTCACTTTAGCACAATGTAGGATTCCATGGGAAAGTAATTTAAAGTTCCTTACCTATGGGAAATCCTCATGGTTTCCAAATCCACAACTTCCTAAATCTATCAAGATGACAATTGTTTTCTAATGCCTACTATGGGTTTATTTAAATTGTTGTGATTATCCTCAAAAATTGTAATCAACATAAAATAAGCAAACTTGAAAAGAAGATCCATGTCCATTCATAACAAAGAAATCAAAAATCATCAATCTCTATCATTAATGTAAGTGTGAAAAATATTCAAGATAAATGTATAACACCGAGAAAAGGTAGTTAAAAAAGCAAATGTCAACTCCTCTTATAGTGTTTACTCCTAAAAAGGTAAGGGTGTCCCTACACTTCATTATCATTGACCATTAAAAGGCTAATATATCTATTGGATGCATGTAAATGTAAATTTATCTTCCAATAGTTTCAATGTTTTCCCTTCGTGTGCACAAATTTAGTGCAATCTTCCATATATTAAGTATAGAAATGGAGCTTTGGGGCTTCAATACATAGACAACATGCATCATAGATATGGATTTACTCTACAACAATTATTGTCTATTTTCATCTACTACTTGTAACTAACTCTTATGCAACCTTGAATTTTTGCACAAGTGTGCTTACTACAAACAAAATTGCAAACTAATTCCTTTTATGCCTTGCAAATATTGTAGGCTTGTAAAAATCAATATTCTCCTATGATTTGAAAAGGAGACCTGCGATTTGACTACTAAGGTCTACAAAGGTGTACATACTCTACCCCCCTCTAGATTTGAACTTGTGACCTCTTAAGAGGAAACACGTTCTTAACCATTAGGCCCACAGACCATACCATAGTCACTAATTTTCCACAAGAACTAGATCATTAATCACACACATTATGTTATTAAATGTTTATCACGTCGAAACCAAACCCAATTAGACTACAAAAGATGTCCAAACATCTTCAAAATATTTACCATAAGATCTTTATTGTTCTAGATTTCAAATATATTAACTAGAGAAAATGGGTCTTTGGGGCTTCAATATATAGACAACATGCATCATAGATCTCACTTTAATCTACTACAATTATTGTCTCTTTTCGTCTACTTCTTGTAACTAACTCTTATGTGACCTTGTATTTATACACAAGTGTGCTTATTACTACCAAATTGCAAACCAATTATTTTTATACCATGTAAAAATCAAATATTATTTTATGATTTGTTAAGGAGGCCTATGATTTGAGTATGATTAGTCTCATTACTAGGACAAGTTTTATCTAGATGACCTAATATCTAACATAAATGATATGAAGTTATTCACTTTAGCACAATGTAGGATTTCATGGGAAAGTAATTTAAAGTTCCTTACCTGTGGGAAATCCTCATGGTTTCCAAATCCACAACTTCCGAAATCTATCAAGATGACAATTGTTTTCTAATGCCTGCTATTGGTTTATTTAAATTGCTGTAATTATCCTCAACAATTGTAATCAATATAAAATAAGCAAACTTGAAAAGAATATCCGTGGCCATTCATAGCAAAGAAATAAAAAATCATCAATCTTTATCATTAATGTAAGTGTGAAAATATTCAAGACAAATGTATAGCCCCAAGAAAAGGTAGTTAACAAAGCAAATGTCAACTCCTCGTATAGTGTTTACTCCTAAAAAAAAGGTAAGGGTGTCCCTACACTTCATTATCATTGACCATTAAAAGGCTAATATATCTATTGGATGCATGTAAATGTAAATTTGTCTTCCAATAGTTTCAATGTTTTCCCTTTGTGTGCACAAATTTAGTGCGATCTTCCATATATTAAGTATAGAAAATAGAGCTTTGGGCTTCAATACATAGGCGACATGCATCATAGATTTGGATTTACTCTACAACCATTATTGTCTATTTTGTAACTAGCTCTTATGCAACCTTAATTTTTTGCACAAGTGTGCTTACCACAAACAAAATTGCAAACTAATTCTTTTTATACCTTGCAAATATTGTAGGCTTGTAAAAATCAATATTCTTCTATGATTCGAAAAGGAGACCTACGATTTCACTACTAAAGTCTATAGAGGTGTATATACTCTACCCCCCTCTAGATTTGAACTTGTGACCTCTTAAAAGGAAACACATTCTAAACCATTAGTCCCACAGACCATAACATAGACCCTCACTAATTCTCCACGAGATCTAGATCATTATTCACACACATTATGTTATTAAATGTTTATCACATTGAAACCAAACCCAATTAGACTACAAAAAATGTCCAAACATCTTCAAAATGTTTATCATAAGTTCTTTATTGTTCTAGATTTCAAATATATTAACTAAAGAAAATGGGGCTTTGGGGCTTCAATATACAGACAACATGCATCATAGATCTCGCTTTACTCTACTACAATTATTGTCTCTTTTCGTCTACTTCTTGTAACTAACTCTTATGTGACCTTGTATTTATACACAAGTGTGCTTACTACTACCAAATTGCAAACCAATTATTTTTATACCATGTAAAAATCAAATATTCTTTTATGATTTGTGAAGGAGGCCTATGATTTGAGTGCTAAAGTCTACAAAGGTGTACATACTCTACCCCCTCTCGATTTGATCCTGTGATCTCTGAGGAAACACATGTTCTTTACCATTAGGTGCACAAACCATACCAAATATGCTTCTATGATTTGAAAAAAAGGCATATGATTTCACTGCTAAAGTTTACAGAGGGGCTACCCCGCTTTCGATTTGAACCCATGACACATACGCAGAAAGACAAGTCCTTAACCATTAGGCACAAACCACTCCATAGCCCACTATTTTTTCAGAGTACTAGATCATCATTAATGGACATATGTTAATATTTATAATGTCAAAACCAAATCCATTTAGACTACAAATGCATGCAACTATCTTCAAAATGTTTATTGTAACTTTTTAATTGTTCTAGAATTCAGATATAACTTGAATAATGGCAAAAAGAATATTTTTTTCCCTTGGTCAACCATGGCATGCCAATGAATGTTGTCTTTATCCATGGCCTCAAAACAAAATGACACATCATTATGAAATAAAAACATATCGTAAGGTCTTCCCCATACTAAATTTATATTAAATTTATTGATGGTACATGGTAAAGCCAACTTGGATATAATAAGCCCTAAAGATATATGTTTCCATATCCAACTAATAATTTTGACGAAGAGAGACCATTAAGGCAACTTCTTATAAACATGAAGATTTTACTAGTAAACATAAAATGTTTAAAGTAATTATCAAATTAAGTCAAGATTTTTGTTATTTAACCACCATTGCCTTGTTGAATGCAAAAAGGGTTAGCATTTTGCAAATAGTACCTCACATCAAAGAAATTCCTTGGGTTGTAGATATAAAGGTTTCCATTTACCACAATGTAGGATTCCATTAAAAAGTAATTTAAAGTTCTTTTTCTGTGGGCAATCCTTGTGATTTCCAAATCCACATCTTCCTCAAATATATGAAGATGAAAATTGTTTTGCAAAGCCTATTACAAGTAGTTTATTTAGATTGTAGTGATTATCTTCAACTATAGTCAACACAAAATAAGAGAACTTGAAAAGATCACTTGTCATTCATCTCTACTTCCAAGCAAAAATAAAAGATCATTCAATCTCTATTAATAACGCATGGTGAAAAATATTCAAGATAAATCCAAGAACCCCAAGATAAGTTAGTTAGCAATGCAAGTTTATGCTAGTAACGCAAGTGTGAAAATATTCAAGATAAATCCAAGAACCCCAAGATAAATTAGTTAGCAATACAAATTTATGCTCCTCTTATGGTGTTCACTCCCAAAAAAAAGTAACATATCTATTCACTTCACTTCTCATAATTCAATTTAAAATAAACCTTGAAAATGCATTCAAAATTACTTTGTAATTATTACACAAAAAAATTACTTTTACAAACAAAGAGTTCTCATACATGAAATCAAATTATTATTATTATTTATTTTACTAAATCAAAAGTCAACATCTGCTTTTTAAATCATTACCTTAACTGTCCAAAATCCTCCCAATGGTTAAAATTCTCATACAAAGTTCTCATAGATGAAATCAAATTATTATTAATGGTTAAAATTCTCATATAAAGTTCTCATAGATGAAATCAAATTATTATTATTATTATTATTTATTTTAGTAAAATAAAAGAGATTCAACATTTTTTTTTTATTCAACATTGTCCAAAATCCTCTCAATGGTTGAAAAAAAAATAATGATATTGACATACAAACCACATTATCTGAATTAAAACCATTAATTTAATGGTCCAAAATCCCCTCTATAGCTGGACACAGCATAGTGATCTTGACGTACAGACCCTTTCAAGGGGGAAGACAGAGACAGACAATACCCCACGTCCTCTTAATGATAATATATTAAAAAACTATTAGAGTGAATACACACAAAAGCGAATAATTAGAAGTCCACTCAATTATCAATTCTAATAACAGGTTCATATTCTCTTTCATTGAAAGATATGAAAGCACAAAATTTCAAACATGTCAGTGTCGAAATGCATCAATAAATATAAACTCATAAAAACTTGAATTTTCATAGGTTACATTTTTGAACTGGTGAGCTCTGGATCTTCAATATGTAATCATAAGCACTTTGCTGTGCAAATTACAATGAAATCCAATTGTAAATATATAGACATTCGAAATTTTCCTTGTGCAAAGTAATGTAAACCTGATTCCAACCTCAAATCTCAATATGTTAGACTAAACACATTTTACCAGATATTGCGTTATCAGAAGTCACTTAAGACAACTTTACATTTTCTATTATCACAAGTTAATTATAATATGATAGATCATATGCCAAGTTCTGAACTCAAACAAGTAAATGCCAAGGTCCTTTAATTTCTGAATAATTAAATTTAAAAAGTCAAAAAATTGCGCTCAACAGATGAAAAATTTGTATAAACTGCGTGTGTTACTGCTCCATTATACCAAGTCATCCTCGCATTTATTTGAAAAACCATAAAATTTAGTGTTGCTGGGAACTGCAATGGCCTTTAAAACATGTGCCCCTTCTCTAAAACAATTAGCTACCTCACAAAAGTCCACTAATTTTAATATACGCTCCTCCTTTCAGCCATCAGTATAATTCAGCAAATTTACAATTTGGATTATTATGATAATTATAGAATCATGCCACCTTGCATTCAAAAGCATTGTATGAAATTACGCAGGGAAAGTACATGATATGCTTCAGAAAACTAGTACAATTTCTAACAATCCCATCTTAAGATGTGTCTAAAAGAATAAATAAAAATTTAGAAACGTGTGCTTAAAAGCTTAGCATAATGTTTGCCATTAAAGTACATGATATGCATCAGAAAACTGGTACAATTTGTAACAAGCCCATCTGAAGATGTGTCTAAAAGAATAAATAAAAATTCAGTGACGAGTCCTAAAAGCTTAAAATAATGGTTTGCCAATATACGAAGCACCGGTAATATCAATAAAGTATCCTTTCTCTCATGGAGGGACTAATTTAAAGTAGAAACATAGAAGAATATAAATACAAATAAAAAACTAATTAACTTCAAAATGGAATTTTAAACATCTGTCATAACTACAGCAATGGCATGAGATTCTGAACTCATTCTGTGATGTTAACAATCAGGACATATAGGATTGCTTTAATATGAAATTAAAATCCCTTGAAGTTGAAATGATGATCACGTTAAACATATAAACCGGCCATTAATTCACAGTCATAATGAAGCTTAATTTTACAAGCATGTGAATGGTTGAGCATATATTAGCCTTGTTCTCATGCTTGATTGCGAAACTAAGTAAAACCAAAATAAAATAAAAATAAATAAAAAATAAAAACGACATGGTCAAGCAAATTAGGAAGCTCACATAAAACACGACATTTGTGGATCCATATCTTTGTTACAGAACATTGCTGGAAATCTCAAGCACCTCTCATTTACAGATACAAGAATATTGTGATATGTTAGAATGCAGGTTTTAACTTTTTAACCTCCAACAAGAAAATCGTGTTTAGGGATTCATTATCATACACCTCGACGTTACATCTGCACAAAAACTAACACCGTATTCTTTTTCTTCTATTCCCTGAATCATCATTACCATCCTGCAAATAATACAAACCAGAAGAACATCAGCTCAGTTTCTCATCAATAGAAAACTGTAGATTCCCAGATTGTTAGACAAGCCCAGTTGATGAAGCGGATAGAATAAGAAAAATACAAAATTCAAACTACAGAAGGAATACCTACAAAAGAAACGCGAATAGAAGGGCTTTCAAGAGAAACTTTAGGCTCGGAAAATCAACAAGTAAATATTCTAGAAGAAATTAGTGTGCTATGGCCAACTCGACAACTAAGGCCATTCGTTTTCAATGGAAACTACCACGAATACAAACCAATAGTCGCTAGAAGAGTGATTAGTATATATCAGGAAGATTGTGGACTAGAAAGCTGGGTAGAAGAGCAACTGCATGCAATTCATGATAAAACTGTCTGGAGACTGGAATAAAGTGGTTATCATTTCATGCAGACTAATCTTAGCAGTTTAGGAGGCCTAACCCGAAAGGATCTTATTATAACGAATATTGATACAAACGTAAAAGAATGTTAAAATTGGTGCTACTGCAGAGAATCAATACCCTCATATTTTGCATTCAAGCAAAGACTAGGTAGTAGCTCCACAGATGTTCCATCTCTTGGCTCCACAAAATTCATTGTAAAGGATTACCAAAATTGGACTTCTCTCTCTGAGTGGATTGTCCCAACTGCCAGTTTGCCAATTGTCCTGCTGAAAGTGGATTTGCTGTGTTGGCCATCTCTTTCCAGTGAAGATTAGCAGTATTTTCACTAAGATCTAGTTTTCTTTTCTTTCAGTTCTTTAAGATGAAACCTTTGTAATTTTATTACTATTAGAAGCTGATACTCTGCAGCTCAAAATCATTTCCATGGGTGCAAAGCGCCAAGGTAATACATAGAATGAAATTCCACATAAGATTCAAGAAGAATAGAGCTTAAAGACATATGAGACTGCACAAGGATCTACTGTCGAATAATTCCCAAGAAAAATAAATCCCAACTCGAATCCTCCATGTTAATGATGACTCTTACCAATAACATTATATGTTGTTAGACATCTTATGTAATGTCAAGTACATTTGAAGGCATAATATACTGAAAGAAAGCAATGACTTAAGCAGAAATATATTTGTAAAAGTCAAACTAGTTCACGAAAGACAAGATTCCAGACAGGAAATCTTCATCCCCATAAACATATTCATTCCCATGAACAGCCAGTTTCTTCATGATCCAAGCACACTTTACAAGAAAATGAGAAAAAGAAAAGTATCAGTCAAATTTTGCTAAAAAAATATCATAGAATACCCGTTAGCGTCAAGACTGCATGATCCAGGTCAAAAAAATCAATAAATGATAAAAAGAAACATTAATACGCTATTTGCAAATGCAACAAATGACTAAAATGTACAAGGCTAGAATAGGTAAAATATCATCTCAGAGCAAAAGCCCAAAACCAAGCCTTGCCGATCCAAGATAATGCACAGGAAGACATAGAACAACAGCCCAAAGCATTCTGGAGTCTGTATAGAGGAGACTAAGGAGACCAGGAAGTTCAAGCACAGAATTATACTTTCAAGGGCAGAATTTATGTGATCCCGTTCCCCAGAATATCTTTATAACAACATTGCATGCTACTGTTTATATACTCTGAATACATGTTATAATAAACATCACAAACAGTAAATAGAAAAAAGGAAATGAAAAGAAAAATTAGATGTCCTTTAAAACTTCTTACCTGTTCATCCTCTTCAGAATCTGCAAAAGAAGCTCCCACAGATTCTGACCTGCACTTAGCATGGACGATAGGACCCAACTTAGACCCGTCTATGCCTTCAGTGCTCCCACTGGGAGCCTGCATATACACTGCTCCTTTATACATCCATCCATCTGTTTCATTGCTATAGAAATAATCAAAGAGTTCTCCACATAGAACACAAACACTCTGTTTGTCATCAGCAGGCACTGCCACTTCCTCACTATCTTTTTTATCCAAAGTTGTTTCCACAGGGGAAAAAGTAGGAACAACCTCAGATGTTGACACCTCTGTTCCACTGAGCCATTCCTTGGCACTCACAAACCATTTTCGAGACACTGATTGTGGTGCTTTTTGCTTACGACTCTTAGATACAGTTCGATTTCGAGACACATGCCAATCCATGTGATTGTTGTGCTCTTCTTGAAACTTGAAGCGCAAACCGCATGTTGTGCACTGTCTTGGCAAATCCTCATACAATGTACGAAGTACAAATTCATGACGAACTTTGAGTATATCTGAACTGAATTGAGTTCCAATCATATCCTGAGCAGCAGCCAGTGCTTCAGCTGGAACAGACTTTGGAGGTGTTGCATTCAAAGATGGGGCTGGAAACAAGGATGCTGTAGTAGAAACTGCAGGTATAGTTGCATTGTTATCTGGGAATTGATTTGGTATTGCAGCCAAAGAAACAGGTATAGATGGACAAGAAGAAGAGGCGGCTGGAGTTTCTGCACATATTACACCCTGTGCCATCAGTGACCTTAAAAGAGACGACACATTGCCTATCGAAGATGGTAATATGGTGTTTGAAGTTGTCAACTGTGATGTCTGTGATGTTGATGCTACCAATAATGAAGCTGGTGGTGGGCCAGGAGGAAGAGGAGGCTGCACTCCTAAAACCTGGGAAGACAAGTTATTGGGCACTACAGGAAGTAAAGCAGGCCTTGATGCTAAGCCTGAATTAGGATTCGTCATGCTACTACTCACAACAGATCCCATTGTTTGGGATGCTACATAACTTAACTGTGATTGTTGTGGAGGTTGGGATTGTGTCAATGCCTGAGATGAAGTAATCTGTTGAAATGGAGTAAGGAGAATTGGCTGTACTTCCTGAGGTATTGGTAACTGCTGTGGAATTTGGTTACCTTGTGAAAGGTTGTGTGGTAACTGATTCAACAACTCTGGAGCAGCTTCGGATTGTGACACTTGCTGTAACTGTGGTAGCTGTTGAGGAATTTGTTGAACAGGCTGCGATTGAAGTGGAGATTGTTGAAAGGACTGTGAAGAATGACCTTGGGAATGGAGAGAAGGAAGTTGAACTTGTGATTGACCAGGCTTCATGAAATTAGTCTGATGTTGATGGTTTAGTGGTTGAAACTGTTGATGTTGAAGGGGTGGTGCAGATGGAGGTAGAGGTGGCAGTGTTTGCATAGAAGGCCGTAGAGATTGTGTGATAGGAGAATGAGACGCAAGTCTCTGTGATTGCTGCCTTTGTGAGAAAGGCACGCTGCTCGATGATGGTGTCACAGGCGACAGGAATTCAAAGCTCAGGGGATCAGAGCCAAGGGAAGATCCAGCATTTGTCCGTGATTTTGGTACCATTCCTAATGGCATTTCAATACCTGCTGACCTAAAGTCATTCACTGAAGCCACAGGGTGACCAGCAGAATGAGTTAAATTGAATGAATATGCCAAGCCAGAACTCGAATTGTTGTGGCCAGGAACAAAAACTTGAAGTGTTCTCAGCCTTGATTGTGAAGTTGGGCTATGATTTTGATGTGTCAGGTGAGGAGGCCGACCCATTACACGTCGATGTCCTAATGCACCTTGACTACTTTGCAGCAAAGACGATGTCTCAGTGGAAGTATCTCTGATATTTTAAGACACAATACCTGATTGCAGAAGAGAAGATGGCTGGTGCTCTTCAGACTCCTACATTAAGAAAAATATCATTCTGCCAAACATCCTTCATCTTTACATGCTAAGGAAATCACTAAAAAAGCAAGAACGAAAAAACGAAATGGGGAATAATCTATCATTGAACTAATTTAGATCCAAAAAGGCAGAAGGGAGAAAAGAAGTCTACCCTTCTAGGAGGTCGTCTCTCCTTCTCACTCATCATAGGTCTATCCATATGAGACAAGGGTCCATGCATCTGCCAATCACTGTCAGGAAGAGCAGGTTCCAGACCCATTATTTTCTCTCTCTCTAAGCCTGACCACTTCTTTAGGTCACCAGGAAAATAATCATCTTTCCTTGAGTTATCACTTCCTCTACCATGATTCTCCAATCTTGGGCTCATATCCTCCCACAAGTATTCTTCTTCCTCTGAATTTCGCTAGTTTCTAGACACCATTCTACTGCTTATTATATCAATTTCCTGAGGTGGATGTACATGTGAAAGTAGTCCACATGAGGATCTCTGGACCCTGTAATTTCCATAGGCATCAATTAGAGCACCATGCATTAGTTGATGCCTCCAATCATAGCCATTCCTTGAACCATATGCTACACTCATTAGCAGTGTCAAGTTGCCTGAGGTGATCTCCATCACCTTTCCCACCCCAAGGCCTTTCCCACCCATTATCCTGCTCTACATTCCTGTCATTCAGCCTTCCAACAATCCTTGATGGAGAAGGAGTCCTTCCAACTCCAATTCTTGATGATGCCAGAGGAGCACTCCTTCCTCCAACACTTGATGGAGAAGGATCTCTTCCAATTCCAACTCTTGGTGGAGAGGAAACCCTTCCACCTCTTAACCTAGAGACCAGAGAGGAATGTTTTCCAACTCCCATCCTTGACAAGGGAGAGAGAGGCCTTCCAAGTCTAATCCTTGATGGAGAAACATTGAAATCGTTATCACTATAGCTTGTAGCAGTCTTCTGTCCATATCCAGGTTCAAGAAAAGCATCTGCACTTTCCGGTCGATGGGCCTTCTGGCAATAAGAAATAATAGTCAGTGGTAATGTAGAAAGATATGAAACCTACAAGCCAAAATCAGTCCTACATGCATAACATACAACATCCCACATGAGGTCACGATCTAATGGTGAGGATGGGGCATGTGGGGCCACTGACCAAGATTTGACTATCCAAGAGCATGATTATAGAGGTTGGGACCACATACAAAGGAAATAGTACCTGAAAGACTTTGACACAATAGGAACCCCACGGTTGCAGCAACTCAGCCAAACATGCAGTTCAGGACAGTATGAGAATAGGCCATTTGTTTTGGTAGGTTGCCTACATGGAACTTTGTGATTTTCCATTCAACTAGACACACTTGGGGGAGCAAGTCAATTGTAAGAAGCTATCATTTAAAAAATAATATACAACACAAAGCATCAGTGAAAAAACCAAGTAAATGTGAACAAGAATCACACAGAAAGCCAGAGATGTTCAGCAACCCAAATAACAATAATCAAAACAATTATTTTAAAAGAATGATGAAGTCCATTGTAAGAAGCTAGCAAGTCATAATTCCCTATAAGATTTCTAAAAAAATGCACAAGCATCAATGATTTCCAAATCAATGTTCTCACACTCAGACTCAGACTCAACAAAGACTCGTCCGGCCTGGGACTCGACAAGACTCGATAACTTGGGAAAGACTCAGCAAAAATTCTGGCCAGTGGTGAGTTTCAAGAGCAAGTCTTAGGCAAGACTCACAAATCTTAGGCAACTCAAACTACACTGTTCCAAATTACTGTAAGTATCAATTGCAAAAGCTAGGTCAGATTTAACAAGGTTAGAACTGTGAAAAAAAGTAAATACACTTGGATGTTCCACATATAGAGAGATAATTTTCTATGACACGCATAAATGATCATGACCATATTAACCTAGCAAAAAGAATCCTACAGATATCTACATCATTGGTTACCATTAGGTGTACACTTCAATCTGCGCACTACCTCAACAATTGGGCTGCATATCACAGAAGAATATTGTGCGTACTTGAAATAAAATTTAACAATTGCCCAAGAAAACTATAAAGTACATGCTTAAACTAAAAGTATATGTTAACTAGAAGTCACCTACAGAGTCAGATTTTGACATAGTGCTGTTTATCTCCAAAAAGGGTAGAAGAATAACATACATGTAGTCTTCGGGAATCTTCAGGCCACCTTTTTGGACTTTCATGTATAGATCTGCCAGATCTCTCTGGTTCTGGACTTGATGAATCCTCATTTATTTCTGAATTTGACCCCTCTACCTGCCATGTGGACCATGTACACACTTAACAGCCAAGTTAATTTGCTACACCTTTAAAAAAGTAGCATATGGGACTGTGCTGGATAGAAATGTATCAGAGAGCATAGACAACATCAATAGCCCAGGTGTTCCAACCAGAAACTCAATTTTGAATGCTTATAAACAATGTTCTCTGATGCATCTTGTGGGGAGAGCCTCTTACCATGCTTGACTGTTCAAATTGTTGCCTAGCCTCCAAGTACTTTGGATTTACATGTATGCTGTGGCCTGGCCGCTGGGTCTGAGACTCGGGTGGTCTTGAAGATGTAGTCCCAGAGGATGGGCTATCAGGAGGAATCTGGAGGTCTTCCTCAATGATACGGAGAGGTGCAGAATGAAACACTCTTCCCCATGTCCGGAAAAGATGCTCCATTGCACGCTGGGAACCTTCATCAACTTGGGTATATGACTCGATAAACACCTTCAAAGAAGCCAAATTGAAACATCCGCACATAAGGAATAAGATATATTTAAAGTACATTACATGATAGAAAATAGAATTAGGTTACATATATGACTTGCAAAACACGTTCAGAAAAGTGAAATTGAAAAATCGGCACATAAAGTGTAAAATAGGCTTAAAGCTGAAGACCAACAGCAAGTGACCACAATTACAGAGAGAGCACATCAAGTCAGCCATACGTAATGCCTTACCTCAGAAAGCCGAGCTTCAAAGTATTTGACATAGTCCCCACCAATGTTTTTTACAATGCTATCTAAAAGGTAAAGTGTATACACTTTCAGCTCACCAAGAACCTGAAAATAAATCAAAGAAAAATGCTGAGCTATAGATGACATAGCAACAAATACATGTTGAAGACAACAAAATCATGGTAAACAAGTACAGAATTCAAGATTAAATTAAGAAATAAATAAAGTAAAGAGTAGCAAGATTAATTCTAAGAAGGCAAACATTGCCAGATAAAGTTATCAATTTTAAGAGACTATGGCAACATTTTGACCATAAAGAAACATGGTATGTTGATGTTTTCAAAGGAAAAATATTTTAGGCAGAAAATACAAATTCCTTTCAATTTTTTTCAAACAAATCATAGGTATAGAATAGTGAAACGACAAGGTGACATTAAGATATGACTTTTGTGACAGATAATTTCATAAAAGCAGGCACTAAACAGATCCCCACGAACAGAATTAAAAGAGGGGCGTACTGATACTATGTAAGATGTGAGTGCATCCATATGTTCAAAATTTCAGAGGCATTCGGCAATGTTGCACCCAAAAGTTGCATAGTTTGATGCAAACAAGTTACAAATCATGATAGCCTGGAGAGCATAATGAACCATAACTGCCATATTAGATTGCGTAAATGCAGATGTAAAGGATATAAGGAATATCCTCTTCAAGAGAAAGAGACAACAACTGAATTTTTTATTATGAGGCATGCAGCCACCGGAATGCCTTGGGGCATATACAGATTGTAATTTTGTTATATATATATAAATGAACTTACAGATTTTTTTCCCAGGGTAAAAAGATAGCATAAATGCAGAAAGTTTCAGAAGAGGTGGCTAAGAAAACTTGAGGAAGGGGAGCATCTGAGGGATTAGAAACTTATATCTGACACCCTTATGCTTGTCATCAGGCATGATAATCAACAAACCAAATCTGTGATTTTTGTGGGATTTAAATAAAAAACTGTGCTCGTTTCTGCATCCTAAAGATAAATATTTTAACCTGTTAAGCATGTAGCCCAAATTTAATTTCTAGTGAGTAAATTTTACATGTAGTCAGACAAACATTTTATCATACTATGAGCAGATTCCAACATCTTCCAATCGTTATGTAAATTCAGCAATAGTGCAGTTTATTAAAGCCAATTGTCAATGGTTAATAAATTAAGACAAATTTTATCTGCCGCTGTCCAATTCAACATGGTCAACATGAATTTGTTAAAGAATTTATTCAAAACTTTAACCAAGCATTTGTATTTGATTCCTTCTTAAATTATCTGACACTTTACTTCAAATATATCTCATATGGTTACTCTAATTTAGATTTTAATCTTATTAAAAAGTATTCAACTAGTTTATTTGAGTATACAGTTATAGTTCTAAAAACTAGTGTACTGTCATGCAATGGTTTCGAATTGACATAGAATTTTGTACAATGGGGATTGTCTCTTTAAATACTTCCAGAGACAATAGCAGACCACAAATAATGAATCTAAACAAACAAGAGAATCATTTGCCAAGGTGTGCACCTGTTACATCCAAAAAAGATTTTGTCATAGCACTTTAAATTTTGCGTTGTGTTTATACGAAACAACAAGGCGACATAAACTAAGTAAATTCATGAGAAACCTTCTGTTTCAGCCACCCAATCAAGTAGTTGGGGGCATTACTGAAACTTTCTTTATGGAAGGAAAAATGTGAAAGTGCAACTTATGCTTCTAATCACCCTTCAATTCTTCCATCCTGCAATTTTAAGTGTTTGCAGTTGAATGAGTTACTTAAGAAGATACGCTCTGTTTGTTTCACAGGGAATAAAAAATGTCTCTCTCCCTTTAACATGCACAGACACATTGGTATATTCACTTGAGCGGGTTTGATCTCACATCAAGAAGAAATTACACATGTATGTTTTGTTCTCATTTCTCCTTGACCATGCAGTTAAAACAAATAAATTAAGCTCGAAAAAACATCCAAATTTTGTAGCAGAGTTTTATTTCTGTAAAACAGTTCCAACTTAATCGAAGCTTATAATATACATGTTCCTATTTTGCCACAAACTCTTTTATTTTGAGTTGGTGAAGCTTAGGGCTCAAAAGTGCAAGGCTAAAATTAAAATGTGTGCTTATGCCCTCCACTTTTTTCATCTTAGCTTGGGAGGTCCAAACTCACTGCTTACAAAAATTGTCACATTTATCAACCTAATATTTAGCCCATATCAGTCATAGTGACCCAAAACACTTTCCAACAGAATCCATACAAAGCTGCTTGAAAGATGAAATGTGAACTGCAAAAAGCCCATCAGTTTGCCTCTACATCAACTGAATACAGTAAGCTCATGTTCTTACAAACATCATATGAACATCTGCGCACGTTTGAAAAAAAACCAGGTCACATATATATCCAATAAGGTTAGATATATAGCGTTTGCAAACCAACAAAAGGGTTCAATGAAGTGGGTTTGCTCTTATACATCCCAAGAAACTGGGTTTGCACGTAGACTGAAAAAATATCTTGTGTTCACTCTCTGAATATAAATGAAAGATGCCCACTTAAGCAACCCTCCCTAGAAGACCCATCTGATGTGTCTGTCTAGCCACAACTATAAACAATGCATCAAATCAGGAAAAACAAAATATGAAGGTAAAAGCACAAACAATTGCAACAGGAAATAAAGATGGCGACACATGAGAGCCTCATAAAAGCTAAATCAAAGTCAATTAGACTGACCTCCGAGATGCGAGCACAAACTGTGGCGGCAATACCCTTAGCAGCATGGGATTGTTCTCCAGCAATAATGGTCAAATCGGTGATAATGAGCTTGGAGTTAAAAGTGAGCTCTGAGACTGCATTTTTGTAAAGCGAAACAATCTGTTCTTCCCTAAGTGGTCTGTTGAACTCCTCCTCCCTCTCTCTGACAATGGCCCTGAACCTCTCAAGCAGGTTACTCCCGCGCTGGCTATTGTTGCTCTCTGCAGCCCCAACCCCAGCCCTAGCGCCACTGGTGCTGCTCGTGTTTGCAGTGGCATTCGCATTTGTATTCCTCTCCATCATCAATCCTCCTCCTCTACTCTCCCGGTTATTGATAATATCGTTGTCTTTGTTGTTTTTATAGTCCCTTGACTCGAACTTCTCCCGTTCAACACGAGAGCTGGCGATGGTGTGGAGTGGGGGTATTCGAGTCAGAGATCTCTCCATCTCCAATACTCGTCGGTCCGCCCTTCTTCTTCAATAAGAGTGGGGCATCTCCATCTCCATTTGCCAACAACGCCAACAGCAGCAGCATTTGAAGAGTTTTGCAAACCCCCGCGTATATGTGTATATGCCTATTGCCTCCCTGCGTTGCAACTGAGGGTTATATGTGCTATAACTCGCCCAAATTCGTCATTGGGTACCTTATATAATAATAATAGAGATATCTACAGTACCCAAACGGGAGCCGCTCCTCCCAGGAAGTCGAACCCTGTATGTATATATATTGTACCACTCCCATCTACCATACCCTACAATTGGAGGAACACAAGCACGGAGGTGCCATTGCCATGGCCGCTTTAAAAAGGTAAAAATCTCAATCGCGAGCTTTTCCGTTGGATCACCATGATTGCCCTTGTGACATGGATCCAAACTTTCATGGGGTTGGGTATCTTTATGAATGATGACCAAAAAGAGTTTTCCTGCTATATATATGCCATTGTGAACACCCTGGATTCATACAACTTATGTTAAATGGTACTTTCCATTCACCAACTTAGGGCCACTTCTTACCCGTTCTAACCAGCTCAACGTTATTGGTTTAAATGAACCCAAAAATGTAAAAATATATATAAAGTAATGCTAAAAAAAAAGGGAAACATTCAAATTTTTGAAAGAGTTACTATTTAATTAATGGTTTGGTTTGGTTTTATTTTATTTTATTTTATTTTATTTTATTTAGGTTATTTTTTACAGGTGGGAAAATTTATCATATTTAATTGTCAAACTAGTAGTGAAGATAGTTATCTCTGTAATTTATGAATGCAAGCTGACTCATCACCATTATTTAAGGAAAACCACCCCACTTAGAATAGCCAGTTAGTGGTCCATAAGGGAGCAGGTTTTCGAAGACATCTCTAGTTGTAATTTGTGAATGCAAGCTGACTCATCACCATTATTTAAGGAAAACCACTCCACCTAAAATAACCCGGTAGTGGTCCATAAGGGAGGAGGTTTTCGAAGACAGCCATCTCTCGTTGTTATCTGCGAATGCAAACTAACTCATCACCATAATTTAAGGAAAATCATGCCACGAATAATCGGTTGGTGGTCCATAAGGGAGCGGGCTTTCACTGTTGTCAAATGTCTCTGGGTCTTGGGTCGTTAACATATTTCCTTACGTCTGAGGAAGACGAGATTTTAGTCAAACAAAAGCAGTTTTAAGGCATCTCTTAGATGAGCTCTTTGTTTTATGTATGTTATATTTTACACTAATTAAATTTTCCAACTATTATTACAATATTGAAAGTATCTTTAATATTTCCTAAATAAGATATATTAATAATTTATGGCTTCGCAAGAGTAATTTATGACTTTAATCATTAGAGTGGACTTTATTTCAGGGGTGACTTTATCTCAGGTTGTCTACTCTTCGAGCCTCATCACAATGGGCCAACATGTCTTTATTTCAAGGTTTGCCTACTCTTGGAGCCTCATCACAACAGGCAACATGTGCTTTTATAGGAATTGTAGGGAGTTCAAGACAACAATTTGTTTTCCCATCTATTAAGACTAAATACATGAGACTAATAGATTTAACAATGAAGACTTTGTGTTTTCTCTACAAATTATAAATTTATGTTCAAACCATAAACGAGCATGTAAACTAAATGTGTAGGTTTTCACAATTAGTCATGTTGTTGTTTAAGCTTTTTGGAAATAAACTATGTAGGAGGCTCTGAAAAGTCTAACATTTCTAGTGCACACTTCACCTATAATTAATAACAACCAAAGATTCAATTGGTCTTGATGATGGGTGAGGTGTCCGAAATTGAAATTTTGGTTAATTCTTGATGATAGGTGAAATGTCCACTCGAAAAATTGGATGTTTCAAAATTTCTTATACAATCCATTTCTATAAAGCTAAAATGTCCACTTAAAATGTTTGAAGTTCCAAAACTTACTACATACTTTAATTTTAAAAGACTTAAACAACATTATTTACTCTTTTATAAATTAAATAATAAAATGGTTCCTTATCTTAAAAAAAAATGAAATGTGCATATCAATTTGATGTTTAGTTAAATTATGATTTAAATTATATTAATATTATTATTTTAATATTAGTGTGATATATCTAAGACAAAAACCTTAAATAAAATCAAGAAACATTACATTTTAGCATTTTTTTATTATCAATTGATTAGAATTTCTCATTCAAGTTAAATCTCCCATTTAGTTGTTTCTCTTTCAAATTGTATAAATATTGCATATATACCACATACATATTGTTATCTAAGTGTTATGGTTCTCAATATGTTACCATTTTATTTTACATTTTTATATTTGTATTGTGTATATGATTGTGTGGAGAGGCGCTCTATCATATAAATTAAAATATTGATTCTACCATATTTAAATTTAATTAATAAGTAGGTACATAGAAATTTAATACTTACAATATAACAAGATTTTTAATGATAAATATTTAGTACCATTTTATAATGGATATTTTTACAATACCACAAACTAATACAATGGTTTATCAATGCCACTTGCCCAAAAACCATAACTCATTTCAAAATCTAAATATTTTATTTTAATTTAATTTTATAACATTGTGTAAATTAAAACTTAATACTTGTAATATAATAAAATTCTTAACCATAGGTATTACCATGGCTTATAATACCACTTGCTCAAAAACCATAACTCATTTCAAAATCAAAATATTTTATAAATATTTTATTTTATGACATTTTTTAAAATTAAATCTAAAAGCAAAAAAGGTAGGGGGTGATGTTTTTACTAGTGTAAATGCTTTTAAACATTTAGACGTGCACTCAATTAAAAAATAATAAAAAGTTAAAAGTAATTCCCTAGAAAGACTCGCCCACTATATAGAAATATTGTAATGTCCTATAAACATTTTGACTTTGTCAAAATAAAATAAAATTTAAATCTAAAAATAATAATGATAATTATGGATAAAATATTTTGATTGGGTCAAATTACATAAAATCAAAAATAATAATTATTATTATATTATAATTATAATTAATAATAAAAGTAGTCTATATCCATCTTAATTCTAAAGAGGGATCGAATATTTTGAGATACAAACCTCGTGAAAATAGAGTTGATCTCTCTAGTTGCTTAGTAGATCTGGAGTTAAGATGGATTTTTAAAATTAAACTTAATACTTACAATAATACAAGATTCTTAACCATTGATATTCACCCCATTTTACCATGAATATTATTAGCTTTTAAATAAGTTTTGTTATAATATCATGGGCCAATGCCATGGCTTATCAATATCACTTGCCCAAAAAACATAACTCATTTAAAAATCAAAATATTTTATTTTAATTTATTTTATAACATTTTTAAATTAAATCTAAACCCAAAAAGGTATGGGGGAGATGTTGTAGTGGTGTAAATGTTCACTCCAAACTCATGATCATTATACATAAATATGTGTCTCATATTTTCCATTTAAAACATAAATTTTTCTATCACTATACATATATTTACATGTCCACTCAATTAAAATAATAATAAAAAGGTTAAAGCTTTCAAGCCCATAATGTAGAGATATTGTAATCATGTAAATATTTTGACTCGGTTAAAGTAAAATAAAATAAAATAATATATATATATATCTATATATATATATATATATAATCATTATTATTATTATCAATAAAATATTTTGACTTGGTCAAATTACAAAAACTAAAAAGAAAATTAAATTAATAATTATAATTATAGCTAACAATAAAACTAGCCTAGATCAATCTATAGGGATTAAATCTTTTGAGATGTAAACCCATTTTAGAGAAAAAAACTATTCTTTCTTTGAGTTTGCTCTTGGTAGATCCAAAGTTAAAATGGATCCAGGTTGATATATAGAAAGAAGAAAGAAAGAAAGAAATCATTTTAACGTCTACAAGGCTAAAGATAGCATATGGGACAGATTGATATATGTTTTATATAACCCTCAATACCTTTTTTCTTTTCATTTTTTCATTTTTTTAATAACTATTAGGTTGTGTGGAAGTCAAGGCTAACCTAATAATGAGATGTTATCATTAAAATTGTGCAAGACTCAATCAACTCAAGACGTCCCATAAAATAATGTAAAACCCATAATTGGTTTTCATCCTTAACCCCTTCCCATAAAATTTGAGCCCAAAATTTAATAAAAACTAAACTCCAAACAAAACAACTTATCTATAAAACATAAATCTCAATCCCTACACACTTTTATATAATCTATAACAATATTCATTCCTTATAATAGTGATGATTATATTTTTTTTTTTTAGAATGTTGTTGAAAAAGGGCTTTGCTGCTGCACCGCGCGCGTTTGCCTGAACCGCGTGCCTCTGATCACAGATCTACTTCGGCCTAGGCCTTGGCCCAGCCATGGGCCCTTCGGATCCGTCCCATGAGGATCCTGATCCGCAAAGAGCATTCTTTGAACTGGTGAAGTCCCTCCCCCTGCAACGACCCAAACTTGTTACCACGAAATTTGTCAAGAAACTCGATGTGCTGCAGGAAGTTCAACTGCCGCCAACTATTCCCCGATTGGCAGTACTTTCCCTTGCCGACAAAGGATTAATCGGGCAATTTACGGGGCTTTGGCCATCGCCCAGAACAGTTCAAAGATGGGTCAAGCGAAATTGGTCAGACAAGATCCAAGGGAAAATATCCATCAGATTTTGTGGCAAAGGGTATTACACATTTCATTTTGAATCAAAGGAGGACAAAGATCTGATATTTAGGAACGGGCCATACTTCATGGACTCAAGGGGACTCTATCTCAACAAATGGACCCCTAACTTCGACCCAGAACTGGATATCCCGAGTGCTGTTCCAGTCTGGGTTCGCCTACCTCACCTTCCTCTGCACTACTGGGGGGATGATTCAGTGAAGGTAATAGGGAATGTTGTTGGCAAGTACATCGATCGCAGTGAGCCCAAGGATAACATGCAAGCATGCACAAGGATCTGTGTTGAAGTGGATCTAGGTCGAGGATTGTCGGAAGCGATAAAGCTGTAAGTGGACAATTGGAGCCATATCCAGCAGCTGGACTACGAACAGATTCCTTTTAAATGCAAGGTATGTCACGAATACGGACATTTCGCTAATAGATGCACAAAAGTTGTTAATGTAGACAATGAAGAGCAGGATGGCCACTGGGAAACTGTCAAAAATAAGAAACCAACCCCCCCCCCTCCAAGCCTTCTTTGGATCCTGAAATCCCTGGACCATCCAATCCGCGCCCTTCCTCCTCTTCCCCTTTACCCTCAGATCTTCAACCCCCAGAACCGCCCCTTCCTCCCTCTACCAATCCCTTCGCTATCCTCTCTGAGGTAGAATCTACCCCAAACAACCCCTCCTCTGAACCCCCAATCTCTCAGCAACCTCCTTCCTTCTCCTCTCAGCCCCCTCTTGATCCTCTTTCATCCAGAATCACCAGAAGTTCTTCTAAGGAACATGGAGCAGCTAGTGATGTTTCAAAAAAACAGGGACCGGGCTGAAAATCAGCCAGGTAACAGAGGGATGAGAGCGCCCAAAAAGATATAGCTATGGGCACGCAAACCCCAATAGAATCCTTCATTCTTGGGCATCAGGAAAAAGAAATAAGCAATAAAGGCCAAGAGAGGTGAGCACCTCTCCACACGCCCAATGTATCATGATGAAAATTCTTTCTTGGAACAGCAGGGGTTTAGGGCACCCCTCCAATATAGCTGCCCTCAGAGAACTAATTCACAATGAAAAACCATAAATCATGATAATACAGGAAACAAAACAAGATTAGCACGAGATGAAAAAAATAATAAGCCAGCAGAGACAATTTTTTGGAAACATCAGTGAAGCAAGAGGAGCTTCCGGAGGCATTGTAACCATATGGGACAACAACAAATGGGTTTGCAGCTCTACAAACATTCATAAGAACTGGATCAAAACCACCCTCGACAGCAGAACAAACAATCAAACAGTAACCATTTACAACGTTTATGCTCCCAACCATTACAGAGAAAAAGAAATCTGTTGGGACGATCTGAAGGCAAGCATAGAAGGGGAACAAAACAACAATCTCATAGTTGCAGGAGATTTCAATCTGATCCTTCACGCCAATGAAAAAAGAGGAGGCACTTTCACTCCAGATCCTTCCAGAGGTCGGCTAGAAACCATCATCCAGGAGCACGATTTAGTTGATGTTATCCCCAAAAATCGCAGATACACCTAGAGCAATCGAAGGATCGGTGTTGGTAACATAATGGAATGATTAGATAGATTTCTTATCAATATAGCTTTCCTCTCCTCTTTCTCAGCGGGTTACGCTAATATTCTCAACACATCGGCCTCTGATCATTACCCTATTACATTGACTCTGCAAAATCACTGCCCTCTTGGTCCCATCCCCTTTAAATACAACCCTCTTTGGAACCGGATGCCAGCAGCTAGAGAAGTGGTCCAAACGACATGGATCCAACATGTCGAAGGCTCACCAAGCTTTATTTGGGAATCAAAGCTTAAAAGAGTCAAGCAGGCACTAAAAGATTGGGCTAGGGACAGCTATCAGGAACCAGAAGAGAACAAAAAGAAAGTCAAACGAGAGCTAGAAGATGTTCAGCAAAAAATAGAAGCACAAGGACTATCTCAGCAAAACAAAGATCAAGAAGGCAACTTATATGCACAGCTAAGCCAAATTAACAGGGAGGAAGAGATAAAATGGCGCCTAAAATCTAGGCAACTTTGGCTTCAAGCAGGAGATAAAAATACAGCATACTTCCACAAACAAGCTACTGTTAGAAAGCTCAGGAATACAGTAAGCATAATCACGGATAATGAAGGAAATCGATACAACACTCAGGAAACTATAAAGAAAGTTGCCACCAAGCATTACAGGGATCTACTAACTGAAAGTAAAGAGGAGGAAGACTATTCAGATTTGCTCCAGCATCTGCCCAAAGGGGTTACTCAAGAAATGAACAACAAGCTCAGCAAAGATATAGAGGAAGAGGAGGTCAAGGTAGCTATTTGGAACTTGCATCCTGACAAGGCTCCAGGTCCGGATGGATTCCCCATCTGCTTCTTTAGGGAGTATTGGACAATGATAAAAAAAGACCTGATAAAGATGATCTGTTGGGTGATGAAAAAAGGAAAGATAGGAGGATTCACTAACTCCACTTATCTTGCTCTCATACCTAAAGAAAACCGCCCCTCCTCCTTTTCTAGATTCCGACCCATTTCTTTATGTAACTCGTCTTATAAAATTATTTCCAAAATCTTAGCAACCAGGCTCAAACCTCTTCTTCCCTCCTTGATTTCTGAAAATCAAGGAGGCTTCCTCCCCAACAGGCATATCACCGACTCCATTCTTCTTGTCCAAGAAGCCATCCACTCAAGCTTAACTAGGAGAGAAAAAGGGTTTGTCTTAAAACTGGATCTTGCAAATGCCTTCGACAGAGTGAGACACTCCTTCCTTTTTGTTGTCTTATACAAAATGGGATTCGAGCCATCCTTCATCACCATGATTGCAGCCTGCATTTCTGGGCCCTGGATATCCCCCCTGATCAATGGGAGGTCTTGTGAAGCTTTCCAATCCTCTCGGGGGCTAAGACAGGGCTACCCCCTATCTCCTTACCTGTTCATCCTCATGGCTAAATCCTTCAACCAAGCCTTAGATTACAATCGCAGAGTAGGGCTCATTACTGGCGTCAAATTTGGGAATGGAGCAAAGAATATTAACCATTCTCAGTTTGCTGATGACACCTTGCTAATTGGGGGAGCATCTACCACAATAGCAAGGCGATTCAAGAAACTCCTGGACCAATTCATGGAGTATTCCGGAGGCAAAGTCAATCAGCTCAAAAGCTGCATCTATGGATGGAACACTGCAAATCATGTTATACATAGCATTGCAAGCATATTTGGAGTCACATGCAACCTGGAATGGACCCACTTTTCCTATTTAGGTATGTCTGTAAGCATGGGGCCCGTGAAGGCCGAAACCTGGAATGGAATCCTTGACAAGATTAAGAGGAAAGTGCAACAATGGGGTACAATGTGGCTTAATCCAGCAGGCAGGCTTATTCTCCTTAAATCAGGTATTGCTTCACTTCCTATCTATCGCTTTTCTTTATATCAAGCTCCAACTATTTTTCATCATAAAATGGAAGTTGCTCTTAGACATTTCCTCTGGCAAGGGGGGAAAACTGATAAGAATAAGTTCAACTTAGTTAGCTGGAAAAATGTAATCCAAACCCAAGACAGAGGCGGGCTTGGCATCAGATCACCAAAGCTCCTAAATCTGGCCTTTGGCGCAAAAATTATATGGAGACTGATCACAGGACCTACAGTGTGGTGGAAAAAGGTACTGGAGGTAAAATACTTGAGCTATCCAAGACAACAACTTTTAGACACCAACATTCCTAACAGAGAATCCACAAAAATCTGGAAACTTTGCAAGAAGGCTCTTCCACTTATGCATCAAAATATCTCGAAAGTCCCTAGCGAGGGAACCAGCATTAAATTTGGAACAGACAAAATTCTGGGGCAGCAACCTCTGGGCATGAACGCAGAGGCAACCCCTGTTATAAACTGGCTTAACAATAAAGGATTCTACCATTTGTCTCAAATCTCAAGTTGGGACTCCCTCTCCCATGTTTGGATTGGCTGGAATTTTCCTGAGCTTCCCAATGCATTAGAATCTAGTTTCAACTCTCTGAAGATGCTCCTTCACAGCAAGGCTCCCATTCAAGAAAGTGAAATGGATGGGTTTCGATGGGATGCATCTGGAACAAATTATATAGTTAAAGCCGGTCATCAATACCTCTGTAATAGCATCTATGAAATAAGCCTTTGGAATCATTGGAAAATAGTATGGCGAGCAGAGGCTCCTCCAAAAATAAAATTCTTCATCTGGCTCCTACTGAAAGGTAAAATTCTAACAGCTGAAAATCTAAGAAGAAGAGGCATTATTGGTCCATCCAGATGTCCAAACTGTTACAAATCAGAGGAAACGATGCACCACTTATTCATAGAGTGTCCAGTTGTTGTTGGCTGTTGGGGTAAAATGGCCTTAATTGGAAATATAAATTGGGAGCCCCAGCCCACTATAGCAAAGGCAATATATAAATGGAGGAAAGATTTCCCCTGGAAAGAAAAAAGAAGTAGTCTGGTGAAGAGAGTATGGAACACCCTCCCACTCACTCTACTCTGGCGCATCTGGCTAGCTCGAAACCATAAAGTCTTCCAGGATAAAGGCTCAAGCATACGTAAAATTTGCTACAAAGCTAAAACACTTGCTCTGGAAACAATCTCAAGTAACACCACCGGCAAGATTGATGCAACAAACTATAGCATAGAGGAGCGAAACTTAATCAGTTACATCCTGGAGAACAATCCCAATGCTCAGGAAGCCCGCAGGAGGGAGACTCAGGCAAAAGGAGAAGTCAGTACATGGAAACTGAGACTAAAAGAAGAGGAATTTGCTAACTGGATATGCAACTGTAACATCTTCCACTTATTTTTCGATGGGGCATCCAAGTCAAATTCGGGTCTAGCCGGAGCAGGAGGGCTGATTTGTAATGCCAATGGAGAATGTATTCTCCATTACGAATGGGGTCTCGGGAAGAACTCTAACAACAGAGCTGAAGCATTAGCTCTGTTCCAGGGCCTCACCCAGTTAAGTAAGCTAGGAATAAAAAAGGCGAAGGTTTTTGGGGACTCCTCAGTCATTATTCGTCTCATGGTGCATCAGCAGAATACACCAAATACTCTCCTTCATCAAATTAATAGACGCAACCAGATCCTCCATCAGGCAATGGAAGATATCAAATACTACCATATTCTCCGTAACTTGAATAAAAAAGCGGATGAGCGTGCCAACAAAGCATGCGAAAGACCCATCGGCATTCTGAGCTGTAACTCCAGCGAGTCCTTCCAACCCTTGCCATGACTCAGTCACATCTCCTCAGCAGCAAGCATTGCATCACTGACAGAATCACTGCGATGAATCATGTGATCTGGGCCGACAGCAGAACAGCTTATGGTATGAAGATTTTGAATAGATATGAAATTCGTGAAATGCTCAAGAGCATTGAAAGTCTCAATATCCCAGCCGGTAAACGTCTTCTCGGACCCGATCCTCGAGCCTTGCAGGATACGCTCCAGTCCTTACTGCAGATACACCATATCTCCAACGCAATAAGCATGACCCCTTCCCACCTTCGATCTACGCACTCTCCTCCTATTTATTGTTCCTCAAATTGCTCTTTTCATCACTCTGTGCTTTGTTACCTCTGCGAGCAACAGTTCTGTAAAGTCCCCTCTGTCTCGTCTTCTTCAACGATTTGTTGCGTTTCCCTCAGAAGCTATCCCTACTCCCTCCGCGCCTATCAGAACCTCTGGACAGCCCCTCCCTGCTCCTGTTTGACCATCAACGCCTTCAAGCAAGCTCGTGCTCCCCTGTTTTTTGTTTCTTTATTTGCTGCAGGGATTCTGGATAACAACAACCCTGAAGCAAGCATGGCTCGCTCCGAGGATTGCTTCCATTGTGCGAACCTGCAAGCGGAACTAGAGGAAGTAAGGGTGCAACATCGCACCTTGGAGAATCAGGTCAGGAACCTGGAGACCAGAATGGAGGATCAATATCGCACCATCAATGATAAATACAGAGCAGAGATAGATCTCTTTCTGCATAGGGTAGCCTCTCTCCACGAGCAGTTCAGAAATCTGTCGAACTGTTGTAGCCATGCTGAGGAATCCATAGCAATACTGCAGTATATGATGGACAAAAAGAACAAGGCAGCAACTAGTTCCTCCAGTGCTAGCAGATAGAACCGGACCCAAATTCGGAAGAGTCCACGGCAAGGCAAATAAGCCACATAGAAATAGATTAAAGATGTTATGCAATTGTAAATTTTGGTCATTTCAATATGTAAGAATCTATAGCAGCTCAGGAAGCTTTAGAGGTAAAACCAGCAGAACAAGGATCAAGGAAAGATCCCATTTTGTAATTCCTTTGATCCAAATCACCAAGAACATATTGTACTCCAGGAGAACTGACTCCTCTTTTTTCAGCCTTTAATATACCAACTGAATTTGTCAAAAAAAAAAAATAGTGATGATTATAAACTTTATAACATCATGGATAAATATAACCTCTAATGCATTTAGACCACTTCTTATCAATAATAAATCTCTAATATTATTGATTAAAATACACCCACATAAATATTTAATTTAGCTTACGACTTTAAAAAAAAAAATTGCATAAAAAGTAATACTAAAAGGAAACAACCGCATTTTAAAGAGATACTAAACTTTGTTTATGTTATATTTTATAATATAAATACATTTAATAATAATAAATAATAATAATAATAAATAAAAATGGAGTAATATCATAAGTTCAAATTTAAATGAAAAAAAAAAAATATATATATATATATATATATATTTACAAATTAAATAGTGAAATTGTTATATAAAGAAGTTTTTTATTCTATAAAAATCACAATTAAAGTATAACATTAAATTAAATTAAATTATATTATTGTTGTTGTTGTTGTGATATGTCTTAACTCTGGATAGGGTGACATGTGTTAATGGAGTGTGAGGGGCGGTGGGGCGAGGAGGGTGGATTGTCACCACCACACTCAATGATTATGCAGGACATAATGGCAACACCCCCCCAAATTGAAGTAAGTGTTGGTCTATGTAGCTTATAAGTTTACCTTGTTGTTTTTCCACGACACTGAAGGATCTAGGTTAGGGTCTTAGAATCTCTGACACTACCAGCTCAAATGCCACACAACCTATTTTGCACAACTGAATATAAACAACAGCAAATCAACTAGTGCACAAAATAGACAACTTTTTACAATTTTTCAACAACTCAACTTTGTTATATTAACAATTATACAATTGTCTAGCTCTCCCATACTAGGGATCATGGCCCTCATACCATCATTGGTACAAGAATATACAAGTAGGGTTTGGTGTCAACGACTATGACATCCAATCTACCCTAAACAAGATGCAATTGATCATCTAGCTTGTTGAAATTGTATCAAGAAAAGGCTTCATTTGATTAGTGCCTTAGTAAAATGGAGAAAATTCGATTTTCCACATCAGTAGGATGACTTGGATTACAATTAGCTAGAGTGACATGGCCTTGTATACTAGTTAAGGCAGTGAATTTGATTTTGTAGGCTAGAAGTAGAGTTGTGCATAAGTTGATTGCTAAGATCTATCAATCTAGTTGAGTTATTGTTAGATGAAATCAATTAACTAAGCTCTAGTCATTAGTTGAGTCAGTTGAAGGTCAGTTGAGTAGTTATGAATATTGTTAACTCACTGATCTCTTAGTTAGCTAGTCAATCAGCTAAAAAAAGACTCATTCATGCATGGAATTCGAATTGCCTAGTTGAGTGGATGGAAAAGGCACATTTGTATTTATAATTGTATATTGTTGAGTGTACAGTTCTTTTGCACTGAGTAGGGGATCAATTCCCCTTGGATTTGTGCAAGGAAATAGGGCATTTCCATATTTTTTAGGAGCTTAATTCCTCTAGGATTGCGCAAGGAAATAGGAGGTTGGTTGAGGCTTGAATTGGCTAAGTGTTGGCTAGAGCAGGCCAGGAAGCAGGAGAACAATTTTACAGTGTAGGGTGTGCTTCAGAGTTGAAGCAAGACATTGTAATTGTTTCTCTTTCTCATCTGAATTAATGCAAAGCAGTGGAGGGGTTTTTCCCAATTGAGTTTCCCTTTAAAATAATTCTGGTCCTTGTGTTTTAATGGTTACGTGTTATTGCATGTGTTTCTACCTTGTGTTTTCCTTTCCGTGGAATAGTAGAAGAATTTTTTGTCTCTTAATTTCAGTTCGATTTCATTAGAAGTAGCAAATTTCTTGTAATTTCTACATGGTATCAGAGCCTCAAAAGACTACATAGAAACCTTGTTCCAGAACTTCTCTTGGAGAAATTTCAATTTGCATAGTTTTTGGTGCAGATTCTCTTCAATGCAGGAAAAATGTCTTTCAATGAATTAAGGTTTGAGTATGCATTGGAGGGCACCTCAATTTTTTGTGGTTGGAAAGGCGTGATGGAAGTTGTCCTGGATGATAATGGAGTATGGCAATATACACAAAATGATACTTGAAAACCAGCAGCATCAGATGCACAAGAACTTGCTCAGTGGAAGAAATGAACAACAAGAGCTAGGAGGATTATTCTAGAGGGTGTCAAAGATCATGTGGTTTCGAACTTGCATGAAAAGGAGATTCCTTTTGGAATGTGGAAAACTCTCACAGGTCTATTCTAGAGCAGCAATGATGCTAGTAAATTGGCATTGAGAGATGAACTTAGGAGCATTTGAATGCAAAAAAATGAAACAATTCCACAATACCTCTCCAAATTCACTCATGTTCGAGATGAACTTGGAGGAGTAAGAGAAAATGTGTCATCATCTAAACTTGTGAACTTAGCACTCCTTGGCCTTCTGAAACATAGCTATCAGGATTCAGTGAATGGAAGAGACAAGCTACCAAATTGGGAGAGACTTTGGTTTGATTTGGTGCAGGAAGAGATCAGAAGAAACATTAGAGATGGTATCACATCCATTGCAGATGAGGAAGAATATTGTGCTCTAGTTAGTAACAAAAGAATGCCAAGGTAAAAAAGGCCCAAGGTGAGGCAAAGTCTAGCTAGAACAATGGCAAGAAGAAGGACCTCAACAAAACAAAATGTTTTCACTACCATGAATACGAACATTATGCAACCAAGTGTCCACACAAGAAATTCAGCAAGGAGCTTGCAACAGGAGCAGGAGGAGGTGCTATGGCATCTCAATTCAAGTTAGATTTCACCTTCCTTGCTTGCATGGAAAACATAGTAAGAGGGAGTGAGTGGTACTTGGATTCTGGCGCCTCATATCATATGACAGGAAACAAGGAATTCTTCAGTGGCGTAGTGGAGAAGGATCTCAAATTGCACATAGAATTTGGATATGATGGGAGGTATAGTACCAAAGGAACTAGTATTGTCACCTTTAAGAGGGAGTCAGTCTCTCGTCTTCACTTGAAAAATGCAATGTATGTGCCTAAGCTGAAGAAAATTTTGATTTATGTAGTTGTACTGGAAGAGGTTATGATGTGGTGTTCAGTAAGGGAAATGTTTTTCAGAAGCATGTTGTTATTGGACAAGTGAAATAGATTGAAGATAGAGTGAAAAGTATCTACAAGCTAGAGGTAGATTTTGACATGTATGCAGCCATACCTCTAGGAGTGAGGTGGGGCGATGTAGAGCCTTAGTCCCATAGTTGCAAAGATTTGGGCAGGGGCCATAGGAGAGCAGTAGCAATTGTAGTATACTCTTTTCATGGATCATTACCCTTGCTACAGGGCCCCACAGTATTCAGTAGCAAAAGGATCAGTGTCAGTTGATGCAATCAGACCTTGAGCAACAGTTGTAGACTAGTTGCAATCAAATGTTGAGGAGCATAGAGCAGTATTAATAGTAGTGCAGGGGGCACAATGCATAATCAACAATAGTGTAGTTTTCCCAATAAACAATGAAGAGACTAGTAGCAGTCAGATGCTTAGGATACAATTGTAGCTCAAAGACACAGTTGATTTAGTATTTCAGATACCTCTTAGTTACAATTGTTGCAGTAGCAACAACAACAGTGAGAGGGAGTCTTGTTACAGTACATTCCTACAAGAGTAGGATTGGGGTTGTGAAGAACCATTTTCTTGCTAAGAGGGAGTGTTGAAATTATAACAATAAAAGGCTTCATTTGATTAGTGCCTTAGTCAAATGGTGAAAATTTGATTTTCCACATCATTAGGATGTTTTGTATTGCAGTTAGCTAGAGTGACATGGCCTTGTCTACTAGTTTAGTCAATAAATTTGAGTTTGTAGGCTAGAAGTAGAGTTGTGTATGAGTTGGTTGCTAAGATCTAGCAATCTAGTTGAGTTATTGTTAGTTCAAATCAGTTAATCGAGCTCTAGTCATTAGTTGAGTCAATTGAAGGCCAGTTGAGTAGTTATGACTATTGTTAACTCAATGATCTCTCAGTTAACTAATCAATTAGCTAAAAATAGACCCAGTCATGCATGGAATTCGAATTTCCTAGTTGTGGGGATGGAAAAGGCACATTTGTATTTATAATTGTAAATTTTTTAGTGTATAATGCTTTTGCATTGAACAAGTGATCAATTCCCCTTGGATTTGCGCAAGGAAATAGGGAATTTCCCTATTTTTTAGGAACTTAATTCCTCCACGATTATGTAAGGAAATAGGAGGTTGGTTGAGGCTTTACTTGGTTATGTGTTGGCTAGAGCAGTTTAGGAAGCAGGAGAACAATTTTACAGTGCAAGGTGTGCTTCAAAGTTTAAGCAAGACATTGTAATTGTTTCTCTTTCTCATCTGAATTAATGCAAATAAGTGGAGTGTTTTTTCCTAGTTATGTTCCCCTGTAAAATCATTGTGTTCCTTATGTTTTGATAGTTGCAAGTTATTGCATGTGTTTCTATTGTTTGTTTTCCTTTCTGCATAATAGTAGAAGAAAATTATGTCTCTTAAATAAGTTCAATTTCATTAAAATTAGCAAATTTCTTGCAATTTATACATAGTTGATGTAGTGCACAATCACAAATCCTCTTGGTCATACCCTGAACACATTTGTTGGTCCTTCTATTCCCAATATGTAGCTATACCTCTATCAATGGTACTACTCCTTTAGGTCACTGAACACAACTCCAATCTGCCCTCTAGTTGATCATTTGTCCATCAATGACTCAACCCATAGGGTCTTCTTATGAGTTGTTCTCAACTCGTTGATTACCCATTGCTGCTCCTTAGCTCTTAAGGACTTCTTCCATCTATTTCCTTCCTGTGCTACTCCAACGAGGCAAAATTGGGGCATGGAGGGCTTCCCACTATGATTGTTAAACGTCCTTCTCCAATTTCCAAATTAGGGTTGATTCACTGGACCACTTAGGTTGCCACTTCTTCCTTCAAGGGATCAACCATTGGGCTTCTCTTTCTCTACCCTTCTAACAATCCTTAAATTCCTTCTTAAGTGACCGTAATTTGGGTTGTGATTCCCCTTTTAATTAAATCAACAAGAAATACCACCATTTTTGCGATTTTGATTAGGTGCACCAATTTTGGCCCACAACTTAGGCAAAGAGAGGGAACAACTTTAGAGAAAAGGGAAATATTGGAGATATTAGAAGGTGGGGGCCACTCCATGAGGGAATACGCACCCCTTGGAGAGTTCGACTTAGAGAGAGAAGGAGGGAAAAGTAAATTCGATGGGTGGAGCCCACAAGGCTAGAGAAGGGGTAGAAATTATAAATGGGAGGTGGAGCACTCATTTTGGGACTTTTGTTCATTTGATATCTGAACCATTGTTTTATCAAGTTGTTTAGCTGGGTCAATAGAGTGTTGTTCAACACACAAGATTACTGAGGGGAGATCTCAAATCCTACTTCGGTGGACTTCGAGTGCCACCCTAGGGGAGATTTTGCTACATCCTTGGAGTTGTTTCAAAGGGATTTCATAGGGAGATTAGAGTTGTTGCAAAGCGATATCATAGGGAGATTCGAGTTGTTGAGGAGCAGGCTCAATGTAGTGAGGGACTACACACCCTTGTGGGGAATGAGCTTAATGATAACATTGGTTTTGGGGATTTAAAGGCACATTCTCTTAGCACCTAGCAAATTTTTTGCAATGGTTTAAGGGGTAGGTTGAGTGGACTACATATAGACTAGATTTCTTCTTCCATGGCCAATGCAAAAGTGGTTTGACTAGGCTTGCACAGTCACTAGAGGAGCACCTTGGTTGTGGGGTCTTGAACCAGAGTTGGGGTTAAGGAGTTACAAGGGGGTCATAAGGAGAATTCTTGGAGGAGTTCTTAACTAATATTGGAGGGCTTTGGCAGTTGTTTCTTAGGTAGTAAGAATTACCTAGTTGAAGAGGGAGCTCACACAAATTGGGGGTGATATCGAAAGGTTGGAACGAGGCCCAACTCTTTATGGGTTTTTACGGGTTTGTTGAGGAGAGGCCAAGATTATTTTATTAGAATTTTCTAAACACTCTAGAGGGATCAAACAAGGGTGTTTCCTCAGCCAACAATGCATATTTCCAAGGCCAGTGCAAAGCATTGAGGAGGAGGCACTTTCTAGCATCCGGGCAACATAATTTCTCACCTAGGATTTGTCCATCTTGCTTTGTCAAGCCCATGTGCACATATTCCATATACCTAATGTACTCTCCTCATGATAATAGAATGGCTCAGCTTGGCATAGTTTTTAGTGTATTTGTGGGTGTTTAATTATTGTCTAAATATTTTTCTTGCATGTGTATTTTGCTTGAGTATCACTGTTAATTTTCCTAATAGGAATATTATAGTGCTATCAAAGCTTCGGTCTTGGCTCAACCATGGGGACACTTCTATGACCACATAAGAGAAGTAGAACATTACTTACATGAGGCACAAATATAGGAGCCGAGAGAGGGAGTTGGAGATTACACCTGATATTAAGATCCTAGAACAGGAGGTAGAGGAAATAGACATGGAGGAGCCCAAGAGAAAAGAGGAAGTTGCATTCGATAGCCTCTTGAGGACCCTGAATGATTTGGCCAAGGAACAGAAAGAAATGTTGTAAGAGATTAAGCAGCAAAATCAGGACAAGGGTATTCACTGAGATTTCTTTCTTGGGGAGACTTTAGGGGCTTCCCATGAGTTGAACATCATTCCCCTTTGACTCACCCCCACACTTTCAGTGGGCCAACAAGGGCTACATTGCCCAAGTTTGTCACTCAGGAGTAGGTGAGCAGGCTAGACAAGATTATATGACTATAAGAGAGTATTTTTGGGAGTGGAAGACTATGGGTGAGGACTTTTGAGCTGCATTGTCCTTCTGAGAGTTCTGCCAACTCAAGCAGAATGACAAGGGCAAGAGCATAGGGGGTTCAGGCACACAGAATTCAGAGTTGCAACATACCATTAGGAGGATGTATCTCCCCACGTTCAATGGGTCATCTAAGTGCACGACTAGGGCATGGGTGGAGTAATTGGACATGTACTTTCAACTTAGTTGGATGACTGAGGTGGAATCCATCAAAATGGCTACCTTTCACTTGGAGGGGGAAACACATGATTGGTGGTTCCATGGGTTAACCATGCTAGGGCATGCCAACATGAATTCCTATGAGGACTTCACACAGAGGGTTGGGGAGCGCTTTGCCAGGAGGGATCCAGAGGCGCATTTCAAAGAGTTGACACAGCTCAGGGAGACGGGCAGCCCCGAGCACCGCATATCAGAGTTTTTGAGGGTATCAGTGATGGTGTTGGGCTTGTCAAATGCCAAGAGAGTCTATAATTTTATGGAGGGTTTGAATGAGCCTTTGCATGGGCTAGTGAGGTCTCACAAACCCACTACTTTATAGGAGGAAATAACTTGCACCAGGGATTCACAAGATGCAATTCCCAAGTGTTGTGGGGAAAAGTATCCGACTCGGATGACCCTATCCCTACTCTAAAGGTGACAGTCTTTAGCAACAACTGAAAGTAAAGCTTTAATGTTTTCCTTTATGAAAGTACAGAGAGAAGGAAGAAAAGATTAACCAACCGATGTCTTTCGCTTTTGTCGATCCTTATCCTCTCTCTTTGTCTCTTGTTCCCAGCTCCTTGCTCCCTTTGCCGGTCCAGCTACACACAGATCCTGCACAACAGAGAGAAGAAAACTACAAGATACATGTACTCATAACTGATGCATGGATTAGAGTGAATCAAATATACAAGTAAATACAATACATCAATGCAATACAAGTATATAGGAGAACATTCAAAGCTTTATTGATAAAAGTAACAGGGTTCTGAGAAGGTTACAACCATCAATGGCTACAATCCAGCAGCACCTCCCCAGCAGCAAGAAGTCTCCTCTTCACCTCTATAAAAGCAATCACCCAATAGCTCTAACTGTAAACCAACAGCACTTCCTTGCTTTGCACAAAATTCCAGCCTCCTTAGACCTCATAGAAGAGCTCTATATATAGGAGAGAAGAAGAGAGGATGAGTCAGCTTGAGGCTGGCATGAAGCTGACTAGTGTCCCCTCCCTCTTCAGTTAAACTTCAGTTCTTGAGTCCACTTGGAGATCCTTGCTTACACATGGAGATCAAGTACCTCTTACTCATCACAGGGCGAATCCCATGAACCAAGTGTCAGTTTGGAAGCTTCCTGGGCAATTGACACCTTGCAGAATGACTGTGCCACTTGGCCAATCTCGCCCAGCGCAGGTAGCCTTCATTAGATTTGACTTTCAGCGCAGGTACAAGGAGGAGCAGTTGCATTCCAGCGCAGATGCTCAGTGGAGCAGCTGACATGATTCAAAAATAGCCTGTTTTTGAGTGTTTTCAGGTGGAGAACTGATGGGAAGTGCTGTGGTTTGCTGACCTTGTTCTTCTAGGGGTAAGAACAACATGTTTAGGGACTGAGGATCCCTGTAATTATTGACATTTCATGCTCCATGCTGCGAGGCACAAAAATGTCTATAACAGTTGCCCCCTAAAGTATGAGGCCGTTTATCGGGTGAAATGCTTTATCTAGAGGGTCCGAAGTTCATTCCAGTGCTGAGGAGGCGCCCTGTAATATAATACAATACAATACATTATTTTTCATTTTGTTTTCATGATCTAGCTGAGGCGGGCATTCCCATGCTCAGCTTTATAAATACATTTTGGTACATAGAACAGACGATCGTCTGATGGTAGACTGATAATTCTCTGCTGAAATTATCATCCTTTGAGTAGGATGATCATCTGCTGTAATGATGTACATGACAAATGCTTTTATATTTCCTGAATATGTATCGCAGCCCCGGATGGATGAAACTAGATCCGGGGTCTTCAAACTCGTTCGATCTTCACTCTAAGTACAAGTCGATCCATGTGAGAATTTCGCTGAAGTCGAACATGGAAAGACATCGCTTGATTACCGGTCAATGATGAAAACCGTTAACAAGCGCGAGAGGAATCACCGATAATGATAATGACCCTCAAGGTACTGCAGTACAATTCACGTGGCGTGAATAAAGGACTTGGCGTCGAACGCCACGCAAAATCTTCTGGTCGAAGGTCATTGATGTATACCTGTCGCCGGAAGTGAGAAACTTGCCATTGAGGCATGCAAGCTTCAAAGTACTGATGGGGTTGTTCCTAGATCAACTTCTTGGATAATGAGCTGAAGTCGACAAGAAGCGATCCGTCAAAGGAGGGCCTTAATGAATCCCACATCAATGACACGGAACGGAGCTAATGATTTTAGTGGAGGTGAAAACAAACTGTGATATATGATTCAGGGTGGCGATCATGAATGGATGAAGGATAATGTATGGCAGTGGATGGGACACGGTTGACACTTTCAGAATGACCTCTCTTGAACATATAACGACACTGATGCGATGGATCGGTAGCATTACCCCAAATGTGGATGGTTTGGCGAAGACCATGGTGATGAGACCGGTGAATGAAACAACCCAACCCGATGTGGAACGGAGGAAAAGTGTCATGTTCAAGAGCGACTTGCTACCATTAAACTTTGATGTTCTCCCAATTTTTCCCCAGTCATTTCTGACCAGTACCTCTTTATTTTTGTCAAGCTTGAGGAGGATAACATATGCTTGTTCTATAACCTGCCCTTCGGGCAAGCCCATCGCTATGATTTAACGAGCTTAGCGATAGGGAAACTCGTTCTCGTCTAAAGACAAGTTTGTCGCTATTTAATCATTTTAACGAGTCTAACGACAAGGAAAACTCGGCCCTTTTCATTTTTAGAGAGTCTGAAAAGGTACAGAAAGTTAACTCCATAATTCCTTTTTCGTCATCTAATCCCTTAAGTCCGAAAAAGTATAAAACAATACAGAAGGGATGAGTTTTCGATTGCTTTAACGAGCCGAACAAAACAAGCGCTCGATCTTTTTGTGCAATAATCCCTCAGGTCCAAAAAAGATTAAAATCTAGAGGAGGGATAGCGTTCCGGTCGTTTAACGAGCTGGAAGGCCAAAACTCGGCAAACTTTTCATATTTTACGAGTCAGTGAAAAGAGCTCAAAGAAGACTCGTCTTTTGAGGAAACGAGTGATAAACAGGGATAGCAGCAGATTCCCGGTACAGGTTGGAATTTTCCAATCACGGCAGTGTCACAAGGATGGCTAGGTGAAATCACTCTTCGCAGCTGTTTCTCAAAAGAGGTAAACACACAAATGGAGGTGAATGATCGGCCAAATGAACAGTGGAGGTGACGGTGCACAAACACGACCAAGGCTTTTATGGCTGATGAATTTACGATCTCAAAAGGTTATTTACCGGTTCGTTTTTTCTGAATGAGCTTGAACTCTGAAGGAAAGCCTGCTCATAAACTTATGTTTATTTTTTAACGAGCATGAACTATGTGCTAAAACTGCTCGGATCTTGCGTTTATTTTTTAACGAGCATGAACTATGTGCTAAAACTGCTCGATATACCAGTCATAATAAGAACGCCTCCTGTGAGATAGCTATTTTTTAAGGAGCTTTATCTCACGAAGCTATGCTCCAATTTTGGCAAGTTTTTACCTTTGCCCCACAGGCTTTCTTCATGTAAGGTCGGAAACGGCTAATCCTACGAGTTTAAAGGGTTAGACCTACGGGTTTAAAGGGAGGACCTAAAAATTTAAAAAATAAATAGTCGTCCCTTGCTTACATTCCAAAAGTTTGCATGCCCCCAGGCGTAGGACAGAATTTCGAGGCTGCCCCTCCTCTCCCCTACTTCTGCTTTTCTTTGGGTGTTCACAGCTACTTGTCATCTTGCCAATCTAATGTTAACGATACTAGTCTTCTCGTTATTTTAAGGGGTCTTACGCGGTACTTGTCTTCCCGTCGGCCCAACTTTTAACGAACAACTATTTGTGACAAGAGAAGAACACTACTCAAAGACAAAACATTGGTATTATTGAGGGAGGCTTGTCTCTTTCTTATTATCCGAAGAGGGTTCTATTTGCTGCCGCAAATCAATCTCTTTCTTCGGCGATGTCTATCATTGGGTTACTCAAAGATGGTTACCCTCTGTCACAACAACAGAAATTCCTTCTTTGGAGGCTGCCCCTACTTATCCTCCAAAACATTTGTTTTGATGGGTGAGGCTTGCTTTTCCCCAAAGATGGTCACTACTTGTTACAATAAAGGGAATTCCTACTTGGGCAGTGCCCACCTATTTAGACAAAGGTGAATGACTCTTTTGCCAAACACATAATTTTAACAAAAGAATACTATTCCAGAACAACCCCTCTTCCATCCACGGACGGGGTACGGACTAGTCATATTCTTCTGCGGAAATTCTGCCTTATACCCGGGGTTTCTTCTGCGCGAAGCAGACCAGGGTGCATGCCCCCTGGGTTCCAGTCTTTCTTTCCGAATCACTCGCACTCATCGGGAAGGAGGACTGGGGGCGGAGGCGAATCTTGTGTGAACAGACCATTTAGGAATGGTATTTGACTATTTGCGATGCGAGATCCCGGAAACGAAAGTTGGTCTACGAGCTTGACCACCCTTCCTTCGTGTGGAAAACACATTACTCTAAAGAGTGAGGAGACTATCGCTCCCATGCAATAAATATAGTCACGTCCAAGGAGTAGGTTATAATCCAAGGGTCCTTGGACGACCATCACGTTCAAATTAACGGTCTTCCCTTTCAACGTGACAGGCACATTGGGGAGGATTCCTAATGGTCGACTGGTTCCTTTATCAAAACCTGAGAGATTTCTTAACTCAGGTAAAAGCGCCGGGGAACCCAGTGCTTTCCAAGCAACAGAGGAAAGGATACTCACAGACGCCCCTTCATCAATGATAGTACCAGCCATGATCATTCTATAGATCTGGACAATGATTCTGAATGGTACACTGGCTGGTAACCGGGGTCTGCCTAGTTGATTCCAATCAAAGGATACAACCAGGTTGCTTGGTGGTGGGACCGAATATACGGCCGGATATGACCCTGATGATGTTCCTTCCTGCGATAAAGGAATGGGCGCATTGCCCTGACGCTCATCAGAGTCGGTGCTGATGAAAAGAACCTGGATGGTGTCATCCTTATTCTCTTCAGTGAGGGTGTCGCATGAAGATGACTCTTCGGCGACGGTGTCATTTGAAGATGAAACTTCTGAAGGTAGAACCGGGTCAACTGCCGTATCGACCTTTGGACTTTCGTCCGGTCTGGATTCAGTAGGTTCATTTTCAGTGACTGACGCTTCAGCCGACCACTTGAGCGGGCCAGCTGTATTTTCAACTATCGAGGGATTAGGCACGAGTTTTTGGTATCCAGGAGGAAGTCGTAACGGTGATACCGGACGATCTTCCAAAACTCTCTTGGCCTCATCTAAGAATGGACATTTGTGGATGGCATGCTTGCCTTCACACAATACACAGGGTGATCTTGATCTCCCTCTTCGTCCTTCACTCTCGCTAGTTGACGGACTGCAATCAACATGACTACCAGAGGTTGATGCTACCGGATTGTGCAACCTGGGGGACCAGTCCCTTAGTATCCGGGGAATACAAGGACAATCACGATGGAAGTGGGTCCCTTTGCAAATGACACATGGCGATTTAGGCCCGGTCGGTGTAGTGTGTGGGTTTTTGTCAGCTGCCTTTTGCTTGCCCCCAGTCGCCTTCGCCATAGGCCCCTTCTGCTTCTTTTCTCTCTTCTTCTTTTCCTTCTTCTCCTTGGGAGGCTGACTTTTGCCAGCTCCACCTTGCGAAGAGGAAGGATCAGAGGAAGTATTGTAAGAAGTGGAAGGCTGGTGGGTAGTTCTAGACTGCTCTGACTGTTGATTCGACTGCTCAGGATTAGTGGCGATCTGGACTACATTAGTTGAAAAGAGCCATACAGGTAGGCCAATTGTCAATCCTGGAAGTGACAATGTTGCCATATGAGGCGCACCAACATCTCCCCAAGAGGAGAAGGGATTTGGACTTCCGCCAAGGTTGCTTCCTTGGTTGGTGGGCTCCATACTTTTCAACTGAAAGATCAACGTGGGAATAACAGGTGATTATGTTCCGCTTAAAATAAATTTTATTAACGACGCTTTTAGACACAAACTTGCTTTTTCATGTTTTAAGAGTCGAGAAAAAGCTAAAGATGACTCTAGTCGCCTTCGATGTTTTAACGAGCCCGAAGTGACAAATGCTCGGTTGGACTTTTTCAGTTATAGAGTTTGAAAAAGGCCAAAAGAAACTGCTCTGGAGATCTAGGCAGAGGGTGTGCCAAACCTTTCGCGAAACCACAGAATACGTTTTACGGTACGGGTGGTCGATCTTCGTGAATGCTGTGTTCACTGCATCGCGATCAGTAGGGCGGCCGACACGGCTTCCTAAGGATAAAGGATAAATGCCTATAGGGGTCTCCCAATATACGCGACGGTACGCGGGAGTACAAGTCCGTATTAGTGCCACCGACTCTCAGGAGGAATCACCCACCTTCGTAGAGATCGACAGTCACTATGTTTAATGACGCCGGAACACGTCTCTACCTAGACCTCTAGATGTTTGCGTTATGTTACAAAGCGTTGTTATGTAAATTGGGTTTATTTTAATGTTGATCTTGCTTAGCAGTTTGCCTTTAAGGATCACCACGAGATGTATATATACAACTTCCTAAATGCAATCTAAGATGAGAAGCAAAACTTTTCAATCTTTCAACTTTGAAAACCTTAATCTACTGAGGGAAAAGAAAGACACAACTTTTCGCACAGATCATAGAACACACACTAAAATGCAAATTTTCCTAAATCATCAAGCACACAGTCAAATGCAAAAATGCACAATGCAGATATTTCTTTTCTTTTTCCTTAATGTTGATGTAAGACAGAAAGGAAACTGTTGTATAATTTCGAATTTAATTTCAAGCGAAAATAAACAAGCTTGTCCAAAATCAAAAGACACCTTAAGATCGACTCGTTTAGACACTGGAAATGTATAGATTCAAACCATAAAATGAAAAACAAACAAACTCAAACAGCCATGAACAGTAATAAAACTAGCTCTTAAGATCACAAAGACACTTTTACAGTTCAGGATCTAAGAGGCCACAGCTATACTGGTTCGCTTTTCACAATGGGAAACTGTAACTGAAGCAAGAAATACTGAAAGAACAATCACAGTTTCATCACACAACTGAGGCGGAATAATGTCAAGGAAAGTTGGTTTACAGCAAGTACAATGACAAGCAATCAGCAGCAAAATAACAGTGAAAACAGGGCTCAGACACAGTGGGAAACCTCAGGAAGACATAGCCTAACTGGATCAGCGCAGGCTCTGGTCTGTCAAATTGACTCTCAGCGCAGTTCCTGAAGGGAGTACCTGCGCTGGAATGCAGACTGCCTGTGGACAGCCTGCACTGAGACACGAGAGTTGCGTTTACAAGGATTTCCGGGTCATAAAAAGCTCAAAAATGCACTGTTTTTGCTGAAATAAAAAGCTATAGGTCAAGTACAAGCTAAGGGATGATCAAGAGGATGAAAAGCTATCACAAAGAGTACAAGAGTCTTTTGTAGATCAGCTCTTCAAATCATGAATCTGCTAAAAAATGAGCAAGAGTAGCAGCCCCTCTACTTCGCTTTTGATATAGTCAAAAGCTTTTCGACTTGGTACTCTTTGGTTCAAGAAATGAATAGCAAAGATACTACAAACACCAACAAGATACTAGGCTCCCCAGCGGAGTCGCCAGTTTGTTGTGGGGAAAAGTATCCGACTCGGATGACCCTATCCCTACTCTAAAGGTGACAGTCTTTAGCAACAACTGAAAGTAAAGCTTTAATGTTTTCCTTTATGAAAGTACAGAGAGAAGGAAGAAAAGATTAACCAACCGGTGTCTTTCGCTTTTGTCGATCCTTATCCTCTCTCTTTGTCTCTTGTTCCCAGCTCCTTGCTCCCTTTGCCGGTCCAGCTACACACAGATCCTGCACAACAGAGAGAAGAAAACTACAAGATACATGTACTCATAACTGATGCATGGATTAGAGTGAATCAAATATACAAGTAAATACAATACATCAATGCAATACAAGTATATAGGAGAACATTCAAAGCTTTATTGATAAAAGTAACAGGGTTCTGAGAAGGTTACAACCATCAATGGCTCCAATCCAGCAGCACCTCCCCAGCAGCAAGAAGTCTCCTCTTCACCTCTATAAAAGCAATCACCCAATAGCTCTAACTGTAAACCAACAGCACTTCCTTGCTTTGCACAAAATTCCAGTCTCCTTAGACCTCATAGAAGAGCTCTATATATAGGAGAGAAGAAGAGAGGATGAGTCAGCTTGAGGCTGGCATGAAGCTGACTAGTGTCCCCTCCCTCTTCAGTTAAACTTCAGTTCTTGAGTCCACTTGGAGATCCTTGCTTACACATGGAGATCAAGTACCTCTTACTCATCACAGGGCGAATCCCATGAACCAAGTGTCAGTTTGGAAGCTTCCTGGGCAATTGACACCTTGCAGAATGACTGTGCCACTTGGCCAATCTCGCCCAGCGCAGGTAGCCTTCATTAGATTTGACTTTCAGCGCAGGTACAAGGAGGAGCAGTTGCATTCCAGCGCAGATGCTCAGTGGAGCAGCTGACATGATTCAAAAATAGCCTGTTTTTGAGTGTTTTCAGGTGGAGAACTGATGGGAAGTGCTGTGGTTTGTTGACCTTGTTCTTCTAGGGGTAAGAACAACATGTTTAGGGACCGAGGATCCCTGTAATTATTGACATTTCATGCTCCATGCTGCGAGGCACAAAAATGTCTATAACACCAAGGCTAGAGCACTAGTTCCACCACGAGTTCCTTTCCCACAAAGAGGTCGTGACATTAGGTGTCCACAACAGCGAGTGATTCAGGGGCTTGGGCAGTTGGATGATGAGACTAGGAGAGATCTTCATAGGAGGAAGTTGTGCTTCACTTGCGAGGAGCCATGGGTACTGGGGCACATGTGTACCAAGGGCAAGGCACACTATATGGAGGTGTTTTCTGATAGTGAGTGGGAGGATGATGCAAAGCAAGAGATAGGTGTTGGTGATGATGAGCCACAAGTGATAAGAGGAGGAGGAGGAGACCCACCAGGAGGAACTCCTTTCTTTCCTGCAGCGGGAGTTATCGCTTCACTTTGGGAAGTACCAAAGTACCTTACTCTAAGGATCAGGGGCATGGTGTAGGGATAATATATATCGAATATAGTAGACAATGGGGCAACCCACAACTTCTTAGATGCCCAGATGGTGGAGAGGATAGACATTCACATAGATTCCTTCAAGGGCTTCTTAATCTTGGTGTTGGGAGACCGTACCATGCAGTGTACTAGATACGTTCCTGAGATGATAGTGGTGATGGGGAACTATTCGATGACAAATCATTTCTTTGTGGTTGATGTTCCAGAAACCAATGTGGTGCTTAGTGTTTAGTGGTTATACTCTCTTGGGCGTATTACCATCAATTGGAAAAAGTTGGAGATGGAGTTCATGGGCCCTGATGGAAAGCTAGTTTTGTTGAGAGGCATGCACCTGTATCCCCCACAAACAGTGTCAATGCATTGGATGGAGGAATATTTGAGACATGGGGATATATATTGGGTTGTGGAGCTCAAGATATCAAATGTAGGGGATGGGCCCAAACCACCACACCGAGACATTCAAGCCATTCTAGAAAGGTACCCAAAAGTGCTCGGGGACATTCCACCAGGTTGACTACCTAATATGGGCTTTGAGCACACCATTGAGTTAGAGGAGGGTGTACACATAGTGATCACCACACCATACCCACATCCCAAGGCTTATCAGGATGAGATCGAGAGAACAATACATAAGTTGCTCGCCTTGGGACACATTTGGCCTAGTTTTAGTCCCTTCACCTCATCAGTGTTATTGGTGAAGAAGAAGGATGTGACCATCCATATGTGCATAGACTACAAGGCCCTGAATAAGAAGACCTTGAATAACCGATACCTAATACCACATATAAATGAGTTGATGGATGAACTTGGAAGAGCCAAGTACTTCTTTAAGATAGATTTGTGATCGAGATATCATCAGATTCAGGTGAGGGAGCAGGATATCCTTAAGACAACCTTCATGTGTCATTATGACCACTTTGAGTTTTTGGTGATGCCCTTCGAACTAACCAACACACCTGCCACTTTCCAGTCTTGTATGAACCATGTGTTCCAAAGACAGTTATGCAAGCATGTTTTGGTATTCTTTAATGATATTTTGATCTATAGTAAGGCTTGGGAGGAGCACCTTCAATGCTTGGAGGAGGTGTTGTGCATCCTAGAGGAGCAACAACTATATGCCAAGATATCCAAATGCGAGTTCAGACTTATAGAGATGTTGTATCTTGGCCACATTATAGGAGAGGATGGGGTGCGAGTTCACTAGGAGAAGGTCAGGGTCATCCTGGATTGTCCTACACCAAGGAATGCGATGGTGTTACGATGATTCCTGAGTATTTGCACCTACTATCAGAAGTTTGTGTGGGGGTTCTCACAATTGGTCACTCCCTTGACTGATTTGATGAAGAAGGGGGAAATTGGGTGGACTGAGGAGGTGCAAGAGGATTTTGCGTGCCTCAAGCAGGTGATGAGAAATTGTCTAGTGTTGGCACTACAAGATTTCATGTAACCCTTTGTATTAGAGTGTGATGCCTCAGGGGAAGGCATAGGGGTGGTTTTGATGCAGGGGGGACATTCAATTGCTTTCAAGAGTCGGAAGTCGCTTCCCCATGAGTGAGTGTATTCCATTTATGACAAAGTGATGTTGGCCATCATGCATGCGTTGGCTAAGTTTCAACAATACTTGGTAGGAAACAGGTTCAGGGTGAAGATAAACCACAATAGCCTCAGATTCTTCCTAGAGCAGAAGCAGTTACAAGATAGGTAGCAAAAATGGGTGAGCAAGATTCAGGCATACGACTTTGATATAGAGTATGTCAATGGTCAACAGAATGTGGTAGCAGATGCATTTTCTAAGAGTCTGACCACCATTTATCTCATGAGCATTTCCCCAGATTGGAGGGAACAACTACTAGTTGAGTATTCCAAGGATCGACATGCATGTGAGATCCTTCATGGTAGGATACAGGATGACCTGTACAAGTTGATGAGCGAGTTGATCTATTACAAGAACTAAATCTATTTGGTTACAGACTCCCAATTAAGGGAGAAGATTATGCAAGTTGCCCATGAATCTACATTGGCAGGACACAAGGGGTTCACTAAGACATATTGAGCTATTAGAGAACAATTTTCATGGAAAGGCCTCAAGGATGACGCCTTGAGGCATGTTTGGGAGTGTGACACATGCCAGAGGAACAAGGGTGAGCAAACACACCCTGTTGGATTATTACAACCCCTCCCTATTCCTGAGAGGAAGTGCGAGAGTATTTCGATGGATTTCATCATAGAGTTGCTCGCAGAGCAAGGCAAGGATTGCATCTATGTGGTGGTCGATATATTAACCAAGTTTGCCCACTTCTTTGCCATCTCTGCTCGGTACTTAGCCTCATAGGTAGAAGAGTTATTTTTCAGAGAGGTGTTTCGGTTACATGGTCTTCCAAAGACCATTGTCAGTGACCGAGATAGCAAATTTATGGGCAGGTTCTTGCAAGAGTTGTTTCGGCTTGTGGGTATTCAGAGCACTCCTACAACTAGCTACCACCCGTAGAGTGATGGGCAGATGAAGATTGTGAACAAGTGGTTGGAGGGCTACTTGAGTAACTATGTGACTGGTCAACAACGTGCATGGATATAATGGTTGCACCTTAACGAGTGATCTGAAAATGGGAGAACACTCCCGAGTCGTTCTCTGACACTTTGCAAGTTAACAAATGGGTCTTTAAAGGTAAAATAAGTTTCACAATCTCTTAAAAGATGGTGAGTAAATTTTTCACATGGACTTAAAAGAGAAACAAATTCATATGCAACTTAAGATGATAAAAATGAAGAGAAGAAACCAGAATTTGATAACGGAGTCCACCCCTCCTAGGCTACATCTTTGGGCCCTGCTCCATTGACTAGGTCTACTATATTGATTTCAACAACAAATAAGTACATCACAAATCGTAGACATAAGAGTGGCATGTTTCTCCTACAAAGAATTCTCACTAAAAAATATGACTATGTACAACAAGTCATGATGGCCAACAGAAGAAGGACTCTCTCATAGTAGGTCCTTGTCCGCCACCTGAAATCACAAAGCATAAACATACAACAACTCCACACTGAAGTGTTGAAAAGAGATTCTCTCATAAGCACATTGAGAAAAGACTAAAAATAGCTGCTCTGTTGAAGTAACAGTTGCTGCAGATGAAACTAGAAGGCTAGAAAACCTCTGACTTGGCTCTCTCCATGCTAAAACATGCCTTCTTCTTGCTGTAAAACTCTGTTTGTCTCTAGCACTAACAGACTTGATTTTAAGAAAAGTCTATCATATAGTGCTCAAATCATAAAACTGGGGCTGCCATTTAGTCTAGGTTACTCAAAAATCCTTATATCGGCTCTTCTTAAGCTCAAAAAGGTTAAAAAACGAGCAATATACGCGTCTGCAAGACAAGCTCTGCTATTTGTCCTACAAATTGGCAAAATCTGCTAACTGCGTGATGATTTTTCCCTTTACATAGTTCACCTAAAGACAAATTTTCCTTGCGCCGACGAGATTCCTGCCGCAAAAGGTGCATTTTGTCGCCTCTTTAATTTCACCAATAACCATTAAGCATTAAATTAGGGTCATATAGATGTCATGTGGCCAAGGGTCGGGGCTACCCGCTCGCCCCCGCCGGCTAAGCTCATGTTTTGTTAGGATAGGGTCACATCCAGTGTGATATGGTCGGAGGCCAGGACCAACTTCCAACCCCCGCCGGTGTTGGCTCCTAACTATTTCAACTAGTGGTAAAAACCGTTCACCAAGAACCAGGGGCCAGGGCTTATCCGCCTGATTCCTCGTCACCTAACCCTCCACGCAGTCCTGTGTTGAGCACATATGATGAGGGCTTAGGGCTTATTCCCTATCCTTTCTGCTATAGCTTCTATGTTATGGTCTTATGGGTGTCGATAGGTCTGGGGGATAGGGCCAAGTGACCCTCCCCACTCCCTTCCACCATGGGCATGTGGGTGTGGTCATGACCAAGGGCTAGGGATTATCACCCATCCCCTCCTCCCAAACCATCGATCATTCAATTTTAAATTTAACTGACCTCCCATTATAGTTAAGAACCGACATAGTGGTGTAATGGTAAAGTTAGAGGTTGATCTACCAGAGGTCTAGGGGTCGAACCCTACCAAGGCTCTTGGGTTCGATTAAAAAAAACATTCAAACCATAGAGGGCCATGTGGCGCCCTCTGATTGGGCCACTCTTACACGTCAATTTTTTGCCATGACACTTGATCAGCTTATGGATATTTTTACCATCCATGAACATGTTGAAACCAACTCCCTTAGAAGTCAAAAAACTCAAAATATGTTAAAGTACATGAGAAATTTGGGTCAAATAGCCCTTACCCCTTGTTAAGTTCCACCTACACCGATTTCTCTAGAGTTTCCCGCGCATGCGATAAAATTGACTCTGAGAACAGTGTAGAGTTGTGCTTTGTCTACAACTAGAAACCCGCATAGGTGAATTATAGAAAGTAAAAATAGAAAGTACATTCTAGAAACATAGTTGGTCGAATATTTCCCAATTGAATGCTTCCAGGTGATGACTATTCAAACTATAACCCTCATAATGTGCATCTCCATCCCTTTTTTCATGGTAACCTAATCCTTCATTGAAGGAGGTTCATCCTCTTCTTAGGGATCTAAAACTTCCCCCTCTTTGATCTATAAAAGGACTAGAGGGTTGAGGGATGAAGGAGGTCAAAATTCAGAGAATACAAACTTATGTTGTTGGTTTGAGATTGGAGAGCTTGTCATCTGAGGAGGAGATTGAAGGCATTTGGGAGGGACCTCACGGCATCAAGGCGAAGGTTGTAAGGCTCCTCTTATCTTCTGATTAATACAAATGAGCACTTTCTCCCATTGATTTTGTCTTTTGTGAATGATGAATAGTTTACAATTGTTTATTATATTCATTAAGACAAATTCAATCCCTAATTTCCTTGATCATTAGGCTAAGTTGTTTGAATTATTATATCACATGTGCTTTTGATCCTTTTATGGTTTATGTTTGCAGGTCCTATCAAGCATTGAAGAGTTGCATCAAGTCACAATAAGGGATCTTCATCAGACATTTCGTGAAATTGGTAAGAGGTCTATCCATTAGCTAGATTGCTTATAATTCGAACAAGTTCAACTTAGGGAAAGAGTCAGTTCATTGTCATGATTGTTTCTAGTTTCCATTTAGGATCTAGGGAGATCGCTCTTGTTCGCAAGAGGGATTGTTTGGTGTAACAAATTGGCGACCATACTGGGGAACGTCTATGTTCTCATCTTTTTCCTTAGCCTCGCTTTTTGATTTTTCTGATTTATCCAGACCCGAGCCTTCATAAATTAATGGCCTTTTAGATCTGAGTGGTTAATTCTCGAAGTTTTTATTTTTTCTTTAGGTTTTCCTCCATGCGCTGTGTCTATTTGTAAACAGAGCGCATCTTTGCGCCTTTTTGCTGTAGCAACTGAGTGCATGTGCCCTGTTTCCTACTGAAAGCCCACGCATGCCTTGAAATTTTTTGAAAATTTCATGCTAGCTTCAACCCAGACCTGAATTTGTCTTTATGAAAGTGTCATTCTATTTGTTTAGACTGTGCGTCGTCTCTTCTAAATTCAATTGATTACTTTGTTGATGATTTTTGAAGATTAGGTCTTTTTGAAAGAATACCTTAGGGTTTTGCCTGGTTGATTTGTTGATTGATCAAAACAAGTTTGAATGTCTTTTTGTAAGTGATATTCTTATTTTGTTCTATCAAATACACTGGTTAAGCCTTAAATATTGCTTATTTGTGGTCAAAATCGCTTTGAATTGCAAATTAGGGTTTCTGAAGACCTTGTGCTTTTGTGAAAGAATTGTAATTATTTTTGCTTGATAAAAGAAGTTGTTGCTTTCATCTTGGGAAAATTTTCGTGATTGCACTGTTATTGTCTTTAAATCAAAGCATTCATAAGAGAATATGTCTTTTCTCCAACCTTCTTGATTGATTTCTGTGTACTTGGAAGTTTTGAGTGATTAGAAGAAAAGAGTGTTTAAGTTTATTTTGATGATTAGGGAAATCTAGAAATTAGTTTGTTGACTGTGTTTTCATTACAAAATAGTGAAATTAGTTGCTTTAGGAAATTGGAAAAGTTGTGAGTTTTTGTATTTCATTTCTCAAAAAAATCAAAGAAACTCTTTCTTTTCTCTAAATAGAATTTCATTGAAATTGAAAGTTGCTTTTGCATTTTAGAGTGCATTAAGATTTCGAGTCGTGCCATGACATCATAAGTTTCACCTTCATCACCCATTGAGTAAAAGAACAAACTAATAATACAACGTTAATCAAAATTCACCTAGAATTTGATATTTTTTAGGGCTCTTTTCACCTACAGTAGCTTAAGTGTAGGGCTTTGGAATAGGGAAGGAAGTAAACTTTCCAAAGCTACAAACGAACAATAGAATCTTGAGTTAGGGAGAGAAAATCCAATTATTTCCATTTTGCTTTGGGAAGCTCTTCTTATACATGAGTTAAGCACGAGGTCATGTCGACTCTGGTGAAGTGATCCAACCCACTTCATTGGCCTAGATACAGTGATTTGCACGTATTACAACGGTACCGAAAGGTACTTGTGGTCACTTGAAAGTAAACCTCCAATTGATCATGTGGAGGAGCCTTCAAGGGGATTGAGCTTGTTACCTCTCCCTTGCATGTACATCTAATCTACGACTGTCCCCCCAGGTAAAATTATCGTATTTGGTAAACTTAGTGACTTTAATTTTAGGGCTATACCTAAGATGACAACAGAGGGAAGGTCTTGTTGTACCTGGAACAGATGTTGGCTAGACTCACTTGGACTCTTTGGGGGGTAATCTTCACTCGAGATGTTTTATGGCAGAGTTATTTGCACCAGACTGTTTCATTAAGCAAGTTGTCAGGGTAACTGATTCCAAACGCTCATTTTCTATTAAAAAAAAAATCACCTTTATCTCTTCGATGTTGGATTTCATCGCCAACTGGTAAATATTGATCTCTGGGAAGAATAAGTTTGTATGGTTTGAAATCCTAGATTTTTAGTGCGTGTTACTTTTTGTGTTGTTTTTTACCTTTTAAAGACTTTAAGCGTAATTTAGATATTGTGTGATTAATAAATTGAAATTTTTTCATTGTGGCGGAACTATAAAGAAAATCACGAAGGATACTTGGGGATCCCCCTGAGTATACACCAAGTTTGTTAGAAAATATTAAAGCAGAAAAGTATAAATCATCTGAAACTGAAACTGTAGTAGAAACCAAAACTTCTACTCTTTTAGATTTGATGTAAGAGGAACTTAAGTTAATCAACCTATAACATCTACTATTTAGGCCTTGAATTGACAGAAACTGAATCTGATCAAACTCAGAATTTACTATCACACTCAACAACAACTAATTTACAAATTACTAATCTCGTTCAAATAGAATAAGATACTGGAGAATCTTCTGATAGAAACCATGTTTCCAAAGTAGATATTGACGAACCTGAGTCTGATATTTCTGAGCCTGAAATTCATACATCTGCGATAACAGATATTCTGGACCCTCCACTTTCACAGCGTGTGAAACTTATCATTACTGATAGTCTCCCTCCTCGTCTTATTTCGATTGAAGAACTTGTTTCGGATGAAGAGGAAGAACCTATAGTTTCTACCAATGAGCCGGTGGATATCTCAGAACTTTTGTTTCTATCTCTTCACCCTGATCCTTGGTATTTTACACCATTGAACTTTTTAGGACAAGGGATTCCGCGTTACATGAATCCTTATTCTATCGTACCAAGTTTTCACTGGTCCACAATGATTCCTAGAAGTGTCATGTTAGATACATCCATGTATTCCACTTCTCTGGAGTCCACATTGTATGGTGGTTTTTTACCACCTAGATATCACTCTCTCGCAGGAGCTTATTCAGGAGCTTCTTCCTTGAACTCATCTTCAAACATGTCAACTGGTTTAATTAACCCTACCCAAGAAGGTTTAGCATCTGAACAAGTTATTAATATGATTTCTGGTAATGTTCGTAATCCACAAGCTAACCCAACAGGTGGTTATTATCTACCTGGGGGGAAACCATCATATCCTCTGCTTGGAGGACAACCTTTTGGTGGACCTTGCCCTGCAACTGGGGGGAAACGCCCCAGAAACTACTTTAATTATGTTCAAATGCCTCAAACCAATTTTGGTCAGCCTGTTATGCCTCAACCCACATTTGGAATGCCTTACCCTGGATTGAATACAATATGGAACCTTCGCAACAGTTAATTCATGTTGCTTCTCAGGTGCATTTGTATCAACCTGGCCAACCTCTTGGACAACCATGTAGCAATTACCTTTGCAAGGTATGTCTTCTCAAGTCCAACCAATCGTCCAGGCTAACCCATCGACACCTACCCAACAATCGCTTCATCTACCCACCCCAAGCACTCATCAAATAGTGGGGCAGTTTGTTATGTCAACAACTAAATAGAACCCAGGTTGAAGTTCGCCTAAAATTCTCATTCCAGGAGTATTGCAAATAATTGTCCCGCTTACATCACATGGTACTATGCGACCACTTGTGTAGTCCTTACCTCAGGAATTTGGTGTTCAATCCATTCCTATGATTTTGTCAGCACCTCAAATACCTATTGTTCAGCCTAGCGTCCCACATATTGAGGTACCTTTTCAAGGGCTATCTTTCCAAGGTTTACCCCAGAGTCAGTTTGTTTAAGATACACCTTTTCAAACTCAATTTTTCCAAGGTCAACCCTTTCAAGGGTATTTTCTTCAAGGTCAAATGGGTCAGAATCTCCCCTTCTAGAATCAATCGTACCTAGGTCATAGGTTTGAACAACCTATTCAACCATAATATGGTATGGCTCATCCTAGATTCCCAAGAGGTATGCAGATTCCAATTGCTCAGGCTATCCCAGGATATCCTGGATATCCTCCTCCCGGTATGGGACTCGCCCCTTAGGGTTGTCAATATCCATCACAGGACCCTAATCACTAGTTTCCCTTCATTGCAACTTTGGATTTGCCTGACTTCTCTCAGTTAAATAACAATCCACTTCTTTATTTACCCTATTGGACGACTATTCCTACTAAGTTTCCCAATGATATTCCTAAGTTTGAAGGTAAGCCATGTGAATATTTGTCCAACCATGTCATGACCTGCCATCTTTGGTGCGCATCCAACTCATTAAATGACGATTCTATTAGATTACAACTTTTTCAATGAACCTTAATCGGTTCGGCAACCAAATGGTATGTAGAATTGTCGCGCGCTTCCTTCAACACGTTTAATGTCCTTGCTACAACCTTTTTGACCCATTTCAGATACCTGTTCGGTATGACAATGGAACTGAAATTTTGACTTCTTTAAAGCAGTCAACATCAACCCATATCTCAAATCACATTCACGAATGGAGACAAAGACGTCGCCTAGTTAAAGTTTACATTCCAGACCAGATTTTGGCCGAATGGTTCATAAAGTTACTTTTACCAGTAATAACTAAAGATGTGGCCAAAGGGGGTGTTGTAACTGAAGAGCAGGTAATTGCCCGCGCTCAATATCTTGATCTTGTTTATACTCAGTTTGGTACTTTGTATGAAAAGATCCCAGATTTACCCTGATCTACTCCAAGTAATCCACCTCTTCTAGGATCACATGCCGCAGATGGCATGATTGGTTCTATGAGCCAGAAATCTAAGAAAAAAAAGAAAAATTCTAAGAATGTTCAAGTTTCGGCTCTATCTGATTCACCTAACGAAGATCCTTCTCCTAGAATTACTTCTGAAATCAACGTTGTAGATTCATCTATTGGCAAGGGTAAGTCATCCGGAAATAAGAAAAAGGGAAAAGGCAAAACTAAACAAGACAATTGCTCTAAGGAGAAATCAACCAAGAACAAACCATCTAACGAAAAGAGGAAACCTCGATATCCTTGCTTGATTTGCGAGGAAGATCATTACACTAAGGAGTGCCCTCATCGAGCTGAAGTTTCCAAATTCGTCAAAAGTTCGCCCACACACACTGTGTTGAAGGATCCTTTTCCTCCTCGAGACAATAAAATGGTCTCTCACAACCAATCCTCCTCATCCTCATTGACATATATCATGATGACGTCTTCCAGAGTTATGGTAGCAACAAGATCCAAAGATTATGCGTCAAAGAGTCCTGTTGAAAATGGAGATTACTCCAGTTCACCTGGGAAAACTTTCGTGTCTACTCCTCCTTCTTTTGAACCATTACATATTGAAAAACCAAATCCTGATTTGATAATTTGTCTGCCTCCTAAGGGTATCCTTCATAAGTCAGCCTTTAATCCTCATGTGAGGGCTACCCAAAATCATAATATCGTCGAAGATCTGGCTATGTCGCCTTCAACCATGTTTGCCCTTGAAGTGCTGCAAACTAATCCAGCACAAAGGAAATTATTATTATCAACCATAGGAGCTGTAGATCTTCAAGGCTCCCATTTGATTGTTTTCGATCTCGAGAATCATGCCCCACGTCTCCCACATCAATAGGCTTTTCAGATACGAGTTCACGTCAAAACTCAACGAGTTTTTCGAATAGTGATTGATGAAGGATCATCAACATGTATTATGTCCATTGCCTGTTGGAAAGCCTTGGGTTATCCAACAATAAATCAGTCTCCCACAACTTTGAAAGCCTTCGATGGAAGAGGTTTTCGTTGACATGGACTTTTAAATGATTTTCCAATAGAGTTAGAGGGAAAAACAGTTGCAATAGGCATTGAGGTTGTTGATGCTCAACTTGAATATAACTTTTTGTTTCATCGGAGCTGGACTTATGCCATGGCAGAAATAGTCTCATCGTATTTTAGGATGATTATGTTTCTTCAAAAAGGAAGAATTGTGAAAGTGGATCAATTGTCCTACTATACCTCTGACCCTAATTCCATCGGCAATATCCCGTTTGTTGGAAAATCCACCACTCCATATGAAGAAGTTGGTGTTGGCCTACAGAAAGACTCATCTTTGATGGGAACTTTTGTGTTCCCTCCACCCATTCTTCTTCACAATGAAGCACAGATCAACATGATTACATCAAGTACTTTTGAAATGGGAGATCCATGGAAAGTACCGTCAGAATCAGAAATGATCTTATATGGCGATGAAATTCCTCGTAGTCCTTTTGAGTTAGCCTATGAGGCCATTCAGTCTTTTTCCAACCCATCAACATTTGATGATGATCAAATGAATACGATCATTGATGAATATTCTCATTTGTCACGCTTGGAACCAATCTCTATGCCTAATCCTTTTAACACAATTTTTTTAACTAATGAAGGGATTATGGAAGTTATGACCTTGGATGAAATGCCATGGAACGATACTCATCATCGTTCAACTTTCTTACCATCCTTTGACAAAATCGAGAATAATTTCTCATCACTATTTTCATCTGAGACCCTTAGCGATCCTCAAAATCCAATATCTACCCTTTCTTCCAGTTTTGAACAGAATTTAGGGAACATATCGGCAACAATACCTATCAATATCTCAGTGAAACCCAGAATAATTGAAAATATTCATATAGGAGCCTCTTGTTCGTTAGAAGATATTTCAACGTACAAAGCCTATTTTAGGAATTCCATGACATTTTTTCCTGGTCCTACGAATAGATGCCAGGAATCAACCCTAGCATTGTTGTACATTAAATAAAAACTTATTCGGATGCTAAGCCAGTTAGACAATGATTACGTCCAATACATTTGCACAAAGCCGCTGCTATCAAAACTGAGGTTGAAAAACTGTTGAAAGTAGGATTCATTACCCTGTTCCTTTAACTGATTGGGTATCCAATGTTGTGTCATTAATAAAAAGCAAGGAATTATTCAAGTGTGTATCGAATATTGAAATATCAACAAATCTTGTCCCAAGGACAATTATCCAACTCCATATATTAACCAAATTATCGATGACTGTGCCGGGAATGAAATTTTTTCCTTCATGGATGGATTTTCTGGCTACAATCAGATAAACATACTCCCTACTGATCATTATAAAACAGCATTTATATGCCCATGGGGAACTTTTGCTTATCACAAACTCCCATTCCGCCTAAAAAATGTTGAAGCGAATTTTCAACAAGCAATGTTGTATGCATTCCATGATATCAAGCATATTGTTTGGCCTTATTTAATGGACCTACCGGCTCATTCCATGAAACGACATGATCATCAATTGCACGTAAAAGCAATTTTCATCAGGTGTAGGCATTATAATATTCACTTGAATTCAAACAAATGTGTTTTTTGTGCGCAATCTGGTCGGCTTCTAGGTTTCATCATTTCAAGGGAAGGCATTCATGTCAATCCCCTCAAGGTAGAGGCAATTTTGAATTTGTCTGCTCCTTCTAGCCTTAATCAACTCCAAAGTTTGCAAGGGAAGGCAAAATTTTTGCATAGATTCATCCACAGTTATGTTGAACTAACACATGATTTTACTTGAATATTGAAAAAGGGTATTCCATTTTTCTTGGATGAGCTTGCTGATAAAGCTTTTGATGCATTAAAGCATGCATTGACTAATGCACACTTATTGCATCCACCTGATTATCATCGAGACTAATTTCTGTACTTAGCTGATTTGATGCCACAATTGGCATGGTGTTAGTCCAAGAGGATGATTCTGGCAACGAACATGTGGTTTACTATTTGAGTAGGAGTCTCACTAAAACTGATATTAAATATGCACATGTGGAGAAGCTAGCCTTGGCAGTTGTGCAAGCTATTCAATGATTTTGTCACTATATACTTCTCTGAAAAACAACTGTCATTTCATATTGCAACCCTATGATGTACATTCTCATGAAACAACTGCTAGGGGGCAAATACTCGAAGTGGATAGTCATTCTACAAGAGTTTGATTTGGAATTTGAAAAATCCAAATCAAAGAAATCCTTGATTTTCACTGAACTATTATGTGACTTTCCCCATACTGATATAGAAACTATAGCAGAAGATTATTTTGCTGATGAATCTCTCTTTCTTATTAGTACATTAGATCTGTGGTATGGAGACATCATTGTATATCTCCAAACACAAAATTTTAGGCTTGAGTTATCCAAAATTGATCATCGGCGAATCCGATACCAATCCCAACAATACAATATTATTGGTGACACTCTTTATCGTGGTGCCGATTCTGTATTCCGACGTTGTTTAACTTTTGAAGAAGCCGAAAAAACTTTAAATGACTGCCACTCTGGAGCATGTGGCGGTCACATGTCTGGGTATGCTACTGCCCAAAAGATATTACGTGCTGGTTATTTTTGGCCTTCAATGTTTAAATACTGCATCACTACAGTCTACAAATGCCATAATTGCCAAATTTATGATCGCAAAATGCAAGCACCTCCCACTCCTCTTCACCCAATCGTAGTTGTCGGTCCTTTTGTTAAATGGGGCATCAACTTCATCACTTGTAACCCTCAATCGGCGCGAGGGGGGGGGGGGGGTTGGGTGCATGGATATATCATCCTTGCAGTCGATTACTTTACAAAATGGGCCAAGGCGATGCCTACATATAGAGACGACGATGAAACTGCAACTATTTTCATTTTCAATCATGTGATTGCTCGGTTTGGCGTCCCACAAGCTATTGTTGCAGACCACGGTAATCATTTTCGTAACTTTATGATGGTCGAAATATCCACACAACTTGGCCTGCACCATGATAACTCTACTTTGTATTATCCACAAGCTAATGGTCAGGTCGAAGTTGTCAATAAAGTTTTAACCAATATGATTAAACAGATAGTTGGTATGCATAAAGGAAACTGGCACTCTATGCTCTTTTCAGCATTGTGGGCTTACCGCACTACTGTAAAAACATCGACCGATTTTACCCTTTTTCAACTCGTTTATGGTTTGGAAGCCATATTACCTATTGAATGTGAAATTCCATCTCTTAAATTAAAATTCGAATTGTTACCTGCTATCTCTTCAAACAAAGAACGCTTTGTACATTTAGCTCATCTAGATGAAAATGGTCGTAATGGCGTACTGGCTAGCAAAGCTCACCAGAAATGTGCCAAAGCCCAATATGATCGAAACATTAATCCTTGTACATATTCAGAAGGTGACCTAGTCTTGTTCTATGATTAAGCTAATGGCAAACTAGGTAAAGGGAAATTCGAGCCCATGTGGCATGACCCTTACATCATAAAATGTGTATTAGCTAAAGGTGCTATGAGATGATTGATTATGATGGTATTCCTTTGGGAAAGCCCATAAATGGTCTTTACCTAAAGAAATATTTTGCATAAAATTGTGGTGAAGATTTGTACATTATTTACCATTTTTTATGATAGTTAGTGTTTTTACATTTTTTTACTACTTCTCATGCTTATCTCGTTTTTACACTTGATTTATAGATGTCGACATTTTCTCCGACTTACATTGGCTTTGTTGATGGCGCTAGTTGTAGTACTCGAAATCTATCTTCTGCAGCCTGGGTTATCTATTCACCTAGTGACGAGCTAGTCTCTATTCATGGAATATATCTCGGTTAAACAACGAACAATATAGCGGAATATAGCGCAATCATTGAGCTATTAGCTGATTCCATTACATTTGATATCTGGTGTCGATTCTTAGATTAGATTTGCAGCTCATAGAATTACATTTAAACAGTGTCTATTTAATAAGGAGTCCAACCATGTTAAGGGTGTTTTTATGAGTCCGTCTCTTGGAAAGGGAATTTGATTATATCGAATATCAACATATTCCGAGATATTTAAACACATTGACAGATGCATTGGTGAATCATGTGTTAAATAGACATATGCAACATTTTTAAATTATAAACAATATTCGTTCTTACATTGATCGAGATAAACATAGATAAAAGTAGTAGGATTTTAATTAAAATAGAGTTTGGGTGTGTCTACAAAATATGTCATCCGAGGACATCAAGGCTCCGTGGCATTTTATTTTTTGAATATGCTGACATTAAAAAGTTAAAAATGGTCCTAGAAACTAGAACAACTAAGCATGGTGATGCTCATGATAACAGGCGATATCACAAACAACTCGAAGCAAAAAAACTCTAAGAGGCCCTGGAACCCCAACTACGTGCCTATGATAGGCGCGTGGAATATCATCAACTCTATTCTATGGGATGTTGGTTGTCAACCTCTCAAGGTTATGCTCTAACTCTGTCAGGATGTCATCTGCCTCTGGGTTCACTGCTCTAGCTACTATAGGTTGCTTGCCTCGCCTATCGTACCGTCTCATCCCAGATGGTCAGGTTGGCCCACATCTACACATGCATTTCAGATAATTAGCCTCCGAAGACAAAAAACACTTAAAAATTGAAAATTTTGAAAATATGTCAAAATGAGAAAATTCTTACCTAGATCACCCCACTGAAATCCAACTGGAAGTGGGATATCAGGATCACCTTGGTAATCCATCCCGTCATATGGAAAATCCTCGATCAGAACAATCTACTGGCCCAACGAATCAAAAAACTATGTCGTATACCTCACTACAAGACCATCACCTCCATGACATGCCATCAATGCAACCCACCTCATCAAGCATGGATCCCTCGAACCTCCCTCATCTGGTAGAATCTGTTGTCGCTGAAGAATAAGAACCCTCTCTAGGGAAAAAGCAACGAGAATGACACCATAACCGAAATTTTTCAGTTTACCATTCTTGCACCTAGTCGATTTGCTCTTCATGTTTACCACTACTGCCTCGCACAAGTTGTATATCATGGATTCCTAGCATTCCACGGTCGTCTGCATCTGTGCCCATGTGGCTAGATGAAGGGCAACACTACCACACAGTTTGCAAACAGTGAAAGCAATGGTCCTCAAGGGTAAAATTTCGATGGACTGAATGTCAATCCATCCATCTTTGGGCGGTGCACCCCTGCAAAAGCATCGTAGATATCCATCAGTAGTATCCCCCCTGCTCTCGATCCAAATAGTGAAAGATCGACTCCCCGATGAGACAACCCAATCAGAAAATAGATGTCATCAACATCAATGGTGAGGCGGTGATCAACAATCACAAAGCACTGTTCTTGGACATTCCAGGTCCTCACCAACCATGTCATCATATCTACTTTGGCTTTCATCCTAGGGATAAGCCAGTATTTTAGGAGGCCACAAGTCCTGAGAGCCTGCAGAGTGGCCGGATTAGCCAAAGCAGCCAAATCATTAGCTTCATGCTCTATTTCCCTCCACTCCATTTTCGAGCATGAAATGACTTGAAATGACCATTTAAAAGCACTTAGAAGCATCTTTGAAACTTATTTCATGTTTTTTGGGATTAAAAACTTGTTTTAAAAATATCCCCCGACGCCTGCGCAACCACCCTTTATGGACAGAGTGTAGCTATGCAGAATTTTCCATAATAATTCCGCGCAGGCCGAGATTTTCCGTATGGAAAATTTTATCTACATGCATGGTCTCGATTGAACGAAACTTGCGCAGGGCCGAGGGCACATTTTTTAACAAATATTTGTCCCAAAAAACCAAATGAAAGCTTAAAATGAAAAAATAAAGGGATAGAAAGCTAAGTTATGGAGATATATTCTACTTGGAGGAAACGGTGCGCGATTTCGTCCATCGGTTGGCTCGAAATCAGTCTTGGAAGTTCGGCGGTAAAAACTCCTCTCGCTACTCTAAACTGGTGAAAATGCAAATGGTAAAATAAAATTACTTTTTCCTACTTTTATAATTTTTTTGAGCTTAAAAAATATTATTTTTTATATTTTGAATCTTTTTGAGAGGGAAAATACCCATTCGAGTAGTTATGACGGGTTATTGAGTTTAAGTGCAGGATCATTTATGGAGTAAAGATAAATCATTTTCAACATTTTAGCAAAATTTTATCATTTTTTATGCTCTTAAAAAATTATGAAAAGCAAAAATCATGGAGTCTTCTTTTAAGCCCTTTTCAAACTTAAAAAAAAAAAAAAAAAAAACGAAAAGATTGCCGAGTACTTGCTTGTTCGGACTCGTAAAAGTAAATGAACAACTGTCCCCTCAGTATAAGTTTATCCCTTTTACGGACTGTGCCAGGACCATTTACGAAAAAGGTATATGTTGATCAAACATGGTCAATACAGTTCTCTCCTGTATTATTTTATCCTTTTTCGGACCCGAGAGACTAAATTAATGAAAAAGAACTTGATGGAGTCTACTTATGTTTTTCTTCTAACTTTCTAAAAATGAAAAACAACGAGCTTTACGTTCTCTGGGCACGTTAAAATTTTATGGTTAAAGAGCTGAATGAGTTTTTGTTTTGTGTATTTTCAAACTCTTAAAAGAAAACGACATCGAGTTACCCCTTTAATGGACTTGTAAAAAATTAAACAGTATAGGACTCGTTAAGCATAACGAGACCGAACCATTCCTTCTTGGGTTCATTAAAAATACTTCAACGGACCCATCTGAAGGATGAGCTTACAGTCCAAGCATATGTTATCCTCCTCAAGCTTGTAAAAAATAAAGAGGTACTTGCCAGTAATGGTGGGGGGGAATTGGGGAAGGTGTCCATTTTACATCATCAGTTAAAAGGTAGCATGTCGCTCTTGAACATGACACTCTGTCACATTCATGTCCGAGTTGGGAAATCCATTTTCCTTACAATTAATCAAACCTCATTGAAAATCTTCATGGTTTTGGGTATTATCATTGAGTCAAATGCTGCCAAATCATTATAGTGTCATTATGTGTTCAAGAGAAGTTCAACCTTGGTTCAAATCCCTTTGCAAAATCTTTGCCTTCATTCACGTTGACCATCCTTGAGTCAGTCCTTGCAAACTATTTTCAAAACTTGATATCATGTTTCGTGTCATAGGCTTTCCTACGACGGATCGCTTCCTATCGACTTCATATCATTATCTAGGAAGATGATTTAGAAACCTTCAGTGCCTTGAAGCCTGCATGCCTTAATAGCAGGTTTTTCGTTTTCGATGATAGGTTCTCATCATTGGCCTTCGATCGAACAATTCTATGAGTGTTCGACTTCAGATCACATATTCGAACTTCATAGATTGTACTGGGAGTACCTTGAGAACCATTGTCACTATTGGTGGTTTCTCTCGCACTTGTTAACGATTCACTTCATTGACCAGTAATCAAGTGGTTTTTTCCATGTTCAACTTTGAGACATTCACTCACATGGTTAGAATCGTATTGTGGATCGAGAGATGGAGATCAAGACCTTGGATCTAGTTTCATCAATCCAGGTTGCGAGGAGATTTTATATTCATGATTATGTAGACAGATGGTTGTGTCCATGCTGTGTCTACCATCTATACAATCTTAGTTTTTCCATGCTTGTTCATTGAGTTTGCTTTACTCTGAGTATGGGAATGCCTACCTCAAAGATGATTTTTTGATATATATATTTCTTTGTGTTCCCTTGAATGTCCCTTGCAGGTTTTCGACCATTGCCTTTGATCCGATCTTTGGAATGATAAAGTGTTTCAATCTTTAAACTTATTTTCAAGATTCGCACTTTAGGGGGCAATTTGTTACACGTAAATTTGTCGCCATGACACTTGATCACTTTATGGATATTTTTAACATCCGTGAACATGTTGAAACCAACTCCCTTAGAAGTCAAACAACTAAACATATGTTAAATTACATGAAAAATTTGGTCAAATCGCCCTTACACCTTATTAAGTTCCACCTGTGCCGATTTCTCTAGAGTTTCCTGCGCATGTGCTGAAATTGACTTTGAGAACAGCGCAGAGTTGCGCTCTGTCTATAACTATAAACCCACGCAGGTGAATTCTAGAAAGTAAAAATAAAAAGTGCATTATAGAAACATAGTTGGTCGAATATTTCCCAACTGAATGCTTCCAGGTGATGACTATTCGAACTATAACCCTCATAAGATGCATCTCCATCCCTTTTCTCATGGTAACCTAATCCTTCATTAAATGAGGTTCATCCTCTTCTTAGGGATCTGGAACTCCCCCTTCTTTGATCTATAAAAGGACTAGAGGGTTGAGGGATGAAAGAGGTGAAAATTTAGAGAATACAAACTTATGTTGTTGATTTGAGATTGGAGAGCTTTTCATCTGAGGAGGAGATTGAAGGCATTTGGGAGGGACCTCACGACATCAAGGCGAAGGTTGTAAGGCTTCTCTTATCTTCTGATTAATATAGATGAGCACTTTCTCCCATTGATTTTGTCTTTTGTGAATGATGAATAGTTTGCAATTATTTAGTATATTCATTAACACAAATTCAATCCCTAATTTCCTTAATCATTAGGCTAAGTTGTTTGAATTATTATGTCACATGTGCTTTTGATCCTTTTATGGTTTATGTTTGCAGGTCCTATCAAGCATTGAAGAGATGCATCAAGTCACAATAAGGGATCTTCATCAGGGATTTCGTGAAACTGGTAAGAGGTCTATCCATTAGCTAGACTGCATATAATTCGAACAAGTTCAACTTAGGGAAAGAGCCAGTTCATTTGTCATGATTGTTTCTAGTTTTCATTTAGGATATAGGGAGATCGCTCTTGTCCATAAGAGGGATTGTCCAGTGTAACAACCACGTAGCAACATCTTATTGGGCCACCTCAAAACCAAAATAACTAACTAATCTGCCACTTAAAACCTATATGGTAATGCCACGTGTCAAGACCAAATTGGTACACTATCATTTGTACCTTGCATAGTCATTGATGATGTCAGCTGTACGAACTTCCCATTCAGCAGCCTAGTCAACCTTGATGTTGACTTTCTAACTGTTTGTCAAAAACTTCATAATGCCATAAATTCTTCATGCGATGTCTGATTGAGGTGATTCATACGATGTAGTAGCTCCCATCGAGAGCTCTAGGCTAGGTGATAGGTTTGTTCCAAGCACTTTAATTTTTTAGCCTATTTTCGATCTTTTGATCATACCTACCCACTAGGAACTTTTGGACCTCCAAAAGTCTATCTTCGATCAAGAAATAAGTCAGGGAAAAAATCATTTGCTTTCCCGCTCTCAATCCTTTTTGTTCTGTTTGAATTGGTGCCTTTGAGCCCCATTCAAGGTACTCCACCTTGCCTCTGCATGAAGTCCTTATCTTCCCATCAACAACTGTGGTTTGCTGCAATTCTTCTAAACATGCAAGAACAAATATTTCGATGGATGGAATCTAATCATTCTCTCCAAAAACATCTTTATTTGGCTGAAACGAACTTCACCTTGAAGTCCCTCTTTGCTCAACCCAAACTTGATTTTCCACCTGGAAATTATAAGCAACTCAATACTTGCCATGCACTGCTTTGTACTTTGCTTCGCTATCCTCAAGCTGCACTTGTACTCTTAGATTCTCTTGTTTCATTTGTTTAATTACGTGCTTGACTTTTCCCACATTATTATGGTCATCTTCTACACAATCATTACCAAATATCAAATTCACAAACAAGCTTCACATCAAAATACGTGTATAAGTGAGTGCTTGACACAACTGTAGACATGTTGGATGAAATACAAATGCTCATCCCAAAAGCCCCAAACAAATGGACTCATCATCAAGCCAAAATAACATAACATGCCAAAGAAAATACACTTGTTGTAGATAAGTGATTGTACATGACTTCACTTTACAAAGTACCCAAATGAGAATATACAACAAGTAATTACAATTTTACAAAGCAAGCAAACTATACAAAATAGTATACCCATTATTTGCCTAACCAGGCTTATGGGTTCTCTTTCTTCACCCTCTCTGCTTTGAAGGCTACTTCAGGAACTACATCAGTTTCCACTTTTCCACCTGTCACTTGCAAAGGATTGCATGACCTTTTTGTCCTTCTTGGCACGAATTTTCGGATAGAGTTTCCAACACTTTTCAATCTGGTGCCCATTCATGCTATAATGGGTACACAAATTCCTATGCTTTCCCATCAACAAGGAAGTCTTCACCGGGAGAGTTTCCTCATATCTTGTCCCAAGGATTTGATCCATTTGTTTTACCATCTCCTTACGTTTCTCACAATCAACCACACATTGGTCAGTTGCATCACAAAATATGCAAGGAAACATTTGCCATAAATGATCAAAATCACAAATATTTGTGAAATCCCCGTGACACTTATACTTTTCCTTTGGGATGTGACTTTGATGAGAAGAAATGGACTTTGTATATCCCTTGGAACATTCATCTCCCTTTGGAGACAATTGGTAATTATCACTACCATCATGGTGTGACATATCATCACTTGATGATTTCTTTGCCTCTGTAATTTTAAAGAACCCTCCAATTTATCCATGGTCATAACCCAATCCTTTATATCATGGTCATTCCTTCACCTCGACAGGATTAATGATACCTTGACCATTGAATTTGAGGCCTCTTCCATCATAACCCATCTGAGTTAAAAGATTCATACCAATACCCTTGGTATGCTTTTCAAAAGCTGCAAAAGATGTGTTATCAACATTAGCTGAAGGAGTAGAACTAGAAACACTAATTACCTCCTTTGACCTATCACCCATCTTTTCCAATTAACATGTAGATGAAGAAGTGGATGATGAATCTAGCCAACCACTTTTACCAATTGGAACATAGGGAGAATCGTTTAGATGCTGATAAAAATTGCAAGCATCATTCTCAACATAGGGTCCATATCCTGTGTTTAGACCATGCCCACAAATTGGCTTCATCTTTGAGGGATTCTTTGTTGCTTTTGGGACGTAACACTCACCAGTATGTTCCTCCACTATATGCTGCAACTATAGGCACATTTACCTTTTCTCATTCTCTGTAACTTCAAGAAATCTCCTTAGCTTGACATTCTCCATTCAAAGAGATAGATTAATCCCCTCCAACCCTTGGAATATTTCACGCTTCAATTTCTTTCCCATACTTGCAACTTGGTCAAAACCCACTCTAATACCACTTGATCTAAAAATGGGAGAACACTCCCTGATCATCCTCTGACACTTTGCAAGTTAAAAAATGGGTCTTTAAAGGCAAAATAGTTGTTATGATGAAGTAATAGCTACTACTAATGAAACTAGAAGGCTGGAAAAACTCTAATTTGGCTCTCTCCATGCTAAAAAATGCCTTCTTCTTGCTGCAAAAATTTGATTGTCGCTGGCACTAACAGACTTGATTCTACAAAAATTCCATCATATAATGCTCAAATAAAAAATAGAGGTTTCCATTGAGTCCAGGACACTCAAAAACCCTTATATAGGCTCTTCTTAAGCTAAAAAAGGTTAAAAACTGAGCAAGATATGCTTCTCCAGGCCAAGCTCTGATTCTGTCCTGCAAATTGGCAAAACCTCCTTACCGCGCGATGATTTTGTCCTTTACACAGTCCGCCATGCGACAATTTTTCCAAGTGTCGATAAGATTGCTTCCATAAAAGGTTTCCAACGGTGGTCATAACCGTTTGCCAAGAACTGGGGGCCAAGGCTTACCCGCCTGAATCCTCTGCCTAACCCTCATGTAGTTCTGTGGTGTGCGCATACAACCAGGTTTTAGGGCTTTGTCCCCGACCTTTCTGATATAGCCTCTCAACTACAATCTTGTGGGTGTTGATAGGTCTGGGGAGTAGGGCCAAGTGCCCTGCCCCACTCCCTTCTGTCGTGGGCATGTGGGTGTTGTCATGACTAGAGGCCAGGGCTTACTACTTGACCCCTCCTCCCAAACCACCGACCGTTTGATTTTAATTTAACTGACCTCCCATTATAGTTAATAACTTACACGGTAGTGTAATGGTAAAGTTAGAGGTTGTCTACCAGAGGTCTAGGGGTCGAACCCTGCCGAGGCCCTTGGGCCTGATATAAAATTTGTGTCCAAACATAGAGGGCCACATGGCGCCCTTCGATTGGGCCACATGGAAACCTCTTATTGGGCCAGCTCAAAACCAAACTAACCAACCAAAATCTGCCACTTGCAAAATGTACGATGATGCCATGTGTCAAGACCAAATTGGTCCATCATCATATGTACCCTGTGTTAGCACTCCTCAATGTCCCAAGGTTGAGAAAGGAGACCGACAGAGGTAACCTCAAACCAACCTTTTGATTTGGTAGCCAGCCCTACCAAACCAGAGAGGGTTCTCTCTATGGTCACAACCAAGGATTTGACTTGTGCGAGAATGGATTTTAGGCTAGATAGTTCAACTCAATTTGGGGTTTTTGATTTTAAGGTTTTTTCTGGATGATGGTCTAGGTCTAGGGGGCTAGGTCAGGGTTTCCAAAAGATGATTTTGTAGAGATATAATGGGGCAAGGTAGGCAGGCTCGGTTAGCATTCTTGATTTGTAATTGTGTATAGGGTAGAAAAATAAGGTTTCAAAATGAGCATGAGTTTCATGAATTCATTTATCAGAGGAAAATGTAACAAACATATGAGAGTTTCATAAAAAAGGAGCATAAACATATGAATTCTATTTAATACTTATGAAACAATCACAAGAAATCATTAATATGGAAGTAGAGAGGACAATACATTCATACTGATGATAACAGAAGAAAAAAACACTGCTAATGAACATACCACATGAATCCCACTATAATAGTTGCAACTCCTGTATATTACTCCTGCAAATAATCACAGGTACACTAGCTCCACAAAGCTTTGACTAAACAACATCCAACACCTAATACTTCGAAATCTGAAGTATTTATACAACCATTTACATAAATAAATATATTGAAACAAAATTCAAGATTTGTTATAAAATTTTATAAAAATAGTTGCAAACTGTTAATAATATCGGTCGATTGAGCTCAGGTGTTGTTCTGGGCATTCTGGTAGTAACTGAGGGCTCGAATAGACATTCTTATTAGTCATGTTGGTTGATGAACTGCGCTTCTGTCCCCATTTTTCTACATTTTGTTTGAGCGGAGGCGGAATAGATATGTGTAGAAAATATCCTTACTATCCTCTGAGTAGAGGCGAAATGAATGATTTTGTGCTTTTTGAATGGAGGAAATTACATTGAAAAAAGTGATCGAGAGCGTAAAAATGAACTGATTTTAACCATCTAAGGGAGGGTAATGGGAGGATTATTAACCATTGATCTAGGCTGGCTGATTGAGGCCGATTAAATCTGGGTCGTTGATCCGGACCACTGTATATCACAATTGCAACAGGGAGAGGGGCCTTTTACCATGTTTCGTAGTGTTTTGTCGACTATCTGGACACGAAAATTTAATAAAACATATCACATAAATATCGCATCCAGAACCAGGACTTCGCATATCGCCATCAGAAAGGGAAAAGGGGCTTTAACACTGATTTATGGTGATTTTTCGATATGTCGGACATGGAATTTTAAAAAACCACAATATATAACTTTTCGGGTCCATCACAATCACAATTCAGAAGGGACTTCGGCAGAAGAAGGACTTATGACTTATGCAATCCCCAATTGCGATATCGCAATCGGCAGGGGAGGACTTATCACAATCGGTGAGCGGAAGGGTTATTGCAATCGACGAGTGAAGACTTATCACAATCAACAGGCGGAGACTTATCGCAATCGCAGGTAGAGGAGGGTTATGGGACTTATGATATTGCAATCGGCGGGGAGGAACTTGCGATATCACAATCAATGTGCGAGACTTTGCAATATGCGATATCACAATCGCAAAAGGGAAGGGTAGACAGGCGACTATTTATTGACTTATGTGATATGCCGAGAGCGATATGGTTTGTGGGTCCTAGCCCTTAAAAAGGGACTTCGACATATTTTCTTAGTGTTAAATGGAATACGGCTAGAGTTTAAATATTAAATGGGATACGGCTAGAGTTAAAAATGAGTTTCTCCAAAGGAGAAAAATGGGTTTTGGCTAGGATTTAAGAATTTTTCCAAGGAAAAAGGGGTTTTATAGGGAATGAGGGGATTTATGAGGGAGAGTTGAGGGAGGTATATGAAATATGAATGAGGATGTTGAAACAAGCTGAAATCTCCTTGAAGATTTTTCCCTAATTACTACTCCCATAATGGTGACATAAAGTGATGACATGACCCCTATATAACTCATTGATGATGTGACCAAGGCACTCTTTATTGACAAGGAATGATGACAAGACCATGATGGCATTCATTTACCTTGAGAATGGAGAGATTATTAATGACCTAGAACTAACCAATGATGAAATTTTATCTGAAAATATAACAATTTGACCTAACCCTATCAACCACATGGAAAGAGTACATTTGATCACTAGTGATTGGAAGGACTGATAGACACTAACATTGGCTCTAACTGGGGATGGAAACTCCTTTAGGAGGTGTCAAGAACAACGTAGACTAGGTAGCCTTATCCATTGGGAAATGGAGTAAAAAAAGTAAACAACCTCAAAACACAACACTAAAATGACTAACTGACAAAACATAGGACAAACTGAAACTGACTTAACTTAACTCAAAAACTAACTTTACTTACACATGGCAGTAGACCATCAAGATCTTAGGGCCTTCACCTCGGGATTCAAATCCTGATGATAACCACCACCTGCTGAAGATATATTTGTAATCATATGAAATGATCCCTCCAGTGTAACCAATCCAACAAATGGCTACTTACTTGAATCCTGCTCACACTTTCCTTGAGTAGGCAGAAAAAACAAAAGATAGACAACTCAAAGTGTTCATTGAACATGTGCTCATGATCCATAAATACAAGAAAATTCATCTTCCCAGATGGCTGCAACAAATTGGCAAAAGGGTCTTCAATAAGCTTCTCTTCTTCAGCAGACTCTTCATTTTCTGAACCTGGAGGAAGATCTTCATCTGCAAGAGGCTCTAAAACAACCTCTTCTTTATCGCTACTCTCTTCTTCATACTCTACTTGCAATGCTTGATTATTATTTTCTGCCATAATTACATTGTCTAGAACCTCCACACATGCCAATTCAAAATTATGATTTGCACGAATCTGCCCTTGAAATAGTGCTCCATAAAATGGATGAGCTGGGGAGACATATGAGTGATGAATGTCTAGAGATCCTTGTTGATACATTTCATTGGGAACCTCATCTTTGTCTTCAAAAACCTAATCTTGAAATAAAAACTCAAAGAAAGAAAAATCTGAAAAAACAAGTGAATGACTATCTTCATACCTCTCATCCAAAAGACATGGTTTTGGGTGCTCATGGAAAAATTTAAATGCAACAACCACTTCAAGTATATTTGATTCCTCATGTGCTTCAACAGGAATACTATCAATTTGACTATCACAAGAATCAAGGAAAACAACTTTGTGTTCATTATTTCCTTGCAAAAGTAGATGATCATCGCCATAAGATAGTTCATTGCTTAAGTTTCCTGTACATGTAATTTCAGAATTTTGACTCAGACCAATTTCTTCATGACTATTAGGATGCAAATTTGTTTCATCTTCAAGCAAAGAAGGAGTTGATGTGTGGTGTGAATGATCCTTTGTATCAAAGAAGCTAATCTCTGTTATTTTCTGTTGGGAAGAAAATTCATAAAGGGCCTCTATGATCTCATAATCCATACACTCTTCATCACCAAAAGCCTCTTCAAGGTATTGAATGAAATCTTCACAGGATTCACAACAATATTCGAACAACAAAAATGAATGATGAGATTTTCCATAAAACTCAAAGAATGTTGTGTGGAAATATTTAAGAGAGAATAAACTATATGGCTTTAACCCTTCATACCATAATATTGCTTTCCCTTCCAGGGTATTTGTTATCACAAAATCAAGCACTGAGGGCTGCTAATCAGTCAGACTCTGTGTAACTATTTCAAACCAGACTTTTGACTAAGGCTTAGCCTCCTTAGCCTGAGAGGGCTCTCTCAAAGGGTTATTGATTTTAAATATTGATGAGATGGCTAACTCTTGCAAAGTAAATTTAACATATAAATTGGCTGGACAGACATTACAAAGATTTCCATTGGGCTCATGGAGTTAATCATCATTTCAGCAAACTATAAAACTACTCATTCATAGAAGTCAGGGCATGTAATGTTTAAACACTCAAGACACCTCTCAAAGAAACCTCAACTTACAAATACACACAGGAAGTCAGAGCAACAATGTGAATTCTGAGTGATTGTGTATCTATACAGCTGTAAAACATAAAGGATAAAACAAAACCACATATATCTTGAGCATTCGAAACAATGTATGAATCCTGAGAAGAATAGCAGTCATTTGTATTACTGAATATAAGTTCTTACACAAGCCAAAATAAACTCTGTTTTCTCAAAAACATCCAACCCCAATTACCTAGATCATTCTCCTCTATATAGACACATACTTCTAACTACTTAGAGCTTCCACCTCCAGCATGAGGGGAGCTCGATGATTGCCATTAATTACTCCTATCCGCTATTGAACTAACCTATTAAATACAGTCAACACTAACTGAAGTTCTAAAAGGTTCTAATTTAATTACAACTTTAATTCTATCTTCTTCGTAGAAGATTCCTCCTTGCAGCTTTGACACCTGGCTTTCTCTTCGTTCAGCTGAGATGGCATGAGATGGCATAAGATGGGCAATTAATGTCCCATGCTGGCTTTGAATACCGAAGGCTTTGATCTGTTCTGTATTGGCTGAAAATATCCCTAAATTTTCGGTTCTGGTCCCCCATCACCGAGTATGCAGCAGTGGATACTTTAATTCTTTAATAACCCAAGAGAATAGGGTAACACCATGCTCCTGATATGCTGGAGGCTTCCTTGGTAGACAGGTGTGCCAACCAAAACTTTTCGTATGCAGCTCTTCTCCAAACCCTAATCACCGAGAATAAAGTGGCTTTATAACCAAAAATCTTAAACTTAGGTTAAAAGATTTCACCTTTTGTTAAAGGTACACCTGAAAAATGTTGAATGGCTGTAGCAGCTTCCTTTGATCCCTTTCATGTCACTGAGGTGTTCCCTTTGCAAATTTCTGATTCTCCCATCGAACTGTTTGCCTGCGTTTTAAAAACAACACCTACAGCAGTTTCGTAGCGCGCTACGAAACTGCTGTATTATTTTAAACAGCTTGCTTTTTTGCAGTGATTATTTGAGGAAAGGATCTCAGAGGTTCTTGGAGTATGCGGAAAGTCACAATTTCAGTAAAAACTCGGCCTGGAGTAAGCTCTATATGCATTAGTACACATGAGCCAAATGACATAACAGAAACTGCAAGCGGTGATAACCACAGCCAAATAATATAACAGAAACTGCAAGCGGTGATAACCACAACACAAAAATGGTTATAGCAGCATAATACATGAGCCCCCTTATCCAAATGCATTCTTTACCACGAGCAACATCAACCTGAAACCATTCTTTAACCACTTTAAATTCCCTTAACTTGAAGTTTCAAAAAGATTCTGGCTGAAAAATATGTCTTGGGACAGAGCTCATAATTTCTCACAGAAACCGTATTTGGAAAAACTGAAGGAGGTTTTTGTGAACCAATCCGTGCTTAACAAAAACCTCTTTTGGTTTTTTGAAAAACTACTCCAGCTGCCCAGAATCGATCCTTGAAGAAGAGGTGTAAAACAGAAGATGAAAAACTGCACCTACAACAGTTTCGTAGTGCAACTTTTAGTCACTCGTTTCTCCCAGCTCATAATCAATTTGAAGAAACTGAAAGAGGTTTTTCTAGTTCAGTATGTTAGGAATAAAAACCTCTTTGAATTTTTGAAAATATTCTTTCAGCTGCGCTAAATGCCTCCTGGAAGTTGACTGCTTAAAACAGAGAAATATGCCTGTAACAAACATCACCTACAGCAGTTTCGTAGCGCGCTACGAAACTGCTGTGTTATTTAAAACAGCATGCTTTTACCTCTTCTCCAGCATCTATTTGAAACAAGTAGACTGATTCACTGGTACTGAGAGGACTTTCTTCCCTTCTCTCTAATCGGTTTCCCACTTGGCCTCAACTTCCCCAAACTTATTCTCACGGTCTTCCCAACTACATACACACTGTAAGGTATGCAAAAGATTGCATGCAGCTTCTGGAAAATCAGGGCGCAGCGCCAAGGCTTGTTTGCAATTCTTAATAGCAGCTTCCACATGACCACTGTCTTTGTAAGCGGAGGCAAGGTTTGCATGGCCTTCAGCCATGGTAGGTCTAACTGTAACAGCTCGTATATAATCCTAAATTAGCTTTGCTAACACGACCAATCTCTTTGAGAGTGTTTCCTCTGTTTACAAAACCATCAGCTGCCATTAGATTTATCCGAAGAACTTCATTATAGCAAGCAATAGCTTCTTCATAATGCCCCTGCTGTTTGTAGATTATTACTAAATTACTGTATGGGGCAGACAAGCCTGTTGTTACAGCTAGGGTTGCCTTATAAAATTGGCAGCTACACTGATCATATTCCATTCCATGTAAATATTTCCAAGTTTGGTGAGAGCTTTGAGTGGGGCTAATGATACTTGCTTCATCAAAATCACTAAAAAATTCTCTCTCCAACTCTTGCAGCCATTTCCCTAATTTCGTAGCGCAGCCAGTGTAAAATATGAATTATGCGCTACGAAACTACCTAAACATGCTGCGCTGCGAAATTACAAAAAGGCTTTATGCGCATCAAACTAATGTGAGCGGTTTTGAAATTTTGGCATTGGAATTTTCAGTGATAACAGTGGCTCCACTTGGGATAGTGTGCCCTTGTGGTACACTAAGAACCTGCAGTTCCAGTGCCTTATCCTCTTTTAATGAACAAAAATTTATTTGACAAACATCTTCTTCAAGCTTCTTGGGCCTTCACCTCGGGCTTAAACTTGATGATCACTGTTAGGAAAAAGAAATCTTCATCTACTAAAAAAAAAATGCTCAGTCAACCTTGAGCTTATTTGCATTTACCTACCTACCTACCCTATCAGCTTCAAACTTCTTTCAGCTCAATCAATATGAAATTTCCAATGTAAACAATCATTTATCTTATTTGACATTTGAGTCCTTTGGCTGCATCGGAGTTCAGAGCCACAATGATATTGTGATGACCACTGCCATTGAAATTGCCTCTGACCTTCATAGAAAAACTGAAAAACTTGAGAGTAAAACTCTTCCATGTAGTCAGCTACAGGATCCCAAAATACATGATCAGCTTGATGATTCTTGTAACTTTCAGGTTGTGCAAACTGATCTTCAACAGCAGTATACATTTCGTCAACCATAAAAGAAAAAGGAAGCAACACTCTCTCCTTGTGTTCTGCCATAGAAAGATTTTGAAAATAATGATCATGATTATGAAAATTATATGCCTGAATTTGACCTTCTAAACCTTCAATGTCTTTCTCAATGTCCTCAGCAACTTCATCCAAAAATCTCATCTTATCCTCTGCCTTGCAGTCAAATGATTTTAGATACGAGGACAAGGACAAAGAAAAATCTTCATCTGTTTCTTCATTACTATGATCATTATTCCATTGTTTGAAATCTTGAATTGAAGGAGAGTTTGCCACCACCTCTGGCTTATCTATCCATTCCTCCAAAAACATAAGCCATAAGTCTTGAAATGACTTAATGGATTTGATAGGAAAGCTTTCAATCCATTGTTTACATTTCCCTTGAAGTGAATCATAGAATAACATAATGCAAACATCCTCATGTTTAACTCTAAGAAGCTCTGCAAATTCACAAAAATCTGATATATGCTTCAAGGTTAAACTCAAATCTTCTCCATTGAATTTTGGACCATTCCTTAGAAAATATGCATCCTTGGGAAAATGATTTGGGAAACCATGAATTCCTGAAAAATCTATGCATGCATACCTTGAAATAAGAATGGTAGCATCTGGGTCCTTCATAACTCCAGTGGAATCACCATGAACCTATGAATTTCGAATTCTTCAACAATGGAGTCGCCAAGGTAGTTTTGCAGCCTCGAAAACCTTTTTGAGCTCCTGCTACCTTCAGAAGTTCAATCTTAAAATTTCGGGAATGAGTAATCTTCAGGCTCCCGGTAGACGCACCAAAATGTTATCACAAAATCAAGCACTGAGGGCTGCTAATCAGTCAGACTCTGTGTAACTATTTCAAACCAGACTTTTGACTAAGGCTTAGCCTCCTTAGCCTGAGAGGGCTCTCTCAAAGGGTTATTGATTTTAAATATTGATGAGATGGCTAACTCTTGCAAAGTAAATTTAACATATAAATTGGCTGGACAGACATTACAAAGATTTCCATTGGGCTCATGGAGTTAATCATCATTTCAGCAAACTATAAAACTACTCATTCATAGAAGTCATGGCATGTAATGTTTAAACACTCAAGACACCTCTCAAAGAAACCTCAACTTACAAATACACACAGGAAGTCAGAGCAACAATGTGAATTCTGAGTGATTGTGTATCTATACAGCTGTAAAACATAAAGGATAAAACAAAACCACATATATCTTGAGCATTCGAAACAATGTATGAATCCTGAGAAGAATAGCAGTCATTTGTATTACTGAATATAAGTTCTTACACAAGCCAAAATAAACTCTGCTTTCTCAAAAATATCCAACCCCAATTACCTAGATCATTCTCCTCTATATAGACACATACTTCTAACTACTTAGAGCTTCCATCTCCAGCATGAGGGGAGCTCGATGATTGCCATTAATTACTCCTATCCGCTATTGAACTAACCTATTAAATACAGTCAGCACTAACTGAAGTTCTAAAAGGTTCTAATTTAATTACAACTTTAATTCTATCTTCTTCGTAGAAGATTCCTCCTTGCAGCTTTGACACCTGGCTTTCTCTTCGTTCAGCTGAGATGGCATGAGATGGCATAAGATGGGCAATTAATGTCCCATGTTGTCTTTGAATACCGAAGGCTTTGATCTGTTCTGTATTGGCTGAAAATATCCCTAAATTTTCGGTTCTGGTCCCCCATCACCGAGTATGCAGCAGTGGATACTTTAATTCTTTAATAACCCAAGAGAATAGGGTAACACCATGCTCCTGATATGCTGGAGGCTTCCTTGGTAGACAGGTGTGCCAACCAAAACTTTTCGTATGCAGCTCTTCTCCAAACCCTAATCACCAAGAATAAAGTGGCTTTATAACCAAAAATCTTAAACTTAGGTTAAAAGATTTCACCTTTTGTTAAAGGTACACCTGGCAAATGTTGAATGGCTGTAGCATCTTCCTTTGATCCCTTTCATGTCACTGAGGTGTTCCCTTTGCAAATTTCTGATTCTCCCATCAAATTGTTTGCCTGCGTTTTAAAAACAACACCTACAGCAGTTTCGTAGCGCGCTACGAAACTGCTGTATTATTTTAAACAGCTTGCTTTTTTGCAGTGATTATTTGAGGAAAGGATCTCAGAGGTTCTTGGAGTATGCGGAAAGTCACAATTTCAGTAAAAACTCGGCCTGGAGTAAGCTCTATATGCATTAGTACACATGAGCCAAATGACATAACAAAAACTGCAAGCGGTGATAACCACAGCCAAATAATATAACAGAAACTGCAAGCGGTGATAACCACAGCACAAAAATGGTTATAGCAGCATAATACATGAGCCCCCTTATCCAAATGCGTTCTTTACCACGAGCAGCATCAACCTGAAACCATTCTTTAACCACTTTAAATTCCCTTAACTTGAAGTTTCAAAAAGATTCTGGCTGAAAAATATGTCTTGGGACAGAGCTCATAATTTCTCACAGAAACCGTATTTGGAAAAACTGAAGGAGGTTTTTGTGAACCAATCCGTGCTTAACAAAAACCTCTTTTGGTTTTTTGAAAAACTACTACAGCTGCCCAGAATCGTTCCTTGAAGAAGAGGTGTAAAACAGAAGATGAAAAACTGCACCTACAGCAGTTTCGTAGTGCAACTTTTAGTCACTCGTTTCTCCTAGTTCATAATCAATTTGAAGAAACTGAAAGAGGTTTTTCTAGTTCAGTATGTTAGGAATACAAACCTCTTTCAATTTTTGAAAATATTCTTTCAGTTGCGCTAAATGCCTCCTGGAAGTTGACTGCTTAAAACAGAGAAATATGCCTGTAACAAACATCACCTACAGCAGTTTCATAGCGCGCTACGAAACTGCTGTGTTATTTAAAACAACATGCTTTTACCTCTTCTCCAGCATCTATTTGAAACAAGTAGACTGATTCACTGGTACTGAGAGGACTTTCTTCCCTTCTCTCTAATCGGTTTCCCACTTGGCCTCAACTTCCCCAAACTTATTCTCACGGTCTTCGCAACTACATACACACTGTAAGGTATGCAAAAGATTGCATGCAGCTTCTGGAAAATTAGGGCTTGTTTGCAATTCTTAATAGCAGCTTCCACATGACCACTGTCTTTGTAAGCGGAGGCAAGGTTTGCATGGCCTTAAGCCATGGTAGGTCTAACTGTAACAGCTCGTATATAATCCTGAATTAGCTTTGCTAACACGACCAATCTCTTTGAGAGTGTTTCCTCTGTTTACAAAACCATCAGCTGCCATTAGATTTATCCGAAGAACTTCATTATAGCAAGCAATAGCCTCTTCATAATGCCCCTGTTGTTTGTAGATTATTACTAAATTACTGTATGGGGCAGACAAGCCTGTTGTTACAGCTAGGGTTGCCTTATAAAATTGGCAGCTGCACTGATCATATTCCATTCCATGTAAATATTTCCAAGTTTGGTGAGAGCTTTGAGCGGGGCTAATGATACTTGCTTCATCAAAATCACTAAAAAATTCTCTCTCCAACTCTTGCAGCCATTTCCCCAATTTCGTAGCGCAGCCAGTGAAAAATATGAATTATGCGCTACGAAACTACCTAAACATGCTGCGCTGCGAAATTACAAAAAGGCTTTATGCGCATCAAACTAATGTGAGCGGTTTTGAAATTTTGGCATTGGAATTTTCAGTGATAACAGTGGCTCCACTTGGGATAGTGTGCCCTTGTGGTACACTAAGAACCTGCAGTTCCAGTGCCTTATCCTCTTTTAATGAACAAAAATTTATTTGACAAACATCTTCTTCAAGCTTCTTGGGCCTTCACCTCGGGCTTAAACTTGATGATCACTGTTAGGAAAAAGAAATCTTCATCTACTAAAAAAAAAATGCTCAGTCAACCTTGAGCTTATTTGCATTTACCTACCTACCTACCCTATCAGCTTCAAACTTCTTTTAGGTCAATCAATATGAAATTTCCAATGTAACCAATCATTTATCTTATTTGACATTTGAGTCCTTTGGCTGCATCGGAGTTCAGAGCCACAATGATATTGTGATGACCACTGCCATTGAAATTGCCTCTGACCTTCATAGAAAAACTGAAAAACTTGAGAGTAAAAATCTTCCATGTAGTCAGCTACAGGATCCCAGAATACATGATCAGCTTGATGATTCTTGTAACTTTCAGGTTGTGCAAACTGATCTTCAACAGCAGTATACATTTCGTCAACCGTAAAAGAAAAAGGAAGCAACACTCTCTCCTTGTTTTCTTCCATAGAAAGATTTTGAAAATAATGATCATGATTATGAAAATTATATGCCTGAATTTGACCTTCTAAACCTTCAATGTCTTTCTCAATGTCCTCAGCAACTTCATCCAAAAATCTCATCTTATCCTCTGCCTTGCAGTCAAATGATTTTAGATACGAGGACAAGGACAAAGAAAAATCTTCATCTGTTTCTTCATTACTATGATCATTATTCCATTGTTTGAAATCTTGAATTGAAGGAGAGTTTGCCACCACCTCTGGCTTATCTATCCATTCCTCCAAAAACATAAGCCATAAGTCTTGAAATGACTTAATGGATTTGATAGGAAAGCTTTCAATCCATTGTTTACATTTCCCTTGAAGTGAATCATAGAATAACATAATGCAAACATCCTCATGTTTAACTCTAAGAAGCTCTGCAAATTCACAAAAATCTGATATATGCTTCAAGGTTAAACTCAAATCTTCTCCATTGAATTTTGGACCATTCCTTAGAAAATATGCATCCTTGGGAAAATGATTTGGGAAACCATGAATTCCTGAAAAATCTATGCATGCATACCTTGAAATAAGAATGGTAGCATCTGGGTCCTTCATAACTCCAGTGGAATCACCATGAACCTATGAATTTCGAATTCTTCAACAATGGAGTCGCCAAGGTAGTTTTGTAGCCTCGAAAACCTTTTTGAGCTCCTGCTACCTTCAGAAGTTCAATCTTAAAATTTCGGGAATGAGTAATCTTCAGGCTCCCGGCAGACGCACCAAAATGTTATCACAAAATCAAGCACTGAGGGCTGCAAATCAGTCAGACTCTGTGTAACTATTTCAAACCAGACTTTTGACTAAGGCTTAGCCTGAGAGGGCTCTCTCAAAGGGTTATTGATTTTAAATATTGATGAGATGGCTAACTCTTGCAAAGTAAATTTAACATATAAATTGGCTGGACAGACATTACAAAGATTTCCATTGGGCTCATGGAGTTAATCATCATTTCAGCAAACTATAAAACTACTCATTCATAGAAGTCAGGGCATGTAATGTTTAAACACTCAAGACACCTCTCAAAGAAACCTCAACTTACAAATACACACAGGAAGTCAGAGCAACAATGTGAATTCTGAGTGATTGTGTATCTATACAGCTGTAAAACATAAAGGATAAAACAAAACCACATATATCTTGAGCATTCGAAACAATGTATGAATCCTGAGAAGAATAGCAGTCATTTGTATTACTGAATATAAGTTTACACAAGCCAAAATAAACTCTGTTTTCTCAAAAACATCCAACCCCAATTACCTAGATCATTCTCCTCTATATAGACACATACTTCTAACTACTTAGAGCTTCCACCTCCAGCATGAGGGGAGCTCGATGATTGCCATTAATTACTCCTATCCGCTATTGAACTAACCTATTAAATACAGTCAGCACTAACTAAAGTTCTAAAAGGTTCTAATTTTATTACAACTTTAATTCTATCTTCTTCGTAGAAGATTCCTCCTTGCAGCTTTGACACCTGGCTTTCTCTTCGTTCAGCTGAGATGGCATGAGATGGCATAAGATGGGCAATTAATGTCCCATGCTGGCTTTGAATACCGAAGGCTTTGATCTGTTCTGTATTGGCTGAAAATATCCCTAAATTTTCGGTTCTGGTCCCCCATCACTGAGTATGCAGCAGTGGATACTTTAATTCTTTAATAACCCAAGAGAATAGGGTAACACCATGCTCCTGATATGCTGGAGGCTTCCTTGGTAGACAGGTGTGCCAACCAAAACTTTTCGTATGCAGCTCTTCTCCAAACCCTAATCACCGAGAATAAAGTGGCTTTATAACCAAAAATCTTAAACTTAGGTTAAAAGATTTCACCTTTTGTTAAAGGTACACCTGGAAAATGTTGAATGGCTGTAGCAGCTTCCTTTGATCCCTTTCATGTCACTGAGGTGTTCCCTTTGCAAATTTCTGATTCTCCCATCAAACTGTTTGCCTGCGTTTTAAAAACAACACCTACAGCAGTTTCGTAGCGCGCTACGAAACTGCTGTATTATTTTAAACAACTTGCTTTTTTGCAGTGATTATTTGAGGAAAGGATCTCAGAGGTTCTTGGAGTATGCGGAAAGTCACAATTTCAGTAAAAACTCGGCTTGGAGTAAGCTCTATATGCATTAGTACACATGAGCCAAATGACATAACAGAAACTGCAAGCGGTGATAACCACAGCCAAATAATATAACAGAAACTGCAAGCGGTGATAACCACAGCACAAAAATGGTTATAGCAGCATAATACATGAGCCCCCTTATCCAAATGCGTTCTTTACCACGAGCAGCATCAACCTGAAACCATTCTTTAACCACTTTAAATTCCCTTAACTTGAAGTTTCAAAAAGATTCTGGCTGAAAAATATGTCTTGGGACAGAGCTCATAATTTCTCACAGAAACCGTATTTGGAAAAACTGAAGGAGGTTTTTGTGAACCAATCCGTGCTTAACAAAAACCTCTTTTGGTTTTTTGAAAAACTACTCCAGCTACCCAGAATCGATCCTTGAAGAAGAGGTGTAAAACAGAAGATGAAAAACTGCACCTACAGCAGTTTCGTAGTGCAACTTTTAGTCACTCGTTTCTCCCAGCTCATAATCAATTTGAAGAAACTGAAAGAGGTTTTTCTAGTTCAGTATGTTAGGAATAAAAACCTCTTTGAATTTTTGAAAATATTCTTTCAGCTGCGCTAAATGCCTCCTGGAAGTTGACTGCTTAAAACAGAGAAATATGCCTGTAACAAACATCACCTACAGCAGTTTCGTAGCGCGCTACGAAACTGCTGTGTTATTTAAAACAGCATGCTTTTACCTCTTCTCCAGCATCTATTTGAAACAAGTAGACTGATTCACTGGTACTGAGAGGACTTTCTTCCCTTCTCTCTAATCGGTTTCCCACTTGGCCTCAACTTCCCCAAACTTATTCTCACGGTCTTCCCAACTACATACACACTGTAAGGTATGCAAAAGATTGCATGCAGCTTCTGGAAAATCAGGGCGCAGCGCCAAGGCTTGTTTGCAATTCTTAATAGCAGCTTCCACATGACCACTGTCTTTGTAAGCGGAGGCAAGGTTTGCATGGCCTTCAGCCATGGTAGGTCTAACTGTAACAGCTCGTATATAATCCTGAATTAGCTTTGCTAACACGACCAATCTCTTTGAGAGTGTTTCCTCTGTTTACAAAACCATCAGCTGCCATTAGATTTATCCGAAGAACTTAATTATAGCAAGCAATAGCTTCTTCATAATGCCCCTGCTGTTTGTAGATTATTACTAAATTACTGTATGGGGCAAACAAGCCTGTTGTTACAGCTAGGGTTGCCTTATAAAATTGGCAGCTACACTGATCATATTCCATTCCATGTAAATATTTCCAAGTTTGGTGAGAGCTTTGAGCGGGGCTAATGATACTTGCTTCATCAAAATCACTAAAAAATTCTCTCTCCAACTCTTGCAGCCATTTCCCCAATTTCGTAGCGCAGCCAGTGGAAAATATGAATTATGCGCTACGAAACTACCTAAACATGCTGCGCTGCGAAATTACAAAAAGGCTTTATGCGCATCAAACTAATGTGAGCGGTTTTGAAATTTTGGCATTGGAATTTTCAGTGATAACAGTGGATCCACTTGGGATAGTGTGCCCTTGTGGTACACTAAGAACCTGCAGTTCCAGTGCCTTATCCTCTTTTAATGAACAAAAATTTATTTGACAAACATCTTCTTCAAGCTTCTTGGGCCTTCACCTCGGGCTTAAACTTGATGATCACTGTTAGGAAAAAGAAATCTTCATCTACTAAAAAAAAAATGCTCAGCCAACCTTGAGCTTATTTGCATTTACCTACCTACCTACCCTATCAGCTTCAAACTTCTTTCAGCTCAATCAATATGAAATTTCCAATGTAACCAATCATTTATCTTATTTGACATTTGAGTCCTTTGGTTGCATCGGAGTTCAGAGCCACAATGATATTGTGATGACCACTGCCATTGAAATTGCCTCTGACCTTCATAGAAAAACTGAAAAACTTGAGAGTAAAACTCTTCCATGTAGTAAGCTACAGGATCCCAGAATACATGATCAGCTTGATGATTCTTGTAACTTTCAGGTTGTGCAAACTGATCTTCAATAGCAGTATACATTTCCTCAACCGTAAAAGAAAAAGGAAGCAACACTCTCTCCTTGTGTTCTGCCATATAAAGATTTTGAAAATAATGATCATGATTATGAAAATTATATGCCTGAATTTGACCTTCTAAACCTTCAATGTCTTTCTCAATGTCCTCAGCAACTTCATCCAAAAATCTCATCTTATCCTCTGCCTTGCAGTCAAATGATTTTAGATATGAGGACAAGGACAAAGAAAAATCTTCATCTATTTCTTCATTACTATGATCATTATTCCATTGTTTGAAATCTTGAATTGAAGGAGAGTTTGCCACCACTTTTGGCTTATCTATCCATTCCTCCAAAATCATAAGCCATAAGTCTTGAAATGACTTAATGGATTTGATAGGAAAGCTTTCAATCCATTGTTTACATTTCCCTTGAAGTGAATCATAGAATAACATAATGCAAACATCCTCATGTTTAACTCTAAGAAGCTCTGCAAATTCACAAAAATCTGATATATGCTTCAAGGTTAAACTCAAATCTTCTCCATTGAATTTTGGACCATTCCTTAGAAAATATGCATCCTTGGGAAAATGATTTGGGAAACCATGAATTCCTGAAAAATCTATGCATGCATACCTTGAAATAAGAATGGTAGCATCTGGGTCCTTCATAACTCCAGTGGAATCACCATGAACCTATGAATTTCGAATTCTTCAACAATGGAGTCGCCAAGGTAGTTTTGCAGCCTCGAAAACCTTTTTGAGCTCCTGCTACCTTTAGAAGTTCAATCTTAAAATTTCGGGAATGAGTAATCTTCAGGCTCCCGGCAGACGCACCAAAATGTTATCACAAAATCAAGCACTGAGGGCTGCTAATTAGTCAGACTCTGTGTAACTATTTCAAACCAGACTTTTGACTAAGGCTTAGCCTCCTTAGCCTGAGAGGGCTCTCTCAAAGGGTTATTGATTTTAAATATTGATGAGATGGCTAACTCTTGCAAAGTAAATTTAACATATAAATTGGCTGGACAGACATTACAAAGATTTCCATTGGGCTCATGGAGTTAATCATCATTTCAGCAAACTATAAAACTACTCATTCATAGAAGTCAGGGCATGTAATGTTTAAACACTCAAGACACCTCTCAAAGAAACCTCAACTTACAAATACACACAGGAAGTCAGAGCAACAATGTGAATTCTGAGTGATTGTGTATCTATACAGCTGTAAAACATAAAGGATAAAACAAAACCACATATATCTTGAGCATTCGAAACAATGTATGAATCCTGAGAAGAATAGCAGTCATTTGTATTACTGAATATAAGTTCTTACACAAGCCAAAATAAACTCTGTTTTCTCAAAAACATCCAACCCCAATTACCTAGATCATTCTCCTCTATATAGACACATACTTCTAAATACTTAGAGCTTCCACCTCCAGCATGAGGGGAGCTCGATGATTGCCATTAATTACTCCTATCCGCTATTGAACTAACCTATTAAATACAGTCAGCACTAACTGAAGTTCTAAAAGGTTCTAATTTAATTACAACTTTAATTCTATCTTCTTCGTAGAAGATTCCTCCTTGAAGCTTTGACACCTGGCTTTCTCTTCGTTCAGCTGAGATGGCATGAGATGGCATAAGATGGGCAATTAATGTCCCATGCTGGCTTTGAATACCGAAGGCTTTGATCTGTTCTGTATTGGCTGAAAATATCCCTAAATTTTCGGTTCTGGTCCCCCATCACCGAGTATGCAGCAGTGGATACTTTAATTCTTTAATAACCCAAGAGAATAGGGTAACACCATGCTCCTGATATGCTGGAGGCTTCCTTGGTAGACAGGTGTGCCAACCAAAACTTTTCGTATGCAGCTCTTCTCCAAACCCTAATCACCGAGAATAAAGTGGCTTTATAACCAAAAATCTTAAACTTAGGTTAAAAGATTTCACCGTTTGTTAAAGGTACACCTGGCAAATGTTGAATGGCTGTAGCAGCTTCCTTTGATCCCTTTCATGTCACTGAGGTGTTCCCTTTGCAAATTTCTGATTCTCCCATCAAACTGTTTGCCTGCGTTTTAAAAACAACACCTACAGCAGTTTCGTAGCGCGCTACGAAACTGCTATATTATTTTAAACATCTTGCTTTTTTGCAGTGATTATTTGAGGAAAGGATCTCGGAGGTTCTTGGAGTATGCGGAAAGTCACAATTTCAGTAAAAACTCGGCCTGGAGTAAGCTCTATATACATTAGTACACATGAGCCAAATGACATAACAGAAACTGCAAGCGGTGATAACCACAGCCAAATAATATAACAGAAACTGCAAGCGGTGATAACCACAGCACAAAAATGGTTATAGCAGCATAATACATGAGCCCCCTTATCCAAATGCGTTCTTTACCACGAGCAGCATCAACCTGAAACCATTCTTTAACCACTTTAAATTCCCTTAACTTGAAGTTTCAAAAAGATTCTGGCTGAAAAATATGTCTTGGGACAGAGCTCATAATTTATCACAGAAACCGTATTTGGAAAAACTGAAGGAGGTTTTTTTGAACCAATCCGTGCTTAACAAAAACCTCTTTTGGTTTTTTGAAAAACTACTCCAGCTGCCCAGAATCGATCCTTGAAGAAGAGGTGTAAAACAGAAGATGAAAAACTGCACCTACAGCAGTTTCGTAGTGCAACTTTTAGTCACTCGTTTCTCCCAGCTCATAATCAATTTGAAGAAACTGAAAGAGGTTTTTCTAGTTCAGTATGTTAGGAATAAAAACCTCTTTGAATTTTTGAAAATATTTTTTCAGCTGCGCTAAATGCCTCCTGGAAGTTGACTGCTTAAAACAGAGAAATATGCCTGTAACAAACATCACCTACAGCAGTTTCGTAGCGCGCTACGAAACTGCTGTGTTATTTAAAACAGTACGCTTTTACCTCTTCTCCAGCATCTATTTGAAACAAGTAGACTGATTCACTGGTACTGAGAGGACTTTCTTCCCTTCTCTCTAATCGGTTTCCCACTTGGCCTCAACTTCCCCAAACTTATTCTCACGGTCTTCCCAACTACATACACACTGTAAGGTATGCAAAAGATTGCATGCAGCTTCTGGAAAATCAGGGCGCAGCGCCAAGGCTTGTTTGCAATTCTTAATAGCAGCTTCCACATGACCACTGTCTTTGTAAGCGGAGGCAAGGTTTGCATGGCCTTCAGCCATGGTAGGTCTAACTGTAACAGCTCGTATATAATCCTGAATTAGCTTTGCTAACACGACCAATCTCTTTGAGAGTGTTTCCTCTGTTTACAAGACCATCAGCTGCCATTAGATTTATCCGAAGAACTTAATTATAGCAAGCAATAGCTTCTTCATAATGCCCCTGCTATTTGTAGATTATTACTAAATTACTGTATGGGCCAGACAAGCCTGTTGTTACAGCTAGGGTTGCCTTATAAAATTGGCAGCTACACTGATCATATTCCATTCCATGTAAATATTTCCAAGTTTGGTGAGAGCTTTGAGCGGGGCTAATGATACTTGCTTCATCAAAATCACTAAAAAATTCTCTCTCCAACTCTTGCAGCCATTTCCCCAATTTCGTAGCGCAGCCAGTGCAAAATATGAATTATGCGCTACGAAACTACCTAAACATGTTGCGCTGCGAAATTACAAAAAGGCTTTATGCGCATCAAACTAATGTGAGCGGTTTTGAAATTTTGGCATTGGAATTTTCAGTGATAACAGTGGCTCCACTTGGGATAGTGTGCCCTTGTGGTACACTAAGAACCTGCAGTTCCAGTGCCTTATCCTCTTTTAATGAACAAAAATTTATTTGACAAACATCTTCTTCAAGCTTCTTGGGCCTTCACCTCGGGCTTAAACTTGATGATCACTGTTAGGAAAAAGAAATCTTCATCTACTAAAAAAAAAATGCTCAGTCAACCTTGAGCTTATTTGCATTTACCTACCTACCTACCCTATCAGCTTCAAACTTCTTTCAGCTCAATCACTATGAAATTTCCAATGTAACCAATCATTTATCTTATTTGACATTTGAGTCCTTTGGCTGCATCGGAGTTCAGAGCCACAATGATATTGTGATGACCACTGCCATTGAAATTGCCTCTGACCTTCATAGAAAAACTGAAAAACTTGAGAGTAAAACTCTTCCATGTAGTCAGCTACAGGATCCCAGAATACATGATCAGCTTGATGATTCTTGTAACTTTCAGGTTGTGCAAACTGATCTTCAACAGCAGTATACATTTCCTCAACCGTAAAAGAAAAAGGAAGCAACACTCTCTCCTTGTGTTCTGCCATAGAAAGATTTTGAAAATAATGATCATGATTATGAAAATTATATGCCTGAATTTGACCTTCTAAACCTTCAATGTCTTTCTCAATGTCCTCAGAAACTTCATCCAAAAATCTCATCTTATCCTCTGCCTTGCAGTCAAATGATTTTAGATATGAGGACAAGGACAAAGAAAAATCTTCATCTATTTCTTCATTACTATGATCATTATTCCATTTTTTGAAATCTTGAATTGAAGGAGAGTTTGCCACCACCTCTGGCTTATCTATCCATTCCTCCAAAATCATAAGCCATAAGTCTTGAAATGACTTAATGGATTTGATAGGAAAGCTTTCAATCCATTGTTTACATTTCCCTTGAAGTGAATCATAGAATAACATAATGCAAACATCCTCATGTTTAACTCTAAGAAGCTCTGCAAATTCACAAAAATCTGATATATGCTTCAAGGTTAAACTCAAATCTTCTCCATTGAATTTTGGACCATTCCTTAGAAAATATGCATCCTTGGGAAAATGATTTGGGAAACCATGAATTCCTGAAAAATCTATGCATGCATACCTTGAAATAAGAATGGTAGCATCTGGGTCCTTCATAACTCCAGTGGAATCACCATGAACCTATGAATTTCGAATTCTTCAACAATGGAGTCGCCAAGGTAGTTTTGCAGCCTCGAAAACCTTTTTGAGCTCCTGCTACCTTCAGAAGTTCAATCTTAAAATTTCGGGAATGAGTAATCTTCAGGCTCCCGGCAGACGCACCAAAATGTTATCACAAAATCAAGCACTGAGGGCTGCTAATCAGTCAGACTTTGTGTAACTATTTCAAACTAGACTTTTGACTAAGGCTTAGCCTCCTTAGCCTGAGAGGGCTCTCTCAAAGGGTTATTGATTTTAAATATTGATGAGATGGCTAACTCTTGCAAAGTAAATTTAACATATAAATTGGTTGGACAGACATTACAAAGATTTCCATTGGGCTCATGGAGTTAATCATCATTTCAGCAAACTATAAAACTACTCATTCATAGAAGTCAGGGCATGTAATGTTTAAACACTCAAGACACCTCTCAAAGAAACCTCAACTTACAAATACACACAGGATTGTGATATCATAATCGACAAGGAGGACTTATCGTAATCGGCAAGTGGTAGAGTTATCGCAATCGATGAGCGGTAGGGTTATCACAATCGGTGAGTGGAGACTTATCTCAATCGGTAGGTGGAGACTTATCGCAATCACATGTAGAGGAGGGTGACTGGACTTACGATATCGCAATTGACGTGTGAGACTTTGCAATATGCGATATTGCAATCGCAAAAGGGAAGGGGAGACAGGCGACTATTGATTGACTTATGCGATATGCCGATAGCGATATGGTTTCTGGGTCCTAGCCCTTAAAAAGGGACTTCGATATAGTTTCGTAGTGTTAAATGGAATGTGGCTAGAGTTTAAATATTAAATGGGATAAGGCTAGAGTTAAAAATGAGTTTTTCCAAAGGAGAAAAATGGGTTTTGGCTAGGATTTAAGGATTTTCCCAAGGAAAAAGGGGTTTTAGAGGGAATGATGGGATTTATGAGGGAAGTTTGAGGGAGGTATATAAAATATGAATGAAGATGTTGAAACAAACTGAAATATCCTTGAAGATTTTTCCTTAATTACTACTCCCATAATGGTGACATAAAGTGATGACGTGACCCTTATATAACTCATTGATTATGTGACTAAGACACTCTTTATTGACAAGGAATGATGACAAGACCATGATGACATTATTGACCTTGAGAATGGAGAGAGTAGTAATGACCTAGAACTCACCAATGATCAAATTGTATTTGAAAATATAACAATTTGACCTAATAACCCTATCAACCACATGGAAAGAGTACATTTGATCACTGGTGCCTGGCAGGACTAACAGACACTAACACCCTGCATATTCAGTTGATGATGTTAGCTATATGGAATGCCTAGTTAGCAACCTAGTCAACCTTGTTAACTTTTTAGTTGTTGGTCAAAAACTTTAGAATGCCATAACTTATTCATACGGTGATAGATTGAGGCGATTCAAGTGTCGTTGGAATTAGAACAACGAACACTACGACTTGACATTTGTTTCGCGAGATTACGAGCACTTTCATTTTTGAGCCTATTTTTTAACTTCAAATTAGCGAGTACTACAACATTACCTACCACATTTCCATAGGTATGTATCCATTTCGAGATTTGTATGGTTATGATGATTTGAATTTTGTTGACATGAATTTTGGAGACAATAGGGCCCCTGAGGCTAAGGATTGGATACAAGAGAATCCAGATATCTTCGGAGCTCTAAAGGATAACCTATAGACTACGCAGAACCAACAAAAATAGTACGTGGACAAGGGCAAAACAAACAGGCAGTTTGAGGTTGGAGATTTGGTATTTTTGAGACTCCTGTCATGCAGGAAATCCAATCTCAAGCAAAAGGGGCTGGAGAAGCTTAAGCCTCATTTTTATGGACCTTACCGGGTCATTAGGCAAGTTGGAGAGGTAGCATATGAGTTGGAGCTACCTCTAGGGAGAAAGGTCCACAACATATTTAATGTATCTTGCCTGAAAAAGTCATTAGGACAACATGCAACAATAACTACAAAGTTTTCCCCTTTGGATGATGAGGGGCACTTCGTCTTGGAGCTTGAGGCTATTTTGGATACCAGGGAGAGGAGACTGAGGAGCAGAGTTATCGAGGAGTTTTTGATTAGGTGGAAAAACATACTCGATGAGGGTGCCACATGGGAGGGTGAGAAAGTTTTGAAACATCCAACACTATAGTTGCTTGAGGAAAAGCAACATTTGGGAGGGGAGGACTGTGATGTCCCCTCCAATTAAAATAAAAAATTGGTACCACAATTTTTGCAATTTTGATTAGGTGAACACCAATTTTGGCCCACAACTTAGGAGAATGGATAAATCAAAGGAAGATTTGATTTTTGGGTAAAGAGAGGGACCCACTTTAGAGAAAAGGGAAATCATGGAGCTATTGGAAGGTGGGGGCCACTCCATGAGGGAATACATACCCCTTGGAGAGTTCGACTTGGAGAGAGAAGGAGGGAAAATGAAATACGATGGGTGGATCCCACAAGGCAAGAGAAGGGGTAGAAATTATAAATGGGATCTGGAGCACTCATTTTCAGACTTTTTCTCATTTGATATCTAAATCATTGTTTGCTCAAGCTACTTAGCTGGGTCAACAGAGTTTTGTTCAACACACGAGATTTTCGAGGGGAGATCTCAACTCCTACTTCGACGGACGTCAAGTGCCACCCTAGGGGAGCTTCACTACATTCTTGGAGTTGTTCCAGAGGGATTTCACAAGGAGATTCTAGTTGTTTAGGAGCAGGTTGGTTGTAGTAAGGGACTACACACTCTTGTGGGGAGTAAGCTTTAGGACAACAATGGTTTTGAGGATTTAGAGGCACATTCTCTTGGAACCTAGCATCGTTTTTGCGGTGGTTTGAGGGGAAGGCCGAATGGACTACATACAGGCCAAATTTATTCTTCCTGGGCCAGTGAAAAAGTGGTTTGAATGGGCTTGTGCAGTCATTAGAGGAGCACCTTGGTTGTGGGGGGATTGAACCGAAGTTGGGGCTAAATATTTACTATAACAACCCCTGGTCGATTTTCTATGTAAATGAAATATAATACCAAGGTTACGAGACATGTATTCCAAATTGAATCTTGGGAAAAACATAGTGATGGGTATCATTGGTGATTAATTTGTAGCTATGGAAATTGACAAAGACATTGGAAAACGCAAAGTGGCAATAATTGGCATTTTATTTATGAAAATAAAGGAAAATGAGAAAAAAGGGAGAGGAAGGGTCACAAATTTGCATGAGAGGGAAATTGAAGGAAAAATAAAGGAAAATGAAGAAAATAGAGACCTCAATGATAAAAAAGCTTTTGAGGATCAGTTCACAACCTTTTGTTAGTTCAGTTTTGGAGATCTCTTCTATTCTCTCATTCTCTCATAGTTTTGCATTCTTCTATGATGATTCATGTATAATTTTTGGCATTATGTTGGTGATATTATGGTTGGGTTGCCATGGTTTATATGCTGGTTATTTTCTAGTTATATGTTGTTGATATCATGTGTATCTTCTATGGCTCCTACCATGAATTGTTTACCTATTGATTGGTTAATGAATGTATGGACTAATAAGTGTTGTTGCAGCTATGTGGAAAGGGTATAGGGCCTTCTCGGTGACTCTCTGGTGAGCTTATTGAATTAATGAAAAAATATGTATTTATAACCTATAGGTATTATGTACACAAAGTGTTTGTATAAATGAGTAATTTGGACCTCCAACTTCCCGGGGTCATAATTTTGGCATACGATCTCCAGTTGATCATCATGATACCTCATTTCGAAAATATCCATGAGGAGGTAAAAAAAAACGAAGAAATTGGTCTTGTGCTTTTTTGGTCTCTCTATTTTCCATAAATATGTTGTTTAAGCCCTCAAAACGACCTCAGAAGTTTAGAAACTGAAAACTGCCATAAATAGAAATTTCTGTTAAATTTAAGGAGACGAAATTGAAAAGAAACAATGTTGGGTTAAATTGTGCTGATAACAATGTGATCATGTGTCACTAGGTGGTTGTATCCAGTTCTAGACACATGGACCTAATTTTCCAAACGTGCATCTTGGAAATCGGGTCTTGCACAATAACTCTCATCTCCGTGTTTACCATAATGAGCAGGTTAAAGTGGGTAAATATGGGGTGAGGTGGTTACATTTGCAGGGGGTAATAAGGAAAATTATTGGAGGAGTTATCAACTAATATTGGAGGGCTTTGGCAACTGTTTCTCAAGCAGTACAAATTACCCATTTGAAGAGGGAGCTCACACAAATTGGGGATAATTTCAGAAGGTTTGAATGAGGCCTAACCCTTTTTGGGTTTTTTTGGGTTTGTTGAGGAGAGGCCAATATTAATTTAGCATAATTTTCTGAGCACTTTAGAGGGCTCAAAAATGGGTCTTTTCCTAGCTACTAGTGCAGATTTCTAGGGTCAGTGCAGAGTATTGAGGAGGAGGCACTCTCTAGCATCCGGGCAACATAATTTCTCACTTGGGATTTGTCTAGCTTGCTTTGACAAGCCCATGTGCACATATTCCATATACCTATTTTACTCTCCTCTTGATAATAAAATGGCTCAGCTTGGCACAATTTTTGGCGTATTTGTGGGTGTCTAATTGTTGTCTGAATTTTTTTTGTTGCATGTGTATTTTGCTTGAGTATTACTGTTAATTTTCGTAATAGGAATATTACAAGGGAATACACGACACCTTCCTATAACTGTCCAAACTGTTCTTTGAGATGCCCAAATGATTGTCCAATAATTGAAATCTCAACCACTAGTAACAACATCAATTCAAGAGGACAACATACCTTGTTGTACAACCTTCAACTGCTCCTCTTGATCTCAGCTCCTGTGCACTTGACTGAGGTACTCGAACCTTTTCTAGGGTTAACTACAACTGCTATGATAGTCCCTCAACTTTACCTAAATCCTCCTCAAATGATTGCGATTAGGTTCCTTCTACAAGCTCCTTCTCTTCGTTGTCTTCTAGAGCTCTTTCCTCACTACTATTGCACTTTTGGCCTCCCAAAAAGTTCTGCTACAAGAGTTTGGACCTACTCCAACAATGTCTAAGATACTTTGCATGTAAACAAAGTTTTAGCCCTTATAAATATGGCACAAAATTGCCCATATTTCTCCTCTACACGCTTGACTTGCACTCTATCTTACTCGGCCCTTAAAACAGTCTTGAGAAGACACCAAACTTGTCCCTCCTCTCCTTCGCCTGAGCTCCTTTCAGATCGGTGGCTAGTTCATAGATCTGTTCGTTTGATGTGTTAAATGAGGTTGATCCTCTCTTTTGCTTATTTGTTTTAGGGTGTGCAACAACTGGCCCTTAGGGGCTTGTTTCATGTCAAGCCTACATGAAACCTTTTTGCAAACCCACATAAAACACATAAAAATTCATATCTCAACTTTGACAAGGGTTCTCTTGGTGCTTTTTGTTGCCCCTTGCTCCATTAAGGGTGCTCTACAATCTCCGAGTCCCAAGTCATAAAATCTCCTCATGGATTCACACCCACAACTTTGGGTGTGAAACCTCCATGCTGGGGTTCTTAGCCCACAAGTGACTTTGTGGTGCCAATTCCTCCATAACCATATACCCTAGGGTTTGGAGAACCTCCCAAGCTACTAATCTCAACACACCTCCCACTTAAAGAAGATGAATTGACAATCAAATTTATGTGGGTAGCTCGAGGTTTGGTATCATGCGACTCTAATGGATTTCGATTTAACTTGTGTTAGGTACGTCGTTGGGATGGCGAAGGAAAATCTTAGGGGAGCATGTCATTTGGAGAATGACAAGAATTATATCAAGCACAACTACTCTGTAATTCTCAGACCTGTCAGGGAGAATCGTAGTTGCGACAAAATAAGCACGACACTTGGGTGTCTCCAGGGTCAATTGCTATCCCCATCCTAATTTATGGTATGAATTAACTTCTTAGTTTCATGGTTGGTTTATTGTTACTTATTTTTGGCTTTCATTTCTATTCTCAACACTATTATTACAAGGATTAAGCCCAGATTTAGGGGTGTGTTGGTCCACTACTATTACATGATTGTCATGGGGAGTCACTCACAATCTTGCAAAAAATTTCCTAATTCTACTAGACTCTTGGAGTTTCCTCCCTCCTCTCTTGGCGTGGGACTATCGAGTAGGAAATTCACCATCTCAGTGGCACAAAACCACTAAGTGGGTGGCTATATTCAAAATGAGTTCCTAGTTCTCTCCAAGTTGTTGTTCAACTCCTCTTCATTCACAAGTACATTGGTGTTGAGGTTTGACATTATTCCACTTCTATTTCGATGCTTGGATATCTCAACTAGGTCTCTGACAACTTCCCCCCAGGTGCATGCATGTGATTTTGAGGCAAGGCTCTGGCAGGAGGTTTGGATAACTCTATTGGTTGGTTGTGAGGCTCCAAACACTGTTTGAATGGGTCCCTATTCCTTTTCTTATTCTGACTGACCCTATGTCTCTCTACAAGTTCTTTGTCATTGATCTCTTGGTTTGGTTCTTACTATATTGAATCCATCCCTCCCAAGGCTTTCAAGTTACATTGGCTGGTCAGGTAGGAAATAAAACCCTTGCTTTCCTAGCTACTAGCCTCATGATGTCGTTCCAACAAGCTTGGGTCCACATAGGCATTTCCTCTTATTAAGATTAAGTTTACCAAGGCCACACACACATGCATCACAAAATTTAGGGCTCTATTTCACACTTTAGAGAACTTACTCCCACCCAAATTCAAGATGATCTTACCAGTATAGAAGTATAAACCTCTTCTCATTTATCCTCCTTTTCAAATACTAAAGTTTTAGCTGATTGGATCGTGAAAATTCCAAACACTGGAATCCTATTACAACAACTGGAAATAATTCTCCTAATTGTTAATTTAATTTAGTAATTTATTTATTGTTTGCTACAACAAGTACTGAATTAATCACACTGCAACCTACAAAAATAAAACTGTGGAAGAATCAACGTTGGAAGAAATGCTAGCACACACACATAAAATAACACAATTAGTTTTGGACAAAATTCCCTGGAAAACCGGTGCAACAGTGAGGGTTTTATTTTATTATGCAGTAGTGAAATTTGAGTACATTAATGGATGCCCAACTGGAAATCCAAACAACAAGAAAATATGGGCAAAATATTGAAGGGAATTACCCTTCTCCCACAATCAATCTTTGGCATGGCTTTACCTACAAAAACTTGGCCTTCTGGAGCTCTGCGTCAGCCTATGCACTGCTCTACATAGCTGGCTAGACGACTTTCCTTGGACCGGGCTCTGATGAAGTCGCTCTGCCTTTGGATGCTGAGGAAGTCATCTCTCCGATCCTCTGGGAATTCTTCCTGGCCTCTAGAATTGAGAACGATTTTTTCCTTCCTCCAAATTGAATTGCCTGGTTGAAGCAACTGCGTTGTCCCTCAACATTGCCTCTTTTGGATAACTCGACCCTCTTGTTGTTGCCTCTTCGGATCTGGGAAATCTTTCCTCTGGATTAATGTCCATGCCCTTTACTCACTGCTTTGATCTCACTAGTTCTCTCTTCAACGATTGACTACTGCTACTCTGGAAATCAATCTACGCATGAAATCGAACTTCTCAAGTGTCTTCTCTAATTTCCCATCAGTTGGGACTCCAAAAACCAAGATTAAATCTTATTAGTGGCTAGTATTAACTTGAAGTTGATCCATGTGAGTTTCTATATCGTTCACGTCTTGAATCAATTAATATTGATTAATTAACCATATTCCCTAAGTTTAGACTTAGGAAATATTTAAAAATCGATTAATGATCTAATTAAGTCATTTCTAGGTGGAATTTCTAGAAATGAATTTTGGATTATGGAGATCTCTTATATTCTAGTCTCTCTACAAAAGTTTAAAGCTAGAAAACATTCAATGCTACAAAAACTAACACTTCCTCTTAGCGAGGAATGTGTTCTAGTGCTCTACTGCTCACCCAATACCACCACCCTGTCTCTGTATCATCTCCTGTCATGCTGCGAATGTTTAGCCATGCTGCCCACCAACCATTGCACAACTCTGATATATGTTGCATCTATGTTGCTACTGACCCTACTGTATTGCTGCCAACACTACATCTGCAATGCAACTCCCTCTCATATTTTCTCGCTGCAATTGTAACATCTGCAACTAGAAGCATCCAAAATATTGAATCAACTATGATCAGTATAATGCATATGTCACCCGGTCTCCGACTTATGCTAGTATCTTCATTGTCCCTGAAGAATCTGCACTGCCGCTAACTCTTCTCTGTGACAACTGCACAACTGCCAACTCTACACTGTGCTCCCCAACATCTAACTGCTACTAGTCTCTGCAACTGTCACTCTGGCATCTGACTGCATCAAATGTCACTGATCCATCCTGCTACTTAATATTGTGGGCCCCTATAGCAAGGTATTGATCCAAGAAATGGACCTCTTCAAGGATCCTGCTCATCTGTAACGTTCTAGGGCTATAAAACCAAGTCACCCACCTCACTCCTGGAGGTATATCAACAAACATGATGAAGTCTTCCTCCATCTTGGATGACAACCTATCAATTTTGGCATGAGTTGTTGTCTGGTCCTACTTCTCCTATTTGTCCTTCTTCTTGAGAGGACATTGGGTATTGTAGTGGCCAAACTTGTGACACCCGAAGCACTTGACCTTTGACAATTCCTTCTTCTTCTTTCGCTGCTCCCCCTGCCCCTGACTGAGACCCTTAGATGCCAGGGCCACATTCTCCTCCTCCTTCACTTGCTTCGATCCACTGCTGCCACTGATGGAGCTCTTCAATAGAGCTCGTCTCAAATCCTCCTATTGCAAATCGACCCACATCCTGTCCCACCTTGGCAAGGTATCTTTTCCCAAGATACTTTGGACAAATACTTTCCACTCCTCAGAGACAGTGTTTAGTGTCAATCACGCTAGCTCTATGGGTTGAGGCGCTGCCCCAACAACTAACAACTGGGCCCAAACCTCCTAAATCATGGTGAGGAAGGAGTATATTCCTTCTTCTTTCTGCAATCAGATGGGCCTCAACTTCTCCTCTAAGTACATATTCTACTGCTTGGAATTTCCTTGGTACAACGTGGAAAGTCTATCCCACATCTCTTTGGTCGTTCACTTGGTCGCTATGTGTGATACAACATGATCCCAAACATCATCTAAGATCAATCTCTTTTCCCGTGCCATCTCCTTTCTATACTCCTTCAGCTGATTTGCATCCCGAGGTACTACTACCACTACATCAATATATGGCTTTAAGCCATATTCATCTAGCAGGGAGGACATCCTTGCCTTCCATATGAGATAGTTGGAAGCTCCATCCCACCTGTCCTGATCGCGAAGCCCAACTGTGGCCATCTCATCTAATGTTGAAAATCTCCTCTTCCCTTTTACTCAACTATTGTTTAGTTATTTGCACTCCCTTCTGGAGTGTGAAACTCTGCTCACAACAATTGCTAATCTGCAAGGAAAATCGAACTTCTTGAGACTAGAAGTTCCCTAAGGAAAATTTTCCCTCAATATGTGCTCTTCTTCATTCCACCTGATGCTAGCTCTGCTCTAGCAATCTATTGCAGAACTACTGCATCCAAGTAGATATCTTCTTAGCAAAAATACTTGGCTTCTCCCTCTACCTCTGGAATCTCTCGATCTAGAGAGATCGATTTTTTTTTTGTCCCTCACTCAAAAAATTCAAATCTTCTCAAGAAACTCAGCTTCTCGGAAAAGTGACTACGCTGCCTCTAGGGTTTTGATCTGCTACCCACACTGAACAACGAAACTCCTTCTATCTTCACTACTGAGCTCTCTGGTTCATCAACTGCCCTCTAATACCATGTCAAAATTCCAAACGCCGGAATCCTATTACAACAACTGGAAATAATTCTCCTAATTGTTAATTTAACTTAACAATTATTTATTGTTTGCTACAACAAATACTGAATTAATCACACTTCAACCTACACAAATTAAACCGCAGAAGAATAAATGCTAGAAGAAATGCTAGCACACACACATAAAATAACACAATTATTTTTGGACAAAATTCCCCAGGAAACCCAACTTGGGAAAATCGGTACAATAATGAGGGTTTTATTTTATTATGCACCAGTGAAATTTGATTACATCTATGGATGCCCAACTGGAAATCCAAACAATAAGAAAATATGGGAAAAACACTTAAGGGAATTACCCTTCTCCTAGAAGTAATCTTTGACATGGCTTTTCCTACCAAAACTTGGCCTCCTAGAGCTCTGTGTCAGCCTCGATGTTGCTTTGCATAGCTGGATGGACGTCTTGACTCAAAATGGGCTTTGATGAAGTCGTTTTTCCTTTGGATGTTGAGGAATCATCTCTCTGGCCCTCTAGGACTTCTTCCTGGCCTCTGGAACTGAGAACAATTTTTCCTTCCTCCAAATCAAATTGTGTGGCAGAAGAAACTGCGTTATCCCTTAGCATTGCCTCTTTGGGACAACTCGACCCTCTTGCTGCTGCCTCTTCGGATCTGGAAAATATTTCCTTCCGATCAATATCCATGCCCCTCACTCACTGCTTTGATCTCACTAGCTCTCTCGTTGGAAACTGACTAATGCTACTCTGGAAATCGATCTGCTCATGAAATCAAACCTCTCAAGTGTCTTCTCCAATTTCCCATCGACTTCTTCTTATAATACTCTGTTGGGATTCCAATAACTAAGATTAAATCTTAATCAATGGCTAGGATTAACTTGAAGTTTATCAGTGTGAGTTTCAAGATCATTCACGCCTTGAATCAATTAATATTGATTAATTTACCATATTCCCCAAGTTTAGACTTCGGAAATATTTTAAAATTGGCTAATAATCTAATTAAGCCATTTCTAGGTAGAATTTTCAAAAATGATTTCTAGGTTATGGAGATATCCTGTATTCTAGTCTCTCCATAAAATTTCAAGTCTAGAACACATCCAATGCTACAAAAACTAACATGCATTGTGTTATCCCCAACTCTGCTCTAGTATTCCTAAGGACTGTAATGGTGTCAATAATGTAAAATCAATGAAGGGGATCATCCCTCTTAAGCATTTGACTCATGAAAATGTATGGATTGTGGTCAAGGTTTCGAGCTTAACTTCAAATTTGATAAACCAAAGGTCCGATGGTATATTTAAATAAACTCTTGGATAAAAGGCGCACATCTCCAAACACGATCACCCTTCATCAAATCCCTTTGCTCATTCGCATCAACTTCGGCAGTGAACATGCATGCAAGATAATGACAGAGCGAGCCCCCAACGTTGAAAGGTTGATGTAGAACTGACGGTTCGAATAAATTCCGACGCCTGACGAGGTACTAACCTTGACCTTAGTACAACATGCCGCAACACGGTGGGGACTACCTTCTAGGTGGACTCTTCTCACTGGTTCTTCAATAATGAACGATTAAGATAAAAGGATAAAAGGTAAAGGTCGAATGCGGGTTTTTCCACCCCCCGAAGCTCGTGCCCACTATTGGGAACTAATCCCAAACCTCCCCATGTCATCTTGCATGTATTCCCAAATCTGCCACTTGTACAAATGTGCCCTTTTTTATATATGCCCTTGTCGCCCTAAATTGACCTCCCCAACAATCGCTGTTTGAGCGCAGTAAATTACCCCTGCCTAGACATATGCGTAGGATTTACCTCTCTGCATACTCCCAAAAGGAAAGGACCACCTCTAAAGTTGCTTTCAGACATCCCTATGGGCTCCAGGTAACCCAACACCATGACCTCTTGTGTTTTTATTTCTGTTTCCCTCGGTAAAATGAAGCACACGACACCTGCAACTCCTTACACCTGCAATGTCAAGTCCACTAGTGTCGAGTCCTTAACGGACACCAAGTGTCAAATTTCAGACCCTACTTGCCCATTCTTGCTCATCGACCTCCGTTATGCAGTATTTTCCAACCATGTGAGGAAGGAGGATCATTTTAGGGTTGTTAATTCCGGCATATATTTCCAAATTATGCCCCTGATTCACCACTTACCTGAATTTATATCCTGGCTTGCTGATGCATACCGAAAGAACCTGAATTATTTTGTTTCTACCTCAGGAGCCAAAATCCTAGAAATAACACCCCTTTTAATCCAAAGATCTTTAATCTTCCCTGTTTCCTCCACCATGCATACATTCACCGATGCTACCCTAGTCCATCATTTTGCTACTCTCCCCTTAACGAACAACAATTTTTTCTAGACCAAATCCTCACTCCCAAAGTAAAACCTCTTCTCACAAATAAGTTGTTCCCAATGACCCTCTTTCAGACATCAGTTTGACCCATCTTGGCCGCAATTGCTTGTTTAATGGGTGAAGATACCTCTTAGAGAGTAAATAAACCCATCTTGGGATGCCTACATAAAATGCACCAGCCAGATTGCTTACTCATTATCCCAATCTATCTATCAGCTACCATTAGATTTCAACTCAAATATTTCCATGCCTCTTCTTATTTTCCCTACTACTCATTACTGTTCTACTTGTTCCTATATACCCATGTTGAAGAGTTTCAGTGCTTAGACCTCAATGTGTTCGCTCCCAACAAGCAACAAAATTCAATATTTAATTGGAATATCTCAGTGAGAAAAATACCTGGTTTGGGTGGGTACTCTTAATTCATGTCCACCTTTATGGCCATTGCATATCGAATCATCCATGGGACTCCGCCTCCTAGAATCTTCCCACAACAAAAAGAGTTCCTCCAACTTAGCAAGGAAGCTGTCGTAGGAGATTGGTACCTCTATGAGTATTAAACAAAGATTCGGGTTTACAGTTGTGAACTTTGTCCATACTACTGGCCAATGTTCATGCCTATGAGGATCTTCGCCCTTGAGTTCATTCGGCAGGTCCTTAGTGTATACCTTCTCCACCAAGGAAAATTTTAAGGATGGAAAATTTTCTTGAAGTTTAAAACATTGGCGAATCTCACTAATCCCTAATATGCAAAATATAAATTTTTTAATGATATATTTACAAAATTATTAAAATTTATAATGATTTTATATATAGTCTCTATATAATGTTGGCGATTTTTAAGGTAAACTAATTTTATATTCTAAAATTTAGGCGAATCATCTTTTATAAAAATTGGAAATTGGCGAATCGTTTTTTGGAAAAATCATGGAAAATTAGCCCACTGGGCGAACATTAGCCCCTAAAATTTTCCATGTTCTCCACTTTGTACCAACAAAGAAAGGCTACATTTTTAAAATGGGACAACCTGTAGGCCCTATTGTGGTAAACACAAGGCAAGCCTTCAAAGTAGTTGAGGCCCTACTTGAATCCATGGAGTTCGAAATGGGAGACACTTGGAATTACGACCCCCAAGGCATTCTTGCTTGAAGAATAGAAAATATTAAAGCTTCAACTTACGTGCATGATCCCAAGCCTGAAATTGAATGGAAAACTAACTTTGATTCTTGACCTCTTAATACAGAGACGACGACCGAATACCCAATCAACATGGGAAAATCATCAAAGAGGACTGCTAACTCAGTAGGGGAGAATAACATGGAGAAGAACATGTCAGTAAAAAGGCAAGAAGTCAAGGTCTAAGACAAGAACAGGAACAGGGACGGGAAGAAGAAGAATTGGGTATATAGCTGGAGAAACCAGTGTGTAACCACCTAGGCTTCCAGATTAATCTTGAGATTCCACCAGTAACCTCCTCTACATCCTCAACCAAAATGGTTATCGCAGATCCCAAAGGTAGTGCTGATGCAGCAGGGTCAAGTTGGCCTCTAGGAAAGGCTATTCAAGTTAACAATAGGAAGGTCAGGGAGAGACTACATAGGGATATGACTTCTAAGTTAACTCCTCACCACACTAGAGTGCTAGCCACTATGGACCTGGAAAAATAAGAAATGAGGATAAGACTGCAACATCCATCAATACAGTCCCTACCCACAGGGCCTCAATTCTAGAATTTGGATGTCTCCCTAGACTTAACTAGTGTTCCTTTGGTAGATAAAGTTAACTTACACAAGAAAGTTGGGGAGATGTTATACAATGATCTAGGTAATATCCTCATGACCATCAACAGAGCTAATACATACATAGATAAAATCTCTAATAAGGTGAAAATAGAAAAGATCAAATCTAGAGCACTATTCTTACAGATGGAGTGTTTAGTCAATTTAGTGTGTCCTAAATCGCTACATAAAATCCGGGAGTCGTAAATTGATGAAGTGTAGTGCACTGTATGTGCTAGACAACGCTTTTCTTACCTCACTGTTTTCAGTTTTATCTTGTTTTGGGGTTTTGTTCTTGTTGGTCTCCTAAAGTGTTCTAATGAAATGGAAATCCTAATCTGTTGTTAAAGCAAAAGTTTAAGAATACTTTTAAAGATCAAGTGTGGATGTAGAGTTGAAGACAAGGTTTATGCTTCTTATGATAATTTCCAAACTTTGAACTTAAAAGATCTTAAAACATGCTATCTACAAAATCAAAACTTGAATAAGAGTGTAAACATGCAGCTACATAAACCAAACTAAAAATGAAGTACTAAAAATGAGGTTACTATCTTTGCTGTCCATCCTAATTGTAGAATTGAAATCTAATAAACTGCTGCAACTCAAAACCAAAAAGTAAAGAAACTAGAAACTAGTCAATGATTTCATCCATAATCACAATATTTCATCAATTAACTTCTAAAACGGGGTTAAGCTAAAGACTCCGGAAATATCATCATATGGCATGAAAAGAATGACATCTAAATTATCTAATTTGCACACTAATGAAAGCAAAGCCAATTACTCCATCTATAATCACAATATTTCGTCAATTAACTTCTAAAACAAGGTTAAGCTAAAGACTCCGGAAATATCATCATATAGCATGAAAGAACTGACATCTAAACTATCTACTTGCATACTAATGAAAGAAAAATCAATTACTTCACCTATAATCACAATAGCTCACCAATTAACTTCTAAAACGGGGTTAAGCTAAAGGCTCCGGAGATATCATCATATAGCATGAAGAATTGATATCTAAACTATCTTGAACAGTAAACAAACCTCACTTAAATAAAAGCTTAAACAACTAAAATTGAAAACTAAAGTTCAGCAGAGGAAGCAAGTCTCAAGTCACCACTTGATGCAAAAACCACACTAAGAAGTTTGAGCATAACCAGACTTAAAGACCTATTTTGAAGTGCACTTATCAGTGTTAGTAGAAAATGTGACAAGCTGCAAAAACATGTACAGGATTAGAATGATTAAAATCATAAGCAAAACATGAGAAATGTACAACTCGAATGAGAGAAAATATACATGAAAAACTATACAAAAACAAAAGAAGAACCTCAGCTACGCAGGGGCCCTTTGCACAGCTTTGGATTAACATGTTGTTACTTCAAAACACGTTCAAACAGCCATGTGAAAAATAGAGTTTTATATTATGAAACAGAGTAATATGTCTCTCGGTTACACAACAATAAAATAACACTATAACAACAGTATCAAGAACTAAATATCTACGTTGCAAACACTTATATTTATAGAGAAAATGGATAACTGTATCTCAGAGGAATTTCTTCAGCAATAGACACGTGAACAGGTCAAAATCCGAGGATGCAGCCTCTCGGTTGCCATGAGCAGTAAATCTATGCGAGGTGGATGTTGGATTGCGTTATTGAGATGGCTTGCAGATGGAAAAAATGGATCCACAAGTTCAGGAACGACTTCAGGCTTCTTTTATGTGTAGGAACAAAGTCTTAGTTGACGTAGAACTCTCTGTTGACCACCCTTTGACCAGGACCTTTCCTTCTAATTTTGGTTAAGTAAATAGGACTTCATCCATGTGTGGATCATTCCTGAGCTGCCCATGTGTCTCATTCCTCCTACTGACACCTGTAACCTAGAAAATAATGAAAATCGCTGCGAAATTGCAAGTTAGTTGCGGAAAGTGGCTACATTCTATAGCCAATAAACAAAACCTATATCAAATAGCACAGACAATGATATAATTTGAAAATCGCTCAAATACACTCCTGAAATCAACATGTAACAACTTTTTATAGCTTAGGATGCACTGACATGGGAAAATAGAAGAGAAAGGGTTCAAGAAAATGCTTGGAAGAGAGGTAGTTTTGGGGCTCAACATGGAGTCTTATAAAGAGCTGATCATTAAGCTAGGAATAGAACCAGAGAACAAGTCAGCAGTGGTATCTATTTTAAAATCAACCCAGCAAGAAAACGAAGAGTCGAGATGAAAGCTAAAGATAACTGGTGGTGAATATATCTAGATAGAGGAGCTGATCCAGGTTAATCTCGAGAAGGAAGCACTAATGAAGGAGTTGGCTAATTGTAAGGATAAGGTATTGACCTTGGAACAGACAGTGTCTGAACTACAAAAGAATATTGCATCCCATGTTTGCACGATAGTAGTATCTGAAGATCCTCAGAGTCCCATTGATCGCCTCACTAGGCACTGATTGAGCTTCAACTTTCCGAAGGAGAAATGAAGAATATCTAGAGTGATTTGGATGCTACTAGAGCCGAGTTAGCTCAGAAGGAAAAGCAACTGCAAGCCTCGGTTATAAAAGATGAAATTGTCACTAAGGATCTACAGGTCGCCACATAGGAAATAAAGGACTTGAAGGCTAAACTCAAAGGAAATATGTCTCTCATCAAAGCCAGGCAGTTGGTATGGGATGAGATCATCCAAGAAATGAATAACATTTGGGAGCACATAACTCTGATACATGAGAAAAAGTTTATCTGTGCAAAAAGTGAACCCTCGATCATAAATGCTAAAGAGAGGAGTATAAAGAAATTCCAATATGCACTGAAATTTATTCATTTCCTGAGTGAGAAGCCTGTAGAGGAGTTGAGGTGAATGGATATAGTAGATATGACCAATTCCATTGTGGATATTTTTAAGGTGATTTCAAAGGAAGAAGCCCGACTCAAAGCAGAGCAGAGCTTGATTAAGTTGCAAAAGGATGTGGTTTCTTTCAATGAAGAATTTGATAGAATCCATCATGCTAGGCTGCCTAATATTTGAGGGTCCCGTGGAGAAATGTTGCCATATAATTAGTATAACCAGAAAATGATTGAAGCAAAGAGTAAGGCAGGGTCCTCCCATGAGAAAACAACTACTCTGAAAGGGACAACTATAGTAAACTTCTTAAAAATGGAATTTCAGTTACTTGGGATGGTTATAAGTCTCTTTCATCGTAGACTCGACTATTCGGGCTTGATTGAGTTGAAGATTAACTATAAGAAGTTTAGTATTTCTCCTCTACCTCCTCAAGCATTATGGGAAAGATGTGAATTGTTTGCTAATCCACCGATGGTGCAAATGGTTCATCCTCAGCCTCCGCATGCACCTCACCAGGCCTCATCATCCAACCGCCCTTGAGAATTCTCCAGATCATGCCAAGCTTTGGCATTTTAAACTACTTTTATATTATTTTTACTTGTTGTTTTTACTTTGATTAGTTGTAATGAGTACATTTTAGTTGAACCAGTTGTGCATGCGCACACGCTAAAATTTTGAGATATTTTTGACATGATGATCTGAATCAAGAAGGAATATGTTGCTAATGACCCATTTCTATTTACAGAGGCCTATATAGGTAATTTTGAGAAATGAAGAACAAGTTGATGATTTTGGAAAGAAACTCTGTGTTATTTTTGGGAACATTTTGCTTCTTTCATGTATTTATTACTTAGAATCTTAATGAAAATCAATGGTGATTCCTTTGTTCCGGGATTTCAGTATGTCTCCTCTCTTTTGTAATTTCATAATTTTCATGTTCCTCTCAGATTTCGTGTTATGTAGCTGCCATATATGTTTCCTTCTTTATACAGATTCATTTGAGTTAAGATATTGATGAAAATGCCTTTATGAGTTTTTGGAATCTAAATCTTTAAGTGTGCTCCGTGAGTCTTTGCATCCATTACTTTTGCATAGTCGTCATTTCTTTCTGAATCCAGATAAGTGTGGAATTCTCGATATTTCAAGCTCTATATGATGGGTTACTTCCTCTATTTCTTCTGTTATCACATTCACATTAAAGTAAATGATATGTAACTCCTTGGGTGATTTTGGCCTCCTTTGATTGATACTTTATATCACTGTGCATCTTATATAAAGAACTCATTGACTATGTATTTCCTAAGATGATTGAACCAACTAAGTTCTATTGGTAAGAAATATTGTAAGTGGTCTCTCAATCCTTTGAAGAATTATTAGAGATACACCAAATTTAGGTGTACTAGGCATTGGTCTCTTCGTAATCCAGAGGTTGTCCATAGAATCAAGAACATATTTTGGCACCATTGTCAGGGACGCATTAAGAGAAATTTTCCCCTGGGACATGACATTTAGGCACTCTTCATTAAGGTGAGAAAAGACGTCCAGATTCTAGATTTATCACCTTGGAGACTCCACTATCTAAATCTCAAGAATATCATCCTGGCTTTTAGGAAACCCCACACTTGTTCAGATACATCTCAATAGAGAACTCCATCTTTATCTGACCCAAATAAGTTAATTTTCAGGAGAGTTTGGAAGGAGAAAACCCCTACTACTGATGCCACTATCTTGTCAGTTCTTGAAGCCTCCTTGTCCAACTCTCATCATGCCATTATTAATTGCTCACAATTTACCCATAGGGTCTTAACCTATCCTTCCAAAATGATCTAAGAAACCATATTCTTCCATATGAGGTCAAGGAAGAAGAAGTTTCAGTTAATATTCCTTCCTTCTCATTTCCTCCTCCCTCTGAGATCAGAAAGGGAAAATCCATCCTCACTGACAGTCATACTCATCACATAAGCAATTCCATAATTCTCAGCCCGTCTACTCTATCAATTGTTGTCTTAACACAAAGCCCCATGATCAATTTAGCTCCACCTCCATTAGTACAGATGGTGGTCCTAGGCTTCCTACTGAACAAGTATGCTCCGTTAGACTTGCCTCAACCTCTGAGTGCCATGCCTTAGGACTACCTTAAAATTTTACCCAGGTTCAATGGAGAGGATGAGACCATCACACAGAGACATATAGAGATTTTCTATGCATTTGTAGAAAATCTAAATGTTGAGCACTTAGACGTGGTATTGAGGCTTTTCGTTCAATCCCTCGATGGAGAAGCCAAAAAGTGGTTTAAATCTTTACCAGATGCTTCCATTTCTACTTGGGAAGAGCTAGAAAACTCCTTTACATAGAAGTGGGGGGAAAAGAGAGATCACAAATATATCCTCACAAAGTTTAATGCTATAAAGAAGAAACTAGATGAAGATATCTCAGAATTTATAAAGAGGTTTAATAAGCAGTACAACAACCTGCCCATTGAAATCAAACCTCCCCAGGCTGCTGCCCGGGTAGTATTTGTAGGGGCTTTTGAGTCTGAGTTTGGTTTTACACTAAGGGAGAGGAAGTCTCGCACGTTGGACCAGCTCCAAATTGATGCCCTAGAGGTGGAGGAAAATTTCACTTCTGCAAGGAAGTCGAGAGGCAAGATTGATCCTATGGAAAAGAGGACGGCAAAATTCGAAATGCTATCCTTTGGTCAAGCGAAAGAATCACAGGAACAAAAGTTAGAAGAAATGGATAAGTTAATAAAAATCTTATCACATAAACTGGTTAAGCTTGAACTAGAAAACAAAATCCTCCCCAAATAGAATTCCCAAGGTTCGAATTAAGGCTTTAATCCCCAATACCAAAGAAAACCATTACAGATACTACAAAGGGAAAGGAAAGAACAACTTGACCATATTCCCCCCCATTTTACATAGAGGATGATCCAGATGAATAATAACAAGACACTTATGAAATTCATGGTAACTTCTACTCTTGTTTCTTAGAAGAGGAGCAAGAAATCAAAACTCATCATGAAGAAGGCCAGGATATGAAGGCAACAGTCAATGAGGGAGAAATAGGTGACTATTGTAAACAGTTCACAGATTTCATGCAGGCCCAACTACATAGGAAGTATGATCTCAAATCCTCAAGGAAAAGGTCAAGGGAACAAGACCAACATGAATTTGTTTCTCTCCAAGATACCCCCTAGAACTCCTGATAAGGGAAAAGAGGCGTTAGATCCAGATGTGTCAAAAATAAAGGAATCTCTAAATCAAGATGGTCGTAAGCTTGAAGAGAAAAAAGAGGAGAAGCCACTCATCCCTTCAAAACAAACCTATGAAAAAGAAAAATAACCAGTAGAATCTGGTGGCATGGAGAAAGGCCAAACTGTCTTCGACCTTCAAAAATAACTCGAAAATGTAAAAATCCATGTTCATGCTTCCATCCACCTCACCACCATCCCATGACTATTTAAATCTTCAAGAAGGAATACCTATGGTTGTTTTTAGACCTCATGTCGAAGAGAAACATCCTTCTACTACACCTTTCTATGTGACCCTTGTAATACATGACCTTTTACTTCACAACTATATGTTGGATTAAGGAGCCTCACATAATCTCATGCCATTAACTGTAATGGAGAAACTTGGTTTACAAATAACTAGACCTTATAAAGACTTTTACTCCTTCGATTCTAAGAGAGTAAAATGCTTGGGAATGATAAAGGACCTAGTAGTGAACCTGACTTAGATCCCTGTTAAGAGTGTAGTGATGGATATAATGGTAGAAGATATCCCTACACGTTTTGGCATGCTTTTGTCCAGGTCCTGGGGCTCTAAAATCAAAGGTTCCATCTAGTTAGATCTGAATTATGCCACCATCCCTACCTTTGGGGGTGAAGAAAGAAAGTTGTACAAAGATTCAAGGTTCGTAAAAATAGTGACTAGAGCTAAGGGCTCGAAGAATTCTCCTGTGTACGAGAAAGAGAGTGATCTTTCTTGTCTACTGCTAGAGGAAGATGATATCATTTTAGAAGAAACATAGGTACACCTAGCAGTTCAATTATATTATCATCACAAATCCAAAGGAAAAGTATGGAAATTATATTTTAATGGGGCTAATTCCAGTGAAGATAATGAAGCAGGAGTATAGCTGGTGGACATTAAAACCTCAGTCTAGAAGATTCATATCAAATTTGAGACATCAGCTTAGTATAAGAATATTGTTCATTATCTACTGTTCCTAAGGTTCCCATTGAAAATGGACAAGTCCAAGTACCAAACATTAAGACTACAGGCACAAAAATTTGTCATATGGAATGGTCAAATCTATTGGAAATACCTCGCTGAGATTCTACTACTATGCTTGGTTGAGAATGAAACTCAGAAGGTTAGCGAGGAATTTCATGGCAGTATTTCTGATGGGCATTATAGTTGGAAAACCACAGCTCACAAGATAATGAAAGCCCTTTTTTATTGTCCCACACTCTTTGGGGAGGCCCACTCTCATGCTCGTGCTTGCCAAAAATGCCAGGTCTTTGTTGAGAATCAGAAACTAGCACCTCTCCCCTTGATACCTCTGTGTGTCGAAGAGCCTTCGAGGCAGTGGGGGCTATATTTCATAGGAGAGATACATGCTCCTTCCAGTGGCCAACATTGATGGATACTCATAACCACTGATTACTTTACGAAATGGGTGGAGGCCATTCCAACTCTAAATGCAACCGACTCTGTGGTGATTATGTTTCCGGAGGAGAAAAGTTTGTCAAGGTTTGGTTGCCTGATGAAGTTTGTGACTGATGATGCTTAGGTCTTTAAGTCAACAAGATTCATCAGCTTTTGTCAAAAGTTTAATATCACAGTAGGTCATTCCACTGCATACTACCCTCGGGGAAATGGGCTAGCTAAATCCTCCAACAAGACAGTGGTCCAGGTATTGAAGAAAACAATCACAAAAAAAGAAAGAAACTAGGACTCTCAGCGAAAATTCGCTCTATGGGCTAATAGGGTGACTCCCAAACATTCCACATGAAATTCATCTTTCAAGTTAGTTTATGGCAAAGCATCAATATTCCCAATACAATTGGCAATTCCATTTACAAAGTTGTCGTAGGATGCAGAAGAGGAACCAAATGCAATAACTTGAAAAGTAAATCAGTTGGTTGAACTCCATGAAAGCAGGGAGCATGTCAGTGAAATATTGGTTAACTGTCAACTGAAAATGAAGTCTCTATTTGAAAAAAAGGAAAATATAGACCACTATATATAGGCAACTTAGTCTTAAGGTGGGATGTTAGAAGGGAAGATAAGGGCAAGCACGAGAAATTCGACCCACTATGGTTCGACCCCTTCAAAATATCAAAAGAAAAAGGAAATAACACTTTTCTTCTGGAGAATTTGGAAGGATAATCACTGGAACTACTAGTAAATCGTTAGTTCCTCAAACTCTAGTTCTAGCATTAAAGGTACTTCTCCCCCATTCATTATAAATATCGGTGTGTACATGTAAATATTCTATGATGTTCGAAGCTATCGATGTTTTCTTTTATAATTTTTTGTTGTTATAAAGACTCCATCCCCAATGAGAAATTATCAAGTTTCAAGTTCTCAATGCATTGATGTCAATACATCGTGCCCAGTTGGAGCCAATGTTATCACCATATCTGCTATAGTATTCCTAAGGACTATATGGTGTCAATAATGTAAAATCAATGAAGGGGATCATCCCTCTTAAGGATTTGACTCATGGAAATGTATGTATTGTGGACAAGGTTTCAAGCTTAATCTCAACTCTGATAACCCAAAGGTCCGATGGTATATTTAAATCAGCTCTTGGATAAAAGATGCACATCTCCAAATAGGATCACCCTTCATTCGCACCCTTTTCTCCTCCACATCATCTCCAATGGTGAACGGGCACGGAGGATAACAACAGAGCAAGCCCTCGACGTTGAAAGGTCAGCGTAGATCTAACGGTTCGAATCAATTCTGGCACATGATTAGGGACTACCCTCGACTTTAGTAGAACCTGCCACAACGCGGTGGGGAATACCTACCAGGTGGACTCTTCTCACTAGTTCTTCAAGAATGAAGGGTAAAGGTAAAGGTTTAACACAGGTCTGTCCACCCCTTCAAAGCTTGTACTACTACTAGGAACTAATCCCAAACCGCCCCATGTCATCCTGCATCTATCACCAAGTCCTCCACTTGTACAATTGAGCCCTTTGTTATATAGGCCATTGTTGCCCTAAATTGACCTCCCCAATAGCTATTGTTTGAGCGCAGTAAAATTACCCTTGCCTAGACATATGCGTAGGATTTACTTTTTCGCATACTTCCAAAAGCAAAGGACCACCTCCAAAGTCACTTTCAGACATCCCTGCGGGCTCCAGGTAACCCAACACCTCGATGTCCTGTGTTTTTATTTTTGTTTCACTCTGTAAAATGAAGCACGTGGCGCCTGCAACTCCTAACACTTGCGAAGTCAAGTCCACTGGTGTCGAGCCCTTAACTGACATCGAGTGTCAAATTTCATACCCTACCTACCATTCTCACTCACCAACCTCCATTATGAAGTATTTTCTAACCATGTGAGGAAGGAGGATCATAGGGTTGTTAATTTCGACCTATATTTCCAAATTACGCCCCCTTTTCACCACTTACCTAAGTTTATATCTTGGCTCACTGATGCATACTGAAAGGCACTGAATATTTTGTTTCTACCTCAGGAGCCAAAATCCTAGAAATAAAACCCCTTTTAATCCAGAGAGTTTTAATCTTCCCTGTTTCCTCCACCATGCATACATTCACCGATACTACCCTAGTGTGTGACCACCCAGGCAAGGTATGTATTGTGGTCAAGGTTTCAGGCTTAACCTAAACTTCGATAAGCCAAACGTCTGATGGTATATTTAAATAATCTCTCTAATAAAAGGCGCACATCTCCAAACATGACCACCCTTCATCCACGCCCTTTGCTCCTTCGCATCAAATACAACTATGAACATGCATGCAAGATAATGACAGAGCAAGCCCCCAACATTGAAAGGTTAGCGCAAATCTGATGGTCTAGATCAATTTCGACGCCTGACGAGGGACTACCCTTGACCTTAGTACAACATGCCACAACATGGTGGGGACTACCCGCCAGGTGGACTCTTCTCACTGGTTCTTCAAGAATGAACGTGAAAGATAAGAGGATAAAAGGTAAAGGTTGAACGCGGGTTTTTCCACCCCTCCGAAGCTCATGCCCGCTACTGGGAACTAATCCCAAACCGCCCCATGTCATCCTGCACCTATTCCCAAGTCTGCCACTTGTACAACTGTGCCCTTTTTTATGTAGGCCCTTGTTGCCCTAAATTTACCTCCCCAACAATTGTTGTTTAAGTGCAGTAAAGTTATCCCCACTTGGATATATGCATAGGATTTACCTCTCCACGTGCTCCCAAAAGCCAAGGACCACTCTAAAGTTTCTTTCAGACACCCCCGCAGGCTCCAGGTAACCCGACACCATGACCTCTTGTATTTTTATTTTTGTTTCCCTCGGTAAAATGAAGCACATGACACCTACAACTCCTTACACCCGTGATGTCAATTCCACCGGTGTCGAGTCCTTAACGGAAACCAACTGTCAAATTGCAAACCCTACTTGCCCTTTCTTGCTCACCAACCTCCATTATGTAGTATTTTCCAACCATGTCAGGAAGGAGGATCATTTTAGGGTTGTTAATTCTGGACTGTATTTCCAAATTACACCCCCGATTCACCACTTACCTAAAATTATATCCTGGCTTGTTGATGCATACCGAAAGAACCTAAATTATTTTGTTTCTATCTCAATAGCCAATATCATGGAAAGAACACCCCTTTTAATCTAGAGAGCTTTAATCTTCCCACTTTCCTCCACCATGCATACATTCACCAATGCTACCCTAGTCCATCATTTTGCTACGCTCCCCCCTAAGGAACAACATTTTTTTCTAGACCAAATCTTCGCTCACGAAGTAAAACCTCTTCTCACAGATAAGTGGTTCCCAATGACCCTCTTTCAGACATCAGTTTGACCCATCTTGGCCACAATTGCTTGTTTAATGGGCAAGTATACCTCTCAGAGAGTAAATAAATCCATCTTGGAATGCCTACATAAAATGCAGCAACCAGATTGCTTACTCAATATCCCAATCTATCTATCAGTTGCCATTAGATTTCAACTCCAATATTTCCTTGCCTCTTCTTATTTCCCTACTACTTCTTATTGTTATACTTGTTCCTATATACCCATGTCGAAGAGTTTCAGTGTCTAGAACTTAATGTGTTCGCTCCCAACAAGCAACAAAATTCCATCTTTAACTGGAATATCTTAGTGAGAAAAATACCTGGTTTCGGTGGGTACTCTCAATTCATGTTCACCTTTATGGCCATTGCATATCGAATCATCCATGGGACTCCACCTCCCAGAATCTTCCCACAGCAAAAAGAGTTCCTCCATCTCAACCAGGAAGCTATCGTAGGAGATTGGTACCTATATGAGGATTACACAAATATTTTGGTTTACGGTTGTGAATTTCATCCATACCGCCTGCTAGTGTTCACGCCTATGAGGATCCTTGCCCTTGAGTTCATTCGGTAGGTCCTTAGTGTAGACCTTCTCCACTTTGTAGCAACAAATAAAGGCTACATTTTAAAAATGGGACAACTTGTAGGCCCTATTGTGGTAAACACAAGACATGCCTTCAAAGTAGTTGAGGCCCTGCTTGAATCCATGGAGTTCGAAATGGGAGACAATTGGAATTATGACCCCCAAGGCATTCTTGCCCGAAGAAGAGAAAAGATTAGATATTCAACTTACATGCATGATTCCAAGCCTGAAATTGAATGGAAAACTAACTTTGATTCTGAACCTCTTAAGACAGATATGGAGACGGAATCCCCAGTCAACATGGGCAAAGCATCAAAGAGGACTGTTGACTCAGTAGGGGAGAATAACATGGAGGAAGAACATGTCAGTAAAAAGGCAGGAATGATCCAGGTGGATATTGGTGGCCACCCGCCAATTCCACGTGGACCCCCACCATTTCTTCTTTCAGTTTTTCAGTTTTTTTAATTGTAGCACAGTTTACTATTTTTAGCAGTTTTTTGGGTCCTAAACTTCCAGAGCCATTTCGAGGCCCTAAACGATGTTTTTTTGGAAATATACCGCTAATGATTTTGTGTTTGAAATTGTCTTTTTTTTTTCGTAGTCCTCGGAGAGATCTTTCCAACGAGTTATCATGCGTGTAAAACGGAGATAATATGACCAAGTCATGACCCCGAAAAGTTGGCTGTCCAACTCACCCCAACAGGGCCCATAAACTCTTGGTGTTACATCTCCTCGGGTTAGCGTTTTGGTTGTTTAGGGTTTGCTCTTATTGTTCAATAATAAAAAGGCCCTTGAGCCTCATTGTAAGGCAGTTCAAAGGCATGTAGTCGCCACATCTCTTCTTAGAGATAAGCTACCATCGCCCTAGTTGATTTGTTTCCATTTTTGTTTGTAAGCATATTTCAGTATTTTACATTAATGAAATAAAGTATTATTTTCGATGCATCTTTGTGTTTATGGTTATCTTTGTAATTTGTTGCATTCTTGTTTAAATCTGGATTAGTGGTATCAGGGCGGTCTGCTTTTTTTTCTTTGTTTTTCTTTGCATGTGCCCAACGAGGTCGGGATATAAGGAGTTAGGGTTTGAACTGGTCGAACCTTTGCAAGACTAGCCTCACAAATCTCGATAGCCTCCCATGGCAGATGAAAAGAAAGACGAGGGGGCAGGAGATCCTATCAAAATCTTGCTCGAAGAAGCCCTCGAGTGACAAAGGAACGCAATGATGGGAAACTTTGCCCAGATCCTTTAGCGGCTACCTAGGGGTGACACATCGACTTCCAACAGCTACTTAGAAAACGCCACACCATTTAAGGTACAAGTTAATTTTTAAATCCCCCTATTCGAGGGTTAGATAGATGTAGATGCCGTCGATAAACAGTTAAATCTGCTAAAGGGTTATTTTTCTGTTCATGATTTTTCCAAGCGGGAAAAGATTATTTTCGCTCTTCTCAAAGCAACCCCCCATGTCAAGGACTGGTGGGAAACCTACTGCAAGAAAAAGGATGGATGTATAGGCTCACTATTTTCAGCCCCACCCACTTGGAATTCATTCTGGGATTCCATCAAGGAGCAGTACTACCCTGTGGGAAGCTATGAGGATCAATACATAAAGTGGACCACGCTGTGGCAGGGAAGGGACCAAGACGTGCCGGAGTTTACCAATATTTTCCATACCCTTCGCACAAAGTTGTGTATCAAGGATTTAGAGCAGCATTTGGTACTCAAATACTGCTGCTTCCTGCACAAGTACATCCAGGAATAAATAGAATTCCTGAACATCTCCTTGCTCGACACGACATACCAATATGCCGTCAAGGTCGATCAAAATTTTAAACAGAAGAAGCGAGACTTTGGATCTTTGAATTTGAAGCAAGGGAAAGGTGCCCCTAAATCGCAGAACAAAGGACAAAGCCAAGGCAGGGCTACCCAAGATAACCCACCAAATATGCAAGCAAAGAACAGTGCCGCGAAGCCGAAAAAGGACACGGGAAAGTGGTGTGAGTTCCATAAGAGCTCCACTCACAACACTAGTGAGTGTCAGGCCAAGCAGTCACTGGCGGCCGAACTAAAGGTTTCAGAATCAGATGTATGTTCCGAATTTGAGTTAGAACCCAACAAGAGGAATGACAAAGGGAAGCAGATTATTGATGCAGAGCCCAACGCGACCGTTGCCACCACGAAGATCCAGAAGGAGGAACCCGAAGATCTAGAGGAGGAGGAGAATCTCTTCCACTCCCAGATGTGGGTACAGGGCTCCCTGTTATAGTTCATTTTTGATAGCGGGAGCCAAAAGAACCTCATTTCAGCAGAGGTCGTGAAGTGGTTGGGTTTACTGACCACAACACATCCACAACCATACACCATCGGGTGGCTTCACCAAGGACGAGATGTTCGCGTGAGCCAGCAGTGTCGCCTTCCATACAACATCAAGCCCTTCACGAATGGGGTATTATGTGACATTGCTCTCCTTGAAGTTTGTAATGTATTATTATGACAACCATACTTGTGGAAGCGACATGTTGTGTATGAATCAAGGCCCCATGCTGTTGTTGTTACTTTGGGAAATTAGTTGTACAGGATACCGGAGGTAGCACTGCTTACCGCCATCTCTTTTATTACTGCAAAACAATGTAGTAAGCTCATTTCCAAAACCGGGAAATTTGTTTTCCTGATGATACGCCCTCAAGGAAAGAAGAAGATGGTGGCCATGACCTCCAGACAGGGCCCCTCTGTTTAGTCAATTTAGTGTTGTCTAAATTGCTAGTATTAATTGTCAACCCGGGGCTCGTAAGCTGATGAAGTGAAGGTGTACTATATGTACTTAAGTAACCTCTTAGAGTTTTCTTATCGTTGGGGGTGTTGTTGTGGTTAATTATGTTCCTAAGATGGAATGATGATTTATAAACAAGTGAGTGATGGTGTGTGTGTAGTGTGAATCCTAAATGGGTGAGAGTGTGTGATTAGTGATTTTTAACTACTTGCTTGAAAGGAAATGCTTGAAAGAAATAAATGACTTGAAAGATCTTGAAATAACTTTGAAAGTAAATAACCACTTCCAATGGCACTAGACACCATTCATGCAGCTGCAAATAAAAGAAAAGAAAGTCACTTTTAAAACCAAAGATAAAGATTATCTCTCTCTAACTCGCTGCTTCAAACACATGTACTGTGTAAAGCACGGAAAGAAAGTAGCTTAAGTTGAATTAGAAAAGTGATTAAAAATGAGAAAATCTGCTTTAAAGACTAGTGATAACGTTTTGCTCTTTCTAACTCTCTACTTCAGCCATATGTACTATGCAAAGTATGATTAGAAAGTAGTGAAAGAATAGTCTAAAAAGCACTTAAAACCAAAAATCTACTTTAAAGACTAGTGATAACGTTTTGCTCTTTCTAACTCTCTACTTCAGCCATATGTACTATGCAAAGTATGATTAGAAAGTAGTGAAAGAATAGTCTAAAAAGCACTCAAAGCCAGCTGCAAGTTAGTGGTATTCTGATCTTAAAAGATAACAATTTATGATAGAAGATCATTCATTTGTTAGCAGCTCTTTGAGAAATAAGATTAAAAATCAGCTATAAAAACAAAGGCAGCAACTTGAATCTGTCAACTTCAAATACCATTAGTTTGTAAAGCAAACACACACACATAAAAACAAATCCCGGGCTAAAAGGAACCTGCAAAGAAGTAATACTGATCAGCTTGAAAGAAAAGAAATCAAATAAATGAAACTATACATGCTTAAAGGAATGCTGAATGAGAAAATAAGTAAATACTGAACATAAAATACTTTACAGAGGCTAAGATGAACATGGGCCCTCTATTCATTCAGCCACAAGAAAACTCAGAGATCTGGAAGCTTCAAAACAGCACTATGTCTATTCCTTCATTTGCAAAAGTGTACAAAACAGAGTGCTAGAATAGCACTAAAAAACAGAGTTCACAACGCTCTTAAAATTAACACAAGTTCAGAAATTACAACTGATAAAAAGTCCCTTGGGCGTACGCAGACGCAGCTATTTATAGGCATTTCTAGGATAGCCTAACACGTACAGCTACTAACTGAAAAACAACTAACTGTAATGCGTAATTATGGTTCCTGGACACATCATACGGCTGCGTGGATGAGCTGGTGCTTCTGTCGTCATGGGCAATGAATCCCATGTTGGATCATGTCCCCTACTATCTGCAAAACGTGGACAAGTCACCGTTTAAGCTGACGTGACCTAGCAGCTCACAATCACCGTTAAACAGCCTTTAGTTGACCGTAACTTGACCAGCTTTGACCAGGGGTAAAGATGACGTGGATGGCTAGAAAAATGGGACAGGAACCTCGAGCACGTTGATACCTAAGTGCCCATGTGGCTCATCTGGCAAACTGACACGTGGAACCTTGCGTTTAACAAAAAGGCTGCAGGATCATCAGATAGCTGCGGGATCATCAGATAGCTGCGGGATTCCTGCAAGTATGTCAAAATCTAAACAAACAGTCACCCATTAGCAAAACTTACTTGATCATGCCTAATGACACCTAATGTAATGATCTGGGTGGTTTTACAGTGAAAATGAGGCAAAAGTGAAGAAAAGCTGAGGAAAAACTGAGGGAAGTGATAGACAAGTAGGTGTAAAGTAGAGACTCTACACCCTCCGCACAACAACTACAGATGGACAAGGTCGTGGAGGAGTATAAGGACATCTTCACCTCCCCCGCAGGGGTTCCTATACACTATCAGGTCAAGCACTCCATCGATATGACCCCAGGTGCACCGCTGCCCAATGACCAATCTATCAGTGCTCCATTCTAGAGAACGATGAAATCAAGAGCAGATTCAGGTGCTACTGCAGAAATGTCACATCCGTCCGAGTTCATTGCCTTGTGGGAGCTCGATCGTGTTGGCACAGAAGATAGATGGGACTTTGAGACTCTATATTGACTATCAGGCGCTGAACAAGATCACTGTCCGTAATAGGTACCCGATCCCACGGATTGATGACCTTCTGGACCAACTAAAGGGGGAAAAATATTTCAAAAAAATTGATTTGAAGTTAGGATATCACCAGGTACCAATCGAACCCTCTGATGTGTGGAAGACTGCCTTCAAAGCCAAGGAGGGCCTTTTCGAATGGTTGGTTATGCCTTTCGGATTGACGAATGCTCCTGCAACCTTCATTAGGCTAATGGATGACATCTTGCAGCCATTCACTAACTCATTTGTAGTGGTATACTTGGATGACAGCGTGATCTTTAGCCAGAGTTTGTAAGAGCACCTCCACCACATCCGACAGGTTCTCCACACACTGCGGCAACACAAGCTATGTGCCAATTCGGAGAAACACACTTTTGGCATGACCCAGGTTCAGTATCTGGCATACATTTTTAATGAACATGGGGTGCATGTGGATTCAACCAAGATCCAAGTCATTCGGGATTAACCATCTCCAACCACTCTGATAGAGCTCCGCAGCTTTCTAGGTCTTGCCAATTTCTACCACAAGTTCGTGTTTGGATTTTCTCATATCACTTGGCCCTTGAGTCAAGTCACCAAGGGAGGAGTGAAAGAAAAATTCTTTTGGTCTGAATCTCAACAGAAGGCATTCATAGAGTTGAAAGATCACCTCTGCTCAACACTAGTGCTCGCATTACTAGACTTTCAACAACCATTTGAGGTCGAGACAAATGCCTATGACTATGCTATTGGGGATGTCCTTACTCAACACAGGCATCTAGTGGCATATCACAGTGATACACTTTCAGACACAGTCCAGAAGTATCCCACTTATGAAAAAGAGATGTATTCCATTGTCCAGGCCTACTAACAATGGAATCATTACATTTTGGGGAAGGAAACGGTCATCCACACAGACCACCAACCCCTACAGTTCATACAGACCCAAGGTAAATTGCAGAATGATCGCCATCAGAAGTGGTCCACATACCTGCAACAGTTCCATTTGAATATCAAGTATAAGAAGGGAAACACCAATAATGTTGCAGATTTCATCAGTTGACCACCGATCATGGCGTTAACCACCGTGCTCAACTCTTGTGGGCATGAGACTTTTGATTGGCCACTCCTCTACAAGAGCGACCCAGAATTCGGCCACACATACCAGACACTCTTGGAGTGTCAGCATGTTCCATATTTTCACCTCCAAGATGCCCTGTTATTCCACCTGGGTCACCTTTGTGTTCCTTCAAGCGAGCGTGCCAAGATGATTTGGGAAGTACACTATAGTCGGGCTGCTGGGCATTTCAGGGTCGAGAAAATGGTGGCAGTACTGCAGAAGTATTTCTATTGGCCGAATCTTCGACAGGATGTCGGGAAGTACATCAAATCATGCACTGCCTGCGCCATTGCCAAACCGACCATCAAGAAGCAAGGCCTCTATACCCCGCTGCCTACCCCTAGTTGACCTTGGGAATCCATCTCCATGGATTACATGTTAGGCCTTCCTTCCACTAAGCATGGAAACAACTGTGTTTTGGTAGTCGTTGACAGGTTCTCAAAGATGGCCATTATGGTGGCCTGCAAGAAGAATATCACAACCAAAGCCACTGCTAAAATCTTCTTTGAACGAGTGTGGGTACACTTTGGGATCCCACAGTCTATCATCTCAGATCGGGACAACAAGTTGCTTAGTACATTTTGGTCCAGTCTCTGGTCAATGCTGGACACCAAACTCACTAAGTCCACAACCTTCCATCCTCAAACTGATGGCCAAACAGAGGTTGTCAACAGGATGATCATACACGTTCTTTGCATGTACAACTCAAATAATCCACACACATGGGATGATAGCCTCCCCTATGTTCAGCACAGCTACAACCAGGCTTTCCACAACTCAACTTGCCACAACCCTTTTCAGGGGGGCTTGGGATTCCAGCCACTATGTCCCATTGATGTGGCCATGCCATTTGTAGCTACTCACACAAATTCGACTCATGTCCAGTCTGAAACAGATAAGGCAAACAAATTCATTGAGCACATCCAACATATTCACTAGCAGGTTCATGACATTCTGGAGAATCAAATGCCAAGTACAAGCAGCGACATGATCAACATCGGGTGCCACACAAGTTTCAGATGGGTGACAAAGTCTGGTTGCATTTGCAAAAGGAACGCCTTACTGGAGCCTGTCCAAAACTTATACCACTCTGATATGGTCCTTACACCATTACCAAGGCTGTGGGAGACAATGCATTTGAGATCAACATTCCCCCATTCCTTGGCCTGCACCCAGTGTTTAAAGTGGACCGCCTTCAGCCATACTTTCCACCATTACTAGACACATCTGACATTGCAGAACAACTCACACCCATAGAGTTAAGTCCAGATTGCATGGAACAATCTGCAACTGATCGGATCATGGACACATAGATCAAGCACACTCGCCAGCAAAATATCCAACTATATCGAGTTGTTAAAGCAGGCCAACTCCTTCACCAAGGCAAGTGGCTCACCAGGGACCAAGTTCAGCAGAAGTTTCCTCATCTCATGGAGGAACTCAACGCAATGGGGACCATTGCTTCCTAAGGGGGGAGGAATGATCCAGGTGGATATTTGTGGCCACCCGCCAATTCCACGTGGACTTTCTTCTTTCAGTTTTTTAGTTTGCTTAATTGTAGCACAATTTACTATTTTTAGCAGTTTTTCAGGTCCTAAACTTCCGGAGCTGTTTTGACGCCCTAAACGACGTTTTTTTGGAAATCTACCGCCAACAATTTGCTGCCCAAAAGTGTCTTTTCCATCGTATTCCTCGGAGAGATCTTTCCAACGGGTTATCATGCATGTCAAACAAAGATAATATGACCAAGTCACAACCCCAGGAAGTTGGTTGTCCAACTCACCTCAACGGGGCCCATAAACTCTTGGTGTTACATCTCCTCGGGTTATGGTTTTGGTTGTTTAGGGTTTGATCTTATTGTTCAATAATAAAAAGGCCCTTGAGCCTCATTGTAAGGTAGTTCAGAGGCATGTAGCCACCACATCTCTTCTCAGAGATAAGCTACCATCACCCTAGCTGATTTGTTTCCATTTCTGTTTGTAAGCATATTTCAATATTTTACATTAATGAAATGAAGTATTATTTCTGCTGCATCTTTGTGTTTATGGTTATCTTTGTAATTTGTTGCGTTCTTGTTTAAATCTGGATCAATGAAGTCAAGGTTCAAGACATGAACATGAACAGGAACGGGGACGGGAAGAAGAAGAATTGGGTATATAGCTAGAGAAACCAGTGTGTGACCACCCTGGCTTCGAGATTAATCTTGAGATTCCACCAGTAGCCTCCCCTACATCCTCAACCGAAATGGTTATCACAAATCTTGAAGGCAATGCTGATGCAACAGGGTCAAGTTGACCTCTAGGAAAGGCTATTCAAGTTAACAATAGGAAGGTCAGGGAGAGACTGCATAGGGATATGACTTCTAAGTTAACTCCTCACCAAACTAGAGTGCTAGCCGCTATGGACCTGGAAAAAAAAGAAATGAGGATAAGGTTGCAACATCAATCAATACAGTCCCTACCCACAGGGCCTCAGTTCCAGAATTTGGATGTCTCCCTAGACTTAACTAGTGTTCCTTTGGTAGATAAAGTTAACTTACACAAGCAAGTTGGGGAGATGTTATACAATGATCTAGGTAAGAACCTCATGACCATCAACAAAGCTGACACATATATAGAGAAAATCTCTAATAAGGTGAAAATGGAAAAGATCAAATCTAGAGCACTATTATTACAGAAGGAGTCTTATAAAGAGCTGATCATTAAGCTGGGAATAGATCCAAAGGACAAGTCAACAGTGGAAGTGTAGTGAAGTAAAATTATAAGTGCATACACGAACGAATTCCTCTAGCCCTATGATGGGTCTAGCCACAACAGATACATTCTATGGAAGATTTCCTTAGGTTAGAACCAATTAAGAGGGACTACCTCTTAGTCCGCTTATCTTGTTTGATGATGTCCTTGCTTGCTCACTCCAGCTATCTCTCGCTTCCTTCTTCAAGCACCTGAAACAAGTAAACAACAACAAACAACAAATGTGATAATAGACAAATTGTAATTCAACCTACTTAACAAGTCCAAAAACATTAAGCCATGAATATATAAGATGACAAATCATGTAGGAAATCAATCGATAGTTGCATATATTAATATGAAAGAGAGATTACAACCATTTGTCTTGACGTTGCAGTCCTCCTCTGACAAGACTAGGTTCCCACACACTTCTGCTACCATTCCATGATGGCCTCAATCAACAATATTTTTAAGGCTCTCCCCTTTAGGCTTCACTCCTAACCAAATCACACTTCTCCCTCACACAACTAGATAGCTACAACTAGTAATAGCTTGCTATCTACTCTAAACCAAAATAAAATTAACACACCAATATCAACACTTGCTTGTGCTTAGGAAGAAGGGAGGTTTATATAGGATGAATGGATGGGAAATGGATCCTCTTCTCATGGGATAAGGGCTTATCCCTTGAGGTAGTTCCATCATTATAGGGGAAAGGAGCCAAAACTGACATCCTTGACCCCATCCGACCAAACCATTTACTAGAATTCTGTTATGAAGCTTCTAGAGCTAGAAGCTTCGGCTCCTAATTTAAAAAACTTTCCATAATAGGACCGACGCGACTGGAACACAACTCAGTCGCTCCGGTTGGCGTGAGGGATAGTGCTAATCTCTGCACATTGGCGCGGGGGAGACAAAGGTCATTAGCGCTGGTCTTGTAAACTGGGGAAAGCAAAAGTTTTAGGGGAAATGATGCAAAAGGGAATTGATCTGCTCATGAAGAGGGACACAATGGGAGTTTCTTCATGAAGGCAAAGCATGCGGGGTTCACTGTAGAGGTCCTCTAGGATCAAGGAACAGGGAGTACAAGGACAGTGACAAAATGTTATGTAACAAATGCCCCCTAAAGCATGAAGGCCAAGCTAGAGTGAGGGATGAAATGCTTTATAAATCAGTGCAGGGAACCGGTCTACTGTTGGAAAACCTACAAGCAAGTATAGATACATATACATAAACTAATATCTCTGTCAAAATGATACATGAATCGCGGCATGAGTGCAACCATCCAGAGAATGATCATGTAAATGAATCCAGGTATGGGTGCAACCATCCATCAAAGAGGATCATAACGAAACCAAGGTATGGTCGCATCCATCCAATAATGAGAAGGATCACATATGATAACTCATGGTCTGGTTGTAGCCAGCCATCTGAAAGAGATATGCATATCATCATAACCATGTCCCACTTCACAACCTGGACTTTTGTGATCTGAGTCCAGGGTCTTGCGCTTCAACATGATCCGATCAAAGTATAGATTCTAACATGTGAATAGATGTGTTAACGTCGAACATGCTAGAAAGTCACTTGATTACCAGTCGATGATGTAAATTGTTAACAAGTGCGAGAGGAACCACCAATAATGACAATCGTCCTCAAGGTACTATCAGCACAATCCACAGAATGTGAATAGAGGAATTGATGTCGAACACCTGTGAAATCACTCGATCGAAAGCCAATGATGTGAAATTGTCGTCGAGTGCGAAGAACTTGCCATTAGGGCATGAAGGCTCTAAGGTACCAGAAAAGAGTCTCTCGGTCAACTTCCTATATAATGCGCCGAAGTCGATGGAAAGTGACCATGTCGAAGGAGGGCCATAATGAATCCCACATCATCGACGCGAGACGAGAGGATGCAAAATGATTTTGGATGATACAGAGAATCAGAGGTAACACAACTGGAATTTTGGCAGCTTTTGGATCCATGGGATTGGTGGTCATGATGACGTGGTAGAGATCAAATGGAAGGAAAAAATGAATGGCCCAACCCAGGAAGGTCAACGATACAAAGGAGGATATCCCAACCTGACACGAAGTAGAAAGTGTCATGTTCAAGAGTGAGCTGCCGAAACAATTGATAGATTTCCAAATTTTCCCCCACCATTTCTAGTAGGTACCCCAATTATTTTTTTAATTGCAAGCTTGAAGGATATAGCATATGCTTGCACTGTAAGTTGATCCTTTGGACGAATCCAACCTAGTAAGTTTAATGAGCCCTAGGAAGGAGAAGCTCATGTTCGTCATGGTGACGAATCCGATGTTGTTTAATCGTTTAACGAGTCCGAAAAAGGTGTAACTCGGTATATTTTTCATGTTCAGAGAGTTTGAAAAAGACACGTAAAAGAAAACTCCACATGGTCCCTTTTCATACATTTGTGTCTCTCGAGCCCGAAAAGGTAGAAAACAATACTTGAGAGAATCGCTTGACCATTTCAGTCAAGGAGTACCTTTTTCGTAAATAATGCCTCCCAGCCCAAAAAAGGGGTAAACTTATATTGGGTGCACGACGTTTCGCATTCGTTAATGAGTTCTAAACGACAAGGGTTCAACCATATTTTTGTTTTTAAAAGGTCGGAAAAGAGCTGAAAGTGGACCCCACATTTTATTTTCTTTTGCGAGTCAAAAGGGAAAAACACTCGGAAATCTTTTCATATGAGTTTAACGAGTCAAGAAAAGAGCTAAAACGTGACTCATCATCATCGTCGAACATCCATCACCTGTCGCTACATAAGTAAGGTAAAGTGTATTATCGAGTTCTTGAGGCAAAACAGGTCAAAATATTTACAAAAACCTGATATTTTCATGAAAAAATGAATAAAAAGGGGAAAATTAAATGTATTTTTACCATTTACCGTTCATGTCCTTCATTTATGATTTTAACCATTTTTTAGATTTTTGAGGAGGTTTTTGAAATTTTTTTTCACCCTCGGTTGGCGCAATTTCTGGGCACAGAATCATGTTGGCCGAGGGTGATTAGCAAAGCCATCCACGCCGATCGGCGCAACTGTTTTTAAAATAGGCGTGTCGACAGTGTGGACAGGAAAAAACCTTATTTTGTAAAAAATTGACCGTTTAAACTTAAATTTTATGGGCCAAGGATGATTGTTGACTCAAATTAATGGCTTTTACAGGAAAGAATTGCTGAATATGGTGGACTAGAAAGAACGAAAGCATGAAGATCTTGACACCCAAGCAATTAATGACCCAAATTGCATGGAAGCTTTGAGGGCCTGCAAGCTCCTCAAATTATTTCTTACGCTTGGGATGTGGGCCCAGCCCGAGTTTCTTCAGTACCTGATTAGTATTTGGGACATTAATTGGGAGATTTTTGTCATTGGCAACCAAGAGATAGAGTTGGAAACTTCAGATATATACTTCATCACTGGCTTTTCCCACCCGGGGAACCAATGAACCTGTATGGGTCACGACCGATTGGGGCAAGCATATTGTAGGTTTTAACCTCGTACAAAAATTACCTGCATACGAATTCTAAAACACAAAAAATAAACAATGCGAGAGCATAACACATATACACCAATATTTTTCCCTGGATCCCAAAATTGGGACTACCAGCATGATTTTTCATTATTTTCCTTTAAATGTTAAAATACATATTTATACATGTCGAAGCATCCAATAGCATGGACCGAAAACCATTGCATCAAATACCATGGACCGAAAACCATTGCGTCCAAAAACATGTGTGAAAAACATGCACAAAACCATAGTTAGGTCCTCCCTGCACCCCTCAAACCCCCTGTGACTCCCCTCACTACGCAATCGACGCAACAAAGGAGGGGCTCCACCCCCCTTCTAACCCCCCAGTTAACTACGTGGGCTAGTCGTGGAAAGAATATAACACAACCCAACATTCTCCCACTTGTTGTTTTCTTTCCATAGGGGGCCACAAGAGAGCTTAGTCATTTATCCAACCCTGCAACGCCCATTGTTTCTCTACAACAAGAGAACTTCTTAGAGCTCATAGATTTTATCAATGCATCTACAATATTCTTCAAAGTGTTCACCTTTACCAGCAAGACCTTTTTGTCTTCTATCATATCCCTCACAAAGTGATACTGAACATCAATGTGCTTTGTCTTTGAATGATACGCAGGGTTCTTTACCAAGAAAATTGCACTTTGGCTGTCACAGTCTATCCTTATAGCTCCATGCACTAACACCATACTTGAAAAAAATCTCTGCAACCAAACTGCTTCCTTGCTTGCATGAGGGCTGCCATGTATTCTACCGTGGCACTATAGATTGTTTCTTACTCATCCAACTGACTGCACCTCCAAATAGGTTAAACACATACCCACTTGTAGATCTTCTTTGATCCAGATCTCCAACCCAGTCTGCATAAAAAAAGCCACGCATATCCAAAACTCTATCCAATCCTGGTCTTCCTTGGTAGCACAAACCATAATCACTATTGTCACACAAATACCTGAAAACCCGCTTCACTGTTGTCCAATGCTCCTTCCCTCGTTTTGACATAAACTTGTTCAATACTCCCACTACATGTGAAATGTCTGGTATAGTAAAGACCATCGCATACATCAGGCTACCGACTGCACTTGCATATGGAACATAGGACATGTCCTCTTCCTCTTCTTATGTCTTGGGACACTGTTCAACAAATAACTTTACACCTACAGGAATAGGAACCTTCACTGGTTTAGTATCCTGCAGATTAAACCTCTGCAATATTGTCTCGATATACTTCCTCTAGTTTAACTAGATCTTCCTCTTTGTCCGATCTCTTTTAATTTCCATGCCCAAAATATAGTTTGCAACACCAAGATCTTTCATGTCGAATTTGGAGGACAAATGGGTCTTCAAATCCTGGATAATTTCTTTGTCATTTCCAACGAGCAACATATCATCGACACACAAGACCAGATAAATAACACGGTCACCAATTAATTTAAAATACACACAGTGATATGCTTTGCTTCTCATGAAGTGAAGTCCCCGTATAAATGTATGAAATTTCTGATACCACATCCTAGGTGACTGTTTCAACCCATACAAAGACTTCTTTAACTTGCATACCAATTCTTTCTTACCCTTCACCGCAAAGCCTTCAGGTTGCTTCATGTAGATCTCCTCTTTCAGATCCCAGTGAAGAAATGTTGTCTTCACATCCATCTATTCTACCTCAAAATCAAAAGAAGCAGCAACAGATAAAAGTAATCTAATAGAATCTACCTTGGCAACAAGAGAAAAATTATCACCAAGATCAATTCCTGATACTTGGGAATAACCTTTTGCTACCAACCGAGCTTTGTGTTTCTCCGCCTTTCCTTCTGCATTTGTCTTCTTCTTGAACACCCTTTTAATGCCAATGGGTTTCCTTCCAGCTGGTAACTCCACCAGATCCCAAGCCTCATTTTTGTGCAAAGATTCCATTTCATCAACCATGGCCTCTTTCTAGAGTTTTCCGTCCTCTAAATCTACTGATTCCTTCATAGTTCTGGGATCATCATCAATAATAGATAAAGAAAAATTTGGACAGAAAGCAGATGGACTATACCTTTCTGGCTGCCTTCTTTCTCGAACTGATCTTCTCACACCTGGAGTTTGTGGCTCTTCATCTTCTGATTCCTCCCCTGCTGTAGAGTCTGATTCTTCCTCTTTTAGATCAAACTCTATCTTCTCAGGTTCGTTTTGTTGGACTTCATGTTTCATAACATCTTTCACCTCTCTGAACACCACATCTCAACTGTACACACCCTTCCTTGTTATTGGGTTCCAAAGCTTATAACCCTTTAAACAATCCTTATACCCAATAAATGTGCACTTTTTAGATTTACTATCCAACTTGGTTCGTTTCTCCTTTGGAACATGTACATATGCATCACATCCAAATACCATCAGATGTGAAAGAGAGGGTTTCTTACCAGTCCATACCTCTTGTGGAGTCTTATCCTCCAACGCTGATGAAGGTGATCTATTGACCAGGTAACATGCTATCTCCACCCCCTCTGCCCAGAATTCCTGTCCTAACCCAGCACCACTGAGCATGCTTCTAGCCCTTTCCATCAACGTCTTGTTCATTCTTTCTGCAACTCCATTTTGCTGAGGTTTATCTGGAGTAGTCTTTTGTCATGCTATACCACACTTCTTACAGAATTCTTCAAATTCCTTACTGCAAACTCTCCACTGTTATCTGTCCTCAACACCTTTATCTTCTTCTCTGTTTGGTTTTCCAGTAGAGCCTTAAATTCTTTAAACCCGTCAAAGACTTTAGATTTCTTCTTAAGGAAATATATCCATGTATTCCTTGAGAAGTCATCTATAAACGATACATAGTACACAGACTTACCCAGTGATGGAACCTTCACAGGTCCAAACACATCACTGTGCGCAAGCTCTAATATCTATTTCGCCCTCTTACCACTAGAGGGGAAACTCACTCGATTCTACTTCCCATATACACAAAATTCACAGAAATCAAAATCCCGAGATCTATTACTCATAACTTTACCATGAAGTATTCGAAGGCCCTTATCTCCAATATGTCCAAGCCTTTGATGCCACAACATGGTCTTCTCTCCAGAGACCACTGGATTTTCTGCTCCACTTTCAGGAACCACAGAACTGTTGCACCCATCAACAACAATGCTACCTTGCAGCTTGTATAGAGTTCCAATCCAAACTCCTCACATCAATACCAGTGCTCCCCGAACCATCTTACAGGTATCCTTCTCAAACACTGTTTTTACACCTGCATCATCCAGCTTGCTTACAGAAATCATATTTCTAGCCAATGCAGGAATATGTAGAACACCCATAAGTGTTCTAACCCTTCCACCTTGCAGCTTCAACTTTAATTTTCCGTGACCAACTATTCTAGCCTTCCTGTCATCCCCTATGAATACATCATCACCATCATATTTCTCATACTCGCAGAACCACTCTCTATGGGGAGTGAAGTGAAAGGATGCACCTGAGTCAATTAACCATGCCTCGTGATCTACATGTGTACTTGAAGAAGCCAAGTACACATCCCCACCTTCATCTGAGGTGGTTTTCACCTCTGTAGAAGGAGCATCCTCAGATCCCTTTCCTTTATCAGGAGCTTTAGATTTACAGTCCCTTTTGTAGTGCCCTTCCTTTCCACATTTCCAGCACACCACCTTTACAGGTTTTCTTAGAGATTTAGACCTCCCTCTAGATTTATACCTCCCACTCGATGACTTATTTTTGTTTATGTTCTGGGACCGTCCTCGTACAAACAAGGCATCACCATTTTGGATTTCCATATTTTTTCGTCTCATTTCCTCCATCAACAAGGCTGAGACTATTTCATCAAACTGCAAGGCAGTTGCATTGCTACCTATTGCAATAACCAGAATATCCCACGAATCTGGTAGAGAACACAACAAACTAATGCACTTATCTTCATCTGAAATTTTGATATCAACAAATGATAGCTGAATTACCATAGTATTAAACGTATTCAGATGCTCTGTCACCGAGTCTCCATCTTTCATCCTCAGGTTATACAACTTTTTTCATAGGAACAATTTATTCACCAGAGACTTAGATTGGTAAAAAGTCCCTAACTTGTCCCACAAAGCCTTCGCCGTAGCTTCCCCTGATACATTCAGCAATACTGAATATGAGACAAACAATCAGTTTGTGCTCTTTACCTTCCGATCCAACTTCTTCCATTCTTCATCAGATACTTCCATTGGTTTAGTACCCAGATCTACTGTGATCCACTGATCTTTATCCACTAACAGATCCTCCATCTTGAGTTTCCAAAACTCAAAACTCTAACCGTAAAATTTCCCGATCTTTATCTTTCCACTACTCGCCATCTTCTTTCATCACCAGAATCGATCCTGTAGATCTCCCACTGAACAGGGTCTACCATAGGCCTGAGCGAAACCCCTCAGCAACAAAGGCATCCCCTTGAAGCCAAAACAACTCCGATACCAAATGTGGGTTTTAACCTTGTACAAAATTACCTGCATACGAATTCTAAAACATAGAAAATAAACAATGCAAGAGCATAACACGTAAAACACATATACACAGAGATTTTCTCTTGGATCCCAAAACCGGGACTACCAACTTGATTTTTCATTATTTTCCTTTCAATGTTACAATACATATTTATACATGCTGAAGCATCCAATAGCATGTATCGAAAACCATCGCGTCCAAAACCATGGACTCAAAAGCATCGCGTCCAAAACCATGTGCAAAAAACATGCACAAAACCATAGGTAGGTTCGGCCTGGCCCCTCAAACCCCCTGTGACTTCCCCCGCTACACAATCAGCGCAACAAAGGGGGGGCTCCACCCCCCTTCTAACCCCCCGATTAACTATGTGGGCTAGTCGTGGAAAGAATATAACACAACCCAACCATATCTTCCTTGCTTGCCGAACACTACCCTGAGGCCCTGAAATCCAAGAGTGGGAAGATAGAGATTTCCAGTGTTTGGGATCTGACACTGAGGGTGCTTCTGTTGACTATCAACAGTGTGGCGGGGTCCCAAGCGAAACATGAGACTAACAAGTCGAAGTTCCTTTATGCTATTGACTGCACAACTCCTACGATCTTCAACTGGGCAGAGGCCATGAAGATGAACATCAAGCGCTAGCTATCTAAAGCCAAGGCAGGGAATCTAAAGCAATTTAGCTTCAGACCGGTGCTTGTGACCTTCTTCCTGGAATGAGTACTACTATTCCAGTATCATCTAACTATGGTAGATCGTCCTATGCCTCGCGATCTGTAAATGGCCTGCTGGAGCCGTTTGATGCCCAAGATCACTGGGGGTCAGCACATGTCATACCGACTTGCATTCTTTTCATGGCTACGATGATAGAAGATCGCCGTGGAGGACTGGCCATACAGAGGCACTGATTTCCGTGGAGATCCAGATATGCCGTTACCAGATGGAGAGGACTTCAATGATGAAGGTAAACAATCTAATTTTTATATTTTTATATTTTTTAATTGTTTTTGGTATATATGTGCTTATAACATTTCTCTTGTTAATGTAGACGTTGGACCAGAGCAGCCTGTTGGGATGTCCCCACTAGTCAGGCACATCCCCCACCCTATTGATTCTGTCACCACTTATTAGGAAGGGAGTGAAAATGAGGAGGAGATCGCGAGAAACCTTGAGGGGTTGACTCGTGGCATCCTCGAGTATGCTCATCTAGGAGACATTCATCGTTAGTACCAAAGACACACGGTGGGAGTGTCAAAGCGGATTCGATGATTGCTGACTCGTGTTGCACGAGCTGTATCATGCTACCACAATCACCATGCTGATTAGTTCCTAGGTCCAACACTTACATATTTTTTGAGGCCTGCGTGCCACGGATATATGAAGTCTGCAATCGGCTGATGTTATTTTAGATACACATATTATTTTTTGGGGTTCTGATGTATCAAACATTATCACCATATATATATATATATTGTATTTTCCTGTCTACCATGGTACAAATGGTTTGTTTTATCTTTTACATGTTTCGTAAATGTCTATCCAATACATGATTAGCTAATGCATCTGTCAGTGTATTCCTGCGTCTAGGAATATGATGATATGTAATGTAATTAAAATGCCTTTCTAATAGACAGATATGGAGATAGATTCTCAATATTTGAGGGTTCTTGATGGAATATTTCTCGTTGAGTTGAAGGACGAAAAGGTGTGAATCTAGGTTGAGAACTAATTCTTTGATGCCCATAGCGATGGCTTCTGACAATAGTTCGATGACCGCACTGTATTCAACAATGTTGTTGGTTGTGCAAACTAGACAGATACCTTGCAGGTCAATCAACTCACTGTTAGGGTCATAAATAGCCCATGCCACGGATGATAGGTTCTGGGTACTACAGCAAGCACCATCAGCGAAACCAATGTGGGGAGTCGCAGACATCTGCATAACAAGAAAAACATCGTAAACAAGAAAGCTATTTGAAAACTATCACATAAAACCACGTTGCACAAAAATGAATGACACACTAATATACACAAGTAACCATGCAAGATGACCTAAGAATAGTACTTCTTGATTTGGGAGTCCATGCGGGGACTCGGGTAATCAATCAATATAGAAGGACACCAGAGTGTTATAGTTGTCATGATGAGTAAGCATCAACTCGGCCAAATAATGGAGTAGAACTCATATAATGATGCGTGCCCATGCCCCCTGAGCGAGGGAGGTTTACGAGTTAGATGGCAACCCCATTGCAATAATGGGCAATATGTAAAACTCGGGGAGGATGAAAAATCCTGAATCCATGAAGGGATAAAGGTGCCCTCAGTTGAAAGATCTTGATCATGTCAGGATAAATCGAAAAACCAATAGACAACAGAGAAGAAAACTCTTCAAAAATGGTAGACATGACCGCTAGACGGGTCAAGAACGAGGAGCGATGATGAGTATTGTTCCAAGGTGGTTCCCTGAGAGACATGACTTCTATGATACCTTCATTAGCAAGGAAGGTCTCGGCTAAGGGATCAGGTGATTCCAAAGTGCCAAGCCACGGGGATTGAGAGTACGTATCGAGAGAGGTCTTTGACATAAAAGAATCAGAGGATGCAGAACTCGAAGCCGAAACAATTTCCACGTAATTGACTTCATTGGGACTGAGTGGCATAACTTCGCCTAGGTATCAACAAGATCTGGTGCAGGTATGACCCAAGGATTATATTTGACCGAGATCATGTTGACAAAGGCAACATCAGGAGGTGGGAGTGGAAAAATTCCCATTAAGGCATAATCTTTGGAAAGTCCTGCCCCCACACTCCCAAAGGGAGCACCAGTGTGCTTGACGTACGGAACATTTCCATCTAAGGAGGAAGAGGCAAAGAAAGACAGCTGGTCGACAGTGACAATCTTCCCTTGATGGGGAAAACGAATCATGCGAAATAAAGAGGAGGCCATAGCATGCATGGCATGAGTCCAACTTCGGCCGAGTAGAAGATTATAATTGAGATTGGCGTCAACAATTTCTACTTCGACTTACACTTCCTTGCCTTCTAGGGTGCTGGCAAGGTTAGGTAAGACACTGAAGGGTCGCAAATCGCTCCCATCAAAATATTCCAAAGTGTTTGGAGATTGGTTCAGTGCAGGAGATCCAATAGCCTTCCAACATGCGGTCGACATGATGCAGGTGGAAGAACCTTCATCGATGATAGTTTAGTGGATGGTCTTCTCATTGATGATTATCTGAATCAGAAAGGAAATCTGACGAGGGAGCCATGGAACATGGTTCTCTAGATCAAAACATATCAAATTGGAATTGGTGGGATCGATGCCCCCGTAGATGACATGGCTAAGGGCGCCTGAGCTAAATCCTCAACAATATTGTAGTGCTGAGCAGCTTGGGCACTGGGATTATACGAGGATTTCCGCAGCACACCTCTAGAGGGTGGCTGCATAACGGAATTAGGCTTAGGGCGCTCAATATGTAGAGGGCCAGAACTCGGTGTAGAAGAAGAAGGGGTAACTTCTTTCTCTTTCTTGGCTGCTGAAGCAGGAGTTTGATAGTCTTTCAATCTAGTAGCCACATTAATAGGTGTACTCATCATGAACACTTGAGATCCGGAGGAAGAAGATTGGGGTTGGTATACCATTTGGCTATGCTGAGACGAAAACGACTCTTTGAGGACAACAGGGGTCCCTTTGAGCAAGTGACTAACTTCGGATCATAGGGGACAATCCTTAGTGTAGTGATCTTCCTCGCGAATGAGGCAGGGATACTTAGGTTTCTGTTGCGAAGATTCGCCAACAGATGATTTGGGAGGACCCTATTTCAGGGCATCAGCTTTAGCTTTGCCTCTGTCTTTCTTCTTTCCTTTCGAGGATTTGTTCGCTGTGGTAGACTGGACAATGTGGACCTTTAAGGTTTTACTAGGGCTAGGTGGATTCTGGGTTGAACTATTAGGAACAACATTTGAGACCAAATTCTGTTTAGAAGAAGTTTTAGCAGGGGTCTGGGATACTGAACCAATAACTCCATCAATGGGAGGAAAAACTGGTGACTTTTATGCTGCGAGATCGGATGATGGCCGCAGATCATTGGGTAACAACTCGTACAAAGTGCCAGACTGAGAGTAAACTAGATCCAAGTACTGGGCACGAGCGATGGCCTGCTCTTCAGTGACACATCCACCCATAGCTATATTGCGAGCAATTGGGGCCACAAATGATTTTGTGAACCATTCAGTGAGCAACTGATCAAGAATCTTGAATTTGATTAGGCGACGTCTATGTCTCCATTCATGGATGTGATCAGAAATGTGTGTCACAGTATCTTGCTTATGTGACGTGAGCAAATAGGTGCCAGTTTCATAGTGAACCGACAACTGAAAATCCATGAGGAAAGCCATGGATAAAGAGTTAAAGTCATGGTAAGTACTTCGAGGTAGCTTGATGTACCACTTTGCTGCAGCACCCGTGAGGGTTTGTTGGAAAACACAGAGACGAATGGAATTATCCACGTACGAGTTTGACGAGCACCAGAGGTGATATGTCATCACACGGGCCTTAAGATATTCTTTGGCTTTCCCATCGAACTTTGGAAAATCACTCTATATCTTGGATGACACGGGAGGCTAGTACGGTGAATGAAGGATTAGATCATTCTTAAGGCGAGATACATCTGGCAACTCGAGTGTAGCCAAGAAAGAAAATTGGGTGTTCAAAGGCATGGGAGGTCGATAAGCGGGCCCTAGGGAGGAGCCCATCCCCGCTGGTAAATATTTTGGCCCCACAGTGGGGGATTTTGGCCATATGGCATCTGAGGGTGTCCCCATTGTGGATTACCTTGACCATAGGGAGGATTTTGACCTTGAATACCTTGGAACTGTCCGGCCATAGGTTGCTGATAAGTAACGTACGGGTTAAAAGGCTGTTGAGCCCGTTGATCTTGGACATGTGGATATGGAACATGTTATCCTTGAACATATGAGTGATGAACCTGTTGTCCCTGAACAAGAGGGTTTTGGACCTGCTGTCCTTAGGCATAAGGTTGATACACTTGTTGCCCTTGGACATAGGGATTCTGTACCTGATTCCCTTGGCCGACATGATTCTAAACTTGTTGACCTAGGACATGAGGATTTTGATCCTGCTACTGTAGGACTTGACTTTGACCCTGCCCCTGCAAGGGTTGACCTTGTTGATATATATATAAGGGTTGTTGCTGCCCTGGTTGGTTTTGCTGTTGCAAGGGTTGACCTTGCGGTGGAAAAATTTGTCCCTGGGGCTATAGAAGTTGGCCTTGCAAGGACATGGGTTGAGAGGTGCGCAAAGCATATTGCATTTGCTGCTGCACAGTTTACTGCAAGTGTTGCAAGGGCTGACCTTGCGATTGTTGCATTTGACCTTGCTGTGGGATCATTTTCCCTTGATGTTGCACGGAGAGCCCTTGCTGCAACAAATGTTTCCCTTGCGGTAACAAAGGCTTCCCTTATTGTTGTAGAGGTTGTCCTTGCTGTTGCAAGGGTACTTGAACAGTGCCTGAGAAATTGCCGACTGAATCTGGCGATAGCTAGGCTGGATGTACTGCCCATATTGGAGGGTGTAAGGTTGATTAACCATTCCTTGAGAACCATATGGAACATAAGGATTTTGGTATTAGACCTGAGCCCCATAGGGCTGCTGATATTGAACATTGTTCAATCCAGACAGAACAACATAATTCCTGAACCTATTGGTACTGGACATTGCTTGATCCAATAGGATCAACAGGGTTATGAATAATACTAGAAGAAGGCTGGATTATACCAAGCATGTGTGCTTATGAGCCGCTCACATTAGTGGCACTTGATACCATAGAGACATTCAGGTTCTTTCCCCCAGGCGGTGGCACAGCCTGGCCACTGACTAGTGGGATGGAGGAACTGACAGAGACAATCTTTGAAACCGTTGGTTGTGCCTGATGAGTATCTGGGATTGACGATACAAGGGTATTCAGAGTAGTGGGTTACGCCGGAATTGAGGTAACAGCCTATTGGGAATTCGTGTTCGTAATGAATGGACCTGAAGTAGGCATGGCGCCTAATGCCCAAATAGGGTTATGGTAAAGTTATGAGGCACTAGGTGTACTTGAAACTAACTGCGCCAAAGACACATAGTTGGGTGGAAAAATGGCAGGAATACCTTCTAAAATGGGGAAACCCGCAGGAGGAAAAGGCAATTCTTCCCCCTCAACAGTGTGTGGAGTAGAAACTTTGGACTCATCCAGAGATGTGACTGAAGCATCGCTGTTGGCTTATTGGGCCCTAACCCAGGTTCGGAAGAGTTTTTAGCCAAACAAATCCCACATCTACTGGCCCTTTCGGTAATAGCCCGCAGAGCATGGACTGAGGTCTCACCTAAGGTAGTAGGGGAGGGTGCTGGAACTAGGTTTCCGTACCCATGGGATGTCTTGATGTGGTCTGGAGGGGGTTGCATACCTTTCTATGGTCTCGCACCACTGTTGTACTACTATCGCACTGCAGCAGTATTTTCTTATTAAGGAAATTATTATAGATATGATCTTCTTGTATAGTCTTTAAGCAAACATTTAACAATAAAACCCAGTGAACACAATTATAAAGAGATATAAAATATGCATAACCCAGAACACAATGGATCTGCGATATTTCAGAAAACAAATTATCTTTATTAATATCTTCCGCCACTACAACCAGATCCGCCCTACGCACTCAGCTGCAGGGGTCCACGCACATAGTTGCGGACCCTACTAGGCCTCTGTGCACATAGCTGCAGAGCCTCTATCTATCCACCAACACCCTTGACTCAGACTTACAGACACAGAGAATATTGCCTTCACAAACCCATAACCATCTAGATCCAAAACAAAACTTAACTGCCTTCTACCCTTAGAGCCTCGCTCTATTTATACATTCCCATGGTCCATGGACCATGGGCGGACCAACTTACTTTTGTTATTCTATATTATTTTTAGGCAGACAACCCCTTGAATCGACCTATTACATTTCACGCTCCGCTTATTTTGGAGATTTACAATATTATTTACCTGACTTCTGGGCTTTAAGCCCCAAAACCCTTACGCGGGGCCTCCGCTACACAACAATCACCTTCGGGTTCCATGACTGAAAACAAACGACCATGAACGACCGAATGAGTACAACGGGATAGTTCCAAAGGAACACCTAGCTGGTCGTATGGACTGTAATGACGCTACGGTGATATCACAATAGGGTCAAAAAGAGGGTTCGAAGGGTAGATAACTAGTCCAAGCTGACCATCAGTGGTCGACGAGTTCTCTGTAGTTTGAACGAGATTGTCTGGAGATTTCGGGCCAAGATCAACAGATGATCTAGTATCGTAAGTAGGCGGAGGACAAGATGACAAAGGTTGAATGCTCAAAACAATTGCGAGTTCAACTTCTTAGTCCTCAAGTGACTCCTCAGACAATCTTTTAGACAGAGGAGAGGAAGAGGAATTGGGTGAACCAGATGGTTCAGGCACGATGACCTTGTCTTAGTCAACATAACAATTAACTTCAAGGCTTTAAAATGTTCTTTTAAGGGAAACTCACGATTTGGTCTCAGAAAAAGACTAACAGGGTGTTTTGGATCGTGGGCAATCAATTATTAAGACACATAAAAGACTGGTGCTCTTTCATTTTTTAAGAGTCGAGAAAGAAACAAAGATGAATCTATTGCTTTCGATTGAAAATGAGCTCGAAAGGAAAAGTAATCGAATTATCTTTTAATTTTAATGAGTCAAAAAGATCAAATGACTGCTCTCGATGTTATAGGTAAACAAGATTACTAGGAAACCATGAACTGCAGAATACCTCCTGGTGAACCGAGAAGTACTAGCAAGCAATCTCCCCGAATGTTGTGTTCAGTGTATCACGTTTGCAAGGTGGCCAACTCGGCTTCCTAAGGATAAAAGGATTGTAGCCTAGTGGGGTCTCCTGTTATATACTCGATGGTACGGGGAATATAAATACGTACTAGTGCTGTCTAATGCTGAAGCTAACGACAATTTCTAGGTTTAAAGATGTTGGAACACGTCTCTAGCCTAGACCTTCTAGATATGATTGTTAATGTCAAATGTGACTTAGGTTAATTGAATTCTTTTTAAAGTTGACCTTGAATAATGTTTCAGTTTTTAGGTCTTAGCGATGCAACTCGGAAAAACTTAAATGAAACTAAATGAGACAAGACCCTTTCAATTCGATGAAATGCCTACACTAGAGAGGGTATAAACTACTCAATCAAATGCAAACAATCAAGTAACTGAAAAAGAAATGATCTTTCACTACCTCACTTTTTCAAAAAATAAACTAATGAAAAATGCATTCCAATTCCTAATTTCCTGACAAGCACTTATATATTAGTCCTTTCAAAGGCAAAAATGTTCTCTTCCTTTTCCAAATGCCAATGCAATTCTAGTCCTCTAATGATGCAGTTATTATAGCACAATGATGCAACAAGCTAGAATTTCGTACTTTTTCATGAAACAACGAAACAAAATTTTCGCATATAATATTTCAGTGAAAAATTTCTCGAGACAATAATCTCTTCAAGCAGATGAACACATGAAAATAGAAACTCATTCAGACTAATGAAACACAGAATTTACTAACCACAAGACAAGCAACTTAATCCATGCTGGAAAAGAAACGTTTAGGCAAGCAAACAAAAACTTTTCAAACTTGTGTAAAAGAGGTCAAAGTTGCAAAAGGACCAAAAACAAAATGCAAAGAGTAAGTACACATACAACCCGACCTATTGAGTTTGCAAACTGCTGAATGAATAACCAACTAGATGCCCTAGTGTCACTGGCCACGCAATGACTCAATCAATCAAGCAGAAAGATGATAAGCCAACAAGCAAACAAAACCAAATGAAAAGTAGCTTTCTAATTAGGGAGAAAATAGTTCAAAAGGCTTACAGGGTCAAAACCACAAGAGCAGAACACACTGGCCAAGATTGGGGTTAGGCCCTAATCTTCACTTAGAGGCATCAGTGCGACTGCCTAACTGACAACAAGAGCGAGAGGCTGGTTTGCATAACTGTTTCTCAGCAACTCGCACTGATTGACACAACTGTCAGCGAATTAAGCGCGCTGATCGAGGGAGCTAAGGAAAAAAATATTTTTTTTTGAAATAGGGACTAGATCTGTTACTATGAATTTTAGACTTAGATCAGTAAGTAGGAAAAAATAAACAGAACCAAAGGGAAAAATTGGAACTAGAAAAGTTCTTACGAAATCATGAAATCCAAGACAAACAAAAGGATTGGGATCCCCAACGGAGTCACCAATTTGTGGTGAAGTAAAATTATAAGTGCGGACACGAACAAATTCCTCTAGCCCGATGATGGGTCTAGCCATAACAGATACATTCTATGGAAGATTTCCTTAGGTTAGAACCAATTAAGAGGGCCTACCTCTTAGTCCTCTTATCTTGTTTGATGATATCCTTGCTTGCTCACTCCAGCTATCTCTCGCTTCCTTCTTCAAGCACCTGAAACAAATAAACAACAACAAACAAGAAATGTGATAATAAACAAATTGTAATTCAACCTACTTAACAAGTCCAGAAACATTAATCCATGAATATGTAAGATGACAAATCATGTAGGAAATCAATCGATAGTTGCATATATTAATATCAAAGAGAGTATACAACCATTTGTCTTGACGTTGTAGTCCTTATTTGACAAGACCAGGTTCCCACACACTTTTGCTAGCATTCCATGATGGCCTCAACAATAATAATTTTAAGGCTCTTCCCTTTAGGTTTCACTCCAAACCAAATCACACTTCTCTGTCACACAACTAGATAGCTACAACTAGTAATAGCTTGCTGTCTACTCCAAACCAAAATAGCATTAACACACCAATATCAACACTCGCTTGTGCTTGGGAAGAAGGGAGGTTTATATAGGATGAATGGATGGGAAATGGATCCTCTTCTCATTGGAGAAGGGCTTATCCCTTGAGGTAGTTCCATCATTATAGGGGAAAGGAGCCCAAACTGACATCCTCGACCCCATCCAACCAAACCATTTACTAGACTTCCGTTAGGAAGCTTCTAGAGCTGGAATCTTTGACTCCTAATTTAAAAAACTTTCCATAACAAGATCGGTGCGACTAGAACACAACTTAGTCACGCCAGTCGGTGCGAGGCATAGTGCTAATCTCTGCACATAGGTGCGGGGGAGACAAAGGTCATTAGTGTCGGTATTGTAAACTGGGCAAAACAGAAGTTTCAGGGGAAATGATGCAAAAGGGAATTGATCTGCTCATGAAGAGGGATACAATGGGAGTTTCTTCATGAAGGCAAAGCATGCGGGGTTCACTGTAGAGGTCCCCCAAGATCAAGGAACATGGAGTACAGGGATAGTGACAAAATGCTGTGTAACAGGAAGCTATTTTAAAATCATCCCAGCAACAAAATCAGGAGCTAAGACGAAAGCTAAAGATGTTCGGCAGTGAACATATCCAGATAGAGGAGCGGACCCAAGTCGAGCTGGAGAAGGAAGTGCTAATGAAGGAGTTGGCTTATTGTAAGGATAAGGTATTGACCTTGGAATAGATAGTGACTGAACTGCAAAATAATATTGCATCCCATGTTTGCACGATAATAGTGCCTGAAGATCCTCGAATTCCATTGGTTGCCTCACCTAGGCTCTAACTGAGCTTCAGCTTTTTGAAGGAGAAAAAAAGAAGATCCAGAATGATTTGGATGTTGCTAGAGCCTAGTTAGCTCAGAAGGAAAAGTAGTTGCAAGCCTCTATTAAAAAAGTTGAAACTGTCACTAAGGATCTATAGGTCACCACATGGGAAGGGAAGGACTTGAAGGCTAAACTCAAAGGAAACATGTCTATCATCAAAGCTAGGTAGTTGGTGTGGGATGAGATCATCCAAGAAATGAATAACAATTGGGAGCACATAATTCTGATATATGAGAAAAAGTTTATCTATGTAGACAGTGAACCCTCTATTAGAAATGCTAAAGAGAGGAGTATAAAGAACTCCCAATACGCAGTGAAATTTATTCATTTCCTAAGTGAGAAGCCAACAGAGGAGTTGAGGCCAATGGATTATAGAAAATCCATTAGATTGATAAGCTCATGTAATCTACTAAAACAAGAGACAAGAATCTACTTCTACTCTTTACATCGGAAGCCCATAAAGATTGAGAAAGACAATAATCGACAAGAGGAAGACAAATCAATGGCACATAACACAATAAATATCCAGGGAAAGCCACAACTCAAAACCCCACTATCTGTATTGCATTAATAAAAAATCCAAGATGATAACAATGCTTGTTCTCACAAGAACAATCACAACACTCAGTAAAATCAATCTCCCAGCTTACAAGCAAGCTCAAGCTAAATCAAAGCCCCTTCTTCGCTCTCCAAGCCTCCTATTTCCTTGAACCCGTGGTCAAAGAATTTGGATAAATACAATATACTTTGCTCAACCTTGAGATTAACTTGCACAAGTATTTCCTATCCTCCGCTTGATGACTTCCTTTAGCCAATACTTAGCCAAATTTCCAAGCCTTCAAGCTTCTAATTCTTTGCACAATTCCTGAGAGAATTATGTCGTATTTAAAGGGGAATTCCTCATCCATAACTGCGCAATCCATTCTAGGTTCAGTTCCTGATTGCATGCACTATTAGTGCAACTTAGAAAAATATAAAACAAATAGTACACTGTCCCTGCACTCTAGTCTCAACTGCGTCTTTCTCAGAATCAACATGCATGAGTTTTTGATGAGGGAATATTCAATTAACTGGAGTAGCACAAGTTGAGTGCACTAATGCATCAACTGACTGTTAGCTCACTATTAGTTCCTCAAACAGTTTGGGACTAATTTAAATGGAATTCACTCAAGAAACTGAGTTAACTAATTACAACTCATACTTAACTCATCCTGGATCCCTATAATATAGGGAGAACATATACATGACTTCAGAAAGACTTACAACTCCAAATTCCTAAGTTAACTAAGCCAACTCACTCTAGTTAACAATTACAAGTTTCTATGAGAATAATATTCGATTTTAATTCAAGCACAAATTAAACTGGAATTTCTGGATTCTATTTTTATCATTTCTTGTTGATATTTTCAACATGGATATAGTGGACAAGACCAATGTTGTTGTGGATATTTTTAAGGTGATTTCAAAGGAAGAAGCTCGAGTCAAAGCAGAGCAGAGCCTGATTAAGTTGCAGAAGGACGTGGCTTCTTTCAATGAAGAATTTGATAGACTCCGACATGCTGGGTTGCCTAATATTTGGGGGTCTCATGGAGAACTGTTGCCACAAGAGCAGTATAACTAGAAAATGATTGAAGCAAAGAGTAAGGCAGGGTCCTCCCACGAGAAAAAAACTACTCTTAAAGGGAAAACTGTAGTAAACTTCTTAAAAAGGGAATTTCAGTTGCTTGGATGGTTAGAAGTCTCTTTCATCATAGACTTGACTATTCGGGGTTGATTGAGTTGAATATTAACTATAAGAAGTTCAATGTTGCTCCTCTACCTCCTCAAGCATTATGGGAAAGATGTGAACTATTCGCCAATCCACCGATGGTGCAAATGGTTCATCCTCGGCTTCTGCATGCGCCTCACTAGGCCTTATCATCCAATTGCCCTTGATAATTCTTTAGATTATGCCAAACTATGGAATTTTAAACTACTTTTATGTTATTTTTAGTTTCTGTTTTTACTTTGATCTGTTGTAATGAGTACATTTTAGTTGAAGAAAATGTGCATGTGCACATGCTGAAGTTTTGAGATATTTTTGACATGATGATCTAAATCAAGAATGATTATGGCACTAACATCCCATCTCTATTTACAGAGGCCTATATAGGTAATTTTGAGAAATGAAGAACAAGTTCATGATTTTGGAAAGAAACTATGTGCTATTTTTGGGAACGTTTTGCTTCTTTCATGTTTGTATTACTCAGAATATTAATGAAAATCAATGGCGATTCCTTCGTTCCGAGATTACAGTATGTCTCCTCTCTTTTGTAATTTCATAAATTTCATGTTTCTCAGAATTCACTTTATGTAGCTCCCAGATTGTTTCCTTCTTTATATAGATTCGTTTGAGTGAAGATGTTGATGAAAATGCCTGTATGAGTTTTTGGAAGCTAAATCTTTAAATTCACTCCGTGAGTCTTTGCATTCATTCCTTTTGCATAGCCGTCATGACTTTTTGAATTAAGATAAGTGTGGAATTCTCGATATTTCGAGCTCTACGTGATGGGTTACTTCCTCTATTTCTTTTGTTATCACATTCACATTAAAGTAAATGATTTGTAACTCCTTGGGCGATTTTGGCCTCCTTTGGTTGATACTTTATATCACTGATGTACTAGGCACTGGTCTCTTAGCAATCCAGAGGATGTCTCTAGAATCAACAACAGGTTGATTAGGTCCCTGACATTGGCCACATAATAAGGAATAATCAGTACATGCAAGTCATCAATTTATATTGGCAAATGTTTTTTTTTTGGGAAATACTATTTTGGACTGACATGAATCCCACCTGGATATCCTCCACTCCTTCGAACACATGCACAAGCATCTTAGAAATATAGATAAATGAATGGAGCAAATTGAGCATCACCTTGGAATTCCTCCAATAACTTGGCAAACCTTTGCCGACCTAACTGCCCCTATTCTAGTAACAATATTTGACTTGGATCCCTCTATATAATGACTAAAATTTTGATGTATGATTGATCAGCTTATGTCATTTTTGTAATTTTCCACCTAGGGATGTATATCAAAAGTAGCATGTTTAGTTTTGGCACTCTTGAGATTGAATTGACTCTCAGTTCTTTAAGGAGGGTCCACTTTTGATTTTGGTCTAGTCTTCCCCATGAGAGACCTGCCTAATTTTTGGAACTACTACGCAATCCCTTATTTATTCAGTGAATAGAAAATTTACCTCCCCAAAAAAAGAAGTATATATAAAATACAAACTCTAATTCAAATCAATAAACATTACATTATGATACTCTTTATTAATAAGTATATTAAAAAAATTTACACATAAATCAAATTACATATTAAATCCTCCATCAAATTGTTTCTCTAGAACTCTTGAAGTCATATGCATCTTATACATGCACCGCATACATGTTTTTATCTATATCTTATGGTTGTCTTCGATACCCTAAAATTCTACTCTACATTTGTGTATATTATGTATATAATATTCATATCTTAGATAACCCTCAATGCCCACACATCCTTTTATATACTCCACTAATATCCATTCATTGTACTAGTAACCAACCTATATCCATTTTAACTTCAGATCTACGAAGCACCGAGAGAGATCAAATCTCTTTTCACTCTAAAAAAGGTTTGCATCTAAAAAGATTTGATCCCTCACAGTGCTTGACTTCAGATCTACCAAGCACCGAGATGGATCAAATCTCTTTTCACTCTAAAAAAGGTTTGCATCTCAAAATATTTGATCCCTCACAGTGTTTGTTAGATCCATGGATCTAGGCTAGTTTTATTGATAATTATAATTAATTATAACTATCATTATTAAAAAAATAAGTGTTATGTAATTAGTCGAAGTTAAAATGTTTTATTGATAATTATCATTATTAGTTATTTATTTTGTAATTTTAATTTTATTTTATTTTGACCAAGTCAAAATTTTTATTGGACATTACAACATCTCTACATACTGGGCTAGAGGAGTGCCTATCCAGGCAATTAGTTTTAATATTTTATTATTTTTTAATTGAGTCCACATGTAATTTTTTTATGTATGGTGAAATGAAATGAAATGATATTTTAAGGTCCACGAGACTAAAAATAGTCTATGAGACCATTAGTTCCCTACTTTCACTTTTTGCAATTCAATCCTTTTCTGATTCAAATTGATGATGAGATGGCCCAACCTTCCAACAATCCCCTCACTAAAAAGACAATGCCAAGAAATTGATGCTAACATGTTCTCATAACTTTCTTTGATGTCTTTGAATGCATCACATTCCAAAATGAAATGTTTTTCCTATTCCACAACCCCAAACATGCAAAATGTACACACCTATTCTTCCCAAGCTTCTTTAGGCCTTTTCCACCATCTTGTTTTAGATCGAAGCTGATGCGAGTTGCTCCCTAATTGAGAAATAAGAAACTTTTCCCTCCACAATATGCTAGCTCCAATGAACTCTTTTGTTGTAAATCACACATAGGGTTGAATTCCTCAATGTAGTACTTTTTCTTTCTACCCAACTCTTTTCCCCATTTTATGAAACTTCTCCATAACAAAATCATTTAGCTCCTTGCTATTTGTAGGACAGGGATTGAGGTAGATATTCCATTTTTGCATCCATGTGTAGTTTTGTTTCATCCATGTTTTCTTTCTTTCACTCATGCCTTAATTGAAGATAACATTAGGCCATCTACCTACTCTCATTTTCTCAATTATTTTTAGATATCTTATGAGCCACACCATAGAAATTGCTTCAATGGGAGTTGCTCATGTTTCACTCAACATTATCTCATAAGGTACTGAACTTTTTATTTTGAACTTGCTCATGATCAAGCGTTTTTGGATTTTCTCAATTTGTTTCCATTTTGAGATGGGGGTGCTGCTAGCCCACAATTCACACCCATATAGCATCACTGGACAAACTAGGAGTCCAAAAAGCACTTTAATCGTTTCAAATCCCATAACTCTGCCTCTCTACATCTGTTTTGAAGAGCGTATAATGCTTTCCACCCTCCTAAAATTCTCTTCTTTCTGCAGTCCTCCCAATTGAGTTTGTTGTTGAAATCAATCCTTAGGTACTTATACTCATTTACTTCTTCAAGAATGTTGTCTTCAAAGAAGAAAGTATGCTGGCTCTGCTTCCTTTTATTAGAGAAAATGGAAACTATGAGACAAATCTTATCTATAATGATGAGCTCACAATGAACATTTACACCACTACAACATCTCCCTATACCTTATTGCATTTATATTTAATTTAAAAAAGTTATAAAATAAAAATAAAGTAAAATATTTTGATTTTGAAACATTTGGTAGATCTAGAGTTGAGAAGGTTGGTTATATTATTAATTAATTACAATTATTGTTGCACCAAGAGGCCCTCTCCAACTTAGTATGGAAGAAATTTTGTAACGATAGGTTATGTTATGTAAACATTTTGACTTGGTCAAATTACATGAAAATAAAAACAAAAATAAAAATAAATTACAATTAAAAAATAAATAAAATATAAAAAATGTAATTAATAATTATAATTATTAATTAAAACATTTTGACTAGGTCAAATCTCTTTTCAATCTAGAATAGGTTTGCACCTCAAGAGATTTGATCCCTATCCGCTTTTGGTAGATCGAGAGTTAGGATGGATCTGCGCAAATGTTTAACATTCGCTCAATTAACAATAATAGAAGGTTAAAAAATAATATAGAGCCGAGTATGGTGGAGATGTTGCAGTGTAAACACTTAAATCTTGGCTCAAAAAATAATACAAAGTTAAAAGTACTAAAAATAGTAAAATTCAATTTGTTATATTGTAATTTTGTTTTGTAGGGAAACTTAGCCCCTCCAATTGATCAATGCTATGCCCTGAGAAAAAATTCATAATGATGATAAGTTACATTGGTCAATGCTAAATTAATAATGGTTGATAGATAAATCATCTTATAATCTTGTTTTGGCAATAACTAATAAATTGAGAGGTGAAGTGAATAAGTAAATTGCTCGCTGAAGCAAAAGAATTTGCAAAAATATTGTTGGGTAGTAACCACTAGTAAGTCTACACATTTACAATTTTACTCCTACATAAGTGCTAAAGAAAACAAAAATAATGGTGGGATGTAACTCCAATAAGTATATTTTTTACATCTTATTCCTATCCATTTGTACTGCAAAGTCTTGCTTAAATGATGGTGGCAAGTAATTGATGGTAGATATGTTATTTACTCGAGTGTAAGTTTTTTTCAAGTATTTTGTTTTTGGATGGTTTTTCTCCAAAATTAAGGATAAAAAATCACTACACAAATATCTAAAAATCAGGCACGAATATTGCAACCATATCCATAAATTATGACATAAAATGTGTAAGACACTTATCCACATGGCATTATATTGTGCAAAGGCTGCAATAAAACCTTCAAGTTATGGTCAAATCAAATGTTTGATTTTTTTTAATAATATTGAAAAAAATATATATGTATTTAATCATTATAATTTGCATTTGACAATACTAAACTAATAGTGATCAACACATATAGTCCTTCCTCTGCAAGGACTAATAATCATTCCATAACCATATTTAAATTTAATTAATAAGCATATAAAAACTTAATAACTTACAATATAACAAGTGTTTTAGCCATGGATATCCACCTCCAATTTACCATGGATATTAAATTTAACTTGTAAATAGGTTTTGTTACAATACCATGCGCCAATACCATAGCTTATCAATATCACATGCCGAAAAACCATAACTAATTTCACAATAAAAATAAAATTATAAAATATTTTAGACATTACATATAACATTGATTGCATAGAGTGAAAATTCTCCATCATATGGATGGAGGGGGAGAGAAAGAGGAAGAGAGAAGGGGGGGGGGGGGGAGGGGAGGGGGGAGAAGGAGTGAGGGATATAGTGAGAGTGGGAGGGCAGAGAGAGAGAGAGAGAGAGAGAGATAGAGAGAGAGAGAGAGTGATGGGGAGGAGAGAGAGAGGTGTAAGAGAGGGGTAGAGAGGAGGGGAGGTAGAGAGAGAGATGGAGTTGAAGGGGAAGAGAGAGGGACGAAAGAACAAAGACATAGAGAGGTAGAGATAGAGAGAGGGAGTGACAAGGAAGAGATGGAGAGAGAGGGAGAAAGGAGAGGAGGGTAGACAGAGACGAGAGGAGAGAGAGAGAGGGAGAAAGGTAAAAGAGAGAGAGAGAGGGAGACACAAAGATGGAGGGGGGAGAGAAAGAAGGAGAGAGAGGGGGATAGTGATAGTGTTGGAGGGTAGAGAAAGAGAGGTGGGGGGGGGAGATAGGGAGGTGGGAGAGAAAAGAAGAGAAAAGGAAGAGGGAAGGAAGAGAGAGAGGATTTGAGAGAGAGCAGGAGAGAGGGAGGAAGAGAGTAGAGAAGGAGGGAAGAGAGAGGGAGAGGAGAGAGAGGACTTGAGAGAGAGTAGGAGAGAGGGAGATGAGAGAGAGGACTTGAGAGAGAGTAGGAGAGAGGGAGGAAGAGAGTAGAGAAGGAGGGAAGAGAGAGGGAGAGGAGAGAGAGGGAGAGGGGAGAGATGGATCCAACCTAGATATGGCATGTGTGTATATAAAAACCAACCTAGATCCATCTCAAACCTAGATCTATCAAGTGCGAAGAGGGATCAAATCTCTTTTCACTTTAAAAGAGGTTTGTATCTTAGGAGATTTGGTCCGCTTGATAGATCTGGGGTTAAAGATGAATCTAGGCTGGTTATTTTTTAATTGAGCCCACATGTAAATGTTTACAAACATTTACACCACTAAAACTTCTCTGCCATACCTTTTTGATTTTAAATTTAATTTAACAAATGTTATAAAATAACACTAAAAAAAATAAAAATATTATAAAATATTTTGATTTTGAAATGAGTTATGATTTTTGGGAAAGTGGTATTATAAGCCAAGGTACTGGCCCATGATATTGTAACAAAGCCTATTTGGAAGTTAATAATATCCATGGTAAAATGGGGTTGAATATTCATGGAATCTTGTTATATTGTAAGTACTAAATTTATATGTGCTTGTTATGGGTGGCAGGAGGGGGGGGGGGGATTTTAATAAATCTCGATGGAATAACCGAAGCAAAATTTTTATGGAGTCTTGGAAGAATATTGAATAACCAAGCAAAGATGTGTGGTCTCTTGTAGGGCCTATATATCACTAAAGGCAAAGGAGTGGAAAATCTAATCATCTTAGGGGATTCTCTAATAACGATCCATCATTTGAATCCAAATAAGCTCCCAAAAGACAACTCCCTTTCCATAATTCTCTAGAGAATTAGAAATTTGATGGCATTATTCCGCTATAGGGACTCTTATCATATCCTTAAAACCAATAATTTGGAAGCAAATACGATGGCAAAACTGGATGACACTTTGGAAGAAATTGAGCTAAGGATAAATGAGAAAATATCATGTTATTTAATTCCCTAAGTTCATTAATGACATTGGAATATTGGATTAAGTGTCACTATTCTTAGAATTGGGAAATTTCAATTTTCAATCACATTAAATCTTTCATCCTTCTTAATCCCTCATTATGCCTCATAAAACTATTGAGTAATGATGGCATTCAAGCGTATGGAAGGATAATCGTTGGCACTATTTCCCCTCAATATGTGTCCTATTATCTATGCTCTCATCATGCACATCCATTATCCTCTGGCTCGCATGCTTGAAACATCAAATTTAATTGGCTAAAGCATTGGAAAGACCGTTGAACGAGCATAATGATGAATAATATAGATCAAGGCAAGGAGAAATTTATTGCAGATATGATGCAATTCATACAAATGGGTAGGGATCGTAGTGTTAAATTGGCAAGGGATCTTCCCTTATAGCCATTCAATTCCATGCTCATCCCTTTGAGTCTTCTACCCTCCCAAGTGTTTGAGAATTTGGCCCTGGTTCATCACCCAGTATCAATTATGGCATTAAGCAGGTTTCTATGGTGGCATCTCTACGAAGAGATCCAATTTAGGCTTCAATTTCTCTTAATTGTGACAATGTGGGTAAATCACTCTTGTTCGTGGGAATTGTGGTGCTTGGGGCTTTCTAGTTCGGAGGCCAACCAATTGGACCCGAGAAAGTTTGGTCTTAATCAACTCAATTTGTAGTAGTTCTCTCTCAAGGAAGCTTTATCGACTGATTGATGAAGTTGATGCCTTGACTACCATGGTAATGGATTTGAAACTCGACAAGGATTCTTATGCAAATATGGACAATCAACATGAGAACACCAGCAAGTGTGAGATCAACCTCCATAGGTCAACCAATAACAATGAATAATATTTCCTGATACCCCATGAAAGGGATCTTTTGTCTTATGTAAGTAGGCAGAGGAAAGGTAGTCTAATATTTTTTGGAAGTAGTCTTACGCTTTGTAATCATGATGTTATGACAGAGTCAGTCATGGTCATTTTGATTCAAGTCTTCAGGTTTAATTTTGTAATCCTGCAGTTGTGTCAAGTGTCGAACTTTAGTCACTTTTTGGGGTTATAAGCAGAGAAGAATAAAGTAGTTTTTTTATATCTAGTCTATCTGAATTCTGAAGATGTAACCCCCGTGTATTTTGCTGCGACTGAGTGCAAATTTTAGACAATTCCACTCATTTATTTTTTTATTATTTATTTATTTATATATGCTTATTAATTAAATTTAAATATTTTTATGGAATCATTAATTTAAATTATATGGTAAAATAGATCTTAATTTATAACTATTACTTAAATGTTATACATTTTAAAGTGATATGTATATTATTATTTTACAATATTAAAAAAAAAATTGATTTTAGAAAATGTTTACATCTAATGTCTAACATATATATATATATATATATATATATATATATATATATATAATATATATATATATATATATATATATATATATATATTATATATATATATATAATATATATATATAATATATATATATATATGTTAGACATTAGATGTAAACATTTTCTAAAATCAATTTTTTTTTTAATATTGTAAAATAATAATATACATATCACTTTAAAATGTATAACATTTAAGTAATAGTTATAAATTAAGATCTATTTTACCATATAATTTAAATTATATAAATATATATATATATATATAACTCTAATTAATCATAATCTAATGAAACTAATCAAAGCATAACAAGAGCCATAGCTAGAACATGCTATAGAACCATGCTTATAACCAACATATAACCAGAATATTAACCAGGACAGAATAATCATCAAATCAACATAATAACAAGTACAAGTGCTCATAAATCACAATAGGAAAATATCTCTTATTAACATATGCAAAAGGCAACTAAGTCAGGGACTTCCATGTACCACCTGACCATAGATTGAGCTGAACCAAATCTTTATTTCAGCCAATCACCCCTGTGCCATATTCCAAGCATGAATGTGGGTTTTGATGGGATAAACAAAGATATAAACAACCAAGGGAATCCAAAGGTTAAACCATCTCCACCCTCAAACTACCGCGATCTCGCCCAAACCGGTCAAGAGATCATAAAACCAAAACACTCTTGGATGCCTCAAAATTCCTTCATCACCCCTTGAGAAAGTTTCCTATCTCCACCCACCTGTTGAGGCCTTCACGGAGAAAACCATCTCCACTCCCAACCATTGGGAATTTTCCTAAGACCACCTCACCCAAATCCAAAACCTTCCGATAATCCTAAGCTCAACCCGAAATGAATCCCATCACACTATGGTTATCCAGGAAATGGCAAGGCAAGTCTGAAACTACTGTCAAACCCGTTAAAACCCATGCAAATGACAACAAATGAATGAATTAATGTACCATGCATACACACCTCAACTAGGAAATCGCACATGCAATTTGTTACCTGCAAAATCCTCATGCTAAAGCTATTGATCCAACCTTATCCTCACTTTCCTTGCTTGTCCTTTTAATTTCTTTGCTTGCTTGCTCACTTTCTCCTCTTGGTGCTCTTTTCTCTCTTAAACTAAATCCAAATCCAAACTGACAAAAGATAAAACCAACAAAATCTCAACTGACATAAGCTAAAACCAACAAAAGTTGTGAACTAGTTCTCTGATGCCTTTTAATGACCGAGGCCTCTATTTTCTTCATTTTCCTTCATTTTCCTTCTAATTTCCCTCTCATGCAAATTTGTGTCTCTTCACCTTCCTTTTCTCCTATTTTCCTTTATTTTCATAAATATATGCCAATTAATGCCTCTTTTCTTTCACCAATGCCTTTGCTAATTTCCTTAGCCATTAATAAACTGAAAATGATGCCCACTATAGTGCTTTGCCCAACATTCAACTTGGAATACATGTTCCATGACCCTGGTCTTATTTTTCCTGTATTATTTTCATTACATGAACTTTTAGCCCAGGGTTGTTACAAACCCCCCCTCAAGGGAACATTTTCCTCGGTGTTCTATGACGCCTATGACTCTAAAATTGCTAAAAACAAAACATACGCATATGGAGCTTTACAACACAACTTGATGTAGTATTTACAATGAACATCTACTACAAACCATGACCAACATGACAAACATGAAAATCATACCACTTATTGAAGCTTTATAACACAACTCATTGTGGTATCTACAACCATATACATATACTGAAACTCATTCACTTGACCTAGTAAATAATGAAGGATACAAAGCCTACATCTGAACAACCATCTCCCATGTAGCTTCATTGGGCCCAAAGTGTTTCCACTGCACTTTAACTTGCTCGATTGCTTGGTTCCAAAGCATGAGTTGTTTATGTTGTAATATGCACTGAGACTCTCGCTGGAGTTCTCCCTTTGGTTCCACCTGCAATAGATACCAGTCAATCACATGATCAACATCCTAGACATACTTATTAAAGAATGAAACATGGAAAACATCATGGAATTTCATTGTCAGAGGCAGTGCAAGTATGTAGTCCACTAGTCCAATCCTCTCAAGGATCTCAAAAGGCCCACAATATTGAGGTTCCAGCTTGCCACATGACCCAATACCTAAGGAGCTCTTCTTGGAGTTGATGCACAAGTACAAATGCTACCCAACCTGAAACTCCTTAAAAACCCTATGTTGATCTGCATAACTCTTCTACCTATCACATGTTGCCTTTAAATTCCTCTTAATAACCTGCATTTCATGTTCCATATCTACCAACATGTCCAGTCTAATCAATGCCATGTTCACTGGATCACTCCAATAGATAGGAGTATTACAACTCCGCCCATAAAGAACCTCAAATGGACTCATCTTTAAGGATTCATGATACACGTTATTATGAGAAAACTCTACTAGTGGAAGATACTCTTCCCACTTCCTCTGTTGATGCATGACGTACGTCCTCAAAATGTCCTCAAGTATCGTGTTAACTCTCTTTGTATATCCATTTGTTTGTGGATGATAAGTTGTACTGAAAGCCAAATTTTTTCCCAAACCTGCAAACAACTCCTTCCAAAACCTGCAAGTGAACTTGGCATCTTTGTATGATATAATTTCTTAGGAAAACCATGCAACGTTACTATCTCACCGATGAAAATATGAACTAGTTGAATTCGTAGACTTAACTACAATGAAGTGAGCTACCTTACTTATCCTGTCAACCACAACTAGGATGGAATCATACTGCTTCAATGCCCTTAGGAAATCTATAATGAAGTCTATAGAAATGACCTCCCATTTCCACTATGGAATTAGAATCAGCTATAATAAACCACATGGATCTTACACTTTGTTTTTACTTGCGACAATCCAAACATCTCACAACAAAATCAACCACCTCTTTCTTCAAGTTTGTCCAATGATAGAACTTCTTAACTATTTTTAGTGTCTTCTGGTATTTTGGGTGACCTAAATACGACTTGACATAAAACTCTATCAATATAAGATTCTTTACCTCACTGTCATCTGGTACATAAATCTTGTTCCTGAATCTAACCATGCCATTTGTTGTGAAATGATACTCCTCATCCCTATCTCCTACACCCTGTTATTGTAACCTATACCTCAACTGTTGGTACCTATCATCAAGTTGTCATGCCTGAAAGTGTTGGGTGCAAATAAGGTGTCTTTTAGAACTCTTAAATGCCTCACATTAATTATCAACCTGGGTAAGTCTTTTTGTTTCAAGAGTGTACACAATATGTGCAAGTGATGTAAATCATTGAATCTACAAAGAGTAATGCTTTAAAATAACTTATTTATTTCAATACAAGAGTAAATGGATCAAACCATAAACTACCAACTTGTAACTTCAAGGAAATTAACTTATTCAAACATCAAAACTCAATCTTAATCGAAATCACAATTCAATCTTAACCGAAAGTTCTAACTGCATTTACGTCAACCGAGTGCACCATCGTGATAACATAGCTCTTTCAACTGAATCTAGACTTCTACATAAAAGTAATACATCTGATGTAATCAATAAAACTCTAGCTTTCAATTAACAAGAAATGATTCTTATCTATCAATCAAATCAATCCACGACATAAATAAATGAAGCCAATCAACAACAATAAGAATTAATGCAGTGAATACTCAAACTCAACACTAGTGAAAGTAAATCAATCGTAAAGCTATAAAACAGAGTAATTAAACTTTGCAGTAAAAGAAAGGTAAACTATAAAATAGGGAACAATAGTGAAATCCATTAGTGACTGGGCCCAAGCCGCCAGTGATTACTACTTGATTACTTCAGAATCTTGTAAATGAACAACAACGCAAATTATATATTATTCATCAAATCCAAATGTCATTACAGCACGATGTCCTTCAGAATAACGCTCTGTATATTAAAATTACAACTGAAGTAAAAGGCAAAAAGTTAAGTCTTATATTCTATTCGTCTTTTCCCTCTTATAGTCAAAGAAGAAAAGAGGTAAATGCAATTCCTCAGGATCAGGAGATCCTGAGGAATTCGCAACTAAATGTTGTTTTCAGATAGTCTTCTATCTTGCACTAATCCTCCTGATTCACTTCTCGATTTGACTGCACAAGATGTGTCTGTTTTCTTTGTTTAGCCTTTGCTTTTCAATAGTTTGAACAACAACTGTTCCATTCACCAATTTCTACATAATAAACAACTAAAGTTAGTTTTGATAGTCAAATCACATCAAAAGCAGTTTCATTCATTTTCATTCGAAATTTTATCAAAACCATATTACATCATGAGACAAATGCATAAAAAGGAGGAAAAAGATAGTGTAATCAAGGGTAAATTTATACCAGTTGCACGACCCAACATACTCCCCTGCTTACCTTGTTTCACGTCCTCGTGAACATAAATATTTATTATGTAACGCAGTTAAAGAGTAAGCAGGAAATACTTTTTCTTCTATCTAACCTAAAACCGTGCTTTTGTATTAAATCTGCAAAGGCTGTCCCTTCATGACCTTCATGCAACTCATAATCAGAATGGTATCCTTCAGGTGGGTACCAAATAATAGGACTCCTAAATTGACATCCCAGCCAATATGGTTCTTCCCTCGAGATAATATTACTATATGTGACAAAACGGCTTGCGGTAGCTTTAAAATTCTTGTAATTAAACGGTTGTCTGTCCTTGACACTATTGGTTGAGACTATCCATCTCTATTTGGATCCAAGCAAGGATCTTTCCTGAATGGATAAGAAATATGCCCTTCTCGTTTGCATGATTTCTTTATGTATAGGCCCCAAAATCTTAGTTACACCCTCCTGTGTCATGAGCCTTTTGTGTTTAACAAAAAGATGCAAGGGTTGAGTAGGCTCACTCCTTACCCACAAATCCAGTCCATGTTCTTTCCTTTGAAAGGCGTTATAAGCCTTAGACCACTTGAGAGTTGGTTTGGTGCAAAAGAAATAAAGGCATGGAAATGAATATCCCCAACAAAAGGGTTAGGATTATTATCCACCTCCCCTTCTAATACAAAATTGTGCAGATAAAATTCACAGAGGAGACGTTGGACTTTTATCCCATGCTCCTTACAACAATTTATGAATTTGTCAGTTGTCTTCAATTCAACTGACTTGTCGACCTTAACAACTATATATATATATATATATATATATATATATATATATATATATATATATATATATATATAGGTAAGCACCCACAGGGGATTTGAACTAGTGACCTATCACAAGGAGTGCCTTAACAGTGCACCCATTCACTGTCAATCCAAAGCCCCATGGGCTTTAACAGCTTTAATCTTTAACAACAAATATCTTTCTAATAAAAACAGAGCATAATTTGTGGTAGGAGACCTGCAAGATAAGACATCAGAGTATAAAGAGCAAATATCATCGATCTGACCTGTTAGCTCTGCTATAAACTTCACTGCTTAAAGGGTCGAATTCAGGACTGGTGGTTGGTTTGTGCCAAGAAAGGTGCTGGCAGTGGTCTTTTCTTCCTCCCTCCTTCATTTACATTATGACTTTATAGCTTTCCCCACCTCTATTTCCATATCCTCTTTCATTCTCATTATTTCCCCTAAGTCTCATTATTTCCTTCTTCCTATTCTTTATCCTTTGTAAACCCCGCCTAAACCCTGTTTTTACTGACTCCTAGGCATTAAAGTTTTAACATCATAAAGTTCCATGTAGGTCCCTTTAGGGGGTTAAAGCCTTTATCCGCTTAATTCCAAAGTCTATATGATATTATTATTTAACCGCGCATATAATAAAATCATAACCCCAAGCCTTAATAAAGCCCGGGCCCGCGACTTTCACCTGTCATATCCCCCCGTTAACCCTTGACCTTTTTCCGCCACCTGATTGCGCCCGCCATACAATCCAACACCATTCACTAGCCCTTTTCCCGCAAGCCGCACCTGTGATAGCTCGCGGGGAAGGCGGTTTCTAGCCGGACCTACTTGCCACGCAGCGCATTATCATTCGACCGCGCCTTCATGTACGTAAACCGCCCGACGCCGTAAGGCGGTGCGGGGAATACCGCCCGCCTCCCAAAACCGCTCTCCCACGTGTTAATGACCGCGCATCTTCCTCGTGCGATAACCGTCCGATCATCCATCGTATGATCTGACGGTCCACGTTTGCTCGTCTACGCTATCTCTGATAGCTCCTCCCGTGCGATCTCCGCCATTGATTTAAAGGATCCGACGGCAGAGATTGATTCCGCCGATTCAAGTCTGCTTCCACCATTCTGTTCTCGCCCATATCATGTTTTGTGCTCCCGAAGGAGGAAGGAGACCGCAATACTGCTCTCTGCACAGTTAAGGCTTCAACAACTGCAATTAAAGACAGGTTGGCCGAAGGACTAAAAGGACTACCTCGAGCAGTTAAAACATTTATCAGTTATGGGATTCAGTCAGTTAGCATTCCATCTGAGCAAAGAAGGACAACAAAATATCCAAAAGGGTTGATTTCATCCATTAAAACAGCCAAACTGCAGTAGAGGCCCATATCTAATTGTAAATGCGGTTGGTGGTTAGTTAAGACACCTCCATGCTTAGCCTAACAGAGCAATTTTGTAAACAGATTCTATATATACACAGAAACACAATGTAATAGGTTGATGAGTGTTATTTTTGCTGTAAGGTTCAACTTCTGGAGATTGTAACTGCTGTGATACCTGCAACATCTGGTCTTCATTTTTAGCTAATGCAAGCTTCTTTTGCTGTTAATTGCTCACTGTCCACTTCTTATTCTTGTTCCAGGCTGTTCCTATTTTGCATTTATTCATGTGTTGTTAATGTTTAGCATTAGAGGGGCTGTCATCCCACCTCTGTGTTAGGATTTAGCATGTATCATTGAATTTGTATGTAGGTTTCTATTCTTTTAATGCCAGAGAGCTATCATCTTGTCTGTGTATTTGAAAACAGATTTACAGGCCTTTTAACTGGTTGCAGCCAGCCATCACAGGGTCCTGTGCATCTGCCGGTGTGGTCAATCTTCTCCATCATCACATTTTCTTAAAAAAAACTGTGAGTAATTGGTGGTCTAAAGCCTTTTAGTTTGGGGGTGTTCACCCATGTTTGGGGTTAAGCATAGTAGAAGTGGTTATCTGGCTTGAATATGCAGCATTTGTTTCATTCATCCACCTTTTATCCAACATTTTGTTGAGTTTGTAATGTTCCCGAGCATCTCTGAGATACAACTTAGGAGAGTTTCTTGGGGTGATAACATTAATTGGCGCTGTTGCCCGGGAGAGGAGAATTGAAGCTCAGCTTCCCTGGGAGAACGACTCAGCTTCAAGCTTTGATGATAGACAAGGTTTGAACACAGATTTTGGTTGTAATCATTTATCTGGCGACTCCATTGGAGGAAGACCATCATTTGGCGACTCCACATTGCAGTTCTGGTGCAGTTGGTGAGGCATGTTTGAAGAAATCCTTAGAAGCCATCAGCTGAACCATTGCCTGATCCTGAGAAGATCGTTCAAAAAAAGAAAATATTGCAGTAAGGAGCATCAAAATCAGGTAAGCCTTGAAATTTTTATGTATCTCTGCCAGTGTAGAAATACCTTCAAAGATTCATACAGCTCCTTAGTCATTCATTTCCCTTTCGGATCTCAGTTGAAAGAAGCATCCATGTTGTCCATCATATTCCTCTATTTCTGCCATTACATTCATTGATTCATTCTACTCAACCCACCAGTGTCCTTTTACCTTACCTCAGTCATGGCAGGCCAGCAAGCCCTCACAAAGATAGAAAGGATAGTTGCTGCTAGGTATGGACCCTTAGTCTTGCCTACTCCTTTGAATTCCATGCCTGTAGGAGATGATCAAGAATTTATGCCAAAGTTTACTGGTGTAGAGGAAATATCAGCTGAAGAGAATTTAGAAGCCTTTTATAGCTATGCTAATAACCTGGATGTCAATGAAGAGGATGTCTGGATGAGGGTTTTTGTTCAAAGCCTAGATGGGAAAGCTACAAAATGGTTTAGAAATTTACCCTCTAGGTTTATTGCAGACATTGAGGCTTTAGATGATGTGTTTTTAAAGCACTGGGGAAATAATAATGATCTTCTCTTTTATCATGATGAATTTGGGAGCTTGCAGAGAAAATATGGTGAGCTGCTGTTTGATTTCAACATTAGATTCAATCATATGTACAACAGAATGCCAGCTGAAGTAAGACCCACCCCTTCTTCTGCGATGATCATTTATGCTAATGCTTTCAATTCCCAATTCTGCCTGCTGTTAAGAGAAAGAGGATGCACTTCTTTGGTTGATATGCAAGCTGCAACCTTTGAAGTAGAGGCAAATATTATTGCTGCAGAAGGACTCGAAGGTGATGCTGAAAGAAGAAGACAGGGAGAAGAATCCTCATCATCCTATGATCCTGAAATAGATGAATTAGCTAGGATGATTGAGTTTTTGGCCTCTGAAGTTTCCAAATTAAAAGTTGAGCATAATTCTAAGGAGGTAGGAGCTCATTGTTCCATTTCTTTTCCAACTCCAAATCCATGTAGAGTAACACATGAGCAGTTGCAGATTTTGCAAAGAAATAAGATTACAAACGAAGATCAAAGGGTGAAGACCCTTTGTCAAAATATAGTCATGGAGGAAGTACAGTAGGAGGAGGAGGTCCATGTTTTGGAAGGTGCTCCTTTCCTAACAAGGGCTTCTTATGAGAAAGCAATATCCAAAGGCACTGCTCGGCAATTTGTCATAGCTGCAGAACAACAAATTGACCAGCAATGGCAGCCAACAGCAGATCCTTTCCTCCAAGAATTCGAGCCTAAGGCCAGCACATATTCTAATGGCTATGCGGATCTGCCAATTTTCAAGCCTGCTTTGGTCCCCAGTCCAGTGATTAAAAAGGGAGAGGAAAGCTCTCCATCATCTTTTGTCCCTCTGTCTGCTCAAGTGAAATTCCCTCAAAGTTTCCACTTAAACACTGAGGTAGAACAAAATCCAATGCTCAAGGCTGAAGCTGATCATCTCAGTCTTGATATTCCAAAACCTGCTCAGATGGCCTACACACAGAATAAAAGGGCAGCTTATCGGATGACAGAGGAAGAGGATGTGCAGTATTGGAATCCCTCCTTGGATGTGGGTTGTTTTGAGCAAGATACAGGAGCAGAAAACCTCTCTGTGTCCCCTGCACAAGAATACAATGGTGCATCTTTCATATTAGTTGTGCAGACTACAATAGACATAGACAAATACACAACATTCATGGTTATCCAGCAGGTGTACAAGTGCTCCCATGAAAAACATCCAAGGAGGAAAATACACAGAAGGGAAGTGAAGGTTGATCCATTTCTACCCATCAAGCTCAAATGTCCTAAATTGTTTGAGGTAGAGGATCAAATAAATCCTGTCTTGCTGCTATATGATGAACTGGATGACAGGCAACATTTTGATGGCCCAACAAATGGGCAATTTTTGAAGTTTAAGTTTTTCAGGCATTAATGATTGTAAGCTTTTTCTTTTACAAGTTTTAGTGTGGACCTAGTTTGACTCCATGCCCAGTGGATACTAGGCAAATATTTTTAAAGCTAAGTTTTGTATGAAGGCATTGGTCTGCAAGTTCTTGAGACCTCACAGGGAGGATCTCATCCCCAGAAGGAGCCAATTTAGCTCTGCTATAAACTTCATTGCTTAAAGGGTCGAATTCAGGACTGGTGGTTGGTTTGTGCCGAGAAAGGTGCTGGCAGTGGTATTTTCTTCCTCCCTCCTTCATTTACATTATGACCTTATAGCTTTCCCCACCTCTGTTTCCATATCCTCTTCCATTCTCTTTATTTCCCCTAAGTCTCATTATTTCCTTCTTCCTATTCTTTATCCTTTGTAAACCCCGCCTAAACCCTATTTTTACTGACTCCCAGGCGTGAAAATTTTAACATCATAAAGTTCCGTGTAGGTCCCTTTAGGGGGTTAAAGCCTTTATCCGCTTAATTCCAAAGCCTATATGATATTATTATTTAACCGCGCATATAATAAAATCATAACCCCAAGCCTTAATAAAGCCTGGGCCCGCAACTTTCACTTGTCATGTCCCCCCATTAACCCTTGACCTTTTTTCGCCGCCTGATTGTGCCCGCCATACAATCCAACGCCATTTTCTAGCCCTTTCCCCACAAGCCGCACACGCGATAGCCCGTGGGGAAGGTGGTTTCTAGCTAGACCTACTTGTCACGTGGCGCATTATCATTCGATCGCGCCTTCATGTACGTAAACCACCCAACGCTGTAAGGCAGTGCAGGGAATACCGCCCGCATCCCAAAACCGCTCTCCCGCGCATTAATGACCACACATCTTCCTCATGCGATAGCCATCTGATCGTCCATTATATGATCTGACGGTCCACATTCGCCCATCTGTGCTATCTCCCGATAGCTCCTCCTGTGCGATCTCCGCCGTTGATTTAAAGGATTTGACGACAATGATTGATTCCGCCGATTCAAGTCTACTTCCACCATTCTGTTCTCGCCCGTATCATGTTTTTTTCTCCCGAAGGAGGAAGGAGACTTCAATCCTGCTCTCTACACAGTTAAGGCTTCAAAAAATGTAATTAAAGACAAGTTGGCCGAAGGACAAAAAGGACTGCCTCGAGCAGTTAAAACATTTATCAGTTATGGGATTCATTCGGTCAGCATTCCATTTGAGCAGAGAAGAACAACAAAATATCTAGAAGGGTTGATTTCATCCATTAAAACAGTCAAACTACAGCAGAGGCTCATATCTAATTGTAAATGCGGTTGGTGGTCAGTTAAGACACCTCCACGCTTAGCCTAGCAGAGCAATTTTGTAAACAGATTCTATATATACCAAAAAACACAATGTAATAGGTTGATGAAGGTTATTTTTGCTGTAAGGTTCAACTTCTGGAGATTGTAACTGCTGTGATACCTGCAATGTCTGGTCTTCATTTTCAGCTAATGCAAGCTTCTTTTTTTGTTAATTGCTCACTATCCACTTCTTCTTCTTGTTCCAGGCTGTGCCTGTTTTGCATTTATTCATGTGCTGTTAATGTTTAGCATTAGAGGGGCTGTCATCCCACCTCTGTGTTAGGATTTAGCATGTATCATTGAATTTGTATGCAGGTTTATGTTATTTTAATGCCAGAGAGCTGTCATCCTGTCTGTGTATTAGAAAACAGATTTACAGACCTTTTAACTGGTTGCAGCCAACCATCACAGGGTCCTGTGCATCTGCTGGTGTGGTCAGTCTTCTCCATCATCACATTTTCTTAAAACTGTGAGTAATTGGTGGTCTAAAGCCTTGTAGTATGGGGGTGTTCACCCATGTCTGGGGTTAATCATAGTAGAAGTGGTTATCTGGCTTGAATATGCAACATTTGTTTCATTCATCGACCTTTTATCCAACATTTTGTTGAGTTTGTAATGTTCCCGAGCATCTCTGAGATACAACCTAGGAGAGTTTCTTGGGGTGATAACATGGCCCACGAACTTATTTAGCTTGGATTTTACATTCATCTGCTTTTCTTCCTCCTGCCTGAACTCATCAAAAGTTTCATTTTCAGTTATGGTCAATTCTCTGCATTACCTCTGCAACTCCTGATATTTTTGCGGAGGAACTGTCTCCTTCTGACATTGCTCTAAAGCAAGCTGGGCTTGTGCCAGCTCCTTTTGTAACTCTGAAAGAATATGATCATTGAATGATGGAGCATTATTGATTATTTCTTCTGTCTGGGTGCTTTTGTTCTGAGAGGGTAAACCCTTGGTCTGAGTAGACTTATCTATCAACTCTATGTGAAAGCTTGTTTGTGTGACCACTGTCTGAGTAGAAATAGTTCGGTTTGGGTTTCTATTGCCCTACCTTCACATATTTCTGTTTGTGTGGCGAAAATGACTAACTCAGTAGTAGTGCTCTAAGCTTCCCTATTTGCAGTCTCTTTCAATTTCCGACGTAGCCGCTTAACTGTCTTCTGGAGCTTTCTGTATTTCTTTCTCAACTTCCTTAACTTTGTTTCGGCTACTCGCTTCTTCTGAGGAGCATCCTTTGTAGAAATAGGTTTATCAATACCCTTTGTCTCTAAAGTTCCCGGTGCTCACCTTGGCTATGTTCCAATATAACTGTGTCACCTGATTGGTTATCAGATTCATGCATTATTTCTATGTCCACTTCCTCTTCCCGATGTATAGCTTCTGGGGAAGGCAAAATTTCTGTGTGACCAGAATCTTCTGAGGATTGAGCTTTGTTTAGATTCTGGTCAAGTGATCCTCTAGGTTGCATATATGCATTCAAATTTGCAAGAACCTGGGCCATCCCTTCCTCAAAGTCCTGCAAGAAATTATCTTGGGGGCTCATAGGTGGTGTTTGAGAAGGCCCTGCTTCATTTTCTTTTTTCATCATCATTTTGAAAAGAATTTTTGTTTCCCCTTGTTCTCGGTCATAATTGCATCCTTCCTCGAGTTCTGATTCAAAATTAGGTTCTTCCTTCTGTTTTGGTTCAAAGTTGGGCTCCTCCTCCTGTTCTTGTTCAGAATTAGGTTCTTCCTCTTGTTCTGCTTCGGAATTACCTTCTTCCTCTGGTTCTAGTTTAGAGTCTTGCACAGTAATTGGACTTGTTGGTTCTGCCGGCCATTCGGCGCTACCCCAAGGATCTACAAAAGTCCTCTAAATTGGGTTTAACCTTACTGAATGTCTGCGCTTATGGGGTCCTATTACTATATGAGTAGTTCATTTCCTCTCTGGAACAGGGTTCTTCTATTCAATTTCCACGGTTGCAGGGGTTTATACTACAGGTGTGAAGCAGGAAAGTGTTCCCTCTGCAGACAGAGGCAACCCCTCTAGCCCTAGAGTGGGTCTAGTAATAAACAAGGACAAATCAACAACAATTCTCCTTAAATAGTTCAAGTTAGAGGCCTACCTCAACCGGTGGTCGATGAGGTTCCGTTGCGCTGCTCTAGCTTCCGCTTCTTTCTCCTAATGAGTAATCAACCTGAAACAAAGCAAGGAAATACAACAAAGCACGTAACCGGATACAACAAAGAACTATTTACCCATAAGGTCAAGAAATCATGAGCTATCTAGTACATTGCATACGAGACATAGGAAAACATCATCGATTGTATTAAATATGAAAATAGAGTAAGCTTACAACCCAGGTCTTGACGTCACAAGCCTTCTCAGGAGGGTCCAGCCAACATGTTCCTCAAGCATTCACCCTTGAAGATGGATCTCCCAATACAAGTATCTCTCACTCACAAGTTTCACACAAGATCAAAAGCACTTCACAACCTTCCTCAAGCCCTCAAACAATCCCACACTTGTCACACCAGCTACCTATCAAGCTCACAACACTATCAACAACACTCCAAAGACTAAGAATTCCAAGCTAGCCAAAAACTAGCAACTCATAGCAATGGTGAAAGCTTAAATAGGAGAAGGAGTCTCCATTAATGGTGGGAAGATGAGCTTATCTCTAAGGAAGGCAGCACAAATGACGGAACAGTCATGCTAGAGAAGGGAGGGCGACATAAACAAGGCCAACAACCAGGTCTGGAGTCATCTGGAAGGCCGACTGTTAGAACAAACTCGCCCAAACTGGATCATCGCGGGTACATAACTGTACTGGAGTGCTGACATCGCTATTGCATAACGAAGAAGGTCATGTCATCGCGATAAAATAAAAGTAACAGTCGCGTTGTCTCATGAAATTTGACCATCGCGGGAATCACGTGTACTTCCGCGATGACAACGCGTATGGTCTGTTTTGGAGCGCTCATCATTGCGTTTATTTTGACAACAGTCACGATGATGCAAAAACTTTGGCAAAGTGGGTCATTTGGCAACATCAGAGAGCATGAGCATGAATGATTTAGACTCATGACACATTAGGAAGACTGGGATGAAGGTAGTGACAAATTACTGTGTAACAGGATGCCCCCTAAAGTATGAAGCCCGAGAGAGTGGGAGGGGTGAAATGCTTTACGAAACTGACTGACTTGGAACACAATCGGGAAGAACCAGCACGCAAGTACAACTAATATCTCTGATAATGAATTACATGTAGTCTAGGCATGGGTGCAGCCATCCAAAAGACATACGAAATAGGTCTGTGGTATGGACGCAGCCACCCAGCTAATGAGACCATGATGATAATAAAGGTATGGTCATAGCCATCCATGAAGACTCAGGTATGCTCGCAGCCATCCATCAATGAGTCATGTAATCATAAAACCAATCCACGCAGCCCGAACACGTGTAAGCTGAGTTCGGGGTCTTGAACCCATCCGATCATAGTACAAATCCTACCATGCAAATAGAGGTGCTGAGGTCAAGCATGATAGAATGTCGCTTGATTACTGGTCAACGATGAAAACCGTTAACAAGTGCGAGAGAAACCACCAATATTGCCAATGGCTCTCAAGGTACTGTCTAGTACAATCCACGAAGTGTGAAAAAGGGAGCTGAAGTCGAACACTCATGGACTCACCCAATCGATGACCAATGATGAAAGCCGACCGTCAGGTGTGAAGAACTTGCCATTGAGGCATGCAAGCTCTAAGGTACCAAAGGGGATCTCTAGGTCAATCTCCTGGATAATGAGCTGATGTTGACAGGAGACGACTCGTCATAGGAGGGCCATAATGTTTCCCTCATCAACGACATGAGATAAGGAACAAGTGGTAGATGGCGGAGCAGAGTACCAGAGGAGGAGGTGAGGGTGTAAACTGCAGAGGGATTATACTCTTGAACATATCGACAACATAACTCCGGAAGGGGGGCGACAACATTCAGGCAATGATGGAACAGAGGCACGAAGGAGGCGGCATCAATCGCATGAAATAAGGCTAGAATGATGACCCAAACCCCTGGAAGGGAAAATGACGATGTATGGATGACCCAACTCGACAAAAAGCAAAAGTGTCGATGTTCAAGAGTGACGAGCTGCCATAGACAATCAATGATAAACCTGTTTTTGAATCCAACCTAGTAATAGTTTAACGAGCCCTAGGAAGGAGAAGCTCGAGTCTCGTCATGATGACGAGTCAAATGTCGTCAGGTTTTAATGAGTCCGACATAGGTGAAACTCAGAGTCTTTTTCATGTTTAGAGAGTTCGAAAAAGACACAGAAAAGAAAACTCCAGGGGGGCCCTTTTTCGTAGAGTTGTGTCTCTCGAGCACGAAAAAGTATAAAACAATGCTCGAAAGAACCGCCCGACCAATATGATCGAGGAGTACTTTTCGTAAGTAGTAAGTTCGACCTGAAAAAGTAAAAAAGCGGTCAGAAGCACGTCGTTTCGTAGCCAATAATGAGTCTGAAACGACAAAAACCCGACGATCTTTTTAAGTTTAAATGGTCGAAAAAAGAGATTAAAGGTGACCACCTCTCGTTTCTTTTAACGAGTCAAGAGGGAAACTCGGCCATATTTTCATGTTTCAAGTGGCAAAAGAGCTTAAAGACGACTTTTCGGGATCAAGAGCGTATAAAACTATCGTAATTCCACCACCTGAGATCCTGCACAAAGAACACTACACACATAAACCCATTCAAGATAATATGAACAATGCGCATAAAAACATAGTTAAAAACCATATTTTGACCATGCATATAGCAAAAACCATGAGAAAAACCAACATTTATGAAATATAATATTTAATTTCACAAAATTACCATAAATATGGAGGTTAAACCATATTTTTTTACCATTGTTACCATTCAGCCATTGTGGAGCGACTTGGAGCATTGAGGTTGGCAAACGAAATTCAGCCCCGTACGTGCATCATTCGTCCCGAAACCAGTTCCAGGTAGACACACATTGCCCTACGCTCTGATTTAATGTCTTTTTTACTGCATTTGACAGTGGGATGTGTTTATTTGGGCAATTTTTCAATTTACATTCCGCTCTCGGTCATCGCAGGTTTCGCTATCGGGTCCGCGATGACCGATAAAAATTTACATAGGCCGCGCCAGGATTAGTGCGGAAAAGTGATGTAATTCCTTGCTGACCCGAGAAAAATAACATAGGTGCCCATTATCATTGCGTCTGTTTTAGAAACAATTGTGATGATGTAGTGCGACAAATTTTTAATAAAATTCACGTTTCAAACTTTGCAAGCAGGGCACTAATGGAATTTTTTGTCATGCAGGGTTATAATGGCGTTCGTATGGCAAGAACGCGCGCATGATAACGATGATATAGTGGCTTTTGCTGATGTCGGGTGCCGGAACGCATTGCGGGGGTGCGGATTACTCTAATTTTTCTTAACTCCACGCTTACGGGCACAACCTGACCTGCTGGAGCTACTGTTGAGGGCATGGAATCCCATAGATGGGAAATTTGTCATCCGAGGCCGGGATATTGAGTTTGATTCTACAGACATCTATTTTTTGACTGGGCTGTCTCGTCGAGGTGAGATTCCCATTCTGGAGGGGCAGCGACCCGGGGGTGATACTTTAGATATGCTGATGGCTTAGGTGTGCCCACAGGCACGCAAGTCAAGGAGCGGAAAGGTGGCAATCCCAATGGTGGAGGACATAATCCTTCGTGTGATGCTTTTCATGGTGACACGGGTAGCGGGCTCCCAGGCCCAACATGAAGCCTCGAAGGCTCATCTCCGACTGGGCCTCGAATGCCTAAATCCCACCATGTTTAACTAGGCAGGGGCAGTAACAGTAAGCATGAAGAAGCAACTGACCAACTGTCGTCACGGTGAGACGAAACAATTTGGTTATGGATCGATCTTACTCCCGCTCATGCTGGAGCGGGTGCCGGCACTGCAGTTGCAGGACATGGCTTTGGACGCACCCAGGCCACGCGAGACGAGGGCCACACGATGGGCTCACGTCATGCCACGAGGAGGTGGCGGCCGACCAGTGGCATGGGGGACATTTTTCCGAGAGTGGTTGGAGCGACAGACGATCTTCGTGGAGGATTGGCCGTATGCCGGCATGGACTTCCGCGGAGATCCTGACATGCAGCTGCCTGCTGGAGAGCAGTGGGATGATGGTGGTAAGACACTTGATCTCATTTTTTGATTTTTGATTTTTATGATGTTTTTGATTTTTTCATGTACATGTCCTAATGACGAACGCTATGGTATGCAGATGTAGGACTGGTGAGACCCCTTGGACTGGCTCCAGAGGCGCGGAGGGACGTGCAGGGCATTGGAGCTCTAGCCCTGGCTCCTCCGGGAGATGACACGATGGAGACAGTGATCCGGAACCTTGAGGGCCTGCTAGCAGGGATTCCAGACTACATGGGGATAGAGGAGGTCCCCATAGCGTCCTAGATCCACATAGTAAGAGTGGAACCCAGGATGCACCGCCTGTTGAGGTGGGTGGCACGAGCGGCTGTGCAGTATAGGTAGCACAACCCGCCACAGTAGATACCTAGGTTTTTATTTCCTACTGGTGATTTTTTGAGAGACATGTGTCTCAGATGTACAGAGAACACATGCTCTATTTAGACATGTACACTTATTTTTGAGCGCCTCGGTGCGCCACACGATATATGTATATATACATATTCCTATGGTGGATGGATCTTATACATGTGATGATGTTTTTATATGCTATGCAGATGTCTAACACAAATGTAATCTAATGTATCAGTTGCATAACACAAGACCCAATGCGAAATGTATTTAATCACATATTTTATTTTTATGCAAGCTTAAAAGCACACATGACAATACATATGCAAACTATGCTTGGAAATGGATTTTATTTTTATGCAAGCTTAAAAGCACACACATGCAAACTATGCTTGAAAACAAGGGAAACAGGCATGCCCCCCAGCATGATGTCTCAATTCGAGGTACATGCCCCCCAAAATTTAGTCCACTGAAAATGGAGTGAAGGTTGACGATATTGTGATCTCACTCGAATTGCACGAGCTCATGTTTCATTATTTTAACGAGGTTGACACACTTAGAGGAACTATCCTTGTGACACCTAGTTTCATTTGTTAAGGAGCTTGACACAGGAAAGGAACTATACTCCGACCAGACCCAGTTTCATTTTTTAAGGAGCTTGACATAGGAAAGCGAACTATGCTCCGACCAGACCTAGTTTCATTTTTTAAGGAGCTTGACATAGGAAAGGAACTATGCTTCGACCGAACTTCATCATAATGAAAAGGAAGTCGGGGCTTCCAAGAGTGCCACTCTTGGTGGAAGGACAACATCTCGGAAGTTAGAACCCAATGCCCCCAGGACACTACGGACGATGGCGGCATCACTGGATACAGGCACGAGATACGTGGCCACGTTGTTGATCTGTAGTGGGGCAGATACAACTGGTGGATAAAAACTAGGAGGGGATGACAACAGCGTAGGAGGCACCAGGTGACTAAAGAACGATAATTGATCTATAGTCACGATTCTTCCGTCATGTGGAAAACAAACCACACAGAAAAGTGAAGAGACAAGGGCCCCCATGGCATAAACATAGTCACGGCCAAGGGGAAGACCGAAATCTGGAGCACCTTGGGTAACCAGTACGTCTATATAGACAGTTTTGCCTCCCAAAGTAACAGGAAACTTCAGGATGATCCCTAACGGTTGACTGGTTCCTCCGTCAAATGCCAACAGATTCTGTGCGACTGGCACAAGCTGTGGGGAGCCCAAAGCTTGCCAAGTAGTGAAAGGCATGAGACTAACTGACGCACCTTCATCCAAGACAGTGCTAGGTACAACCTTATCATAGGCATGTACTGTAATCTGGAAAGGCACATGGGATGGAAGGTGAAACATAGTCAAATGACTCCAGTCGAAGGAAACGACTGAACTACTTGGTGGGGGAATTGCATGATTGCCCCCTTGTGCTAGAGGAGACGAAGAAGGACCCTCTTGATCAGCAAGGATAGGAGGGTCGTTTTGAGACTCAGAAGAATCTGACGAGACGAGAAGAACATGAGCAATAGAATCATGATACTCCTCCAGAACAGAGTAATTAACAGGTTGTGAACTCAAGTCAATACTCTCTCCGATCAATGGTTGGTCTAGAGCAGGCTTGGCACAGCCAGGTTCGGAAGGAGGAGGACAAACAAGAGAAGAATCTAAGTCGATCTCTTTGTCCACAAGGAGGGGGTCAGAAGAGAGCCTCTGATAACCAACAGGGAGTTGGGGTGAAGAAGCTGTAAGACTTTCGAAAACATCAGAAGCTTTATCCATGAGAGGACAAAGGTGAAGGGGATGATTGCCTTCACATAGTCTACAGGGGATTCGAATCTTCCCTTTCTTCTGAATGTTGTCAGTTGATAGGGTGGCATCGCCATGAACTTCAGAGGATGATGAGGGACGAGCCGGATCACGAGACCATACTTCAAGGATCCTGGGAATGCCAGGACAATCACAAAGAAGGTGGTCATACTTGCACAATCTACAAGGAAATTTGACCTTCCGCGGAGGAGCAGAAGGTGGCTCGAATTGAGTTGTACTTTTAACCTCTCGTGAAGGAGACTTCTTCTTTTTCGTCTTCTTCTTCTTCTTCTTAGCCACCTGGTTACTTTGATCCAGGTGGATATTGGTGGCCACCTGCCAGGTCCACCTGGACCCCCACCATTGTTTCTCTCAGCTTTTTCAGTTTCCTTAATTGTAGCACAACTTACTTTTTTTAGCAGTTTTTCGGGTCCTGAACTTCCGGAGCCGTTTTGAGGCCCTAAACGACATTTTTTGGGAAATCTGAGGCAACATGGCTCCATGGACCATGTTCCAAAGAGCTAGTGCTCGGATAGATCTTTCTAACGAGCTATTGTACGCGTCAAATGGAGATCGTATGCCAAAGTTACGACCCCGGGAAGTTTGGTGTACCAATTTAGGTTTTAAATAGGGTTTTCCATTATTTCTCAACAATAAATAGGCCTTAGAGCCTCATTGTAACACAGTTCAGAGGCATGTAGCCACCACATCTCTTCTCAGAGATAAGCTACCATCGCCCTAGCTAGTTTATTTCCATTATTGTCTGTAAGCATATTTCAGTATTTTACATTAATGAAATGAAGTATTATTTCCGCTGCATATTTGTGTTTAGGGTTATCTCTGTAATTTTTTACGTTTCTATTTAAGTCCGGATCAGTGGTATCAGAGCAGTTTGCTTTTTCTCTGTTTTTCTTTGCATGTACCCAACAAGCTCGGGATATAAGGAGTTAGGGCTTGAACTGGTCGAACCTTTACAAGACCAGCCTCGCAAATCCCGACGACCTCCCATGGTGGATGAGAAGAAAGACGAGGGGGCAGGAGATCCTATCAAAATCTTGCTCGAAGAAGCCCTCGAGCGACAACGGAACGTGATGATGGACAACTTTGCCCAGATCCTTCAGCGGCTACCCAAAAGCGACGCATCGGCTTCCAACAGCTACTCTGGAAACGCCACGCCCTTTAAGGTACAAGTTAATTTTGAAATCCCCATATTCGAGGGTCAGATAGACGCAGATGCCATAGATAAATGGTTAAATCTGCTAGAGGGTTATTTTTCTGTTCATGAATTTTCGAGTCGGGAAAAGATTGTTTTCGCTCTTCTCAAAGCAGCCCCCCACATCAAGGACTGGTGGGAAACCTACTGCGAGCAGAAAGATGAAAGTACTGGCTCACTATTTTCAGCCACACCCACTTGGAATTCATTCTGGGATGCCATCAAGGAGCAGTACTACCCTGTCGGAAGCTATGAGGATGAATACATAAAGTGGACCACGCTGCGGCAGGGAAGGGACCAAGACGTGTCGGAGTTCACCAATATTTTCCATACCCTTCGCACAAAGTTGGGTATCAAGGATTCAGAGCATTATTTGATACTCAAATACCGTGGCTGCCTGCACAACTACATCCAGGAAGAAATACAATTCCTGAACACCTCCTCGCTCAACACAACATACCGATATGCCGTCAAGGTCGAGCAGAAGTTTAAACAAAAGAAGCGGGACTTTGGATCTGCGAATCCAAAGCAGGGGAAAGGTGCCCCTAAACCACAGAACAAAGGAAAAAGCCAAGGCGGGGTAGCCCAAGACAACCCACCGAAGCTGCAAGCAAAGAACAACGTCGCAAAGCCGAAAAAGGACACAGGAAAATGGTGTGAGTTCCATAAGAGCTCCACTCACAACACAAGTGAGTGTCAGGCCAAGCAGTCACTGGTGGCTAAGCTAAAGGTTTCAGAATCAGATGCATGTTCCGACTCTGAGTCAGAACCCGATAAGGGGAATGACAAAGGGAAGCAGATCATTGATGCGGATCCCAACGCCACTGTTGCTACCGCCAAGATCCAGAAAAATGAACCTGAAGATCCAGAGGAGGAGGAGCGTCTCTTCCACTCCTAGATGTGGGTAAAGGGCTCCCCGATACAGTTCATTGTTGATGGCGGGAGCCAAAAGAACCTCATTTCGGCAGAGGTCGTGAAGCTGTTGGGCTTATCGACCACAACACATCCACAACCGTACACCATTAGGTGGCTTCACCAAGGACGAGATCTTCGTGTGAGCTAGCAGTACCGCCTTCCATACAACATCAAGCCCTTCACGGATGAGGTATTGTGTGACATTGCTCCCATTGAAGTTTGTGATGTATTATTAGGACAACCATACTTGTGGAAGCGACATGCCGTGTATGAATCAAGGCCCCGTGCTATTATTATTACATTGGGAAATAAGTTGTACAGGATACCAGAGGTAGCACCACCTACCGCCATCTCTTTGATTAGTGCAAAACAATGCAGTAAGCTCATTTCCAAAACCAGGAAATTTGTTTTCCTGATGATACGCCCTCAAGGAAAGAAGAAGACGGTGGCCGCGGCCTCCAGACAGGGCCCCTCTGCACGACAACTACAGATGGACAAGGTCGTGGAGGAGTACGAGGACATCTTCACCTCCCCCGCAGGGGTTCCTCTGCACTGTCAGGTCAAGCACTCCATCGATCTGACCCCAGGCGCGCCGCTACCCAATGGACCAATTTATCGGCGCTCCGTTCTGGAGAACGATGAAATCAAGAGGCAGATTCAGGAGCTCCTGCAGAAAGGTCACATCTGTCCGAGTTCATCGCCTTGTGGGAGCCCGATCGTGTTGGTACAGAAGAAGGATGGGACGTGGAGACTTTGTATTGACTATCGAGTGCTGAACAAGATCACTGTCCGTAATAGGTACCCGATCCCACGGATTGATGACCTCCTGGACCAACTAAAGGGGGCGAAATATTTCAGCAAGATCGATCTGAAGTCAGGATATCACCAGGTACCAATCGAACCCTCTGATGTGTGGAAGACTGCCTTCAAATCCAAGGAGGGCCTTTTCGAATGGTTGGTTATGCCATTCGGATTGATGAATGCTCCTGCAACCTTCATGAGGCTAATGGATGACATCTTGCGGCCATTCACCGACTCATTTGTAGTAGTATACTTGGATGACATTCTGATCTTCAGCCAGAGTTGGGAAGAGCACCTCCACCACATCCGACAGGTTCTCCAAACACTGCGGCAACACAAGCTGTGTGTCAATTTGGAGAAATGCACTTTTGGCATGACCCAGGTTTAGTATTTGGGATACATCATTGATGAACAGGGGGTGCATGTGGATCTAGCCAAGATCCAAGTCATTCGGGATTGGCCATCTCCAACCACTCTAACAGAGCTCCGCAACTTTCTAGGTCTTGCCAACTTCTACCGCAGGTTCGTGTTGGGGTTTTCTCATATTACTTGGCCCTTGAGCCAAGTCACCAAGGGAGGGGCGAAAGCAAAATTCTTCTGGTATGAATCTCAACAGAAGGCATTCATAGAGTTGAAGGATCGCCTCTGCACGACACCAGTGCTCGCATTACCAGATTTACAACAACCATTTGAGGTCGAGACAGATGCCTCTGACTATGCTATTGGGGCAGTCCTTACTCAACATGGACATCCAGTGGCATATCACAGTGAAACAATTTCAGACACAGTCCGGAAGTACCCCACTTATGATAAAGAGATGTATTCCATTGTGCAGGCCTGTCGACAATGGAAGCATTACATTTTGGGGAAGGAAACGGTCATCCACACAGACCACCGACCCCTGCAGTTCATACAGACCCAAGGGAAATTGCAGAATGATCGCCATCAGAAGTGGTCTACATACTTGCAACAGTTCCACTTGAATATCAAGTATAAGAAGGGCAAGCACCAATAATGTTGCAGATTGCCTTAGTCGACCACCGATCATGGCGTTAACCACCGTGCTCAACTCTTGTGGGCACGAGACTTCTGATTGGCCACTTCTCTACAAAAGCGACCCAGAATTCGGCCACACATACCAAACACTTTGGGAGGGTCGGCATGTTCCAGATTTTCACCTCAAGGATGCCCTGTTATGCCACCTAGGTCACCTTTGTGTTCCTTCAAGCGAGCGTGCCAAGATGATTTGGGAAGCACACTACAGTCGGGCTGCTGGGCATTTCGGGGTCGAGAAAACAGTGGCAGTACTGCAAAATTATTTCTATTGGCCGAATCTTCGACAGGATGTTGGGAAGTACACCAGATCATGTACTGCCTGTGCCATTGCCAAACCGACCATCAAGAAGCAAGGCCTCTATGCCCTGCTGCCTAACCCTAGTCGACCTTGGGAATCCATCTCCATGGATTACATGTCAGGCCTTCCTTCCACTAAGCATGGAAATGACTATGTTTTTGTGGTCGTCGACAGGTTCTCGAAGATGGCAATTATGGCGGCCTGCAAGAAGAATATCACAACAGAAGCCACTGCTAAACTCTTCTTTGAACGAGTGTGGGTGCACTTTGGGATCCCATAGTCTATCATCTCAGATCGGGATAGTCGGTTCCTCAGTACATTTTGGTCCAGTCTCTGGTCAATGCTGGACACCAAACTCACTAAATCCACGACCTTCCATCCTCAAACTGATGGCCAGACAGAGGTCGTCAATAGGATGATTGTGCACATTCTACCATGCGATGAGAGCCTCCCCTATGTTCAGCATAGCTATAACCGAGCTCTTCACAGCTCGACTGGCCACAGCCCTTTTCAGGTGGGTTTGGGATTCCAGCCACTATGCCCCATTGATGTGGGCATGCCACTTGCAGCTACTCACATAAATTCAGCTCATGTCCAGTCCGAAACAGATAAGGCCACCAGCTTCATTGAGCGCATCCAACATATTCGCCAGCAGGTCCATGAAATTCTGGAGAAATCAAATGCCAAGTACAAGCAGCGACATGATCAACATCGGGTGCCACACAAGTTTCAGGTGAGCGATAAAGTCTGGTTGCATTTGCAAAAGGAACGCCTTACTGGAGCCTATCGGAAACTGAGACCACTCCGATATGGTCCTTACACAATTACTAAGGCTGTGGGAGATAATGCATTTGAGCTCAGCATTCCCCCATTCCTTGGCCTACACCCAGTGTTCAATGTGGATCGCCTTCGACCATACTTCACCATTGTTAGACACATCTGACATTGCAGAACAGCTCACACCCACAGAACTAAATCCAGATTGCATGGAACAAGCTGCAGCTTATCGGATCATGGACACACAGATCAAGAACACTCGCCAACAGAATATCCAACTGTAGCGAGTTGTCAAAGCAGGCCAACTCCTTCACCAGGGCAAGTGGTTCACCAGGGAACAAGTTCAACAAAAGTTTCCTCATCTCATGGAGGAACTCAACGCAATGGGGACCATTGCTTCCTAAGGGGGGAGGAATGATCCAGGTGGATATTGGTGGCCACCTGCCAAGTCCACCTGGACCCCCACCATTGTTTCTCTCAGCTTTTTCAGTTTCCTTAATTGTAGCACAACTTACTTTTTTAGCAGTTTTTCGGGTCCTGAACTTCCGGAGTCGTTTTGAGGCCCTAAACGACATTTTTTGGGAAATTTGGAGCAACATGGGTCCATGGACCGATGTTGCCACCCAAAGTGGTAGTGCTCAGATAGATCTTTCTAACGAGCTATTGTACGCGTCAAACGGAGATCGTATGCCAAAGTTACGACCCCAGGAAGTTGGTGTACCAATTTACCCAAACAGGGCCCACAGTTTGGCGTTTCATCTTCTAGGGTTAGGTTTTGGAATGTTAAGGGTTTTCCATTATTTCTCAACAATAAATAGGCCTTCGAGCCTCATTGTAAAACAATTTAGAGGCATGTAGCCACCACATCTCTTCTCAGAGATAAGCTACCATCGCCCTAGCTAGTTTATTTCCATTATTGTTTGTAAGCATATTTCAGTATTTTACATTAATGAAATGAAGTATTATTTCTGCTGCATATCTATGTTTAGGGTTATCTCTGTAATTTGTTGCGTTCCTATTTAAGTCCGGATCATACTTGAATCCAGACTTTCACCAGGCGAAGTAGAAGATGAGGACGCAAAAACAGGCGAAGAAGGGGAGAGGTCCACCTTAGAATCAACATGATGTTGTTCGAGTGGAGGAATTGATTGACTAGCAGTTGAGACGGTAGGGACTAGACAGGTTGAGAACAACCAAACAGGCAACCCACTAGTTAACCCAGGAAGGGACCACGTTGCCATGTAAGGAGCACCAACATTTCCAAAAGGAGGGAAATGACTAGGATTCCCATCAGAGGGGATGCCTGGGTTGGTAAACTCTGGAAAAGTTGCCATCACAAACGAGAAAGAACCCTACTCAAACTAACGCAAACAAGATCTAACCAGGTAAATGTGTATCGTGGCCGAATAAATTTTAAGACACAGGAACAAAACTTGACCTTTTCATTTTTAAAGAGTCAAGAAAAGGACAAAAGATGACTCTAGTCGCCTTCGAATGTTTAATGAGCCTGAAGTGACAAGTGCTCAGATGGACCTTTTCTTTTAGGGAGTTCGAAAAGGGACGAAAGTGACTACTCTGGAGGGCTAGGCAAAAAGGTTTACCAAACAAATCCGTAAAACTGCGTATACACCTTGGCAGTCATATGAAAACCATGGATTTTCCGTACAACAGTCAATCTTCCCGAATGCTGTGTTCGGTGTGTTACGGCTTATAAGGTGGCAGACACAGCTTCCTATGGATAAAGGATGATAACCTAGTGGGGTCTCCCCATATACTCGATGGTACGTGGGAGCTCAAATCCGTACTAGACCACTATTGCGTCACGGAAGGAGGAATCAACCAACCTTGAGTGAAACAAAAGTGACTAGATTTAACGACGTCGGAGCACGTCTCTAGCCTAGACCTCTAAATGTGTGCGTTATGTTCCAATGTGTCGTTTGATTCATTCAGTTCATTTAAAGTTGATCTTGGATTATGTTTCAGTTTTCAGGCCTTACCGTATGTAATGTCTCAAAGCCTAGGATGCAGCTAAAATGAATGAAGTTTCCTTTTTCTTCGATGAACACCTACCTATGGGAGGGTAAAGAGATCATTCCCAAACCAAGAAAACCAAGGAAACACACAGTCACTTAATGCAAGCAGACATCAATTCCTAAAATGCATGAATACTACTAATGAGAGATCTAAACATTTGCTTTTCAATATGCAACTTGAAATTCAAATTTTCTTTCACTTTCGCATGCTAAATGAGATGCAATTTTTTGATTTTGATGCCTTTAATCTAAAGAAATCAGTAAGCAACAAACAAATGTGGAAAACCGGTTGACCCCAAACAATTGTAATCTATGTCTGGGTAGTGAGGAGAAATCGAAACAATGCCAAGATTGGTTCAACAACGATCACTTAGATAATCAACCAAAAGCAAGCAAAGGGGAAGGCTCAATCAAACCAACAGCAAGCAGCAAACGAATCTTTGCGAACAAGCAACCAAGCAAAGCTGATCCAGCAAACTTGGAACAATAAAACTAGGTCACAAAGCAAAAAGGCAAGATTCGCTCAACAAAACTCACAAGAGAGTGCTTCAACCTCCAGACAGTGAAAAACAAGTCATAAACCAAGTGAGAACAACAGGGGATAGCAAGACTAACAGATTCAGGAGGTAGAATTGAAGAAATTCAATTCTACAGCAATCAGCGTGGATGATACACAACAACAAAGCGCTGATACAGAACGATGCGTAGCAACAATGCGATGTCAGCGCGGAAGAACACGCCTTTTCCGCATGGTCCAATTTACAGAACCGTTGCGTCTGTTAGGTGTAATAACGCGATGGAAAGGAAATTACAAAAAGGGTGGCACGATGACAGCGCGACTGTTTAATTAAAAAACGCGATGATGTTCAAAGACAACCATAGTCGAGCCAAAAAATCCCAAACCAAGACAGTCAATCTTTAAACAAACAAAGCATCTCCCAGACCAAACCAGGAAACCCAAAAACATACAACTAATCCCCAAATTTTTGAAAAGAGACCAAAACAAAAAACTCAAGGCAAGAATGAACAAAAAGGGACAAAGGCCAGCTCCCCAGTGGAGTCGCGAATTTGTGAAGCAGGAAAGTGTTCCCTCTGCGGACAGAGGCAACCCCTCTAGCCCTAGAGTGGGTCTAGTCACAAACAAGGACAAATCAACAACAATTCTCCTTAAATAGTTCAAGTTAGAGGCCTACCTCAACCGGTGGTCGATGAGGTTCTGTTGCACTGCTCCAGCTTCTGCTTCTTTCTCCTAATAAGTAATCAACCTGAAACAAAGCAAGGAAATACAACAAAGCACGTAACCGGATACAACAAATAACTATTTACCCATAAGGTCAAGAAATCATGAGCTATCTAGTACATTTCATATGAGACATAGGAAAACATCATCGATTGTATTAAATATGAAAATAGAGTAAGCTTACAACCCAGGTCTTGACGTCACAAGCCTTCTCAGGAGGGTCCAGCCAGCATGTTCCTCAAGCATTCACCCTTGAAGATGGATCTCCCAATACAAGTCTCTCTCACTCACAAGTTTCACACAAGATCAAAAGCACTTCACAACCTTCCTCAAGCCCTCAAACAATCCCACACTTGTCACACCAGCTACCTATCAAGCTCACAACACTATCAGCAACACTCCAAAGACTAAGAATTCCAAACTATCCAAAAAATAGCAGCTCATAGCAATGGTGAAAGCTTAAATAGGAGAAGGAGTCTCCATGAATGGTGGGAAGATGAGCTTATCTCCAAGGAAGGTAGCACAAATGACGGAACAGTCATGCCAGAGAAGGGAGGGCGACATAAACAAGGCCAACAACCAGGTCTGGAGTCATCTGGAAGGCCGGCTGTTAGAACAAACTCGCCCAAACTGGATCATCGCGGGTACATAACTGTACTGGAGCGCTGACATCGCTACTGCATAACGGAGAAGGTCACGTCATTGCGATAAAATAAAAATAACAGTCGCGCTGTCTCATGAAATTCGACCATCGCGGGAATCACATGTACTTCCGCGATGACAGCGTGTATGGTCTGTTTTGGAGCGCTCATCAGCGCGTTTATTTTGACAATAGTCACGATGATGCAGAAACTTTGGCAAAGTGGGTCATTTGGCAACATCAGAGAGCATGAGCATGAATGATTTGGACTCATGACACAATAGGAAGAATGGGATGAAGGCAGTGACAAATTACTGTGTAACAACAGGGTTTGTCCCTATCTCTACCAGTGCTATAAAACTATCCCAAGTTAAATTTTGCTAGGCAAGACTATAACTAACAATTAGTCTGATTAAACCATGATGACTAACTACAGTCTCAGGATGTCTGGCCCATCTTATTCTATTTGTTTTGTCATGCAATAATGAATTCAAGAAAAATGGTAAATTGACAGTGAGCTTCTTCTTTAAAAAGGGTAAGAGTTTAAGTTGTCATGGCTTTACCACATCCCGACGACCATCACAGGTGATGTACTTCTGGACGACACTTGCCAATTTGCACCATGGTTCTCCCAGAGAAGATGGTTTAATGCCCTTGCCTTTTCATGTTAATTCCTCGCCTGCATCTCTGAAAATCTCCACCGCGTCATGCAATATTATGTGCTTTTTAGGCCATACTTCACCTTCTGCTGACAACCCAAAAACTTCAGTGATCACAAACTTTGATACTGTTATCCTTACACCTTTTACATTGGACTTCCCATCTTGTAAGTGTTGTAAAAAATCGATAGCGATTTCTTCTCTAGGGGCTTGAAGTCTGGTGAAATATGATATCCATCCTACATGCACCAGAATTTCCTTGGCTCTAGAAGAAATATCCAACACTAAGGGTTCTCGATGAACTGATTTTCCACCCATATTGCTCGAATTCTTCCAATATTCGCCATACAATTTCAAGGATTAACATAGCAGAAAAGAAAAGGAAAAGAACAACAATTGCTTTGGTGAAATAGAACATCAAGTAGATGTAACAACTAAATTCCATAATGTTAAGCAAAATTTCCATGAGAATTAATAATATTAATTCTAGGACTATCATACTGCCACATGTCATTTGATCATGGGATATCACAATGACATATCAAGTCAAATAAGCGAAATAAATATAGCGCATGCAAAGGCATAATGGAAATCCGGCCCCCTCCTTAAAAGAGAAGTTGCCTACGACCGAGTAGACAAGGAAAGTGTTGTTCTGACGACAAGGAAAGGGAATGAACAATGCATCAGTAAATGAAGTAGAGTACGCACATCAATGATAGGACGACAAGAGCTATGGTTATAATGAGAGCGGAGTGTGTAACGATAGTTATGAATAATAGATAGGACGCTTTGGATTGATGATAACTTATGTAAAAAATAAAAGGACAACTATATGCCAAAAAGCTACTCTGCTAAAGGTATTCTAACTGAAAATGATATGATTGATCGAAAGGCATTATCTCATGCATAAAGGTTCTAAATAGGAGAAAATTAAGGAAATAATTTCTCCGATAAAAAGAAAGAATGAGAAGAGGGTATTATAGTAGTAATTGACGATAAGATATAACTTCAATACCACAAGAAGAGCCTCTGCTGCCAGCAGGTGTCCATAGCCTCGACAGGGTTGCTTTTTAACCCATATGAGCCAGGATCCTCAATTTATAAATGGAGAGTTCCAGTGTTGTTTTACAGAAGAGATTAGTGTGCTGGCATGGTAACCAGATAACCACACTACCATTCACTGGAATGTAGCAAAAGTGATCAGGCCGGCTCGTGATGAGACCTCTTGCTCTAAGGACATTTGATCTATCCAATGGATCACAGCCCTGGTGTGGTGGCCATTGGGAATGTCACTTTGCTACAACCTTATGAACATGGTAGGCTGGCGCGTAATGAGACCCCCTATCCTCCATCTAAAAACAAAATTTTGTTGTTATTACACATTTTTATGATAAATAGAGGGAGGCTCGATACTCCTTAAGAGCAGGGATGGTGGAAGAAGTTGAACATGTCAATAGAAAAAGTATACACCTAGTCTTATTTGTTATAGAAAGAGAAGATTATAACCAGGAAGGGTGGAACCAGCATGGTTTTTAAGATGATCAATCAATATCATGTACAATAGAAAACGATACAATAAAGTAGTATATAAATAACTGTGTTCCTTTTCTTGAAAATAATCTATCATCAAGAAGCTTTCTTGTTAAAGATCATAACGTTAATGGTGTTAACTCCTTTCAATAGAATCCATAAATTCTTTATCCTCATAAAATTAGTGTACTTCATGCCATGAAAAGAAAACAAAATGAAAAACAAAAGAAAAATGGGGTTGAGATAAGCAAAGATCAATCACACAAAAGAAAAATTTTGTTGTTCAATTGGGTTGGATTGCGGCGATTCAAAAGATTGAACGTCAGCTGTTTAATTAAATGAAAAGCAAAACAACGAAAAAGAAAACAAGTTGTTGTTCAATAGATTGAACAAAAGATGTTGAATAGATTGAACAACAGCTGTTCAATTAAACGAACAACAAAACCACAAAAAAAAGAAAAGAAGTGTTGTTCAATAGATTGAACAACAGTTGTTCAATAGATTGAACAACAGTTGTTCAATAGATTGAACAACAGTTGTTCAATAGATTGAACAACAGTTGTTCAATAGATTGAACAACAGTTGTTCAATAGATTGAAAAACAAAACAATAAAAAAGAAAGAAAGTGTTGTTCAATAGATTGAACAGTAACTGTTCAATAGATTGAACAACAAAATAGCAAATAGAAAGAAAATGATGTTCAATAGATTGAATAATAGCTGTTCAATAGATTGAACAACAACTGTTCAATATATTGAACAACAAAATAATGAATATAAAGAAAATGTTGTTCAATAGATTGAACGACAACTGTTCAATAGATTGAACAACAACTGTTCAATAGATCGAATGATAACTGTTCAATAGATTGAACAATAACTGTTCAATAGATCGAACAACAAAACAACACAAAGAAAAGAAAGTGCTATTCAATAGATTGAATGGCAAATGTTCAATAGATTGAACATTAGCTGTTCCATTATCTAAATAGCAAAACAATGAAAAGAGAGAAAGTGAAACGACAAAAAGAAAGAAAGTGTTGTTCAATAGATTGAACAACAACTATTCAATTAAATGAACAACAAAATGACAAAAAAACAAGAAAGTGTTGTTCAATAGATTGAACAACAGCTGTTCAATTAAATGAACAACAAAACGACAAAAAGCAAGAAAGTGTTGTTCAATAGATTGAACAGCAACTGCTCAATTAAATGAACAAAAAAACAAGCAGAGAAAAAGAAATAAAAAAAAGAAGAGAAATCGAATTAGCAATCGTATTTACATATTTTAGAGAGAAGAAATAAAATTTATGAAGATGGAGCTACCAAAGGATTTCCTTCTACAACTAAAAATTGCATGGTAGGGTCCTCATGTATTTGCTGATAGAAAGATTCTTTGGTAAGTGGATTTTGGTACTGGCGCACTCGATGCCCATTTGCTTTAAAAGAAGAACCAGACCCATCAATGGTGGCCAGTGTCAGAGTGCCATTGTCGTGTACTTGCTTTACTTCATAGGGCCCTAACCATCTAGTCTGGAATTTGCCAGGGAAGTCTTGGAACCTGGAATTGTAAAGAAGTGCCTAGTTTCCCTCATGAAATGTCTTTTTCTTAATCAGGGCATCATGCCATTTGGCTCTTTGCTGTTGAATAAGTGTCATACGCTATAGAGCCAATAGCCGAATTTCATCTAATTCGTTCATCTGCTATAACCTATTAACCTGGGCTTTAGTTAAATCCAGTTTTATTTCCTAGGTTGTCTTTAGTGTTTGTATCTCAAATTCTATGGGAAAAATGGGTTCCTTACCAAATACTAGTTGATACTGTGAGTATCCAGTAGTGCTTCTCCAAGTTGTACGATATGCCCACAAGACCTCTGGTAGTCGAGCAGTCTAGTCTCGTCGATGTGATGAGACTATCTTTGTTAGAATAGTTTCGATAACTTTTTTGGTGCTCTCCACCTGCCCGCTCGCTTGCGGGTGATACAGAGAAGTAATTCTGTGTGTGATGTGATGACTTTTTAGTGTAGCAACAATCTTGTGACCCACAAATTGTGCCCCCCATCAGTAATTACTTCTCTAGGTAAGCCATACCGCACAAAAATTTCGAAAAGAAAATTAATGACTATTTCCTCTGTTTCTCTTGGTAACACTATTGCTTCCACCCACTTAGTTACGGAATCTATTGCAACCAATATATACTTTTTCTGGTTGGATGGTGGTTTGAACGACCCAACGAAATCTAATACCTAGTGCTCAAAGGGTTCTATCACCAGCTGTGGATGCAGGGGCATTTCATCAGATTGGTCAGGGTGACCCATCCTTTAGCAACTATCACATGCCTGGACAAATTTCTTAACATCTTTAAAAATAGTGGGCCAATAGTAGCCCATCTATAGAATTTTATGTCTAGTTCTATGGTTTGTAAAGTGTCCACCGTAAGGCCCATCATGGCAGGCTTTTAAGATATCATAAATTTTGTCCTCCTTGATTTACCTGCGGATGTGCATATCAACTCCCGTGTGGAAAAGGTATCCTCTGATCTAGGAGAAATGAGTGTTGTGATGCACGATCAATTTCCTTTCTCTGGATGTCAGATGTTTGGGAAATTTTCCCACTGCTAAGTAATTCGCTATGTTTGCATACCATGGCGTTTTTATGGCCACAACAAACAAATGTTCATCCGAGAACTAATCCTTTGCTGCCACTGTATCGTCTGTTCTTGGCACTCAGGAGAGGAAGTTTGCCATGAGGTTCTCCTTCCCTTGTCGATCCCTTATATTTATGTCAAATTCCTGCAAAAGTAGTAACCAATGAGTCACTCTTCCATTTGTAATAGGTTTATTGGCTAAATATTTAATAGCAGAGTGATTGATATACATAAATACAGGGTATCCAGTTATATAGTGTCTAAATTTGTTGATAGCATAAATAACAACTACAAACTCCTTTTCTGTTACTGTGTAATTCAACTCAATAGGAGTTAAATTTTTGCTGATGCAATATATAGTATAGGGTTTCTTGTCTTCTTCTTGGCCAAGAATAGCTCCGATAGTTGTATCTGATGCATCTGATGAAATTTGAAAAGGTATATCCCAATTCGGGCCTCGTAATACTGGTGTTGTTGATACTAACCGTTTCATATCTGTAAAGGTAGTGTCACATCTATCAGTCCATATAAAATCAACATTTCCTGTCAAGGCATATAAAGGTGTAGGAATCTGTGAAAAGTTCTTTATAAATCTACGATAATATCCAGAAAATCCCAAAAAACTATGTACCTCTGTTTGAGTGTAAGGAGTAGCTAATAATAGGATTACCTCTATCTTTGCTGGATCTACTTGAATTCCAACTGCTGAAATGTAATGACCCAGAATCAGGCCATTTTCATCATCATATGACATTTCTCATGACTTAAGCATAGTCTAGTAGCAATACACCGATCTAGGAATTTCTCCAATGTTTGTAATGCTTGATCAAAGTCATCTCCATAGTGTGTGAAATCATCCATGTACACCTCCAATCCTTCATTTATCAAGTCTACAAAAATACTGAGTATGGCTCTTTGGAATGTAACAGGTACGTTGCACAATCCGAAAGGAAATACCCTGTAAGCAAATATTCCCTAGGGGCAGGTGAAAGTAGTTTTATCCTCGTCTTCAGGGGAAATTTGGATTTGGTTGTAGCCACTGAAGCCATCCAAGAAAGAAAAGAATTTCTTTCCTACTAGTGTATCTAGGACCTGGTCGATAAATGGAAGGGGAAAATGGTCTTTTTGCATTGCTTTGTTGAGTTCTTTGTAGTCAACGCATATCCACCATTTTCCATTTTTTTATGGACAAGTAGTAATGGAGAAACCCATTTACTATCAGATATAGGATAAATAAAATTCACATATAATAGTTTTTGAACCTCTTCTTTCACATTATCCTTTAGATGAAGATTTAATCTACGCTGTGGCTGTCGAATGGGTATTGCATATTTTTCAGTGTAGATGTGGTGCATGCATAACTGAGGGTCAATCCCTTTCATGTCTGGGTAATTCCATGCAAAAGCCCCTTTATATTTCTTAAGGACTTGGATAAGTTTCTGTTGCTAGTCATTACTCAGATTACTGTTAATGTTCATGATTTTCCCTTGCTCGATTTCAATAGGCTTGCTATTATAGACAGTGGTTGTTGGTATTGGTTGGTCATTAATGTCTCTCAACGAATCTTCTTCAATCTCATTATCAAGGACTTCTTCAATCATGTGACATCTCAAATTAAACAGTGTAGCAGGGTGATTAATAAAGGTGTTAATGACATTGTCTTCTATTTGGTTTTTGAATTCAAGTGCATCTGCCACAGTCAATGGTGAATGGATATTTTCTTTTAAATATGCTGCTGGTTGTTTCCTAGTTTTTACAATGGTTAGGCTTTGAGTAGGAGGGTATAAAGCTAGATTCTTTACATCATTCCCTCTGGTTATGGTCATACTGGCTGTTCGACAACCTATATAAGCATCGACTATTGCTAGCCAAGGCCTTCCTAGTATTAAGGGATGTCCATCTAGCCGATTTCTAGGTTTAATAATAAAAAAATCTGTTGGATATTCCCACGAGTCCACAGAAACCATCACATCTTGTAATGTTCCTTCTGGCCTAATTACTGAACGGTCAGCTAGTTCCAGCAAGGTAGTGGTTGGTTCTAAGGCTGTGATGCCAAGCACTTCGCAAGTTTCTGTTGTAAGAATATTAATGGCTGCCCCTAAGTCAACTAAATCATTGTGAAAAGAGTGACCATTTATTTGTACCATGACAATGGGATTTCTCGGGTCTTCGTATTTTACAGGTGTTTCTTTGCCTAGTAATAAATCAAACAAAGTTTTGACGACATGGACAGGTGGTGTTATTTTTGTTTTCCTCACAGAATTCTTTACACATAATTCTTTAATGGTTGTAGCATATATCGAAATGTCTTGAATGGCTTGGAGGAGTGGTATTTTTATACAGAGATTTTTGAGTTCACCCAGAAGATCAAAGTCGGGATATTCAATAGGTAAAGGTATTATAAATCTTTCTGGGAATGGGGGAGAAGTAATTATAACTTGCTCGAAATCTTTCTGCCTGACTTTATCTCATCCCTGTTTTATTTGCTGGTCATCTACAATCGAAGGCTTATTCAGATATGTTTCTTTAACTTCAGGTTGTAGATTTTTATCCTCATCTGGAGCAATTACATGTCTAGAGCTTAGCTTAAGTTTGTTACATTCTCTCATCTCAATTTTAGGATTCAGACTCTCAATAATTTGGACTGACTGGATTGGTCTGTTGTCAGGATTTGGGTTGGGTTGAGCTGGAGTTGCAGTTGTATATTAGGTTGAGGATTTTTCTGCAACATATAAGGTGTTGGTAAGGTTGGTTGAGGCAAAGGAACTGTTCCAATAGGCTGGTTTGCGGATCGCTGCCAATTTGGTTGCCATTTTTGATTTTGCGAGGTAAAAGGAGACCATTGAGAGGAATAGGGGGTGTTCTGCCAGAAAGGTGGAGGGTAAGAGGAATTTGGCCAATTATTATTTGGATTTGATTGGTTAGGCCATGGTGGCATAGAAAATGCTTGAGGTGGCCAAGTAGAGAAAGGTGGCTGGTTCTGCCATGCTGCTCCTAAATACTGCTGAGAATTAAATTGCGAAGAAGGAAAGAATGAAGATGGTTCTGTAGGCATACCTGTCAGACGTGTTTGCCATTGATGACACTGGTTCATCAGATATACTGGTTCCACTTCCTCTTCTGCTTCCTTGAAGACTGCCTTTAATCCAGGAAGTGATGGGAAACTTTCTGTAGTGTGATCCTTAGTGAAAATGGCACATGTTTGAATCATATCTAACGGACATTCTCTGTGATTGTATTTCTTTCTACAACGTGGACAAAAAATAGCCAGATTCTGTTCTACTTCAACCTGCTTTTGTTTGGATTGCATGATATCCAATTGTGTGGTCAGGGTCCCTAGGATACCAGTCTTGAAATCTTCTAGTAGATTGCTGATTTCAACTCGTGTAATGCTTCCTCCTTAGGCTTTGTTGTCTCTGGTGATTGCATCACCCCGATTGGTTTCAGCTTTGTACTGCCTCTGGAACACTTGATGCACAATTGTATAATATTGTCATAATCCTCTTGATAAATATCACCCTTCCCCATTAAATTTAATGTTTCTACCCATTGGTCTTTCATACCTTTGATCATCGTAGTTTTAAGAACTTCAGGAGGAAAATTTGGATAAGGAGATCTTTGCAAATTATATTGAAAACGTTCTACATATTCTTCAAGAGTCTCATTAGTCTTAGCTACCATTTGAAAGATTTCATCCTTCAGTTCTCTAGTTCAACAATAATCTTGGTATTTTTTAAAAAGGCTTTTTCATTTGGTCCCAGTCATTAATAGTACCTCCACCAAGCCCCACAAACCAATGCAGAGCTGCTCCCTTCAGAGTAGAGGGGAACAATTTTAGCTTCTGGGGATCGGTAGTTTAATCATATCCTCTACATAAAACATCAAATTCGAAAAGGAACGCGTCAGGATCCTCTGAAGTTTTCCCATGGAAGTAGGAATATTATGTAATGGAATGGATTTCATGGGAACATTGAAAACTATCTCAACAATAGGATATTATAATGTAGAGGTCCAAGGCTGTCGTAGATTATTGGCCATTTGGTAAAAAATATGCCAATATTCTCTAGGGATTTCCAGAGCTAGAGCTCTATTGCTGGGGGAACTAGAAGAGACTTTTAAAATGATTTTAACAACACTACCTTGGTTTCGAATACTGGGTGTCCTCTGTTCAACTACTACTTCAGGATATTTGGGTTTTGATGAATTAATATTTTCAGCACTACCTATTTCTCCTTCTCCTTCACGGAGGTTGCAAGAATTCCCTTCTTGTAAAGGGCTAAACTGCAAATTTTCAGTGTTTTGAAAACTCTGTTCAGACCCTTTAGTCTTGCTGTGAATCTCAGTGTTAGCTACAGATGGTGATCCTGCGGCCTGAAGGGTTACAGTAGGATTTCATGTAGAAATGATTCGGCGTCCTATTGATGACTAAGAATCAACTTTCCTTATGGTTTCGTCAATTAAGGTTGATCGTCCAAGGGGCACCGATCCCTTAGATTTTTCAGATCTGGGTGAAGGAATTAAATCTTTTTCTACTCTTTTCTTCTTAGTCACTCACTCAAAAATTCAAACATTTATTTCTACTTTAATTCCTATACAATTTGCTAAAAAGCGGGCGAGGGAGCAAGCACTTTACTTACTCGTACGCAGGTTCTTACCTTCCATTTTTAATACCAAGTGCTTTCACAGCAAACAAACATCAAACATCTGTTCCTACGCAATTGTGCTGAAAAACGGGCGAGGGAGCAAGCACTTTACTTACTCATACGCATGTTCTTACCTTCCATTTTTAATACCCAGTTGTTTCACATCACACAAACATAAAACACACATCACCTTCTCTGCAATGGAAACACTCTCCCCGACAACAACGCCAAAATGTTGGGCGCAAATAAGGTGTCTTTTAGAACTATTAAATGTCTCACATTAATTATCAACTTGGGTAAGTATTTTTGTTTCAAGAGTGTACACAATATGTGCAAGTGATGTAAATCATTGAATCTACAGAGGGTAATGCTTTAAAATAACTTATTGATTTCAATACAAGAGTAAACAGATCAAACCATAAACTACCAACTTGTAACTTCAAGGAAATTAACTTATTCAAACATCAAAACTCAATCTTAATCGAAATCACAATTCAATCTTAATTGAAAGTTCTAACTACATTTAAATCAACTGAGTGCACCGTAGTGATAACAAAGCTCCTTCATCTAAATCTAGACTTCTGCATAAAAGTAATACATCTGATATAATCAATAAAACTCTAGCTTTCAATTAATAAGAAATGATTCTTATCTATCAATCAAATCAATCCACGACATAAATAAATGAAGCCAATCAACAACAATAAGAATTAATGCAATGAATACTCAAACTCAACACCAGTGAAAGTAAATCAATCGTAAAGCTATAAAACAAATTAATTAAACTTTGCAGTAAAATAAAGGTAAACTATAAAACAGAGAACAACAGTGAAATCCATCAATGACCGGGCCCAAGCTGCCAGTGATTACTACTTGATTACTTCAGAATCTTGTAAATGAACAACAACGCGAATTATATATTATTCATCAAATCCAAATGTCACTATAGCACGATGTCCTTCAGAATAACGCTTTGTATATTAAAATTACAACTGAAGTAAAAGGCGAAAAGTTAAGTCTTCTATTCTATTCGTATTTCCCCTCTTATAGTCAAAGAGGAAAAGAGATAAATGTGATTCCTTAGGATTAGGAGATCTTGAGAAATTCGCAACTAAATGATATTATCAGATAGTCTTCTATCTTGCGTTGATCCTCCTGATTCGCTTCTCGATTTGACCACACAAGACATGCTCTGTTTTCTCTGTTTAGCCTTTGCTGTTCAATAGTTTGAACAATAGTTGTTTCATTTGCCACTTGCTGCATAATAAACAATGAAAGTTAGTTTTGACATTCAAATCGCATCAAAAGCAGTTTCATTCATTTTCTATCGAAATCTTATCAAAACCTTATTACATCATGGCACAAATGCATAAAAAGGAGAAAAAAGATAGTGTAATCAAGGGTAAAATTATACCTGTTGCACGACCCAACAACAAGATCCACTCCTTCAAATATATCCCATAAGAACTCACTGTTGCAATGTGATTCACTTGCACTCTTCTACTGAGAGCATCTTCAACCTTGTTCTCCTTTCCCTTGATGTTTCTGATCTGGAAATGAAACAAAATGAGAGTAGCTGTAACAACCCCGAAATTAAAACATGCAACTAATTAGATTAATCATGCGATTTATAATCAATATGCAATTTATCAACTATCTAACATCGAATTTCATAAATATGAGCAAAGACAACTTACCCGTGGCGATGATATTCCTTACTTGTGATTTCGGAGTTGAACACTATTTGAATCCTACTAACCACAACAAAGTTTTGGGGACACTCCACCCAACTGTAGGCTCAATTGCACAAAATCTTGCTACAATTGGCCACCCCGGAGCCCTCAATCAATGTACTACTGCGAGAGAATCCTTTGTCTCACAACACTTTTCTCCCAAGAGAATGGATGATGGAATCATGGAATGATTTCTCATCTTCCTCACAGTCTATTAAATAGAGCAAACATTGGAAGGGGAATCGCATGCACACACTCCATGTGTCAACATGCAACTTTTATTTTTTATTTTATTTTAAGTTTAACTTAATTTAGTAATTCTCTTAATATATTTCTTTCTTATTTTATTCCTTTTTACTTTTTGATAACTTTACTTATTTTTACTATTTTTATAGTTCTCTTAATTTAACTCTTTCTTATTTTATTTTACTTTTTGTTAACTTTACTTATTTTTACTATTTTTATAGTTTATTTTTATTTATATTTATTTAGAACTCTAGTATTGTTATTTATTTATTATTATTATATTTTCTTCATTATTTATTATTTATTTACTATTATTATCTTTTCTTTATTGTTTATCATTTATTTTCTTATATTTTAATATTATATTATATTAGTTATTATTTCTTATTTTTATTATTATTAGGGGACATTACATAATCCCCCCCTCTTTAAGGAACTTTGTCCCGAAGTTAAATTGAATCATTTAATATTTTATTTATTTAGTTATTTATTACTTCATGTTTTCTCTACACCATCTGTTGAACTAGTATAACCAGTAGGCATCGAAAGTTTTCACAATACCCGGGAAATCTCAAGGAATCTTTGTCCTTTTTTCCACTTTCGGAACCAGGCATAAACCTCTCTGGTTTGTATCCTAGTCCAAGGTTGGCCCCAAGGCTCGCGCCTGACTCAGACCTTATCTACTTCAAGGCAGGCATCTGATATGATACTCAATGACTCCGGGTATCTCGCAAGGCTGGCCCACTCCCTCCACAACTACTAAGGCGCATAGCCCCAAGCATCGAAGTCCTTACACCCCCACCAAACTTTAGCATCCCACTCCAATACTAGGCACCTAGCCTACAATATCAGGCACTTGGCCTCCTCAAGATGGTCTGATAGCCTCTCAAGAGCTATACAAGATAAAAGGAACCACTGGCATATGTAGTGTTGATTGAGTTTGTCCCTATCCCATATGGTGTTACATATTCTCCCTCACAAGTATCGGCTCCCACGAGATCATCAAATAAACCGGCCCTCTCAGCCCATTTGTGGAGTTCCTGTTAGTCACCACATCTCAACATGCAACCACTGCATTAGTTATAATCATAGTATCACAGAAAATAATCCACATGTCTGTCAGGCGGAAAGAGTCGATAGTGCGGACACAACCAACCTCCCTAGGAGTCTAAGACTCTCTAGTGACAAACAAGACAAACAAGAGCAATCCTTCTCTAAACATGCATTTACTATACAAGAAATCAAGTGTTTAGATCCTACTTGTAGTCCCACGCTGTTGTAGCAGTCCAGCCTCGCTGATCCGGATGAGCTCCTCCTTCACTTTGAAACCTGCATCCACTAACAATCAAACGATTAAATAGCACTTGATAATCTCATAGAATAAAACATATTTAACACATAGACCAAGGAGTACATGAAACAACTCATAAATAACAAGTTATTGAGAAGAATGGACTCATTTGCATTAATAGGAAACAAAAGGAACAATTACAACCTGAGCCTTGGTGTTGTGCAAGTCCCTCCCAGGGTCCATCAAGAGTTCTCCTTTACTTTGACAAAGCTCACCCACTTCCAAATAGAACAAGCAAAGATGGAAATCTCTCCTCACAAGCTTCTAAATGGGAGTCCTAATTCCTGCAGCATCTACCCTTAGAAATGTTTAGCTTTCAACCTCCCCTCCTTCTGGCCCAATGCCTGTATTTATAGTGCTCTAGAGGAAGTTATTCAGGTCCCCCATCAATGGGATAATCCCCTCTTTGGATGGGATAGCTCCCTTATTGATGGGATAAGTTCCTCTTTGATAGGGGTACATGAACCATCTGGAGGCGCTCAATACACGTCGAACAACCTTCTAGAATGCTCTAGAAATGACCACAAGTAACTTTTTAAAGATGAAACTTGCGCATTTTTACCTTTACAGGGGGACGCACCTGCCCCTTTACATACAGAGCGTACAAGTACGCAGTTTTTGTGAACATTGGGTGCGTACCCGCAGGTAAGGTTGAGAGAAACTGCGTACCCAGAGATAAATACATTTATAAAGACTTTCTCTCTTTTTTGGAGTTTGACATGGAGAGCAGAGGCATAAGACTTGCCTAAGAGGATAGCATGACTGTTGATTGAGCCATACTAACTGTAAATAGTCATGGTGACATTTTTTAGTGTAACAGATTGCCCCCTAAAGTGCGAAGCCTGTAATAGATTAGGGTTTTGTATTATCTAGGAAGGGTGAAGCGCTTTATCATTTCAAGGATTATCTCGTGGAGAGCCTGGTCAGAACCTGCAATTTTCAACACAAAATACATGTATAAGATTATATCATCACTGAGGTAGGCATTCCCATACTCAGATCAAAACTTTAACTAACAGACTAACTACTCTGATACAGGAATGATCTTGCAGTACATCATAATTATAGACTTTTGTAGACACAGTATGGGCGCAGCCATCTGTTTATGATTAGTCTACTTAGATAATGAATACAAAACTCCTCGCAGCCTGGATGGTGGAAACTAGATCCAGGGTCTTCATTTCTACTTCCCGAATTGGTACGATTCTATCCATGCGAATAAATGAGCTGATGTCGAACATGGTAGAAACCACTTGATTACCAGTTGATGATGTAAACTGTTAACAAGTGTGAGAGAGACCACCAGTAATGTCAATGGTTCTCAAAGTACCCAGTACAATCCATGAGATGTGAATGAATGAGTTGATGTCGAACATTTCACGGAATCCTTTGATCGAGAGTCAATGATGTAAACTGACGTCAAAGGCGAGAAACCTGCCATTGATGCATGCAGACTTCAAGGTACTGACGATTTCTAAGTCATCTCTCTAGATAATGTGTTGATGTCGATAGAAAGCGACCCGTTGCAGGCAAGCCTACAACACGAAATCATTGTTCAAGTTGAAGAAATGTTGCTGTAAGGACTGACTCAGGGATGGTCAAACGGATGACAAGTATTTTGCAGATGAAAGTTTTGTTTGCAGACCTCTTGAACACATAACGACACAACAGATGGTTTGGTGGTGAATGACTCAAAGTTAATCCCCGGAACCCGGCTGAAGACTTTCAAAGTGGTTTGATCAACTGTGAGGTAAAGGATTTCCCAACCCAGGTGAATGGAAAGTGTCGTGTCCAAGAGTGGTAATAAAGTTTCTTCTGAGATAAAAGATAACAAATAGGCTCATTCTTCTCTCTTTTCCCCCACCATTTCTGGCAAGTACCTCTTTATTTTTAACAAGCTTGAGGAGGATAACATATGCTTGATTATAAGCTCATCCTTCGGATGAGTCCAACCTAGTTTTGATTCGAACCCTAGGAAGGAGTGGTTCGTTCCTGCTTGTAATTGAACAGGTCCTTTACTGTGAAATTTTAACGAGTCCAGTATAGGAGAAACTCGGCGTTTTTCAATTTTAGAGAGTCTGAAAAACTTAAGAAGACTCCAAGTTGAACTTTTTCGTAGATTTGTGTCCCTCAAGCCCGAAAAAGTATAAAATAATACCTGGGGGAACCGCTTGATCTTGCGACCAAGGAGTACTTTCATGATTAGTGTCTCTGACCTGAAAAGTAAAAAGCGATCAAGGACACGTCGTTTTATTTCCAGTATCGAGTTTGAAACGACAAAAACCCGGCAACCTTTTCCTATTTTTACGGTCAGAAAAGGGCTATAAGGGGACCGTCTTTTAATTCCGTTTTAACGAGTGTAAAAGAAACGCTCGGCAATCTTTTCATATTTTAGGAGTCAGAAAAGGGCTTAAAAGATGACTCTGATATTTTGCTTCGTGAAAAATGACAATTTTCCCTCTAAATCCCTTTGTCCTGCACAAAAACGACACATTACTCATACCTGTTTAAGATAGGCAAAAATACATTGAAAAATATCCTTCCATGGTGAAAAATGAACAAACCTAGCATTCATTCATCCAAAAAACCTATAAAAAGACTTTTTACCATGTCATTTTTACCATTTTACTGTTGAGGTTGAAAAAAGAGCTTTTGGCAAGAAACTTCCCGTGGTCGTTGCGGAGAATCCGACCGTCAGAATCGAACGCCGTCTCTTCCAGGTATTTCACAACATCCTCCTTTTCAATTTCATCCGATTAAAATTTTGTTTTAGGTTTTAGTTTTGGTTTTTGGGGGGTTTTAGGTTTTAAAATCCGCTCTGCGGGGTACGCAGGTGCCCTAAGGGTGACCTGCGTCCCCCGACCTTTTCCCACACAAGAAAAAGGTCGGGGTACGCAGCCCACCTTCAGGCCAGCTGCGTCCCAGCGCTCTGTGTCCTAAACGCGGGGTGCGTCCCCCGCGAAGGGCAGAATTTGAAACCCCAAACCCCAAAAATAACCATTTAAAGTTTCCCAAACTAATTCTAATCTTTATTTCTTGGTGTGTAGGGCACTCACCATGTTGGATTGGAGAGAAAGAGAGCACGAGGACGTTGATTTAGCCGCAATTAATCACCAACCTTCCATTGATGCCCTAAAAGCATGCAGACTATATAAATACTGGGCCATACCTGGCATGAGGGCTCAGGTGAGATTCTTGGAGTGGCTGGTTGAGAGATGGAACATTCATGAGCAATGCTTTTACATCGGAGGGCACCAGCTCGAGATAGAGCCCTCTGACATATACTTTCTCACTGGCTTGCCAAATAGGGGCGAGCAACTCAATCTAGCCGGGACTAGGCCGGGTGGCCAATCCCTTGCTAGTCTCCGGGCAGACTGGTGCATACCCAATCAAAACCATGCGAAAGGCGTAGAAATCAAATACATCTCTCGGCGTGAACTCAAGGTTATAGCTTTCACGGTTACCAGAATTTGCGGTGCAGCCGCTTTACATATTGCCACCGGGTCCCAAATGCGGATGGCAATTGACTGTTTCCGAGGCACCATCTTCAACTGGTGCGATGCTGTGTCGGCCAATATGAAGGGCCAACTGACTAGGGCAAAGAACGGACAACTGAAGACCTTTGGATATGGGCCTCTAGTTGTGAGCTTTGCCTTAGAGAGAGTTCCGATGTTGATCCCTCAGCAACTCACTGTTGATATCTTGGGTCCTCGGGAGCCAAAGCTGATACGATGGGTTACGGTGATGGCCCGGCATCCTGACGAGGGCGCGACAGTTGTTCGATTCCCTGATGGTTATTTTCACTGGTTAGAGGACCAGGTCTTTGCGATCCAGGACTTTCCGTATGCCGGAGTAGATTTTCGAGGTGATCCGGACATGGTTCTTCCACAGGGAGAACAATGGGACGACAGAGGTACTTTATTTTTCACAAGTTTTAAATTTATCTATTTTTTTTTGTTTTTTATATATATCGTCTCAAAACTGACAGTAAAAATTTTCAAAATGCAGATGTTGGTCCACAGCGCCCAGCCAACCTCCGGCCTTTTGAGAGGAGAGTACCAGCTGTACCAGCACCACCCCCACAGGATGCGGCCGCAGAGACCTTAGCCGAGCTGGAACAGGATCTAGAGCGTCTGACGGCGGATATACCAGAGACCACCATAGATGACATTCCCATTCGACTTTAGCGCTATGTGGTCGCAGTCCCATGGCCTTTTAGGAGGTTCTTGTGTAGGGTAGCGCGGGCAGTGGTCTCGTATAGAGAGCACCACCAGTGATTGGCTAGTCGTTTTTGTAGACACATATGACATTTTTGGCTTTTTTTACTTATCATTTTGCCGATCATAAGGTGTTTTTCAACCTATGATCGAAGACGATGTATATTTTTTGACACACTCCTATCTATATATATATCATTATTACCGGCTTATCTTGTTTAACATATGTGATGAAATGTTTTTAAATTTACTTGCATGATTATCGTAAATGTCTGTCCAACATTCGAGAAGCAATTGCATCTGCTAATGTATTTAAAGACCTTGGAATATGCTGATATTCAATGTAATCAAATTCACGTTCCAAGAGACGCACTCTCAAAAACAACCTTAATAACACGGGATTTCTAATGGCATATACTCTATTAAGCTGTAATACAACAAGTTCAGAATCTAACCTCACTATCAAACGTCGAATTCCAAATGAAATAGATTCAGATAATAATTCAACCACTGCACTGTATTCTGCAATGTTGTTCGTCGTTTGACCGAGGCTTACCCCATGCATAGAAACTAACTCGTCAGAGGGCGAATAGATAACCCAAGCTGCGGAAGAGATATTCCGTGTACTACGACAAGCACCATCAGCAAATCCAATGTATGTTTGGAGAGGCGTCGACATCTGCAATATCAAGAGTAAAACCAAGATAAGCCAGAATAACGACGAAAAACACACCTTCTAAGCTAAGCACACTAACTAAACTAACAAACATACTAGCTAGAAAGAAAACCTAACCTAACTAAAAATTCTCCATACCCAGCATTTAAGCATAATACCTCTTTAGGTAAAGTCCATTTCTGGGTTTACCCAAAGAGTCCCCATCAAAATCTACCAGCTCATAAGCCCCTTTTGCTAGCTTTCGCTTTACAATGTAGGGTCCATGCCACATAGGAACGAATTTTCCAGCACCTAGCTTATCGTTAGCTTGATCATATAATAGCACTAGGTCTCCCTCCGAAAAACTTCGAGGGGTCACATTTCTATCATACTGAGCTTTCATTCGCTTCGCGTGAGTCTCGATTGCCAATGTAGCGTCACGTCGAGTCTCATCTAATTTAGCTAAGTATAATAAACGCTTCTCCTCTTCGGAAGTAGCTGGAAGTAATTCGACAGCCATTTGAAGTGATGGGATTTCGCATTCAATGGGTAACACAGCTTCCAAGCCATAAACTAGCTGGAAAGGAGTGAACCCTGTTGAAGTTTTCACTGAGGTTCGGTATGCCCATAGCGCTGAAAATAACATGTTGTGCCAATTCGACCGATGAATACCAATGGTTCGTCGGATCATGATAACCAGAACTTTGTTGATAGACTCAACCAAACCGTTGGCTTGCGGATAATAAGGAGTAGAGCTATCGTGGCGCAAACCAAGCTGGCTTGTAAGCTCAGTCATCATGATGTTTCGAAAATGGCTCCCATGGTCAGTGATGATTGCTTGTGGGACACCAAACCTAGTTATAATATGATTGAATACGAAAACTGCAGCTGTTTTGCCGCTTGCGTCGAATGTAGGCATCGCCTCGGCCCATTTAGTAAAATAATCAACCACGAGGATGATATACGCATGCCCCCCGGCCGAGTGAGGGTTACAAGTAATAAAATCGATACCCCATTTGGCGAATGGACCAACGACAATTATAGGATGGAGGGGAGCAGGTGGTGCGCGCATCTTGCGATCAAACACTTGACAGTTGTGGCACTTCCGGACTGCAATGATACAATCTTTAAACATAGACGGCCAGAAATAGCCAGCGCGCAACACCTTCTGAGCTGTGGCATACCCAGACATATGACCGCCACATGCTCCAGAGTGACAATCATTCAAAACCCTCTCAGCCTCTTCGTGAGTTAAACAACGTCGAAAAACTAAGTCTGCCCCTTGGCGATAAAGTGTATCTCCAATAATCTTGTATTGCTGGGATTGAAACCGAATTTTTCGACGTTCCGACTTTGAAGCTTCAGGCCGAAAGGTTTGGGTTTGGAGATAGATGATTATATCCCCGTACCACGGATCTAAAGTACTGATAAGAAACAAAGATTCATCCGCAATGGACTCCTCTGCCACAGTTTCTGTGTCAGCATGCGGGAAATCACACATCAATTCCGCAAAAACTAAGGATTTCTTAGACTTGGACTTCTCAAACTCCAAGTCGAACTCTTGCAGGATAACGATCCATTTAGAGTACTTGCCCCCTAGCAGTTGTTTTGTCAAAATATAAATCATAGGGTTGCAATCCGAAATAACTGTAGTTTTACGGAGAAGAATGTAGTGACGAAAACACTGGACAGCTTGAACGGCTGCCAGGGCCAATTTCTCCACATGCGAATATTTTAGCTCAGTGGGGTTTAATGTCCTACTAAGATAATATATCACATGTTCCGCTCCGAATTCATCTTCTTGAACTAACACCATTCCAATGGTGGAATGCGAAGCTGCGAGGTATAAGAAGTAGTCCTGGTTGTAGTTGGGAGGATGCAACAACGGTGCATGGGTCAACGCGTGTTTAAGTGCATCAAAAGATTGTTGGGCAATCTCGTCCCAAAAGAATTGAGCGTTCTGTTTCAACAACCGTGTAAAACCTTTAGTGACCTCGGCGTAGTTTGGAATGAATCGGCGTAAAAAGTTCGCTTTCCCTTGCAAACTTTGGAGTTGGCGCAAACTCGAAGGAGGAGGCAATTTGATGATAGCTTCGACCTTCGAGGGATCGACGCGAATACCGGCTTTTGAAACAACAAATCCCAGCAATCGACCCGACTCTATACAGAACACACACTTGTGGGGATTCAACCGAATTCGATAATGCCGACACCTCATGAAGATTGCTCGTAAGTGGACAAGGTGATCAGCTCGGTGTAAAGAATGAGCAGGCAAATCATCGAGGTACGGTTGCACAATGTGCTTGATGTCATGAAATGCATAAGACATCGCCCGTTGAAAAGTGGCCCCGGCATTCTTAAGCCCAAAAGGTAATTTGCAATAAGCAAATGTCCCCCATGGACAAATGAATGCCGTTTTTGGTTGGTCGGCAGGCAGAATATTGATTTGATTATAGCCCGAAAAACCATCCATGAAGGAAAACATTTCACTTCCGGCACAATCATCAATAATTTGATCGATATAAGGTGTAGGATAGTTGTCTTTTGGACAAGCTCGATTTATATCCCTATAGTCGATACAGATTCTTATTGTTCCTTGTTTCTTGTTGACCGGAACAATATTCGATACCCAATCCGTTAACGGGATTGGATAAATGAAACCTGCTTTCAACAGCTTCTCGGCTTCTGCTTTAATCGCAGCCACTTTCCGAGGGTGAATCTGACGCAACCGTTGCCGGACGGGTTTAGCATCCGGGTAGGTCTTTATTTCATGAACAACAATGGCAGGGTCGATTCCTGGCATTTCCTCGTAAGACCAGGCAAACACATCTCGGAATTCTTGGAATAGGGCCTTGTAAGTTTGGATTTCATCTTCTGTACATGAGGCACCTATATGAATGTTTTCCTCAATTCCGGGCTTCACTGAAATATCAATGGGAATAGTACGAGAAATATTCCCTAAATTCAACTCTGAATCAGAATGTTTCGTTGGATTCTGAGCGTCTTTGACATATTCAGCGGTAAAGATAGATGAAAAATCATTTTCAAAAGCATCATCCTTAGGTAAAAACGAAGATCTGTGATGGAGATCTTCCCATGGTAGATCGTCTACACTTAGGATTTCGCGAAGTTGTTCGTCAGATGACACGACTTCGGGAAATGCTATCCATTCTAAGGCTGATGTGAAAAGTGATTCTTCACTGACCACATTCATTTGGTCGATCTCGGTTGAACGCGCGTCGGTAAAAGTCATGACGGCTTCATAAGCAATTTCATATGGACTCAAAGGCATAACATCACCGAATGAGTCTATCTCAGATTCAGATGGGACAATCCAAGGATCATCATAAATAATGTTTTCTGATGTAATCATATGAATTGATGCAAATGAAGGGTCTACGTTGATTGGAGGGAAAGGAAAAGTTCCCAGTAAACCGGAATCTTTAACTAAACCTACGCCAACGTCCCTATAAGGGATTGTCGTCTTACCGACATGCTGGATACTCTTTGAAGAGGCTGGGTCGGATGAAAAGTATGTCAGCTGATCAATCGTCACGATCGTACCGTTATGTGGAAACTTAATTACTCTGAAGACCGATGAAACGACCGCTGTCATAGCATATGACCAACTTCGACCCAAAAGAAGGTTATAGTCTAGAGGGGCATCAACCACTTCCACATCCAGACTAACGGTTTTACCTTCTACCCCTATAGGCAATTCCTGTAGAATACCAAACGGACGGAACCCACGGCCATCAAAGGCCTTAAGGATGGTCGGGGATTGGTTCAACGAAGGAGAACCAAGTGATCTCCAACATTGAATCGACATAATACACGTAGAAGCTCCCTCATCAATCACAGTTCGATGAATAGGCCTGTTTTTGACTATCACTGGAATTTGGAAAGCCATTTGATGGGGTAGACGCGGTGTACTATTTTCTAGATCGAAGATTATCAGGTTCGGGTCCTGAACATCAACAGCTCCGATAGCCGACAAAAGTAATTTTCGTTGTGCTGGGCATGATTGCAGCACTTCTAACGCCGACATTGCTGAGGGTGAAACAGCTAAGTCCTCAACAATGTTGTAATTCTGGGCCGCTCTCGCATGTGGATTGAAAGCAGACCTTCGAAGTACACCCTTGGCGGGCGGTTTAATTACTAAGTCCGGGTTAGGTTTTTCGATCTGTAGTGGATCGGAACCAGGAGCTGAGGTTGATGGATTAGAATGAGAAGATTCAGCTTCTTTACCATCAACAGGATTCTTACTACCATAATCTTGCGATCGAGTCGCAATCCTCACATGAGACATCATCAAAATGGGTTCTTCACTGGCAGTCGAGGAAGAACCTATCATCTTATTCTCCTGCTCTGGAAATGGATTTTTTAACACAGCAGGAGTGGGAGAACCTTTGACTATTTTCACAACCTCGGCCCGATGAGGGCAATCTCTTGTAAAATGATCCTCTTCACAAATAAGACAAGGATATCGAGGTTTGCGCTTTTCGTCATTGGTTTCCGACTTTTCTGTTTTCTCCTTCGGAGCCTTGTCTGCTTTAGCCTTCTTCTTTCCTTTCTTTTTCCCACCGTTCTTTGATTTGACCGTAGATGACTCTACAGCGTGAATATCGGCGGAAAGTTCAGGAGAAGACTCTCCTGTCGGGGAATCAGGCAAAGTGATTATAGGAGTAGTAGAAGTCTTGGAAGATTTCTTCTTGCTCTTTGTATTCACGATGCCAATCATACAATCAGCGGCATGAGATCCCGAAGGAGCAGCAGCGATTTGATTCGATTTTGGAAGATCTGGAATCTTCTCGTGTAACGTACCCGACTGAGTGTAAACTAAGTCAAGGTACTGCGCCTGAGCAATGACTTGCTCCTCAGTAACTACTCTGGCCTTAGCTACATCTTCAGTAATCTTCGGTAATAATGATTTAACAAACCATTCAGCTAAGATTTGGTCCGGAATAAAAACTTTCACTAGCCTTCTTCGACGTCTCCACTCATGAATGTGATCAGAAATATACGTGGACGTCGATTGTTTTAGTGAAGTTAATAACTCCGTGCCGTTATCGTATCTGACCGGCAACTGAAAGTGAGTTAAGAACGAGGTAGCTAACTGGCTGAAATTGTAAAAAGAGGCCCGTGGTAACTCAATGTACCACTTGGCCGCGAGACCAATGAGTGTACGCTGGAAAAGACGTAAGCGGATCGAATCATCCGAGATAGAATTTGAAGCACACCAGAGATGGTAAGTCATCACATGATTGGACGGATCCTCTCCAGACTTACCTTCGAACTTGGGTATATCACTGGGCAACTTATTTGGCATTGGCGGCCAGAACGGAAGATATTGAATTGGATCGTTCGTTAGGCGCGTCAAGTCTGGTAAATCCAAAGTTGCGATAAACGGTAACTGCCGGTTAGGATCTCTAAAACTCTGGGTCACAAGACCAGTCCCAGGAGGAGGATATCCAGGATAACTAGGAACAGGAGTCGCATTAGGGATATTATATCCTCCTGGAAAACCAGGATTAACCGGACCGTACTGGGGTTGTTGAGGTTGTGGATAAGTGTACCCAGGATACGGTTGATACTGGTAAACCGGCTGTTGGACAACTTGCCCATGTTGGTACTGTCCCTGGTACGGTTGATGAACAAATTGAGGTTGAGTAGTGACAACCGTACTTATACCAGGCTGATCTGTAGGCATCTGGACCGTGGTTTGAATCGTAGATCCAGACAACGGTAAAGATGTCTGAGGAGTGGTTGCAGAGACAGTAGAAACCGGAGCTGTTGATACTCCAGAAGTAAGTGTGGAAGATGTAGCGGTAGTTGCAGCAGCCGTTTGAGATGGAGTACTAGGTGCAATTGGCGGCTGAGTAACTATCGAAGTTACAGAAGTTTGAACATTTGACTGGACAGGTTGCGGTTGCTGGGGTGGACCAGAAACTACGGGTTGTCCAGCTTGAGGTATCAACTGTATACTTGGCTGCAACACCTGTTGACCCTATGATGGATCCCATACTAACATTCCGGGGTATTGACCCGTAACAGGTTGAGGATACTGAGATCCATAACCAGATTGAGGATAGGATTGATAACTGAAAGGTGCAGTTCCCATACCTTGAACATATGACTGACCTTGAGGTGGTTGATAACCTTGACTCGAGTATTGACCTTGAGGTTGATAACCTTGAGGTAAATACAGATACTGGGGTTGACCTTGACCTTGAGGTTGATACCCTTGGGGTTGATACCCTTGAGGTTGCCATCCTTGGGGTTGATACCCTTGAGGTTGATACTGAGGTTGACCCTGGGGTTGACCTTGAACATGTATTGCACCATAGGTACATACTGACCTTGAGGTTGCCCCCCAGACACGATTTGTGTACCTTGAGGTGGCCCCCCAGGCGTTAACTGAGGCTTCCCCCCAGGCGGTAATTGGCCACCTTGAGGTTGGGAAACGGGAACTGAACCTGACATCATGTAAATGTCTCCTATACCCAATGGTATATTACCATTGTTTCCAGCTAATAACCCATGACAATAGGTTGAGGAGATGCCCCCGCAAAGGTACCATAAAGTGATTGATACCCGGTGGGAACAGAAGGACCGCCGTGTAAGAAAGATTCAGGAGTTTGAGTAAACACGGACGACTGACCAGACATATTTACAGGAGTATAAATACCTCTAGGCGGGAAAAGAGTACGAGGTGTAGAAAAACCTACCCCTGAGTTGTCTAAATAATTGGTTAACGAAAGGTACCAAGTAGTACTTCTAGGAGGACTGTAAAAAATAGATTCACGCTCCCTGAGTTCAATAGTAAATTGATCTTCAAGGTTAGAGACGCCTATTTCTTCCTCTGGAGCAAGTTCTTCGATAGCAATCAGACCAGTAGGAAGATTTTCGGTGATAACTCGTTCTACTCTTGGTGAATCTGGAACACTAGAAGTCGGAGTAACAGGTTCAGATATTTCAGGTTCTTCGCCTGTATCACTAGCAGACGAAAAACTACCAACAAGCTCAGAAACTGTAACAACTTCGGGATTATAACCTGTCTCTAGACCTTGGTAATCTGAATGGACTACCAAGGAAGATTCTCCTTCTTCAGGTGAACCTACTCTACTGCCACTAGGAGGAGTTACAAGGACCTTCAAACCTTCTAGATTACTGGGGTCGTCTCGAGGAGGTTCACCCCTAAGTCTACGGGATCTTCTCAACAATTCGGCCATAGAAACAACTTCAGGAGACTGGCCCCGAAGTCTACGGGACTGTCTCGGTAATTCCGCCACAGCTAAAAACTTTTAACTACTACACACGAAAACAAAGTAAAATCTCAAATCAAACCACCTAAAGTCTCTAAAGAACCAAACAAATTTGAATCACACGCCTAAAGAATCTAGGGCGTCAAACCAAGCACAAACAGTAGCCTTCCAGACCGAAAACGCTAGTTGGAGATGAAACCCAACATCGCCGGATTCAGTACAGAAGTGGCGGGTGGAACAGTTACCCCGGCAACCTGCTTAATGAATAGACCGGCACAAGTTCCTCCACTTTAACTGTCTCGAGTGAAGTGAACCCCCCGAAAAATCCAAGTGAGTCTAGCCGACGTCTGCTCCAGGTACAGTGGGATCTTCCCTCCACCGTCACCTCGGTAGAATCCTAAAGATAATGGTCACTAAGGTTACCAACCACAACAAATGCACCTGGGGGAACAGTCTACACTCCGACAGCACGCAAGGGCAGAGTATCAAGCTCAATCCCCTTGCCGGTTCCTTGACAATAATCCAAGGTTTACCGACAAGTGACCCCTAGCTCCTCGACAATGGTTAATCCGAGGTTTACCGTTTGTAATACGTGCGTGTCTGGCGTCGTTCCCAACGAAGGGGTATTGATCCCCTCACTGGTTCGGACACGAGCTCGTGCTTCTCCTTTAAGAGGAGCTTTCCCAGAGTACAAATGAGACAATTGGATTTATTCTATCACAAGATAAGCTACTTGTTTGGTTTTGTTGTCTTGGAGAGTTAATTACTCTCTTACTCCAAGACACTAGCCTGATCTAAATTGGTGTTTCAGAGCCCTAGTAAATAAAAGTTACTACGTTGATTTTACTTTAAGCGTTAATTTTATGGTTTTTCTTAAAGACAAAGGGTAGCGGAAGTGAAACCAATGGTGTGTAGACTCGACTCAAACCACTACAAAGATGCACCTAGGATGATTTATGCTACTTTTCTCTTTCAATGAAATTCCTAACTAAGAGAGTTGAGAAATGCAAATTTTATGGAAAACAACTTTCTTAGTAAAGACAATCAAAGAAACAATTCTCTTTATCTTTCCAAGCATACAAACATGACCACTCCCTACGTGCACGAAAAACTCTTTTTCTTTCAAAACTCTTCAAAGCTACTTGAAACAAAACTTTGCAAAGGAGATGTTTTTGTATTTTCCCTTATTTAATAAAGCATATAAATCTATTTTAACAAAAATCAATCTCAAAAGTTATAAAATCTATGAAAACTTGACTCACAAGCAAATCAAAAATAAATTTACTCTAAGCAAACCTAACGAGGCAAAAGCCTACAAGGATGATTCTAGGTTGTTTTACTTGACCACAATCAAGTCAAGGACCAGCTAATGCAGAATCAAAAGAGCAGTCAAAACAAAACTCAAATCTTTTTGTTCTTTTTGTAAAATGGAATTCAATACTTAATCAACAAGCACTTCGAAATTTGCCAAAGAGACAACTCAAAGGTAAGTTGCTCTCACAGGTAGACTTTATGACATGTCTGACTTCTAAGAAGGCTGACAAAACCAGAGAGATCTAAGGCTTGACAACTTCTACCGCCAAAGTCACTACAAGACCTACTCAAAAATCAAACCCTAGGGCTTAAACTTCTATGAAATCCACTAAAACACTCAATGCTATCGAAACAAGTTCAGGTGAAAATATTTGACAAGAGACTAATGGATCTGGGCAGTAAAAACTAATAAAAAGCAAAATCCAAGAGAAAAAATGCAAAAAATGGAAATTTCTTAATTTTTAGCAGGGGACGCAGGCAACCGGTTAAGCCAGGTGCGGGCCCGCTCTGTGCACACAGCAACAGTGCGTACAAGGACGCACTGTGCAATACTCAGAGGGTGCGTCCTACTGAAAAAACCAAGAAAAGCTAAATTCAATCTAACCCTAAGCTAACCCACCCAAATGCAAAGTCACAGAGCCAAAAACCAGAAAATAAATGACTTTTCTCAGATCAAAGTTGTATACAAAGGAAAAGACTTTCACATCAATGGAGTCCCCAGTGGAATCGCCATTTTGTCAGGCGGAAAGAGTCGATAGTGCGGACACAACCAACCTCCCTAGGAGTCTAAGACTCTCTAGTGACAAACAAAACAAACAAGAGCAATCCTTCTCTAAACATGCATTTACTATACAAGAAATCAAGTGTTTAGATCCTACCTGTAGTCCCACGCTGTTGTAGCAGTCCAGCCTCGCTGATCCGGATGAGCTCCTCCTTCACTTTGAAACCTGCATCCACTAACAATCAAATGATTAAATAGCACTTGATAATCTCATAGAATAAAACATATTTAACACATAGACTAAGGAGTACATGAAACAACTCATAAATAACAAGTTATTGAGAAGAATGGACTCATTTGCATTAATAGGAAACAAAAGGAACAATTACAACCTGAGCCTTGGTGTTGTGCAAGTCCCTCCCAGGGTCCATCAAGAGTTCTCCTTTACTTTGACAAAGCTCACCCACTTCCAAATAGAACAAGCAAAGATGGCAATCTCTCCTCACAAGCTTCTAAATGGGAGTCCTAATTCCTGCAGCATCTACCCTTAGAAATGTTTAGCTTTCAACCTCCCCTCCTTCTGGCCCAATGCCTGTATTTATAGTGCTCTAGAGGAAGTTATTCAGGTCCACCATCAATGGGATAATCCCCTCTTTGGATGGGATAGCTCCCTTATTGATGGGATAAGTTCCTCTTTGATAGGGGTACATGAACCATCTGGAGGCGCTCAATACACGTCGAACAACCTTCTAGAATGCTCTAGAAATGACCACAAGTAACTTTTTAAAGATGAAACTTGCGCATTTTGACCTTTATAGGGGGACGCACCTGCCCCTTTACATACAGAGCGTACAAGTACGCAGTTTTTGTGAACATTGGGTGCGTACCCGCAGGTAAGGTTGAGAGAACCTGCGTACCCAGAGATAAATACATTTATAAAGACTTTCTCTCTTTTTTGGAGTTTGACATGGAGAGCAGAGGCATAAGACTTGCCTAAGAGGATAGCATGACTATTGATTGAGCCATACTAACTGTAAATAGTCATGGTGACATTTTTTAGTGTAACAATGTCAAGTCTTACATGTCATCATGAGAACATAACATCATTGTTATCACAAAATTATGGAGGTCATAACTCTACATATAATTACCACATGCGTCACATCATAATATCGATCCAAATTTATAACATCAACATTCAACATTAAATACCTATCATCACATAGTAAATGAACATGTCAATATACCTCAACATAACATCATAATGCCTATGCATATCATCATCATCATAAGCATACATCATCACTATTGTAACAATTATAAGAACCACATGTGCATCATTATCCTCATACCATCATATCACGAAACCTCATCCAACATTATACTCAACATCATAACAGTTAATTAAACTATAACTGAAGTCATATTGTACGATTTAGATGTATCATAAAATTTAAACAATAAAACATGATTTAGATGCTCCATAAAAGTATCTGTCTTAGCTAAGTAAGCACTCCTACTTAGTTCACCACACATTTTTAATCAAGTAGATAAGGAAAGTCATTAAAAATAACATCTGCATCTTCCCAAGTAGCTGACCCTGGGCTATATTGGTCCCAATGGACCTTGACTTGCTCAAACTCAGGTTCCTGAGCCGACGAACCTGGCGGTCCAGTATATAGAATGGTTCAACCTGAAGGACTCCCTCCTCGGAAACCTGCAATTTTTCAAATTTCAACACATGGGATGGGTCAGATACATATTTTCTAAGCATATAAACATGAAACACATTACGCATCCTTCTTAAATGGAATGGTAGCTCGAGCTTATAAGCAGCTAGTCCGATCCTCTCTAGGATCGTGAATGGCCCAACAAATCTAGGGGATAACTTTGTTCCCTTAACAATCCTAAAGGGACTTTTAGAGGGTTTGACTCTAATAAAAACTTGGCTTCCTTCCTCAAAGTTTCTATCAACTCTCTTTGCATCAGCATAACTTTTCTAGTGATCCCTGGCTTCTTTTAGCCTCTGCTTAATTGTGGCCATTTGTTCTTCCATTTCTTGGAGCACTTCAGGTCCAAACATGACTCGATCCTCTAATCGATCCCAGCTTAATAGAGTACAACATGGTCTTCCATATAAGACTTCGAAGGGAGATGCCTGAATTGAACTGTGATAACTATTGTTGTATGCAAATTCCACTAAGGGAAGGTATTTCTCCCATTGATTTTGTTGATCCATGACATACATTGTTAGCATGTCCTCTGATACTCGGTTTACTCTTTCTATTTGCCCATCTATCTCTGGATGATATGCAGTACTGAAGTTTAGTTGTGTTCCCATAGATTGTAAGAGGCTTTTCCAAAATCTGGAAGTAAAATGTGCGTCTCTGTCAGATATTATTTTTCGGGGCACTCATGAAGGTGAATTATTTATTTTAGGAAAATTTGAGCAATAACTGGTGCTTCAAAGGTGGTATTAAATGGAATGAAGTGAGCACTCTTAGTTAATTTATCAACAACAACCATAATGCAGTCATGTCTTTGGGATGTCATAGGTAATCCTCCAATAAAATCCAGCGAAACAACTTCCCACTTAGTTTCTGGTATATCATGGGGTTGTAAAAGACCTGCCGGGTGTCGATGTTCAGCTTTAACCTATTAACATTCTAAACATTGGGCCATAAAATGTGTTATATCATTTTTCATTCCTGTCTAGAAAAATAGTTGTTTTAAATCCACGTGCATTTTCTGGACTCCTAGATGTGCAGCATATGGAGCTTGGTGGGCTTCCTTCATTATTAATTTTCGAAGTTCATCATCACCCGAGACGTACATCTTACCCTTATATCGTAGCAATGCATCATTATCTAAGGTGTATCCTTCCCACCTGGTTGCCACTGGTACTTCTTCTTGTAAGGAAAATTTTATTTGTTGGTATTGCGGGTCCCCTACTAGGTGGTTTAGAATCCGGCTTCTCAAGTCTATCTTCAATGACAATATTGAATGAACTCTAGGTCTCCTGCTTAAAGCATCTACAACTTTATTTTCTTTCCCCTTGATGTAGGATATCCTAAAATCATATTCACTAAATAGCTCATTCCAGCGTCATTGTTGAGCATTAAGGTCCTTTTGGGTGAAGATATACTCAAGACTTTTATGATCTGTTCTTAATTCAAATTGACGCCCCATCAGATAATGTCTCCATAGTCTCAAGGCCATTACAACTATGGCTAATTCTAGATCATGTGTAGCATAATTGATTTCATGGGTCTTGAGTTTACGTGAATCATAAGCGATAACCCCTTCATCTTGCATCAAGACTGCACCTAATACTTCCCCTGATGCATCCGTGCATACACGAAATTCCTTGTCCATGTTGGGTACCTTTAATATTAGAGTAGTTGTTAATCGTTGTTTTAGCTCATTAAATGCTTTCTCACACTCACTTGTCCATTCAAACTTAACCCATTTCCTTTGGAGGTGGGTGATGGGACTAGATATCTGTGAGAACCCTTCTACAAATCTTCTATAATAGCCTGCCAACCCCATAAAGCTGCGTACTTCCTTGACATTCCGAGGAGTAGGTCAATCCATTATAGTTTCAATCTTGTTGCGATCCACTGTAATGCCTTTCCCACTAATGGTATGGCCTAGATATTGAATTTCTTTCTCAAAGAAGGAACACTTAGTAAGTTTCCCATATAGCTTATGTTCTCTAAGGCATTGAAGCACCAATCTCAAGTGTTCTTGATGCTCCTTCTCATTGCGGGAATAAATGAGGATGTCATCCAAGAACACTTGGACAAAGCGGTCCAAATATCTTCGGAAGACGCTATTCATCAAGTTCATGAAGGCTGTTGGGGCATTAGTCAAAACAAATGGCAGAACAATAAACTCATAGTGTCCATATCGTGTTCTGAATGCTGTCTTAGGTATGTCTTCCTGCTATAGATCTGATATGAAAATATAAGACGATGCAAATAAATCCAAGAAAAACAAGATATGAATATATATGGAAATGCTTCACTTTATTGATATCAAACCCTTAAGGTAGGGAAACACCATACATTCACTCCTTAAGGAAGGAGAACACTCCACAAGCCATATGCCTGTTCATACAATAATTCCTTGACATCCCTCAATGTGGAGTCTCTAGCCTCTATATAGGCCTCATACATACAATACCATGGGTCATTACCATGGTTCCCTCAATACCATCTATCTAATACCATGGGCTTATTACATTATTACTAACTACTTGTGGTCCCTTACATGATACGGGCTAACCACCTTATTTATTACTATTGCCCATCCCATTATTATTCCATTGGGTACCTCCCTTTGTACCCCATATTATCCCCCCTAGGTATACTACATTCCACCCCCCTTAACGTGTTTCTTCCCCGAAACATGGGAAGAACACAAATAATAAGATTGACTCAAAAGAGTAGTCCACTGGTACCATGCACACGCATCTAGCCATCCAAGAGAAAGGTGAAACCTCGATCTCGCTAGTGCCTCGCTCACTTGAGATGGAAGTTGACCTTGGCAGTTATTCTTTGTTGATGTGTAGTAGGTGGATCTTCGCTCCTCTCTATTTGTCATGCGAGGGTTGTTGTCCTTGTGGCTAATTCGTTGCCATCTTGTTGGTTGTTTTCTTGCTGGGTGATGTGGGTGGTGATATGCTAAAGGTTTAACCAACAGTGTATCTTTCTTTAATTTACCACCTAATGGAGCCTGATTGTTATCTAGTACATGTTGTGGTGCCTGTTGTGGTTTCTTATCTTCCAATATTACTTCAACCAATGAATCCTCATCTGATGTAACATTTTATGCTGCAGCCTCCTTGGACTCTACCTGTTTTTCTGGTACTTGGTTGGATGTTTGTGTTTGGTTGTCGACCATCAATGCCTCATCATATAATATGTCAGTCACTAGAACATCTTGTGCTTCAGCCTCCGTGGACTCTACCTATTTATTGATGGAAATATCTTGTAATGTAATTTTCTTCTTTTTATACTAGAGCTTCAGGAATTATTTTTGCACATTAATATTTATAGTACCCACCGATTCCATCCACGGGTATCCCAAAACAACATCCTCATTAGCCATATCTGAAGCATAAAAATCAGAATGCAATACATACTTGTCCATAGAAATCTTCAAATCTTTATAAACTTGCACCTGCTCGTTATTAACCTGTGTGTGCTCCATGTGTTTCGTTGGCACTTGTAATTTTTTTGCCAAGTTGACATTTATGAGATTTTGCTTGCAACTCGGATTTATAGACACAATGATTTTCTCCTTCTGAATCAATCCATGAACCTACAATAAGGATATACCAGTAGGAAATAACCCCACATGTTTCCCCTTATCTTGTTTTCTAGCCTGAGACCATTTGTCTAAAAGGACTCTTTCAAATTCTGCATCTGAAAGTTTGGCCAACTGCTTGTTGTCAAGTGAGAACCACCATTTGAAAACCTCATCTTTGAAACCAAACCACACTAAATCATTCCAAAGTTCCCCATATGTGAACTTTTGTCTCTATATCAATTCTTCTTTAGTAGGGCCATTATCTTTTCCTGTAAAAAACATCTTGCTAAACGGCACGAAAAAGAAAATCACTTACTTGGTGAAAATTTAGAGTGGTCGTAGTTTAGTCACTATTGCTCAGAATCTTTATTATGACCTATTTTCGGAAATGGAATGACCATTCTACATCTTCCCATGTGATAGAAATCCCGATCTAGGCATTGGAATTTCAGATCCGCGCTGAAACTCTCCCGCCGTCACCAAAAATTCTGAAAAAAGAGCTGATTTTAAATCAACGATATCTCCCTCATTTGGACTCCGATTTGACTGATTTTTTTGTTTGAATTTGGGTATTTTTCCACAAATAATCTAGATCTACAATTATATTTTGCATATTTTGTACCAGAATGTACAGATCTGCGCCGCAAACTCGCTGCCCCAAAAAATGTCTACAACAACATTGATATTTAAATCAGCGAGATCTCTTTCATCCTGACTCCGATTCGACCAAATTTTTTTATTTATTTTTTCAACTTGGGTATTTTTTCACAAACAATCTAGATCTACAATTAGATTTTACAGATTTTTCCCCAAATCATACAGATCTGATCTGCAAATTCGCCGCCCTGAAAAATGTCTACAACACCACTGATTTTTAGATCAACAATATCTCCTTCATCTGGACTCCGATTTGGTTGATTTTTTTTTTGAACTTGGGTATTTTTTCACAAAAAATCCAGATATGCAATTATATTTTGCAGATTTTCCTCCAAAACATACAAATATGATCTGCAAACTCGCTGCTCTAGAAAGTTCCTGCAAAAAATAAAAATTCTCTACTTTTTCCCAAGAAAGTGCTCCGATACCACTTGTTATAGATCTGATATGAAAATATAAGATGATGCAAATAAACCCAAGAAAAACAAGATATGAATATATATAGAAATGCTTCACTTTATTGATATCAAACTCTTAAGGTAGGGAAACACCATACATTCACTCCTTAAGGAAGGAGAACACTCCACAAGCCATATGCCTGTTCATACAATAATTCCTTGACATCCCTCAATGTGGAGTCTCTAGCCTCTATATAGGCCTCATACATACAATACCATGGGTCATTACCATGGTTCCCTAAATACCATCTATCTAATACCATGGGTTTATTACATTATTACTAACTACTTGTGGTCCCTTACATGATACAGGTTAACCACCTTATTTATTAGTATTGCCCATCCTATTATTATTCCATTGGGTACCTCCCTTTGTACCCCATATTATCCCCCCTAGTTATACTACATTCCCCTTAGGTATACTACACTTCCTCCTTGATTCTTAGTTGATGGTAACCTGACCATAAGTCTATCTTGGAAAATATTGGAACTCCTTTTAGTTTTTCAAAGAGGTCATCTATTTGAGGCATGGGGTACCTGTTCCTAATGGTGGCCTTGTTTAGATCTTGGTAATCAATACATAACCTAAGAGTTCCATCCTTATTCTTCATAAAGATCACTGGTGCACTCCAAGGTGACACACTGGGTTGGATGAATCCTTGATCAAGAAGTTATTTAAGCTGTATACTCAACTCATTAAGCTCTAGGACAACCATTCGATAAGATGTTTTGGATATGGGTTCAGTTCCTAGTTTCAAAGAAATGGAGAAATTGATTTCTCGAACTGGAGGCAAACCTGGTAGCTCTGGAGGGAATACATCTGCAAATTCAGAAAGTAGTGGGTGCAACTTATTTGAGGACTTCTTGTCAGCATGAACCATCTCTACTGCATAAATCTTACATCCTTTCCTCATACACTTATTAACCTTCTTGGCTGATATGAGGCGCAACGTAACATCATGTTTAATGCCTTCTATTACTGTGGTTTCTCCCTAGTCATTTTTGAGGATAATTGTCTTATTATAGCAATCCACTATAGCTTGATGAGATTCAAGCCAATCCATTCCTACAATTAATTCATAAGTCCATAGAGTCATGCTATACAGGTTCATCTTGGTATCACACCCCCCATTGTTAACACTGCAATCTCTTACCATTGATCCTACTAATTGCTGAGAGCATGATGCCATTTCTACCATTCTAAAGTTACTTTGCTCATGAGTTGTCAATCCACATCTAAGTAGTGTTGAAGGAGAAATAAAACTATCAGTGGCACCTGGATCAATTAACACAGATAGAGGGATGTTATTGATCATACCTGCGGACTCCACCATTGTGGCTTGGTGCTTGACCTGACGATGGTTTGTGGCTGCATGAATTCGATGTGGGTTCTGTGGTCTTCCTCCTTTTGCTTTGTGTCCCTGTTGTTTAATCCCAGTTTGATACCTTGGACAATCCCTTCTATAATGTGGACCTCCACATTGACAACATTCTACTTGATCTTGATTCTCACTTTGTACCTGTCCTTGGCCACCAAATCCTCTATCCCCACCATTAGTTCTTCTCAAGTAGGGTTAACCCCTGCGTCCTCTTGGAGGCAGCCCAGAAGTTGCACTAGTGATTCAAGAAAAATTGTTTTGTCTTCCTTGGAATCCATATGGGTTCTCCCCTGGTCTATTTACCCTCGTTGTGGGGTGTTCCTTCCATGTTTTTCCATCAACCACCATTCAATTTTTCATAATTATAGTCCTCAGGACTTGTTTGGCTAAACTAGTGGTTGCTGCCATAGTGGTGGGTTTCCACATGGCGACTTTCGCTCGGACAAAGGAATTGAGTCCATGCAAGAATCTTTCAACTTGACATTTATCATCAGCCATATAGTCCACGTGATGGACCAACACATAGAATTCAGCTTCATAGTCCTCGATAGATCTACGATTCTGTCGCACTACATGGAAAGTCCCTACTTGTTGGTGTTTGTACTCCTCTGATAGGTACCTGGTTCAGAAGGCTTCCTCAAACATTTCCAAAGTAACTTGCAATGGGGTGACTTGCATCTTCGTTTCTTCATTTACCCACCATAATAGAGTGTCTCCTTTTAGTAGACTCATTGATATTTGGGCCTTTTCCCCTGAAGTGTATGCCTTAAAGCTAAGTGCTCTTTTGACACCAATTACCCACGTTTATGCTGTAGAAATTTTGAATAATTTAACACATATTCAATGGAGATTATCCTGATCATGTACTAATGCGGAAAACATACACAATACATAAGCTCCTCTACGTTGATCAAGAATATAGCAACATCAATAACAAATAAAACATCAAGAGCATTCACACATTAACACAGTTTGTATCACGGGGAAAGCATCTCGCTAAAAACCCCACACTATCTGTATATTAATGATTGAGTCATGTAACATTACACAGCATAATACTTCTCACAAGTATCTCCACCTCTGTTACACACAATACAGCTCAGATCTGATCTCCAAATCTCTTCCACTGCTTGCCTGCCTCCACTGCTCAATACCTGCTCAAGAACTGATGAGAATTGCTTCCCAAACTCGATTTTCACCTGCAAAATAGTCACTCACTCTTTGTGGACGTGAGCAAAGGCTAAAATGCGGGCCAAATACGTGAGCAAACTCATTGGCATACTCAATCCTTTGATTGTGCAAGATCTGGTGCACAACTATAGTCACAACTGATAGCAATCTGATTCTCTACCACCTGTCCCTGTTGAACTGAACATGCACTGACATGCAACTGAGTTAACTGATGTATTCTTTAGTTGTATTATGAGTTAATAATTAGTTTAACAACTCATCATTAGTCTATCTGCAGTTAGACTAACTACAACCAGTTTAACTAAGTTAAACTGAACACAACTCCATCAACTGTACCTCCAGTCCACTAAACTCAACTCACTTGAGTTCTAACTGAAGTCATGCATGCAACAACTCAACTGACTCATAAGAAAAACGAATTTCCTTCTGACAGCTGCATGTGCCACTTCCGTAGCTCAAACTGAAGTGCTCCAAGAGAATAAGATTAAGTTTATAGTCCAAATATTATTGTGAGATAATAATATTTGACTTTTCTATTTTTGACAGCCAGTCTAAAAATAGACTTGATCACTCACACTGTGATCACTCACACTTTCATCAAAAATAGAAGTCCATCTATTTTCCCAACTTGATCAATCATCCATAAACATAGACATGATCCATATGTCTAAAAATAGACATAGTCTAAAAATAGACTTGCACCAAAAATAGCCTGCGGGCCCACTTAGTGAAGGCGACTCTTTTCACTAAGCTCCATCATCTTGTTGCAATCTCAACACTCCCTCTCGACAAGATATGGATTATCAGCAACCCCTATCCTGCCTCGGTGGTACTCGAATTTGCTCCTGGTGAGAGCCTTCGTCAGAATATCAGCATCCTGATCCTCCGTTGGAATGTACGAAAGTAACATGATCCTCCGCTGCACACAATCTCTGATATGATGGTACCTGATGTCAATATGCTTAGATCTATCATGAAATACAGGATTAGCCGAGAGTTTAATGCAACTCTGGTTATCACAGTAAATCACAGTAGGATCCAAATGAGAACCGAACAAACCAACCAGGATCTTTCTCATCCATATAGCCTCGCATGCAGCCAAACTTGCTGCCATATACTCGGCCTCCGCTGAACTGAGTGCCACAGATCTCTGCTTCCTGCTGTACCAAGAAACTGCTGTCGATCCGATACTGAAGACCCCTCCTGATGTGCTCTTTCTGTCTGTTGGGCTCCCTGCCCAATCTGCATCTGTGAAGCCACATAGCTTCACCTCATCCTCCTGTCTGTACCACAAACCATATCCCGATGTGCCTCTCAAGTAGCGCAATACATGCTTGCCCGCCTTCCAGAAGAGCTTGGTAGGCTTAACCATAGCTTGTGAAAGCTGGTTAACTGCATAGCATATATCAGGTCGTGTATTGACCAAATACATCAGCGACCCCACCAACTGTCGATAAACAGTGGCATCCACTTCTTCTCCCGAAGTGGCATCCTCCTTCCTCCAACCTCCAGGAAGAGGAGTATCAACAGGCTTGCAGCCATGCATGTTGAACTTCTCCAGTATCTCCCGAGCATACTTGCCCTGAGAAACAAACAGTCCACCACTGCACTGCCATATTTCCAATCCTAGGAAATAGTGAAGGAGGCCCAAATCCTTCATCTCAAACTCTGTAGCAAGATCCTTCTTGCATGACAGTATCAACAGCTCATCACCCGTTAGAATCAAATCATCAACATACAGTACAATGATAAGCAACTTACCCTCCACCACAATCTGGTATAGGTTCGGATCCGCCTCGCTCTTGGAGAATCCAAGTCCTGTGAAATAGCTGTCTATCCGTGTGTACCAAGCACGTGGTGCTTGCTTCAACCCATACAGCGCTCTCTTGAGCCTGCACACATGCGACTCGCTGCTGAAGACTTCAAAGCCTTCGGGTTGCTCAATTTACACCTCCTCCTCAATGACTCCGTTGAGGAACGCAGTCTTCACATCCATCTGATGAATGTGCCATCCCATCTGCGCTGAGAGAGCAAGAATCGTCCGTATGGAAGAATACCTTGCGACAGGTGCAAAGGTCTCCTCATAATCGATCCCCTCAATCTGTGAAAAGCCTCGGGCAACAAATCTTGCCTTGTACTTCTCCACACTCCCGTCAGCTGCCTGCTTAACTTTGTAGATCCATCTCGAACCCACCACTGATTTCCCTTCCGGTCTAGGAACAATCTCCCATGCACTGTTTCTGACAATAGAATCATACTCTTCCACCATGGCGTCTACCCATGCGGGATCCTCCACAGCTTCCTCGAAAGAGGATGGCTCAGTCACAACACACTTGCTCATAAGAGCCATGTATCCAGTGTACCGATCAGGTGACTGTCTCTGCCTGCGTTGGGCTGTAGGTGGTCCTACAACTTTCTCTGCATCTTGAGCCAGTCGCTCAGCTTCTGTCAAGCGCTTTCGCCCTCTGATGGTTGGTGCTGCATGAGTGGTCTCTTCCACTCCATGAACCTCGTCCTGTGGCTGATCTACATCGTGAAGCTCATCCTTAGGAACTAATAGCTCCTCATCTGCATGCAAGTGTAGCTCCCTCTCAAGCGAACACTTCATGGCTTTCTCCTCCTGAAATTTTATATCCCGTCGCACAACAGTTTTACCACTGTCTGGCAAATACACACGATAGTTGTGGGGCGTATCAGTGTACCCCACAAATATCCCAACCTCTGCAATCGGCTCCAACTTCTTTCTGGCATCCTTCTTCACATGCATGTAAACGTTAGCACCAAAAATCCTCAAATGAGAAAGATCAGGCTTCTTACCAGAATAAGTCTCCTCAGGTGTACTCATGCCAAGTATCCTATGAGGACAACGGTTCTGCACATAAACTGCTGTATTGCATGCTTCCGCCCACAAGTGAAGGGGTAGGCCCTGATCAAGCAACATTGCTCGTGCAGCACCCACAATCGTTCTGTTCTTCCGCTCAGCTACCCCGTTCTGCTGTGGGTTATGGGGAGCTATGAGCTCTCTACGAATCCCTTCTGCCTTGCAGAAATCCTTGAACTCGTCCGAGATGTATTCACCACCATTATCGCTCCTAAGAGCCTTCACCTTCTTCCCCAACTCCTTCTCGACCAGTGCTTTGAATTCACAGAACTTTGAATATGTCTCGCTCTTCTTCTGCATGAAGAATATCCAGCACTTACGAGAGAAATCATCAACAAAAATCACATAATACCTGTGTTTTGTTGTCGAAGCAACTGAGAAAGGTCCACACACGTCTGTGTGAATTCTCTCAAGGATCGTCGTGGCGCGACTATCCTTCTCGTGAAAGGTGGCTTTCACAAACTTCCCCAAAGTACACCCCTTGCATTGATCTGACTGCGCAAGTGTGCCTTTAGGAAGCCCTGTAGTGATCTGCTGCAGTATCTTCAAGGCTCCATGGTGAAGGTGACCCAATCTCCTATGCCACAACTCGCCATCATCCCGGCTCACCAATCCTTCTGCCTTGCCTGCCATTGCTGCGCATCCATCTACATGCAACTGATAAAGGTTCCTCACTCGAACCCCTATCTTCCGGGTCTCACCAGTTGTCTTGCTGCGCAGGAAGGCCTTTCCCTCGCTGAAAACAACATCATACCCCTTGTCTTCTAACATCGCCACTGAGATGAGATTCTTCTTCAATCTTGGAACATGCATGACTTCCTTCAATACAAAGGGTTTACCAGACTCCCTCTCAAAGGAAATGGTACCGATACCGGTCGCACTGTATCTACCATCATCGCCCATCTCGATGTGCACTCCAAGATCTTTGTCCTCCAGATCAGAGAACAAATCTCTATCTCCCGTCATGTGAAAAGACGCGCCACTGTCCAGAAACCACACTGATCCCATCACACTTGAAACCAAGCATGCGATCAATGAAAAATCAAGCTCAAACTGAGAAGCTAAAGCCTCTCCCCCTGCAGATCCAGCAGCTTGCTTGTTCTTCTTCTTCTGCGGACAATTTGTGGCATAGTGTCCATGCTGGTGACAGTGAAAACACTTCACCTTGGACATATCCTGCTTCTTGCCTTTCGCACCAGACTGAGAAGCTTTCTTGCTCTTCCCTTTCTTTGCTTTGGCAGCCAAAGCAAAATTCTCTTCATCAGCTCCCTTTGACGAAGATCTGTCCCTGGTACTCCGCCTGATCTCCTCCTGCACAAGATCTGACCATAGTCTTTCCCATCCTGGCAACTTCTCCCGACCATTGACAGAGTCCTGATAGGAATGCCAACTCTTCGGAAGACCAAGGAGAGCCAAGCTCACCAAGTCCTCATCATCGACAGTAACCCCCACACTTCCCAGCTCATCTCGACACTGAGTGAACTTCGTGAGATACTTGGGAATACTGTCTCCCTTCTCGCATTTGATGTTTCTGAGTTTATCTTTGAGCGCCAGCTTCCTCTGATCGCTCTTGCTTTGGAATAATTCTGTTAATGATTTCCACATCAAATATGGAGTAGCCTTTCCATGGAGGCTGGACACAATGTGATCCTTCACGCCCTCCAACAGAATTCTTCGACATTTTGCGATCTTCTTTTGCCAAGCATCAGCTTGAGTAGCATCAGTAGGCTTTGGGATATCCGTATCTATGAATTCCTTCAGCCCGTTATCATCCAATACTGCCTCCATCCTGTCCTTCCATGCAATATAGTTTGAGCTGCCCTCAAGAGCATACTCCAATCGCAATCCGTTGAAAGACATTGCTGCGTTGTCACCAAGAAAACACTGCTGCAAATTCGAATTCCACCAGCAACCAACTCAACTGCTTCCGATCAACCCTCGCTTGATATCCTGTAAAAATCTCTTCTACAAATCAAGCTGCTCCGATACCATGTAGAAACTTTTTCTACAATTATCTAGCTCCGATACCATGTAGAAATTTTGAATAATTTAACACATATTCAATGGAGATTATCCTGATCATGTACTAATGCGGAAAACATACACAATACATAAGCTCCTCTACGTTGATCAAGAATATAGCAGCATCAATAACAAATAAAACATCAAGAGCATTCACACATTAACACAGTTTGTATCACGGGGAAAGCATCTCGCTAAAAACCCCACACTATTTGTATATTAATGATTGAGTCATGTAACATTACACAGCATAATACTTCTCACAAGTATCTCCACCTCTGTTACACACAATACAGCTCAGATCTGATCTCCAAATCTCTTCCATTGCTTGCCTGCCTCCACTGCTCAATACCTGCTCAAGAACTGATGAGAATTGCTTCCCAAACTCGATTTTCACCTGCAAAATAGTCACTCACTCTTTGTGGACGTGAGCAAAGGCTAAAATGCGGGCCAAATACGTGAGCAAACTCATTGGCATACTCAATCCTTTGATTGTGCAAGATCTGGTGCACAACTATAGTCACAACTGATAACAATCTGATTCTCTACCACCTGTCCCTGTTGAACTGAACATGCACTGACATGCAACTGAGTTAACTGATGTATTCTTTAGTTGTATTATGAGTTAATAATTAGTTTAACAACTCATCATTAGTCTATCTGCAGTTAGACTAACTACAACCAGTTTAACTTAGTTAAACTGAACACAACTTCATCAACTGTACCTCCAGTCCACTAAACTCAACTCACTTGAGTTCTAACTGAAGTCATGCATGCAACAACTCAACTGACTCATAAGAAAAACGAATTTCCTTCTGACAGCTGCATGTGCCACTTCCGTAGCTCAAACTGAAGTGCTCCAAGAGAATACGATTAAGTTTATAGTCCAAATATTATTGTGAGATAATAATATTTGACTTTTCTATTTTTGACAGCCAGTCTAAAAATAGACTTGATCACTCACACTGTGATCACTCACACTTTCATCAAAAATAGAAGTCCATCTATTTTCCCAACTTGATCAATCATCCATAAACATAGACATGATCCATATGTCTAAAAATAGACATAGTCTAAAAATAGACTTGCACCAAAAATAGCCTGCGGGCCCACTTAGTGAAGGCGACTCTTTTCACTAAGCTCCATCATCTTGTTGCAATCTCAACACTCCCTCTCGACAAGATATGGATTATCAGCAACCCCTATCCTGCCTCGGTGGTACTCGAATTTGCTCCTGGTGAGAGCCTTCGTCAGAATATCAGCATCCTGATCCTCCGTTGGAATGTACGAAAGTAACATGATCCTCCGCTGCACACAATCTCTGATATGATGGTACCTGATGTCAATATGTTTAGATCTATCATGAAATACAGGATTAGCCGAGAGTTTAATGCAACTCTGGTTATCACAGTAAATCACAGTAGGATCCAAATGAGAACTGAACAAACCAACCAGGATCTTTCTCATCCATATAGCCTCGCATGCAGCCAAACTTGCTGCCATATACTCGGCCTCCACTGAACTGAGTGCCACAGATCTCTGCTTCCTGCTGTACCAAGAAACTGCTGTCGATCCGATACTGAAGACCCCTCCTGATGTGCTCTTTCTGTCTGTTGGGCTCCCTGCCCAATCTGCATCCGTGAAGCCACATAGCTTCACCTCATCCTCCTGTCTGTACCACAAACCATATCCCGATGTGCCTCTCAAGTAGCGCAATACATGCTTGCCCGCCTTCCAGAAGAGCTTGGTAGGCTTAACCATAGCTTGTGAAAGCTGGTTAACTGCATAGCATATATCAGGTCGTGTATTGACCAAATACATCAGCGACCCCACCAACTGTCGATAAACAGTGGCATCCACTTCTTCTCCCGAAGTGGCATCCTCCTTCCTCCAACCTCCAGGAAGAGGAGTATCAACAGGCTTGCAGCCATGCATGTTGAACTTCTCCAGTATCTCCCGAGCATACTTGCCCCGAGAAACAAACAGTCCACCACTGCGCTGCCATATTTCCAATCCTAGGAAATAGTGAAGGAGGCCCAAATCCTTCATCTCAAACTCTGTAGCAAGATCCTTCTTGCATGACAGTATCAACAGCTCATCACCCGTTAGAATCAAATCATCAACATACAGTACAATGATAAGCAACTTACCCTCCACCACAATCTGGTATAGGTTCGGATCCGCCTCGCTCTTGGAGAATCCAAGTCCTGTGAAATAGCTGTCTATCCGTGTGTACCAAGCACGTGGTGCTTGCTTCAACCCATACAGCGCTCTCTTGAGCCTGCACACATGCGACTCGCTGCTGAAGACTTCAAAGCCTTCGGGTTGCTCAATGTACACCTCCTCCTCAATGACTCCGTTGAGGAACGCAGTCTTCACATCCATCTGATGAATGTGCCATCCCATCTGCGCTGAGAGAGCAAGAATCGTCCGTATGGAAGAATACCTTGCGACAGGTGCAAAGGTCTCCTCATAATCGATCCCCTCAATCTGTGAAAAGCCTCGGGCAACAAATCTTGCCTTGTACTTCTCCACATAGTCTAAAAATAGACTTGCGCCAAAAATAGCCTGCGGGCCCACTTAGTGAAGGCGACTCTTTTCACTAAGCTCCATCATCTTGCTGCAATCTCAACATATGCTTTTGAACCCCCCTCTTGACCTATGAACTCTGGTAATTTGGATTTTTGGATTTCTTTCATAATATCGAGGTTTGTTTGTCCATATTCGATATTGAACTGAGAATTTAGGTCTTGCCTTTGTTTTCGTTCCAACTCTCCTCCTTTACCTTCATCATTTCTTTGGCCTTGTCCTTGGCTTGTGACCCAATCCTTAAAGATATTTGTCATTTCCCCAAGGGAACGTAATATAGCTTGTTCGGTTGGAATTCCAATTTCTGTAGTGGTGAGAGGTGGGGTTTCCACCTTAGGGGTGCCTTGGGTTTGTCTTCGATGCTTAGGAGACATGGTCTCCCCTGTAGCGAATCAAGTTTGAATGTTACATTTAGCAATACAACATTGCATAAGCATTCAGAAAAAAATCAAAGAATCAATACTACATATATCCATGCATTTCCCTTTATTTTAAAATGCCAACTATACTTTAAGTAACCATTCAAATATGAATAATCTTAATTATAAATATTATCTAATTTAATAAATAAATAAATCCACATCATATAAATTCCTTCTAAGTGGCTAGTCATTTTTATACTATACTTAATACATATTTTATATAATATAAAGTAACACTCATTATTGTTATTAGGGGACATTTTATAATATATATTTAAAATTTAGACTATGCATGCAATGTTATGCATATAGCATCAATGTTATAAACTTATTTTTTTTAATGGGAATTTTCTTTTGTTATATTAGTAGAGTTTTATGTGCCAAATAAAAAGTGCATGAATTTTATATTTAATAATAAAGAAAGTTTTTGTCTATGTTATTTATTTAATAATTATTTTATTTAAAATTACTCATTAAAAAAAACATATATATATATATATATATTAAATTTATTTGACTAAACTTCCGTAAGAAAAATTATTGATAAATTTGATTAAGTATTTTTTTTTTCAAATTTTTACCTAGAGGTCACTTAGAGTCGAAACCCGCTCTGATACCATATGCAACAACCCCAAAATTAAAACATGTAACTAATTAGATTAATCATGTGATTTATAATCAATATGCAATTTATCAACAATTTAACATCGAATTTCAGAAATATGAGCAGAGACAACTTACCTGTGGCGATGATATTCCTTACTTGTGATTTCGGAGTTGAATGCTATTTGAATCCTGCTAACCGCAACAAAGTTTTGGGGACGACTCTCCACCCAACCGTAGGCTCAATTGCACAAAATCTTGCTACAACTAGCCACCATCGAGCCCTCAATCAACGTACTAATGCCAGGGAATCATTTGTTCCACAACACTTTTCTCTCAAGAGAATGGATGATGGAATCATGGAATGATCTTTCATCTTCCTCACCATCTATTAAATAGAGCAAACATTGGAAGGGGAACCACATGCACACACTCCATGTGTCAACATGCAACTTTTATTTCTTTATTTCAAGTTTAATTTAATTTAGTAATTCTCTTAATATAATTCTTTCTTATTTTATTCATTTTTACTTTTTGATAACTTTACTTACTATTTTTATAGTTTTCTTAATTTAACTCTTTCTTATTTTATTTTACTTTTTTGTTAACTTTACTTATTTTTACTATTTTTACAGTTTATTTATATTTATATTTATTTAGAACTCTATTATTGTTATTTACTATTTTATTGTTTATTATTATTATATTTTCTTCATTATTTACTATTTATTTACTATTATTATATTTTCTTTATTGTTTATCATTTATTTTCTTATATTTTAATATTATATTATATTATTTATTATTTTTATTATTATTAGGGGACGTTACAGTAGCTAACCATCTAGCTTGCTCGACATTCAGATTAGGTTTTTCAAACAAGTACTTCATTCCACTATGACCACTCATCATAATAAACATATTTCCAAGAAGATAATGTCTCCACATCTTCAAGGCATGCATAATAACTGCCAACGCAATATCATGAGTCACATAGTTTTGCTCGTGCTCATTCAGTTTCCTCAACTCATAACATACCACTTGTCCTTCCTGCATCAAAACTCCACCAAGTTCTCTCTTTCAAGCATCTGTACGTACCATGAAATATTTGTTTGGATCTACAATCTTCAAGACCAGATCATTTGTAAGAAAATGATTCAATTGCTCAAAACTAGCTGCACACTCAGCCCATTTAAGCTTCTTCCCTTTTCGCTACAAAGATGTAATAGGATAGGCAATCCATGAGAGTTCTTGATGAAACTCCTGTAATAACTAGCTCATGCCATGAATGATCTAACCTCATCCACATTCCTAGGAGCTTACCACTCCATGATAGCTCTGATATTTTTTGGGTCCATTGCTATACCTTCCTTGGAAACAACATATCCCAAGTAATGAACTTCAGTCTGAAAGAAACTTCCAGGTGCTCTGTATCCTCTTTCTAATTCTTAGGGTATATTAATATATCATCAATAAACAATATCACAAACTTGTACAGATAAGGACGCAACACACTATTCATCAAACACATGAAAGTAGTTGGAGCATTAGTAAGACCAAACAAAACCACTATAAACTCATAATTCCCATACCTAGTACGAAATGTTGTCTTGTAGATGTCCTCTTCTTTGATGCATACCTAATGATATCTTGATCTCAGGTCAATGTTTGAGAACATTTTTTCTCCCTTCAACTGATCAAACAAGTCATCAATCCGCGATAATGGATACATGTTCTTGATTTTCACCTTGTTGAACTTCCTGTAATCAATGCACAACTTGAGAGTACCATCCTTCTTCTTTACGAACAACATTGGTGCACCCCAAGGTGACACACTTGGCCTTATGTATCCCTTATCAAGCATTTAGTTAAGCTACAACTTTAGTTCCAATAACTCTAGAGTGATCATCTTGTAAGGCGCCTTAGATGTTGGTGCTGCTCCTAGTATCGACTCAATAGATAATTCCACTTCCCTATGAGGCGACAACTTTGAAATCTCTATTGGAAATACATCCTGAAACTGTTGTAAAACTAGATACCTCTTCAATACTTTAACATCCTCAACATCCTTCCCTTTATCACTAGAAATGTGGACTGTAAACAATACACAACCTTTCCTTCTACTGTGGTTTGCCTGCATAACTGTAACCATTCTCACTTATGTAGGCTTATTCTTTCCTTGTAATATTCTCCTCTCTCCATCATCATCTAGACACTCAATAGCCTTGTCATAACAATCCCCTTTAGTCTTGTGAAAGTACTGTTATCACTCAGGTTGTTCCCTTTGACTCCCAAGGGAATATGGCTGAGGTAACCACTAACCAATCTTTTAGCTACAGGTCCGAGCCTACCTGCAACCAGAGAGGGCTCTCTCTTTATGATTTAACTTTGTTTTGGTGTAATTTTAGGCTAGTTATGATGTACATGTTTTTGTTTTGAATTTGGTTGGGTGATGATTTCAATCAGAACTAGTATGCAATCTCAGAACAGTCTAGACCATTGGGCAATGGAGTCAATGCTCTCGTACAGCTGAAAGTGCTTATTGGGAAAGAGGTAACAGCCAGATAGGTATCCATGGAACAATTCTTCAAAATCTGGAATATGATGGCATGAAAACAGGGAATGAAAGGCAACTAAGGATCTCTCACTATGCTGATAGAGGGAAAATGTGAGAATATTATATAGGAGCACTTAAGAATTCCTAAACAACATTCATAATGAGAGAATCAATGTAAACATGAGAAGTTAAGAATTCATATTTATCATTAATTCTGAAGAAAACACAGTTAACAACAGAGATTGAGCAGAGGGTACATTCAAGCAAGTCCTGAGCTATTCTTCTTCTCTATTGCTAAGATAATGAAACATATATGTGAATTAAGCAGACATAGAAAGACAAAACGTGGTTTAGAATAACTTATTGTTCCATTAAACAACACAGGAATCCTGTAGCAGGACACAGATCATCACTTTCACATCCAAACAGTGTAGAGACCATGAACTTTCCCAGCGATTTGTATTAGATAGTCTGAAAATTTACAACGCAGTGTTTTAGAGAGAAAATCACCAACCCCAAATACGTTCTGTGGGGAGGTATATATGCAAAAAATAAGATACAAAATATCTAGTTGATGAGTTAATAGCTCATAACTTCTTTGCCAACTCTTGAGGAATAGTAGCTGAAAGAGTAAATGCTGTAGTAAATATTAATGTATTAGCTGTCCATTCTGTCAAAGAATTTTGACTTTTGTGACCAACTGAGTCGGCTGGGGCTGCGCTTTTAAATCTGTGTTTTTTCCCTTTTGGGCTCGCTGTCCCAACATTTTGCTGAGTCACTGCTCCCACCTGCTCTGCCTATTGTCTTCATGCTGTGCCTGGTGCCTGCGTACTCAACTCTGTTGACCTGTAGATGACCTGAGGTTGACCAAAAAGAGAAAGGACCGAGATCACTTTGGAAAAATTTCCAGCATTGCTTGCCACCAATCTTCTTTAGGCAGTTGATGTCTTCGTATCTTTATCAATGTCTCATCTGCCTCGGTATACCTGTAAAAATTGGGTGGGACCTCAAACAAGTGATTGATTTCATGCTCAATGTAAAATAAATTTTCCAGCTTATCATAAAGGCTCTGTCCTGATGGAGGTCCTGTTTCTTCTGAGGTACTTGTGGATGCTATGATCTGATTTGAAATAAAGTTACTCATCCTGGTGTCATACTGCTCACGGGTCAGCAGTCTTCCAGCGCCCGTCAATAGGCTGGGAAATCCTTTGCCTTGCAATGCTCCCATCCTCAGCTTGTAATCATCTACCTTTGCCTGCATTTCCTGACACTTTCTCTCCAAACTTTGCACAAAATTTCTAAGGGTCAGCACCTTTTTTGCTGTTAGAACAGTTTCTGTCCTGTTACTTATGTCTAAGGCTGCCAACTCCTCTTTGGTGTGAGTGTTCAGGAAGTGAATCATTTTGCTAGCCTGCTCAGGCATATTTCCCAATGCTGCTCTAGCCTTTTGACTCTCAATTTGGGCTAGGTCTATTAATTCAATCTGTTCATGCATAGTTCGGATTGATTTCCACTGTCTAGTGATAGAGTGGTCAATTATGGTCCACAAAATCTTTTTTATTTCAGCTAGAGTCTTTACTAAATTCAGCTCATTCTCCAAGGTCTTTATTTTGTCCTTCAGGGCCTTAATTTCCCTTGTCTGTTCAGCTACTGTCACCTTGGACTTATCATATTTTCCTTCTAGATCGGCCAACTTTTCTTTGGCCTCTTTTATCTCTGTTGCTTGAAGCTCTAGCTCCTTAACAACTTTTGTCAATTCATCCATGCTCATGCTAGACCCAGGAGCTGTTGTTGTTGCCGCTGCAGCATCTGTAGTTGTTGTAGTTGCTGGAGTAATAGGAGGGGTCACTGTTGCTTGTGTAGGTGGAATAGCAGCAACAGTTGGAACCGTTTGAGGTGGCTGGGAGGTTGACTCTCCTTGCTTGCCTTGCAGTGCTCTCTCCAACTCTCCCTCCATTTGAAAATTCTCTGGTTCATTTGCATTAGCAGGTCCATTGTATCCTCAGCTTCTTTCTCTTGCACCAGTTCTGCTGTTTGTGCATAGTCGAGGAGAGCCTCATTTGCTTTTTCAGAGCAGCAATATCATCCTCCTTTTTCTTCATTAGGGCCCTGATAGCTTTGGGATTCTTAGGATCATGCCCTAGGTCCACAATAATGTCCTCCAATGTTTTAATTTTGTTGTCTTTGGCTGTGGAGGACATTCTTTCCAAATCAAGTTGAGTATTTGTGTTCTTCAAAGATTCCTTTAATTCATGGGCCAGTGTGGCCTTGTCTGCCAGTGTGGCATAGACCATTTCCCCTGTTTGCTTATGTAACTCTATTTGATCCATGGGGTGAATGTCCTTGGCCAGGACCTCTAAATTTGTCTTGACATAGTCTGGAGCTGTCTGAGGCTGCTGAACCTTGCGCTTGAAGTGGCTGAGAATCATCTTTTCTTCTTTGATGTCATATGCTGCCACCAACCTTTCCTACTTGGTAGGTGTTGCCTTAAGAAATTGGTCATACAATTGTACTCTTAATAGTTCATTTTGAGCCTTAATTTACTTAAAGGTGGCTTTGATACTAGCTGGCCTCTTACTTTGCTGTGTAGAGGAAGACACCTCCATGCCATGCTGTCTGTCTTGCTCTTGTTGGAAAGAGCTTGTAGGTGTTTGTTGACTCCCTTCTCTGTCTCTCCTTGGACTTCCAAGGATTTCCTCACTGACTTCTTCCTCAAATGGAGGATCAACTCTTTGCCTTTTAGCTTCAGGCTGCTATGTAGACCCACTAGCAGGTGTGGAGTCTTCTCGGTCTCGTTTTCTGCCTCTTTCCTCATGGGCAGGAGTCTGTAAAGCAGGCACTTGTGGTGCCTCTGTTTGCTGTGGAGGAGCCTGTCCTTGAGATTGCTCCATTGAAGTAGCAGGCTGCTCTGTGATCACTTCTTGCTCTGCATCCATTACTTCTTTCCCTTTTGCTGTACCTGTTGCTGATGTAGATGGTCCCTGGGCGGCTTGTGTGGCTGCAGCAGCAGATGTGCCTTCTCCAATTTGATGTGGCAACTTGAATGTTACCTGCTACACAGAATCCAAGTCAAGAGTTTTTTCTAAATCCTTGACATTTTTTTCCATTATTTCCTCTTGGGTCAATTCCTCAACTAATGTGCCTTGCAGCCACTCATCTTGGTTGGCATATTGTTCAATTTGTGGAAATTTACAATGGTCATAGGCCAGCAGCCTGTATTTAACTCTTCTGGCACTGATAAAACCCTCCGGGTCATAAGGGACCCACCAGAAGCTCCTCTTTAACTTATATTTGTCCCTCAATATTTGATCAGCATCTTGCCAACCTTCTTTCTTATTCATAATGAAGGGGCCTAGATGGTATTTGAATTTAAGGTGAGCTTTCTTTTTGGCACTATGAAAATGAGTGAGATCAGAATTAATGAGTTTCCTATAGTACTCCAAGGAAAACAGTCTCATTGGTACATATCTTGGGAGCCTGTAAGGACAGAGCTCACAGCCATAGATTCTAATGACAACATGATTTTGATAGAGATACCAATCACCTATTTTGTAACTCTTGGACAGCTGCAAGGTCTTCTGTATGTCATATGACAATCTAGGAGGAGGGAATCTCATTAGGAGATAAGAGACTGGGTATACAAATTGGTCAATGAACTCACAGTAGGAAAATGGAGAGTTCTGAACCTCATGGAAAAATGATGACCAAAAGATGACAGACCTTCTTTCACCCTTAGAATCCAACTTCTTGATGGGGCATTGGAAGCATTCAGACTAGTAATACATGAACAAATGATAGATATATGATGAATATTTAAAGACTCCCTCCCTATCCAGTTTTACTAGCTGATCATGTATTTTATTGGCTATGAACTTGGCATAGTTATATTTGTAAGCAGGGGGCTGTCCTGAACTGTATGCAGACAATAAAACCAACACTGTTTCATCAATGTGCTCACTTATTTTAAAACCTAGCACATAGGAGATCATATCAACTAGCAGCTTTCCCACCTCATTGAAATGGACATAAAGTAATGGAGGTGGTCTTGTAGGTTGGCAGTCTGCCCTCATGAATGTCTTGGCAACCCTTGCAATTTCAGAGATGGAGAGTTTGGAGCCTGCATCAAGCAAGTAGTTCATAGAGAAAGGGAACAATAGCTGAGTCTGTTTGAAGTTAAGCATCTGGTTGATGGAGTCAGGAGTAATAAAAAAAAGTATGCTCCCAGATGGAGACTTAACAACTCTATGAGTTGGCTCATAGTTCTCAGCACATAGGCGGATGATCTCAGGAAAAATATTAACAGAGGGAAGAAAGTAAACAGGCAAATTGGATTCCCATATGCCATACATGTCACAGTTGTTTAAAAAGATGTTTCTCAACTGGAAGAAGGTCTGCAAGTGATTTCTGTTCCCAACTAAATCTTGAATGAGGTAATCCTTATCATCAAGAGGCATGGCTTCAAGCTCTCTATTTGGTGGGTTCATAGGAGTGATACTTAGAGCTGTTGGAGTGGCCATTTTGAGGCTTTCTGAGCTTATATTGGAAATGAGGTGTAGGACAGTAATAGACTGAGGATAACTGCTTTTGGGATTTTTCAAATGAGTTTGAAACTGAGTTAAGTGAAGCAGTAGTCTTGACTGTCTGAAATTATGATGAAAGAGGTAAATTTCTGCAGAGTATAGATAGTTTTCTCTTCTCTTGAATGAATTCTGTGGATTAAGGGACTGTGGGAAAAATGCAGAGGGGAAAGGGGGTTATTTTAACCGAAGGATTGAATTTTTTTGTAGAGTATTTGGCAAAAGGGGTGAATGCACGGTAAATATGAAAATTTGCCGGTAATACAAACTTAAAAACCGCTTTTTGATGGTGAAATTGCAAGTGGGCGCGGGTTCACTGGTTTCTTTTTAGCTGGGGGTTTATCAAATGGATTTTAAGCAGCATTTAGGTGCAAGAGGTGTCTTTAATTTGGGTACTTGCAGGTATTCAAGCAACTAAAATGGAGAAAATGGTGAAAAACAGGGCTGATGGGTGAAATTTGGCAAATACCTGGTTTAAAGTTGCCGAGGGTAATTGAGCCGGTTCAATAGCGAGAAATGGCGTCGAATCTGCAGGCGGCGGTGGCTCAATTGTTCGAGTTCGAATTTTGGAGGTAAAATGACATGGAAGAGTGTGCACAACTCTCCAACACGACGATGAAAATGACATAAAACGGTCGAAAATGTGCGTTTTTATAAAAATTTGACATATTTGCGCTTTTGGCACTTTTTCGCGATGACGTCATCGGTGGGTCTCGGGTATGGCAGGGTGACGTGGCAGGCTGACTCAAGCGCCGACGTGGCGGTGACACGGTGGCAGTGTGTGGAAGCAGGCGGACAAATTGACAATGACGTGGAGCAGCGGCAAGGACACGGTTGTGACGTCACAAATGACGTGGTTGCTGACGTCAGGGGACAGAGGGTGGTATCCGGTTTTCCCCACACCACCTTTGAACATAGGCGGTAATGGGGGAGGGGCCTCCGAACACGCCAGGCGATCGACACGTGGCGGGGGTACGGCAGGGAAACCGCCCATCCCCCGGACGTTAACCTCCGGCATATCGGGGGCTCAAAACGACCGCCCACCGTTGATTCATCGCTTATCAGATCGGACGGATGATGGTAAAGGCGAGGTGATAGGGGGTTAGGGACGGGACCCGCCCAATATATTAAAATAATCACGCGCCGGGGAGGGTCAAAAACTTTGGAAATGTGGGTTTTGTGGGTTATGTGCACCGGTAGTGTTTAATGTTTAAATAAACATTTAAACCAAAACTTTTTTTTCAATGAGCACGAAAGGGTAGAATAGCAAAGTTTATGGTAAAGGGGTGGGGAAAGAGGTTATTAACTTAACCAAATGTTAAGTTAATTCCATTTTAGAACACGGAAGGGTTAATAGTAGTCCCAGATGGACTATTATTTCCTAAGACTGTATTATATGGCTATAATGCCATAGGGTGGGATATTTAATACATTTTTGGGGTTTTTTACATAGTTTTTTGTAGAAAATAGGGGTGGGAAAGTAGTTAGGGAGCAATACAATAGAGTTAAGAGTTAATATGGGTTTGTGAGGTGAAGTGTAGGGGAGAGGCTAAGTTTGTGAACTGAAACTTAGACATAGGAATGAATGGAATGTGGAGAAATGACTTTTACACAAGAAATGTGGCTTCTCTTCATTTAGGAAAGCCAAAACTTGACTTGATTTTCTCAAGGATGAAGTGCAAGTAGGACTGGTTGGGCAGATCCCAAAGTCCTTAAGGGGGTGTTAGTGAGAAACTTTTAGGGGGAGTGAAGGGGAATTAGACATGCTTCCATAGTTTTGCCATTAAACATCTGCCTTGAGATTTCTATTCCTTGATGAGATGGACCTTGTTTGACAATACAAATGTGATCCAAATCCTACTTCTGCAACCTCAAACTACCTACCCAGCCTAATACACCTAACATTTTTTCTTCTTTTTGAATGGGTGCACTTAGCCTTGCAAGCCCTGATTATCCTCTTTTCTTTTGACCGCCCTCCTATCTAAATCTACCCTCATCTCTTGCAAGGGCCCAAATTAAGCAGTTGGGCCCCTTAATTTCTCTACCTAGCTAGTGATCTGCCAAGCTTGAACTGTTTGGATAGATATTGTTTCTCTATTCTACAACATCAATTTAAACATGGCATGGTCCAGATTGAACTGTTGGACCATCCATCAAGCTAGAAGTGGCATCTTAGCTAGCCACTTTCCTGATCATTCTTTGGGGTTCATTTTTATCATTTTTTTTTTCTGACCAATTTACTCTTTTTTCCCTTTGATAATTCTTTTAGGGCATACCCTCTTCACATGTTTTAACTTTCCACTAATTCCTTTTTACAAAATATGGAACCTTTGCAACATGCAAAGATGAACATATTTGGCACTTCCACTGTCAATCATGAAAAATGAAACCTATTGGTATAGGAACCTAACAAGTACAACCAATCCATACCCAAAAGCATATTGTGCAAACCCAAAGGAAGCATGTTTCAATGTGTTGATGTAGGCATATCATTCAAGTCAAATGCACAAGCTCTGACCTAATGATGAACTCTTGTCTTGGTCCCTATATCCAACAACACCAACCAAGACTCTTCATGCACTTATTTACTCAAGCCACACTTATCCACCGGGTCAAGATTAACATAACTATAATTAGATCTAGGATGAATCAAATTGGAAACAACTCGATCACTGACCTTACCTTCCATATCAATATTGGATGCATGGTGATCCACCTGCTTTTTATCAAATGCTGCATAAATTTGAGGAATGCTCTAACCAACATCCCTAACTATCTGCGCTTCCTGAACATTGTAGATTTGAGGTCTATCACCCTGGTACAATGGATAATACTTCTTGTGATGATTTTTTCCACATATCCAACACTGCAATGATTCTCTACCACTACCATTATTTTTCTATTCTCCAGGATGGGATCCATGTCCCTTCTCTGTTGTGTTGAACTTCTTGTAAGGAGCCACATTTTCTTTCTCACTTGCATCCCAAGGTATTTCCAGCTTCAGAGGCCTTTTTCTTTTGGTCTTGTCAGTTCCTTTCCAATCAGGCTTAGGCTCAGTGTTACACTTCAACTGCTCATAACATTACTTCAACTTCCTGATGACTTCCTCCAATGACCGAGGCTCATCATACCCAATCCGATCCTTGAATCCTAATGGCATTCCATTCGTGAACCTTTGAAACTTTGTATTATCATCCTTAATATAAGGCATATATCTCAATAGCTCTAGAAACTTAGTCATGTGCTCTTCATCTATCATAGACCCCATGCTCAATTCATAGAATACTTTGGCCTTTTTTTCATAGTACCTCTTTGATAAATACTTCTTTCTAAAAATTCTTTTGAACTCATGCCAACTCAACTCCTCTATCCTTATTCCTCTGACATGATTCACATATTCCCACCAAATGTTTGCCTTTCCCTTGGGGCTGAAAATAATTATCCTAACTTTTATGTTCTCTGTATAGTTATGCAACTTGAAGAACTTCTTCATCCTAAGCAACCATGCTTCTGCATCTTTTGGTTTCATCAGCTCCACATCAAAGGTAGGAGGTTTGGCTTTCTTGAACTCATCTATCAAGTATCCCCTCTCACTCCTCATGTGAGAATGATAACTATGATGACAATGTTGTTTATCTGATATATAACTAGAATATAACCCATAACCACTACCTCTCATGTAAGGTGTATCCATTCATCTGCCACCTCTAATCATGTCATCCATGTTTGACCTATTCCCTTAATGATACCTGCTGCCATATGCTCCATTATTCCTTTCCTCCTCCCCATAACTAATTTGTGGTTGTCTCTGTCTTTGCAAATCTGATACACTCTAAAGGATCATTGCATTGACCTATGATTTCTTTTCCTGTGCCCTGGAAAGTATTTCCTATCATTGAATTATCATGCCATTATCTCCCTTGCAACTCTTGATCTCTGCCTTTAGAACTATTAAGCTATCTGCTATGTCAGGAGAGTAATACTCCCCATGTTGCTCAACTGAGCTACAAGGAGATTCATGTGAACTGTAATCCACCATTTTGCTTGTCATCTTTGATCCTTTATCTCCTACAAACATACCATGTCAGATAACCAATATAAACATAATTAAACATACCTTAGTGAAGTTTAGGGAATGTTATCTCATCTGTAAAAATTAGTCTAGATTAGCATGATATACATGTACATATTTATATAATGACATTATCTTATCAAAATCTCACATCATGCATGATAACTAAACTGTAACACCAACTATATACATGACAACCATAGCCACTGCAATGCATGCATACAACTGACATGCATGCATAAAAATCACATCCCACCCATCCAGTCCAAGTGCTTGAACCTGGAAACTCTGATACCAATATGTAAAGACGCCAACTCACGTTTACCCACTTTTACAAGCCGTCTGGGTAAATGTGAAGCAGGGTGCCACTATTACATGACTCGACCTCCAAGCTCCAATTATGGAAGTGGGGAAACAAATTAAACACATACTGACATCCGTTAGGGATACATGACACTAAGGGGGCCAAATTCTACTTGCTTTATACTGACTCTTATACGACTTTCTACTTTCTATTCTACTTGCTTACTCATTTACTTTCTTTCTAATGGATCTTCCCCTTAAGGTAAGGATAAATATTTTGAAAGGATTCTAGTGAATGAATAGATTGTGCTAGTCTCAAGAGAAGAAGCCCAGGTCATCACCTATATTTCCCCCCCTCAAAGGTATAGCTTAGGTAAGGGTCCTTCAAGGCTATTTTTCCCCTCAACCACCCTTGGTGACCAAACCCTGATACAAGGTTTCTTTCTCATAACTTAACCCCCGACCGCATGCATGACAAGGTCTGGGTGTAGTTATAGGCCTCCAACTACATGCACAACATTGCCTCTATATGGTTATAGCCCAAAATATCCAGTTCATAGGGTGAGGTCCCAAGATCTGAGCCACTTTTCTAGGCCAACCTCTAGACCACTACCCAAAACTTCCTCTAACTTCTCAAAATGATAAATGACATAATGGCAAAGTTTTCACATAAATCTTGAAAAATAATTGACCCAGGACATGCCCAGTCCATAACAAACATTTCATCAACCACATGGAAAACATGTAAGCTATAGGTCATGACTTCATAACTGAGTGTAAACCTTTGTACTTTAGTTGAACATCATCGAGAAGGTTGATTCCCTCTCAAGTAGCTTCAACCACACTTGTTAGCCCATGCATTCATCAACAATTCATCGACTAATCAAAGCATAACAAGAGCCATAGCTAGAACATGATAGAGAACCATGCTTATAACCAACATATAACTAGAATATTAACCATGACAGAATAACCATCAAATCAACATAATAACAAGTACAAGTTCTCATAAATCACAATAGGAAAATAACTCTTATTAACTTATACAAAATCCAGTTAAGTCAAGACTTCCACGTACTACCCAACCATAAATTGAGCTAAACGAAAATTTTATTTCAGCCAATCACCCTCATGCCATATTACAAGCATGAATGTGGGATCTCATGGGATAAATCAAGACATAAAAGACCAAGGGAATCCAAAGGTTAAACCACCTCCACCCTCAAACTGTTTCAATCTCACCAAAACCGGTCAAGAGATCACAAAACCAAAACAAGCTTGGACGCCTTAGAATTTTTTCACCACCCCTTGAGGAATTTTCCTGTCTCCACCCACCTGACAAGGGTTTCCTAGAGCAAACCATCTCCACCCCCAACCCTTGGGAATTTTCCTACGACTACCTCACCTGGATCCAAAACTTTCCAGAAATCCAAAGCTCAACCATAAATGAATCCCATCACACCATGGCTATCCAGGAAATGGAGACGCAAGGCTGAAACCATTGTCAAACCCGAAAAATCCCATGCCAATCACAACTAATGAACCAAATAAACAAATGCATGTACCATGCATTCACACCTCAAGTAGAAAATCACACATGCAACCTGTTACCTGAAAAATCCTCCTGCTGAAGCTACTGATCCAAACTTCTCCTTGCTTTCCTTCCTTGTCATTTTCCTTTCTTTTCTTGTTTTCTTTATTTCTCATCTTGGTGCTCTTCTCTCTATGAAACTAATTCCAAATTCAAAATTACAAAAACTAAAACAAAAAAATCTCTAGTGGCAAAAGGTTAAACCAACAAAAGTTGTGAATTGGTTCTCTGATGCCTTTTTATTATTGAGGCCCCTAATTTCTTCCTTTTCCTTCTAATTTCCCTCTCATGAAAATATGTGTCTCTTCACCTTCCTTTTCTCCTATTTTCATAAATAAATGCCAATTAATGCCTCTTTTCCTTTGCCAATGCCTTTGCTAATTTCCTTACCCATTAATAAACATAAAGTGATGCCCACTATAGCGCTTTGCCCAACATTCAACTTCGAATATGTGTCCCATGACCTTGGTCTTATTTTGCCGTTATTAACCTCTATTACATGAACTTTTAACCTGGGGATGTTAGAGTAATCCTTGGATATGAACTCTTAGGGAGTGTTTGGGGTAGGTAGAGGAGTGTATAACCCCTGCTTCTTGATGGCTAGTTCAACAATGGCATAGGTGATGCATGATCTAACATACTAGTGGAACATATTGTTGAAGCTTTGGCCAATAGAAATACTTAGCAAATGTTGAATATAGCAACAAGAAAGGTTAAAAATAGCATCACGAAAAAAAATCCTAATTTAATTTGTCCTTGAATTAAATTGGGAATAAAATTATAACTCCACATCTCATGACAACTTGTAATAGTTAGCTAAGTTAATTTGACTTAGTTAGCTCAGTTAATTCAAGTTGAGGGTCTAACTAGAGTCATGTAGAGTGTCTCATACAATTAGGAGGACTAGTTGAGTTTATTTTGAGTTGTACTTATTTAATTTAGTCTAACTAAGTTAAAGTCAGTTAAACTAGTTCCAACTGTTGGAGGAATTAGTGGGAGGTCCAGTGGTGGGGTGTGACCTGCAGTAATGGGGTGCTGCCTGAAGTGCAGTGTGGTGCTGCCTATAGTGATCAAACAATAAATTGAAGATTCACTCATAATTAACTCATGCATGTCAGATCATATAAAGACCCAATTGAGATTGGAGTTCAGGGACAACATACTATCAGTTGTAAAATCATCTAAATTAAACCGATGGTGCATGAAGTAAGATGAAGGCATAAAATAAGTCATTCCTTAATTAGAAAACTCACTAATTTTAACCATTCAAATTTCCTTTAAAAGGAGGAATGAAGGCACAAGTTTAATCATTGTTTGGGTGAGCACGAGTTAGTGAGACCAAGCAATCGGAAGCACAAGTTTGTGCGTGGAGCTTGTGAGAGAAAGGTGTGCCAAGAGAAGCTTGTGCACATGTTTGTAGTGAGATAGATAGAGATAATGCAGAGGTTTCTCGGGCTTGAGCAAAGCATTGTAATCTTCTCATATTTTCTGATTAATGCAATATATAGATAGCAATGGTTTTTAGCTATGGCTTTCCCTAGGAAATCATTGTGTTTGTGTGATTGAATTCTTTGTCTTGTATGCTTCGTGATTTCATCGATCATTTATTGTTTCTTTTGACGAGTAGAGTAGATTCAAGTCTTTTTGTTTTAGCATATTACAATCTGCAGTTTGAATCTACAAGGAATTTCTACATGGTATCAAAGCTAGATTTGTAGAAATTTCTACATGGTATCAGAGATAGATTTGTAGAAATTTCTACAGGAAAGTCTACTACTATCTTCTCCACACAAAAGTTCCTTGCCACCCAACTATAATGTGCCTCCTAGATGAAATTGGCATTCTTGCATGAAGAAATAGAAAGTTGGCCTAGATAACACTAGAGCACATTCTGGAGGTGGAAGTCTAGAACATTTTTTCTTACAATCAATGTTTGGCATGTCGTAGTGAAGTTAGAGTCAATGTTGTATAAATATGACCACTTAGAGGTCTCATGACCAAAAGAGTTAAAAACTATGGTTAGCACCATAACCAAGGGCCAACTAAGGTAGTTTGAAACATGATTGGTGATATCCTTCTCGTATTTGATGTTAAAGTGGAATTGTTGTAGGTATGTGGACATTTTTTATGGTGGTCATTTTATAAATTTCCTTGTCTTTGCATGAATTGCATAGGCATGCGATCAATTTGGATGATTTTCTATAATGCTTACATTGTTATCATGCTTGCATGATGGAGTACATATCCTCATCATAAGAGGTGTATCTCTGAAAAACATTGGAGTGTTTCACTTTGATAGGACACTAGATGTCCTTGTTGAATGAGGATTGCATTATTAGCATAGTCGAAGAAATATATCTCAATCTCAAATAGTTATTGCAGGTATGGCAGTGTGAGGACTAGTGCATAACAAAGACAATGTTTTAGATCCTCAAATACTTCCTCTTGCAACTCAAACCATGAAGTTTTTTCTTTTTCTCCACCTTTGATCACTTGAATTGAGGGCCAAGAAATATGAGAGAATCCCAAAAAAAACCTTCAATAGAAGTTAGAAAGGCCCAAGAAGGTATTGATTTATGTTAGAGTTGTTAGGATCAACGAATCCTAAATGACTTGGATCTTGGCTAGGTCCATATGCACTCCAGGTTCATCCACAATGCATCCCGAATATTGAATTATTTGAATGCCAAATGAGCATTTCTCCATATTGGCATACAACTTTGTTGTTGTAGGGTGCTCAGGACATGTTGAATGCACTACAATTTTTTTTCCTTGTTTATATTGAAGATGAGGATGTCATCCAAATATGCAACCACAAAAGAGTTTGTGAAAACCTACATGATCTCATCCATCATCCTCATCCGCATTAATTAAGAAAAGGACATGACCAACCACTCAGAAAGGCCTTCTTTGGATTTGAAGTTTATATTCCATAACTTGGCACCCTTAATCTAGTAAAAAACATCATCAATAATGGGGATCATGTTTCTATTCTTGACAATGATTTTATTCAGACCTCTATAATCAATACAAGTCTCCATGTCCCATCCTTCTTCCACACCAACACAATTGAACTTTTGCAATGTGAGGAGTTTAGTCAGATGTGGTCCATTTGGATGAACTCATGGATATGACATTTGGTTTTCTCATTTTCCAAGAGAGATAATTTTTATATTGGTCCATTCGGTAAAGGAACATTAGATATGAAGTCAATTGAGTGTTTGACTTGGTAGTGCAGAGACACCCCAACAAGTGGATTAAAGATATCTATGTATATATCTACAATCTTGTCCACTTATATTATGTAGAGAGGCATCATGTTGAGGTTGTGGAATTCATAGTGACCTTCCTCTCACCTTCTGACTAAGCCATGAAGAGGACTGAATTTGTGGTGTGGGAGATTACCTTTTTCCATTATTTTGTTGAGATCAATGAAATCGCAGTACTTGGAACTACCTTTACTACCCTGTAGAACTAACCACTAAGAGTAACAATGAAACTACATGGATGAGACTCATAAACACATTTCCACATATAAGGTTGTCCTAAAATAGCATCACAAACTTCAAGTGGGGAAACATCACATAATACCTCATCTTTAAAGGGCTCTAATGATGTAGGATAGGTGGCATTATTGGCTGACATAGACGTCTCGTCCATAGATCAACCAACCAATGGTGTATTGTTGGTGTTGACATTTTCAATGACTTAAACATCTTCATGACCTTGATGAATATCAAATTATTCTAGTTCCCACTTTCAATGATGAAATGTAGTGGGATCCCCTTCACCCACAATTTTGAATGGAAGAGGCACTCGATCTATTTAGGCTCCTTTGGCTCTTTTGGTTGGATGTTTGTGGTTGTAATGGTAGCATTGGGTTTTGCATCAATGATTCCTTTATCCTACTATAAATTAGAATCAGAGCCAAAATCTGTTTACTTTTCTTCAAATCCTGCTAACAATGATTGTTCTGAGCGACATTCATTAGTGTTGTGCCAAAGGACACCTCTTTCTGGTGTCTTTTTTTAACTTCCAATTACCCTTTTTTTTTCCCTTTGGAAAAAATGTAATTTTCATTATGTGAGAAAATTACATATTGTATATGCAAAATGCATATGCTGTAAGAAGGGAAATGCCTAACAGATAAATAAGATTTCCAGTATAGATCTAATATTGATGCCTTGTGTCCACGCAAGGAGGCATAATTTTTTGATGTATTCAGCATAATGTTTTATCAAGAAATAACTGTAGTCATGTAAAGTGTCCACACTATTCTTGCTGTAAACAAAAAGCTATGAATATTTACAAATGGAAATTTAAAAGAAAAAATATAATCATGTAGCCATGCTCTCTGTGAGCTTGCTAAAAATATATGTGCACAAAAGGCCGATGATAGTACTGATAATAGGTGCCCTCCATATGTTCCTAGATCATCCAAGTGCTTGAAGGCTTGTCCCCAACTTCTTTGGATAATCTGTCAACATCTGCATTTCATTCCCTGAAAATGTGATGGCATGCAAATGTGTCAAAAGATGTAATAAGTCGATGAGCCTCATCTAGAATATGTCTCAAAGTATATATAGAACATATAGTTCTTTTTATTAACCAGTCACAAACAATTTTTGAGTCCCCACAGAGTTGGAGATCTCTATAGTGGTTTCCAGGGCAAATTGTATAAGGAATTTTGTAGTGGATAGTTCTGTGAAATTATTTGTACCCCAACCTAATCCCATTTGCATATGGTAGTAATGGGAAGCATTGAGGTATAGAATTGCCCCTCCACCGCACCCTTCCTCCTATGCAGAACCATCAAATAAAGCCCAAGGCTTCGAATGATTTATGGTTTAAGGAACAATGGTTCGGGGCTGTGCCATCTCCTCGTCATCAGGGATGAGAGAGTAACTGGATAGGATACAAGAGGCAATGGAAGGCCAATGCAGAGAGGTATTTTGGAAAATGAGTTTGCTGCGAGTGATCCATAGTCCCCAGCAGATGAGTAATGGGAGATTTTGGAGCTTTCTTGGGACAGCGCCTGACCACCAAGATGTCTAGGCCTCCTTTACATTAATACCATGCCACATGTTCAGGGATGGAATCGCAGCTAAGATTGCTTGCCAAAGGTCTTGAGTGGCATGGCATTCAATAAATAGGTGTGAGACAGATTTGTTGTTGCATTTGTAGAGGTGGCACCAAAAAGGGCCGTGATGAGCTCTCTTGAGAAGGTTATCCCCTGTGGGGATTTTATTTTTCAGTATGGTCCACATGAGAAGTATGCTCCTAGGGGGGGCCTTAAGCTTCCACAAATGCTTCCACCATGACTCTATGGCTTGTGGACGACGTTCTTCGGCTAACACAAGGTATCCATCCTTTGGGGTATATTTACCAGCTTTCGAGAGCACCCATATAACCTCATCTTCCCATTCACCAATCTGGATGTGAGCCTCAGTGAGAGCCCTGATGTATGCATTCCACTGCTGTGCCCATTGATGTGGAATGTTTATTCTCTGGGCCGATTTCCAGGCTTGCTGAAATAGAGTGGTGTGTTCGGGGTCCACTATGTGGCCGGTATGAGTAATATTGATATCTCTGAGAAAAGTTTTGAGTTCTTCTGGCAACCTGTGGGAATTTCTGCAACCAATACATGGATCCATTCCTATCCTCACAACCATTCCAGACCGTATTTTCCATGTGATGCTAGCTCTGATGATGTTTAGAGATTTTATTATAGCCTTCCATATAATTGATACCTGTGAGCGGAGTCTTTGAGGTTGGCTTAGCCAGTCCATCAAGTTTGGAGGGGCGATGTATTTTGATACAACCACCATTGTCCATAGGCTATTTGATGTAACAAGATGCCATCCAAGTTTCATTCCCAGAGCAGAGGAGAAATCTTCTAATTTCTTGATGTCCCATCCTCCCCATTTCTTGGGATAATTGAGTGCCTCCCACTTGACCCATGGAAATAATCTACCTGTCTGTTGTCCCTTCTAAAGGAATATGCAACATAAGGCCTGGATCGTGGAGAGAATACCCCTAGAAACCATGCCAAAGACATCCAATAGATTGGGGTGGCCTAAAAGACAACTTTGATGAGTATGAGTCTGCCCGCCCTGGAAAGGTATTTGTAGTACCAAATATTGAGTCTTTTCTCCATCTTGGAAATAAGCCATGTCCAATCTGCTATTTTATACCCCAGAGGCTTCAACTTGTAGCCCAAGTATCTAAGCCCTTACTCCAATCTAAGTAGAGTGAACTGAAATCTTTGCAGCGCATAATGAATTTCATATGGGGTACATCTAGCCTCTATGAGGATTGACTTGTTGCAGTTAACCGTCATACCAATGGCTGATTGGAATAGTGCGAAAGTGTTCTCCATGATTGTCAAATCCCCTATGCTTCCATTAAGAAATAACAAGACATCATCCACAAAAAGTAGATGAGTCAATATGCACCCTTCTGTGATCTTTATACCCTGCAATCTTCCCCTTCTGAACTCTTCTTTGACAAGCCTGTTGAGCCCTTCCATGATCAGGAGAAAAAGTAGTGGAGATAGGGCGCAACCCTGTCAGAGACCTCTTTCAGAATGAAAGAATGGTGAAGCTGCTCCATTGATTAGAACACTAAATGGTATGTTAGTGATGCAACTCATAATCCATTTAATGAAATCGAAAGGAAACCCTAGGTGGGTTAGAAGCATTCTAATATACAACTAGTTTTCTCTATTAAAAGCTTTAGAGAGGTTGACCTTTATTATCATACCTTTGATTTTCTTGGAGTGTAGTGAGTGAAAGACCTTTTGGGAAGTTCCCACTGCCTCGTGAATCTGTCGATCTTGTAGAAAGGTGAATTGCTCCTGTGATATATGGGTGGATAGAATGGGCCGCATTCGATTGGCTATGATCTTAGCCATGATCTTATAGATGCAATTGCATAAGGATATAGGTCTATAATCGTCAAAGGTGGATGGATTGTCAGACTTTGGAATGACGACGTTGAAGGTAAAGGTGAAAGATTCATGCATCTTACCATTTATTCTGGAGTCTTCAATTACCTTGAGGAGGTCTGCCCCTAGGGTCTCAAAGAAGGCTAGGTAGAACTCGATCGACCATCCATCTAGCCCTGGACTCTTGTCCTTTTTAAACCATTTGAGAGTGGCTTCCAATTTTCCTATAGTGACTTCCTTAGTTACTTCCCTGCCTTCCTCCAACTCCACAAATCGAGGGAATAATTGGGCTACTTGTATGATTTCAACAAGATTTACATTTTTTTGGGGGGGGGGGGGGCTGTAGATCTGTTTGAAATGCAAGGTCGCCAAAGATGCTAGCTGGGGAAAGGCATTTAGAGGGAGGCCTTGCTCATTCACGAGCTGGTAGAGGGTGTTAATAGATTTCCAGCCGTTTGCATACTTATGATAGAATTTTGTATTGTCATATCCCTCATGTAGCCAGATTTCCCTACTTCTCAGCCTCCATACTTCTTCACGATCCTTAAGAATTTTTCCTCTGATGGCATATAGATCAGTGAGTTTGTCCTTATGTTTAGTCAATCTAAAGACCCCACCCAAGCTATTTTCAAACTCAACAATTTCCTTTTCTGCATTCACTAGCAATTGATCATCCTTTATTCTCTTGTTATGAGCCCATATTTTGGAGAGCCTCTTCATCTCAATAAGGTTGTGAGAAAAACCCTCAGCTATGTTCCCACCAGAAACTGGGGGATGTGACTTCCAGAAGTCTGTGATCATACGCACATAGGTGGGATCCTTTAACCAAGTGGAGCTGAACTTGAAAGGACCCTTGGATTTCCGAGGCCCCCCACTGATCTCCATGTATATAGGCAGATGATCAGAGATTCCTCCCAATCCCACCCACTATCTATGGAGTAGACCTAGGGTTAGAAGTCCTTCCTTGATAAGGAAACAGTCAAGTCTTCAAGCAAGACAGTCCTCCCCAACTTTATTATTCCTCCAAGTAGGTAGCATTTTGGCAGAGGGGATGTCCAATAGGTTATGGGAATCCAGTAAATTCTCAAAGTAGGCAGATAAGGGGTCCAGTTGTGCACGGTGTCCCCAACATTCAAAGTGTCCAATGCGTTGGTCACTTTAATTGCTTATTGAATTAAACAACAAAGTGAGAGATTAATTGTCAACCCAGGGAAGTCTTGTTATTTCAAAGGCAACTGCGTACTATATGCACTCAATTTTAAAAGCAACAAAAGTTGTAGTACAAACAAATCACGCCTTAAATTAACAAACTGAAGCTCCACTCTGCATTACAACAATTACACTCTATTGCAGATAACTAAAGAATGCTTAATTCCATTCAAAGAATCATATAATGAAAAAGAATCAATCTGCAAAGGAAAAAAATGGCTGTGCTGTAACAAAGAGTCAGGACCCTATCCCCAGAGCGGAATCTCCAGCACCTGCCTCTGATTAACTAGCTTTCTAGTTCACTCTGTAACTTAATCACCGATGAAACACTCATGGATTAACTTTGAATAACACAACAATCAATTGAGAAAGAAACATAGTTTCATCAAAAGGTATTATAAACAATATTCAGAAAACAATACTTGTTAACAAGGCATGGATAAAAGACACACTTGACACACTGTAGAAATATAATGGGTGAATCTTGTGATGAAGGTGGGCCCTGTCCTTCTCACAAGATTCCCCAGGAGACAAGAACTAGAAAAATATGTTCAGAACAAAATTTTATTCATCCATCAATATGTCATATTACAAAAAGAATTCTAGTCCTGTTCCTTCAGCTAAGCCTTCTTCCACAGTGCGTTCCCCTTCCTCTAATGTAGATATCTCCTCTTTTTAAATAGGAGACATCTATTACAAAAGATCTATTTTAACCCATTATACAAAAAATATGGAAATTAATTTCCCATCAAAAAAATGCTGTTACAATAATACTGTCTTTAGATTATAGGTGTTACATCCAATGTAACAGCTTCCTCGGTGATCAGTCTAGTTCCTTTGTTGCTGCCAAATTTAGAATGCAAATCTCACTATTTCAGCTTCGAGATTTGCGTGCCATTTCTACTGTTTCAGCAACTTCAAAAATAGTCTCGCAAACTCCAGGCTATCTCAGCAACGCGGACTGCACATCATTCTTTAACTGTTTAGAACATAACAAATTAAAGATTAACTATGAAGATATCGTGATCATATGCTAAATAATTAAACGTATAGTGATGAGAAGAATCATTACATACCTTTGAGATAATTGGGTTAAAATACTAACAAGGACTTTTAAATGTAAGTTGAAAAGGATGATATCATGGCAAAATGTATGGTCAAAAAGGGACAATATGAGGTCCTAACATCCCCCCCAACTGAAGCAGTTGCATGTCCCCATGCAACATTTACTCTGAGTCTGAATCGGAGTACTGGGATGTACAGTGCAAATTACTTATACAGTAAGTATAGAAGGTGCTATCAGTCAAATCTCTGAAGCCCTGGACACTCTGTAATCTCTGCCATGTTGCAAGCTCCTCCTTTTTGGACACCTTGAAGTAGGCCTTATATTGCTGTACTGGCAACCAGAGAAGTGGGAAATGAAAATGATAACCCAACCATTTTTTCGCCACACTGCTGAACACATTTAAAATAATTAGACATTTGTGAAATTGCTGCATGAAGATTAAGAGGGTTAAAGGGATGGTATTCCCTTCTCTCCTTAGGGCAATGTTCTCATAACAAATTGTTTGCCTGTATAACAAGAGGTCCTTTCTTTTTGACATACTGTTGACATTCATCTAACGCTGCTGCCTATAATTCTCTGATATGCTTAGTCATTCCTGGTTCTCTTATAACCCGATGATGTTCAGCAATGAAAACAACAGCATTCTATGGTTCAGCTCGAATCCATAAAAGGCGATTTTCTTTGTTATGTTTCACTGACAGGAAAGTGTTTTGCCATGTGAGCTGATTGGCCATAAAAGAGACAAAGGCTCTAATTTGAATGTCACCAGCCACAGGAATCAAATTAAGCTTTCTGTCCTCTGGCATGGCTTCATTATGGAGATAGAGTTCACATAATAGATTTTGTTCACTGGCTGACGCTGCTGCAAAGGTTTCAATAAACTACTGGGGTGTAGACACCTCATGAGGTCGTCCATCTCTGACTGCTTTTACCTGAAGGAATGCTAGGCATTCTGATAAAAACACAGAATAGTTAAAGGATGGTTTCCTGGTGGCCAAAAGTCTTTGAACTAACTCAAAGATAAGAGACAGTCTAGTTTTCAACTCCTTATTTTCCTTCTGCTGTGCATGGAACTGTTCCAGGACTTCCCAATTTCTATATACATGATTCTGCCATAATGATTTATGTTCCTGCAATGCCTTTTCTTGCGACAGGGCATACTCTTTCTTCCATATATTCCTGAGTTCTTGAATGCTTAAGGTCTGAGTGAAGACAGTCTCTGCACACAGAGGTTCAGTCTGGGTAAACACCGTCTTTGCAGACTTTGGTGCAGGATTTTCAACTTTAACAACTAGGGTAGGCCGGGGTACTTGTAGTTTCTCTTCTTCTTCAGAAATCTTTGAAGGCCTTGCTAGTTCTTGTGTAACAGTAGGGCGTTCCTTTTTAACTACAACAAGAGTAAATGCAAGAGTGGGTCCAGGCAATTGGACTTCGATTACCCTATAACCAGCTCGAGAATAGAGGTCACCACATTGGCTGCACATGTATTCATCATATCGATCCTTATCTGCACTTTTCTTAGCTTAGATGCTACTTGAGCTAAAGTATATATATTAAGTTCTTTTTCATAAGCTTCCCTTGCCATCATTAACTCCTGCTTATAAACCTGAATCTCGGCTTTCAGAAATTCATTTTCTTGTTGAAGGGAAGCTAACGTGATAGGGCCTTCTGTAGCAGTTGCAGTCTCTGTAGCTGGTTCAAGTGGATGGGAAGATGGTTGTTTGGTGGCAACTTCATTATTTGTATCCCCAGCAGGTGGTTTTTGTGTGATAACTGCTGAGTCATCAGCTAGTTCTGTAACAGCTATATCCTCCTGAACATGGGAATTTTGCATATCAACCGACTGAGTGGCTAGTTCTTCTGTAACAGCTATAGTTTGTGCAGTACCCTGGTTATCTACACTTTGCTCATCAGCAGGTGGCTCTTGTATATCAACCCTTGAGTCAGTAGTAGCTAAGTCTTGCTCTGTTTCCTGGTCATGGTCATCAGCAAGTGGCTCTTGTATATCAACCGCTGGGTCAATATCAGCCAAGTCTTGGTCTGTTTTCTGGTCATGGTCATCAGCAAGTGGTTCTTGTGTGACACTTGCTGAGCTCGTAGCTGGTTCAACTACATGTTGATTATCTATTTCCTATTTATCAGCAGGTGGTTCTTGTGTAACATTTTCTGAGTCAGTAGCTGCTATGTCCTGATGTGTTTCCTGATCATGATCATCAGCAGGTGGTTCTTGTGGGACAACTACCTCTAGGTCATCTAACTTTTGCTCCTCAGCACCTGTTAAGTCAATAGCTGGTTCTTATGGGGTAGCTACCTCTAGGTCATCTATCTTTTGTTCCTTGGCAGGTGGTTCTTCTGTAACACATGTTGAGTCAGTAGCTGATTCTTGTGGGGTAGCTACCTCTAGGTCGTCTATCTTTTGTTCCTCAGTAGGTGGTTCTTGTGTAACACCTATTGAGTGGGTAGCTGGTTCTTGTGTAACAAATACATGTTGTACATCGTCTTGGGTGTTTACTTTTGATAAATCAGCAGCTGGTTCTTGTGGAGCAGCTGCATCTTCTAAAAGGAATGATGTCACAAAATCCTGAACATTTTGCATTTCGGTACCCGAGGGTGAGGAAGGTAAGGATTCGGGGTCTGGTGGAGTCTAGGGTTTTAGGATAATGGGTGGGGAAATTGGGGTGGTGGTCTTTGATGCTGGTTTAGAAGACGTCCTCCTCCGTCTTCGAGGTAAGGAGGTAGGAAAAGCAGTGGTTTTTCTTTTATGGATGGCCTTCTCTGGGGTAGGAGGGACATCAGAAGTGATAGCTTCTTTAATTAAGGCCCTTGTTCGTCTTGTTGATGGGGGCACAGACGTTTCTTGCCTTTTCCTTTTCCTTTTCAGTTTAGCCAGGGGAATGTCGTCGTCTGAATCATCGCTGGGGATATGGACAGTGGGAGTGGATGATCCAGGTAAATTATGGGGTGGTGTTGGTGAAATGGCGGGGTCAATTGGACTAACTGTCATGGATGGTTGGGGATTTTCAGCATTCACCTGGGGAGTTTTGGCTGCTGCTTGAGAAATTTCGGCAGTTTCTTGAGGATTTTCGGCTGCTGGTTGAGTAACTTCAGCAACTTCCTGGGGGTTTTCAGCTGCTGGTTGAGGGATTTCCGCAACTTCCTAGGGGTTTTCAACTGCTAGTTGAGGGATTTCAGTAGCTTCCTAGGGTGGGTTGTTAAGGGGAGGACGATTCTGCAGGGCAAAGCCCCTTAGGATTAAAAGCTGAACCAGGCGATGGTGAGTGAGGGAGAGGAGTGGGTACTTTGCATTCGTGGAATAATGTGACATATTCTTTAGACACCCAAGTAGATAGTATGGCATATTTAATAAACAACCATGTCTTAAATGATTCAACAACACAAAGTCATGCTGGTACACTACCTGGTAACGTCCTTCGTAGGTGAGGTAGTGCTTGACAAACTTTGCAACCTTTGGCCATGGAGGTGGTAATGAATGCAGTGCCACACCCCTGCCTTTAGGTTCGACCCACTCCCCAGGTAGAAGAAAATCTTGCTGTGCATTTAGAATGATGTGTTTACAGCTGAACCAACGGATGCCATCGGCTAGTAATCTTGAAACATGTACTATATCTTCCTCTGTTACCAGAATTTGCACTCCCCGAACAATAGAATAACCTTCCTTTAAATTACGTGCGAATTCCAGGACTTGCTGAGAATCAAATTCCTAGAGCCTTCGGAAGTAATCCACCTAGCCCACTTGCAGAAAAATTTGATATGCTTTTGGGTGTAGTTCCAATAGAGCCGTTGAACCAGGTTCATTTCAAACAACATTACCTCCCATAGTTACCGGTTCAGTAAAATGCACAATACAGAGCCGAGTTACCACAGTCGAGACAGAGTAAGATATTGCAAATGAGGTTATGACATAATAAAATAGAGACGGGGTGACAAGACACGGTCGTAATAAAAACGACGGTGATTGGCATATCGGGTAATGATTGCAAGATTTTGATATTCCCCCCAACTGCGCTAAAATGATAAGTTTTGAATGTGCGGCGATTTCGGCAATCATATCAGAATCTTCTCATTAACTATAGTTTAATATTTACACGTAAACATGCATAACTCACGTTTTACCTTTGATTGTTGTGCTGAAAGTATAATCTCGTCATTTAATAGATCACCAATAGTTATGGGAAAGGGTTGTAAGGTATGAGGGTATTTATATGAAAGGCTTCCTCTATTCACAGGAGGTAATAGTGAAGGAACACAATTATCATGATGAATGGTTGATTCTCTCAATGGAAAATGATATGTATTGGTCGTTTTTGAGAGGAATTGATGCCTCATTTACAGAAAAATGGGAAAATCGATGCTTTTTTGGAAAGATGGAAAAATTTGGTGTTTCGGAAATGGAGAAATCGACATCTCAGCAATGGAGAGAATGGGGAAAAGTTGGTGTTTCAGCAACGGGGAAAATGGGTAAAGATTGGTGTTTCAGCAACGGTAGAAACTGGTGTTTCAACAACGGGAAAAAGAGATGCTGCTGTTAAAGGAGAATAGGAAAATGTTGCTGAAGGGTAGTATGAAGGGATGGATCATGAATTGAAGTGGAATGGCAATGTTTCCCAAACTGAAACCTGATCCTGCTTGTAATGCAATTGTTCCTTCAACTAGCCTCCGAATCTAAGACCTGCAAAATAAATTGTAATATGGCAGCCCTTAACAGGGATTATTAGTTAAGTAATCTAATCTAATAATAATACAAGAATATATAATGTAGAGATTAAGTGCAATGAGGGGCAAGAGACTCCTCCAAAAAGATGTAATGTGAATCTGCCATGCAAGTGGCCTTAAAATCCTCCTTAGAAATTGGTTGCTGGTACAGACGAAGGCGATACCCATTTACTAACAATGGAGTTCTAGAACCATCAATTGTTAGGAGCCTTACTGTTCCATTGGGAAAAACAATATCTATCTCGTAAGGTCCCAGCCACCTTGTTCGTAGTTTCCCTTGAAAATTTTCAAACCTGGAATCATATAATAAAGCCCAATTACCTTTTTGGAATTGCTTATGCTTAATAGTTTTATCATGCCACCTGGTTCTTTGCTGTTGAATCATAGTTGTTTGATGGATGGCATCCAACATTTTTTCATCCAATTCCTGCAGCTACTGCAACCTAGCTGTCTGTGCATTAGTCAAATCAAGGTTAACAACTGAAGCAGTTCTTAAGGTTTTAATTTCAAATTCCATAGGAAAAACAACACTTTTACCATAAACCAATTCATAGGGTGAAAAACCTGTAGTGTTTCTCCAAGTAGTTCTGTAAGCCCATAATGCCTCAGGAAGTCTTTGAGACCAATATTTCCTATTATCCTTCACTGTTTTTGTTAAAATAACTTCTATGACTTTATTTGTACTTTCCACTTGACCATTAGCTTGGGGGTGGTAAGGTGTAGTCATTTTATGATTGATATGATATTTTTGAAGCATAGCTTTAAAACCATGTGAATTGAAAGGAGGACCTCCATCTGTGACTAGTTCTCTAGGCACCCCAAATCTAACGAAGATTTCTTCAAATAAAAAGGTTAAAACAAATTCTTCATTAGCTTTAATAAGTGCCTTAGCTTCCACCCATTTAGTCATATAATCTGTACAAACCAATATATAAACTCTTTGGTTGGATGGAGGATTGATGGGCCCTACAAAATCTAGAGCCCATCTTTCAAAGAGTTGAAGTATTACCTGAGGGTTCAATGGCATTTCATCTCTATGATTGGGTTGGCCCATTCTCTGACAACTGTCGCAGGCCCTGACATATTTCTTTGCATCCTTGAAAAGTGAGGGCCAATAATAACCCATCCTCAGAATTTTATATGCTGTTCTCTTATCAGCAAAATGCCCACCACAAGGGCCATCATGACAAGCCTTTAATATATCATAAACCTCATCTTCTCTAATGCATCTTCGGATTTCCTGATCAAGTCCTGTATGAAAAAGACACCCACTTATCCAGCTATACCTAGCACTTTGTTGAATGATCTTTCTTTTCTCCCGATGTGATAGGTGTGATGGTAGCTTTCCTGCAACTAGATAATTGGCAATGTCTGCATACCATGTTGAGTGAGTAGATACTGCAAACAAGTATTCATCAGGAAAGGAATCATCTACTGGAGTATTATCATAAGTTTTTATCCGAGAAAGGAAATTAGCAACTACATTTTCTTTACCTGGTCGATCTACAATTGTAATATCAAATTCTTGTAGTAACAATAACCACCTGGTAACTTGAGCATTTGTAACAGATTTATTCATTAAATACTTGATAGCCGAGTGGTCAGTATGAACAAAAGTAGGATAACCAGTAATGTAATGTCGAAATTTATTAATAGCATAAATAATTGCTAAAAATTCTTTCTCGGTAACTGTGTAATTAAGCTCAGCAAGAGTCATATTCTTACTAATGAAGTAGATAGCATAAGGAAGATTGCTTTCTTCTTGACCCAAGATAGCTCCAATTGCAGTATTTGAAGCATCAGAGGATATATGAAAGGGAAGTGCCCAATCAGGTCCCCTCAGAATAGGAGCTGTAGACAACTGATGCTTAAGTTCATCAAATGCTTTCTGACAGGCATCAGTCCACTTAAATTCAACATTTTTCATAAGTAACACAAACAAAGGAGAAGCTATTTTAGAAATTTTTTTGATAAATCTTCTGTAATATCCAGCATGTCCTAAAAAAATTCTTACATCAGTTTGTGTTTTAGGAATAGGAAGGGTCTGAATTACCTGTACTTTGGATGGATCCACTTGAATCCCAAGGAATGAAATGAAGTGTCCTAGTACAATTCCTTCGTTCATCATCATATGACATTTTTCGGTACTCAAGGAAAGATTAGCTTGTATGCATTGTTTAAGTAATTTCTCGAGGTTTTGTAGCGCATCTTCAAAAGTCACACCATAAGGAGTGAAATCATCCATAAATATCTCCAAAGAATCATTAAGCATATCAGAAAATATTCCTATCACTTCTCTTTGAAACATTGCTGGAGCATTACATAGTCCAAATGGGAGAACTCTATAAGCAAAAGTCCCCCAAGGACTAGTAAAAGTGGTCTTGTCTTAATCTTGAGGTGCAATTCTGATTTGGTTATATCCACTAAAACCATCTAAAAAGGAAAATAATTTCTGTCCTGACAAGCTGTCCAACACCTGATCAATAAATGGCAAGGGGAAATGATCTTTTTGGGTAGCTTTATTTAAGGCTCTATAATCTACACACACTCTCCATTTCCCGTTTTTCTTAGGTACTATTACCAGCGGAGAAACCCATTCACTGTCAGATATGGGGTATATAAATCCTGCATCAAGCAATTTTTGAAGTTCTTCCTTAAGAATTTCCCTCAAATTGGGATTCATTCGCCGCCGGGGTTGACAGACTGGTCGAGCCCCCTCCTTAATATAGATATGATGAGTACATAATTCAAGAGAGATCCCCTTCATATCTGTATAGTCCCATGCGAATGCTTCCTTGTTCTCACATAGCAACTTCATCAACTGTTGTGTTTCAACATCTGATAAAGTGGGGTTTATGTTCAATGTTTTGCCAAATTCAATTTCTACTGTTATGCTTTTAGAGGAGATAGTAGTTGATGTTTGAGGTAAATTTTGAGATTTAAGCTTTTGTTGTGTTTCAGGATCCAGAATTGCAGTTAAATGATTATATGTTTCAGAAGTAACTGAGGAAGGTTCAGAAATAAAATTACTAATTACTTCATCTTCTGTGGTATCTTTAAGAGTTAAGGCTTGTCCGATGGTCAAAATGGGTTGAGTATCATTATCCTCATAGTCTAACCATACAGAATCATCATTGTTAATCATAGGTGTAGCATGAGGGTACAACGTAAGCTGCTTAGTTTCAATATCCATTAGAAATCGTCATTGAACCTGATCTACAGCTGATAAAAGCATCTGCTGTAGCCAGCGAGGGTCTCCCTAAAATCAGAGGATGCCCCCCCAACTTTGCTTTAGTCTGTAACACAACAAAGTCAGCTGGGTAATTCCACGATTCAACTGAAATGATCAGGTCTTCAATAACCCCCTCTGGTTTGATTATGGAACTCTCAACTAATTCCAGGATAGTTGGTGTCTCTCTAATTACATTTTTCAACTATAACAACTGTGCAGTTTCAAGGGTCATAATATTTATAGCAGCACCTAGGTCTACCAGAACTCGTGAAACAATAGTTTTTCCAACTTGTATTGTGACCATGGGGTGACCAGGGTCACCATATTTTACAGGGGGATCTTTTCCTGACATTAAAGTAGCTAGATCACCCATCACATGAACTGTAAGGGGATCTTTAGCCTTCCTACCAGGTTTCTTGATGCAAATGTCTCTGACGGTTCTGGCATAGATTGGCACATCTCTGAGTGTTTGTAAAAGTGGAATTTTAACATACAGATTCTGCAATTCCCCTAAAAGGTTAAAAGTAGGTTGCTCAGGCGTCTTAGTGAGAGCCAAATGCTTAGGGAATGGTGGCTCTACTGTTTCAACAGTTTTATTAGAGGATGGCTTGACTATTTCAGCATCCTTATTAGATGATTTACTCTTTTCTGTCTCTTCTTTATCAGAGTCGGAAGAGGTAATATCATCTATAATTGGCTTGACTACTCTCCCAGATCGTAAATGAATATCATTACATTGCACCAGAGATGTAGGTAGGTTCTGAATGTCAATGACTTGCACAACTTTATTATTATTAGGGTTAGGGTTCGGTTGTATAGGCAGCTGAGGCTTCATGGTTTGATTATTTGGTGGGGTACCTGACGGGAGAGAAAGTTGTTGCTGGAACTGAGGAAATTGGTTTGTGAATGGAGTTTGTTGAGCTCTCCAGTTTGGGTTCCATTGGTTAAAATAGGATTGCTGTAGAAGCCAGGGAGTCCACATTGCAGGGTCTATAAAGGGAGGGTTTGTTTGCTGCATGGGTGGGAAATTCATTTGATTAAAGGGTGGGTATTGCATTTGGTTAAAGGGCAGGTAGTTTGCTTGATTAAAAGAAGGATAATTATTCCAATGATTAAATGGCATACTAGAGTTCGTACCTTGTCCTCGTGGTTGCCATTGCCTCCTTTGTGTCAGCAGATAAACTACTTCAGCTTCCTCCTCAGTTGGTTGTAATGCTGCCTTTATCCCTGGTAAAGAGGGGCATTGTTGAGTTTCGTGGTCCTTTTCACAAATGGTACAAATTGGTACCTTGTCCAGTGGGCATTCCCTCAATGGGTGTTTTTCTCTGCATTTAGGGCAGAAAATGGCCAAAGCAGCTTCTGCCTCTGCCTGCTTCTTTTTAACCTGCAAGGTATCAATTTGTGAAGCAAAAGAACTTAACATTTCAGTCTTGAATTCCTCAAGTAGATTACCTATTTCAGCTCTTGTTGCTTCTCCACTGGCTGATTTCTGGACCATTGAATAAGTACTATCCCTGCCCTTTGATTTATTTGCAGCTCCTCTTGAACACCTCTTGCAGAGGTTAATGATTTCATCATACGATTCTTTAGATATATCCCCTTTACCAAGCATATTTAACATATCTAAAAAATCATCCTTACCCCTTTCAATAATATTGTTTTAAGAATATCTTTACTTACATCAGGGTGCTCAGATATCTGCAGGTTATACTGGAGTCTTTCCACAAAGTCCTCCAGATTTTCATCCTCCTTCTAAACCATCTTGAACAATTCCTCCCTTTTTTCTCTCGTCCAGCAATAGTCTTGGTATTTGGCCAGAAATTTCTCCTTCATCTGATCCCATGTTGTGATCACATGACCTCCCAAGCTCATAAACCATCTTAGTGCATTTCCTTTTAGTGTTGCTGTAAACAACTTTAACTTTTGAGCATTATTAACATAATCATAACTTCTGCACAATATATCAAACTCAAAAAGAAACTCATCAGGGTCTTCAGAGGATAAACCATGGAAGTTAGGTAGGGCTGAGAGTGGAATATTCTTCATAGGAGTTGTACCTTTGGGAAGTTCCTCAATAGGGAATTTCAAGGTGGAGAGAGAATTCTCACCTCTTCCTTCACCTCTATGTCCTCCACCAAAGATTCCTTCATTGTTTCCATCCATTGGTTGCTTTCCTGATGCACTTGCCCGGTCTTCAGTGTTTTCCGTTGGACTCTTAATGTCCTGAACTGGTTCCTCAACTTCAATATCTTTTATTGGTTCTTCAATTTCAATATCTTCTACTGGTTCTTCAACTTCTTCCACTGGTTCCTCGATATGTTCTGCTATTTCTACAACCCTTTCAGGTCCCACTACTTCCTCTGTTTGATAGTCCGTTTGGAGAGAGTGCTGAGTCTGTGGCCTCCGAGAGCTTAACCTCTGGGATGTCTCAGCTTTTGAAATAATCTCATCGATGAAAGTTTTTCTTCCTCCTCTTCCTTTGCCCTTGCCACCTGTAGGATTAGTTTTCTTGCATCCTCTCATGCATCCTGCATATCTACAAGAAAATCATTAGTACTTTTAAAATCTATAATTTCCTTCCCTCGCAACGGCGCCAAAATGTTGGTCACTTTAATTGCTTATTGAATTAAACAACAAAGTGCGATATTAATTGTCAACCCAGGGAAGTCTTGTTATTTCAAAGGCAACTGCGTACTGTATGCACTCAATTTTAAAAGAAACAAAAGTTGTAGTACAAACAAATCACGCGTTAAATTAACAAACTGAAGCTCCACTCTACATTACAACAATTACACTCTATTGCAGATAACTAAAGAATGCTTAATTCCATTCAAAGAATCATATAATGAAAAAGAATCAATATGCAAAGGAAAACAATGGCTGTGCTGTAACAGAGAGTCAGGACCCTATCCCCAGAGTAGGAATCTCCAGCACCTGCCTCTGATTAACTAGCTTGCCAATTCACTCTGTAACTTAATCACCGGTGAAACACTCATGAATTAACTTTGAATAACAAAACAATCAATTGAGAAAGAAACAGAGTTTCAACAAAAGGTATTATAAAAAATATTCAGAAAATAGTACTTGTTAACAAGGCATAGATAAAAGACACACTTGACACACTGCAGAAATATAAGGGGTGAATCTTGTGATGAAGGTGGGCCCTGTCCTTCTCACAAGATTACCCAGGAGACAAGAACTAGAAAAAGATGTCCAATTTTTTTTTTTATTCATCCATCAATATGTCATATTACAAAAAGAATTCTAGTCCTGTTCCTTCAGCTGAGCCTTCTTCCACAGTCCATTCCCGCTCCTCTAATGTAGATGTCTCCTCTTTTTAAAGAGGAGACATATATTACAAAATTTATTTTAACCCATTATACAAAAAATAGGGAAATCAATTTCCCATCAACAAAATGCTGTTACAATAATACTGTCTTTAGATTATAGGTGTTACATCGAGTGTAACAACTTCCTCGGTGATCAATCTAGTTCCTTTGTCGCTGTCAAATTTAGAATGCAAATCTCACTATTTCAACTTCGAGATTTGCGTGCTGTTTCTACTATTTCAGCAATTGCAAAAATAGTCTCGCAAACTCCAGTTTGTTTCAGCAACACGGACTGCACATCATTCTTTAACTGTTCAACACTTAACAAATTAAAGATTAACTATGAAGATATTGTGATCATATGCTAAATAATTAAACGTATAATGATGAGAAGAATCATTAGATACCTTTGAGATAATTGGGTTAAAATACTAACAAGGACTTTTAAATGTAAGTTGAAAAGGATGATATCATGGCAAAATGTATGGTAAAAAAGGGACAATATGAGGTCCTAACACAATGGAAAAATTTAAATCCCCTCCCATGATTAGGAAATCCTTCTACAATACCTCCGACCTAAGGATATGGTCCCAAAAATTAGGCCTATGTTGGCACGACCCATATACATTGATGGTTCACACCTCTAAACCTAGATCAGCTGAGAACAGGTCTGCCCCAATGTACCCTGGGCCTCCCCAACAGTTACAGAGATTGATGGAACACTTCTTGTATCCTAGGGCCAGTCCCCCGGATTGTGCATTAGCATCGAGGCCTATAAAGGTCCATCTAGGGAACACTGAATCAAGGAGATGTGTAATGGAATCAACTGATCCTAAGGTTTCTTGAAGGAAGATGACATCAACAGGAGTAGCATAGATCAATCTTCAAAGGGCTAGTTTTTTATCGGGCCTAGCTAACCCTCTGCAATTGAATGAGACAATCTTCATGGGGGGGGGGGGGGGCTCAGATGAGGGGTTCGATGCTCCAAGTGCCTTATGAATGGTTGATTGCTTTCCTGTTGCGATCTCATCTCCAGCCTAGATTTGTGCCTTTGAGAGGGAGGTGGGTCAATCCCTTGGTAGCTTAGGAGGAAAGGGGGTCAGAATAAGGTCTAGTCCAAAATGATCCGAGACCTTTAACTTTTTCTTAGCCTTAGATCGAGTCTGATAGCATGGGGAGGGAGGCCCTATTTCAGGAATCGGGGTAATGAAGGGGGGGAGATCTGGGAGAGATGGGGGAGTGACAGAGAAAGTGGAAGTGGGGGGGGGGGAGGTGAAAGGGATAGACCAGGGAGGAGGGGGGAAGAGTATCTCCAATTCCATAATCCTTATTAGCAAAAGAAAGTGCATGAAAACTATCACATGTAAACAAATTAGAAGGGTTAGGAGAAGAGGAAATCATACCCGAAGAAACTGTTGCCCCGGCAACTGCCGTTGCCTTGGTGAGAGGAGGAGAGGGAAGTCAAAGAGGAGGCTTGCTGCGTTTCTTCGGGGTTTCCTGAGAGAGGGCCTTGTCTGAGGGTGTTGGTTCAACTTGAGTCCCTACTTCTCCGTTGGGGGGCTGCTCCCCCTGATCTTGTACAGTCCTTGAAGGTATTGTCTGTACTGCATCCCCATTTGATTTCTTGTTGTTAAGAGGCCAGTCCCAATAGAGATGCTCCACCTTGTGACATTTTCTACATCTGAAGGGAACCCCTTCATATTCCAAATTCTATCTCCAAGAGAAATTATGCCATTGAATTGTGATGTACTCCTGTAGTCCATCGCTAGTATCTAGGTGTACCAGTATTCTTGCATATGCCATCCTGCCTATCTTGAGATAGGATTTTTCATGCTCTAGGTAAGTACCTAGGGAGTTTCCTATGCGCCAGAAGATGTCTTCTGACCAAAACTATAAAGGTAGGACAGGTAACTGGACCCAAAGAGGGCTTGCTCCAAGTTGTTCCTGTTCTGGATCGAAGAGGGGAGTCCACCTGCAAAGGAGCACTGGTGCTTGTTCCAGATGCAAAACTATTGAGAGTACCCAATTGGTATGCTCTACCCTGGCGAAGCAAAGCGCAAACCATGTCGGCTGGATAAATCATTCTTGCGGACAAGACTGATCTCCCTAGTATCAATAGATATCTAGCAACAAACTGGACAAGCAAATCTACCTTTCTCTAAATATATTGCGATTTATTAATAAAAACCAAGAGGTGTTTTAGACCCTATCTTAAGTCCAACTCTATTTTGTGGTAGCCACGCTTCGACCGTCCGAACGAGTTTCCTTTTGAGAACCTGCAATCACAAACAAGCACACATCAAATAAAACCTGCATAGCTAATGTAATAAATCATATTCATCATGGTGATCAAGGAATCCATGAAATAAACCATAAAAAACAACTTATTGAGAAAAATAAACTTGATTGTATTAACTTTGAAAATAGAATAACTTTACAAACTTTGGTGCCTTGATGTTGTACAAGCTCCTCCTAGGGTCCAAGCAGGAATCTCCTCTACTTTGACAAGCCTCACACTCTTCCCAATGAGATCAAACAAGGTATGTAATCTCTCCTCTCAAGCTCAATTAGGAAGACTAAATTCCAACAACATTTCACCTCAAAAATATTCAACTTTCAACCTCCCCAGTAACCAGCCCAATGCCTCATTTTATAGTGCAGAGGAAGGAAGTTACAGGTCCACCTATGAAGGGATAGAGTCCTCCTTCAAAGGGATAATCTCCTCACATCAAGGGGTTCCCTCTAGAAGCTTCCAGAAATGACTCAAAGTGAGTTTTTAAGAAATCACTTGCCCCTTTTTTACTTTTACAGGGGTCCGCACCCATTACACAGAGACAGAGCGGTCAGGTACGCAGGGAACATGACCAGTAGGTGCCGGACCATAGATAATGCTAAGAGAAAGTACGGAACCAGAGTTTTAGAGACTTTTAAGGGCTTTCTCTTATTTTTCAAGGCTTTACATGAGGAACTGAGGTTTAAGACTTGCAAAGGAGGAAAGTATGAGTAGTGATAGACTCACACTGATTGCAGAATGTCATGGTGACAATATTTTGTGCAACATATTGCCCCCTAAAGTGCGAAGTCTGTAATAGATGAGGATAGCATTTGTCATCTAAGAAGAGTGAATTACTTTATCATTTCAAGGATCATCTTGTGGACACCCTGGTTGGAACCTGTAAAAACATTCAATACAAAATATATATATGTGAACATATCATCGCTGAGGTAGGCATTCCCATAGTTAGATCAAAACTGACTAGAAAACTAACTAAACTGCTCTGATATAGGAATGGTTTTGTAATAGATCACAAGTATAGACATAAGTAGACACAGTATGGGCGCAACCATCTATTTATGAGTAGTCCACTGTATAATGAATAACAAAATTCCTCGCAGCCTGGATGGTGGAAACTAGATCCTAGGTTTGATTTCTGCTTGTCGAACTAGTACGATTCTATCGATGCGAATGAATGTGTCGAAGTCGAACATGGTAGAAACCACTTGATTACCAGTCAATGATGTGAACTGTTAACAAGTGTGAGAGAAACCACCAGTAATGTCAATGGCTCTCAAAGTACTCAGTACAATCCATGAAATGTGAATAGATGAGCTAATGTCGAACATGTTATAGAATCCTTTGATCAAAGGTCAATGATGCAACCTGTCGTCGAAGGCGAGAAACCTGCCATTGAGGCATGTAGATTCCAAGGAACTAACGATTTCTAGATAATGAGCTAAAGTCGATAGAAAGCGATCCGTCGTAGGCAAGCCCACAACACGAAATCATAGATCAAGTTTGAAGAAATATATTTGGCAAGGACTAACTTAGGGATGGTCAAGATGGGTGATAGATATTTTGCAGATGAATGGCTTATTTGAACTGACCTCTTGAACACATAATGACACTGCAGATGGTTGGTGACAATTGAACCAAAGCTAATACCCAGAAACCGGCCGAAGACTTTCAATATGGTTTGATTAACTGTTAGGCAAAGGATTTCCCAACCCAGGTGAAAAAAAAGTGTCATGTTCAAGAGTGGTCAAATGCTTTTCTAAAACACAAAGTATAACAAACAGGTTCATTTTTCTCTCTTCCCCCCCCCATTTCTGGCAAGTACCTCTTTATTTTTGACAAGCTTGAGGAGGATAACATTTGCTTGGGTATAAGGATGAGTCCAACTTAGTTTAAAATTCGAACCCTAAGAAGGAGTGGTTCGTTCCTGTTTAAAATTGAACAAGTCCTTTACTATTAAATTTTAACGAGTCCAGTATAGGAGAAACTCGACGTTTTTTAATTTTAGGGAGTCAGAGAAAAACTTAAGAAAATTCCATGGTTGTCCTTTTTCGTAAATTTGTGTCTCCCAAGCCTGAAAAAGTATAAAATAATACTTGAGAGAATCGCTTGAGCATTACGATCAAGGAGTACTTTTCATAATTAGTGTCTTTGATCCAAAAAAGTAAAAAAGCGATCAACGACACATCATTTTATAACCAATATCGAACTTGAAACGAAAAAACCCGACAATCTTTTCATGTTTATACGGTCAGAAAAGAGCTGTAAGTGGACCGTCTTTTTAATTCTGTTTTAACGAGCTTAAAAAGAAAAACTCGGCAATCTTTTCATATCTTACGAGTCAGAAAAGAGCTTAAAGAGGACTCCAATGTTTTTTGTTAAAAATGACCAATTATCCCTGAAAAATCCAATATTCTGCACAAAAACTCAAGCATTACTCATACCTGTTTAAAATAAATAAAAATGCATCAAAAAGTTACCTTTTTAAAGTGAAAAATAAACAAATTGAAAATTCATTTATTCAAAAAAGCTTATAAAAAGGGCTTTTGTAAATTCATTTTTATCGTTGGACTTCAGAGTGAGAAGAGAGAGCTTTTGGGTAAAAAACTTCCTGTGAAGATTGCAGAAAATCCGTCCGTTGGAATCGAAAACTGTTAGCTCCAGGTAATCCACGTCACCTTTATCTTGCATTTCAACAGTTTCCATTTCATTTTTAGGTTTCCATTTTGATTTTTTAGGGAAAAATTAGTTTAAAAAACTGCTCACAGGGGTCCGTAGGCGCAACATGCGAAACCTGCGGACCCCGAATTTTTCCTACAAAGGAAAGAGCCAGGGACCCGCACCTATTGCTTGGGAAGAGTGCGGACCTACGCACTATCCCTAACTAGCAAGTGCGGACCCTGCGAAATAGGTTTTAAAACTCCAATTTTTTCCATTTCCGCCCAAAATTTTTTGAACTAAAATGTTCTAATCCGCCGTTTTTGCAATGTAGGATATACAAAATGCTCATTTGGCGGGATTGGGAGCATGAAGATGTGGAACTTTCTGCAATAAATCATCAATCCTCATTGGATGCATTGAGAGCATGCAAACTATTTAAATTCTGGGCCATACCTGGCATGAGGGCCCAAGTAGAATTTTTGCAATGGCTGGTAGACAGGTGGAATATACAGGACCAATGTTTCATTATTGGTGGCCACCGGCTCGAAATCGAGCTAGAGGACATTTATTTCCTAACTGGTTTGCCCAAGAGAGGTGAACAATTATCTCTATTTGGGACTAGGCCAGGTGGCCAGTCTGTCGATAGTTTCCGACTAGAGTTTTGTAATGACCAAACAAAGGACAAAGGGATCGATATCAAAACTATATCCCGTCCTGAACTTAAAGTGATTTCATTTACTGTCACTAGACTCTGTGGAAGCGCAACAATGCATGTAGCTACCGGATTCCAAATGCGAATGGCAGTAGATTGTTATCGAGGCACCATCTTCAACTGGTGCGAAGCTGTGTTGGCGAATGTAAAAGGCCAACTAACTAGAGCAAAGAACAGACAACTAAAAAACTTTGGATATGGTTTCCTAGTTGTGAGCTTTGGTCTAGAGAGGGTCTCGATGTTGGTCCCACAACATCTTTCCGTTGGAGTTGGACTTCCCCGAGAGCCTAAGCTAATGCGTTGGGTTGCAGTTATGGCCCGTCATCCTGAGGAGGGTTCAAAGGTTGTTCGATTTCCGCCTGAGTATTTTCGTTGGTTGGAGAACCAACTTTTCGTGATTCAGGATTTTCCATATGCTGGGATGGATTATTGTGGTGACCCAAACATGACTCTTCCACCAGGAGAGCAGTGGGATGATTTAGGTAAAATCATTCTCAACATTTTCTAAGTTTTAACTAATTTTTTTTGTTTTTAAATCATCCAAAACTGATAATACAAGTTGCAAATGCAGATGTGGGTCTACGGCGACCAACCGCTCTCTAGCCCTATGAGAGGAGACACCCAGCTGCAGCAATATCAGTCCCACAGGACGAATCTATAGAGATCCTGACCGAATTGGAAAATCATCTAGAGGTTTGACAACAAATATTCCAGAGACTAGCATAGATGATATTCCACTTAGGTTACAGCGCTATGTGATTGAGGTCCCAAGACCTTTCAGGAGATTCCTTTGTAGGGTTTCCCGAGCAGTGGTTTATTATCGTGATCATCACCAGTGATAGGATGATTTCCTTTGTAGACTCATACGACATTTTTGCCAATCATAAGGTGTTTTTCAACCTATGATCGAAGACGATGTATATTTGACACACTTCTATGCTATGCTATATCACTATTACTGGCTATCTTGTATAACATGTTATGGAATGTTTTTAAATTTACTGTTTGATTATTACAAATGTATATTTAACATTCGAGAAGCAATTGCATCTACTAATGTATTTAAATATCTTGGAATATGCTAATATTCAATATAGTCAAATTCACGTTCCAAGAGGCGAACTCTCAAAAATAATCTTAATAACACTGGATTTCTAATGGCATAAAATCTATTAAGCTACAATACAATGAGTTCAAGATCTAACCTAACAATCAAACTCTGAATCCCGAATGAGATGGATTTAGATAATAACTCAATCACTGCACTATACTCTGCAATGTTGTTCGTTGTTTGACCGACCCCATGCATAGATACCAACTCATCAGAGGGTGAATAGATAACCCAAGCTGTGGAAGAAATGTTCCGTGTATTACGACAAGCACCATCAGTGAAACCAATGTATGTTTGAAGAGACGTCGACATCTGCAATATCAAGAGTAAAATCAAGATAAGCAGGAATAATGATAAAAACACTCTCTAAACTAGGCACACTTTTCTAATCTAAAACACACCAGGTAGAAAGAAACTAATCTAACTAAAATCTCCACACCTAGATTTAAGCATAATATCTCTTCAGATAAAGACCATTTCTGGGTTTACCCAAAGAGACACCGTCAAAATTTCCAATTCATAGGCCCCTTTTGCCAGCTTTCGCTTAACAACATAAGGACCATGCCACATAGGTACAAATTTTTCAGCCCCTACCTTATCGTTTGCTTGATCGTATAGTAAGACTAGGTCTCCTTCCGAAAAATTATAGGGTGTAACATTTCGATCGTACTGAGCTTTAATTCGTTTGGCATGAATTTCGATTGCTAATGCAGCATCACGTCGATTCTGATTTAGCTAAGCTAAGTACAACAAACGTTTCTCCTCTTCGGAAGTGGCTGGGAGTAATTCTATGGCTATTTGCAAAGACAGAATTTTTCATTCAATGGGTAACACGGCTTCTAAACCATAAACCAATTGAAAAGGAGTGAAAATAGTTGATGTTTTTACTGAGGTTCAATACGCCCAAAGTGCTGAAAATAACATGTTATGTCATATCGACCTATGAATACCAATGATTCGTCAGATCATAATGACTAGAACTTTGTTGATAGCTTCAACCAGACCATTAGCCTGTGGGTAATATGGAGTAGAACTATCGTGACGCAGGCCAAGTTGATCTGTTAGTTTAGTCATCATGATGTTTCGAAAATGACTCCCATGATCGGTAATAATCGCTTGAGGAACACCGAATCTAGTAATTATATGATTGAAAACAAAAATTGCAGCAGTTTTGCCGTCTGCCGAAAATGTAGGCATCGCCTCGGCCCACTTAGTAAAATAATCTACCGCAAGGATGATATACGCATGCCCCCCGGCCGAGTGAGGGTTACATGTAATAAAGTCGATACCCCACTTTGCAAAAGGACCGACGACAATTATAGGGTGGAGAGGAGCAGGTGGAGCACGCATATTTCAATCAAAAATTTGACAATTGTGGCATTTTCGGACCGCATAGATACAATCTTTAAATAAAGACGACCAGAAATAACCTGAGTGCAATATATTTTGGGCTGTGGCATACCCAGACATATGACCGCCACATGCTCCAGAGTGACAGTCATTTAGGACTTTTTAAGCTTCTTCATGAGTTAAACAATGTCGGAAAACAGAATCTACCCCACGACGATAGAGTGTATCTCTAATGATTTTGTATTGTTGGGATTGGAAACGTATTTTCCGTCGTTGAAATCGTGAAATTTTAGGTCGAAAAGATTGGGTTTGGAGATAAACAATGATATCTCCATACCATGGATCAAGAGTACTGATAAGAAACAAGGATTCGTTCGCAATGGGCTCTTCTGCCACAGTTTCAGTATCAACACGCGGGAAATCACACATCAGTTCCGCAAAAACAAAAGATTTCTTTGCCTTGGATTTTTCAAATTCCAAGTCAAATTCCTGCAGGATAACAATCCATTTGGAATACTTGCCCCCAACAATTGTTTGGTCAAAATATAGATCATAGGGTTACAATCAGAAATTACGGTAGTTTTGCGTAGTAAGATGTAATGACGAAATCTTTGGACATCTTGAACAGCTGCCAAGGCCAATTTCTCCACATGCAAATATTTAAGCTCAATCGGATTCAGAGTTTGATTAAGATAGTAAATCACATGTTCACTGTTGAATTCATATTCATGAGCTAAAACCATCCCAATGGTGTAATGAGAAGCGGCAAGGTACAAGAAGTAATCCTGGTTGTAGTTGGGAGGATGCAATAACGGTGCATGGGTCAACGCGTGTTTAAGTGCATCAAAAGATTTGTTAGCTATCTCATCCAAAAATAATGGAGTATTCTGTTTCAACAACCTGGTAAAACCCTTTTTTATCTTAGCATAGTTAGGAATGAAATGACGTAAAAAGTTTGCCTTCCCTTGCAAACTTTGGAGTTGGCGAAGAGTCGAAGGAGGAGGCACTTTGACAATAGCTTCAACCTTCAAGGGATGAACATGAATGCTGGCTTTCGAAACAAAAAATCCCAGTAAATGACCCGTTTCTATACAGAAAACACATTTATGTGGATTCAGCCTAATTCGATAATGCCTACATCTCATGAAGATTGCTCGTAAATGAGTGAGATGATCGACTCTACGTAATGAATGGGTAGGTAAATCATCGAGCTATGGCTACACAATGTGCTTGATGCCATGAAATGCGTAAGACATAGCCCTTTGAAAAGTTGCTTTGACGTTCTTCAATCCAAAAGGCAACTTGCAGTAAACAAACGTCCCCCATGGACAAATGAAAGCAATTTTTGGTTGATCAGCAGGGAGTATGTTGATTTGATTGTAACCAGAAAAACCATCCATAAAGGAGAAAATTTCACTGTCGGCACAATCATCAATAATTTGATCGATATAGGGGGTTGGATAATTGGCTTTAGGACAAGCTCGATTAATATCCCTATAATCAATCCATATTCTTATCATTCCTTGCTTTTTGTTAACAGGAACAATATTCGGTACCCAATCCGTTAAGTGAATTGGATAAATGAAACCTGCTCGAAGTAATTTCTCAATTTCAGCTTTAATAACAACAACTTTTCACGGATATATCTGATGCAAATGTTGCCGGACAGGTTTAGCATCCGAGTAAGTTTTAATTTCATGGACAACAATTGATGGATCGATTCCTGGCATTTCTTCATATGACCAGGCAAACACGTTGTGAAATTCTTGAAATAGGGCTTTATAAGTTTGGAGTTCATCGTCCGTACAGAAAGCACCTATATGGATCTTTTCAACAATTCCTGGTTTAACTGAAATGTCAATAGGAACCATTCGAGAAATATTTCCCAAATTTAACTCAGAATTAGGATGTTGCAATGGATTCTGTGGTTCTTTGACGTAATCAGTAGTAAAAATAGATGAAAAATAATTTTCAAAATGATCAAGCTCAGGTAAAAACGAAGATCAATGATGAAGATCTTCCCATGGTAAATCATCAATAGACAAAAGTTCACGAATCTGCTCATCAGTATGAACAAACTTGGAAAAAGTTGTTGAACCTGAGGTTGATATTGAAAGTGATTCTCCATGGACCACATTCATTAGATCAATTTCGGTTGAACAAGGGTCAGAAAACGACTGTACATCCTGATATGCAATTTCATAGGGACTGAAAGGCATCGCATCACCAAATGAATCCACCTCAGACTCGGAAGGTACGATCCAAGGATCATCAAAGTCAATAGTGTTTGATAAAATCATATGACTAGTTGCAGTAGAAGGCGATATGTTAGGAGGATGAAAGGAAAAAGTTCCTAGTAAACCAGAATCTTTAACCAATCCTACCCCAACATCCTTGTAAAGGATAGTTGTTTTACATACATGTTGGATACTTTCAGAAGAGGCTGGGTCGGATGAAAAATAAGTCAGCTGGTCTATTGTAATGATCTTTCCATTATGAGGAAACTTTATAAGCCGAAAGACCGATGAAACAACAACAGTCATAGCGTAAGCCCAACTGCGACCCAAGAGAAGGTTGTAATCTAGAGGGGCATCAACCACTTCCACATCTAGATTAATAGTTTTGCCATCAACCCCTATAGGTAAATCCTGTAGAATGCCAAAAGGATGGAACCCATGGCCATCAAAAGCCTTTAGAATCATCGGGGATTGATTGAGTGTAGGAGAACCAAGCAAGCTCCAACACTGGATCGACATAATACACGTAGAAGCTCCCTCATCAATTACAGTCCTAAATCAAGGTCTATTTTTGACTAACACTGGAATCTGGAAAGCCATTTGATGAGGTAGGCGAGGTGTACTATTCTCTAAATCGAAGATTATAAGGTTTGAATCTGAATATCAATAGCTCCTATAGCCGACAATAGTAATTTACATTGTGCTGGGCATGATTGCAGCACCTCCAAAGCCGACATTGCTGAAGGGGAAATAACTAAGTCTTCAACAATGTTATAATTCTGAGTAGCTCTCGCATGCGGATTGAAAGTTGACTTCCAAAGTATACCTTTAGCATGTGGTTTGATTACTAAGTCTGGGTTAGGTTTCTCGATCTGTAGTGGATCAGAACCAAAAGGAGTTGAAGTTGATGGGTTTGAATTAGAAGATTTTGCTTCCTTATCACCAACAAGACTTTTACTACCATAATCTTGCGACTGCGTTGCAATCCTGAAATGAGACATCATCATTATGGGTTCTTCCGAGGCATTTGAGGAAGAGCCAATCATCTTACTATCTTGACTAGGAAAATGATCCTTCAAGACAACAGGCTTTTGAGAACCTTTGACGATTTTCGCAACCTCAGCTCGATATGGGCAATCTCTTGTAAAATGTTCTTCATCACAAATGAGACAAGGATAGCGAGGTTTACGTTTCTCGTCAGTAGATTCAGTTTTATCTGATTTCTCTTTTGAGTTTTGTTTATTTTTCTTCTTCCCTTTCTTTTTACCACCGGATTTTGATTTGGCCGTAGATGATTCTACGACATGAATATCGGCAGGAATTTTAGCGGAAGAGTCTCCTATCGGGGAATCTGGTAAAGTTATAATAGGAGAAGAATTATTTGAAGATTTCTTCTTGCTTTTGGTGCTAACTGAACCAATCATACCATCAGCAGCATGAGACCCTGAAGGAGCTGCAGTTATTTGATTTTGTTTCGGAAGGTCAGGGATTTTTTCGTGTAAAGTACCCGACTGCGTATAAACGAGGTCAAGGTACTGAGCTTGAGAAATTACTTTCTCTTCAGTAACAACTCATGCCTTAGCTACATCCTCAGTGATTTTAGGTAATAATGATTTAACAAACCATTCTGCTAAAATTTGATCCGGAATAAAAACTTTCACTAAACGTCATCTACGTCGCCATTCATGAATATGATTTGAAATATATGTGGACGTCGACTGTTTTAATGAAGTTAATAATTCTGTGCCATTGTCATATCTGACAGGCAACTGAAAATGAATTAAGAAAGAAGTGGCTAATTGAGTAAAATTATAAAAATAAGCTCGCAGTAACTCAATGTACCACTTGGCCGCAAGACCAATCAGAGTGCGTTGAAAAAGACGTAAGCGAATTGAATCATCTATAATAGAATTAGATGCACACTAGAGGTGATAAGTCATCACATGGTTTGACGAATCCTCTCCTGATTTACCTTCAAACTTTGGGATATCACTGGGCAACTTATTTGGCATTGGCGGCCAAAACAGAAGATAATTAATCAGATCATTTGTAAGGTGCAACAAATCAGGCAAGTCCAAAGTTGCAATAAATGGTAATTGACGATTAGGGTCACAAAAACCCTGGGTCATAAGACCAGCCCCGGGAGGAGGATATCCAGGATAACTTGGAATTGGAATTGCATTTGGAATATTGTATCCTCCCGGAAAACTAGGATTAACCGGACCAAATTGGGGTTGTTGAGGTTTTTGATAAGTATATCCAGGGTATGGTTGATACTGGTAAACTGGGCTTTGCACAGCAGGACCGAATTGGTACTGTCCCTGGTATGGTTGGTAAGTGAATTGCAGTTGACTTGTGACAACCGTACTTGGACCAGGTTTCCCTACAGGAATCTGAACCGAAGTCTAAATTGTAGGTCCCGACTGAGGTAAAGATGCTTGAGGAGTTGATGCAGGAACAATAGAAACCGGAGCTGTCGATACTCCAGAAGTAGGTGGGGTAGATTAAACAGAAGTTGCAGTAGTTGCAGCATTCGTTTGAGGCGGAGTTTGAGGTGAACTAGGCCCAAACTGATGAGCTACACCAGGTGCAGAAGGTTGAATAGTAGGCTGGACGGGTTGCTGGGCTGAACCAGAAACCAAAGCTTGTCCAAATTGAGATGACAAATGCACATTAGGTTGCAAGATCTGTTGAGATTGAGATGGATTCCACACCATGCTCATTCTGGGGTATGGACCCATAGAAGGTTGAGCATATTGAGGACCATAACTGGGTTGAGCATAGGGCTGATAATTCAAAGGTACATTTCCAGCTCCTTGTACAAATTATTGACCAGAAGGTGGTTGGAAACCTTGGGTTGGGTACTGACCTTGAGGTACGTACTGAAACTGGGGTTGACCTTGAGGTATATATTGATACTGGGGTTGACCTTGAGGTATGTACTGAGTCTGGGGTTGAACTTGAGGTATGTACTGTCCTTGAGGTTGCCCTCCAGGCAGTAACTGACTACCTTGAGGTTTCCCCCCAGGCTATAATTGAGTACCTTGAGGTTGCCCCCCAGGCGGTAACTGACTACCTTGAGGTTGCGGATTTGGAATAGTACCAGACATCATAAGAATTTATTCTACGCTCAACGGTTGAGTCCCGTTATTACCAGTTGATATCCCATGTTCAATGTGTTGAGGAGATGCTTCTAAAAAAGTACCAGTGAGTGACTGATACCCAGAAGGAATAGAAGGACCGCCATATAAAATTTTTTCCGGTGATTGGGAAAAAATGGATGACTGTCTCGACATATTCAAAGGAGGATAATAACCTCTAGGTGTTGGATGAAAAGGAATTCGAGGTGGTGAAAAACTAAGACTTGGATTTTCTAAAAAGTTGGTCAATGAGACGTACCAAGCGTCCCTCCTAGGTGGACTGTAGAAAATTGATTCACGCTCCCTAAGTTCTAAATTTGGTTGATTTTCAGGGAAAGTTATATCTTCTTCCAGACTAACAAGTTCTTCAATAGAAATGAGTCCCGAAGAAAGATTTTGGGTAATGATCCTTCCTACCTTGGGTGAACCAGGACCACTAGAAGTTGGAGAAGCAAATCCTGAAGATGGAGTAGCAGCAGGTTTAGTTTTAGGCTCAGAAATTTCAGGTTCTTCAGCTAATTCACTAGTAGAAGAAACATTACCAGTAACTTCAGAGAATGAAATTGGTTCAAAAATATACTCTGTTGCTTGAACTTGATAATCAGGATGAACAATTAAAGAATATTCTCTATCTTCCGGTGACCCAACTCTACTATCACTAGGTGTTACAAGAGCTCGTAGCCCTTCAATCTGGCTTGGTGTATACTTGGGAGGTTGCCACCGAAGTCTATGGGATTGTCTCGGTAATTCAGCCACAATTAAATATTTTAATTACTTCACACGCAAACAAAGAAAATCTCAATAAAACCACCTAAAGTCTCTGAAGAACCAAACAATTGAATCACACGCCTAAAAAATCTAAGAGTTCAAACCACACACAAACAGTAACTTTCCGTACCAAAAACACTAGTTGGTGATGAAATCCAATGTCGTAGAATTCAATACAGAAAGGGCGGTTGGAACAGTTACCCTGACAACCTGCTTAATGAAACAGACTGGCACAAGTTTCTTCACAAAACCGTCTCGAGTGAAGAGAACCCCCTAGAGAGTCCAAGTGAGTCTAGTCGATGTCTGCTCCAGGTATAGTGGGATCTTCCCTTCGCCGTCACCTTAGGAAAGAATCCTGTATATTATGGTCACTAAGGTTACAAACAGTAACAAATATACCTGGGGGAACAGTCTACGTTCCGATACACACGCAAGGGCAGAGTAACAAAGCTTAATCCCCTTGAAGGATCCTTGACATAATCTAAGGTTTACCAACAAGTGACCCCAGGCTCCTCAACAATGGTCAATCACAGGTTTACCGTTTTTAATATGTGTGTATTTGCTATCGTTCCCAATGAGGAAGGATTGATTACATCACTGGTTCAGATATGATCTCGTGCTTGACTCCTTTAGGAGGAGCTTCCAAGAGCATACATGCAACAATTGGAATTTATTTCCTACCGCAAGATATAACTACTTGTTTGTTTTAACTATCTTGGAGAGTTAATTACTCCCTACTCCAAGATACTAGCCTAATCTATATTGGTGATAAGAGCCCTAGAAATAAAAAGATTGCTAGATCAATTTTAATTTAAGCGCTATTTTTATGGGTTGTTTCTTAAGTCAATAGGAATGGAGATGAAACTTTATGGTGTGAAGACTCGACTCCAAAAACACTAAAAATGCACCTAAGATGATAAACAATTCTTTTTCTTCAATGAATTTCTAGCTAAAAGAAAGAGTTGAGAATGCAATTCTTTGAAAAACAAATCTTTCCTTCAACATATAAATGAAAAGAAAATCTTTTTTGTCTTTTTCAATAAACTCAAAATTAGACTACTAATTATGCTCACAAAAAATCCCTTTCTTTTTCAACACTCAAAAACTACAGAAAACAATTTCTTTCAAAAGAGATTCTACAATTTCTAGAAAACACTCAAAACTATACAAAACTATGCTTGAGATCTAAAAATTTCTAAAAACCTAATGGAAATAAAAGCTTCAAATCTTTTTGAGGACATTTTACTTAGTTATTCAAAAACTAAGGATGAATTCATTCAGAATAACAAATTAATCAAAAAACACCCAGCTATGTTTTCCTTTTAAAAATGAAATTCAAAAATTACAAGAAAGTTCGTTCAAAGCTTTGTAAAGAGAAAACAAGATCTATTTCTCAGCAAGGGCAGATTTCACAAATCAGTCAAACTCATCAATAAGACCAAAAAGACTAGGGTAATCTAAGGTTTCTTAGGCTTCTAATATTGAGTCACTACAAAGACCAAGCGAAAATCAATCCAGGCACACAAAACTTCTAGAAAATCACGTAAAACCAAAATGCCAATGGAACTTACTTACAAGAAATTTTTGACAGGACACATGCAGATCTAGGCAGAGACTAAAAAGCGTAAAATAAAACTTAACTTAACTGGATGAAAACAATTTGGGTTTTTCAAAAAGTTTGATAGGGTCTGTAGGCTTCCAGTAGAACCAGATGCGGTACTGCTCAGAAAAAACAAAATATACTCCAGATCCTAAAAACTACCCAATCCCACACACATCAAGAAAAAACCAGAAACAAGAAAAAGTTTCTCAAGTCAAAGAAAAAGGAAAAGCAAAAACCAAATTCTAGTCCCCAGTATGGTCACCAATTTGTCGGTCAGATAAATTGTTCTTGTGGACAAGATCGGTCTCCCTAGTATCAACAGATATCTAGCAACAAACAGGACAAGCAAATCTACCTTTCTCTAAATATATTGCGATTTATTAATAAAAACCAAGAGGTGTTTTAGACCCTACCTTAAGTCCAATGCTATTTTTTGGCAGCCACGCTTCGACCGTCTGAACGAGTTTCCTTTTGAGAACCCGCAATCACAAACAAGCACACATCAAATAACACCTGCATAGCTAATATAATAAATCATATTAATCATGGTGATCAAGGAATCCATGAAATAAACCATAAAACACAGCTTATGGAGAAAAATAAACTTGATTGTATTAACTTTGAAAATAGAAGAACTTTACAACCTTTGGTGCCTTGATGTTGTACAATCTCCTCCCAGGGTCCAAGCAGGAATCTCCTCTACTTTGACAAGCCTCACACTCTTCCCAATGAGATCAAACAAGGTATGTAATCTCTCCTCTCAAGCTCAATTAGGAAGACTAAATTCCAACAAAATTTCACCTCAAAAATATTCAGCTTTCAACCTCCCCAGTAACTAGCCCAATGCCTCATTTTATAGTGCAGAGGAAGGAAGTTACAGGTCCACCTATGAAGGGATAGAGTCCTCCTTCAAAGGGATAAGCTCCTCACATCAAGGGGTTAGCTCCTTAAGGTATGGGATGCATGAACCTTAAAGGAGTGAACTTGCCAGCTTAAGATTCCCTCTAGAAGCTTCCGGAAATGACTCAAATTGAGTTTTTAAGAATGTACTTGCGCCTTTTTGACTTTTACAGGGGTCCGCACCCATTACATAGAGACATAGCGGTTAGGTACGCAGGGGACATGACTAGTAGGTGCGGGACCACAGGTAATGCTAAGAGAAAGTGTGGAACCAGAGTTTTGGAGACTTTTAAGGGCTTCCTCTTATTTTTCAAGGCTTGACATGAAGAACTGAGGTTTAAGACTTGCAAAGGAGGAAAGTATGAGTGGTGATAGACTCACACTGATTGCAGAATGTCATGGTGACAATATTTTGTGCAACAAACCATCCTCTGACAAAGGTTTGGACAAATGGTGGTTCAACCAGATGATGACCCCAAACCTTCGTCGCCCACTGCTTCAGTATTGAGGCACTGTAGAACCATCCCCTAACTCTTCCAACCAAAACTCGGTCAGCTGTGTCTATGGCTTCACTCCACTGAAAGTCCTCGACTAAACGCAGGAAGACCTCGAAGGCCTTTGATTTCAAAACCCTCTATTTTTTAGCTCTTCGGGATCTATCATTGGGCAAAATAGGCTGGGATTCACCTTGGGAAGAGTTTGACACAGGTATAGGGATGTCCAAAGGGGGCTCTGATGGGAAAAATTTGGAGATGGGGGGACTCTTAGTAATATTTCTAGATGGGGGGGCCGTGAAGGGTGGCACTGGATGCCCTGGTGCGATGGCGATAGGTTTGCTGGAATGAGACACTGAGGGGACATGAGAGCTGGTAGAAGGTGGAAAGGAAGTGAGGCCCTCTGTAGATATTTTGAAGCTAGGTTCTAGGGTTTGGTACACAAAATTTAGGGTGGATGGCGATAGAGGCTAAGATGTGAGGTCTAGCAAGGAGGGGGGGACATCTGAGAGGGTAGCCACCGAACATGAAGGCCATAAGATCGAGGGCAACAAAGCAATGGTGTCAGAGAAATCGCAGCCGTAGGGGTAGCTGCTTGCCAGATTTACTTGGGGGGATGCCCAAATGAAGGTACCCACTAATGGGTCTTCCGAGTAGTCAACTAGATCCTCCATAACCGTCGCTATTTTCCCACGCCAGCTGCCTCCATAACCTAGGGATGTCTGTCGCTATTGTGACCAGGAGCAGGTGGGGTAGAGTCAAGGAGGGTGAGGGTAAAACCTAGGTAGTAAAAGTGAAGAGATAACTATGACGACTCAATGGTGGTGTGAGGTAAGATACGGGGCTGTTGTACGGGAGGTCTAGAAGGTGCAGGCGTGGGCATCTGGAGTTACTGAATTCTTTAGAGTCTAGGTGAAACCCTAGCCCCATCCGGTTCTCTATTTCGTCTCTTCCATTCATCTGCTATCTTTTCAATTCCCTTCTATTATGGAGAGTTATGATAAGAATTGTACAAATAAAACCAGTTTCCACTTCCAATTACCCTTATTTGTTTGTGACCTAGGAATATTTACTTAAGGTTGGCTCTCCTTAGTTTATCCCCTATTTTATGAGTTTGGGCTACCTTTCCTAGTATTTTATTGCAATGGCATACTCAGACTCCTTTTTATTCCTTTTCTTTAATTTTTGCTCAATTTTGGCAGTGTATCGATAAACAACTCCCAGTGAGAAGATGTCCAAGAATCATCTAATTTTGGATGTAACTATGTAGACCACTATGGCACTTTAAAACTACGTGCCACTGTAGTCTTTGAAACCCAACTTTGAGTGCAAGGTGTGGAAATTATTGGTGTACTTGGACACCATCTAGTCTCTCTCTTATTGTAGGGTTGTTAATATCCTATATTGATAATCATAGTTGCCTACAAGTTATAATTCCTCCTTACACTTATCAACAAAATCTTCCCATATGGGTCCTATCTCGAATGTTGGGACTCATATTTGTTTTGCCTCTCCCAATAACCTTCCCACCAATCTTTGACATGAAGAAGGGCTTTCAGGAGCGCAAAGGTGATATTTTCATTGTCAATTTTTTTTTTGGGTAGAGAAATGTCCTCTAACAAATTTAACCATTTTTCCAAGTCATTTTCATATATTGGGGTTTCAAATAAGGGGATATCAATGTTAACTTGTACCTTGAATAATTTTGCACCTCCAAAAATTGTTGTTGGTTGAAGGTGCCTTAGTTGTTGTTGGAAGTCATTAAATGATCTCCCACTCCATCATCTCTCTTTTCTTTTTCCATGGGAGGCTTCCTGGTTTGGAAAGAGTGATTGTTCTGAAGTGAAAATAGCTCAAGACCTAACTCTCTATACATTGACTTCAATAAGGGCATGCATTGAGAAACGACAATGAGTAGATTGTTATGATACCACTGATTTGAGTTGTATAAGGGATGAATTAAAGGTGGGAAAAGAAATTAAACACACAAAAAATATATATAGAAATCATAGTAATATGGTGAAAATCCAACTTTTTTTAATAAATGAGATAGCATAATAATTTAGAACACAAACAAGCGAGAATGGTGACAATTATCTATGAATAAAGAGAGATAGAGGCTACACACATTTGCAAAAGATATTACAAGATATTGATAGAATGGCATTTTAACTTAAATAAATAACCATAGAGGTCCAAAAACTTAACCTTAGAAGAAGAAATGCTAAAATATTTGTGGGCCTAGAGGTGGTTGGTTGGTAAATCAACTTCCCAGGGGCACGACTTTTACATTCAATATATGTTTGGAGCATATAACAACTTGTTCAAAAGAAGTATAAAAAGAATACAACTTTCAACTAGGGCCAAGGAATGCCATGGCAATCCCTCACCTCCAAAATTACTAAGGAAATGTCGGTTAGGGCTTCAAAATGGGCAGGAAGTTTGGGACCCAAAAAATCATAGAAAAACTTCCAAGAAGATAGAGAATCATTTAGAGAGTGGAAAAGGTGGGAGACCACTAATATCTACTTTGATAAGTTACATACATGTTTTCCATATCATAAAACAAGCATAGTTGGGTATTTTGTCTTCTTTGGAGGTGGATGCAAAGAATACTTAATAAGGGTAATGGTTTCAAGATTCTTCTTTCTTGTCTCTAAGGGTCTGGATGACCTGCAATCCAAGATCTAAAGTAGTGAGGGCCATTCCTATATGGTTTAATTTTTTGAGCTTGCCTTTCGATACATAGACAATAAAATACTAAAGGAAGTGGGAAATGCATCAGGGAATTCATTGGAAGTAGATCTTTCCTCCAAATCCACTATCCACTGGACTTGTGCTCAAATCTTGATGGAAATGAATATATCCAAGGGACTTTCCAATTGTTTGTAGGTTATGTTAGATGAAAAATTTCATGTTAAGGTGTTGTATTACATCAAGGTACAATATATATATGATGAATTCCATGTATATACTACCTTATAAAGGAATTTTATTAAAGAATTATTGAGGATAAAAGAAGTGAGGAAGGAAGTTGTTGAGGGAGTGAAGTCAAAGTTTTTGATGGGATCCCAAGAAGAGCCCACTATGCTCGAGTAGAAAGATAAGAAGTTATAAATTTGGATGAGATAAGGCTTTAAATCTACAAGAGAAGGCTTCATGATGCATTTTGGACTCAATGTAAGGCCTAGAGTCTCAAAATGATATTATGACTAGTAAGATGAACCTAAGTCTCTTTTTGAAATTTCTCCTTTATTTGAAACTCTTGGGGGTTTTGGGGATATGAAATTTTGGCATACTCCCCCTAAGATGGACAAATTTACTATAAGAATGTTTGAAGCTTCCACTACTTATAGGTTTCCAAATTAAAGGAAAGAATCTCTTGATCCTAGTTTAGGGAAGGTGAACAAGGGATTAACTTATAGATATGGTCCTTCTTATAGTGTAGACTCCTAATATTATTTCTTTGGTCAAAAAAAAAATTCAAGGAGAGGAGGATGTATTGGATATCCAAAATGCAAGCAGGTTCAAACTAATACCTAAGAAGGCTCGTTTAGGAAAAGAGGAAAAGGGTCCTAAATGTGGTTTAGGCTTATGCCCTACAAAATAAAATATCAATTCCATTGTGAGGAGGAAATAATTGTTACACCATGCCCAAGAGAAGGGTTTAAAATAAATTAAATAGGGGAAAAAAGTATATTAAGGGGGTCCTTAGAGTAGGGAAAAACCCTGCAAGGACTCTAAATGATAATCTTATCCCTAAATATTTGAGATCTTTGGTATTCCCCAAAAAATACTAACCCTAGCTAGGTTAGTTGAAGTACACAAGCTAGAAAGGATTATGATTTAAGAGACTATGGGAATGGAAAAAATTCTAACTAAGTGTCTTGGAAAAATACTGAAAGATTAGGACTCTAGGGACTCATTCTAATTTAAATGTTGAAGGTATAAATATAAATTGGAAGAAAATGACTCAAAAAAACGGAGTTCTCCTGCCACGAGGATCAGAGGCGATAGAGCTCTACTGCACACACCCTACCTGCTACACCGACCATGGTTAACTACAACTGGCACCCGTAGCGGTTACCCACTTTCAGCCTATAGCACGCCGGTCCTAGCTTGCACTACCAACCCATCTGTCATTTTCAGTAGATAGCATGGAGGGCATGGAGCTTGACGCTGTACACTACTCGCCATATCCCTACTCAGAACATGTTATTTTCTCCAACCCTGACCCGAAATTGGCTACCGTTACATCTGATCCATTTGGCTCGTTAACAGCGTCAGTTGTCTCCCTTCTTTGGCAAAAGGACAACACCCTCCACATTGGTTCCCTCTCCATCGACTCACCCGCCCTCGACTGTTTGCCCTTATCTCCTTCCGCCCTCAACCTCCTCGCTTCATGCTCATCTCCGCTCTTTGATCCTGCACCCTCCGCTGACCTTTGCTTATCTCAGAACCTTAACCCCCACCCTGGACCTGCATCGGAAGCGGCCACAGAATCTCAGCTACCAGTTCAACACCCCGGATCAGGCAAAAAAGCACAGGATTTCGCACACCCATTAGGCTATTTCGATGCCCCTGTTATTAGGGTTAGGTCGGGGGAGCTTTCCACGACATCAAAAAATCCCTCGGATCCATTACTAGACCATCCAACTATGCCATGGATAGGGAAGAAGAAATCAAAGTGCATCAGGGTATCCAGGAAAGATTACGCTATTAAATTTGGTGAAGGTCTCACCATGGGGGATGTCGCCAACAGAGCAAGCAAAGTACTGGTGGGTAGGGTTTGTGGCAGAACCTACACAACAGATCGATTAGGGCAATGGGTGAAAGATATTTGGGGGTAGATCTTCCTACAGCTTCCGGAGGTTCAAACTCTACCTCGTGGGTGGTTCACGCTACACTTTGCCCTCGAACAATACACGAACATGGCCCTGGCTTGATTTTGGCACATAGAGATGGTGCCGGTTTTGCTCAAAAGATGGAACCCTCTTTTTGATCTTGAAGGAGAGCAGATCAGAGCAGGGCCTCTCTGGGTAAGGTTGCCAGGATTACCTCTACAATACTAGTCAGAAGAGGTGTTTATGAAGATAGGGAATACCTTAGGTACATTTCTGGATTATGAAAATCCATTGTCCAATCCAAAAACTAAACATTAGCTCATATTTTAGTGCATCTAGACACTCGGGAGGGACTGGAAGAAAGGATAACCCTACAATTGTGAAATTTCACCCGGGTCCAGATGTTGGAATATGAGGGTGTGCTATTTAGATGCCGAAGATGTCATATGGTCAGGCATCTATTTAAAGAATTCCCTCTAGTTGTGAAAGCTTAGGAACCAGCAGTAGGACAAGAAGCTGGCATCGACAGAGGAAATCCTGTCAATAGTAGGAAGCATCCAGTGGTCGAACCAGAACCTCCCCGGAAGGTGACCTCATTCAAGCCGGTGCAACATGACTCAGGAACACCTTTGGGGCCACCATCCCATCCTTTGACTTGAGCTCGGGCAGCTGCAGAAGTGGCTCATTCAGTGGGTATTCCTCTTCCCTCATCCCATAATCTATCTTATGTAAATGCATCTTCTACACAACATAAGCATACTGCAATGAATTCACATTTCTTCATCTCCCCTGCCTCCATCACCTGCACACTTCTCCCCCACCACTTGGTAGATTCCACCACCTCCCCCATTACCCACCTGGCGAAACCCCCACACTCCCTCCATCTCCCTCGGCACCCCCTCATCCCTATAACCTTCGTTCACGAACTCCCATTGGGGACTCTCATCTATTCAACATAGGCCTTGGCCTGACACTACCTACATCCTCCACTAAACCTCTTCGAGAGTGCAAATCATACCTCTCACATGCTATCCTTCGCGCTGGGGCAGAGGTGATCTCGGGAAGACAATCCTCTTTAGATTAGGTTCTTAGAGTAAAAAAAACCCTAGACATGGTTCCCCATGAAATGCCTCTCCTTTAACTACAGGGGTTTGGCCAATTCTCCCAAAAAACTAGCTCTTCGCAGACTTTTCACTGTAGAACCGGTCGACTTAATCCTCCTTCAAGAAACCCTAGGGGAAGCACAACATACTACAACGATTCTGCAGGTTATATGCCCTAGGTGGGTTTTCACTGCCCTGGATGCCATGGGACGATCTGGTGGCCTGGCTATGGGATATAATCCCCATTCTATAAATCCCATATCGACCTGGGGAGGAAAGGGATACATGGGTTTCAATTTTATCTCAGTAGAATTGGGAATGGATATCAGGGTCATGAATGTTTATGGGTCGTGCCAAGGGAGGGAGGCCTTCTGGAACCACCTCCTTAATCTCTCCTTGTACTCAACTGACAACTTCATTTTGGGAGGGGATCTTAACTTTTCTAATGGATACAGTGAGTCCTGGAGATCATCGGCTCAGATTGATCCACTCTCAGATGCCATGGAAAACCTCCTTAATCAGGCCCAACTTACTGATGTTCCTATGATAAAGCCCCTGCCTACTTGGAGGAATAGAAGGGTTGGGGAGGCTGCCCTCGCCAAAAGACTAGACCAATTTGTCATCAAGAATCAATTGTTACAACATTTGTCTCATTATCAGCAGTGGGTTGGGTCAGGAGGCATATCTAACCACTCACCTATCTACCTGGAAGTATTGGGTCCACCAAACAAACCACGACCCGCCTTCAAGTTCAAATCTGTATGGCTTCAAGATCCCTCCTTCATTGAGCTGGTCACTAATCACTAGACATAAAAACCACCCTCTTAGTGTCATTCATGGGCTGAAGGTTCTTGTCAAAACCTTCTTCAGCTCAAGAAGCTCACTATCAAGTGGGCCAAAGAAAAACATCAGAACGATAACCATATCCTCTCATCTGTGGAAGCAACCCTGGTGGACCTCATCGATGATAAAAATAGGGGATTCATGAGTGTTGAAGCCAAATCCTATCTGATTGAATTGGAAAACAAAAGAAAAAAATATTGAAGGAACAGGTGGAATCTTGGAGACTCAAGAGCCGTGCTATTTGGCTCAAAGCAGGGGATGAGAACACTAGGTACTTCCAAAACTATGCCAAAGGAAGAAAAGCCTCCGATACTATTTGGAAATTGCCCACTCTTGACGGAGAAATTGCAAAAAATTTCCACCAGCTCTCATAGTTGGGCATATCACACTTCCAATAGCATTTTAAGGAACCTCCTATCTCAAAATTGGCTGAGATCATTCGAGTAATAGGGAATTTTCCTATATTTGTCAACCAAGATACAGCCGATGAGATCACTTCACCTATCACCAGAGAAGAACTTGAAGGGACTCTTAAATGATTCCAGAAAGAAAAAATCCCTAGGCCGGACGGTTGGCCTATTGAATTTTACTTAGCATTATTTGAAATCATCAGGAATGACCTTCTCAATGTAGTCGAAGAGTGCATAACTTCTGGAAGAATGTATGAGGCCATCAATACCACTTTCGTTGCTCTCATCTCGAAATCGGATTCCCCGACATCCTTCAATGATTTCCATCCAATCTCACTGTGCAATACCAGTTACAAAATCATCGCTAAGATCATAGCAAATCAGCTTCGACCCATACTATCCCATCACATCTCCCCTGAGAAATTTGCTTTCCTCCATAACAGGTAGATCCATGAAGCCATTGGCACACCCCAGGAAGCCATTTATTCTATCAAATCGAAGAATCTAAAAAGCATAGTTCTCAAGATTTATCTTGCCAAGGCCTTTGATAGAGTAAGCTGGCTCTTCATAAAGATGATACTTATCCACTTAGGATTCCCTATAGTTTTCATAACTGGATTATTTTCTGCATAAAGATAGTCTCCTACAATATTCTGATTAATGGCTCAACATCCCATTTCTTTCATGCCGATCGAGGGTTGAGGTAGGGATGTCCTTTGTCACCTCTACTTTTCCTTTTAGTGATGGAAGGTCTCAGTAGGCTCATTTCCTCTACAAAAAGGGAGGGCAAACTAGAAGGCCTGAGAATGAACGAACTCCACCATCTCACACACGTGCTCTTTGTAGATGATGTCTTGATATTCCTAGATGGAAACATTAGGGACTCGACCTCCTTCCATGAGATTCTCACCCTCTTTTAAAAAGCCATTGGAATGATTGCAAATCAAACAAAATATACAATCACCCTGACCCATACTACCCCTCAAGAGGTCAGAGCAGTGCAAATGTACTTTCATTACATTCCTCACAACCTCTCGGATGGTATCAAATATTTGGGTTTCCGGATAAAACCCAAAAACTATAGGATTGCTAACTAGATCTGGTTAGTGATCACACTGGAGAAGAGGTTGAAAATTTGGACCCATAGATTGCTCTCAAGAGCAGTGAGACTAGTCCTGATTAAATCTGTTCTAGAAGCCACCCTGATATATTGGATGTCTCTTGCCTGGATCCCATGGGGAATCCTTAGTTGTATACAATAGTTATGTTGTCGATATCTATGGAATGGTCATAAGGAAGGTAAAACATTTGCTTGGGTAAGCTGGAAGAACATTACTTTGCCAAAGAAATGGGGGGGGTGGGGGTTAAAAGATCTGTCTTATTTTTCCCAAGCTCTCGCAGCAAAGATGAGCTGGTCTCTTCTCACTGTAAACAACCTCTGGACGACTATGACATACCATAAATACATTTGGCCTCATTAGATTCTGGACTGGGTCCATCAACAAGATTGGCCTCGTGGGGGAATATCCATTGTTTGGAAAACAATATTACAAACAATGCCTTTTATCAGAGCAGATTTTGCATGGTGCATAAATAATGGTTCCTCTGTGAGAATTGGTATTGACCCTTGGATAGGTGGGGGTAACAGATACCTCCTACCCCTAGACCTATTACAACATCTTAATCATAGGGATATCAAGACGACCACTCAGATTGCTGATCAAGAACACAGCTCCATTCTTAGTCAGTGTTGGCGAATAGTTCAAGAGCTGAACATCCCTGTATAATGGCAGCACACATGGGAATCATACCTCGGGGCTCTATCCAAAGCACATATAACCCTCAATCAGGACCCTGATGTTTTAGTATGGACTCCTACTGACCATGGGAAATACAGTCCAAAACAGGGATATATACATCTTCTACAGCCCCGTAAGCCTAACCATGCTATTGAATGGTGGTAGTAGCTATGGAGACTGAAAGCTTCCCCTTGGGCCCATATCCTTATGTGGTGAGTATTAAGTAACAAAACCCCCACAGAAGAGGCGCTTATGCACAGATCCATCTTCAGGCCGAGCTGGTGCGTTCTTTGTAAACAAGAAACCGAACCAAATGAGCACCTGTTCTTGCTCTGCCCATTCGCTACCCAATTCTGGCAAGCAGTAACACAACAACTCTTAATGAGAAATGCATGGCAGGGCCCTACTATTCTGCAAGCCTGGAATAATTGGTTCACAGTGCATCAGAGACAAAAAACACAATGTTTACCACTTATTAATTGCTGGACCATTTGGCTTGCTCGAAACCACCTTATTTTTAAGAATGAGCCTGTTTGTTGGACTCTGCTCATCGCTAAGGCAGTGGCATTCTTCCATGACATCCCTAATGAGAAACCACCACACACTCGTAAATTATCAGGACCTTGTAACATTGAAAAATCTCGACCGTGGACTTTTTTCGACGGGGCTGCTCAACCTCAAGACAGTTGGGGGGGGGGGGGGTTCTGTTTATACCTCTCGGATCAACATTATTTCAAAGTCAAATTAGGACTAGGGGAAGGAACAAATAACTTCACTGAGCTTATCACTCTTAGACATTTGCTTCACTTTGCACTTGCACATAACTGCTCTTCCTTACAGATCTTTGGAGACTCACAAATAATCATCAACTAGTTCAATACAAAAAATCATTGTCATGCTATATCTCTTCAAAACATTTTGGATGATGTATACAATCTCAAAACAGGATTTAATATGGTCTCTTGTCAACATATACACAGGGAATACAATGAAGATGCTGACAAGCTTTCCAAGGAGGGCTCACTACTTCCCCGAGGCTTGTGGATAATTGTTGAACAACTGGGCTCAGAGGTCTATCAATATCATCACAGGCCATATATAGACCAGGATTACTATAGGGTGGAAATACCCTAAGTTATATTAGTATATTTTTTGTTGTTGTTTATTTTGAGTAACTGCATAGACACAACATGTATATATATATATATATATATATATATATATATATTTCTGCTGAAAAAAATACAATTGGTACTAGAAATGGCAAGGCCGTATTTTTGATACAGTGAAATTATTGTACAAAGGTCTATATTGATCTTCAGATACAGCATATGCCAACAGGGATCTACTACATTTAATTTTTCCTCATAATGAAATATTACAATTTTTTCTTTGGAAAAAAGTTGGAAGAAAATTTTAAATTTACATAATTTCTTTATTTTTGACTCAATTATAGTTACGAAATCATATTTCAAGGAATTGGGTCAAATAGTAAATGTATTAAATTGTTATGGCCCTTGTGAAGCAAAATAAGAATCCTAGGGGATCTTTTTTTCTTTGGTTTATATCAATGAGAAGCGTGATTATAGGAGGGGATTTAAATGGTAGGGTCCTACCCTAACATCCCTACTCTAGACTACACAAAAGTTAGTTAATTGTTGTGTGTGGCCATCATCTTTGAATGACACCCATAAGATAGTAATGGATAGTTATTCAATGTAGAAGGGTCTACTTTATAAGTCACACTAGGTAGTTGGTACCCATTTAGTAATGGGACCACAAGTGATTAGGAATTTTGTTATGTAAAAGCTATTTATAGAGATGTGAGACTATTCAATGGTTGCCTCGTGTTGTGTATTTGAAGGTTTGCTCAGTGGAAGTTTTCCTCACTGTCATGCGCAAAGAGTCAATTTTACGGACAAAAACTGACCTCCCTAGAAGCTAAGGCTTTCTAGTGACAAACAAGACAATTAAACACTATCTTTCCCTAAATATGCATTTTAGAATACAAGTAATCAGGTGTTTATAACATACCTTTAGTCCAACGCTTTGTAGCAGTCCAGCCTCGCCGATCCGGATGAGATCCTCCTTCTCTTCGAAACCTGCATTCACTAACAAGCAAACGATTACATAGCACCTGAATAACTCATAAAAAAAAACATATTCATCATACAGACCAAGGAGTATATGAAACAAATCATGTATAACAACCCATTGAGAAAAATGAGCTTAATTGTATTAAGTGGAAACAAAAGAAACCATTACAACCTGTGCCTTGGTGTTGTGCAGGTCCCTCCCAGGGTCCAGCAAGAGTTCTCCTTTACTTTGATCAGCTCACCCACTTCCAAATGAAGCTAAGAAAGGATGGGAATCTCTCCTCTCAAGCTCTATAAGGGAGTCCTAATTCCAGCAGCATCTACCCTTAGGAATATTCAGCTTTCAACCTCCCCTCCCTCTGGCCCAATGCCTGTATTTATAGTGCTTTGGAGGAAGTTAATCAGGTCCACCATCAATGGGATAAGCCCCTCTTTGAATGGGATAGCTCCCCTCTTGATGGGATAAGTTCCTCTTTCATAGGGATACATGAACCATCTGGAGGCGCTCAATACACGTCAAAAAAACTTCTAGAATGCTCTAGAATCGACCACAAGTAACTTTTTTGAAGTAAAACTTGCGCCTTTTGACCTTTACAGGGGTACGCACCCACCCCTTTACAGACAGAGCGTACAAGTACGCAGGGAATGTGAACTTGAGGTGCATACACGCAGGTAAGGCTAAGAGAAACTGCGTACCCAGAGTTATATAGATTTTTAAAGACTTTCTCTCTTTCTTGGAGTTTGACATGAAGAGCAGAGGTATAAGACTTGCCAAGGAGGATAGTATGACAGTTGATGGAGCCATACTAACTGCAAATAGTCATGGTGACAAATTTTAGTGTAACAGATTGCCCCCTAAAGTGCGAAGCCTGTAGTAGATTAGGGTTTCATATCATCTAGGAAGGGTGAAGTACTTTATCATTTCAAGGATTATCTTGTGGAGAGCCCAGTTGGAACCTGCAAATATTCAACACAAAATACATATATAAGATCATATCATCGTTGAGGTAGGCATTCCCATACTCAGATTGAAAACTTTAACTAACAAACTAACTACTGCTCTGATATAGGAATGATTTCGCAGTACATCATAATCATAGACTCTTGTAGACATAGTAGGGACGCAACCATCTGTTTATGATTAGTCTACTGTATAATGAATACAAAACTCCTCGCAGCCTGGATGGTGGAAACTAGATCCAGGGTCTTCATTTCTACTTCTCGAAAAAGGTACGATTCTATCCATTCGAATAAATGAGTTGATGTCGAACATGGTAGAAACCACTTGATTACCAGTCGATGATGTAAACTGTTAACAAGTGTGAGAGAGACCACCAGTGATGTCAATGGTTCTCAAGGTACCCAGTACAATCCATGAGATGTGAATGAATGAGTTGATGTCGAACATTTCACGGAATCCTTCGATCGAAAGCCAATGATGTAAACCATCGTCAAAGGCGAGAAACCTGCCATTGATGCATGCAGATTTCAAGGTACTGACAATTTCTAGGTCATCTTTCTAGATAATGTGCTGATGTCGATAGAAAGCGACCCATTGCAGGCAAGCCCACAACACGAAATCATAGATCAAGTTGAAGAAATGTAGCTGTAAGGACTGACTCAGGGATGGTCGAGATGGATGACGGGTATTTTGCAGATGAATGGTTTATTTGCAGTGACCTCTTGAACACATAACGACACGACAGATGGCTTAGTGAAAATTGACCCAAAGTTAATACCGGAACCGGTTGAAGATTTTCAATGTGGTTTGATCAAATGTTAGGCAAAGGATTTCCCAACCCAGGTGAATGAAAAGTGTCGTGTTCAAGAGTGGTGATAAGGCTTCTTCTGAGACAAAGGATAACAAATAGGCTCATTTTTCTCTCTTTTCCCCCACCATTTCTGGCAAGTACCTCTTTATTTTTTACAAGCTTGAGGAGGATAACATATGCTTGATTATAAGCTCATCCTTCAGATGAGTCCAACTTAGTTTAGATTCGAACCCTAAGAAGGAGTGGTCCGTTTCTGTTTGTAATCGAACAGGTCCTTTACTGTGAAATTTTAACGAGTCCAGTATAGGAGAAACTCGGCGTTTTTCAATTTTAGAGAGTCTGAAAAACTTAAGAAGACTCCAGGGTTGAACTTTTTCGTAAATTTGTGTCTCCCAAGCCCGAAAAAGTATAAAATAATACTTGAGAGAACCGCTTGATCTTTTACGACCAAGGAGTACTTTCATAGTTAGTGTATTTGACCTGAAAAGTAAAAAGCGATCAAGGACACGTCGTTTTATTTCCAGTATCGAATTTGAAACGACAAAAATCCAGCAACCTTTTCCTGTTTTTACGGTCAGAAAAGGGCTATAAGGGGACCGTCTTTTAATTCCGTTTTAACGAGTGTAAAAGAAACGCTAGGCAATCTTTTCATGTTTTAGGAGTCAGAAAAGGGCTTAAAATATGACTCTGATGTTTTTGTTTGTGAAAAATGACAATTTTCCCTGCAAATCCTTTTATCCTGCACAAAAACCAACACATTACTCATACCTGTTTAAGATAGATAAAAATACTTTGAAAAATACCTTTTCATGGTGAAAAATAAACAAATTTAGCATTTATTTACCCAAAAAACCTATAAAAAGGGCTTTTACCATTTTACTGTTGAGGAGAGAAAAAGGGCTTTTGGCAAGAAACTTCCCATGGACATTGCGGAGAATCCGACCGTCGAAATCGAACGCCATCTCATCAAGTATTCTACAACATACTCCTCTTCATTTCCATCCATTTAGAATTTGTTTTTAAGCCCTATTTTCATTTTTTGGAGGTTTTGGGGTTTCAAGGTCCGCTTTTCGGGGTACGCAGGTGCTCCACTGGTGACCCGCGTACCCCGACATTTTCTCAGTTGGGAAAATGCCGGGCGTATGCACCTTGCCTTAAGGGAACCTGCGTACGCACGCCCTGTTCCTAAAGGCGGGGTGCGTACCCCGCAAAACGCGTTTTCAAACCCTAATTCCTTCAAAAATGGACCAAAATTTTTGATTTCATTGATTCTAACAGATGTTTTTTGGTGTGTAGATTGCCCACCATGCTTGATTGGCGCGAGAGAGAGCACGAAGATGTCGATTTGGCCGCCATTAATCATCAACCGTCCATTGATGCTTTAAAGGCATGCGGCCTCTACAAATACTGGGCCATACCTGGCATGAGGGCCCAGGTGCGCTTTCTAGAGTGGCTGGTAGAGAGATGGAACGTCCAGGACCAGTGCTTTTACATTGGAGGGCACCAGCTCGAGATAGAGCCCTCAGATATTTACTTTCTCACTGGTTTTCCCAAGAGGGGCGAACAATTGACTCTGTCCGGGACTAGGCCGGGTGGCCAGTCCATTGCTAGTCTCCGACTAGAGTGGTGCAACACGCAGAACCAGGAGAAGGGGATAGAGATCAAAACTATATCCCGCCCTGAACTTATGGTCATTGCTTTTACAGTTACCAGACTTTGCGGGGCTGCCGCTTTGCACATTGCCACTGGATCCCAGATGCGGATGGCGATTGATTGCTATCGGGGCACCATTTTCAACTGGTGTGATGCTGTGTTGGCTAACTTAAAAATCCAACTGACTAAAACCAAAAACAGACAGCTGAAGACCTTTGGTTATGGGGCTTTAGTTGTCAGTTTTGCTTTAGAGAGGGTTCCGATGCTGATCCCACAGCATCTCACTGTTGAGGCTGGGCATCCCCGAGAGCCCAAATTGACGCGATGGGTTGCGGTTATGGCCCGTCATCCTGACGAGGGCACGGAGGTTGTCCGATTTAGACTGGAGTATTTTCACTGGTTGGAGGACCAGATCTTCTCGATACAGGATTTTCCTTATGCCGGAGTTGATTTTCGTGGAGATCCGGACATGGTTCTTCCACCGGGAGAACAATGGGATGACACAGGTACTTCATTTTTCACAAGTTTTTAAATTATCTATTTTTTTTGTTTTTTATATATCGTCTCAAAACTAACAGTAATAATTTTTCAAAATGCAGATGTAGGCCCACGTCGTCCAGCCAATCTCCGGCCTTTCGAGAGGAGACAACCAGTTGCAGCGGCACCGATCCCACGGGACGAGGCCACAGAGACCCTAGCTGAGTTGGAACAAGACCTAGAGCGTCTTACGGCAGACATACCAGAGACTACTATAGATGATATTCCTATCAAGCTTCAGCGCTATGTAGTCGCAGTCCCAGGACCTTTTAGGAGGTTCTTGTGTAGGGTGGCGCGTGCAGTGGTGTCGTATAGAGAGCATCACCAGTGATTGGATGGTCGTTTTTGTAGACACATGTGACATTTTGGTTTTTTGTACTTATCATTTTTGCCGATCATAAGGTGTTTTTCAACCTATGATCGAAGACGATGTATTTTTTGACACACTCCTATATATATATCATTATTACCGGTTTATCTTGTTAAACATGTGCGATTAAATGTTTTTAAATTTACATGTATGATTATCGCAAATGTCTGTCTAACATTCGAGAAGCAATTGCATCTGCTAATGTATTTAAAGACCTTGGAATATGCTGATATTCAATGTAATCAAATTCACGTTCCAAGAGACGCACTCTCAAAAATAACCTTAATAACACTGGATTTCTAATGGCATATACTCTATTAAGTTGTAATACAACGAGTTCAGAATCTAACCTCACTATCAAACTCCGAATCCCAAATGAAATAGATTCAGACAATAATTCAATCACTGCACTGTATTCTGCAATGTTGTTTGTTGTTTGACCGAGGCTCACCCCATGCATAGAAACTAACTCGTCAGAGGGCGAATAAATAACCCAAGCTGCGGAAGAGATATTCCGTGTACTACGACAAGCACCATCAGCAAATCCAATGTATGTTTGGAGAGGCATCGACATCTGCAAACATCAAGCGTAAAACCAAGATAAGCAGAATAACGACGAAAAACACACTTTTTAAGCTAAGCACACTATCTAAACTAACAAACACACCAACTAGAAAGAAAAACCTAACCTAACTAAAATCTCCATACCCATCATTTAAGCATAATACCTCTTTAGGTAAAGTCCATTTCTGGGTTTACCCAAAGAGTCCCCGTCAAAATCTACCAGCTCATAGGCCCCTTTTGCTAGCTTTCGCTTGACAATGTAGGGCCCATGCCACATAGGAACGAATTTTCCAGCACCTAATTTATCGTTAGCTTGATCATATAATAGCACTAGGTCTCCTTCCGAAAAATTTCGAGGGGTCACATTTCGATCATACTGAGCTTTCATACATTTTGCGTGAGTCTCGATCGCCAATGCAGCATCACGTCGAGTCTCATCTAATTGAGCTAAGTATAATAAACGCTTCTCCTCTTCGGAAGTAGCTGGAAGTAATTCGACAGCCATTTGAAGTGACGGGATTTCGCATTCAATGGGCAGCACAGCTTCCAAACCATAAACTAGTTGGAAAGGAGTGAACCCTGTTGATGTTTTCACTGAGGTTCGGTATGCCCAAAGCGCGGAAAATAACATTTTGTGCCAATTCGACCGATGAATACCAATGATTCGTCGGATCATGATAACTAAAACTTTGTTGATGGACTCAACCAGACCGTTCGCTTGTGGATAATAAGGAGTTGAGCTATTGTGACGCAAACCAAGATGGCCTGTAAATTCTGCCATCATAACGTTTCGAAAATGGTGCCCATGGTCAGTGATTATCGCTTGTGGGACACCAAACCTAGCAATAATGTGATTGAATACGAAAATTGCAGCTGTCTTGCCGTCTGCCTCGAATGTAGGCATCGCCTCGGCCCACTTAGTAAAATAATCAACCGCAAGGATGATATACGCATGCCCCCCGGCCGAGTGAGGGTTACATGTAATAAAATCGATACCCCATTTGGCAAAAGGACCAACGGCAATTATAGGGTGGAGAGGAGCAGGTGGAGCGCGCATCTTGCGATCAAACACTTGACAGTTGTGGCATTTTCGGACTGCAATAATACAGTCTTTAAATAAGGACGGCCAGAAGTAGCCAGCGCGCAATATCTTTTGGGCTGTGGCATACCCAGACATATGACCGCCACACGCTCCAGAGTGATAGTCATTCAAAACCCTTTCAGCTTCCTCGTGAGTTAAGCATCGACGAAAAATCAAGTCCGCCCCACGGCGATAAAGAGTATCTCCAATAATTTTGTACTGTTGGGACTGGAATCGAATTTTTCGACGTTCCGACTTTGAAACTTCGGGCCGAAAGGATTGGGTCTGGAGATAGACAATTATATCCCCATACCAAGGATCTAAAGTGCTGATGAGAAACAAAGATTCGTCCGCAATGGGTTCCTCTGCCACAGTTTCTGTGTCAGCACGCGGGAAGTCACACATTAACTCAGCAAAAACTAAAGATTTCTTAGACTTAGATTTTTCAAACTCCAAGTCGAACTCTTGCAGGATAACGATCCATTTAGAGTACTTGCCCCCTAGCAATTGTTTAGTCAAAATGTAGATCATAGGGTTGCAATCCGAAATAACTGTAGTTTTACGGAGTAGAATGTAGTGACGAAAACGTTGGACAGCTTGAACGGCTGCCAATGCCAATTTCTCCACATGTGAATATTTGAGCTCAGTTGGATTTAAGGTCCGACTAAGGTAATATATCACATGTTCCGTTCCGAATTCGTCTTCCTGTACTAAGACCATTCCAATGGGTGAATGAGCGGCGGCGTGGTACAAAAAGTAATCCTGGTTGTAGTTGGGAGGATGCAGCAACGGTGCATGGGTTAACGCGTGCTTGAGTGCATCAAAAGATTTCTGAGCTATCTCATCCCAAGAGAATTGAGCGTTCTGTTTCAACAACCGGGTAAAACCCTTTGTAATCTCGGCGTAGTTAGGAATGAATCGGCGTAAAAAGTTTGCTTTCCCCTGCAAACTTTGGAGTTGGCGAAGACTCGAAGGAGGAGGAAATTTGATGATAGCTTCTACCTTCGAGGGATCGACACGGATGCCGGCTTTTGAAACTACAAATCCCAGCAATCATCCCACTTCTATACAGAAGACACATTTGTGTGGGTTCAACCGAATCCGATAATGCCTACACCTCATGAAGATTGCCCGTAAATGGACAAGGTGATCAGCTCGATGTAATGAGTGAGCGGGCAAATCATCGAGATACGGTTGCACAATGTGTTTGATGTCATGAAACGCATAAGACATCGCCCTTTGAAAAGTGGCTCCGGCATTCTTAAGTCCAAAAGGTAATTTGCAATAAGCAAATGTCCCCCATGGACAAATGAAAGCCGTTTTTGGTTGATCGGCAGGTAGAATATTGATTTGGTTGTAACCAGAAAAACCGTCCATAAAGGAAAATATTTCTCTGCTGACACAATCATCAATTATTTGATCGATATAGGGTGTTGGGTAGTTGTCCTTGGGACAAGCACGATTAATATCCCTATAGTCGATACATATTCTTATTGTTCCCTGTTTTTTGTTAACCGGAACAATATTCGATACCCAATCCGTTAACGGGATCGGATAAATGAAACCTGCTTTCAACAACTTCTCAACTTCTGCTTTAATTGCATCCGCTTTTCGTGGGTGAATCTGATGCAAACGTTGCCGGACGGGTTTAGCATCCGGGTAAGCCTTGATCTCATGGACAACAATCGCGGGATCAATTCCTGGCATTTCCTCATAGGACCAGGCAAACACGTCGCAGAATTCTTGAAATAGGGCCTTGTATGTATGAATTTCGTCATCTGAACACGAGGAACCTATATGAATGTGCTCAAGAATTCCGGGCTTGACTGAAATGTCAATGGGAATAGTGCGAGAAATGTTTCCCAAATTCAGCTCTGAATCAGGATGTTTCATTGGACTCTGAGCTTCTTTGACATATTCAGCTGTAAAGATTGATGAGAAATCGTTTTCAAAACGATCATCCTCAGGTAAAAACGAAGATCTATGATGGAGATCTTCCCATGGTAAATCGTCTACACACAGGACTTCACAAAGTTGTTCGTCAGATGACACAACTTCAGGAAACGTTATTAACTCCGAGGTTGAGGTGAAAAGTGATTCCTCACAGACCACATTCATTTGGTCAATTTTGGTTGAACTCGGGTCGGTAAAAGACTGCACGGCTTCATAGGCAATTTCATATGGACTCAAAGGCATTGCATCACCAAATGAGTCTATCTCAGATTCAGAAGGAACGATCCAAGGATTGTCATAAACAATGGTGTCTGAAGTAATCATATGAATAGATGCAAATGAAGACAAGGCGTTGATTGGAGGAAAAGGAAAAGTTCCCAGTAAACCGACATCTTTAACTAATCCTACTCCAACATCCTTATAAGGGATAGTCATTTTACCGACATGCTGGATACTCTCTGAAGAGGCTGGGTCGGATGAAAAGTAAACCAGCTGGTCTATGGTTACGATCTTGCCATTATGTGGAAACTTTATGACTCTGAAGACCGATGAAACGACCGCTGTCATAACGTAAGACCAACTTCGACCCAAGAGAAGGTTGTAGTCTAGAGGGGCATCAACCACCTCCACATCCAGACTAACGGTTTTTCCTTCAACCCCTATAGTCAAATCCTGTAGAATGCCAAACGGATGGAACCCACGGCCATCAAAGGCCTTAAGAATGGTCAGGGATTGATTTAGTGAAGGAGAACCAAGCGATCTCCAGCACTGTATCGACATAATACACGTGGAAGCTCCCTCATCAATTACAGTCCGATGAATAGGTCTGTTTTTGACTATCACTGGAATCTGGAAAGCCATTTGATGAGGTAAACGCGGTGTACTATTTTCTAGATCAAAGATTATTAGGTTTGGGTCCTGAACATCAACAACTCCTATAGCCGACAAAAGTAATTTGCGTTGTGCTGGGCATGATTGCAGCACTTCCAAAGCCGACATTGCTGAGGGTGAAACAGCTAAATCCTCAACAATGTTGTAATTCTGGGCCGCTCTCGCATGTGGATTAAAAGCAGACCTTTGAAGTACACCCTTGGCGGGCGGTTTGATTACTAAGTCCGGGTTAGGCTTCTTGATCTGTAGTGGATCGGAACCGGGAGCTGAGGTTGATGGATTAGAATGAGAAGATTTTGCTTCTTTGCCATCAACAGGACTTTTACTACCATAATCTTGCGATCGAGTCGCAATCCTTACATGAGACATCATTAATATGGGTTCTTCACTGGCACTCGAGGAAGAACCTATCATCTTACTCTCCTGCTTTGGAAATGGATCTTTCAAAACAGCAGGAGTTGGGGAACCTTTGACGATTTTCACAACCTCGGCCCGATGAGGGCAATCTCTTGTAAAATGATCCTCTTCACAAATAAGACAAGGATATCGAGGTTTGCGATTTTCATCATTGGTTTCCAACTTTTCAGTTTTCTCCTTTGGAGCTTTGTCTGCTTTATTCTTCTCCTTACCTTTCTTTTTCCCCCCGGATTTTGATTTAGCCGTAGATGACTCTACAGCGTGAATATCGGCGGAAACTTCAGCAGAAGATTCTCCTGTCGGGGAGTCTGGTAAGGTTATAATAGGAGAAGAATTCTTTGAGGATTTCTTCTTGCTTTTAGTATTCACTGTACCAATCATGCCATCAGCGGCATGAGACCCCGAAGGAGCAGCAATGATTTGATTCGACTTAGGAAGATCTGGGATCTTTTCGTGTAACGTACCTGACTGAGTATAAACTAAGTCAAGGTACTGCGCTTGAGCAATCACTTGCTCCTCAGTAACTACTCCGGCCTTAGCTACGTCTTCAGTAATCTTCGGTAATAATGATTTAACAAACCATTCAGCTAAGATTTGGTCCGGGATAAAAACTTTCACTAATCGCCTTCGACGTCTCCATTCATGAATATGATCGACAATATAAGTAGACGTCGATTGTTTTAATGAAGTTAGTAACTCCGTGCCATTATCATATCTGACCGACAACTGAAAATGAGTTAAGAACGAGGTAGCTAACTGGCTAAAGTTATAAAAAGAGGCCCGTGGTAACTCAATGTACCACTTGGCCGCGAGACCAATGAGAGTACGCTGGAAAAGACGTAAGCGGATCGAATCATCGAGATGGAATTAGAGGCACACCAGAGGTGGTAAGTCATCACATGATTCGACGGGTCCTCTCCAGACTTACCTTCGAACTTGGGTATGTCACTGGGCAACTTATTTGGCATTGGCGGCCAAAATGGAAGATAATTTATTGGATCGTTCGTTAGGCGCGACAAGTCTGGTAAATCCAAAGTTGCGATAAACGGTAATTGCCGATTAGGATCCGTAAAGCTCTGGGTCACAAGACCAGTCCCAGGAGGAGGATATCCGGGATAACTTGGAATAGGAATCACATTCGGGATATTGTATCCTCCCGGAAAACTAGGATTAACCGGACCGTACTGGGGTTGCTGAGGTTGTTGATAAGTGTACCCAGGATACGGTTGATACTGGTAAACTGGCTGCTGGACAGCAGGCCCGTATTGATACTGTCCCTGGTACGGTTGATAAGTGAATTGTGGTTGACTAGTGACAACCGTACTTAAACCAGGTTGTCCTACAGGCATCTGAACCGTAGTTTGAATCGTGGATCCAGACAATGGTAAAGATGTCTGAGGAGTAGTTGCAGAGACAGTAGAAACCGGAGCTATCGATACTCCAGAAGTAAGTGTGGTAGACTGAACAGATGTTGCGGTAGTTGCAGCAGTCGTTTGAGATGGAGTACTAGGGGCAATAGGCCCAGACTGAGAAACTACTGAAGGTACAGAAGTTTGAACATTAGACTGGACTGGTTGCTGGGGTGAACCAGAAACTAAGGGTTGTCCAGTTTGAGATGACAACTGTACACTTGGCTGCAATATCTGTTGAACTTGCGATGGATCCCACACTATGTTCATTCCGGGGTATTGACCCATGACAGGTTGAGGATATTGAGATCCATAACCGGATTGAGGGTAGGATTGATAATTGAAAGGTACATTTCCCGTACCTTGAACATAAGATTGACCTTGGGGTGGTTGATAACCTTGACTCGAGTACTGACCTTGGGGTAGATACCCTTGAGGTAAGTACTGATACTGGGGTTGACCTTGAGGTATAAATTGATACTGAGGTTGACCTTGGGGTACATATTGAGGCTGGGGTTGACCTTGAGGAATGTATTGCACCACGGGTACATACTGTCCTTGAGGTTGCCCCCCAGACGCAATTTGTGTACCTTGAGGTTGCCCCCCAGGCGTTAATTGAGGCTACCCCCAGGCGGTAACTGGCCACCTTGAGGTTGAGAACTGGGAATTGAACCTGACATCATGTAAATGTCTCCTACACCCAACGGTTTATTACCATTGTTTCCAGTTAATAACCCATGTTCAATGGGTTGAGGAGATGCTCCCGCAAAAGTACCAGAAAGTGACTGATACCCAGAGGGAACAGAAGGACCGCCGTACAAGAAAGATTCAGGAGATTGAGTAAACATAGACGACTGACCAGACATATTTACAGGAGTATAAATACCTCCAGGTGGATAAGGAGTACGAGGTGGAGAAAAACTTGACCCTGAGTTGTCCAAATAATTAGTTAATGAAAGATACCAAGTAGTACTTCTAGGAGGACTGTAAAAAATGGATTCACGCTCCCTTAGATCAATAGTAGGTTGATCTTCAGGGATAGGGATGCCTATTTCTTCTTCTGGAGCAAGTTCTTCAATAGCTATCAAACCAGAAGGAAGATTTTCGGTGATGACTCTTTCTACCCTAGGTGAATCAGGATCACTAGAAGTTGGAGTAACAGGTTCAGATATCTCAGGTTCTTCACCTATATCACTAGTAGATGAAAAACTACCAGCAAGCTCGGAAACTGCAATAGCTTCAGGATTATAACCTGTTTCTAGACCTTGGTAATCTGGATGGACTACCAACGACGACTCTCCTTCTTCAGGTGAACCTACTTTACTGCCACTAGGAGTTAAAAGGACTTTCAAACCTTCGTAATGACCTGGGACGTCTTCAGGAGGTTGGCCCCGAAGTCTACGGGACTTCCTCAGCAAATCGGCCACGGTTACAATCTCAGGTGACTGGCCCCGAAGTCTACGGGACTGTCTCGGTAATTCAGCCACAGTTAAAAACTTTTAACTACTGCACACGCAAACAAAGTAAAATCTCAAAGCAAACCGCCTAAAGAATCTAGGGCGTCAAACCATACACAAACAATAGCCTTCCGGACCGAAAACACTAGTTGGTGATGAAGCCCAACATCCTCGAATTCAGTATAGAAGTGGCGGGTGGAACAGTTACCCTGGCAACCTGCTTAATGAATAGACTGGCACAAGTTCCTCCACTTTAACCGTCTCGAGTGAAGTGAACCCCCCGGAAAATCCAAGTGAGTCTAGCCGACGTTTGCTCCAGGTATAGTGGGATCTTCTCTCCACCGTCACCTTGGGTAGAACCCTAAAGATAATGGTCACTAAGGTCACCAACAACAACAAATACACGTGGGGGAACAGTCTACGACCCGATAGCACGCAAGGGCAGAGTAACAAGCTCAATCCCCTTGCCGGCTCCTTGACAGTAATCCAAGGTTTACCGACAAGTGACCCCAGGCTCCTCGACAATAATCCGAGGTTTACCGTTTGTAGTACGTGCGTATCTGGCGTCTTTCCCAATGAAGGAGGATTGATCCCCTCACTGGTTCGGACACGGTCTCGTGCTTCTCCTTTAAGAGGAGCTTTCCCAGAGCATAAATGTAACAGTTGGATTTATCCTACCACAAGATGAGCTACTTGTTTGGTTTTGCTGTCTTGGAGAGTTAATTACTCTCCTACTCCAAGACACTAGCCTGATCTATATTGGTGTTTCAGAGCCCTAGTAAATAAAAAGTTACTAAGTAAATTTTACTTTAAGCGTTAATTTTTATGGCTTTTCTTTAGGACAAAAGGTAGTGGAGATGAAACTGATGGTGTGTAGACTCGACTCAAATCCACTAAAAAGATGCACCTAGGATGATTTAAACTATTTTTCTTTTTCAATGAATTCCTTAGCTAAGAGAGTTGGAGAATGCAAAATTGATATAAAGACAACTTTCTTGGCAATGAAAATCAAAGAAACAAACTCTTTATCTTTCCCAAAGCATACAACACATGACCACTAATTATTTCACGAAAATTCCTTTCTCTTTTCAAAGACTTCAAATGCTACTAAAACAAACTTTTCTTCAAAGAGATTTTTTGTATTTTTTCCTACATTAACAAAGCATGTAAAACTACTTTAACAAAAATCAAGTTTAAAAAATCTATCACAATCAAATAACTTTTACCTAAAAGCAAATCTAAGAGAAATTCACCTAAAAGTAAATCTAATGAGGCAAAAGCCTACAAAGTATAATTCCAGGATGTTTTACTCAGTTATAATTCAACCAAGGACTCGTTCATGCAGAATCATAAACCAGTCAAAAACAAAAATCAAAATCTTTTGTTCTTTTTCTTAAGAATGAAATTCACAACTTTAACCAACAAGCTTTCTCGAAATTCCGCAAAGAGACAACACAAAGGTAGGTTTCTCACACAGGTGGATTTTATGAAAGGTCCGACTCCTAAGAAGACTGAAAAGACCAGGGAGATCCAAGGTTTTACAACTTCTAAAGCCAAAGTCACTACAGGACCAATGCAAAAATCAAACCCTAAGGCTAGAACTTCTATGAATTTCACTAAAACCCTTGATACTAATGAAACAAGTTTATATGAAGACTTCTGACAGGTAACCAGTGGATCTGGGCAGCAAAAACAAATTAAAAACAAAATCTAAGAGGCAAAAAAAGAAAAATTGAAATTTTCTCAACTTTTGACAGGGTACGCAGGCATCCTGTTTGCACAGGTGCGTGTACGCTCTGTGTACAAAGCTGCAGTGCGTACAAGTACGCACTGTGCTTAACTCAGAGGCTGCGTACTTCTAGCAAAAACCAAGAAAAGTAAAATCTAACTTAACCCTAAGCTATTCCACCCAAATTCACAGCCACTCAGTCAAAAACCAGAAAGAAAACGACTTTTCTCAAATCAAAGTATCAATCAAAAGAGAAATCAATCAAATCCATGGATTCCCCAGCGGAGTCGCCATTTTGTCATGCGGAAAGAGTCAATTTTGCGGACAAAACCGACCTCCCTAGAAGCTAAGGCTTTCTAGTGACAAACAAGACAATTAAACACTATCTTTCCCTAAATATGCATTTAGAATACAAGTAATCAGGTGTTTATAACATACCTTTAGTCCAACGCTTTGTAGCAGTCCAGCCTCGCCGATCCGGATGAGCTCCTCCTTCTCTTCGAAACCTGCATTCACTAACAAGCAAACGATTACATAGCACCTGAATAACTCATAAAATAAAACATATTCATCATACAGACCAAGGAGTATATGAAACAAATCATGTATAACAACCTGTTGAGAAAAATGAGCTTAATTGTATTAAGTGGAAACAAAAGAAACCATTACAACCTGTGCCTTGGTGTTGTGCAGGTCCCTCCCAGGGTCCAGCAAGAGTTCTCCTTTACTTTGATCAGCTCACCCACTTCCAAATGAAGCTAAGAAAGGATGGGAATCTCTCCTCTCAAGATCTATAAGGGAGTCCTAATTCCAGCAGCATCTACTTAGGAATATTCAGCTTTCAACCTCCCCTCCCTCTGGCCCAATGCCTGTATTTATAGTGCTTTGGAGGAAGTTAATCAGGTCCACCATCAATGGGATAAGCCCCTCTTTGAATGGGATAGCTCCCCTCTTGATGGGATAAGTTCCTCTTTCATAGGGATAGATGAACCATCTGGAGGCGCTCAATACACGTCAAACAAACTTCTAGAATGCTCTAGAATCGACCACAAGTAACTTTTTTGAAGTAAAACTCGCGCCTTTTGACCTTTACAGGGGTACGCACCCACCCCTTTACAGACAGAGCGTACAAGTATGCAGGGAATGTGAACTTGAGGTGCGTACACGCAGGTAAGGCTAAGAGAAACTGCGTACCCAGAGTTATATAGATTTTTAAAGACTTTCTCTCTTTCTTGGAGTTTGACATGAAGAGCAGAGGTATAAGAGTTGCCAAGGAGGATAGTATGACAATTGATGGAGCCATACTAACTGAAAATAGTCATGGTGACAAATTTTAGTGTAACACTCACCTTAAGAGGTCAGTGAAAATATATTCTTCTTTGCATTATTAGTGTATAAGGGAATTTTTATAGATTTTATCTTATTGTCCCTTTTTTTTAATGGTTAATCTGCAATTATATTCTCTGCATACTTGGTTGTGTTCCAAATTTTAGGAGTTAATGAACACCACAAGTGGCATCAAAACTCTTTCTTGAGCAGCATACCTTTGAATTTTAGTATACGTTTTTATGAAGCTAGAGACATGTTATGGCATCTTTGGATATCACAATGATATGTCATACAATGGGTAAAACTATGGTTGTGGAAGTGTTCTTCCCCAAGTTGTTCCTAATAAAGAAACAATGTTAAGGCACCATATGGAGGTTTTTTATTAAAAAAGCCTTCCTACTGTAGGCTACAATGAAAAAACAATAGCCAAAGGGGGTAATCCTCACTTTGTGAGAATAATAGATTTGGTAAAACATTTTCATGATATAATACAATTAACTAAGATAATTGAAAAAGTATTACTTAAGCAATCAACTTAATCTAATTCTAAAAAAACATAAAAATTACCATAAAGCAAATTAAAACAAAATTATTACTAAAATTCATCATGTAATTTAAAGCTTAAACAAGGTTACCTAAACTATTAGAGAATGTGTTTCTCAGGTATGGATAACTTCACACATAAATTTATAAAATAAATAAAAGATGATATGAATAGGATTTGGACAATTTATACTTTGACGTATCCAATACTTTAATCAAACACTAACTACTAAACTCTATATCTACTTTGAAATAAAACACAACATAAAATTTACATATTTATCTTAATCAATAATGTATACTAATAAAGGAAAAAAATGAATCCTAAAATAGTAAGGGACCAAATGATCTAAAAATCATGTCTTTGACCTTCAATCATTATAGATAAATGTGTTCATATTACAAAATACAAACATCAAAGAAAAACATTTTAAAAATAAATCTGACATTTTTTTTTCCTAAGTAAAACTATTCTATTAATATGAAACAAAATATAATTACATCGAGGCTCGGGCCTCAGCTGTACTGAACGTCATTTATCAAAAAATATAACTATCTAATCTCGACTGCCCCATCGATGGGGAAACCAGTCCATGAAGGTAGAAAAAAACCCGCACTGGGGTTATCAGTTTTGACCAAAAAAAATCCAACATTGCAAAAAATAACTAGGAAAGTTTTGACAAAACAAATCATATCAGAAATTGTCTAGTCAGCAGAAGAAACACCCAGCTAGTAGAAGAGTGACACCTGGATGCCAAGTTTCAATCCTGGAGGTCGTCTGGGGTAGGTTCTTCCTCGATAAGACATGCGTACCGGTACCACTCCTCCTCCTCAACTGACGTGCCACTCTGAATTCCACGAGTTGGTTGAGTGCCAACGGAGCTGCCTGCTGCTGCATGCAGGCCGGACGTGTCTCCCGCTCTGCATCCTTGTGCCTGCGTGTCTCCAACTCTGCCTTCAGCAGCCTACTGACTGCCAACCAACTCCTTGCCATGCGGGGTGGCAACATCCTCGACCGGCTGCTGCTTGCTTGGGTCATGGGTGCTCTTGTTCCTTTGAGCGACTCTCTACTGCTCACCCCCTTGTTCTCTTGTGGAGCTTCCTGCGGGTCGTTTTCCTCAGAGCAAGTGATGGTGACTGTGGCAGTGATAACAGGCCTATGCAGGGTGCCATGGAAATGAAATTTTGTCGTGTGGGGAGCGGGGTGAGAGGGAAGGGGAAAATTGGTTGTATGAACAGTGGTGTCCCTCCTGCCTGCACCTTGGAGCTGAGCTCGTCCTCTGCCACTGTGCGTATCAGGATACCGGCCAGAGAAGGAGCTATGAGGATTTGGGATGTCAGGATAAGAGGAGGGGGAGGAATATTCTTGGCTGGGCATCGCAGGAGGACGGATTCCTCTGCCACGATTGCCCCCTCTCCTGCTACGCATTTGGTGGCGGATGCGAGCCATGGCAGAATTTGATGTAGAGCTATCAGTGAGGAGATTGGAGGAATGACTGAGAAGAGAGTGAACGGAGGAAGTTTGAGCTATAGTAAGATTACAAAGCCTGGTGTGGGAGAAATGATACCCATTACCAAGGTCTACGCAGCTGAGCAGCCAGCAGTGGCTTCCCGTGACTGTGCCAGAACAAGGCTCCGTTGCTTGAGGAGGGAAAATGCTATGGGGCAGGGGAGGAGGAACAACATTATGGTCTATGGAGGCCATTACTATGTGCGTGATGGAGAATTCTTGACCAGAGCACCCATTTAATGTAACCTGCAAGGCGCCATGAATTCATTTTAGGCTGGCATGGGAGGGAATGTAGGTGGCCATGTGGCCAATCCTCCCGCCGCCCATCCATCTAATCGCCATTAATGGCATGCTTATCACCCGCATCTGGGTAAATAAATATGACATTAACAAAAAGACTAGTTTAAAATTAGTTTTGAATTTATTAAAGCCTTTATAATGTGATGTTGTATCAATAGTCTTAAAAACACTAACATCCTCATTTAAGAAAGTCTCTTTAAGAAAACAATGTATGTTTTTCTTTTTGGAAAATGCCAACCCTTGCTATGAAAATAATACCCAAATATATATTCTTATAATCTAACCACTTTCATAACTAACCTTTACACCTAAACAAAATGTCCATGTGTGCAATATCTTTGTGATCTTTACTTCATTTGTCTCTTTCCCTTTTGTTTTCAATTAGGTATTAAATTTTTAATTCCCAAAGGCATACCTTATTATGTTTCCCTTATGATTGCTCATTTTGTCTTTGGTGGAGCCCCTTGATGCCTTGTAACACTCTAATTCTCTTTTGGTGGTATATTTGTCTCTACAATAATTTCTTCATATTTAAACCCTTCCTATATCACTGCTTCTTATGATATTAGCTGCAACAATTATGAATTCAAGTGTTTATTTCATTGAATTTCCTTCCATTCATTTCCTATCATAATAGATTTTCTTAGCATTCTTATATACAAAACTTCAATGTAATCTAAAAATGGAAACCCACAAGAGAAAATAAAATGGAGAAGCCCCTTTCTAATGAATTGATAATAACAACTCTAGCAATTAACTCATTCCTTTCTTTGAAAAAATACATATCATCTCTGCAAGTTATCAAGGCATTTTTGTATACAATTTATGAATGTACCCACATGACCTTTGAATTTATCTAAGGAAATGGTAAACCATGAATCTAGCCAAATATAGCTATGAAACTATTAATATAATTGTTCACTTCATCAATCCAATTGTAGGGCATATATTCCCCATGGTAGGTGATAATGACAGGAAATAAAGGTGATGTATGGGGATGGGATGCGTGGGACTATTAGGAATCAATGACAATCCCCATTTGGCGTCCACAATTAAATCAAGGAGTGACATATAACTTACATGGACATGGAATGGCTTATGCAAGGTTATGGAGCTGGATGGTAGAAGTACAAGCTTGGTTTTTCAATTATACTAGACTTATGATGAACAAGAATCCCATCATGGCTCACCATGAGAAGAACACTGACAATAATGACACAGTCTTGAAGAAATTGAAATGGAATCCACTTGGGTTTTGGGTAATCAATTTCCAATATTTATATTTTGGAGGATTAATACAATTTCATTTTTCCATCATTCATCTACTTTATCAGTATCCTCAATTTGAGAGGTCCCTCTGGTGTAGCAATATGATTACTTCTCTTTGCTACAAATGTGAGTCATTAGTAGATATCAAAAGAGTGCTTCTCTTTTTCTATAGTTTTTAGGGCTCACTCCACCTAGTGAAACACTTTCTCAACACTATCGTCTGCTTTGGGTTAGCCTTGGTTATAATGGAATCAAAGGATCATTCTCAATGTTATGCTTCCCAGGTTGTTCCTAGCTCCTTTATCATTATATATGTGAAGTTAGTCTCTGTTTTCTTCTTTAGCGATAATGAATTTTCCCTAGTTCTTTGGAAGATCTGGGCTTTTGTCCACTTTTGTTCATATCCTTACTTTGGTTATAAGTCCTCCCCTTTACTCTTTTTTATTGTTTTACACTACCTCAATGATGACATTTTGTTTTTACTCAAGGTCGGTTCCCCTCCCATTTAGTCAGATTTTAACTAGGTTTATTTCTTTTTAAGTATTTTATGCTTGCGCTTTACCCTTGCTTGTGTTATTCTTAGTTCATGTGTGGATTCCTTTCTACCCTTATGTCTATTATGAAGCCACCCCATTTTTCCCAGAGACTCCTTTGTTTTCCTCTTATGCCTCAATCATTCTGGTCAATTTTTCGTATGGAAAAACCTAGTCACTCAAGAGGTCACATGGGAAAAATAAATAACTCCCTTCCTTCTATTTCCACATTGCAACTTTCATTTCAAACTCTATCATAGTTTATGTTGAATCCTCCCATCTCACTATCAAATCAAAAATTCAGGGGGCATGGAGAGAGGCAAGGATTGAATGTTGTTTATCACCAATGTAGATGTGGAAGGAGAAGTTGGGAGATGTTCTAGGACATTGGGATTACCCAAAAAAAATTGCTAGATATGTGCAAACCTTTGACATCTAATGGCAGCTAAAAATGATTATAGGCGAAGTCTTAGTGGAGAACTTAGAAATGGAATGAGAAATTCTACTATGCATTGATGAAATGCAAAGGAAAACAAATAAATTAAATGACAAAGTCTCCATTATGGGAAAGAAGTCACCAAATTCAGAGTTATAAATCTTTAACGAAGAGGAGGCTTACCCTCACACCATTCAAGCCAATTCACCATCCAAGTAAATGGTCTTACAACTTATTTTTATGTTACTTTCTATCCATAGTAGTATTGTAATCATAGCTATGAACACTTGTTTGTTTGATAGTAACAAGGAAAATAGGCTAAGATTGTATTTTCTTATCAATTTTCTTATTAATTTCAAACAATTTATTATGTCAAAGACTCTATTGTTATTCTACTAGTTTACTTTCCCTTGCAATAGACTAGTATAGCTATCCATTTTTGTACTTTTTCCATTAACTTCATAATATAAGTCATGCTTAATTTACAAAATGTGCATACTTGTATTAATTCCTTCTCCCCATAGACCTTGAACGTATTCAATATTAGCTTAGTTATATCCATATTTTTTAATGTTGATTCAAAATCACTTTCCCTTTTTGAATCCAGAATTTGAATAATTTGCTTGGCTTCTTCAATTTTTTCTTCCACTTTATATAATAATATTTCTATATCAATCTTAGAATTAGAAGTTTCCACTATTTCACCATATCATAAAAAATTAAAATTAAAGTCTAAACTTATCTAATTTTTATATAATTTTATCCTAGATTGGTTGTTTGACTTTGATAAAATGTTGTTTTCCAATGGCTTGAGGAATACTTCCTAAATAAGCTTTCCAAATTCTCTCTAGTTACAACTAGCAAATCAATTTCATCCTTCTATTTTCCAACTTTTTGTTGTAAATTAGTAATACAAAGAGTTTATCTTTGATATGTTCCTCTATTTAACCTATGTTTTCTCTGTGTATAGTGTCTTTTTGATGAATCTGTGTCTGGATGTTTGCAATTTGAGACTTAAATTTGGGTATCTGGTTATCTTTTATGCCATGACATCAACACTGTTACTAATCCTTGATATATTTAAATCATAATTCACATCAATAGGTGGAAAGATATCAGACAAATTCCTGGTTTGAGAAATGTTCCCATTCAATTATTGTTCTAATTTTTCCATTGAAATTGAATGTTATTCTTGAAGTCTAACTTTCTCTCACTTCAAATCCTCAATTTATTTTAACATCTTAGAAGACAAATATTTTAGTTTATGATTTCCCAATGATAAAGTATCTTTCTCTTGATATGCATTGAGTAATTCCTTAGAGTGTTAAATCATGCCGAGGAATTTTTAACTAATTATTATGTATCTTAATCTTGGCATCATTTTCTTCCACTAAATCCTTGTAATTGTGATTCAAATCTTGGTGTCTAAGATCTAGAAGGTTTGAGTGCAAGGAGAGGAGGAAGGAAAATATATAGATATACCATGAAGTTAATCATAAGAACATCAATAAAAATGCAAGAAAAATACATCAAAAAAGAGTGAGAGAGAATTATAGAAGAATGATTCCATTGAGAAGAACCATTATCTGCAATTAGGCCAATTTTCGGACCTCTCCTTCCCATATTTCACTCTCTTCCTATTTCCATTTTATAAGGTGTATTATTGATGGATTCAACTTTAATTAGGTTTGAACTCATCAATTCCATATCTATCAAGTTCCCTTTTGCATAAAAACTTGGCTTTATGACTTATACATACAAAGTAGACTATAAGCCCCCCTAAGTTTCAAATCAATCCCCCCCCATAGAAAATGATGGTCCCACCATTAAACCATGCTAAAAAGAGAGGGACCCCATTATGTTCAATGTATCATCATCATTACAATATATTGTGAGATAATGAAGAGAATTTTTGTGTGGTTAACCCATAACTGTGGGTTTGTGGATACCGAGAACCATCATGATTACATTTGTGCCAAGTTCCAAGGAAGATTAGGGTTTTGTGTGGTTAACCCATAACCATGGATTTGTGGATGACCCATAACCAAGTTGGAAATGGAAATCTTGAAGAAGGGTTTTGTGTGGTTTACCCAAAACCATGGATAAGTAGATGACCAGTAAGTTATTTTTTTTTCAAGTATTGGAACCCTTGCTACAATTTCATTGATAACTTTTGTTACATATGATGAATCAAATTTCGTTGAAGACGTGTTTGAGGTACCAAAGATATGTTTTCACTAATATAAGATACTTGCAATGTAATTATAAGTGGAGTGAGAAAATAGATTTTTAAACTCCAGGTAGGCATGATTGCATTGCTTTAAATACACGAGTGACTTGAATTCATGATATCTCATGATCCATGAGGATCTTGTTAGATTAGTTGCACATGTTCAATTTCATCGTTAGCATTCAGTGTCTGGTATCTTCAGCTTTGACAATAATGTTATGGTTGTCCTGTAATGTCAATAGTTGATATGGTTTTCATGATTATATGGTTTTGTACTTGGTTGTTCAACATGTGGTGTCGTTAGTTACGCCTCATAGGATTTGGTTGTTGACATGGGTTTTTCGTCCATTTTGCAGGGTTTGGTTGTCGACATGGGTTTTTTGTCATGAGATGTTTGTCGCAATTGTCGCTTTGTGACAAAGAAGTGTGTATGGGTTTATTGTCAAAAATCAAGTGATGTAAAACCTAATACACCTAATAGATTGACTTTAACCTAAGTCTAAAACCTAACCTACACCTAAAGCCCTCACCAAAACCTAATGCAACCATTAATCCTAAGTCAAAAGACCTCTTGGACTATGATGAAATACATTACAAAATTAAAAAAAAAAAAAACATTACAAATACAAAACAAAACCTATGATAAAAAATGCAATACAAAACCTATGCTAAACCTAAGTCTTACACCTAAAAACCATCTTGGGACATTAAAAACAATATAAAACACGGTCCTAAGCCATGAGGACTTAACCTTGGAGCTAAACCACGTGGAGAAGTTCATGTGAACAAGGTAGAAGACCATAGGCAGGGGTGCCATCTCCGTTCCTTGGATGGACAGTCATGGTCAGACGGGGGATAACCATCAGGGTTAGCTCACATGTGAACAAATGTTTTTTATTGTCAGTACCGCGAAGTGGGGAGGCGGTTAGACTAACCATGGAGCAAGATGTCACATGCAGAGTAGACAACTGCGTCGATAGCCGGAACCACTAGGGCTAAAGGTCACCATGGTATTTTGTGGCTAGACTGCAACCTATTCACATGGGCAGTCAACCAAATCTGTGCCATCAACTAGACCGCCACTGGGTTGTTATAACCTAAAGTCAAATCTGGGTTTTTTGTGAGTTTATGACTATTAATTCATACACCATGTGACTAAGCCTAAGGTGTCCTCTAATGGTTAGACCGAAACCTTAAATGGTTAATTCTTAAACCATATGCTATGTTTAGCCATGGGAGCTCGAAAAAAAACCTAAAACCCTATAAATTCACCATTTTGTGCATGAAGAAGGCATTAGTGGTTTTGAAGTTTTCTGTGCATATTCTGGAGGTTATAGGCAGTTTTTGTTTTCAGTGTAACAGGAGCATCAGGAGTTAGAATTGGGAACTGTGATAGGTGTTGGAAAGATATTTCAAAGAGATTTCTTATGACAGTGACCAAAAGTTCCTGCGTGAAAAATCAGTTTAGTTAATTTTCTGTGTAATCGACCTCCTTGGATTCAATCCTAATAAAGTGGTCACCCATCTTGAAAGCGGACCCAGACACGTAGTCCATCAGGGACGAACTTCGTAATCAATCTTGTTGTCTGGTATCATTATGTTTTTGTTGTTTTTCACTTCTATTTTCATCTTGCTTATGTTTCTCATCTATCATAAAGTCTTTCCTCTCAAATAGTTCTCACGGTTAAAGCACTTTAAGTTAACATTCAGTTCACTGTTGGCAATAATAAATTCTACTTCAGTTTAACATATGATCATTTCAAATCATCTCAAAAATAGGGAATGAAACAAAATTCCATAAAAACCCATTTGAGCTAAAAATAAATTATTTTAAACAAGTTATCATACACCCTTTGAAATGATATATATAGGTCATAGTAACTGCATAAAGTTGGATGAAGGTTGCTTCCCTGTGTTCCATCCATTATTGCACTTTTATGGAAACCATATCAGTATGGGTAACTTGAGAAACAGATGAAATGAGGTCACCAAAGCCTTTATATCTTACTTTTAGTAATTTTTTTTAAATCTATGGGATGGTTATATAAATCTGCAATAACATTAAATGTGATAACACCGAGTGCATATGTCCATAAGGGATGTTGAGGGTTTGTAGAGTAACATGGGTTTTTGTCGAGGTCATCGAACATTCGTGGGAAACATGGAAATACTAAAAATTTATGAAATGTTGTAAACTAATGGATGTAGTGAATCCATGTAAGGAAGGTCTTGAAGTGGTGAATGAAGGTTCAAGGGTAGAAAAACCCTATAATGCTTATGTACCAACTTATCATACTTATAGTGTATACCCCAACAAATGGACTCCAAGGGTTCCAAAAGGAGGAGGGTTGGAGATTGTTACAAAACTTCGAAACTAAAATATACTTCAAAACCTAGTTCCCATGGAGTGGTGTCTTTCTTTGATACCAATGATCCAAACCTCAAAGGATATGACCTAGAAGGATTGAATGATAAGAGAGGAGAGGAAACATACAACTCTACCATGAAACTAATCTCAAGAACCTCAAAACCTCTCCTTCCCAACCTTCACTCTCTTCCTATTTCCTTCTTATAAGGTGTATTGTTGGTGGAGTCAATTTAATTAGATTTGAATTCATAAATTACATATCTATCAAGTTCTCTTTTACATAAAAATATGGCTTATAAATAATACATCTAAACTTAGACTCTAAGCCCCCCCCAATATTTAGATCAAATTGTCAATTACTTTCTTGCTATCAATAATAGAATTAATTTTATATTCTAACTTTGTGATTCTTGCGGTCTTGACTTTATTCAAAATCCTTTTATTTTTTAACTGATTATCAAGCTAACAATAACTTGAAGTATTTTGGTGTTCATAGTAGGTTGAATTAGTTTGCATAAGACCATTTCACCCATTTGGCTATACCACTCCATCATATATGTTTCACTTACTTGATTTAAATCCACTTAGACAAAGATATTTTTAAGGTTAGACTGCTCGAACCCAATTTTAGGCTATGGTTGTATCACCATTGAATTAAACTTATTTTTATTATATGATCTATTAATGCCAAAAAATTCGGTCTAGTCACTTCTTTTGGACTTTTTAGATATAATTTCTAGATTTCTTATACAATCCTTGATCCATGACCTTTCCTCCATATTTATATTCAATTATTAATTGATAATATTTATTTGTTATTATATCTCCTTGAATTGTTGAAATTGGGTTCAAGGTTACTATAATAGATGGTTGATCTAATTTCTTAGGCTATAATTCTTCTAAAAGAGGATTAACCTATCTTGAAAGTTCTTTTGCATTTTATTAGTTTCTTCCTCCATATGGTCCCACAAATTTTCCTTCTTGGAACCAAGTCCATTCATTTCTCATAGGCTCATTTGAGTCTCCTATTCTAGACCACTTTCCTAATACCTGATACTCTATAATCACCTAATTGGCCAAATTGATTATTGTTTCAACAAATTGTTATGTATTCTTTGACTTGTTTGAATAACACTTCACTCAAAATCCCTTGCTTTTGAAGCTATGTTAAGAGACATTTTGAATTTTATCTTAGTGTTTATCTCTTGTCACTTGAAGGATCGATCTATGCAAACATTAAATACTAAACTTTGTCCCAATTTTTTTATTAGCAAGAGTTTCAAGTTGAATGTTAGAATGGTGATGATAAGGAGGCAAATGCATAGATTTAAGTTGTTTAGAAATAAACAAGGATCATACTTCCAAATTTGACCCTTTTCTAATCTTAATGAAGAAATCAAATTATTTATAATATCTACTGTAGATCTATGTCTATTGATTATTGGAAAGTATTCAACTAGTAAGATATAAGAGGTTCTTTTACTTTTTGATATGAAATTAACTTGATGAGAGGCTAAACTTTGTTTGCTATATTCCAATGAAAAAAGATAGGGAGTTATATATGGGTAAAAGGTAAGGGTCAACATCACATCTACAAATTTCAATGGCAACATTCTCTTTAAAAACTTATTACCAATTCAAGTATCTAGACTAAGTTGAAGAACTCAATGGAATTATTTAGGAACTCTAGGTGGGATTTGATTCATTGACAAAATATAAAAGTTAAATATGAAAATGTTGGCATACTTAAGGTATTGTCTTTTACTAGGATAAAGGACTGGAGTCCATTCTATAACAGACAATAGTTATTCTTTCTCATTATTCCATATTAACCTTAAATGTTTATGCTCAAAGAAATCAGTTTGAAAATACAAAATCAAATCTACCAAACAAAACTAATAATGGAACATTTTAGATCTTTTAAAAGGTTGTCAAGGGAAAATGTATAGATTCAACTAAGAATGAGTAAATTTAAAAACAATTGAAGGATAATTGCAAGCAAGTAAAATATCACTCATTGTGGCCAAAATGGTCTCGTTCATTTCTGAATTGTTGTCATAACCCAAATTAAGGACACCATTGAAACCACCTTGCAAGGGACTTGTTTCAAGCAAGATACACCAAATAGGAATAAATTTGGAACTAAGTTAGGCTCTAGAAGAAACTTTGTTAAAACATCAATTTTCTTCCACGAGGCTAATTATCAACCCTTTATATGAGGTTATTCTCATGGATAAACACTCTAGGTAACAGTAATCTAAACACTTAAGCAATAGCTTCTAGAGTTACAAATAAAATAAATTTGGAATTATCCATGGACATGATAGTATGGGTATCAACTTGGTATAATCCACCTAGTAATGCAATTAAATGGAGCTCATTAAACGTACGTGGATCAAAAAATCAGTTTGAATAAAAAGTCTCAAGATAGAGTTCAGGACCCTCACTCACTTCACTTAAACTCTTTAAATTCTCTATAATAATGCCTGTGTCAAAAGCCTCTAACTAGATGTCCATTAAGTTTTAAGAATCGACAGTATTGCTAAAAATATTTGATGCATAAACACTCTTTCTTCTAAAATCCATCTTAATAACCTAAAATCATAAATATAAGGGGAAATGTAGGAATTTTGGATTTACCATCTTTTTACACTGACTGTATGATGGAAGGTATAACTCACATGAACTCAATTGTCTAAAACCTTTGAAAATTCAAATGCAATGAAAACAGAGAATGTTCATTCACAAATAATATAAGGTATTTCTTTTTAATACATGTATCCATGATGCAACTAGCATTTGCACCAAAAGGGTGCAAAGACACGCCGATAGAAGTGTAGATGAGTGTAAAGTGATGAAGATGTAGCATTGCAGTGAAATCACAAAGAATATATAGAGATAGAGAGAGTGTTGAGGGTTAGCTCAATTAGTCGAGTCCCTGTCATTAAAGCACCTTTACTCCAGTATCTTCCTTCAATATGTTATGTATGCTCTCACGTAGTTCAAGCAAGCCAGTTGATGCCACCTTCCTCTCCCCACATAGTAGGGCTACAAGGAGATGATGGCCCCTAGACATACATAAGATGGAATTGACCAGGCCTTTAAAATTCAACAATGCCTTGCCTTATTGATGTGAAGTGATCCCTTAGGGTGGATTTGTCTGGTACAAATATTCAGTGGACAACAAGGTTCATGAACCACATAGAATATATAAAGAAATTAGTGGTACATGCAGGATAGGCTGGCAAGTCCCCAAAGGGGATAATTGTACCTTTAGGAAAGGCTATAATTTATGGAGGGTTGTATGACCCATATGGAGAAACATGTCCAATGTGAATCCAAACCCCCACCATCTCCTGGTTCGCATCCAGATAATTCGGTTCTTGTAACCTCATTCAATACTTAATGGATTTTGGATGTACTTTGATATTATTAGTGTTTTGGTTTTTAGTCCTAATCCATTTTTGGATGGTAAAATTATTTTGGAAATGTATGGTCATTTTTGGAAACTACCTATTGGAAAAAAAATCTAGTAAGTTGAGGTCGGTAGGATTTTTGAAATCCATGGACAAAGATGTCAACATTCTGCATAAATATAAAAGTTTGACATACAAAATAAAATTGTCAAATGTAATTTATATCAAGTGATTGAATTTAATCTCAAATCAATCATTCACAATATAATGTTGAATGGAATTAGCCTTGATAAAACATCCTTCATTCTTTTGGTCACGCACACAAAATTTTTCTCAAATAGTAAAGTTTTCTAGTAAACAATTATTGAGACATTTTGTGTTATGAGAGATGAAGGATGTGAAAGATAAATATGTAGCTTCCACCTCGATGGTTGTAACTACAATGACTATCATTGACAAAGTAATTACTAGATATTTTAAGAAACAGAAAACCATGTTGTTGACAACCAAGAAGCCTACAACCATGTCAAGGGATACAATAACACCAAAACTAAAAAATTTTTTTTCCAATCAAAATGTTATGAAGTTAAAATTTGATGAACTTTTACTTCAGATTCTAGATTCACAAGAATAACTTCAACCTCATGACCAAACTAGGCATGAACCTTTGAAAGACATTCCTACTCCAATGATTTAGCAACAAAAATTGGTTAATTGTATTTCAAATTAGTAAATAATGTTAGGTATTTAGTTGGGACTTTCAAGATGTAAAAGAACTCTTATCAAAACTTTATTATGAAGTAGACTTTGGATTTTAGGAATATTTTTGTTTGAGACCTTATGATATATATATATATATATATATATATATATATATATATATATTTTAAATGTAATATTTGCTTATTTAGAATGACATGTAATTTTTATATCATAGATGTTTCTTGAATAACTTTATATATGTTTTAATGCTTTGAAATTTGTTATTAATATTAATTTGCATCTATTGAATTAGCATAAACTTATTTATTCCTACACACACACACAATTTCTTTTGTCATTATTATTTTCATTTTTATTATTATATATATCTATATACATGTATTCCCTAATGTGTTTAATCATTAAATGCAATGATACAAGTTAAGTTGTTTGTGTAAATAATAATAAATAACACATTCATTCAATATCTCTTGTGAAAATTGTGTAATAATAAGATTATGACATAAGAATACTTGTCTAATTGAAGTTGTATTTTGAATTTGCTTTATGTTAAAGATAAAAAAATTGTGGCCATATCAACTAAGTTCTTTAGGTATAAAGCAATAGTCTTGATCGTTTAATAAGTTTTCCATCATGATGTGTATAAACCTTAACACTTGAACATATTTTTATCTCGGACATTATGATTCTCTGATCCTTTCAAGCACATGGTTTGTAATAGCCTCAGGTTATTCCATTTCAAAAAAGTGTTTGTAGCCCCAATGGAGACAACTCGATACCACAAACCTTGCTCCTATACCAATAAGCGTTTATAGCCCCAATAGAGATATCTACATTTCAAACTTAAGATTAACAAGAATATGTTAATAGGGAATATGCTTGTCTACTTAAGGGATGTTATATATCAAAATATTATGATATAACATACGTTGCTCCATTACTAATGAACATCCATAACTCCAAAAAAGATATCTGCATTTCACAGTACAATAGTAAAATGCTTTTTAAAATCATTTGTTAAGCATAAAAACCCTGATTAATTCTTAGATATTGATTTATTACATTCCTAGAGTTATTTAAGTAAGTTTCACATAACCTTTCATTATAATTATACATCCCCTCCACACACACTAAGGAGACACAATCTTAAGATCATATCATATTGTCCATTGTATTAGATTCATTTTGAAAGGAGGTTTCCCCCTCGAAGTGGATTGTATTCATTAACCTTTTATATATTTAGGAAACTCTGATCATTGCATTCGATATTAGATTTTATTAGGACACTCAAAACATTGTGGCATTTTCTCCATAATCATTTTTTTTTGGGGGAGAATCATCAAATAGTGAAATTTTGAAAAGATTAAGAAATAGTGAAATATATGTGGTCAAAATTTCAAGCCCCGTTTCATTAAAATTTTAGAAATATAACATATGGATCTAGGGTTTGTGAGTAATCCTAAAATGAGTTTCAAAGTAGTCATATTTTATTTCCACTATAATATTTTTTCTTGAAAGTTTAAAATAGTGAAATTTTAAGGAGACCGAGAAAATATATCATAGTAGAAGTGTTAAAAATTTCATATTTTTATTCATTATTCATAGATATAGTCTAGATAAGATAAGGTTGTGCTTAATCCTGAAATCAATCTCTAAAATTTTGAAAATATTAAGGGGACATAGTAAATTAAATGCGGAAAAGTTTTTAGACTTTGAATAAGTATATTTCATGATATATATCTCATGGAAGTTAAGGTTTTTGACAGATCCAAATATTAGTCTTAAACAAGTCATGTTGGCATTTTTGTTATAACATTTTAAGTGAAGTTTCAGACCCTGAAAATTTTAGGAGTTTAAAAATCATATCAAGGTGCTATAGGCCAAAATTTCAATTTTATAAGGGAACAAGTTTTATAGATATATCAAGACAATGGTTATACATTCAAAAATTCTCCAAATTAGGGTTTTGAAGGTACATGGATTATAATTGTCATAACTTTTGATTAGAAGATCCATTTTTGGGTGACTGAAAATTGTGATACAAAGGAGTACTATTATTATTTTCTCATATGGAAAAAGCTTCTCCATGAAATACTAATCCTCATAAAAATTCAAGCATGGAATTTTAATAAAGTGAAGACTCAGAATATAGATTCTCCCAATTAAAGAACCAAGTTGAAGAAATAAGTCACAATATGTTGAACAAGTGGATTTATCCCATTACTAAGAAGTCCTTAAAAAGAAAATGGAAAAGAAGATGGATGAAATTAAGGAAGAAATGCATAAATACATTAAGGAAGAAACATAAAAATCCATGAGTTCTATGGGAAATATTCTCTCATAGAGGTTTCCTAAAAGAGATATGGAGATTCAAGGAAATCATGAAGATAAAGAGAACAATTGTGTTGGGACTCGATCACATATGGAGAGTATTTTATCATAATTGGAGAGAACAAATATTGAATCACAAAATCATGATCATTCATCACTTCAATGTTTACAACATCAATCATTGAACTTGGTACCAAGAAACTACTTCATTCTAAAGATTGTTACGAGGAAGTTTGATGGTAAAGATCTTATAACATGTATATTCTAGATGGAGAAATACTTTAATATACACCATGTGTTAGCCTTAAAAAAGCTAACTATTACATCTATATATTTAGAACAATATCAATTTATATTGTATCAATGGCTTTGTGAAAAAAAATGATTATATTGTATCTTTGTCCATTTTTATGGAGGAATCGATAACACATTATGGGAATATCAAGAGAAATACATTATTTAGCGAATTAGTTAATATTTGACAAAGAGTTCCAATTACAGATCACATTCAATGATTCCAAAAGTTGAGTCTCAGGGTAAAGAATATTCTAGAGGATAATTTGTTAGACCTATTTATTTGAACTTTAAAGGAAAACATCCAATATTAGGTGTGTCTCTTTGAACCTAAACCCATAGAACGTGCTTTGAGTCTAGAAAGGAAATTTGAAAGTAGAAGTATGGCTACTAGAAGTGTGGTTACTAACATCGATAATGAACATCACGATCCCTATCCTAATGTAACAACCCTCGTGAAAATTTCATGTAATAAAAGTTAATAAAGGAAAAATAAGTCCACGGTGAAGGGACACTTATTCCAAGCTTAATGTTGGGCAAATATATCCTATTGGGCATCAATGGATGTGTGTTTTGGCTAAGGAAATTTGGCAAAGGCTAAGGAAAAGGCACTAAAACACAAAAAGGCATTTTTGGCACATTTATTTATGAAAATAAAGGAAAATAGCAAAAAGGGAAGGTAAAAGGTCACAAGTTGCATGTGAGGAGGAAATTGAAGGAAAATAATGGAAAATGAGGAAAATAGAGGCCTCATTAATAAAAAGGATTTTGAGGATTAGTTGGTAACCTTTTTTTAGTTTAAGTTTGGAGCTCTTTCATTATTATCTCTCTCTCTCACTCTTGGTGTTGTGGAGGTAAATCCCCTCTGCGAACAGAGGTGATCCCTACTAGTCCCAATAAGGTCTAGCAACAATCAAACAATGCTAACACGTAGGTTCCTAATTACACATAAAAGACAAATCATGAAGGCCTACCTGGATTCCAATGCTAGTACCTGTGGAAGAGTTGATGCCCCGTTCTTTTGCCCCGGTTGGTCACAATCCTCACGATCCTCGTGTGCGGACACCTGCACATGCAAAGAACGATACAAACACAAGCATAAAATCCAGTAGATGTAACTATATATCAATCAGAAAGGATATAACTCAAACACCATCATAAAGACAATAAGAGTGGAACCATAATGATAGTTGTCTATTATTAATAAACAAAGAAGAATACAACCTGTTATCACAAAATCAAGCACTGAAGGCTGCTAATCAGTCAGACTCTGTGTAACTATTTCAAACCAGACTTTTGACTAAGGCTTAGCCTCCTTAGCCTGAGAGGGCTCTCTCAAAGGGTTATTGATTTTAAATATTGATGAGATGGCTAACTCTTGCAAAGTAAATTTAACATATAAATTGGCTGGACAGACCTTACAAAGATTTCCATTGGGCTCATGGAGTTAATCATCATTTCAGCAAACTATAAAACCACTCATTCATAGAAGTCAGGGCATGTAATGTTTAAACACTCAAGACACCTCTCAAATAAACCTCAACTTACAAATACACACAGGAAATCAGAGCAGCAGAGTGAATTCTGAGTGATTGTGTATCTATAAAGCTGTAAAACATAAAGGATAAAACAAAACCACATATATCTTGAGCATCTGAAACAATGTATGAATCCTGAGAAGAAAAAGCAGTCATTTGTATTACTGAAAACAAGTTCTTACATAAGCCAAAATAAACTCTGTTTCTCAAAAACATCCAACCCTCCTTACATCCAAGTTTGATCTATATATAGAAACATATCCTTAACTACTTTGAGCTTCCTCCTCCAGCATGAGGGGAGCTCGATGACTGCTACTAATTACCCCTATCTACTAATTAACTGACTCATTAAATACAATAAGTGCTGAACTGGAATTACAAAGAGTCCTAATTAAACTACATCTCTAATTCTATCTTCCTCGTATCATGATCCTTCTTTGCTCTTTGACACCTGTCTCCTTTCAGTTTGGCCGAGATAGCTGAGAAGAGGATGCAATGAACAAGCTAGCTTTGGATACTGAATGCGTTGATGGTTCATTAATCATTAGGATAAAAACCCCTGTTTTTCCGGTCCTTGTCTTCCACCACTCTTCGAAAATGTAGCAGCATGTCCCCAGCTCTTTAATACCCCAAAACTGATGAGTATCACCATATTTCAGATGTGTTGGAGGCTTCGTTGATGGGCAGGTGTACAAGCCAAAACAATATTCCTCGTATGCACCTCCTTCCAAACCCTAATAACCGAAAATAAAGTGCCTTTATGATGAAGACTTTAACTTGAGACAAAAACACTTCACTTTATAAAAAAGGCACACCTGTCATCATTTGAATGGCTTATGCTAGCTTCATGTGGTCTCCTTAATGTTTCTTAGGTGTTTCCTTTGGCAAATTTTTGATCCTCCCATCAAACTGTTTGTCTTCGTTCAAAAACAACACCTACAGCAGTTTCGTAGCGCGCTACGAAACTGCTGAATTTGCCAAAACAATGTATATTTACCTTGAGGAATTTTCCGCTTGGACCTTTGATTCTTTTAACCCCCTTTACATGTGGCAGAGACCTATATGTCTTTAAAATAATGGAACTAAACAAAATTTGACAAAACTTAGAACATGACCTTTCTCACCATCAATGAGCAGCTAATTAACCTAGCTGTGCTTTTAAGTTTGCAATCTCCCTCCTCAGGGCTTTGTTTTCAGCTCTTAGATTCATGTTCATTTTTCTGATGACTTTAGCTTGTTTGAGAGCTGGAACTGTCCATGTATAAACATCAGCTACTGAATCCACCTGACCTACTAGGTTTTTACTTCCTTTTAACACAGCTCTTCGATAATTGGCATACCTGACTGCACGCTCCCTAGTGGCATTCTTCACCTTGGCAATTTCATTTTTTGCTGCCTCCATCTGGTTCTTTATGGCTATAATATTACCCCCTTGAGAAATAATGACTGTCCTGTTCTTGTCTTTTTGCTTGATTTGCTCTGCCTCCTCTGTTCTGGGCATTTTTTCAACTTCCTCTCCTTTATGCAGTTTCTCAGCTTCCCTTACTTGTTTTCTTGTAACCGGCCTTCGTGGTTTGAAGATAAATTCCTCACCTGGTTCATCAAACCTCAGTCTCTTTGAAGCTTTAGATTTTTTAGTGCTTTCTGGTGATGATTGAGTCAAATCAATGTGCATTGGTTCAATATGCACTGGTTCAACCTGCTCAAACTCAATGGCCTCAAGCAAATCACTCAAGCTGGCCTTAGATATTGGACTTTCCTCAACAACTAATGCTTTGCCCTTTTCTTTGCTTATTTGACTCCTTGTCTTAACTCTTGATACTTTTTCAGACCCACTTGATCCAGGTACATCTTTCTTGTGCTTAACCTTTTCTTTTGATGATGGCTGAGGTTGCTCTTTAATAACCAAGGGCTTCACTGATTTTTTCAACTGTGACTTGGCCTTCTTTTTATCCTTTGCCTCCTTTCTAAGCTCAGCTATTGTGGGTTCCTCAACTGATTCTTCTCTTTCTCTAACTGGCTGTGGAGTAAGGCCTGTTTTACTCTGGAAACCAGCCATAAAGATGAAAGAGTTCCAATCTCTACCAATTTTCTGAAGACCATCCAGCACTAACAGTTTAACCAGACCATGGTGAAATAATGATGTCTCACAATCATCCTTCCTTAATTGTACTTTGTCACACATCTTGCTGAGACTACGAAACAAGTAAAATGGAATATCTATAGATGCTTTACCCGTAAAATGCAACAACAACTTAAAATGATAGGAGTAGACCTTATTATATCTTCCCTCACAGGTTAAATACTTTTGAATACAGGTAAGAAGAAGGGCATAGTGCTCCTTAACATAGTTTCTAGGCACATCCTTTGTTAGATCTTCATTCACATATGCCTCTTTTAAGAACTCTTTGCAGGGGTTCATATCAAATTTGAAGTTCTTGAACCATTCTTGCCCCCCTCTTGGAATCTCAGTTACATTAGCAATTGCCTCTGGAGATACTTGAACTTCTAACATAGATATCTTAGAATTTAAACCTGTAAAGTTTAAGGCAAACTCTTTTGTTACCTGAGCATGGCCACCCTGCAGCTTCTCACAGAAATTCCAACAGCCAGCATCCTTGAAGGCCTTCTTCACACCTTCATCTTTTAATGCAAGGTCCAAACCTATAGGCTCTGTTCTCTGACATTTCCCAGACCTATGTTCTTTCCGCTCCATTTTGCCTTTGAAATTTCCGCACAGTCAATTGCCAACAGCTTCAACTCAAAAGATAATTCAATTCTTTTGAACGCGGGCTCGCTTGTAATCAGGCTCCCTTGAAAAAAATCGAGCTTGCTTGCAAATTCAAATACCTCATTGGACAGGCTGGTCACTTATGCATCATTTACAAACATCATAAAGAGTCTATGCACGGTTAAACCCATTTGAATAATATTTATGTGCATGCATGCAAATCTATTGGTGGAGTGATGGTTCATGAGTGTTTGGGAAGGTATGCCCACTGACATGACCGGATGGAAACAATGACTCATCCATAGACGTGACCCTTTTAGGAATCTGCGCTGCAAAACGCCCGAATCCACGATTTCGTAGCGCAGATAGTTATAAATTGGCAAAATGCGCTGCGAAACGGCTGGATGCTGACGCGCTGCGAAATGGTTAAACAATAATTACGCTGCAAAATTAACCAATGAGACTGCACTGCGAAAATACGGAAAGGACCGATGACATGAACCAGACAAGACATGGCTTTTTCACTCATGATGGAGGATGACCAATAGGATTAGAGAATGATTCACATCAAACCCCTTCAAAACTTGACCCCTAAGTAAAAAAAACATAGGACAAAAACCATTTGACACCAATTTTTTGACAGTGAACTTGGACAAAAGATTATATACATGTGTTTATAGTTCTAGGTGATAACACAACCAAAGTTCTGACGTCAAATCCTTCTCAAGAGGGTCCAGCCAGCAAGTCTCTTAAGCATTCACCCTTGGAGGTAGATTTCCCAAGACAAAAGCTCTCTCTCACACAAGTTTACACAAGAAAGAAATACTTCACAACCTTCCTTAAGCTCCCTAGCAATCCCACACTTGTCACACCAGCTACCTATCAAACTCACACACTAGCAGCAATGCTCCAAGCACTATGAATTCCAAACTAGCTGCTCATGGCAATGGTAGAGGCTTAAATAGGAGAAGGAGTCTCCATGAATGATGGGAGGATGAGCTTATCTCCAAGGAAGGTGGCTCAAATGACGAAACAGACATGCCAGAGAAAGGAGGGCGACATTTACAAGGCCAACAACCAGGTCTGGAGTCATCTGGAAGGCTGGCTGTTAGAACAAACTCGCCCAAACTGGATCAGCGTGGGTCCATAACTGCACTGGAGCGCTGACATCGCAGCTGAATAACAAAGAAGGTCATGTCAGCGCGATCAGATATGAATAACAGACACGCTGTCTCATGAAATTTGACCAGCGTGGGAAACACGTGTACTTCCGCACTGGCAGCACATTCCTTCTATTATGGAGCACCCATCAGTGCGTTTATCTTGACAACAGTCGCAATGATAGCAAAAACTTTGGCAAAGTGGGTCATTTGGAAACATTAGAGAGCATGAGCATGGATGAATTGGACTCATGACATAGTAGAAAGACTGACAGGGAGACAATGTAAAATTACTGTGTAACAGATGCCCCCTAAAGCATGAAGCTCGAGAGAGTGGGAGGGGTGAAATGCTTTACGAAATAGGCCGAACTGGAACACCACCAGGAAGAACTTGCACGTATGTACAACTGATATCTCTGATAATCAATTACATGTAGTCTAGGCATGGGCGCAGCCATCCAAAAGACATATGAAAGAGGTCTGTGGTATGGACGCAGCCACCCAATTAATGAGACCGTGATGATAATAAAGGTATGGTCGCAGCCATCCATGAAGACTCAGGTATGGTCGCAGCCATCCATCAATGAGTCATGTAATGATCATAATAATCCACAAAATCGTAGCCTGGATTTCAACAGACAAAACCCAGGGTCTTGCTCTCCAACTCGACTCGAACAAAGTACAAGTCCAAATATGTGAATATAGGAGTTGAGGTCGAACATGCAAGAACATCGTCTGATTACCAGTCAATGATGAAAATTGTTAACAGACGCGAGAGGGACCACCAATAATGACAATGGTCCTCAAGGTACTATAGGTACAATCTACGGCGTGCGAATCAATGAGCTGGCGTCGAACACCCGCAGAATCATTCGATCGAAGGCTAATGATGAAAGCCTCGCGTCAAACACGAAGAACCTGCCATTGAGGCATGCAGGCTCTAAGGCACCTGAAGGGAGTCCCTAGGTCAACGTCCTGGATAATGAGCTGAAGTCGACAGGAAGTGACCTTGATCGAAGGTGGGCCATAATGTTTCCCACATCATCGACACGAGACAGAGAAGGATAAGACATTTTGTGTGAGGTATCAGAGGAAGGTTGAGTATTCTTGCAGAGGTCAACGTCTCTTGAACATATCGGCGGCACGACAGTGGACTTGGCAGTATTGATATTCAAATGATCAAGGGTCATGGTGACAAGGAAATGAGCAGATGAAAAGTCAAACAGGATAACCTAAACCCACGGAGGCCAGTGTAAAACAAGATGAGAGGTGCCCACCCAGACACGAATGGAGACAAGTGCCATGTTCAAGAGCGACATACTGCCGACGCGACAATGATTATGATTCCATTTTCCCCACCATTTTTGGCGAGTACCCCGATTATTTTTTGATGACAAGCTTGACGGGGATAGCATATGCTTGGAAGGCGTCATTTTGACAGAATCCGACGTCATTAAATTTTAACGAGTCTGACAAAGGAAGAACTCGACGTCTTTTTCTATTTAGAGAGTCTGAAAAGACAGCAGAAAAGAAAACTCCAGGGGGGTGCTTTTTCGTAAAGTTGTGTCTCTCGAACCCGAAAAAGTATAAAACAATGCTCGTAAGAACTGCCCGACTAGTATGATCGAGGAGTAATTTTCGTAAGTAGTGACTTCGACCCGAAAAAGTAGAAAAGCGGTCAGAAGCACGTCGTTTTGGAGCCAATAACGAGTTCGAAACGACAAAAACCCGGCAATCTTTTTGAGTTTAAACGGTCGAAAAAAGAGCTTTAAAGGCAACTGCCTCTCATTTTTTAACGAGTCAAGAGGGGGACTCGGCCATCTTTTCTTATTCCACGTCGAAAAAGAGCTTAAAGACGACGTTGCGGGACCAAGTGTGTGTAGAACCGTCGTAATTCCACCGGCATGAAAATCTGCACAAGAAACACCGCATGCGTAAACCTGTTCGAAATAATCAGGACCACATGCATAAAAACATAGTAAAACTATATTGGCACCAAGCACATGGTAAAAATCATAAAAAAAAAATCCCACATTTATGAAAAATAATATTTAATTATGAAATTTTACCATAAATAGAGGGGTAAATAAATTTTTTTAACATTGTTACCATTTGGAGCTTTGGAGGACGTCTGGGAGCTGTGAGGTTGACGAGCTGAATTCCACTCCGTACGCGCATCAACCATCCTGCAGTTTGTTCCAGGTAGGTTCACCCTCCTTTATGCTCCATTTTGAAGTATTTTAGTTACATTTTAATGGTGGGAAGTGATGGTTTGGGCGGATTTTTTGAAACTTAATCCGCTCTTGGTCAACGCGGATTTCCTTATCGGGTCCGCGCTGATCGAAAAAGATTTACACCGACCACCCCCAGATCAGCGCGGAAGAGTGATGTACTTCCGCGCTAACCCAGGAAAAATATCAAAGGGCGCCATGATCAGTGCGACTGTTTTGGAAATAGTCACGTTGACGCCGCGCAACAAGTTTTTTAACAAGTTGAACGTATGAAACTTTATGGACAGGGCCCTAATGAATTTTTTTTTGATCGTGCAGGGTAAAATGACATTCGTTTGGCAGGAGCGAGCTCATGATAACGAGGACATAGCGACATTTGCCGATGCTGGGTGCTAAAATGCAATGCGGGTGTGTGGGTTGCTCAAATTCTTCCTAACTCCACGCCTGTGAGCACAGCCTAACCTTCTTGAATTCCTGATCAGAGCCTGGAATCCCACTGATGGGAAGTTTGTGATCCGAGGCCGAGACATTGAGTTTGACTATACAGATATCTATTTTTTGACTGGGTTATCACGTCGAGGTGAGATGCCCATTCTAGAGGGGCAGCGACCCGGCGGTGATACTCTGGATATGTTGATGGCCCAGGCGTGCCCACAGGAACGCAAGTCGCGGAGTGGGAAAGTAGTTATTCCTACGGTGGAGGACATCGTCCTTCGAACCATACTCTTCATGGTGACGCGGGCAGCGGGCTCCCTGGCCAATCACGAGGCCTCGAAGGCCCATCTTCATTGGCTCTCGAATGTTTAAATCCTACCATATTCAACTGGGCAGCAGCAGTAACAACCAGTATGAAGCGACAATTGAGCAACTGCCGACGTGGTGAGTTGAAGCAGTTTGGCTATGGGTCAATTTTAGTCCCGCTCATTTTGGAGTGGGTACCGGCATTACAGCTGCAGGACATGGTCGTGGATCCACCTAGAGGCCCTCGAGAGATGAGGGCCACACCATGGGGCCATGTCATGCCACGAGGAGGTGGCGGTCAACCAGTGGCATGGGGAGTGTACTTCTGAGAGTGGCTGGATAGGCAGACTATTTTTGTGGAGGACTGGCCATATGCTGGCGTAGACTTCCGTGGAGACCCAGACATGCCGCTGCCTGCTGGAGAGCAGTGGGACGATGGTGGTAAGCCACTCGATCTCTTTTGATTTTTTATTTTTTGTAATGTTTTTGATTTTTTATGTACATGTCTTAACGATGAATGCTATGGTATGCAGATGTAGGACCGACGAGACCCCTTGGCTTGGCCCCAGAGGCGCGGAGGGATGCACAGGGCATTGGAGCTCTGGCCCTGGCTCCTCCGGGAGTCGATACGATGGAGACCGTGATACGGAACCTCGAGGGATTACTGTCAGGGATTCCAGATTACCAGGGGATAGAGGAGGTCCCCATAGAATCTCAGATCCATACAGTGGGGGTAGAACCTAGGATGCACCGCCTTTTGAGGAGGGTGGCACGGGCGGCTGCAGATTATAGAGAGCATAACTCACCATAGTAGATATTTAGGTTTTTGTTTCCTACTAATGGTTTTTTGAGAGACATGTGTCTCAGATGTACGGAGAACACCGACCTTATCTAGACATGCACACTTATTTTTGAGCGCCTTGGTGCGCCACACGATATATATATATATATATATATATATATACATATTCCTATGGTTTATTATTGTGCTTTTATGTGCTTGCTTGTATGATGTTTTGATTATAAATTACGCAAATGTCTATCTAATACATGATTAGCCAATGCATCAGATAATTTGTTTAATCATCGTGGAATATGCTGATATGTGATAAAGTCAAAATTCCTTTCTAACAATTTAAACGTAAGTACAACCTTAAAATGTGACGGTCTCTGATGGAATATCGCCCATTGAGCTGATGGACGACAAGTTGAGAGTCTAGGTTAACAACCAATGTACGAATATTGAGATTAATCGCCTCGGCTAATAATTCAATAACAACACTATATTCAGCGACATTGTTTGTAGTACAGCCTGAACACACACCTTGAAGATCGATCAACTCACCGTGAGGATCGTAGATCACCCATGGCGCAGAGGACAAATTGCGAGTGCTGCGGCAGGCGCCATCAGCGAAACCAACATAAGGTGCACTTGACATCTACACAAGAAGCGAAAAACACAATAAGGAGCAATCATGCATTCACACCAAGCCCAAAACATGAAAACACACACACACACACACACACACGCATGTTTAAATCGAAGTGCATGAATCACGCGTAGTACTTTTTCAAGTACAGCCCATTGCGGGGCTTATCAAGAGGATTACCTTCGTAGTCAACTAGCTCATATGCCCCTTTTTGCAACACTTTCTTTACAATGTAAGGGCCTAGCCACATGGGCTCGAGTTTGCCTGCCCCCAGCTTGTCATTTGCTTGGTCGTATAGCAGGACTAGATCTCCCTCAACAAAGGAACGAGGATGGATGGTATGGTCGAAGTGAGTCTTGACTCTCTTCTTTTGAGCTTTGATGGCTAGAGAGGCTAGGCGACAGGTCTCGTTCAACCGTTCTAGATAAAGAAGCTGTTCCTCTACCGGAGTAGTGTTGGGAAGCAACTCGACGGCTATTTTCAACGAAGGAATTTCACATTCTATAGGAAGGGTAGCCTCTAGTCCGTAAACTAGTTGAAATGGAGTGAAACCGGTGGCATCCTTCACAGAGGTTCGGTAGGCCCACAAGGTGGGAAACAACATCAGATTCCAATTAGACTTATGCATGTCAACAGTACGTTGAAGCATCGTAACCAAAATCTTGTTAACGGCTTCAACCTGGCCGTTAGACTGAGGATAGTACGGGGTTTAACTATCATGCCGTAAGCCTAGTTGGGTTGTCAGCTCGGTCATCATGTGATTACGGAAATGCTTTCCGTGATCTGTGACGATGGCCTGTGGAACTCCGAACCGCGTAATAACATGATTGAACAAAAACTGCGCCACTGTATGACTGTCTTCAGTTAATGTGGGCATCGCCTCGGCCCATCTTGTAAAGTAATCGACGGCAACGATAATAAACCCATGCCCCCCGGCCGAGCGAGGCTTACAGGTCATATAATCAATGCCCCATTTTGCAAAAGGGCCTACAGTCACTATAGGATGCAGCGGGGCCGGTGGTGCACGCATCTTCCGCTGGTATATCTGGCATGCATGACATGAGCGGATAATAAGAATGCAATCCTTAAAAATGGAGGGCCAGAAATAACCAGCGCGAAGGATTTTTTGAGCTGTGGCATATCTGGACATGTGACCACCATAGGCGCTAGAGTGGCAGTCATTCAAGACTCTCTCAGCTTCCTCGAGGGTAAGAAATCGGCGGAGAACGTAGTCAACGCCAAGACGGTACAGGGTGTCCCCTATGATATGATAGGGTTGAGACTGATGGCGGATCTGCCGCCGAGCATCTTTGGATACAGCGGGGAAGAAAGAGGACGTTTGTAAATAAACGATAATATCCCCGTACCAGGGATCGAGGGTGCTGATCAGAAAAAGAGTTTCGTCCGGGATATGATCTTCTGAAAGAGAGGGTGCAGAAGGAGATGGCAAAGAACAGAGTAACTCAGCAAAGACCAGGGACTTCTTAGACTTGGCAGCAGTAAATTCCAAGTCAAACTCTTGGAGGATTACGATCCATTTTGAGTATTTGCCCCCCAGCAACTGACGTGACAAAATGTACATCATCGGGTTGCAGTCAGAAATCACGGTCATGGTGCGCAACAAGATATAATGCTGGAAGCGTTGGATGGCACAAACAGCGGCCAATGCCAACTTCTCGATGTAAGCGTATCGAGTTTCCGTATCCAAGAGGTTGCGGCTGAGATAATATATGATGTGCTCATTGCCATCATCATCATCTTGCACGAGAACCATGCCGATAGTGGTATCGGCGGCGGCTAGATACAGAGTATAATCACGGTGGTAGTTCGGAGGTCGCAATAATGGAGCAGAGACAAGGAGACCCTTGAGACGCTCGAAAGACTCCTGAGCGATAGCATCCCAATGAAAGGGTGTATCTCGCTTCAATAACCGTGTAAAACCCTTAGCCACCTCGACATAGTTCAGAATGATTCGTCTTAAGAAATTTGCTTTGCCCTGCAGGCTCTGCAACTGCTGTAAAGACGCAGGGGGAGGAAGATTCAGAATAGCCTCGACTTTGAGGGGGTCCAGACGGATGCCCTCCCGGGAGACGATAAACCTGAGTAGTCAGCCTGATTCAACGCAGAAGACACATTTATGAGGATTGAGCCTGATACGGTAGTGTCGACAGCGGAGAAAAATTTCGCGAAGATGGGAAGGATGGTCCTGACGCTTGACTGAATGAGCTGGAAGATCATCCAGATACGGCTGTACAATGTGACAAATGTCGTGAAAGGCATAGGACATTGCACGTTGGAAGGTAGCACCGGCATTCTTTAAACCAAAAGGGAGTTTCTTATAAGCAAAAGTGCCCCAAGGATAGATAAAAGCAGTCTTATGTTGATCAGCGGGCGCAATATATATCTGGTTATACCCAGAAAAACCGTCCATAAACGAGTAGATTTCGCTTCCTGCACACTCATCAATGAGCTGATCGATGAAAGGTGTGGGGAAGTTATCCTTAGGACAGGCGCAGTTAATGTCACGATAATCAACACAGACTCGAATAGTACCTTGCTTTTTGTTCACAGGGACAATATTAGAAACCCAATCCGTGAGTGGAATGGGGTAAATGAAACCAACCTTGAGAAGCTTTTCGACTTCTGCTTTAATAGCTGCAGCCTTTGGGGGGTGTAGGGGCGTAGGCGTTGGCGAACCGGCTTAGCACCTGGATACGTAGGTATCTCGTGCAACACTATGCTAGGGTCGATGCTGGGCATCTCTTCGTAGGACCAAGCGAAGACATCACGGAATTCGCGAAAAAGATCGGTGTAGAGTTGAACTTCCTTTGGAGTACAAGTGACTCCAATATGAATGTGCTCGACAATCACTGATTCCACAGAGATGTCGATGGGTTGGGTCTGTGTAATGTTTCCCATATTGCCTTCAGAAGACACTTGATAAATTTGAATAGGTGTTTGAAGGGGCTGAAATGGGATACGCGAAGCAAACTGTTCAAGACAGGTGATCATTTCCTGATGGGCAGGGAGGAACGAGGAACGGTGGTGATGATCAGACCAAGGGGGTTCCTCAAGAGACATGGTCTCTATGATGGCTTCATCGGAAGGAAATATTTCCTTTAATGGATCCGAAGTAGCATCATCTCCAAGCCAAGGGAAATGATCATACGAGTCGGGAACACCGCTCAGAGGAGCAGGTTCGGGAGGGGGAGCCGATGCAGCAATGATTTCGACGTAGTTGAGCTCGGCAGGACTCAACGGCATCATATCGCCCCAAGATTCCATTTGATTAGCGGGAGGAAGGACCCACAGATTAGAGCGCACGGAAATCATGTTAATCGGAGCGAGATTAGGAGGTGGAAGGGGAAAGACACCCATCAGGGTGGGATCTTTAAAGAGTCCGGCTCCCACACTCTCGAATGATTTGGAGGTATGCTCCACGAAAGGCACATTGCCTTCGGAAGAGGAGGCGAAGAAGGAGAGCTGGTCCACCGTGACAATCTTCCCCTGATGAGGGAAACGAATGACACAGAAAAGGGAGGAAGCCACGGCTTGCATGGCATATGTCCAGCTACGTCCGAGGAGGAGGTTGTAGGTAAGATTAGCGTCGACAACTTCGACCTCCACTTCTACCGTCTTCCCTTCCAAGGAGATGGGAAACCATTGGAGGATACCATAAGGACAGGACTCTCTTCCATCAAAGGCTTCTAATGTCGTGGGAGACTGGCTCAGTGTCGGAGAACCAATAGCTTTCCAACAGGCAACAGACATGATGCAAGTTGAGGAACCTTCATCAATGACTGTACGATGAATCATTTTACTATTGATAATGACCTGTATGAGGAAAGCGATTTGGTGAGGCAGTCTCGGCGTATGGCCCTCGAGGTCAAAAGAAATCAGATCCGAGTCAGCCGGGTCTATGCCACCGATGGCCAATAGCAAGGACTTCCTCTGGGAGGGGCAGCTCTGGAGCACTTCTAATGCGGACATAGCAGACGGAGCCTGAGCTAAGTCCTCAACGATGCTGTAGTGCTGGGCAGCACAAGCATTAGGGTTGTAAGAAGACTTCCGGAGTACACCTTTTGGAGGGGGTCGGATAGTCGTCTCAATGCTAGGTCTTTCGATGTGGAGTGGACCAGAACTAGACGAAGGAGCGCTAGAGGGGACCTCTGTCTCTTTCCCGGCATGAGATGGATATTCTTTTGCTCGAGTAGTGACATGGATGGGAATCGTCCCAGCCATAAATACTTGAGATCCGAATGAAGAAGAGGGTTGCGATGGATCTGCCACCATTTGAGTTTGCTGTGAAGGGAAAGGTTCTTTAAGCACAACAGGAGTCCCAGGAGCACCTTTCAACAATCAACTAACTTCGGACCGCCTGGGGCAGTCTTTAGTGTAGTGATCCTCATCACAGATAAGACAAGGATACTTAGGTTTATGTTTAGCTCCTTCCTCGGGTGGAGGTTTAGGGGAGTCCTGTTTGGGCTGTTCGGATTTATTCTTGGCTTTCCCTTTCTTTTTCCATTTCGAGGATTTATCTGCCGTGGTGGACTGGACGGCGTTAACCTCGGAAGTGTTTCTAGAATTAGATTGACCCTGAGAAGTGTTTCCACTAGAAGCATTCTGTTTTTTCTTCCCAGGGTTCGCGGATGATTTCTTTGAAGATGCATTTATAGAGCCAATAACACCGTCAACAGATGGTTTTGGCGGAGCTTTGGATGTTCCGGGTCTTAGGGCGCCTGAAAAATAATCATATAAAGTACCCAACTGAGAATAAACTAAGTCGAGGTACTGAGCGCGCGCGATAGCTTGCTCTTCAGTTACACAAGCTCCCATAGCAATGTCTCGCGCGATTGCAGGGACACAGGAAGTCGTGAACCAATCGGTTAGGAGCTGATCAGGAATCCAGAATTTGATCAAGCGACGACACCGTCTCCATTCATGTATATGATCGGATATATGCATGGCCGTGTCTTGTTTGAGAGACGTAAGGAGATGTGTCCCTGTCTCATACTGAATGGGTAACTGAAAATGAGTTAGGAAAGCCATAGCCAACGAGTTAAAATCTTGAAATGTTCCGCGATTCAACTCAATATACCACTTAGCGGCCGAGCCGGTGAGAGTCCTTTGGACGAGGCGGAGCCGGATGGAATCATCAAGCCATGAGTTGGATGAGCACCAAAGGTGATAGGTCATGACATGGGCTTGAGGGTCTTCACCAGCTTTGCCATCGAATTTCGGGCAATCACCGGGTATTTTAGTTGGAACTGGTGGCCAATATGGATTATGAAGAATGGGATCATTCGTCAACTTGGACACATCTGGGAGTTCCAACGTCGCTAAGAAAGTCAACTGAGGGTTAAAGGACATTGTGGTTGTGAAAGAGAGGTAGTACCAGGGTTCCAACCAAGTGGTGGTTGGCCCCATGGACTTTGTCCGGATGGGCCTGGCCCATAAGGGTTTTGGCCATAGGGATTTTGCCCATAGGGGTTCTGTCCATAAGGATTCTGTCCATATGGATTCTGTCCATAAGGATTCTGTCCATAAGGATTCTGTCCATAAGCAGACAGTTGACCCTGGGTCTGCCCCCCAGCACCCCATGGATTAGCAACTTGACCTGCAGGTGCAACATACTGTTGCTGATAATTCTGGTAAGGAGTGACCTGCATTTGTTGATAATTTTGATAAGGGGTAAATTGAGTTTTCCCCTGGGGTTGCTGGTAGCCATACGTTTGCTGAGCTCCATACTGAGCCTGATAAGAAGGCTGCGCTTGGTAAGAAGGTTGGGGTTGTGGCCCACCTTGCATTTGATAACCAATTTGAGTCTGGGGCCCAGAAGGATGTCCTTGAACAGGTTGAGCTTGGACCATCTGGCCGGAAGGTTGGCCTGGTTGGGTTTGGGACGGACCCGTTTGCCTAGAAGGATGAGCTTGCTGGGTACCAGGTTGTCCTTGAGCAACCGAGGGTTGTCCTTGCGGAACAGATGGTTGAGCGGGCTGGACGGCCGGTTGACCTTGAGGTTGGCCAGCCTGTCCAGAGGGATGACTAGGCTGGGCAGTGGGTTGGCCTTGTTGTGCAAAAAGCTGACCCCCTTGCCCAGGAGGATGACTAGGCTAGGTAGTGGGTTGGCCCTGCTGTATGTAAGGCTGCCCCCCTTGCCCAGAAGGGTACCCCTGTTGGACTGCCAGTTGACCTTGTGGAATATAATTTTGTCCTACTTGTCCAGAGGGATAACCCTGCTGGATACCAGGTTGACCTTGTTGGATGTAAGGTTGTCCTGGTTGTCCAGACGGGTAACCTTGCTGGGTACCAGGTTGCCCTGGATAACCAGAAGGTTGAGTCAGATAAGTAAAAGATGGACCACCAGCGGCCGAAGGTTGTCCCTGATAGGGTTGTCCTTGTAGGCTCCCAGGTTGTCTCGGGTAAGACTGGCCATAATATTGCTACCCTTGGGGGGTTTGCACATAAGATGGCTGGCCTTGGTTAGGCGGTCCCTGAAGCTGTGCAGGCCTTACTTGGCCCCCATGGAAAGTGGTGGCGTTCCAAGCAACGGATAATGGTACCGAAACCTCAACAATAGGTTGAGTAGGCAAGGGTTGAGAAAGCTGAAGGTATTAACCAGTAGAATCGCAATAACAGAATGGACCTTGCGCATTCGGATCCTGAACAGCTTGTCCATAGGCATCATATGGCCCCCCTCCTGGGACGAGACCAAAAGAGGGTGGTGCACTTTGTGCAGGATGGATAACTTTAGGTGTGTGTGCCGATTGGCCGCTACTCACTTGACCGTGAGGGGGACCAGCACCAGTCTTCAAAGCTGAAGACGCTGTAACGGCACTAACAACCGGAGTTGAATGTGCTACACAAACAGATGGATTCGTTGGAACTAAAGTGACAGGTGTAGTGTGGACTTGTGAAACAAAAGATCCCGAGGTAGGAGTGATGTGGGGGTCCCACATACTTGAAGCAGGGATCCTGACACTTAGTTTATCCCTCAACGACTTGTAGCGTGGGGGTAGCGGAGAAGTAGCTGGGATAGGAGTGTCGATATTCGACAAAACAGGTGTCTCACTCACTCTAGGAGATGTCTCATCCATGTGAGAGGTAGACATTAGAGATGAAACACCAGGGGGGGTAAAAGGAATATCGTCCTCTTCAGGCTCCCAGATGGGGTTCCAATGAATTTCGTAACCTTCGTCGTCCGGGGCGCGAGAGTTGATCAGTTGGATACTCAGGATAACAGGAAGAGTATCACTTACAATCGGTACCTCAGGAGCAACGGAAGACGGAGACCCTTGATCACTTGGAACGGGAGTCGACGGTTCAGCCAGGATGACAAACTTCAAACAAGACCTAAGGGAATCTAACGATAAAGGACCCTACTCAAACTAACGCACACAAGATCTAACCAGGTAATGTTAATCGCGGCCAAATAAATTTTAAAACGCAAGGACACAACTTGACCTTTTCATGTTTTAAGAGTCGAGAAAAGGACAAAAAGGTGACTCTAGTCGCCTTCGAATGTTTTGTGAGCCCGAAGTGACAAACTGCTCAAGTGACCATTTTCTTTTAAGGAGTCTGAAAAGGATCAAAAGTGACTACTCTGGAGAACTAGGCAAAAAGGGTTTACCAAACAAATCCATAAAACTGCATATACACCTTGGCAATCGTATGAAAACCAAGGACTTCCCGTACGGCAGTCAATCTTCCCGAATGCTATGTTCGGTGCGTTACGACTTGTAAGGCGGTAGACACGGCTTCCTGTGGGTAAAGGATGATAACCTAGTGGGGTCTCCCCTATATACGCGACGGTACGTGGGAGCTCAAGTCCATGCTAGACCACTATCGAGTCACAAAAGGAGGAATCACCCAACCGTAATGTGAAACAACAGTGACTAGGTTTAATGACGCCGGAGCATGTCTCTAGCCTAGACCTCTAAACAGTGAGTGTTATGTTCCAATGTGTTTTTAAGTTCATTCAGTTCATTTTATGGTTGATCTTGAATTAGGTTTCGGTTTTCAGGCCCTACCGTATGAAATCTCTCAAAATCGCCTAAATGCAAACTATATGCCAAAATATGTCATTCCATTTGATGAATGCTAATTACGAGAGAGTTAGAAGGCTTTCATACAAATGAAATGATCACAAAACAACAAACAGTTTCTCTAATGCAGCTAACGGAAATTCACAATCTTTTCTTTAAGATCACTATTCATTAATCAAAACGAAAAGCTTCTAGTTCTCATTAACCAATACAAAGCAAAAGAGATTTTTTTTGTTGATGGCAAAGTGCATTAAACAAACTTTCGAGAAATAATAACAAACAAATGTGAAAAGAACCAGTTGACCCCAAACAACTGTGATCCGTGTCTGGGTAGTGAGAAGTAATCGAAACAATGTGAAGACTGGTTCAATAACAATCACCTAAACAACCAAGCAAAAGCAAGCAAAGAGGAAGGTTTCAAAAAACCAAAAGCAAGCAGTAAACGAACCTTTGTACGCGAGTAACCAAGCAAAGCTGATCCAAAGAAATTGGAATGACAAAACTAGGTCACAAGACACAAAAAGCAAGATTCGCTCAATAAGACTTCACAAGAAAGTGCTTCAATTTTCAGACAATGGAAATCAAGTCATAAACCAAGTGAAAACAACAGGGGATAGCAAAACCAATAGGCTCAGGAGGCAGAATTGAAGAAATTCAATTCTACAGGTATCAGCGCGGGTGATACACAGCAACAATGCGCTGATCAGAAACCACGCGTAGCAACAAAGCACTGTCAGCGCGGAAGTACACGACTTAATCGCACTGGTTCGATTTTCAGAACCGTCGCAACTGTTCAGTGTATAAACGCGATGATGAAGAGGTAACAGAAAGGGCTATGCGATGGCAGCGCAACTGTTTTATTATAAACCGTGCTGAAGCTAAAAAACAGGCACAATCAAGCCAAAAACTCCCAAACCAAGGCAATCACTCTTTAAACAATCAGGGCACCTCCCAGACTGAACCAGGAAATCCAAAAACAGAGAACTAATCCCCAAACTTTGAAAAGAGAGAAAAAAATCAAACTCAAGGAAAAAATGAACACAAAGAGACTGAAGCTAGCTCCAAGCTGTTCAGTTTGTAAACCAAACCGGAGATGGACTGAAGTGGCTTTGATCTACTTTGCCAATGCAGAGCAATAGCGTTTCGAAGGCTATCTAGCCGTGCTTCAGGCTCCGTCTAAAGTTTACAAATCAAACAACAAGGTAAAAAAACTCCCCAGCGGAGTCGCCAAATTGTTGTGGAGGTAAATCCCCTCTGCGAACAGAGGTGATCCCTACTAGTCCCAATAAGGTCTAGCAACAATCAAACAACGCTAACACGTAGGTTCCTAATTACACATAAAAGACCAATGATGAAGGCCTACCTGGATTCCAACGCTAGTACTTGTGGAAGAGTTGATGCCCCGTTCTTTTTCCCCGGCTGGTCACAATCCTCACGATCCTCGTGCGCGGACACCGGCACATGCAAAGAACGATACAAACACAAGCATAAAATCCAGTAGATGTAACTATATATCAGTCAGAAAGGATATAACTCAAACACCATCATAAAGACAATAAAGTGGAACCATAATGATAGTCATCTATTATTAATAAACAAAGAAGAATACAACCAAAGTTCTGACGTCAAATCCTTCTCAAGAGGGTCCAGCTAGCAAGTCTCTTAAGCATTCACCCTTGGAGGTAGATCTCCCAAGACAAAAGCTCTCTCTCACACAAGTTTAGAGAAGAAAGAAACACTTCACAACCTTCCTTAAGCTCCCTAGCAATCCCACACTTGTCACACCAGCTACCTATCAAACTCACACACTAGCAGCAACGCTCCAAGCACTATGAATTCCAAACTAGCTGCTCATGGCAATGGTAGAGGCTTAAATAGGAGAAGGAGTCTCCATGAATGGTGGGAGGATGAGCTTATCTCCAAGGAAGGTGGCTCAAATGATGAAACAAACATGCCAGAGAAAGGAGGGCAACATTTACAAGGCCAACAACCAGGTCTGGAGTCATCTGGAAGGCCGGCTGTTAGAACAAACTCGCCCAAACTGGATCAGCATGGGTCCATAACTGCACTAGAGCGCTGACATCGCAGCTGAATAACAAAGAAGGTCATGTCAGCGCGATCATATATGAATAACAGACGCGTTGTCTCATGAAATTCGACCAGCGCGGGAAACACGTGTACTTTCGCGCTGGCAGCGCATTTCGTCTGTTATGGAGCGCCCATCAGCGCATTTATCTTGACAACAGTCACGATGATAACAAAAACTTTGGCAAAGTGGGTCATTTGGCAACATTAGAGAGCATGAGCATGGATGAATTGGACTCATGACACAGTAGAAAGACTGACAGGGAGACAGTGACAAATTACTGTGTAACACTTGGTCACTTACATTTTTCTTGGATCACTTTAGCTTTGGATCAAGGAAGGAAAAGAAAGAAAAGGGAAAAAAAGAGGAGTAGGATCAAGCAACTTCAACAAGAATAATTGCAGGAAATTTTTCACATGTGTGATTTCCTAGCTAGTTTGGACATGCATGGCTTTGCATGTTGGTGTATGGTTCTCTTGCATTCGGTGGCATGGTTTTTCCGGGTTATGACAGTGGTTTCAGCCTAGCCTTTCCTTTTTCTGAATGCCATGGTGTTGGGATGTTTATCTTGGTTTTGAGTTTTGGTTTTCTAGATGGATTTCAGGATCTGGGGCGTAGGTGGTCTCAAGGTTCATTCCCAAAGGTCTAGGAATCCTTTGACCAATTTTGGCAGGATACTTAGTAAATCCTGAGGGATAAGTATTGGTTTAGGGCCTAGTGATTCGGGTTTGGATTACGGTAAAGCCTGAGAGATTGGTCTTAGTTTAGGGCCTAGTGATCTGGGATTGGATTGCGGTAAAGCTTGAGAGGCAAGGAGACAAAAAATTCCTCAAGGATAGTGATGGATTTCGGATGACATTCCAAGTCCAGTTCGGTTGTGATCGGAGCATCGGTTTTAGTGTGATCACAGTTTGGTAAGGGTGGAGGTGGTTTAACCTCTGGATTCCCTTGGTTGCTCTTGGATTGATTATTCTACGAGATACCACATCCATGCTTGGAATATGGCATGGGGGTGACTCGCTGAAAGAGAGATTTGGTTCATCCATGTCTATGGTTGGGTGGTACGTGGAAGTCCCGAACCTGGTTAGATTTGCCTATGATTAATAAAAGATAAGTTCTCTTATTTTTGCACTGGTTTATATGTGGATTCAATGACTATCATATCTCTAATATTTATATGGTTTTATGTTGTTTATAAGCATGGTTAAATGACTCGTTCATGTCATGGTTATTTCATGTATTTACTTGTAATTGTTAAATGAATGGATGCAATACCTGAAGGAGGTGATCCTTTTGGTACATTTCATAATTTCTTTCATTAATTTATGCTCTGCCTTGTATCCTAGACCTGTAGGTTGCATCGATGCCAAGTGTTTGACAAAATGTCAGTCCCGTTGGGGATGCTCAGGCCTAGTCCTGAGGTTGATTTTTGATTTATCAACATTGTTACCATGTCTTTGATGGATTCTGAAGGTTGTAGCAAGTTTTTTACAGAGGTCGAGATTCTAGGCTAGAAAAGCGGCTTAAATCTCGGGGTCGCTGGCACAGGTCTACTAAGAAAAGTCCACAATCATTGGCACATAGGCCTAGAAGAGCGACTTTGGGTTGCTAGACGCTATCATGCCTATATCATGAGAGAAACCAGGGGCTAAAAGGCTTAAATCATCAGTGGGACTCAGGGATAGGATGTCTGAGTGCTTGACATGTTCCCTGGGGGTGTTGTTGCTAATGTGGATGAGTTTGTTTGATATGTTCTGTCGGTTCCATTTCCTTAAGGTCACCAAGGAAGTTGAATCCCTTATAGTAACCTCTCTCATCGCATGTTTACCCCAGTTGACAGGTTGCTTGGGTGGACCTGGGAGGAGGGGGCGTTACACCTAAGCTTTCTCACTCAACAAGGTTGACAATATAGCAAATGGATGAAAGAGGAGTAAAGTGAATATGTTTCAATTGTGATAGTAAGTATAGTAAGGAGCATAAATGCAGTGAGAATAAATTATTCTACATAGACTAAAAGAGTAAGAAGACCAAGAATCAAAACCATCACAAGCTATAGAGCTTGAAGGGACCACTCCAATAATATCTTGTCATGTATTAGCCATCATTAGTACTCCACAAACCCTCAAGATATAAGGATATGTCAAAGAAAAAGATATAGTGCTCATTTATTCAGGTAGTACCCATATCTTCATCAATTACAATTTGGAAAAACTTCTTGATTGATTTACATTTTCAATGCCTAAATGTCAAGTATGATTATAAATGGAGTTACCATAAATTGTACAGGGAAGTGCCATAATATTAAGGTCAATATGGGGGAGTATTTATTGGATAGTCCCATGATTTCAATTCAAATGGGCAGTGCTAATGTTGTATTTGGGATCTAATGGATAAAATCATTTGGAGCAATGACACTTATTTTTCAACATCTTTATATAATATTTTCTTCATAAGGTAAGGAAATTGAGCTTGGAGGTATTCAACAAAAACCATATAAAGTGGCAATCTCTAACAACATGAAAAAATTAAACAAAAGGGACACCATTGTGTAATTTCACACTTTTTCTCACTAGATGTTTAAAGGTCTATATCCTTTGCTTCAATGGATCTCTAAAAAGTTATCAACAATCATTCCAAAATATTTAGAGAAATGCCTAAGGGTCTTCCACCTAGTTGAGATCATGACCATGTTATTCATTTGAAACATGGAAGTGTACCACATAACATTAGGCCTTACATGTATCCATATGCATATACGAGTGACATTACGGATATGAATCAAGAAATGTTAGAGGCTGACATCATTAAGATAGTCAAAGTTATTTCTCTTCACAAGTGGTTATGGCTACAAAAAAGGATGTTTCATAGTGTATGTGTCTATATTACATACAAATTAACATAATTACACTCAAATATAATTGTTTTATTATTTTAATTGATGAATTATTAGATAAATTGCATGGAACAATTTACTTTTCTAAGTTGGATCTCCATTCGAGAGATCATAAAATCAAAATGATGTAAGAAGACATTCTCAAAACAACCTTTAAAACACATGAAGAGCATTATGACTTATTGATTATGCCATTTGGACTTACTAATGCAACTTCAACATTTCAAATATTTATGAATTCTATTTTCAAACCCTTATAAAATTTGTGATAGTACTTTTTTGATGACATACTAATTTATAACAAATCTTGGGACATCATGTAAAACGTGTTGACAAGGACTTAAAACTATCGGAAGAACAACAAATATATGAAATTCATTCCAAGTGTGTCTTTTTGGTTTAAGAATGGAATACTCGAGTCATATTATATGTCGTGAAGGTGTCAAATTGAACCCTAACAAAATTAAATCTATGATGGAATGGCCAATGCCCAAAACCTTGAAGAAAATTACAGAATTCCTAGGATTCGTAGGTTATTACCACGATTTTGTCAAGAATTATGGTAAAATAGAAACACCTCTAATAACATTATTAATAAATGAATAATTTTATTAGACTTTAGAAGCAAATATAGCCTTTAAAAAAGTTAAGAAGGCTATATGTACAACTCTTGTCCTGGCCACACCTAACTTAATAAAAACATCTGTTGTGGAGTGTGATGCTTTAGGCCCTGAAATTTGTGTAGTTTTAATTCAAGAAGGGAGTCCCCTTGTCTTTGAAATTAGGCAACTTAAAGTAATGAACTTTCTCAAACCTATTTATGAAACATAAATGTTGGCAATACTACAAGCGATTAAAAAATGACACCCTTGTCTAATAGGAAGACACTTCAAAGTAAAAACAAATCATGATAGTTTTAAGTTCTTCTTGGAGCAATGATTATCTTTAAAAGAGAAAAAAAAATGGGTTACAAATATGCTAGGTTATAAAGTTGAAAATATTTATAAAAAAGGAAAACATAACATGGTGGCATACAAACTTTCAAGGAAAGAAGAAGAAATACAGGGTTTATTATGTTCCAATTCTATTCCACATTCTAATTAGGTGGAATAAGCATGGACAAAATGGAAGAAATATTAGAAGATATGCCATATCATCTAACAACTAGAAGAGGACACAAGTGAATTAGATAAATTATTATGGAATAATGATTTGCTATGGCATTAAAATTGCCTATATTTATGTAAGAATTCCCAACTCAAATAAACAATCCTTTTGGAATTGCATACTTCTCCTATGGGCGGAAATGTAAAAATTTTTTGTTTTCCCACCCCGGTTTTCAGTTTCTCCTTATTTATCCCATGTAGTTAAATGCCCATTCCCATAACCATACATTTAACAGACTGAAAAAAAAAAATATTGCTGAAAACACAAATTCTGAAAATTTTTCAGAATGCTGGAAATTGCAGAATTAAAAATCAGCAATCAAAAACAGCCATTAAAACACATTAAAACACTGATATTTTTGGTCAACTTGACCCTGGAAAAACCCCCTACAACTCTTGGGGAAAACCAGTTTGAGAGCTCTTCTTTATTTCTGAAAATTGCCTTTTACAGTGAGAATTATTCAGCAAAAAAATCAGCAAGCAAATTTACAACTTATCTCCTTTCCCGTGCCTCACAGCAATCTGGAAATTACAGCAAACAGGACAGCAATAAATGCTGTACGGCCTCCGTTTTGTGTGCAGAAAAATCAACAAACTGCTCCTCGATTTTTGTGTAAAAATCTGCCTTTCACTATGTGCTGAATCAGTTGTACAAATCTGCTCAACTGCTGCCTTGGAATGCGTGCCAAGCTGCTGTCTCCTTCTCCTCCCTGCTCAGAAATCTCTCTTGCTCTCTTGTTCTCCTTCTCCTAATCTGCTCATGAAAGAATGAATGACATTTTCCTCCTTTTCCTCCTTTAATATAACTCCAAGTGACTTTTGGGTGATCCAAGTGACTTTTGGGTGATCTCTAAATCCAATGGCTGAAATAGATTTAGATCAATGGTTGAGATTAAATGCTCATTTAAATCTCACTTTCTATTTTTTAATTCACCCCACTTTAATAAAGACCCACTTAGTCATTTATTTCCAAAGTCAATTTTCCTTTCTAATTTTTCATTGACTTTATAAAAGTCACTTTAAAATTAGACTTAATAACTTTATCACTTAAAGTCACTTTTAAATTAAATTTAACTTTATAAAATTATAAAGTCACTTTAGGAGAAAAATTAAATTCTTTTGGACACTTTTCCCTAGGCCAAAGATCAAAGCCTAAGGGAACCACCTGTCCTCCGGTACCAAATTTCAACACTCCCTCTTACTGAGGAAGGTGTTCCTCACCACACCCATCTTGTCTCTGAAGTAGACATGCTTGCCCCATGGTAAGGCTTTGGTAAGAATATCTGCAACCTGCTCATCAGTGGAAATATACTCAAGCTTCACAGCTCCCTTCTGAACATAGTCTCTGATGAAATGATATCTGATCCCGATATGCTTTGACCTGTCATGAAATACTGGATTCTCCGTGAGTTTAATGCAACTCTGATTATCACAGTAAATCAGTGAAGGTCTCAACGGCTGACCAAATAAGCCAAACAACATCTTGCGAAGCCAGATAGCCTCACAACTAGCTAGACTGGCTGCCATATATTCTGCTTCCGCTGAACTCAGTGCTACTAACTGCTGCTTCCGGCTGAACCATGACACTACTGCTGAACCCAACCCAAAACAACACCTTGAAGTGCTCTTCCTATCAGAAGCACAACCTGCCCAATCAGAATCAGTGTACCCTGCCAATCTCACTCCATCTCCCTGCCTGTAGTCCAGACCATAATCCACTGTCCCCTGCAAGTACCGCAAAATGTGTTTTGCAGCCACCCAGTGAACCTTCCTAGGCTCACACATAAACTGACTCATCGTGTTGACTGCAAAACAAATATCTGGTCTAGTGTTGACCAAATACATCAAGGAACCAATCAGCTGCCTGTACAATGTGGGATCCACCAACTCGGAATCCGAAGCATGAAGCTTCTTCCAGTTGGTGATCATCGGTGTCGACATGGGTCTACAATCCTCCATGTGGAATCTGCTAAGGATGTCCACAATATACTTCCCCTGCCCCAGGAAGAAATGCCCCTCCTCCTGCCACACCTCCAAACCCAAAAAGTAATGCATCAAGCCGATGTCCTTCATCTCAAACTCCGCCGCAAGATCTCTCTTGCAGTGCTCTATGAGTCTCTCTGCACCTGTAATGATCAAGTCATCCACATACAACACCAGAATGAGAGGCTCCTCACCAATCACAATAAAGTAAAGGTTCAGATCTGCCTCACTCTTTGTGAAACCCATCCCCTGCAAGTATGCATCTATCCTAGAGTACCAAGCTCTGGGAGCTTGCTTCAGGCCATAAAGGGCCTTCTTCAATCTGCACACATGGGACTCCTTCCCATGCACCTCAAAGCCCTGTGGCTGCTCAATGTACACCTCCTCCTGTATGAAGCCATTGAGAAATGCGGTCTTCACATCCATCTGGTGGATCTTCCAACCCATCTCTGCTGCTATTGATATAATGGAGCGGATCGAAGTATATCGAGCCACGGGAGCGAAGGTCTCCTCATAATCAACTCCCTCTACCTGGGAGAACCCTCTAGCCACAAACCTCGCTTTGAATTTCTCAATGCTGCCATCTGCAGCATGCTTTACCTTGTAAAGCCATCTGGAAGTAACCACGGATTTGCCCTCAGGCCTCGGCACCACCTCCCAAACATCATTCTTCATGATAGAAGAATACTCCTCCTGCATGGCCTCTCTCCAGACCTGCTGGCTAGCTGCCTCCTCATAGCTAGAAGGCTCAGAGTCAAGGATGCTGGTAACCATCGCCATATAACTACAAAACCTCTCAGGTGGTCTACTCTCTCTGACCGGCCTCTTCGGCTCAGCAACAGATGTGGCATCTCTCAAGGTGTCCTGAAGCCACTTGGGCTTCCTCTTCCCTGAGCATGCTTCTCCCATAGGAGAATGAAACTCCTCCTCCTCATCACCATCAGTAGCCTGAACTCCTGACTATCTGTCTGCTGTCCTCCTGCCTGCAACTGAACCTGTAGAAGCTGAGGTACCGTGTGAACTGTCCATCAGTGGACTCCCTAGTGAACTGCTCTGTGAACTGCTCTGCATGCTGCCCGGAGCACCACCCCTCTGGCTCGATGAGCCACTGCTCACTGACGGACCTGACATCCTCATGGATGTACCTCCGGATCCTCCTGATCCCTGCCCACTAGATCCCTGTGACTGACTCAACTGCTGCTGAGGGTCTGGCTGATCTAGATACTCTAACTCCCGTGACCTCCTAAAGGTCCTGTCCTCCTCGAACTTCACATCCCGTCTGACAACAACTCTCCTCTGTGCAGGAATGTAAATCCGAAAGGCCTTTGAGGTCTCACTGTAGCCCACAAAGATACCCTTCTCTGCGGTGGGCTCTAGTTTGGTCCTCTTCTCCTTGGGTATATAGGAGTATGTAATGCATCCAAAGATATGAAGATGACCAAGATCAGGCTTCTTCCCAGAGAAGGCCTCCTCCGGAGTCATGTGCCCCAAGGCACGATGCAGACTCCTGTTCTGCAAGTAAACAGCTGTGTTGCAGGCCTCTGCCCACAAGAACAATGGCAACCCCTGATCATGTAACATGGCTTTGGCAGCCCCTATGATGGATCTGTTCTTCCTCTCCGCAACCCCGTTTTGCTGGGGGTTGTAAGGAACAGTGAACTCCCTCCTAATGCATGCCTCCTCACAATAGTCAACAAACTCTCCAAGGGTGTACTCTCCTCCATTGTCCGACCTCAGGGACTTGATCTTTCGACCTGTCTGAGTCTCCACAAGAGCTCTGAACTCCTGAAACCGCTTGAAGACCTCACTCTTGGTCTTCAAAAAATAAATCCAAGTCCTCCTGGAGTGATCATCAATGAATAAAACATAGTACTCATATCCACTCAAGGAAACATGAGACATCCGACCGCTCACATCGGAATGAATCAAATCAAGTATCCCCGTCACTCTGCTGTCATTGCTGGGAAAAGGGGATTTGGCAAACTTGCCCATTGCACAAACTCTACAAGTATCAAAGTGATCAATACTGAAATCTGGCACATCTGTAGTGATCTCCCGCAATGTCCTCAAGGCTCCATGATACATATGTCCCATCCTGCAGTGCCAAATCTCACACAGCTCAGAACTGCTAGCTCTGCTGTCGGTACTACTGCTCAATGCCAAAAGGGGCTGGAATGCAAACTTGTACACCTTTGCATGGTGCACACCTATCACTCTAGCTGAATCAGCTGGAGCGCCCCTGGGATACATCAACACCTGTCCTCCCCTGAACAGTACCTCATATCCTCTGTCCTCCAAAGCTGAGACGGATATGAGGTTCTTCCTCATCCCTGGCACATAAAGAACCTCTGAAACCTTCAAGGGAGGTTTGGACTCCCTCTGAACTGTCACTGTCCCCACCCCGACTGCTCTAACAAATCTGTCATCACCGAGTACTACCTCAATATCAGTGCCACTCTCTGAAAGCTCTGAGAAGTACTCACGAACTCCTGTCATATGACGTGAAGCCCCACTGTCCACATACCAGATACCTGAAGATGCTCCACTAATCGAGGGAAAAGCATGCTCCCTCTGAACCTGTGTGGCATGTGATCCTGCACTAGAGGACTCACACGTAGTGAACGCAAACTCCCGGTCAAACCGACCTGCAAAGTCCTCAATCTCTGCTGAAGCTGCCACATCCTGGTTCTTCCCCTTCTTCTTCTTCTTCTCCGGACACACAACTGCATAGTGTCCCATCTTTTGACAATTCCAACACTTCACCTTGGAATAGTCCTTCTGTGTGTTCCCCTGTTTACCTTTACCTTTGCCTTTGCCCCCACCACTGCTTGTGGAAGCCTGCTTCTTCCCTTTGCCTTTCTTGCCTCCTGCCACCAGTGCTACATCCTCATCCTGCTCAACTGGCTTGGCTGCCCCAAGCTGACCTTTCCTGATCTCTGTCTGAATGCAATCATCCCAAAACCTCTCCCATGTGGGAAGGGTCTCATGTGCACAAACCCCATCAGCAAAGTTCAACCATGAACGGGGGATGCCATTCACTGCAATCCGCACCAACTCAGTGGGTGGAATGGCCTCTCCAATCGCTGCCAACTCATCTCTCACATTAGTAATCTTTGTGAGATATCCAGCTGCACTATCATTACCCATCTTAATGTCCTTCAGCTTCTCCTTCAGGACCATCTTCCGGTTCTCATTGGTACTCTGGTAGAGATTGGACAATGCTGTCCACATCTCATGGGAATTGCTCTTTCCTCTCACATGAGGAATGCAATGGTCTTTGATTCCGTCTAGAATCAGCCTCTTACACTTATTGTTCTTCTTTTTATACTCAGCCAACTGAGTAACATCAGTGGGCACAACAATAGGGTTCTGTGCGGTATGCACCATGATATCCCAGACTTCTGCCTCCTCAAAGATACTCTGCATTCTCTCCTTCCAAACGTTGTAATTTGTATGCCCATCCAACCTATCCTCCACCCTCAATCCCAATGACATTCTGTTGTCCTAAAACTGAAAAATAGCACTGCTGTAGTAAAGATAAAACTGCTATTTATGAAAAAATCAGCTTGCTGGAATTTTCTGAGTGAAAAATCAGCAACTGTAATTTTTCCTTTTGCTGTCCCAAACTGCCCTTCAGCACTCAAGCTCTGATACCATGTAGAAATTTCTGTTTTCCCACCCCGGTTTTCAGTTTCTCCTTATTTCTCCCATGTAGTTAAATGCCCATTCCCATAACCATACATTTAACAGACTGAAAAAAATAAATATTGCTGAAAACACAAATTCTGGAAATTTTTCAGAATGCTGGAAATTGCAGAATTAAAAATCAGAGATCAAAAACAGCCATTAAAACACATTAAAACACTGATATTTTTGGTCAACTTGACCCTGGAAAAACCCCCTACAACTCTTGGGGAAAACCAGTTTGAGAGCTCTTCTTTATTTCTGAAAATTGCCTTTTACAGTGAGAATTATTTAGCAAAAAAATCAGCAAGCAAATTTACAACTTATCTCCTTTCCCATGCCTCACAGCAATCTGAAAATTACAGCAAACATGACAGCAATAAATGCTGTACGACCTCCGTTTTGTGTGCAGAAAAATCAGCAAACTGCTCCTCGATTTTTGTGCAAAAATCTGTCTTTCACTATGTGCTGAATCAGCTGTACAAATCTGCTCAACTGCTGCCTTGGAATGTGTGCCAAGCTGTTGTCTCCTTCTCCTCCCTGCTCAGAAATCTCTCTTGCTCTCTTGCTCTCCTTCTCCCAATCTGCTCATGAAAGAATGAATGATCTTTTCCTCCTTTTCCTCCTTTAATATAACTCCAAGTGACTTTTGGGTGATCCAAGTGACTTTTGGGTGATCTCTAAATCCAATGGCTGAAATAGATTTAGATCAATGGTTGAGATTAAATGCTCATTTAAATCTCACTTTCTATTATTTAATTCACCCCACTTTAATAAAGACCCACTTAGTCATTTATTTCCAAAGTCACTTTTCCTTTCTAAGTTTTCATTGAATTTATAAAAGTCACTTTAAAATTAGACTTAATAACTTTATCACTTAAAGTCACTTTTAAATTAAATTTAACTTTATAAAATTATAAAGTCACTTTAGGAGAAAAATTAAATTCTTTTGGACACTTTTCCCTAGGCCAAAGATCAAAGCCTAAGGGAACCACCTGTCCTCCGGTACCAAATTTCAACAGGAAATTTAGGGTTCTTGAAAAATTCCCACAAGATTCATAAGCCTTTTTGTAGGAATTTCTTAAAACAAAATAATGTGAGGTATATCAATAGAATAAGGAGAGTCGATCAAGACCACAAGTCACCTACAACCATTAACTATACCAAGTCAACATTGGGAAGAAGTTTCAATGGATTTTGTTATAGTTTTATCCAAGTATGAAGAAAATAATGTCATTATGGTAGTAATAGATCGACCAACAAAGTATACCCATTTTTTATCTCTTTCTCATCCATTTAAAGCAAGTATAATGGTAAGAATTCATGGAAAAGGTCTAAAAGCTACATGGAATCTAAAATATTATCGTCAGTGATAGAGATCCAATTTTCACTGAAAATTTTTAGACAAAATTATTTTCTTATTAGGGTACACATATGGCTCACATATCATGTTACCATCCTTAATCCATTGGGAAAATTTAGATTGTGAATAAATGTTTATAATGGCATTGTCGTTGCTTTGTATCCAATAAATAGATACAATGGTCAAGTGGTTTCCCATGGTAGAATGGTGGTACAACACTTCCTTGCATACTTAATAAACAATGTACCCATTTATGGAACTTTATGAATATCATCCTTTATCTATCACATCACCCTTAAAAGGAATGATTGAAGGTTCAAATAGTAGAGGACCACATAAGGCACTATCAAGAGGTTATCAAACTATTAAAGGATAACTTGGTTATAGAACAAAATAGGATGAAACAACAAGCATATTAACATTGCAGTGAAAGGGAGAATGAAGTGGGGGATTGGGTTATTTTGAGGCTACAACCATATAAACAAATGCCTCTCAAGCAACAAAAGAAGGAAAATAAATTAACACCCACAAATTATGACCCTTATATGATGTTGTAAAGGATTGGAAGTATGGTTTACAAATTGGAGTTTCTTCTGTCTTCTTTTGTACATTCAATCTTCCATATTTCTTGCTTAAAAAGGGTAATTGATAACAATATCCTCGTCTAAACTATTCTACTATCAATTAATAAAGAAGGAAAAATCATATAGTTACCAAAAAACTTTGAAAGAAATATTAAATAGTTGCGAAATCAAGCAATTACTAAGTGCCTCATTAAAACATAGCAGTGGAAGAGGCTACATGGGGAGATGAGTTATTCATGCACAAGCACTTGAAGTTAGTAAGTATTGAGGACAACAATTGTTTGAAGGTGTAAATGCCTCACTCCAATTTTACCCAAATCCACAAGCTCACCAGGGTAAACATGAAACGAGTGTCACTGTAACATGACCCGACCTCCAAGTTCCAGTTATGGATGTGGGGCCAACACACCGACAACTTATTAGCATCTCACAGGGACTACATCACTCAGGAGCTGGACAACCACCTCAGGTGATCAATCCCTGAGTTGGAACCTTTTTTCTCTAACCTAACACCCTAACCACACGCACAACAAGGAAAGAGTACGATTATAGGCCTCCAACTACACACATAGGCTTGATTCCATGCGATTAAGCCCTAAATCCTTTAGTTTTGAGCATGTGGTTTCAAGATATATGTCACGTTTTTAGGCCAGCTTCCAAACCATTTCCTAGAATTGCCTCTAACTTTCCAAAATAATAATTTACATGACAACAATTCCAAACATTCAAACTTGAAGCAATAATTTGACCTAGACTGCCTAATCCATAATAGACATTTTGTCAAACATATGGAAAAAATTTAAGCTATTATCAGGAATGCATATATGATCATAAACTAATAGTCTTCATCTAAAAAATAACAAGATGGCTCTAATCCCCCTCTAGCTAAGTGCAATGTTAGTCCATGCATTCATCAACGAGTCAATAACTTATCAAAACATGTCAAGAGACATAAATATATCACATCAACCAATATATAGCCAACAAATAACCAACATAGAAACCATGACAACTTAGTCATAATATCACCAACATAATCACTACAAATATTCATAAATCATAATAGGAAAATAACTCTTATTAATATATGAAAATACCAACCATGTTGGGGACTTCCACATACCACTCGACCATAGATTGGGTTGAACCAAATCTCTCTTTCACCCAATCACCCACGTGCCGTATTCCAAGCGTGAATGTGGGATATCATGGATTAAACCAAAATAAAACCAACCACAGCTTCCAGAGGCCAAACCACCTCGACCCTCAACCACAATGATTCCACCTCCACGATCCATAAATCACTAACATCAACCAGATCAATATCTACCCGAGCTCTCCAGGGCTCCAGGAACTAGTAACTCAAACCACAACCTTCTAGGGCTCCAGAGAAATTGTTCCAACTATGACTTCAGGGAATAGTAACTCAACCTACCAAGGGCTTCAGAGCGTTTGTGCCAACCTATGACTCTAGGAACTAGTAACTCAACCCAAACTGTTCCAAGGCTTCTAGAGTGTTTGTTCCAACCCAAAACCATTGGGAACTTGAGCACTAATTAAAAAAAACAAGTGGAAAATCCCACAACACCATGGCTATCTAGGAAATTACAAGGCAAGGTTAAAACCATTGTTAATCAAGGTAAATCTCCATGCCAATGAAAACACATAACCAAAGAATCACATGCATATACCATCCATCCAAAAATCAACAAGGAAATCACACATGCAACCTGTTACCTGCAAAGCAATCCAGTTGTAGTTGTTTATCCAGATGCTTCCTTGCACTCCCTGCTTTCCTTTGCCTTCTTTCTCCAAATCCAAGTGAATGCCAAAGTGCTCCAAGGATGCTCCAAGAATTCTCTAAGTGCAAGAGTGTGAGAGGATGATAGAATGTGTAGAAATTACTGTGTAGATTCGAAACTGTTCATGAAATTTACTAAATCACAAGAATCAAAGCTACTATACTGATCTGCAGAAGTTATTTCACATTCTTAAACACAAATCATAGAAATGAAAAAGGAAACATCACACACACAAAGATTTATCTAGGGGAAATCAACTGCTCAAAACCCCTTCCCTAACTGAACTCAACTCAATCATATTAAATTTAACTCAAGCTTCCCTAACTCAAGTTAACTGAGTTAACTGAGTGACAAGTGCCATGTCACTTCAGTTAACTACCTCCAAGATTTTCGCTGAAATAGAAATTCAAATTTTCTCTAGTTTGACCAAGGCAAAGGCAAACTGGGATTTTCTTGCTGCATTTTCAACAAAATGAATGAGAGAGCCAAAAACTAAATTGAAAAAAATTGTGAACTAATACCCAAAATCCTTTTTATCATCAATGCCTCTATTTTCTTCATTTTCCTTCATTTTTTCCTCTAATTTCCCTTGCATGCAAATATGTACCTCTTCACCTTCCTTTTCTCCTATTTTCCTTTATTTTCATAAATAAATGCCAATTATTGTCTCTTTGCCTTTTCCAATTCCCTTGATAATTTCCATAGCCATAAATTAATCACAAGTGATTACCACTATAGTGATTTTCCCAATGTTCAGCTTGGAATATGTGTCCCATGACCTTGGTCTTATTTTACTTACATGGAAAATCAACTAGGAGTTGTTACAGAAGGGGAGGAGCATGTTAAGCATAAACATATTAAGCCCTAGATATTGGGTTATTACATTTATAATTTTATATTAGTAGACTAGCTACGAGCTTTCATTGTACCCTTTCATTATAATTGTACCCCTTGTCTCCTAGATATATACCAAGTAGACCTAATCTTAGGATCATCCAATATTACCCTTTTTATTGGATTCATTGTAGAAGGAGGTACCCCACTCAAGCTAGATTGTATTCATTGACACTTTATCATTTTTTCCCTCGAAAAAAAACCCATATTTTCATTCATATAAAACAATAAAAAATACATTCTGTATATGCACTCATGTGTGCATTCATTGGAATCTACCTAGATCCCATAGGAGGCAAAAATAACATATAATTTCTAATGGATACAAAATATATTCCGCAAAAGTCAATAATCCACAAAAGAGTTGTATAAAGAAACAAACACCCATATGTTAAGGCTATGTGTGTGAATCACCAACATATATAATCTATGACTAATAGCATAAGGAAATAAAGGAAAAACAACAAAGTGTCCAACAATAGAAAATAAAAGATGTTCAAAAATAACATACCTATGTGAGATCAACCATGATCATCAGGAACCGGGTCCTCCATGTTGGCTTGTTGGGGCCTGACCTAGGTTCGAAGTTAATTAGCCAAACAAATCCCTGTACTACTGGCCCTTTCGGAAACATTCTACGGAGCACAGACTAAGGTCTCACCCGAAGTAGTATGGGGGATGCTGGAACCAGGTTTCCACACCCTTGAGATGTCTGAGAGGTTGAACTGGTCCAACTGTTAGTTCCTTTGCATAGGCTGCTTCACGCACTTCCCTGGCCTTCGTGCCCTGATATACTTGTCTTTGCGCAACCCTAACTAGGGTTGTGGGGCTTCTGCGCTGCTGGAGTAGCGCTCTGTACTAATTCCCTAAGTCACACCTGAGATCTTAACTATCTTCCTACACCAGTTAGTTATCTTTGCGTAAATATAAGCCTTGCATTATATTTAGTTATACAACACACACATATAAGTTTGTGCAATAAATAAAGAGTACACTTTCAATTTATACCCAATAATACATTAACCAGGAAAAGATACACATAAATATGGTAAACTCTCTCTTTATTAATTCTTCCAACAGTTACAGACTCGACCCTGTTCACTTAGCTGCAGGGGTCCGCGCACTCAACTGTGGACTACTAGGCCTCTGTGCACTCAGCTGCAGAGCCTTCTCCTACTCTACGACCCAAAGACACACTTACACTTCCACTTAATCTCTTAGACTCATCATGCTTCTGTTCTTATCTATGCTATCTTCTACACTTAGAGCCTCGCTCTATTTATACAATCCCATGGTCCGTTGACCATGGGTAGGTTTATCAAGACGACATTACATTACAAAAACAAGGGTGGACAACCATGTGACTCTATTATGACTTTGCTCTCTGCGCCCACAATTCGCGGAGCCTTTTACAAAGGATTTGGTCAAAGCTTGGGCTTTAAGCCCCAAGGCATGCCTTGGGGGGATTCCATGCCCAACAGGCCCCCAACACAAACATCATGACTCACCCTTGAGTCACTCTAGCGGTGCGGAGATCTTCGTGCGGAGTCCCTCCAACTTTGTCCGAAGGTCGGCAATGCACTGCGACTACCTGCGTTGTTTTGAGACTGCGGTGTTAGAATTTCTTCTCTGCATCTATGCCTATGTCGCTTGAATTTGTACGAGATTGCCTTCAATTAATGCCGTGGTGGTGAAGGCCTCGTCAATCGAAGGCTGAACGTGTGCTTTCAGAACTGCTTCCTTGTGCCATGCTACATCCACCTATTCTTTCAGCGCTTTGGCTTGTTGCATCCGCGCGAGCCTCTAAGTTAGGGCCATCGTCTGCGCAGTTCCTTTGATGCTGCCATATTACTGTTGGAGTTCATGCGCCTCTGTCTCTAAGTGCTGAATGTTGGGGTCCTCCTGTAGGTTTGTGAGGACCTCAAATGACTCCTCCAACATTCTGGTGCAGTCCCTCACTGCACTGCCGATCTCATCCAGTCTCGTTGTAATAGCGCTGGTGTGCTTTTCTCTTACTTCTGGAGGGGTGGACGGCTATGCCTTCAACCACATATTTGCGATCTGAAGGTTCAGCTCCAACTGAAGATTAGTCATTTTTTATCGTGCCTCACACACCCCTGCTGCTAGCCTGTGGATGTGCGCCTTTGCTGGTGTATCTGTTGGGATTTCCAGCTCAGGGACGGTTTGACAAGCTTTGTCCAGTACCTGTACCAGCTGCTGATTCTGCGAGACCACTTCATCACGTTGCAAGCTCAACTATTCCATGTTAATCTTCTACATGCTTAGTACTTGCAGCGCATGACTCTCCCTAGCTCGCAGTTCTACAGTAATCCCATCCTGTAGAACGTATAATGTCTCCCGCAAGAGTGTAGCCATGTTGATCCTGATACCCTTTAGTGCACTAATCATAGGCTTGTCGGCCTCATTTATTGTCACCAGTGCTCTTCCAGCAACACTATTATATTTGTCACCTGAGCACGTAGCATCTACTCTGCTACAGTTGTCCCTACTGCGAGGCTGGTTGAAAGGGTACCAGCCTAAGGAGTGTGAACTTGCAACTCTTGCAACTGTGCTTTGAGGGCCCCCACCACAATCTGGTTCTCTTGCACAAAATTGTAGAGGGCCTCGAAGGTGACATCGCATACTATCTTGCTGATGTCATGCAGATCACCCTCGGTAAGGGTGATCAGGTCAATAGACAACTTTGATGCCTTGACCTTCTTGCGTGGCCCCATCCGCTCACTCAGGCACTGGTGCTTCAGCTGTGTTAACACGGTTTGTGGGTCCGCGCCTCCCTCCTCTTCCTTTGCTTCTTGCCCATGCGAAGGAGACTTTTGGCCCTCACGTGCCTTCTCTCTTGCCTCCTGCACTGCTGTTGCTGCGACCTTTTTTTGTTCAGCTACTGTTTGTGCAACATCTCGTTCCTCCTGCGCTTTTGCTACTACTGCCTCCTTCCTTCTCTTCTTTGCAAACTGCGCCATGCATAGCCTGGCCCCCTCTTTCTTCCTTTGCGCCACAGACTTTTCCATTGTTGCAATGTCTGTAGTGCACCACTCTGACGGCCATGTCTCTAGTACATTAAAGATTACATCATCCGTGGCTACAAAGGGTAGCTCTCTCCATTACTTTGCCAGGTCCTTGCGCACTTTGATGTATATGCTGTGGAGGTCTGCATTAAACTCTGCAAAACTTTGCAGGTTGTTGTAGACAGTGGGATAACCACGACCTATGGTTAATCCCCATTCTAAAGTTCATTTCCATGAACACCCAGAATATCTTGCTGTCGCAAATCCAGTTTGCGTCCTTTGTGGCCCAGAGTGAAGCATACTTTGCGACCTCTGGCAAATCCCTGTCAATTGTGGGGAATTGATTGTCCTCCGGCAATTCCCCTGCCACGAGCACTATGGAAAATAGAAGCCATGCATAGTGGAACGTTTTGCCTTATTCTTGAGCCTCGTGGAAATTCTCCAAGAATTCCTTGTAGAGGAACTTGGACTAGTTAAACTAGACCCCCTTCGCGCACTGCTTAGCAAGTGCTACCACCAGTGCGGGTACCTCTTCCGCGAGACACTTGCACATAACCTTACCTGCCAGTATTTAGGTCGCCACTCTTACTGCTTTATCGTTGATGTTGGATACGGCGTAGCCCCTCTTCTTCTTTTCCAGTTTATACTTCTTCTTCATGGCCTCCACGATGGCCAGGTCACTGCTTTTCCCCTCCGAGATAGCTATGGGGTCCTCTCCTTTACATGGAAGCCAGATAATGCAGTGAATCAAGTGGTACGTGATGGGGATGGGCTCCTTCAGCCTCAAACACCCACCATGCACCAGGCAGAGCAATTGCCTGCTAATGAAAGTTATTATTGGGGCACAGTGGAAATGTGGTACACAGAGCAGGTTAAGTAGCCCTAACTTTTCCACTCCACGCAACCACTTTCGTAGCTCTAATTCGGCAACCCCTGCTGCGGTGTTCTGCTTAGGCTTCATGAGCTGCGCGGTCTCTAGGTGAGGGAACTTCTTGTGGTCAACGAGATCTGAATCTTCAAATTTCAAGCTAGGCACCCATCCTAGGTGTGTGCCCTAAAAAATGATGTCCTGTGGGAGGAGCAGGGTCTAGAGAGAGCTCTTGCTCTCGTCAAGATCCTTGGGCACTTTAGCCTTCCCCTTCCACAGGGGGATATAGGCAGGAAACTTTGTTGGAGGGTGCGCAGGCTCAGTTTCCTCCTCCATGCCTTCGTCCTCATCTTCTTCGATGATAAGGTCCTCCAGGTCTTCCTCCTCCTCATCGGTTTCTACATTAACAACTTTCCCCTTCTCCTCCATTGTCAGCTTGGTGCGTAGCAGGTTTCACAGGGACATACGTACGAGAAACATTGATTGTTTGTCTTTCTTGGCCTTAGTGTGCACTAGGGATTTCCTCCACAATCTTGGCGCCTTCAGGGGCATCCCCCACAATCAAGGTCTACACGGCCTCTTCTATGGTCATCTATGTGATTTCCACAACTTCCTCAGATGCTGCCATCATTTCCGACCAGAAATATATCGCTCGTGTACTCAGGGGCTCAATCAACATTCTGAACAAGTCAAATAGGGCTCTGCTCAGGCTATGTAGGGTATACAACAACTCAATTTGCAAATGACCAAGTGTTGTTTACTGGGTAGCCCTTTGTAATTTATAGCGCCTTTTGAATTTTAATTCGATCGTTCCCCCCAAATCCGGTTTATTAATGCTCCCTTGGCGGTAGATTTTCCTAAATCTTGCCCATAAATCACGTCTTAAATGCCTGCTACCCACCCCATTTGGTCTCAAGTTGAGCGTCACATCATGAATAGTGACTTCAACAGTGAATTTCTGGCCAACCGGCACGACAGGGCAGCCCCCCTTGTGCAATCGCGAACCTTGTGACTCTTTGCTTCTGCGCGCAATTCCAACATTGCGCATCTCTCGGGCAGAATAGTTTATAGTCCCATGCCTCCTTTCAATTACCTGGAGCACTAAGACTGTACTTCCTTTGACTAGTCAGGTGGCCGCGCCACCTGTATATGATTTCCTTTGGTCATCCATCATTCTTCCTGGAAAATACCGACCTTTTATCATTACTGGCGGTGTCGCGCACTTTATCATCTGCAACATGCCATCGTGGTTGATTCACTTAGTAATGTGCAGTCCAAGCCAAGGCATCAGACTGATCAATTCGCGGTGATAGTCCCCAAACTTGTCAGCGTGATCATGTGCACCCTGTTTTATCACCCTGGTCTTCTTATCGAGAAAATCTTCCTTTATCTCGTCCTCCAGCTTCTTGATTTCAGCTTCCACTAGAGCACTTTTTTCCTTAATCATACCCTTTCTTTCTCAAGTTCTTAGAGCATAAATTACCCTATTGGATTTCTTCCTCAAGTCCCAAGTGTTCTACTTCATTCCGCTGTGGATTCTTTCAAGGCTCCACGAATCGTCGTATCGGCTAGTGCTTCCATGTGTGGACTAGGAATTTCATGCTTTATAGGGATTAGAACATTCACTTCATTCTCCAACCTCGGAGGTTCCTACATCGTCGTTTTTTTGCACGTGGTCCTATAAGCCCATATAACCGCTCATACGCACAGGTCCCAGTCAGTCGCTTCGCATTGTGGACCTTGTTCAATGCTTTGCATACTTCGTTAAAGGCTTCTGCGTGGATAACCTTCTGTGCACTTGGTGTTTCCCTACTCCGTGGTTCCAACTAAAGGGGTTTTTCGCACCATGGCCTCAGCCACACCTGCTTACTGACCGTGTCTCCCAACGCAAACACTGAGTGCGTCCTTGTAGGTTTTGTACCATATGCCTGCATCCATCTAGACAGGTGGGCGCATAGACCATTGCGTTCGACAATCTTATCGTTTAACCACATCTGAGGCTTCCCAAACTGCATGTGCATCATCCCCCTGCACTCGTGCCAGTCCTCAAAACTTCTTTGGTGCGTACCCCACCACCTCGCGGGCGTAGCGCACAGTGCCCATTTCAAAGCTTCGAAACGTTGCTGTTCCGACGCTTCTTTTTCAAATCTGCTCAGGAAGTCATCCACCTCACTTAACCATCATACATAGGCAGCTCCCTTACCTCCATTGATATGTAGCACATCAATCTCATCATCATGTTACAGTTCAATGTGGTTACCTCGTGTAATTGGTTCTGCCATTGTTTTATTTCCTCGTCTGAATCCGATGTGCAAGAGATTTCGCCACCCATGAGATTCATCCATCTACGTTTGGATTCACCCAGTCTTATTCTCACACAGTTAGCTTGTAGATGTAATCCAAATCATCGTCATTGTTGTAGTCACGCACTGGCTCTGTGTAGCACAATCCTTTTGCAGGGTCCAAAGGTACAACTACGCGCAAAGACTTCTTCTCAAAAATCATCTTGCGCTTCTTTAGATTTATCACCCAATTCATGTCAGTTGCCCAATCTATTCCTAATAGCTCGAGGTATGGATTGTTGTCATCAAAAATCTCTATCACTTTGAAATCTGCTAGTGTGCTTTCTCCTTCAATATTTACTGTGATTCCCTGCAATCTCCCCATAGGTAGGATCTTTTGTTGGTTCACGATTTTTTGTTGGATAGGAGACCATTGCAACGTAGGCCTTCCCATGCACTCCCATGTCTGCTTCAGCAGGACATTCGCGTCCGATCCTAGATCTAGAATCACTTGGTCCATTTCATATTCTCCAATCTGCGCGGTCAATCTCATCTCCCTTCCCATTCGTGTCGTGTGCTTTCCGAGCTTCCAGAATACACGCGGTTCTCATTGTGTGGTCCCAACTCATCTATTTATGAGTTCTTATAGCCCCTTTACAGCCTTATTGTCGCGCAACAACTTCATGCATGTTTCTAGGAATGTTGTGAGCATTGATGGGTCCATTTCCAGCTCCAGTCTATCTTTACTTCCTGAAGTGGAGGCATCAGCGAAGCTCTTCTTGGCTTCCATGAAGGTTTCCTTAATGCGCTCCAAATCAAACTTTGGTTCCTTCGTTGGAGCCTTACTAACCTAAGTATTTTCTTCAAGCTACTTGCCTTTGTCATCCCCTGTTGTAATTCCACTTTGGAGCACAATATTTACATTAGGGTCTTCTTTGCGTGGCTCAAACCTCATCATTTGCAGGTTTTGAGTCGTGGGAGGTTGGAGTGCTCCTTTATCACACAACCTCACTATTAGTGTAGGACAATCCTCCATCTCATGATCAAACAATGTACAATACAAGCATGATGGTCACCTTGGATTCGTATAATCATGGGCATAATGTCCTGGCCCTCCGCAATTGTAACATATCATCTGTCCGCGACCTCTTCCTGGTCCTCCTCCACTTCGGCCTTGTCCGCGCCCCTGAAATCCGGTTCGCGCCATTCCTGCGTTCTAGTCAAGGGGCCACATTTTGGCCTGAACTTTTTAGGTAGGAGTTCAATCCATCATTAGTTTGTAACTTCTAGAGGTGCGCTCATCATAGCCTACTAATCTATAGAAATTACATAACAACTGCTGTGAATTCTGTGTGTACTTTTGTAATAAGTGGTAGTTGTCTGTAGCATGCTTTTCTCCTATCTGACAAATCGCACACCATAATGCAGCCGCTACACTCGGTCTTGCTTGTGCCTCAAGTCTCAATGGCACTGGTCCTCCTCCCGTGAAGTAATTCATGAACACTAGGTAGTGGTCCTTGTCATGTCCCTGACCCTTGCACTTTATGAACCATACCTCATCGCGCACTTCTATGCGAGTTGTCCTGTCTTGTTTCAAACTCTACATCTCAAGGCACAATTTTTTCAACTGCGCGTGAATTTGCCGCACTCCCAGGTTGGGACCCTATATCGGAGTCTCATGCAATCTCATTGCGACCTCCAAGGCCTCGGCCTGAGTTGTTAGCCTCTGTTGTGACAGCGCGTTCCTTAGATGCGGCATTAACGATGCTATAAACCATTCATGGTGTTGTCCATCTGTCAACGTCATGTTAGCTTCATGAATTGTTTAGTCGTTAATCCAGCTCCCGAGGGGTCTTGCCTGGTAGCATTGTGATATCCTTAAACCCAATGATCAACTGCGCCTCTGACTTTGGCCTACTAAATTCGTTTTTTAGTGAAGTATGAATATCTACGATCCCCGCATTTGGATTGTTATTAGAATGCTTAATGTACCAGGTCAGTGCGTGATCTTTTAGAGCACTGACCAACGTCCCTTTCTTTATATTGTCATCTATGACTCCCTACACTTCCCATATAGCTTTTATCATGAACCAAAACTGGTCCGATCTTCATTCCCTACTCCTTTGAACACTTTCAATTTTATTGCGCTTGCCATATTGATTCGCGGTGGTGGTGGAGGTGGTATGGGAAAAGATGGGGGTGAAGATGGTGAAACTGGTGGGGGTGTGGGTGGGAGTGGTATGTGCGGAATTATCTTCCTTATCAAATTTATCGCACTTCTTAGTGAGACCTTCACGAGCTCTTCTTCATTCCCTCGCGAAGGTGAAATCAAGGGACTAGTTTCTAGTTCTGTACTACCTTCGTTTATGCAGATTCTCCCACTTCGCATAGTCCCAAACATCAATTTATTCACATAACCATTTTTCACACAGCAACATTTTAATCCAAGTGTTCAAATATTTAACATACTTACCTCGCGATCCTTTGAGGAAGTGTCGTTCTGCCTCATTGTAGCTAACTGAAGTATCGACCACGAACTCGGTGATAAATCCTCCTATAATTCGATCAAGCCAGTGATCGACAACACGTGTAATCTTATCCTCTGATGCTTCTAATCTGCGCACCAATTCTGGAGTCCACACAATAGGTCTATCGAGCTTACACCTTCCTTGGCTATCTGCTAGCTTCATGATCCACTTGTATAGCTCAGTAGGGAAAGATGCGAAGAAAATTTCAGGGATCTCTGTATATAAGTAGAAGTCTAACCACTCTTCCTTTGATAGTCGTGGATTCTTGTTTTCTTGCGCCACAAACTCGTGAATCTTTCTATCCAACCAATCTTCAATTCCTTTCTTTGTTGGATTCCAATGATACAACATCAGACATCTCTATGCAGATCTCCAAGGCATGTTTTTGGGCTTAAAGCATAGAGAGTTAATTAGCCAAAAAAATCTCTATACTATTGGCCCTTTCGGAAACAGTCCGTGGAGTGTGGACTGAGGTCTCACCCAAAGCAGTATAGTGGGGTGCTGGACCCAGGTTTCCGCACCCTTGAGATGTCTGAGAGGTTGAACTAGTCCAACTGTTAGTTCCTTCACACAAGCTGCTTCGCGCACTTCCCTGGCCTTCACACCTTGATATACTTGCCTTCACGCAGCCCTAACCAGGGGCTGTGGGGCTTTCGTGCTGCTGGAGCAGTGCTTTGTACTAATTCCCTGAGTCACACCTGAGATCTTACCTATCTTCCTACACAAGTTAGTTATCTTTGCTTAAATACAAGCCTTGCATTATATTTAGTTATACAACACACACATATAAGTTTTCACAACAAATAAACAATACACTTGCAATTTATACCCAATAATACATTAACCAAGAAAAGATACACAGAAATATGGTAAACTTTCTCTTTATTAATTCTTCCAACAGTTATAGACTCGACCTGCCCTGCGCACTCAACTGTGGACTACTAGGCCTCTACGCACTCAGCTTCAAAGCCTTCTCCTACTATATGACCCAAAGACACACTTACACTTCCACTGAATCTCTTAGACTCATCATGCTTCTGTTCTTATCTATGTTATCTTCTACACTTAGAGCCTCGCTCTATTTATACAATCCCATGGTACGCAGACCATAGGTAGGTCTATGAAGCCGACATTACATTACAAAAACAAGGGTGGACAACCTTGTGACTCTATTATGACTTCGCACTCTGCACCCACAATTTGCGGATCTTTTACAAATGATTTGGTCAAAACTTGGGCTTTAAGCCCAAAAACATGCCTTGGGGGATTCCATGCCCAACACTCCATAAAAGGAAAATGGAATAAATGATGAGGAGCGAGACAACCAAACTATGATACCTACCAAAGCCCCCAATCCATGAGTAGGCCCTCTTTAGAAATCCTGTGAGTAACCCTATTTCATTCCCGATAAACATGCTTAATGGAAAAAGAAACAAAAACATATTTCAGGTGATAGATATCTAAGAATACATGAGAAAGAGAAACATAATGGTACACTTGAGTAGCATTAAACCAATTCACCACCAAAAATTAATCACCAAAGATCTGAGGACTATCACAACCCTTTTCCAGGAAAAAAGGCAAATAGGGATCTGCAAGCCAGAAATTCTAACCAATTATTAGTTCCCCTCTTGATACCCAGGCTACTATGGAAAGACACATGTTGAGATAAGTGAAGAACAAAACCACCACCACAAAGAACCCCTTCCTCATGTGAAGCCCCATCGAAATAACCCCAGGGAAACCTAGTACTTGGCACTTCCACAAGGACCCGACGACTACCTGCCACTTACCGAGAATGTGGTTAATATTCCAGGATAGAAAGACATTCAAACGCAATCCATACTGGGAAAGAAAGGAGTCCTAAAAAATATCCTGGTTGCGATCCAACCAAATATCCTGGACGATGATAAGAGGAAGCACCCTATAGGTATATGTGGCCCTATCAACTAGCCAAACCTGCCAAATGGAAACAAAATAATTACCCTCCCATTTACATGCATCTCCCAAAACACTATGACATGATGACTAAACAAGCTGGGAGAAAAGGCAATGGATGAATAAGTAAGCAATAAATTCCTCATACTACCTGCACATAATACACTACCGGAACCCAATTTTGCGACAACATTGCATCACATTCCAGGTGGGTACCTTACCCATAAGTATGCACCATGTGAATATTTTTTATTTGGATGGACATTTTGCATTCCACAGGACATGCCACCACTAGAGAGGGATCATATCCCTAGTAGTCATGTTTAGATTAAAGTAACCCGCTTTTGGAGCATAATTTCCATTAGTATTCCCAAACCATACTAGTTCATACACAAAATGCATAAGATGAACGTGAAGATATGATAAATTGTTTAAATATACAACCCATTCCCTCCGAAAATACCCAACCAACAATAAACTTGTAGTCGAGAGCCAACCCTGGCACCACCGAGATGTGTGCTCCGCGTCATTTATATGGGAAATTCTAGTATAGCCCCGAGAGAGCAACCATTAAATCAAGGCCAGAGATAATATGTGGTTAATGCCACTTCCAACCCATGGATCCCTGCCCAACCACACCTTTGTCTCCAAACCAGTCCTTCATGCCAAGATTGAAGAGATCACATGAAAAAATATTAAAATGACCCTCCAAACCACAAAAATATTTGTTCTTGAAAAATGATGTAAACACAACCACTCCTCCAAGGCGTGGGGGGAAATATATTTTTGAGTAATGATCCTATTCCAGATCTCGTGAGAATCTAAAAGACACCATCAACGTTTAGTAGCCAATGCTTCGGAGAAAAGAAATATGTTATTTAAGCCCCAATATCCAAGGAATTTTGGCATAGAAATGTGGGACCATTTGACCCATGGGAGAACAAACTTTTCCTGAGAACCAACCTATAAATATTTGAAGCAGAGTCTACGTGCTTGTTCCATGACCCCCTTAGGGATCCAGGCTAGACACATCCAGTAGACTGGTATAGCTTCAAGCATAAATTTAACCAAAACCATTCTACCCACTCTTGATAACCAATGAAAGCACAAGCAACACAAAATTTTCTCCAAACTGGAGATCAATTATCACCAATCCTCTTTCGAGTAGCAATTCGGCTTTAGATGAAATCCCAACTACTTTAGACCATGATTGAGAGGAGAGATCTCATATGGGAACATAGAATTAATTTGTAGAGAGACCTTTTTAGAAAGATTTATAATAAATATGGAGGATTTGTGTATAATGATGACCATACATGCTACCTTACAAAAAAGACAAAGGATCTGCGAAAGGGATTCCAATTCACGAATCAATTCATTTGAGAAGATGGGAATATCATCAAAAACAATAAATGGGTGATATGGATTAGATGTGCCAATAACACCCCCCAAAAAGTGCCCATCCCTTTAACCTTCACAATCATATGACTCATCCCCTCTGCAACTAATAAAAACAATAAAGGTGAAAGTGAACATCCCTGTCAAAGACCCCTCTAGGTTGAGAAGAGGGAAGAAGCCAAGTCATTTATGAGTATTGCAAAGGAATTTGACATCACACAACTCATAATACAATTAATGAAAGGAACCTGAAACCCCACATGAGTCAAGAGAAGGTGAAAAAAATACAATTTACTCGATCATATTCCTTCGACAGATCTAGTTTGATAACCAGCCCTGAGGAATTATGCAATTTAAGATTTTGCAAACATTCCTAAGCCACCCCTATAGCTTCATTTATTTGTCGGCCCTCCAAAAAACGAAATTGTTCCTGTGAAATACATCGAGAAAATATAGGCTTTATCCTTCTGGCGATAACCTTTGATATAACTTTGTACACATAGTTACATAGAGGAATAGGTTGAAAATACTCAAAAGAAGAGGGATTTTCAACCTTAGGGATTAGAGCAATGAAAGTAGAATTTAAATTAGGATGCATGTGACCACCTTCCGTGGCTTCATTTACCACTACGAGAAGGTCAGGGCCAATAAGGTCATAATAGGCACTAAAGAATTCCACAACCCATCCATCTGGCCTAGGAATTTTATCTTTTTGGAAGCTGGAAATGACCTCCTTTAGTTCACCCTCCAAGAATTCATCCATCAAAGGATTATTATCTTCATGCCTGACAAAATTTGGAAAGTATTGTGAAACTATACAACCTCCACAATATTTTTACACCCGACTCAAAATATATAGAGCAAAAATTATCCATTTAATCCATTAAAGGAAGAAATAAGATTCCCCCCAGACCCTCCATACTCCATATAGTATTAGTAATCTTTCATCCCTTCGCAAAAGAGTGGGAATTTTTCATATTTTCATGTTTGCGTTCTAGCCATACAACCCTACTCTTCTGCCTCCATGTGGTCTTGTTTACATCCAAAATCGCCCTCCTATGAGAGAAAAGTTGAAAATAACGATCTCGAGAGACTTGTGTAGGATCCCCCTCTCCCAGAGTGGAAGATTAAAACTCAATTTAATGTTCAATATCAATCAGAGCCACATCCTCCACCCTCCTAAGAGTTGCATCCTAATCCTTAGCCATTGATTTGATGGATTTAAGGTTATGGAGAAAATGTGATGCCGTAGAATGACTGAAACCTTTTGAGTATGGACACCAGGTTTCTCAGAAAAGTTTTGAGAAATTGGGAACTTGGATCCACCATGACTTCATTTTGAAAGGAGTTGCAAGTTTTTGTGTATCATCTTGGAACTCAAAGATGATTGGGAGATGATCAGATATCCCCCTTGACCCAACCCGTTGGCACAACAATGGAAAACACAAAACCAAGGGATCTGCGATTAGGAATCTATCTGGATCCCCCAAACTCATGTTCCTCCAAGTCAATGAGATCGCCCAAGGGACAAAACAAGAAGGTTATTTGAGGATTAAAAATTATTTAAAAAATAATCAAAGAAGGGATAAACCCTTGCACGATCTCCCCAAGACTCTAGCTCTCCAAATATAAAAATTTACATCACCTTCCAAAATTAGGTTGTCCCATGAAAAGAAATATTTGTTGAAGAAATCATCCTAATATGCAACTCGTTCCTCATTTGGACCATACATATTAATGAGAGTGATAGAATATTTCAAATCCAAGAAAAACCCCACCATTCCCAAACCATGAGAAAAACTCCAGAAATTTTCGAGATGGAACTTCTGAGAGTCCCAACCCACCACAGACCCTCCTAACAGCCTCTTGCATCATCCATAATAAAATGCCACGATGGTAAGATATATTCAAGAAAGGTGGACATAGTAGGACCCTCATGCAAGGTTTCCTAGAGAAAAATAATATCAGGAAGTTTGACTTTAAACAATTGTCTCAAAGAAAGTGTTTTAGAACCACTTTCCAAACCCCTACAATTGAAGGAGAGGAGTTTTATTTGTGAACTACCTTAAGGGGAAATAGTGCTCTAAGTGCCCCATCAATAGATGTTTTACAACTTGAAATCATCTCATCACAAGCCTTGTCTTTTTATTTAGATATATTTGATTTTTGACCCCGCCCTCAGGATTTCCTAACATATTTAGGAAAATGACCCAGACCCCCCGATAAACCCTCAGACATGGAAATGATTAATCCATATCAAAGATTATGTAGGATATCTCCTCCATCGAGGAGCCCAGAGAATCTAGATGAAATAGAAGATCTAGGGGAGGAATAACCTGAGGAGACATGGAAATTGAATAGATCGATTTGGCAGAGGAAAAGGTTGTGACCGGCTGCAATGACTTGTTCACACCACAACCTAAGAGGGATACAAAAACATCCATTCCAAGTACAAAAAAATTATCAACAAGAAAAGATACAGAGGGGAGAGAAGTAGTAGTACTCGAAGAATTTGGAGAGTCTGTCAATATGAGGAAAAAGATGTAGTGGCCACCTCCGAGACTACTAAATTAGAGACCAAAGGAGTTTTGAACATATCAATGGGAGATTCAAAGCCTAGAGAAAACTATGAATCTCCATCAAAATCCTCCTCTGACAAACTGGCCTCAACCATCGTCTCCCAATCCGACACCCTTTGATTTGTTTGTGCCGGAGATAGACCCCCTAGCTGACATAAAGGTAAATTGAAATTTTGAACTAAGTGGCCATACTTGTGACACCTTATACACTTGAAAGGTAGGTCTTCATAGTCCATGAGTTATAGAAAATCCCCATTGATATCGATGTTAATTTCCTTGTGTAATTTCTTGCTCAGGTCCAGAAAAACCTGAATGCGTGCCACTGAAAAATCCCTTGATTCCTCGAAGGAGTAATCTGCTTTAAGGAAAAATCCAATGTTATTCCCCAGGTTAGAAAAGCTTTGAGGGTTCCACATGTGTGTTGGTAATCCTAGAAAATGTACCCAAATAGGAACCATATTGCATCGTTCCCTACTCACATTGAAATTTGGTGCCAAAAATTTGAAGATTATAAGAGTAGAGTCAATATACCAGACAACAGATGCAACTAGAGAAGATGCCTCACGAGTTTTGAAAATGAGTTGAAACCATCCTTTTGCCAGCATGAAGATGTTCGAGCATTCAAAGACCTTTTCACAAGGAAATTGATTGTGCTAAGCTATAATGGAATCCTTACTGAATTTTCACCCACAGGCACGCCCAACCAATGAATTTTTCACTAGGTCATTAGCTTTCGCCACCTCGACGTTGATCCCTAGACATAAGTTGTATGGGGCCAATGTTGTTTCCCACTTTAAAACCCTATATTTCCTACATCATGAGTGAACAGTCCCATGAACCCTAGGATTTTGTAGGGTTGGACCCTCACTATCTACTTTACAAGCAACCTGGATCAACCCAAACTTTGCCTAAACACTAGCAACCCCAACATGAGGACACTTTGAGGTAATAGCTGCACCCCTTGGTAATCTACAGGGTTAATAGGTGCATTCGAGAAAGCCTCTGTATCACTGATAAGACCACCACCAGTAAAACATGCCAATAAAGATGTGAACCCCCTACTATATGATGGAAGTGGGTTCATCGTATCTAGAAATCTTGCTGAAAAAGACCCCGAGAAAATTGGAGATCCAAACCCCATAAAGGGTTGTATGGGAGTAGAGAATCCTCCCAAGAAACTGCTAGAAGTCATGAAAACTTCAGGGGAATTTATTATCTAGATTTATGCAGGAAATAAATGAAACACATATTTAAAAAGAAACATAGAGCTACAATGAAAACTAAACTTCAATTCATTAATAAAAAAATATTGAAAGCTATTTACATGCATAATGGAAATAAAATGGCTTTGGCAATGGTAGCTTATCTATGAGAAGAGATGTGGTGGCTACATGCCTTTTAACTATGTTACAATGAGGCTCGCAAGAATTTTTTATTATTGAGAAAGAAGGGAAAGCCCCAGACATCCAAAAACCTAACCCTAAGAGATGAAACACCAAAAGTTTGTGGGTCCCGTTGGGGTTAGTTGGTACACCAACTTCCGGGGTTAGTTAGTACACCAACTTCTCGGGGTTGTAACTTTGGCATACAATCTTTGTTTGATACATGTGATACCTCATTAGAAATATCTATTTGAGGACTACAAATTTTGACTACAAACCTCTAGATTTTGTTTTGAGTTTGCCCATTTTCCAAAAAAAAAAAAAAAAAGAGTTGTTTAGGGCCTCAAAACAACTTCGGAAGTTCAGGACCATAAAACTACCAAAAATAGTAAATTATGCTGCAATTAAGGAAACTGAAAGAAATAGTTCTAGGGTCTAAGTGGAATAAGTAGGTGGCCACCAATATCCACTTGGATTAGTCCTTTCTTCTTAGGAAGAAATGGTCCCCATTGTGTTAAGTGCCTCCATGAGATCACCATGAGATGGGGAAATTTCTGCTGAACTTGATCCCTGGTGAGCCACTTGCCTCGATGCAAGAGTTGGCCAACTTTGACAACTCAATACAATTGGATCCTCTATTTGTGAGTGTTCTTGATCTATGTGTCCATGATCTGATCGGTTGTGGCATGTTCAATGCATTATGGGTTGAGGTCTATTAGTGCAATTGCTCAACAATGTCCGATGTGTCCAACAATGGTGGAAAGTATGGCAGAAGGCATTCCACATTTTATACGGGGTTAAATCTAAGGAATGGGGGGATATTGAGCTTGAAAGCATTGTCTCCCACAACCATGGTGATGGTGTAAGACCTATATTGGAGTGGTCAAAGCTTAATATGGGCTCCATCAAGGTGCTCCTCTACAGATGTAACCAAACTTTGTCACCCACTTGAAACTTATGGGGCACCCGATGCTGATCATGTCATTGTTTGTATTTGGAATTGGATTTCTCCAAGATGTCATGAACCTATTGGTAGATGTGTTGAATGTGTTATATAAACCTAGTTTATTAGCTACAAAATAAACATGGGCATAACCTTCCTATGTAGTTGCAAAAGATAATGCAACATCAAGGGGACATAATGGTTAAAATCACAGGCCCACTTCAAATGGGCTATAGCGAATCGAGCTATGGAGAGATATGTTATAACTATGTTACACATTGGGAAAACTCTCATCCCATGTTCACAAATGCTTAGAGTTATACATGCATAGTATGTTCACAATTATCTTGTTGATGACCTTTGTCTGGCCATCAATCTGGGGGTGGAATGCAATCGACTTGGTGAGCTTGGTGTCCAATAATGACTGATGGATCGACCAAAACATGCTTAGGAACCTGCTATCCTGATCTGATATAAATGTTTGCGGGATCCCAAAATGTACCTACACTCATTCAAAGAAGAGTCTTGCAGTGGCCTCTGTGGTGATACTCTTCTTGTAAGTAACCAATATGGCCATCTTAAAAAGTCTAACGATGACCAAAAATACACAATCATTGCCATGCTTGGTAGGAGGGACAAACATATAGTTCATGGAGATGGATTCTCAGGGTTGACTAGGAGTAGGCAAAGGAGTATACAAGCCTTGATTCTTGATGGTTGGCTTGGAAATGGCACATGCAGTGCAGGATCTGATGCATTGTCCAACATCCTGCTAGATATTTGGCCAATAAAAATATTTATGTAGTACGGCCACAATTTTCTCCACACCAAATGTCTTTCAACTCCACTGTAGTGTGCTTCCCAAATCAGCTTGGCACGCTCACTTGAAGGAACATAAAGGTGGCCTAGGTAGCATAATAGTGCATCCTGGAAGTGGAAGTATAGAAATTTATTGCCATCCACTTTTATCTGGTATGTGGTGGTGAACTCTGGATCATTTTTATAGGGTTGTGGCCATCCAAAGGTCTCATGGCCATAAGAGTTGAGAACAATGGTCATTGCTGCAACTGAGGGCCGACTCAGGCAATCTGCAACATGATTTGTGTTGTACTTCTTGAATTTAATATTCAAATGGAATTTTTTTAGATATGTGGACCATATATGATGGCGATCATTCTGAAACTTGCCTTAGGTTTGTATAAACTGCAAGGGTCGGTGATCTGTGTGGATGACCATCGCCTTCCCTAGAATGGAATGTTTCCAATACCGACAAGCCTACACAATGGAACATATCACCTTATCATTGGTGGGATATTTTTGAATTGTGTCGGAAGTGTCTCACTGTGATAGGCCATCGAATGCCCTTGATGGGTGGGAACTGCACCAATATCTTTTTTTTTTTTTGTATGTAAGGTAGTTCTCTTCTTTTCTATTCACATTAAACATAAAGACCAGATACACAATTATGGTGTACTCAACCTGCCCCTAGGGGAAACCAAGTCTGTTAGCCACCTCAGTTTACTGTAGGCATTCCAAAACCAAAATTTGGTGATTCTGTCCATACTAGCTATATAAACATAACATTTGAAATTACTTAATAAGTTTCTATGCAACATAAAACAATACTTGTGAAGAAACAAAAAACCTCCAGTGTATCGTCCTCCGCATCAGCCCGTTCTGGTTCCAGTATCTTTGTTTGTTTCCATGGGGAAATTCGCATGATCTTCCTGGCTTGTGACCAAGCTTGCTATCCTGGACAGGGTCTGAGATATCTCTGCCAGCTTATTGTTCTGGTTGATCATAATGGTTTGGAAATTTTTCATTTCCTTCTGCACATTCGGGATTCCATTGGCAATTTCAACCATTTCTTTAGCAACTTGTTCCAAGGCCTTTGCCAAAAGACTCTTTAAAACCCAATAGATGTGCAGGGATCTTCTATACAGCGTCTGTCTCCCTCTTGTATTGCCAGGGTCACTAACTATAGCTGCCCATTCTTCCGTTTCCGAGCCTGACTGTTCTTCAAGGACTCTTTCTTCCAGATTCTGAATTATCCGGCGAATGTCTTCGTCCGTTTCCTCATGGTAGGCATGGGCTGCCTCTTGGCTAACCGTCCGGGCAGACCGCCTCTCTCTACGTTGATTCTCGGGTTCCTCCACAGGCCTGTCACCCTGATTACTTTGTCTCGGGCGGCCCCTTCCTCCTCGACCACGCCTTCGACCCTGTCGAGCCATCCTGGCTTCTACCTCCTCCTGTTCACACACATCAATCACAGGTGTTAGATTTACAGCGGTTTCATTCTCTGCATCGGAAACCACTTGTCTCTTTGGAATTTCCTTCCTTATACTACTCTCCCCCTCCATTTTTATGTTCTGTTCATGATAATCCTTTCCCGAGTTCCGGGGGTGAAGCGCTCCCTCTGTCTTGCGGATCAGGTACCATTTTAGGGGGTCCATCGACAATTATCCAGCTTATATCTTTCCTTTGCTGCCATCCATGGCTGCCCCGTTCTGTTTTCCCTCATTACTTCTCCACCTCTGCCTCTGACTACAGTTTCTCCCTCCTTCCTGGGATCTTTCCAAATTGTCTTCATACTGCAAAACATGAGGCCTTCCCAGTTTTCCGGGGCTCTTTCCACCTCCCATCTCATCCCACAACTGACTGTTATTCATTTTAGTGATAAAAAGGAAAACAAGTAAGGTGAGAAAGGCAGTTTTCACATACCCAAGCTTGCAGATTACCCTGGTATTGTTTTCCTCTTGCTCCTCAAGCCGTTCCTCCTTCACTCCATCCGCATTTTCATTTTCTTCGCCTCCCGTCACCTTCTTGTTATACTTCTTCACCATCCTTTTCCCCTTGACATAACCACCGCCATTTCTCTCCATCATCTGTACGCCTCTTTTCCCACCCCTGCCACTTGAAGTTTTATCTGACAGAGTATTCATTTCGTTTGTTGGGAGGGTGGCCTGATACCTGCGGTCATTTCCTCCTGTCCTGTCCTTATAATCAATGCCCTTTCCATAATCGCCTCCACGTTTCCTCATCCCGATCGGGAGAACTGCACCAATATCATAGTCATGGATGTTTGTCTCAATTTCAAATGTTTGTTACAAGTTTGACAATGTTAGTACTAACGTAGAGAAGAGGAAGTGCTTCAACTCAACAAACTCCTTCTGTTGAGACCTGGAATAGAAAAACATTTCTTTTACTTTTCCTTTAGTAAATTGACGCAAAGGCCAAGTGATATGAGAGAATCCCAACACAAACCTCCGATAAAAATTCGCAGGGCCCAAAAAGCTGTGAATCTTTGTTAGATTGGTCGGGACTAGCCATTATTGAATGACTTGGATCTTAGTCGTTTCCACATGCACAAATTGTTCGTCAATTATGTAACACAAATATTGGACCTAGCTCATGCAAAAGGTGCATTTCTCCAAGTTGGCATATAATATGTGTTGTTGCAGGGTTTAAAGGACTTGTTGAATATGTTGCAATTTCTCTTCCCAACTCTTGCTGAAGATGAGGATGTCATCTAGATACACAACCACAAACGAGTTTGTAAAGGGCCACAAGATGTCATCCATCAACCTCATAAAAGTTTCAAGGGAATTTGTCAACTCGAAAGGCATGACCAACCACTCAAAAAGTCCCTCCTTGGATTTGAAGGTGGTCTTCCATACATTCGTGGGTCCTATTGGAACCTGTTGATAACCATACTTTAAATCGATATTGCTAAAATAATTGGTCCCTTTTAGCTGGTCAAGGAGGTCATCAATCCATTGGATTGGATACCCATTCCTGACAATGAATTTATTTAGTTCCCAATAATCAATGTAGAGTTTCTAGGTCCCATCCTTCTTTTGCACAAGTATAATCAGGGTCGCACAAGTTGAGGAAATTGGTCAGATGTGCCATTTTTTACAAAAAATCCTAGATCTACCACTTGATTTCTTCATTTCTAGAATATAAAGGCGATGTATCAATACATTGGGTAGAGGTGCTCTAAGAGTCAGATCAATCGAATGCTTGACCTAATAGTGCAAAGGTACCCCTATGGGAGAGGAGAAGATGTCCCTGTATTCTTCCATGACCTTATCCACCTGCTTCTACTACGTGGTGGAACCATTCATGGGAGCCATGGATGTGGCCACAATCTTCCCCTTACTTTGAGAATGAATAAAAAAAAACAAATTTCCTGGTCTGGGAGATGATCTTGCTACATTGCTTAGCAGATATCAAAGAGATGGTGGTAGGCAGAGATACCTTGGGTATCTAGTATAACTTACTACCCAAAGAAATAATAATAATGCAAGGACTCAAATCATACACAACATGATGCTTCCACAAGTATGGTTGGCCTAATCACACATCAAAAACTTCAATAGGAGCAACGTCACACAATACCTCATATGTGAAGGGTTTGATGTTGTAGGGAAGATGACACTGCTGGTTGATGCACAGATCTTGTCCTTGGTGGATCCACTTGATGGTGTATAGCTATGGGTGTGGTGTGGTCAGTAGGCCCAATCACTTAGAGACCTATGCTGGGATGAGGCTCTTTTGGCTCCCGTTGTCGATAATGAACTTCAACAGAGACCCCTTCACCCACATCTGTGAGTGGAAGAGACACTCACCCTCCTCTGGATCTTCGAGCTCAATCTTTTGGATATTAGTGGTGGAAATGGTGGTGGTGGGATCCACATCAATAATATGCTTCCCTTTTTCATTCCATTTATTGTGTTCTGACCCAGACTTAGAACATGTATTTGAATGTGAAGCCTTTAGCTTGACCACTAGTGAATGCTTGGCTCAACACTCACTTGTGTTGAGAGTGGGGCTCTTATGGAAATCACACCACTTTCCTATGTCCTTCTTTGTATTCATGGTGTTTTTCTTTGCTTGCGGCTTCATGGTTTGTCCTAGGTCACCCCACCTTGGCTTTATCCTTTGTTTTGCAGTTTGGCGGCTCCTTTCGCTTAGTTCGGATTCACAGATCCAAAGTCTCACTTCTTCAGTTTAAATTTCTGCTTGATCTTAACAACGTATTGATAGGCAGAGCCAAGTGAGGATATGTCTAGGAAATCCATCTTGTCCTAGACGTATTTATGTAGATAGTCACAATACTTGAGTACTATATGTCACTCAAAATTCTTGCTACCCAACTTCGTGGTCCATTTTATGTACTTATCTCCACAGCTCTCGATAGGGTAATATTGTTCTTTGATGACATCTTGGAAATAATTCCAAGTGGGTGAAACTAAAAATAGTGATGATTCCCTCTCATCTCTCTACTCACAGTAGGTTTCCCACTAGTTCTTAACGTGGGGGGAAACTTTGATTAGTGCAAAAGTAATATTTTCCCAATTGGAAAAATCATGAACCGAAAAATATTCTTCCAATAGATTTAAACATTTATCTACAACATATGCATCTCTATGGCCTTCAAATATTGGAATATCAAAGTTTACTTGTGCCATAAAGGGAATGACACCTACAGAGTGGTTTTTGTATGAAGATGTGTTGCCTGTGGTCATCCACTAAAGGATTTGGGCGAAGTTGTCCATCATCTCGTTCCTTTTTCGCTCAAGGGATTCTTCAATGAATATTTTGAAAGGATCTGTTGCTCCCTCATCTTTCTTTTCTCCCACCATGGGAGGTCAGCGAGGTTGGAGAGGTCGGTCTTGCAAAGGTTCAATTAGTTCAAGCCCTAACTCCTTATACCCTGACCTCATTGGGGACATGCACAAAAAAATAAAGAGCAGAACACTTTGATACCATTGATGCAGATTTATGCAGGAATGAAATGAAATGCATATTTAAACAAAAACACAGAGCTACAATGAAAACTGAACTTCAATTCATTAATAACAAAATACTGAAAAATGTTCATATGTAGAATGAAAATAAACTAGCTCGGGCAATGGTAGCTTATCTCCGAGAAGAGATGTGGTGGCTAGATGCCTCTGAATTGTGTTACAATGAGGCTCACAGGCATTTTTTATTATTGAGAAACAAGGGAAAACCCCAAATATCCAAAAACCTAACCCTATGAGATGAAGCACCAAAGGTTTGTGGGCCCCGTTGGGGTTAGTTGGTACACCAACTTCCCAGGGTCTTAACTTTGGCATATGATATATGTTTTACGCATACGATACATCGTTAGAAATATCTATCCGAGTGATACAACTTTCGACTTGTTAGGGCCTCAAAACGACTCCAAAAGTTCATGACATAAAAACTGCCAAAAATAGTAAATTGTGCTACAATTAAGGAAACTAAAAGAAACAATGTTGGGGGACCGAGTGGAATAAGCGAGTGGCCACCAATATCCATCTGCATCAATTTACCTAGTAAATCTCGATGTAGTAAATGGAAAACAACATAGATATGAAAGTGGAACCCCAATCGGATGGTGGTACTTTGACCACACCATACCACATTGAGCTCAAAAATACCTCTCCAAACTGCCAACACGACGCCGATTTCTCTCCCCACCACCTATGAAAACCCCAGGGCTAGAGAATATCCAACCCTTAACTGGAGTAATCGAATCAAAATCCACTTGATGATGTCAGCCATAGTGTCCACAGGGAACTACCACCTCAACACCCAAACAACAAAAAATATATCCACCAGACATCCGGGAGCTATAGGAAGCAATATGTAAATAACCCACCAACAAAAGAAGTCCAAACCAACAGAAACCCCAACACGACTAGGCAATAACTGCTACACTTAGATAAACTCACAATACAGAGACTTACTATGGAAAAAGAATATAAAATGCCACCTAGCCCGCGAATAACCCACCACCATAAAATGACACTCCACGAGAATGTAAAAAAATAGAACGACCCCCAAAAGTGACCAATCCAAACCAGGACCCACCATCCCTGAAAGCCACTTGTGAAAAAGCCATCCTAAAACCCCATGACCACATGTGTTTGAGAAAAAATCAGAGAAAAGCCTAGTGTTTCATGCTTCACCTAGGTTTTAAGGTGCTTAGACCATTAAATAATTCTAACAACTTCTCTTAACTCAAAGTGATAATATCTATTTATGGCTATAAACTACTTATGTTTAATAAGTATTATGTCATTTATTTGTTTAGTTTAAATGTAATATTTTTCCATTCAATATAGGTTTTCATCTTGCTATAAGGTTGTTATTTCACATGACCTTTCATCATTTAGAATGATAAACCATGAAGTTATCCTTAACTTGAAATTATTATCGTTTTCTATTGTCTTAAATGGAAAAAGAATAAGGATAGGAGCTATAATATGAATTATGTTGCTACTATTATTATTATTATTATTATTATTATTATTTATTTATATATTTATATTAATAGCTTATGCATTAAAAAAATTTAACGATGGTTGAGTTAAACCTTTGTATTATTATTATTTTTTCATTTTATATATTTTAAGTTTTCTTGTTTTTAATGAAAAATATTGCAATTTTTTTTATGTAAAGAATAAAACATAGGCTTACAATGATACATGTTTGTGACTTTAATACATCAAGAAATATTTAAGAAAACACGCATTTATGGGTGCACTAAGCATTTCACCTTCAAGATCTTTTTAGTGAAAAAGAATTTTTCCTTTTAGCAACATCTATGATAAAAGGTCCACACATGAGGTTATCAAGCTTATTATGTTTATCGGGATCCTCTCTTATTTTATTCCATTTTAAAACTAGATCATTAGATAAAATTGTATTCTCTTTAGCTCTCTTATAAAAAAGGAACTTTCATTTTATTTTGGTAAGTGAGCAATTTTTCATTAACTTGTCCTTGAGTTCATTGGATATGCATAATCTAGTTAATCCTCTTTTTCATATCATTTGGTTTTTTATGAATATCTTGGAGGATTTGCATTACAGTGGCCAAGATGTTCTAAGAGATCAACATAACTCCATTTACCAATTGAAATGGAGATGTTCCTATAGTGCATTTTGTATTGACCTAATCTACCCATAAAACATATTTGAGATAGGAATCCCAATATTTCTTTTCTATTCTTAACATTTATTTATTTATTTATATTAACTTTTTATTTGTAAAATCCATAAGGCTATTACCATATGGGTATATACTATTGAATGTCCAATCATCACATTATGATTTTCACAAAATTGACCATAGCATTTGAAGTGAAAGCCTTAGAATTATCAATAATGATATTTTAGGACAACCAATTTACCTAGAGAAAATATTTTCTTCAAGGAAATTGATCACTACCTTATATGTTTCTTGCATAACTGGAATAGTCTCCACCTATTTTGTAAAATAGTATCTTGCAGTCAGTATTCAAGGATGTTAACCACTTGACAAAGGATAAATTTTACTAATAAAATCTAAGCCTCATTTTTGAACTCAAAATGCTTAAGACGAAGAGGAGATAGCTTATGTTTTATGGCAACAATTGGCACTATAAGAAAGCTTTGAATTTCTTATTAACATATGAAAATAAAGTAGGCCAAGATAATCCATTTCTCATAATCTTATGTGTTGTATATTTTCATGCATAATGTCCTCCACATACTCCACTATGTTGAGAAATCAATATGTCACTCTCATCTTCTATAACATAATTTAATAAAACTTCAATTGGATCTTTCTAGTATAATATACCCCCAAGAATGCAATTTTGTTGCCTTTAACTTCAATGAGCAAGACCAAGATGATCAAGGTATTGCGAATTTTAATGATAGAATATAATATCTCCATAGAAAAAGAGGAAAACAATCTTGAAACTAATTATAGGCTTGGTGTTACAATTAACAACAATGCTAGTTGTTTATCACAAACATCTTCTTTAGAATTTGCATTTGGGTTAATTCCCAAGGCTTTGGAATTATATTATTTCATTAGCTTGGCTAAACTATATCCTTTAATCAGTTTAATTGGTGTTGGTTTTATCTTTGACTATATTCTAGCATGTTAGAAATTCATTTACCTCCTCTTCCATGTTGTGCTAGAAAAATATTTAACTATTGAACTGGGCACATATGTAATAATATTTGAATGAAGATATAATCTCGAAAATATTTCAATTACTTAACTAATGAAAATGCTTGATTTTCAATTGTGCTATATTTGAATTTTTCATCGCCCAAAGCCCTACTCAAGAAGGCTATCAATGATCCAGGTGGATATTGGTGGCCACCTGCCAAGTCCACCTGGACCCCCACCATTGTCTTTCTCAGCATTTTCAGTTTCCTTAATTGTAGCACAACTTACTATTTTTAGCAATTTTTCAGGTCCTGAACTTCTGGAGCCGTTTCGAGGCCCTAAACGACGTTTTTTGGGGAATCCGGGGGCAACATGGGTCCATGGAATGGAACGAATGGACCGATGTTGCCCGTTCCAACAATGGTAGTACTCGGATAGATCTTTCTAACGAGCTATTGTATGCGTCAAACGGAGATCATATGCCAAAGTTACGACCCCGGGAAGTTGATGTACCAATTTACACCAAACGGGGCCCACAGTTTGGCGTTTCATCTCCTAGGGTTAGGTTTTGGAATGTTAAGGGTTTTCCTTTGTTTCTCAACAACAAATAGGCCTTCGAGCCTCATTGTAACACAGTTCAGAGGCATGTAGCCATCACATCTCTTCTCAGAGATAAGCTACCATCGCCCTAGCTGGGGTATTTCCATTTCTGGTTGTAAGCATACTTCAGTATTTTCCATTAATGAAATGAAGTATTATTTCCGCTGCATCTTTGTGTATATGGTTATCTCTATAATTTGTTGCGTTCCTATTTAAATCCGGATCAGTGGTATCAGAGCGGTCTGCTTTTTCTCTGTTTTTCTTTGCATGTCCCCAACAAGGTCGGGATATAAGGAGTTAGGGCTTGAACTGGTTGAACCTTTGCAAGACCAGCCTTGCAAATTCCGACGGCCTCCCATGGCGGACGAGAAGAAAGACGAGGGGGCAGGAGATCCCATCAAAATCTTGCTCGAAGAAGCCCTCGAGCGACAACGGAACGCGATGATGGACAGCTTTGCCCAGATCCTTCAGCGGCTACCCAGAAGCGACGCATTGGCTTCCAGCAGCTACTCTAGAAATGCCACACCCTTTAAGGTACAAGTTAATTTTGAAATCCCCATATTCGAGGGTCAGATAGACGCAAATGTCGTAGATAAATGGTTAAATCTGCTAGAGGGTTATTTTTCTGTTCATGAATTTTCGAGTCCGGAAAAGATTGTTTTTGCTCTTCTCAAAGCAGCCCCCCACGTCATGGACTGGTGGGAAACCTACTGCGAGCAGAAGGATGAAAGTACTGGCTCACTATTTTCAGCCGCACCCACCTGGGATTCGTTCCGGGATGCCATCAAGGAGCAATACTACCCTGTTGGAAGCTATGAGGATGAATACATAAAGTGGACCACGCTGCGGCAGGGAAGGGACCAAGACGTGCCGGAGTTCACCAATCTTTTCCATACCCTTCGCACAAAGTTGGGTATCAAGGATTCAGAGCAACATTTGATACTCAAATACCGTGGCTACCTGCACAAGTACATCCAGGAAGAAATACAATTCCTAAACATCCCCTCGCTCGGCGCAACATACCGATATGCCGTCAAGGTCGAGCAGAAGTTTAAACAAAAGAAGCGAGACTTTGGATCTGCGAATCCAAAGTAGGGGAAAGGTGCCCCTAAACCACAGAACAAAGGACAAAGCCAAGGCGGGATAGCCCAAGACAACCAACCGAAGCTGCAAGCAAAGAACAGCGCCGCGAAGCCGAGAAAGGACACTGGAAAATGGTGCGAGTTCCATAAGAGCTCCACTCACAACACAAGCGAGTGTCGGGCCAAGCAGTCACTGGTGGCTGAACTAAAGGTTTCAGAATCAGATGCATGTTCCGACTCTGAGTCAGAACCCGATAATGGGTATGAAAAAGGGAAGCAGATCATTGATGCAGATCCCAGCGCCACTGTTGCTACCGCAAATGTCCAGAAAAATGAACCCGAAGATCCAGAGGAGGAGGAGCGTCTCTTCCACTCCTAGATGTGGGTAAAGGGCTCCCCGATACAGTTCATTGTGGATAGCGGGAGTCAAAAGAACCTCATTTCGGCAGAGGTCGTGAAGCGGTTGGGCTTACCGACCACAGCACATCCACAACCATACACCATTGGGTGGCTTCACCAAGGACGAGATCTTCGCGTGAGCCAGCAGTGTCGCCTTCCATACAACATCAAGCCCTTCACGGATGAGGTATTGTGTGACATTGCTCCCCTTGAAGTTTGTGATGTATTACTAGGACAACCATACTTGTGGAAGCGACATGCTGTGTATGAATCAAGGCCCCGTGCTGTTATTATTACATTGGGAAATAAGTTGTTCAGGATACCAGAGGTAGCACCACCTGCTGCCATCTCTTTGATTACTGCAAAACAATGCAGTAAGATCATTTCCAAAACCAGGAAATTTGTTTTCCTGATGATACGCCCTCAAGGAAAGAAGAAGACAGTGGCCGCGGCCTCCAGACGGGGTCCCTCTGCACGACAACTACAGATGGACAAGATTGTGGAGGAGTACGAGGACATCTTCACCTCCCCGGCAGGGGTTCCTCTGCACTGTCAAGTCAAGCACTCCATCGATCTGACCCCAGGTGCGCCGCTACCCAATGGACCAATTTATCGGCGCTTCATTCGGGAGAACAATGAAATCAAGAGGCAGATTCAGGAGCTCCTGCAGAAAGGTCACATCCGTCCGAGTTCATCGCCCTGTGGGAGCCCGATCGTGTTGGTACAGAAGAAGGATGGGACGTGGAGACTCTGTATTGACTATCGGGCGCTGAACAAGATCACTGTCCATAATAGGTACCCGATCTCGCGGATTGATGACCTCCTTGACCAACTAAAGGGGGCGAAATATTTCAGCAAGATCGATCTGAAGTCAGGATATCACCAGGTACCAATCGAACCCTCTGATGTGTGGAAGACTGCCTTCAAATCCAAGGAGGACCTCTTCGAATGGTTGGTCACGCCTTTCGGATTGACGAATGCTCCTGCAACCTTTATGAGGCTAATGGATGACATCTTGCGGCCATTCACCAACTCCTTTGTAGTAGTATACTTGGATGACATTCTGATCTTCAGCCAGAGTTGGGAAGAGCACCTCCACCACATCCGACAGGTTCTCCAAACACTGCGGCAACACAAGTTATGTGCCAATTTGGAGAAATGCACTTTTGGCATGACCCAGGTTCAGTATCTAGGATACATCATTGATGAACAGGGGGTGCATGTCGATCCAGCCAAGATCCAAGTCATTCGGGATTGGCCCTCTCCAACCACTCTAACAGAGCTCCGCAGCTTCCTAGGTCTTGCCAACTTCTACCGCAGGTTTGTGTTGGGGTTTTCTCATATTTCTTGGCCCTTGAGTCAAGTCACCAAGGGAGGGGCGACCTCTATACCCCGTTGCCTACCCCTAGTCGACCTTGGGAATCCATCTCCATGGATTACATGTCAGGCCTTCCTTCCACTAAGCATGGAAATGACTGTGTTTTTGTGGTCGTCAACAGGTTCTCGAAGATGGCCATTATGGTGGCCTGCAAGAAGAATATCACAGCAGAAGCCACTGCTAAACTCTTATTTGAACGAGTGTGGGTGCACTTTGGGATCCCACAGTCTATCATCTCAGATCGGGATAGTCTGTTTCTCAGCACATTTTGGTCCAGTCTCTCGTCAATGCTGGACACCAAGCTCACGAAGTCCACAGCCTTCCATCCTCAAACTGATGGCCAGACAGAGGTTGTCAATAGGATGATTGTGCACATTCTGCGCATGTATAACTCAAAGCATCCACGCACATGGGACGAGAGCCTCCCCTATGTTCAGCACAGCTACAACCGAGGTCTTCACAGCTCCACTGGCCATAGCCCTTTTCAGGTGGGTTTGGGATTCCAGCCACTATGCCCCATTGATGTGGCCATGCTACTCACATGAATTCAGCTCATGTCCACTCCGAAACAGATAAGGCCACCAGCTTCATTGAGCGCATCCAACATATTCGCCAGCAGGTCCATGACATTCTTGAGAAATCAAATGCCAAGTACAACCAACGACATGATCAACATCGGGTGCCACACAAGTTTCAGGTGGGCGACAAAGTCTGGTTGCATTTGCAAAAGGAACGCCTTACTGGAGCCTATCGGAAATTGAGACCACTCCGATATGGTCCTTACACCATTACTAAGGCTATGGGAAACAATGCATTTGAGCTCAGCATTCCCCCATTCCTTGGCCTGCACCCAGTGTTCAATGTGGACCGCCTTCGGCCATACTTTCTGTTAGCGCTTGAAATTTCACCTCAGGCTGAGAAAGGTAAACCTCAAGGCAACATCAAACCACTTAGCCTCGTAGCTAGCCCTACGGGGCAGGAGAGGGCTCTCTCCGGTCTATTTCAATAAAGATCTTCAATGGGCGAGATAACCAATAAGGTAACACTGATTTTAGGCTAGTAAACTGATCAAAAGGGTTGATTTGGGATTTTTAGGGTTTTTGGTGGAAAATTGGGGAAATGGCAATTTTAGGTGCGGGGATTGGACATAGTTTTCGCAGGGGGTTCTTTGGGGCGAGGTAGGAAACAATATTGATGCCTTTAATAGAGATGGATGGATGAGAATGACCGGTGAGGATTTAAAGAGAGCAAGTAATAACCTTGAATTCCCTTTAAACAGTCGAAAACATTGATATTAAGCAAACTTAAAAGCAGAGCATGACAGTCATGAGTTCTACTTTAACACTTCATTTGCCTAATGTGCAAAAGGAAAAGTAAGGAAATGATTCACATAACACACTTACAAGTAAAAAGAGAAACACACCATCAATACATGTGACCACAAGAATCCCAAAAAGGACTGCAAAACCTTGGTCTTCCTTTGCCAAAAATTGCAGAGATACAGTGAATAATACAATAAGAGCTTCTCCCTCAAGAGTCCAACCTCTCCAACATCTGAAAATGATTGAGAAAATACATAATATAGGCAAGCAAACCTCTTCCCTTGCCTCTAGGGTTCAAGCACATCATCCTAGGAGCTGTTTCAACCAATTCTAAACAAAGCACTATAATCTAGGCAGTCAAAACAACTTGCCTCTATAAGCTAGGAAACCAATTCATTCATTTAATTTTCACCTATCTCATGAATGAATCTTCTAGAAGAGATACATAAGTGTAATAGTGTCATAAATTTACATCATTTACAACAAGAAGGATAAAAATCAGCTCCAAAAAGTCAAACACAGTCAAAACTGCGTTTTGCTGAGTTGTAGGCTGAAATCCTGAGCAATTTGCCTGACGGGTCGCGCGCCAAATCCTGACAGGTCGCGCGCCTTTGAGAGCACTTTTGGGGCACTTTCAGGTGTACAAATGAGGCAAGAGTAGGCTTGTTGGAAAGGTCTATGAGTCTACTTTCCAACCCAACTAGAATTTATAAATTTGGTTGTCATTTGCCCCTCCAAAATTGAAATCTCCCAAGACTGCTTTCTGTGTGTCAAAAATGTGGTAGAAAGTCATTTTTTGCTTGTTTTTTGACTTTCAGGAGGCCCAAAACTTCATAAAATCTCTTGGAAATGGGTGACAATGTGTAAATTTTCATGCCAAATCCAGAAATGCTGAGTTTTTTGAAAATAGAGTTGCCAAGTGAAAGGGCCGCGCGGGGGGTGAGACCCGTCAAGAGGAAAAACCTGTTTTTTGCCTTAAAAACCAAAAATCACCCAAAATGCTCAAAATTTCTTGGAATTTGTGCTGGGGCTGAGCTATTTAGTGCCATGCTCCTTCAAGGAATCCTCAGCCAAGATGTGGTGGGGATCGGGCCTTTTTCTCCATTTTTGTGCTTTGACCAACCTCCTTTGGAGCACCTTCATCTTTGCCTTGCACACGTGCATCTATGCCCAATAGTGGTTTTTCATGTTCCGGAGTGGTGAGCTCCAGTATTGTAGCAATAATGCTACACTCCTGGGGCTTCCTGTCTCTTAATTTTATCAACCCGGTAGTTCGTACAAACTTGGAAGCGGCAGTGCTATATGCACAAGTACTAGCTCTTGTCGCAGCTGTCACTTGGTCAGCTGGCACAAGTCCGCTAGGGCTCAAGCCAACTTCTATAAGCTCTCAGAAGAAGCTTGCTAATTGATGGATGAAAGCTATTCTCAAAGGAAAGCTACTTTACTTGACAAAAATGAACTGAAAGCAAATCAAAGCATGTAAACCTAGGAAACCCTAATTTGACTAGTCTAACCTCTACAATGCAAAGAATGTGAATGAAACTTCTACCAATGCTGCTGTTACCTCTAATAAGTGCAAATGCATGGATCTAAACTACTTGCATCATGAAAGATATGTTTTTGTATTTTTCCTTTAAGTGTGTGAAATGATTGTGATCTTGTGCTAACTAGGGTTTGGTTGTGCAGATGGGATGGAGAAGGAAGGAAAGCGTGGGACAGGTTGGGGAGGCTAGGAGAGGTCCCTAGGGATCCTTAGCATCCATCCACAGAGGTTCCTCACATTCAGAAGCTCGGCAACCGAGTGAGTGGCCTCCTACAGGAAGTCTGCAGGGGATCCTACAGGATACTCTGGTTTCTACAGGATGTCTACCAACAGCTACAGGATGACCTACCGTGAGTGTTTGGCGTGATGGAGGAGTGATGAAATGGTAGGGGGAGATGTGTAAGGTAGGAATGAGGCTGGTGATGGCTGTAGAAGTGGAGGAATGGGGATAGGGAGTGAATGTAGGGAGTAGGTTGGAAGATAGAGGGCTAGGTCAACGAAAGGGCTAGAGAATGGAAGTACGTGAGGAGTGAAAGACTTTGGGAGATGACAGAGCGGAGCAGAGGTCAAAGATGTGTTTGCAGGTGTGATCAAGGTGGAGGACGAAGTGATGGAACGAGAGAAAGCAGTGTAGATGAAACAAATTGTTTATGAGTGTCACCAAAACGAGAATGCTTCAACCTGAGCTACCTGTGACATAAAATCAATGAACAGCAATATAAATTGTGAAGGAAACTCATGCATGGCAGTGGAATGAAGAAGTAATGCTAAATATAAAAGTGCATGAATGGATCTAAGTAATGCCTCAGCCTACTTCCAAACAACTACAACAATTCTAACTGATAAAACCAATCTGTTTGACTTCTACAGGAAATCCAAATCAGCAACTGTTTAACCACTACAGGAAATCTAAATCAGCAGCTATACTCGAATGCATGTAAAGGGAAATGGAAACGAAATGCGAAAGGAACAATATTGATACAAAGGAAGGAGGCCTGAGCTCTCAGGTTGGGCCCAACCCGAGAGCTTTAGGCTCCTTTAAAAACTCAAAATCTGATCCAAAACTGCTTGCTTTTATTCATAATCAAAAGTCTAATGTCATGCCAAAACTGGCTTACAAAGAGCGAAAACCAAATTGACTAACTAGCTGCTACGAAATGACTAACTACTAGCTACCAAAAATGACTACCAACTAGCTAACCAAAATGAGGCCCCAAGCCTTCTTATTTATACAATTTGAGGACCCAACAGTCCTCCTAAAAGTTAGGGACTTGGCTGCCCAAGACTTGTAGTTAACAGCAGTCCTACTTGACTTGCTTGGCTGCCCTTGAGCTGATTGATTCGGTGGCCCTTGAACTCCGAGCTGATGGTGGAGAATTCGAGGTAAGGGCCCATAAATGAGGGGGACACCTTCCTACAAATCCTCTAGCTTGTTCTCCCCACGAATTTGGCTGCCAAGTGCTCATTAAGACCTTCAATTTTGTCTCCAAGTTGACCAAAAAGGCTACACAAAGCACCCATTAGACTTGTTGGCATAATGACTAACCAAATTCACTCTATTAACATAAAAATAATTAAAAACATGCAATAAACAAATGAGAATGGTGGATTAAGTCAAATTAGGAAGTTGAATGAGCCCAAATAATTGTGCATTGTTGGGGCTCATCATCACCCCCCTACTGAAAGTGTTGCTCATCCTCTGAGCAACCAAATCTCTCCCCTTGTCCTTGATGGCCCTGGTGGCTTCCTTGGCTAGCATCTCGGCCGATTTCTCCTTTGGCTTCCCGCTTTCCAAACTTTCCTGTAGAAACTGTTCTGTCTTCCTGTAGAAATAGACTCTGTCTTCCTGTAGAAACAGACTCTGTCTTCCTGTAGAAACAGACTCTGTATTCCTGTAGAAATCGTTTCAACTGTTTTGGTCTGCTTGGTTGGGGGTTCCTTCTCCTTGAACTATGCTGTGGTAGCCTTCATCTTCTCCTCCTTTCTGCTCTTCTCCCTCACGGCCTGCTGCTTTTCCTGTTGAATTCTCAGCCTTGTTATGAGTGTGCAAGTACATGCAATCATATGGAAGAAATGGTGGCCTTGGCATTTCCTAAAACCTGCAACGTGAGGGCACTCGTATGTTTTGTACCAAGGAAGTTGGTTAAATTCACAAAATAAGCCATGGTCATGTTTCCAAGCAACAGGAATATGATAAAGGTGTTTTCTATGGCTTTTTTTTTTTTTTTAATAGCAATCGCTACTACATTACCTTCCACAAAAAGAGTAATAGGAAGCAATAACAGCGCAGCAATTGGTGCCATGCACATGAGAAAATTCATAGAGTGAAGCTTCTCTGCCTCAGAGGTAAGCAGGAGCCCCTGAACAACTGATTTCAATGCTCTGGCAGCCGCTGATCCTAGGCAAACCAGAAAGCCAAAAAGGTGGAATAATGGCTCACTGTTGCTTGCAATAACAATGCCAAATACCACAGGCACCAAGGCCATATAAACCACAGAAGACTCCCTCTTACATGTTTTTATAAATGCAAAATATTGCTGTGAAGGAGGGAGTTGTTGCCCCAATAGCTTGATTGAAGGAGACTGACAAATAGCGTAGAGAAATATTGCCACAAACAACCGAGAAGGAGGAAATGAAGCTCAGTGCCAATATCTCAAGAAATTGTCTCCTGAAGATGATGAACTGCATTGGTACAATCTCTAACCATGAAATTGCCAGAAAACCATAGAATGAATAGCCACACATGTGCAACATTGTGAGGAATATTGGGTATCTGCATCCAAAAAACTAAGTAGGCATTTGTTAAGCAATAGCACACCAATATTGGAAGAGTACCAAGCTGCAATAATGAGAGCTGTTGTAATAGTTTGGGACGCAGGAAATGCACCATATTGTCCTTCTCATGTTCTCGATTTAGACATCTCCAAACTAACTTGGATCTGTGACATAATCCCTTTACAATCCTGGATCATTTGCATAAAATTCTGATATGATACCTTACTCTATTTTAACAATTATGTTCATGCATGCAAAAGACCCTAACCACGTTTTTTCTTCTATTCTCTTCTTTTTTTCTTTGGCAGAAAGAGATCTGAAGGACATTAAGAATTCTTCAGCTATCTGGTTATGAGAGGAAGAGTTTGCTTCTACAGAGAGAGGACAGAGACCAAGTTTTCTTCTCAGGGCAAATTCAGATATGAAAATTTTAAAAGTTACATCCATAGGCTGGCTCTCACAGCTGCATATGCCTTCTTTATAAGAGAATTTTAGACCAGAAACGCGGAGAGATGCAAAAAAACTGAGAAATTCCATGCAACACACAATCACACTGCTATTTTTGACTTACAGGCAAACTGGTCTCCAATTCTCCTGCTCCAGATAGTCAATTCACCACCTTTCAAAATATATATCATGCGTGGAAGAGTGCTTCCGAGCCTACCCTTCTCGGAACTCCAAATCTGATGAGGGAAAGCTCAGGTTTCTTTGTTCCAAAACGCTGTGTCATACTTCCTGTAGAAGACCCACCCGTTTCCTGTAGAACGTGATTGCATAGGCGGGTTAAAAAATGTGGCCGAGAAAGCTTGGTGGAGGATGACAAGTTAATAGATTGTGCAGACTTCAGTGGAGGACGTGGAAAGTGCAGATGGACAGTAGTTCACGAGTTTCAGCCAAGCTGTCTTTAATTTCTCCGTGATTTGTGATGAGGTGGCAAAACACATGCACGCTGGCCTTTTTGAACTGAAGATGAACTGCATGTCTTCTATTTGTTAATCAACTGCACTAGAGTTAAACTTCTGATCACTGTTTTTTTTCTTTTACAATCTTTTAATTTTTACGTGAGTCCATTGTCCACATGCACTGCGTGGCTGCCGGCGGAGTTCTGAAGCAGACAATCAATTGATCCTTGCTACATTCGTGGCTTAATCCCTCATCCCATTTGTTTATGCAGCTCCCAATTAAATCTATGCAATAGAAGAATGAGATTAGTCACATACCTCGAAGTTGGATGGTTGTCGTGAGCTGCTGTGGCTGCCTGCTCTGATTTTGCTGCTGCATGCTTAGTTTTCCTGATTGCATATGGCTTGGCTGCTAATCTTTGATTGTGTTTTTCATGTGCAGGTGTCCTCTGGCCGGATCCAAGCTCCAGACAATTGTTTCCACGTTCAAATCTGCACGTTCAAGCTGCTGTTGCTGCATCTTCCCCGAACCAGAACTTGTTTTCGACATTTCTCCCAAACGCCAAAGCGGATCGATCTGAAACTTGCTGAGCATGTTACCACCATCATTATGCATCTCCCATAGCAAATTCGTGATCAATGGATGCACAGATTTCGAGAAAAATGGAAAATGGCTGAAGATTTCAGAGGTCGATTTCTCGGAAACCGTGCATCGGAATCGGCTGAAACTGCTTGGGTAGGCTACTATCATCCATGTGCATCTCCCCATGAAATAGGTTTTGAAACGGATGCACGGATATGGAGAAAATGCAAAAATGGCTGATGGTGATGGAGGCTGATTCCTTGGAAACCGTGCACCGGAATTGGCTGAAACTGCTCAAGCATGTTTCCATCAACCTTGTACAATTCCCCATAAAACGGTTTGTCAAATGGATGCATGGTTTTCAAGTTATGGCAAAAACAAATTTGGCTCTAGGTATTTTTGCTTCAAGGCTTTTTACATGTCCTTGCATGGGATGACAAAATGAATTTTGCTTGTGATGCAGGTATGGAGATGATGGAGGAGGAGTTGGAAGATGGCATGAGGGCTTCTGAACCCTTGAGGAAGCTACCATGCTCGCCAAACCACTTTTTGAAATGCATGCCTAGTTTCCCACAATTTCTACAGGAAGATCCTGTAGAAGCACAATGAGAAGCACAAGGAGGTGGAAAAAATGATGGATGAAGGCAAGGGATGGACACACAAGTGCTTGCAGGCCTAACCAATAGGCTCCCACCATCAGATTCACTTTTGAAATTGGATTTGGCTCGTCCAAAGGTTCTACAGGATGTTTCCTGTAGAAATTCAGAGCTTTCCTGTAGAAGACACAGTTTTGAGGAAAGAAGCATAATGACATGAAAAAATGATGGAAAAGGGGTGAGGAATGGAAACATAGATGAGTGTAGGCCTCATGGACATATTCCAAGCCTTCAGGTCCTCTTTGGAGATCAATTTGGCTTTTTTGTAAGCTTCCTGTAGAAGATACGAAACTTCCTGTAGAAGGCACAAAAACTCCTTTGACCTTGATTTGAGTGCTCCTCCTGCCTTGCAACCTGAAATGTCATTGCTGCAACATAAAATTATTCAATGATGATTAGCTTTATTTTTCTTTTTCTTTTTTTTTTTTTCTCTTTTTTTTTTTGAAAAACAACTAGGGCGCCTCATGGAGGTTTTCACCCTAATTGCCTGCCTTGGGCGCCTCCAAGGGAGGTTTTCACCCAAAGATCTTTTTCTCTTTTATTTTCTTTTCTTTCCAACCCATTGACCGCCTCATGGAGGTTTTCAATCAATGAGCCAATCTAAGGCGCCTCCGAGGGGGTTTTCACCTTAGATTTTTATTTTTCTCTTATTTTCATTTCTTTACTTTTTTCTTTTTTTTTCATTTTTCCTACCCTACCCTACTTGAAAAACAAAATCATTTTCAAGTATAAGAATACTTCCAATGGAGCCATGTGCACATCGAGATTAGAGACAAAATGATGTAAAGGCTCGGAATGCATGCTTTGACAATTATCCAAGTTTCAGAGACAAAATGATCTGACTTTGAGAGTACAAAACATAGCTAAGGAGGAGAGTGCTGCTGCAACTTAGTGACCTTCTGAAACCATATCTCAATATAGCTTTGATATCCTTGTTCATCTTGCTGATTTGGATCATTCTTCATGTCACCTTCTATCATGACCTTCTGATCTTCCTCTTTTTGCTGATCTTTCTCTTGAGTACATGGAGGATTTGATGGTGACCATGAGGAAGCTTTCTCGATCTCTGATTCTGATCTCCTTTCTTCATCAAGTGCAGCCCATGGTTCTTTGATCTCCTCTTTTGAATATTCTTTTGCTTTTGTTCCTTCAATGCTTTCAAGATGATCTCTTTTTTGCATTACTTTTCCTGAGCTTTGGTGAACATCATTGAGCTCACGAGGAATCATTTGCACATGTTGTGCCTCAGATTTGCAATGGGGTTGAGCTGCTCCATTGCATGGTTTTGGAAATGGAGGTACGGGTAGCTGAGTGGAGGTGTGAAATTGAGATGGAGATGGATGGCATTGTGGTTGGGTAGGCATTTGGGGTTGCCTTGGTGGAGGAGGAGGCGATGGTTGTGGATGAGCAGGTGGTGGAGGAAAATGAGTGGGATGAGAGTTGTACTGGGGCCTCCACTCCTGATAAGGTGCATTCCACTGAGGCTGTGGCTGAGCATAAGAGTGAAATGAATGAGCAACTGGTTGGGCATAATATGGATCTGTGAAGGAACAAGGAGGATATGACCAAGGAGGAGGGGTAGACCAGGAAGGATGAGCAGGGGGATCCCAAGAAGGCATGAAAGTGGCTTGATAAGGGTCATAATAGGTCTCGGGTATCCCTTGTAGTTCCTGCTGGTAGGGTACGGGTCCATGTGGCCTCCTTTGGTTCATATAACAGAGTGATTCAGTGGCTCCCTTGGCTCTTTGATATGTAGCTTTGATTCTGGGCAAGGAAGGGCACTGATCTGTAGGATGGTATTCTTCACAGATGAAACACACTTCTAGGGAGTGCATTGGACATTCGTTCCTAGGATGCTTTTTAAGGCACCTAGGACAAAAAATGACCAAAGCCCTCTTGGCTTCTTCTTGCTTCTTTTGGATCCGCAAGGTATCCAGTTGCATGGCAAGAAACTGCCTCATATCTCTCTTGAAATCTTTGATCTGATTTTCAAATTCATCCTTGGACAAGATGTTGCTCTCAACATTTCTGCTTGTAGCCATTTGCTTCAGAGGAATGTTTTCTTCTTCTTCTCCCCTATAGGTTCTTCAGATATGTCTTGATGTCCACCCAGGGGTTCTTTCATCACAGCCATCGAAGAAGAACGTTTGCTGTGTGAAGCAGTGGGGGTGTTTTGCAATCATTTTTCTAACTTATCTCTACTCCTACAAGGCATGAAATAAATTGAACTGCAACTAACTATCTTGCGAAATTGAAATGAAAGCAGGAAAGGACTAATCTATTTTGCTAAAATGAAATTGTAAGAATGAAATGCTAGTCTACGCTTGCGGAATTGAAATGCTAATATACGCTTGCAGAATTGAAATGCGGAATTGAAACGCTATTCTAGGAAAGCAGGAAATGCTAATCTATGAAAGCAAGAAATGCTAATCTATGAAAGCAAGAAATGCTAATCTACTTTTGCATAAACGAAATTGCATAATGGAAATGAAATAAACTACTTAGAAGAAGTTTGTAGTAGAAAATAGAAGAATAGCAACAATCACCAATACTCTGCCGCTTCCCCGGCAACGGCGCCAAAAAGATGGTGAGCTCCAGTATTGTAGCAATAATGCTACACTCCTGGGGCTTCCTGTCTCTTAATTTTATCAACCCGGTAGTTCGTACAAACTTGGAAGCGGCGGTGCTATATGCACAAGTACTAGCTCTTGTCATAGCTGTCACTTGGTCAGCTGGCACAAGTCCGCTAGGGCTCAAGCCAACTTCTATAAGCTCTCAGAAGAAGCTTGCTAATTGATGGATGAAAGCTATTCTCAAAGGAAAGCTACTTTACTTGACAAAAATGAACTGAAAGCAAATCAAAGCATGTAAACCTAGGAAACCCTAATTTGACTAGTCTAACCTCTACAATGCAAAGAATGTGAATGAAACTTCTACCAATATTGCTGTTACCTCTAATAAGTGCAAATGCATGGATCTAAACTACTTGCATCATGAAAGATATGTTTTTGTATTTTTCCTTTAAGTGTGTGAAATGATTGTGATCTTGTGCTAACTAGGGTTTGGTTGTGCAGATGGGATGGAAAAGGAAGGAAAGCGTGGGACAGGTTGGGGAGGCTAGGAGAGGTCCCTAGGGATCCTTAGCATCCATCCACAGAGGTTCCTCACATTCAGAAGCTCGGCAACCGAGTGAGTGGTCTCCTACAGGAAGTCTGCAGGGGATCCTACAGGATACTCTGGTTTCTACAGGATGTCTACCAACAGCTACAGGATGACCTACCGTGAGTGTTTGGCGTGATGGAGGAGTGATGAAATGGTAGGGGGAGATGTGTAAGGTAGGAATGAGGCTGGTGATGGCTGTAGAAGTGGAGGAATGGGGATAGGGAGTGAATGTAGGGAGTAGGTTGGAAGATAGAGGGCTAGGTCAACGAAAGGGCTAGAGAATGGAAGTACGTGAGGAGTGAAAGACTTTGGGAGATGACAGAGCGGAGCAGAGGTCAAAGATGTGTTTGCAGGTGTGATCAAGGTGGAGGACGAAGTGATGGAACGAGAGAAAGTAGTGTAGATGAAACAAATTGTTTATGAATGTCACCAAAACGAGAATGCTTCAACCTGAGCTACCTGTGACATAAAATCAATGAACAACAATATAAATTGTGAAGGAAACTCATGCATGGAAGTGGAATGAAGAAGTAATGCTAAATATAAAAGTGCATGAATGGATCTAAGTAATGCCTCAGCCTACTTCCAAACAACTACAGCAATTCTAACTGATAAAACCAATCTGTTTGACTTCTACAGGAAATCCAAATCAGCAACTGTTTAACCACTACAGGAAATCTAAATCAGCAGCTATACTCGAATGCATGTAAAGGGAAATGGAAACGAAATGCGAAAGGAACAATATTGATACAAAGGAAGGAGGCCTGAGCTCTCAGGTTGGGCCCAACCCCGAGAGCTTTAGGCTCCTTTAAAAACTCAAAATCTGATCCAAAACTGCTTGCTTTTATTCATAATCAAAAGTCTAATGTCATGCCAAAACTGGCTTACAAAGAGCGAAAACCAAATTGACTAACTAGCTGCTACGAAATGACTAACTACTAGCTACCAAAAATGACTACCAACTAGCTAACCAAAATGAGGCCCCAAGCCTTCTTATTTATACCATTTGAGGACCCAACAGTCCTCCTAAAAGTTAGGGACTTGGCTGCCCAAGACTTGTAGTTAACAGCAGTCCTACTTGACTTGCTTGGCTGCCCTTGAGCTGATTGATTCGGTGGCCCTTGAACTCCGAGCTGATGGTGGAGAATTCGAGGTAAGGGCCCATAAATGAGGGGGACACCTTCCTACAAATCCTCTAGCTTGTTCTCCCCACGAATTTGGCTGCCAAGTGCTCATTAAGACCTTCAATTTTGTCTCCAAGTTGACCAAAAAGGCTACACAAAGCACCCATTAGACTTGTTGGCATAATGACTAACCAAATTCACTCTATTAACATAAAAATAATCAAAAACATGCAATAAACAAATGAGAATGGTGGATTAAGTCAAATTAGGAAGTTGAATGAGCCCAAATAATTGTGCATTGTTGGGGCTCATCACGGAGCAGGCTCAACTTCTGGTGTTAACTCATGGTCATCACTTTGCTCATAGTCGGTTTCGGTTTCTGACATGGTTTCAGGGGCAAAGTGGCTGAAATGTACTGCTGCTTCTGCTTTGAAATCTGTTGTTTTAACTGTTTTGAAATGTTGTTTCAAGGGGACAAGTAGCACAAGGGAAATGTTAGGGAAGGGAGACTTGGAAGGGAAATTGGGAAAAATATATGAAACAGGGAGTTTAGGGGAAGAATTATGACATCAACATCATCATACAATTTCATTTGCAAGGATGTTATGGAAGGTAGGTTTTAGGGTTTGATTTTTGATTTCTTAATACTTTTGGTAGGGAAATTAAATAACAGTGATAAGGGAGTAAGAAATGGGAGGTGGGAAAATGTAGGAACCATAGGAATGAAAAGGAATACCTTAAAACAGCAAAACAAACCCTAGCAACTTTGATATTTTCAAGCAAAAGCACATGGAGTCTTTACTTGCAAATGAAGGCTCTTAAAATATTATCATGATCTTCTCAAGCTTTAGCAAACCATAATTTATATGATTGAAGGCCTACCGGACAAGCTTGAACAATTTGTGATCGCTTGGCAGCTTGCTGGTAATTTTCTGTGGAGGAAACCTTGATGGGTCACGCGCACTGCCCAACGGGTCGCGCGCCCTCAACGGGTCGCGCCTGTGTAATTTTTACACTGCTGGAGGTGCCCTGACGGGTCGCGTGCCTTCAACGGGTCGCGCGCCAGTCTCGACGGGTCGCGCGCCTCCCAAACTCACCGAATTCACTCAAACGCTCTTGCAACTGATTTCTCTATCACTTGGATGCACAATGGAGCTTGATGGAGGGAGTTTAGGGTTTTTATAGCCTTGTTTGAATTAATTTCATGTCATAACCCACTTTATAATGTTTTTCCATGACACTTCATAAACTTTGAATGTTGTTGTATTTTTGGTTTCCTTTTGTCCTGAAATTGATTGATTTGATGTTTTTCCTTGATAATTTTTGCAGGGATAGCTTCTGAGGGGTCTTGACAAGGGAGCCAGGGTTACATGCTGTCCTTTGAATCATTTTGAATTTTTATAATTTTTACAAAATTTTGAGAAATGACCTTGGCTTTAAAAACATGGTGTTTAAATCCAAGGTGAAAATTAGCTGCACAAGATAGAATCTTTCAAAGAAACACTTTGAAAATCATCCCTCTGGCTTGTTGGGCACTTATTGACCTTCAGAGACATGACCTTGAAGACAAATTTGACCTCAACCCTAGACCTAAAATTTTTGACCTAAAGACAAAGACAAGTAACCTTGAACAGTTTAATGACTGAAACAACTTGATCCAGCAGTGCCAAGAGGGGGACAAAGACACCAGCTCCTCCATCATGGTTATGGCATGCCTAACGGAATGCAAAGAATGACACTGATGAGACACCTATTTATGCAAATGCAAAGAGCTTTGATCGCTGATGGAGGGCTACTAGACCGACTCTAACATTGGCTCCAATGGGGATGGTAGCTCCTTGGAGGTGCCAAGAACCTCAGACCTCTGGGAGAGCAGACCAGTGCTTTATAATCATTGGGCAATGGAGTCAAAAACTCAAGCTGAAAGGCATGACTGAAAACTGATGACTTGACAACACAAATTGACTCTCACTCAACTAAAAACTGACTCAATACTTAGACAAAACCGAAAAACTGGAAAAGATGCTCAAAGGGGAGCTTATTCATCACAACCTACTCTAACAGTTTCATTCATCACCTGATCAAGTGAAATGAAACAACCAATGCAACCAAGTAAGTATTCCGTCTGCTGTTTGAAATCTCCGCAAGTGCTCACTTATGAACAACAAGAGAGAACTACTGAACCGCAACTCCCATGATAACTTAGAAACAGATCCATTGAATGATATGAATTCTCTATCCGCCTCCAAAAAAAATGCATAAGGATCTTGAAATTCAAGCACACTGGAACTTAGCTCATCTAATGGATTACTTCTCGTTTCCTCATACCATGAATGCAACCTTTGATCTGAGCCTTGTGACGAGACCTCTGCTGAAAATGACAAAGAAATCGGCTGCCGGATCAAATTTGTATCAATACACGTTTCAAGCTCACCTGTAATCAATGGAAATAGACTTTGACTGCAAACCTCATCCAAAACATCAGCTATTGGATCATGAAAAACTTGAAAAGACTGCTGTAATGTATCCTTTGAAAATGTATGACATCCCTCTAGCTGTTCATCTTTTTCTTGAGAGATTTTATGAAGATTCTGCCTTATAAATTGAAATGCTTCGAAACAAAAGGGTATAGAATCTTCCTGCAGCATCAAATCATGTATTTCGTCTTCCACAGCTTCATCTATAATCTGCCCTTCAATTTCATTTAGTGGCTGCAAATCTGATGCTACAGGCTGCTCAAGAATTCTGTTATCTGTCTCATCCTCAACATTAACACTGAGAGATTGCTGATTTGTTATAGGCTGTTCATTTGAAGATTTACTATGCAATCTACCCTTCAAAAAATGAAATGATTCAAAACAGAATGGTATGGAGTCACCTTGAATCATTAAACCATGTGTGTCCACTTCCAAGTCTTCAGCTGCAACTTGACAATCAATGGCTTTCGGAGGTTGCGAATCTGAATATGAGAAGTCTTGAACAAAATTTTCATTGTTCTCAAGATGCTTCAAATCAAGACTTGTTGACATTTGATTTCTGATTGCATGGTAGTTATCTCTGATGAACTAAAACGAATCAAAACAAAGAGGCAAAGATCCATCACTCACTTCAAAATTTGCTGCACTTTCCTCATCAATATCATAGCTGATATTTGATGGCTGAACATTGTATTCGAGCTGCTGAAAGTGAACTTTTTCCTCCCACAAACTAGCTGTTGATTTGTCTGTAAGATTAGCTTCTGTTTGGAGAACATAATCATCGTCATACTGATCAAACTGAGGCAAATCATCAGTATAAAAGACATCATCAAGCATGCAGGTCATATCAACAGTTCTTTCTTCGCCAAGGTGATCTACAAAACAATCATCATCAGATCTATGACAACTAGGATAAGAAACAAAATGTTTTGGATCAGCAACTTGTTCTTCTTCAAACAGCGCGCCATGAACATCATAATCATTCCTTGTGTTGATCTTGTCCATCATCTTTTCTACTGCACTTACCAAAATGTCAAGCTTTACCTCTAGAGATGTCGATTTTTCCGGATCTATGTTTTTCATCTCTTCTTCCTTCAACCTTGCCCTTCGGATCAACAGATGAGCCTCTACATTTACTGCACCGTTTTGCATCTCATGAAGTGTTGTAATATCCCTTTCTCTCAGCTGAAATTCCATCTTCGAATCAAAGGCACCCGGATAGTGCAAGAGAGTAGATCTAGGAGGAGGCCTTATATCAACTAGCATCGAATAATAAACTTGGTTAAATCTGGCTGAAAACTGTTGTACTGTCTCCCCTGGCAATCTTTTCAGCTGGTTATACTCTTCTACAATCAAGAAAAGGTTCTTTCCGATCATCCACCTGTCGAGAAAAACTTTGACGAACTGCTGGAAATCTGAGATGCTCACATCAGGAAGGGCTTTGAACCAACTCTGCACTTTGGCTTGCAACGAAAGAGCAAAAAGCCTAATACTAACATCTTCTGCATCAACTTCAAAAAGATCTAGAAAATTCTCAACATTCTGCACATGTTGCTCGACATTGACATTCTTACATTCACCATCAAACCTCGGCAAGTATAGATCATAATTTTTGGGGAAAGCATGGAGAACAGAAGGTAAAACAAGAGGTTTATACCGATCTGGAATTTTACAAGGTATAGGGGTATGTACAGCAAGTATAGAATCAGACTTGGTCTTTTGAGGTTCATCAATCTGAAGATGGTCGTCACAAAATTTAGAAGAAAGGTCTTGATCAAGCTCAAAGGTATGCAAATCTTTGGTATTCACGATCTTCAAAGGGAAAGAATCAACTACAGGCCGAGGATCTTTTCTCAAATACAATATACTTTGCAAAGCCTTCTTGACATTCTTGGGAAAAGAGAAGAAATAATTTATGGCAAAGAACAAAATGTCTTGGATGAAATTCCAACTTGAATACCTGGTCTGTCCATGTTGTCCTTTCATGTTTTTGTTGGTCGGGATCATCCTCCAGTGGAGTCTTTGGATCTGATCTCGAAAATGATTTAGAGTTTCCAAGTGAATGATTTCAGCCTTTCAAGTGTCTGATCGTTGTCCACCATCAGCAATCAGATCTGAACTTGATACATGTACTGGGGTAGAATGCAAATGAAGTGGCCGTATTCACAAGCTCACGGAGATTGACTGAAGCAGCGTTTATCTACTTGCGCTTATGCAAAGAAAAAGCGTTTCGAAGGCTACCTGGCATAACTTCAGGCTCCATCTAACACTTATGAAACAAACACATCAATCCACAAACAAGTTTGTTCTCCCCAGTATGGTCGCCAGTATGTTAGCGCTTGAAATTTCACCTCAGGCTGAGAAAGGTAAACCTCAAGGCAACATCAAACCACTTAGCCTCGTAGCTAGCCCTACGGGGCAAGAGAGGGCTCTCTCCGGTCTATCTCGATAAAGATCTTCAATGGGCGAGATAACCAATAAGGTAACACTGATTTTAGGCTAGTAAACTGATCAAAAGGGTTGATTTGGGATTTTTAGGGTTTTTGGTGGAAAATTGGGGAAATGGCAATTTTAGGTGCGGGGATTGGACATAGTTTTCGCAGTGGGTTCTTTGGGGCAAGGTAGGAAACAATATTGATGCCTTTAATAGAGATGGATGGATGAGAATGACCGGTGAGGATTTAAAGAGAGCAAGTAATAACCTTGAATTCCCTTTAAACAGTCGAAAACATTGATATTAAGCAAACTTAAAAGCAGAGCATGACAGTCATGAGTTCTACTTTAACACTTCATTTGTCTAATGTGCAGAAGGAAAAGTAAGGAAATGATTCACATAACACACTTACAAGTACAAAGAGAAACACACCATCAATACATGTGACCACAACAATCCCAAAAAGGACTGCAAAACCCTGGTCTTCCTTTTCCAAAAATTGCAGAGATACAGTGAATAATACAATAAGAGCTTCTCCCTCAAGATTCCAACCTCTCCAACCTCTGAAAATGATTGAGAAAATACATAATATAGGCAATCCAACCTCTTCCCTTGCCTCTAGGGGTCGAGCTCATCATCCTAGGAGCTGTTTCAACCAATTCTAAACAAAGCACTATAATCTAGGCAGTCAAAACAACTTGCCTCTATAAGCTAGGAAACCAATTCATTCATTTAATTTTCACCTATCTCATGAATGAATCTTCTAGAAGAGATACATAAGTGTAAAAGTGTCATAAATTTACATCATTTACAACAAGAAGGATAAAAATCAACTCCAAAAAGTCAAACACAGTCAAAACTACGTTTTGCTGAGTTGTAGGCTGAAATCCTGAGCAATTTGCCTGACGGGTCGCGCGCCAAATCCTGACAGGTCGCGCGCATTTGAGAGCACTTTTGGGGCACTTTCAGGTGTCCAAATGAGGCAAGAGTAGGCTTTTTGGAAAGGTCTGTGAGTCTAATTTCCAACCCAACTGGAATTTCTGAATTTGGTTGTCATTTGCCCCTCCAAAATTGCAATCTCCCAAGACTGCTTTCTGTGTGTCAAAAATGTGGCAGAAAGTCATTTTTTGCTTGTTTTTTGACTTTCAGGAGGCCCAAAACTTCATAAAATCTCTTGGCAATGGGTGAGCATGTGTAACTTTTCATGCCAAATCCAGAAATGCTGAGTTTTTTGAAAATAGAGTTGCCAAGTGAAAGGGTCGCGCGGGGGGTGAGACCCGTCAAGCGGAAAAACCTGTTTTTTGCCTTAAAAACCAAAAATCACCCAAAATGCTCAAAATTTCTTGGAATTTGTGCTGGGGCTGAGCTATTTAGTGCCATGCTCCTTCAAGGAAGCCTCAGCCAAGATGTGGTGGGGATCGGGCCTTTTTCTCCGTTTTTGTGCTTTGACCAACCGCCTCTGGAGCACCTTCATCTTTGCCTTGCACACGTGCATCTGTGCCCAATAGTGGTTTTTCATGTTCCGGAGCAGGCTCAACTTCTGGTGTTAACTCACAGTCATCACTTTGCTCATAGTCGGTTTCGGTTTCTGACATGGTTTCAGGGGCAAAGTGGCTGAAATGTACTGCTGCTTCTGCTTTGAAATCTACTTTTTTAACTGTTTTGAAATGCTGTTTCAAGGGGACAAGTAGCACAAGGGAAATGTTAGGGAAGGGAGACTTGGAAGGGAAATTGGGAAAAATATATGAAACAGGGAGTTTAGGGGAAGAATTATGACATCAACATCAGCATACAATTTCATTTGCAAGGATGTTATGGAAGGTAGGGTTTAGGGTTTGATTTTTGATTTCTTAATACTTTTGGTAGGGAAATTAAATAACAGTGATAAGGGGGTAAGAAATGGGAGGTGGGAAAATGTAGGAACCATAGGAATGAAAAGGAATACCTTAAAACAGCAAAACAAACCCTAGCAACTTTGATATTTTCAAGCAAAATCACATGGAGTCTTTACTTGCAAATGAAGGCTCTTAAAATATTATCATGATCTTCTCAAGCTTTAGCAAACCATAATTTATATGATTGAAGGCCTACCGGACAAGCTTGAACAATTTGTGATTGCTTGGCAGCTCGCTGGTAATTTTCTGTGGAGAAAACCCTGATGGGTCGCGCGCACTGCCCAACGGGTCGCGCGCCCTCAACGGGTCGCGCCTGTGTAATTTTTACACTGCTGGAGGTGCCCTGACGGGTCGCACACCAGTCTCGACGGGTCGCGCGCCTCCCAAACTCACTGAATTCACTCAAACGCTCTTGCAATTGATTTCTCTATCACTTGGATGCACAATGGAGCTTGATGGAGGGAGATTAGGGTTTTTATAGCCTTGTTTGAATTAATTTCATGTCATAACCCACTTTATAATGTTTTTCCATGACACTTTATAAACTTTGAATGCTGTTGTCTTTTTGGTTTCCTTTTGTCCTGAAATTGATTGATTTGATGTTTTTCCTTGATAATTTTTGCAGGGATAGCTTCTGAGGGGTCTTGACAAGGGAGCCAGGGTTACATGCTGTCCTTTGAATCATTTTGAATTTTTATAATTTTTACAAAATTTTAAGAAATGAACTTGGCTTTAAAAACAGGGTTTTAAATCCAAGGTGAAAATTAGCTGCACAAGATAGAATCTTTCAAAGAAACACTTTGAAAATCATCCATCTGGCTTGCTGGGCACTTATTGACCTTCAGAGACATGACCTTGAAGACAAATTTGACCTCAACCCTAGACCTAAAAATTTTGACCTAAAGACAAAGACAAGTAACCTTGAACAGTTTAATGACTGAAACAACTTGATCCAGCAGTGCCAAGAGGGGGACAAAGACACCAGCTCCTCCATCATGGTTATGGCATGCCTAACGGAATGCAAAGAATGACACTGATGAGACACCTATTTATGCAAATGCAAAGAGCTTTGATCGCTGATGGAGGGCTACTAGACCGACTCTAACACTTTCCACCATTGCTAGACACATCCGACATTGCAGAACAGCTCAAACCCACAGAATTAAATCCAGATTGCATGGAACAAGCTGCAACTGATCGGATCATGGACACACAAATCAAGAACACTCGCCAACAAAATATCCAACTGTATCAAGTTGTCAAAGCAGGCCAACTCCTTCAGCAAGGCAAGTGGCTCACCAGGGAACAAGTTCAGCAAAAGTTTCCTCATCTCATGGAGGAGCTCAACGCAATGGGGACCATTGCTTCCTAAGGGGGGAGGAATGATCTAGGTGGATATTGGTGGCCACCTGCCAAGTCCACCTGGACCCCCACCATTGTCTTTCTCAGCATTTTCAGTTTCCTTAATTGTAGCACAACTTACTATTTTTAGCAGTTTTTCGGGTCCTGAACTTCCGGAGCCGTTTTGAGGCCCTAAACGACGTTTTTTGGGGAATCCGGGGGCAACATGGGTCCATGGAATGGACCGATGTTTCCCATTCCAACAATGGTAGTACTCGGATAGATCTTTCTAACGAGCTATTGTATGCGTCAAACGGAGATCATATGCCAAAGTTACGACCCCGGGAAGTTGATGTACCAATTTACCCCAAACGGGGCCCACAGTTTGGCGTTTCATCTCCTAGGGTTAGGTTTTGGAATGTTAAGGGTTTTCCTTTGTTTCTCAACAATAAATAGGCCTTCGAGCCTCATTGTAACACAATTCAGAGGCATGTAGCCATCACATCTCTTCTCAGAGATAAGCTAACATCGCCCTAGCTGGGGTATTTCCATTTCTGGTTGTAAGCATATTTCAGTATTTCCATTAATGAAATGAAGTATTATTTCCGCTGCATCTTTGTGTATATGGTTATCTCTGTAATTTGTTGCGTTCCTATTTAAATCCGGATCAATCAACTATTTGTATGCTTCTTCATTTCTCTATAATAAAACAACAATGATGGTATGCTCTGAAGCAAATGGAAATACTAAGAAATCTTTAGTAAAATCAACACTTACGAGAATTGTAGCTTCTATCAAATATTTTTTCAATTTGATAGAACGAAGCCTTTGTAAATTGGTCCATTTGGTTTAATTACCTTTATTTAACATGCTTTATAATATCTTTGATATTTTCAGTGAAATCAAGAGTGAAGTTCCCTAAAAAAATGATCTTCCCAAGGAATGACTAAATATCCTACTTATGCCTGGGAAAGTTAATAGTTATATGGGCTCCACCCATTCTAGATCTACCTTTACACAATTTTAGATACAATGCTCCCAATAATATTTCCCTAAGTTATTGTGAAATAGGATTTCTTAGGGTTTAAAGACAAATCATATCTTATAAACTTGAAAATATCTGCTTTAAATGCTTTAATTGTTGTTCATCATATATGAAATAGACAAGCATGCCATCCAAATATATTATTGTGGATTGATATTTATCATTTGTAATGCCAAATCCTTGATCCTATTATGCTATACTAGGTTGTTAGCCTACTTGCTCTGAGATTGATTGTTGTGATAAACCCTTAGTAAGTGTTATTATTATATGCACAAGCTATGCATATGCTAGTTACATACCCGCACCTTGCATGAATACAGTAATATTCTATGGTTTATTATGCTAGATGATTGAGTAATGATCAAGTTTATGGTTAGCCTTAAGATATAGTAATGATTGAGCTTATGATTGACCTGAGCATGATTAGAGGTTAATTAAATGATTATCACTTAATCCTAATTAATAATTGATTAATTATTTATATTTTATTATGATTAATTTAATATTTAGATTCATTAGGATTCATATGAATTTATTGATTTGAACCAACATTTAAGATTATATTATTTTACTATGCATTTATTAAGTGGTGGGTGAATGACATGACCACCTGAGGCATTAATTGTGGGACAATGTGGTAGGTGGAAGAGATAAGGTGGGGTGGGCTCAAGAAAATTTAAGGAGCTAGGTGGAAAAACGTGGGGAAGATATATCTTGGAGAAGGCTTTGAGTTTGGGGGGAGCTCTTGTTGATTTCGATTTTGAGAGGAGGAGAGGATTAGAGTTGGGTTTTTAGAGAGGAGAAGGCAGGGAGAAGGGTGGAAGGAAACTTGATAGTGGATAGTGTATATTGGATTTTGATTTGGACTAGATCATTATATTATTTTCCATACATATAAATGATTTCAGAGTGGGAAAAGTGGAGGAATTGACTCATAGGACCATTTTTATCAACGGGTTGCAGTTTGATGAATTAGGGTTTGAAACCTTCCGAAAGAAGTTTGAGGCATTATACAACATTTTTTTGGGGTAAAAATTTGCAGCTTAAGAGTGAATCCCATAATGTTATTCTACACACAAACATTTTTCCAACATCACAAGAATCACATAAAAAAATTTGTATGCAAAAGTAATGACACCTAAAAGTCAACCTTCTTATTTTCACCACCGAGATTCGAGAGCATACCATGTCAACTATGAATATTCATGGAAAATATGATATCCATGTGATTATGATGAAGAAGGCTCTTGAAGATTCAATATTGTAACTCTATTTAATAGTTGAAGGAGTCAAACTTAACCACGAGTAGGCTATCAGGTTGTGTTATAACTAGGCCACTCGGAGGAAAAGAGGTTCTATTCTAGTCGAGTGCATCTTATTCCATATATGAGAAAAGTAGTTGAGATTTCATAGAGAGAGAAAAAATAGAGAAGGTTTGCTTACTATATTATTCTAGGGGCCACATGTCTCACTCCTTTGTACTTGCACCCATTTCCATTAAGAGAAAGAGAGAGCAGAGCAACCTCACCTTCTAGTGGAATATCCATGATAGTTTATGGATTAGGGTTGGAAATTGGCAAGGTTGTTGGAACCTAGAACTTGGACACACTGTGGTTGCGGTTCTAATATTGGACTCAGAGTGTTATGGATGTTGGACATTGGATAAATCAACACTCCCCATGTATTTAGCGATATGGACTAACTATCTCTTGTGGATCCTTATCTCTGGTGATGTGATTGTTGACTAACACCTGCGGGTTTTGGTCTAATGATAATCATGATTCCAAACAAGTGGTATAAGAGCAGAGGTCACGAGTTCAATACACACCAAGCTCGAGTTGGGGGGGGATATTGTTGGACATTGGATAAATCAATGCTCCCTGTGTGTTTCATGACCTGGACTAATCATCTCTCGTGGATCCTTATCTCTGGTGATGCGATCATTGACTAACACCTATGGGTTTTGGTCTAACAACAATCGTGATTCCCTACAAAGGAACCTGTTGAGATTCCTTGGGCTAGGAAGTCGAATAGGTCGTTCCAACTTGGTAGGAAGGGGTATTCAATAGGGTAGATACCAATGGACTTAGGGAATCTTGGGAGGACCATTGAAAGGAGAAGGAGACCAAAACCCTACCAGGTATTTTTCTTGTTATTGAAAATGTATTGTTATTTCCAATTTAGTTAAAATATACTAAAAAAAGGGAGTACACACACACAGAAATAAATATATTTTGTTGAACCATCATAAAAGGATGAATTTTGTAGTTGTATAAAAATTAAAAAATAAAATAAATGTGAAGAGCTTTTTCTTGTTTTCCAAGCCTTACATGTGGTATTAGAGCCAAATTCAAAATTTGATTTACAACGAAAGACTTCAACCTTCATGTGTGTGTGTGTGTAAGAGACCATCGCCAAATATTACCATTTCTTAGATCTACCTTTAGCAGATTATCCATCAGAGCTTCATAATTCACCTTTGTAGTAAGCGTTCCATGGGATTTATTCCTATACCACCTCAACTCACCCCCCTAGTCTTTAAGAACAACAATAAAATACTTGAGTTGAGAGATCTAAATATATCATTTTTCTATAAGGTTTATACGAAGGTTGAAGTCTTTAATTGTAGACCAATCCTAGAATTAGTCACCATGATTCACTTGTTTGGAAACATAAACAAGTTTGTACTAAATCTAAATATACTAAAATAACCTATCTAATGGTATTTACCTAATCTGAATATATAACCTCTTCTAGTCATCTAAGCTACCCAAAAACCAAGAATAGGGAAAGCTTTTCCCAATATTTTCCAAACAATTAAGGCACCCTTAAAGGTTTTTGGATCTATTCCAATCCATCTTTCAAGAATCCTAGCTTCACAATATTTCTCCTTCGTATATTTTTTCCACAAACTATCAAAGAAACAACACCCAAAGAATTTTTCTTGCTAGAGATTGGCCAAAAACATGTATATCTTTTAGCACCCAACCCTCTACTTCTTTAGATTTTGTAGCTTTGGAGCATTTCAGATGGATTCCTTCTTTTTCCATCTCACTAGTCCATAGAAAGCTTAAACACTTTTCCTTATTTTGTCTTTTAGAACATGTGAAATTGAAAACCAATACATATGGATACTTTCAAGGAATTCTTTACTCAACACCAACCTACCTCCTCTTGAAATCCATCTACTGCACCAATGAAAAAAATTGTCTTATATCTTCATATACAAACATATCCTATCCACGTACTTTAAATCCTAGGTACTTGAACCCATGATACAAGGGATCCAAAGAAAAAGGTAGGATTTTAGTAAAACAAATTTTCAAAACTACTTCTATATCATTAAAAAACATATATGATTTTTTAATATTGGCTCTCATTCCTAAGGTTTCATAGAAAGAATCCATAATGACTTGTAGTGTAAATTAATCTCAAAGAGCCTTGAGCAAGTAGTAGAACATCATCCACAAAGATCAAGTGGGAGATGAAAATAGGCCTAGCAACCTTTACACCTTTGATTCCCCTTTCCTCACGGCCTCGAATAATAACCTACTTATCCCTTTTACCACTGGTAAAAATAAGAAGGGGGATAAAGAGACACCTTTCCTAAGATTATCAGAAGAGTTAAAAAACCAAAAAGGGATCCACTAAGATATAATGCAAAGGAGGTGAGGGGGACACACCCCTAATTAACAATTTGGAGGTTCCCCATCAATAGGAGCACCAATCTAAGATAGATTCAATTGAAGTTTTCAAAGGTCTTGGATAAATCCATGTTCATATTAACAATAGGTAACTTTCTAGACTTAACAAAATGGAGACCTTCTTGGGTTCAAGTACTTGTAATATCAAGGACATGTCTATTAAATAATAACCAAAATTGCTCTTGATAAATATAACAAGATAACATCCCCTTGATCCTAGATGTTATGACTTCGTAAATAATTTTATACACAAGGAAATGGACCTTTGTTCTTAAAACTAGAGGGAATCATTCATTCCTAGGATAAAGATAATAAAGGTAGAATTAAGTGTTGGAAATAATACTGAGAGGGGGGGGGTGTGAATCAGTATTATCAAGTTACATATTCCTTTTTCAAATCTATATGATATACGCTACTTCAGTTAATTAAAACCGCGTATATACGCAACTATGTAGAAGGAAACCTGCATATATAATGCAAACTTATAATTTACTTTATCTTTCAGATGTTGATTATTAATTTGTGTATCAGAATCAAATAACCAATAACCAGAAACAGTAAAATAGAGCAGAGGACAATCACACACAAGAACACAAGATATAAGGTGGAAACCGAATGTGGGTGAAAACCACCTGCTGCAATTCGCCTCTATCTTTTGTTAATTAGAAACTTCCTTTTACAATGTACTGGTGCATTCCTTTACCAGTACGCAGGCTGAAACCTGCAGAGAGCTACAACCCTCTCTCGTTCTCCAGCTTGTCCTGGAAAGGAGCTACAACCCCCTTAGCTCTTGTACTAGCCAAGATACTAGTAGGTAGGTGCTGGCCTACTGAAGGCTACAACCTTCTCTTTCTTCCAGGGACCACGTTTCATAAATTTTCAGACTGGATCCATGAACATCAATCAATCATCAAGTATTTCTGCATCAAACAATCTCCTTTTCACCAATTAGCACTGAATCAAGTAAACACTTCTCTGACAATTGTACCCAGAACACAGTAACAGTAACCAAACACCAAATTCTGAACCCAGAATACTGCAACAATAAATAGAGGCAGCTAGATCACAATTAAAAGATATACACTACTTAAACAACCTGAAACCTGTGTGCAGATCTATAAAAGATAATTCCACTCTTTCAAATATTCAAACACTGATTAACCCAGATTATCAGATTTATAGATCAAGCATGCGCCACATATAATAGATCAAAATCATGCAAAGATATTATCATTCAAGCCAAAAGATTATGACCCATCAATAGAACTTATCCTTCTTTGCGCTAAGGTTCCTCCTTTATTCAGATCTAGATCTGCACCATAACCCCAATCACAAATATTTCAAATCTAGCACTTATTAGATATTCAATTCATTCAGATTGATTGCCTTGCCAAATGATCTCCTTCCTCTTTTATAGTCTTAGGCATTTCACAATACCACGGTCCAAAACCATAATAACACAATACCATGAACCCAATACTTGGGGTCAACACTTTTGGATGCAATACCACGGACCAAAACCATAGGATCAAAGACTGTCGGACTAATACCATGATCCAACCATGAAAGTGTGTGAACTTTTCTCTTCATGAAAGGAACTTTTCTTTGCATGAAAGTGCGTGAACTTTTCTCTATATGAAAAAAAACTTTTCTCTGCATGAAAGTGCGTGAACATTTCTCTACATGAAAGAACCTTTTATCTTCATGAAAGTGCGTGAACTTTTCTTTACATGAAAGAACCTTTTATCTTCATGAAAGTGTGTGAACTTTTCTCTACATGAAAGAAACTTTTATCTTCATGAAAGTGCGTGAACTTTTCTCTACATGAAAGAAACTGTTATCTTCATGAAAGTGCGTGAACTTTGCTACACTATAATTTATCATCTGAGATGAGTGGGTTGCCATCAAGTACAACATATGTATCATAATGCCAACATTAAGGGCACCCAACACTTTTTTGGAAAGCCTAGAATATTCAACATCTATAAGTAAGTCTTTGTTAATAACATCATAAAGGGTGTAGGTAAAATTCCCATGTCCAACCATCTACACTGATGCTTCTTGCATTTTTTAAGGAGTGAAGGAATTCCTTTAGGTCATCCCTTGACACTCAACAACTAGATCATTATTCATTTCTTTATCAAAACATTTAGGGAAATTTCTTATACCTTCATCATGGCTCCAATGTTAGATGATATAGGAGCTTGAAAAAGGCTATGAGACCAATGTTAGATGATATAGGAGCTTGAAAAAGGCTATGAAAGTGCATGATATATGCCTTAGAAATATCCTTAAAATAATTTAACCTTGAGCCTTATACTAATTCCACCTCCCAACTTGTGTTCACACTTCTTCTAAAATTGGAATATTTGTGAAAAATATTGGTGACGTTCTCTACCTTAGTAATCCAAGTAGACTTACCTTTTTTAATCTCCACTTAGTTTCCTCATTATCCATAATTTATTTTTTCCTTTCTTACAAAATCCTCAAGGATTGTAACTCCTCATCCAAGAATATACCAAAAGAATTAGAATTAGATACCTTTCCACTTTAGACAATTCCTTTTCAGCCTAATTGTTTTTCTTTTTGGTCTAGAGTCTATATCAAGTTTTTTTTACCAATTTAAGATTGAACAAAATTGAACATAATAGATCCACCAAAGTTAGCGTCACATGTCTTCCAATTACTTGTAATTAGGTTAATGAAGGATCCATTTTCTAGCTAAACATTTTTAAATTCGACAAGATAAAGAAGCTTCTCTTCTATGTTTTTTAGCTATAGAAGAATGGGGGGTGATTTCAAGATCCTTTAAACAATACTTGGGACTTGTATGAATAGCGTCATCCAAAAAATTTCTAGCAATGATGAATTGGTCAAGCATATTTTAAATGTGACCTATTCACTTCCTAAAATTTCTCCATGTGGGGACAATCTTCACCATATCTACATCCGCTAAATTGAGCTCTTCAAATATGTTTATAAAATAATCTACTAAGGGGTTAACTAGATCATTTTCTCCCTAGGACCTTACATCACTTACGGTTGGGTCTAAATCCCCTCCCATGATCAGTTTATCACATAACTAACACTAATGGACCAAGATCCTTTCCCAATAATACATTTGTCCCAATGAATACCATATGTATTCATGAACCTATAGACTTGACCAAGAACCTTGAAATTTTCTTCCAAGATAATACCTATAGAAATGACTCAAGTGGAGATAGTGTTAATTATGTCATTACAACCTATCATGAGGCCCCTAGACTAGCCTTGAAAATAAATAGAACAAAAATTCCAACTTTTTAGGGAGGATATAACATCTGCAACCTTAGCAATTGGACATAGTTTCATGGAACATAATTATATCTAACTTGTAATTTGAGAAATTATTTTGAGGTATAAAATTTAGAGGCACACCAAACCTATAACCACCCCATCCCACATTTACCCACTTTTACAAGATGTCCAGGTAAACATAAGCAAAGAGTTATTATGACATGACCCAACATCCAAGTTCTAATTATGGAAGTGGGGACTACTAACCAAAAATGTACTAAAACCTCTCAAGGACACTAGATCACCTAGGTGTCAGATCATAACCCCTGGTGATCAGAACCTGAGTTGGAACTTATTTTTAACTGAGCTCACAACCCAGCGACATGCATAAGACATTGTGAGTGTAGCTAGAAGGCTCCCTCTGTGCGAATGCATCCAAAATTTACCAATTCCATGCATGCGACCATGAAATCAATGCCACATTTTCAAGGCTAGCTTATAGGTCACTACCCAAAACAACCCAAAACTTTCCATAATCAAGTTTAAAGTGATGACAAGTTTATATGACCTTGCTCAGAAGTTTCCAAACATATGAGAAAATTTCGTCAAACACATGGTAAAACATGGTAACTATAGGTCATGAATGCATATTTGTTCAATGTATCCTTAACTTCATCAAGAAATCATCAAGAAGGCTCAATGCCCTCTCAAACTAGTTGCAACAACATTAGTTAGCCCATGCATTCACTTAAAGATTCAATAACTTATCAATTCATGAACTAGATACATAACAAGAGCACACCATTTAACCATGCCTATAACCAACATATAACCATAATGAATCCATGACAAGTCAGTCATAAAATCAATGCAATAACCAATACATGTGTCCATTGATGACAGTAAGGAAATAACTCATATTAACATATGCAAATACCAACCAAGTCAAGGAGTTCCATGCACCACCCGACCATAGATTGGGTTGAACCAAATCTCTCTTTCAGCCAATCACTCCCATGCCATATTCCAAGCATGAATGTGGGATCTCTTGGGATAAATCAAAACAGATCTAACCAAGGATTCCAGAGGCTAAACCACCTCAACCCTTAACCACAATGATTTCACCTAACTAGTCCAGAAATTATTAACACCAAACAAGCTTGGATGCCTCCAACTTTTTTCACCATACCCAAAGGAATTTTCCTATATCCACCCATCCGTCAAGAGTTCTAGGAGAAAGCCCATCTCCACCCGTGACCCTTGGGAATTTCTCAAGACCACCTCATTAGGATCCAAAGTCTACTGGCCATCCAAAGCTTAAACCAAACAAGGACCCCACAACACCATGGCTATCTAGGAAATGGAAAGGAAAGACTAAAAACCACTATCAATCTAGTAAAATCTCATGCCAATGACAACAAAACAACAAAAAAACCAAATGCTTGTACCATGCATCCAAATATCTACAATGAAATCACACATGCAACCTATTATCTACAATTTCCTCTTGTTGTAGATGCTTTTCCAAATTTTTCCTTGTGCCCCTTGTTTTCTTTTGTGTTCTTTCTTGCACAAGTGCTTCCTCTCTATTCTCTTAGAGCTCCATTTGTGAAGGTGATCAAAGCTATCACTGACAAAAGTTGTGAATTGTTTCTCTGATGCCTTTTTATCGTTGATGTCTAGTCTCTTCCTTTCCTTTTTCCTTTTTTTTTTCATTTTCCTCTAATTTCTCTTTAATTTCCCTTGCATGCATATTTGTGTCCCTTCATCTCCCTTTTCTCCTATTTTCCTTTATTCTTTCAATTAATTTCCATTTATTGCCTCTTGCCTTTTCCAATTTCCATATCCATTAATAAACCACAAATGATGCCCACTATAGTGTTTTTCCCTTCATTCAACTTGGAATATGTGTCCCATGACCTTGGTTTAATTTTATTTATATAGAAAATTAATACGGGGTTGTTAAGAAACCCGCCTCACATCATAGATAGAACACTAATTTAGGCACCTTCTTGAGGGATATTCCCAATGTAAGTCCCTCATTTATAGTATTTTATTTCCCTCAAGAATTTCCGTCGGGACCTTAGCCAAATAAATATTTGATTTTCTATTGACTAGATTAGGTATAATAGGGATTAGAGTTAACATTGCCTATAATTTTCCATTTTCTTGCAACTAGTTAGGTTTAGAAGTTTAAAATATATAACTTGACTATTAAGAACCCTTAGGAATTGATTCCACTCTTTGTCTTATAGAAGGACTTACATTTGAGTCACCAGGATCCAAATCCTCCCCACCTTAGAATATCCAAATCTTATGAGGCTAGGAAGAGGTTTGCAAATATCCAACTTTGGGTTGCACAAGTAGAAGAAATGGATTGAGGATATGAAATATACTTCCATTGAAACAAACCACATCTCAAACAAAAAATTTGAAGAGATTGTAGGAACAAAGAAGGGATTGGCATACCTTTCTTTAGCAATATTTCTATTGGATCCTTGATGGAAACTTCCTTTTAAATTATAGTATCCAAAATCAAAGCCTTTGGGATTAAATTGACTAATGAAATGAAGGTTGGTAAAACCTTTCAGAATTATTATTAAGAGTTTTCTGGCTTTCTAAGCAGGTCCTTCCCTGATCTTTAAATTTTATTTTTTGAAAATCAAAGAAGCATAGAGTGACTTACAACCACACCAAAGGTTCCCTAACCCATGAAATACAATATGTATGAAAGGTATCATTTGGAAATCACGTTTTTTAGTGAATATGTGAGCTCCCCATTCAATATCAATTTCCATTAGAAGATATCTTCATAGGTCCATTTCCAATAAGACTTTTCCCATTCTTTCGTTAGAGTAGAGTTAAGGATCTCCGTCAAAGTCCATGAACCTCCCTAATAGATTAAAGAGAGCACAAGATATTGTTTACATTAAATCTCTATGGGAAAGAATGGAAGTCAAACCCATAAGTGATGGATGACTATAAAACCATGGCTTAGATCAAATCCAACACATTGAGCCTTAAAAATTAGTCTAGACAGTCCCCATAGCCATGATTTTGACATAACCAAGTAAACATCATTCTCATAACAAAGTTCAAATTAGAGCTTACTACGCAGTAGCACATGAAATGGAGGTAAATAACCAAATAATGGTTTCCAATTAGACTAAATCTATGGTTGCGGTGATTACAGGGAGGCACTAGAAACTAACTTATCCATAAATTTGTTTATTGAAGAAGTCATGGTAGAGATACCATATTCTCTAAACCAAAATCACCACTTAGCATAATTTTTAGCAATCTAGCCTTTGACAAATGGGTTTAGCTTTATGTCAAGATTTTCTATAGTTTTAACTAGTCAGAGAACAAGATCTGCATTAAACAAAGTCTTTCAGTAGAAATCACATGAGAGAATTTTTTGGCTGACGCGTTTCAAACCAGCAAGTGTGGTTCATCCTTAGGACCAGATGAACCACACTTGTTGGTTCGAAACGAGTCAGCCAAAAATTTTGCTGATGTGATTTCTACTAAGAGACTTTGTTTAAGATCTACATTATTTATCACGAGGAGAATTTTTTTAGATGCATAGGGCTAACATGGAAATAACTAAGAACTCACCTCCACATGCAAATATAACATTTTCACTAAGACAAAATAAAACTTTAAATGCTCCTACATGAAAACCTAAAGGTCATGTACCTTCCATCTCTCTAGAGGCTTAACCACCTGTGAGAATGCACCATCTAGAATGGGATTGGCCAAATTTTCTAGGTGATGGCCTTGTGACACATCAACATTTAGGGTATACCTCAATGAGTTCATCCAAAAACCTAAGACTTACCTTAGCCTCCATCTCCTACTATCCTCACTTCTTATTGAAACATAGTGTGAATCTTTAACCAACCTAGATCCATTTTAACTCCGGATCTACCAAGCTTGGAGAGGGATCTAGTCTCTTTTCACTCTAAAAGAGGTTTGCATCTCAAAAGATTTGATCTCTCTCAGTGCTTGGTAGATCTGGAGTTAAGATCGATATAGGGTGATTTTATTGTTAATTATAATTAATTAAATATAAATATAAGTATTATTTTATTTTATTTTATTTTTATGTAAAAATGTTTTATTGATAATTATCATTGTTTTTTATTTTATTTTATTTTGATCCAGTCAAAATATTTACAAGACATTATCAAGTAGTTACTTTTAGTTGAGTCCACATGTAAATGTTCATGTATCGTGATTTCAAGTTTATGTTTTAAATAGAAACTATGAGAGAAATCTTATGTATAATAATCGTGTAATATTTACACTACATCATCTTCCCTATACTTTTTGCATTTAGATTCAATTTAAAAAAATGTTATAAAATAAAATAAAAATAAAATATTTTGATTTTGAAATGAGTTATGGTTTTTGGGCAAGTTGCATTGATAAGCCATGGTATTATAACAAAGTCTATTTACAAGTTAATAATATTCATGATAAAATGAGGTGAATATCCATAGTTAAAAATCTTGTTATATTGTAAGGCTAAAATTTTAATTTAAAAGATCTATCTTACTTGATCTACTAATTACTTTTAACATTTTATTATTTTTTAATTGAGCCCACATGTAAATGTTTACAAACATTTACACCACTAAAATATCTCCCTCCATTTTTTATTTTAGATTTAATTTTAAAAATGTCATAAAATAAAATTAAAACTAAAATATTTATAAAATATTTGATTTCGAAATGAGTTATGGTTTTTGGACAAGTGGTATAATAAGCCATGGTACTCATCCATGGTATTTTAACAAAACTATTTACTAGTTAATATATGGGTGAATATCCATGTTTAAGAATCTTATTATCTTGTAAGTATTAAGCTTTAATTTAAAAAATGTTATAAAATTAAATTAAAACAACGCATTTATACAATTCTGTGATCCATAATGAATTAAGAAAAGTCTTTATTTAAATTATGATATTAATTTATTAATAAATTAAAAACAAATATTATTAAGTAACGACTATGGTCTCTACACAGCTCATAATTTAAGCCTTTGACATGGTCTACCTCTTCATTGGTCCACACTTGTGGATTCGAAACACGTCCGCCAAAAATTTCTCTTATGTGATTTTCTAGCGAAAGACTTTTCTTAATATTTATAAAATATTTCGAGAGTTGTGGTTTTTGGGCATGTAGTATTGGTAATCCATTGTATTGACCCATGGTATTGTAACAAACCTTATTTAGAAGTTAAAAATATCCAGGGTAAAATGAGGTTGGATATTCATGCTTAAGAATCTTATTATATTATAAAGTATTAAATTTCTATGTGCTTATTAATTGAATTAAATATGGTTACACAACCATTGTTTTAATTTATATGGTAAGATATATCTTAATTTTTAACTACTATTTATATGTTATACATCTTAATGTGGTATCTATATTATGATTTTACAATATCAAAAAATTGAATTTAGAAATCATTTATATCTAACATTTAACACCTACACATTTCCCACATAATGGGTTGCATAGAGTGCCTATAGGCACAACCAACCTAGATCCATTTTAACTCCGGATCTAACAAATGTAGAGAGGATTTGATATCTAACTTCTAACATCTAACATTTAACACCTATACGTTTCCCATATAGTGAGTTGTAGAGGGCCTCTGGGCACAAGCAACCTCGATCCATTTAACTCTGGATCTACCAAATGTAGAGAGGATTTGATCCCTCTAGGTGCTTGGTAGATCTGAAGTTAAGATGAATCTAGACTGGTTTTATTATTAATTATAAATATAATTATTATTTTATTTTATTTTATTTTTAATTTTAGTTTTATGTAATTTGACTAAGTCAAAATGTTTTATTGAAAATTGTCATTATTAATTTCCTATTTTATTTATTTTTTAATTTAATTTACTTTAATTTTGACCTAATCAAAACGTTTACAAGACATTTCACCAACTCTACATATTGGGTTAGAAAGCCTGTATCCAAGCAACTACTTTTAACCTTTTATTATTTTTTAATTGAGTCCACATGTAAATGTTTATGTATCGTGATCACAAGTTTATGTTTTAAATGGAATCTATTAGACAAATCTTATGTATGATGATTGTGTAACATTTACACCACTACAACATCTCCTGTACCATTTTGTGTTTAGATTTAATTTTAAAAATGTTAAAAAAAAAATGTATAAAATATTTGATTTTAAAATGAGTTATGGTTTTTGGGCAAATGGTCTTGATAAGCCATGGTACTAGCCCATGGTATTATAATAAAACCTATTTACAAGATAATAATATTCATGGTAAAATGTCGTGAATATCCATGGTTAAGAATCTTGTTTTATTGGAAATATTAAGTTTCAATTAAAAATATTCATCTTAACTCCGGATCTACTAAGAGCATAGAGGGATCAAATATTTTTCACTCTAAAAGGGGTTTGCATCTCAAAATATTTGAGCCTCTTGGGGCTTGGTAGATCCAAAGTTAAGAAGGATCTATGTTGGTTTTATTATTAATTATAATTATAATATATTATTAATTTTTTATTTTTATTGTAATTTTATGTTTACAGGTCAATATAATATCTCTACATACTGGGTAGAGAATGCTTCTCTAGGAAATTACTTTTAACCTTTTATTATTTTTGGAGCCCACATGTAAAAATTTATAAACATTTACACTACTAGAACATCTCCCCCGCACTTTTTTGCTTTTAGATTTAATTTAAACCAACCTAGATCCATCTTAACCCCACATCTACGAAGGATTGAGAGGGATTAAACTCTTGAGATGCAAATATCTTAGGATGCTAGGAGATTTGATCTCTAGATCGAGTTAACATGGATCTATGTTGGTTTAATTCTCCCATTTAAATAGGCTATGTTCCACATGAATACCATGGGCAATACCCGAAGTTCAAAAACTACCAGTAACTTGACCATGTCAAATTTACCTTAACTACCAAACAAAAATTAGTTAAAAATAATAATAACATAGAATTTTTATTTGAACATAGGGTTATTTTTATTTTATTTCAAGTTTATCTTAACTACCCAACAAAAGATGATAAAAAAATAACAACGTAGAATTTTTATTTTAACATAGAGTTATTTTTATTTTTATCTCAAGTTTATCTTAACTACCCAAAAAAAATTGATAAAAAAATAATAACTTAGAATTTTGATTTTGAAATGAGTTATGTTTTTAGGGCAAGTGGTATTATAAGCCATGGTACTGGCCCATGGTATTGTAACAAAGCCTATTTACAGGTTAATAATATCCATGGTAAAATAGGGGTGAATATCCATGGTTAAGTATCTTATTATATTGTAAGTTTTAAGTTAAAGTGGCCACTAGGCTTTGGATTTGACAATGAAGGGTGCATTGTTAAGGCACTTCATGTGATAGGTCACCAGTTCAAATCCCTTGTGGGTGTTGGCATACAAACATACAAAAAATAAATATTAAGTTTTAATTTAAAAATGCTATAAAATTAAATTAAAAAATAAAATAAAATCTTGTTATATTGTAAGTATTAAATTTATATGTGTTTATTAATAAAAATAAAATATGGTTACAAAACCATTATTTTAATTTATATGGTAAAATATATCTTAATTTATAACTACTATTTATATTGTTGATTTAAGCTTCTATAATCCATATCAAGTTTTTTTAGAATATTCTTTGGCGTAAATTACATTCGAATGCATTTGTCGAGGCCTTTCGAACCAGCTAGTGTGATCACAAGTTGAAGATTCAAATCCAGGTTGCATGTTAAATAGACATAGCAGAACATCCAATGACTATATTTGCACATCCCACGACTATATTTGACTAGTTCAATAAAGCCGTTTCCTAGCCGTTGGATGCGTTGCCTGGTCAAATATAGCAGTTGGATGTGCAAATATAGTTGTTACGTAGTAATTTGTCACTGTCTCCCTGTTAGTCTCCCTACTGTCCCATGAAATCAAATGCACCATGCCCATGCTCTCTAAACTGGCCAAATGACCCACTTTGCCAAAGTTTATTGCATCAGCGCGCCTGTTATTAAAATAACCGCGCTGACAGGCGGCTGATAGTGTAACTGATGCGCTGCCAGCGCGGAAGCACACGGGTTTCCCGCGCTGGTTGAATTTTATGCGCCAGCGCATCCTATGAAAATATTAAGCCACGCTGACACAACCTGCTATGTTACTGTGATGCGCTGTCAGCGCGCCAGTTCAGGTTACACCCGCGCTGATCCATTTTGGGCGAATTTGTTCCAACAGCCAGCCTTCCAGATGGTTCTAGACTTGGTTGTTGGCCTTGTGAGTATCGCCCTCCCTTCTATGGCATGTCTGTTCGTCATTTGGAACCACCTCCCTTGAAGATAAGCTTGTCCTCCCACCATTCAAGGAGACTCCTTCTCCTATTTAAATCTCTACCATTACCATGAGCAGCTAGTTGGAATAGTTTGGATAGTGTGGAATTCATAGTGCTTTGATTGCTTCTGTTAGTAGGTAGTTGGTGTGACAAGTGTGGTTTTGTTAGAGGAAGCTCAAGGAAGGTTGTGAGTATTGCTTGTGTGAGAGAGAGCTTTTGTGTTGGGAGAATCTACCTCCAAAGGTGAATGCTTAAGAGACTTGCTGGCTGGACCCTCAAGAGAAGGACTCAGCGTCAGAACATTGGTTGTACCTTTCTCTGTTATTGATTTAAATAATAGATGACTACTGTTATGGCCCCATTCTCATTTGTATTTGCAATGGTTAATGTGAATTACATCCTTTCTGACTGATGTATAATTGCTTTTACTAGATTTCATGCTTGTGTTTGTCTGTCTCTTCGTGTGTGCAGGTATCTATTCGCGGAGATCGCGGAAGATCGTGACCGGCCAGAGCGAGGGAGCGAGAGCGACATCTCTTCATCGAACAATAGCGTTGGAATCCAAGTAGGTGTTCTTTGCCTCTTGTTTAATTGCAATTAGGAACTTGCACAGTAGCATTGATCGATTGTTGCTAGACCCATTCTGGGCTAGTAGGGATCGCCTCTATCCGTAGAGGGGATTTACCTCTCCAACAATTTGGTGACTCCGCTGGGGAGCTGGCCTTTTTGTCTCTTTTGTCCATCTTTGTGTTTGAATTTGATTGTTCTCTCTTTTTGAAATTGGGGATTAGTTCTCTGCTTTTAGCCCTCCTGGTTCAATCTGGGAAGTGTCTTAATTGTTTAAAGAGTTCTGGCCTTGGTTTGGGAGTTTTTGGCTTGATTTTGCCTCTTTTTTAACCTCAGCGCGGTTTATATCAAAACAGTTGCGCTGACAGCGCATAGCTGTTTCTTTAAACCTGTTGTCATCGCGCTTGTACGTAAAACAGTCGCGACGGTTCTGAAATCGAACCAGCGCGCTTAATCCGTGTCCTTCCGCGCTGACAGCGCCAAGTTGCTACGCGTGACCTCTTGTCAGCGCACAGTTGCTGAGCGCTACCCGCGCTGATCCTGTAAAATTGAATTTGTTTCAATTTTGCCTCCTGAGCCTGTTGGTTTACCTATCTCCAGTTTTTTTTCCTTGGTTTATGACTTGATATTTGTTGTTTGAACTGTTACACACTTGCTTGCGAAGTCTTGTTCGACGGATTTCATTTTTGTGTCCCGTGACCTAGTGCCATCATCCCGTTTTCACTGGATTGACCGTGTTTTGCTCACTTGCTCACTTGTTCACAAAGTTCGTTGCTGCTTGCCTTTGCTATTGCGGAAACCTTCCTCTTTTTGCTTTCTTTGCTTGTTTGTTTGAGGTGATTGTTGTTGAACCGATCCTCGGATTGTTTCACTACCCAGGCACAGATCACAGTTGCTAGGGTTCAATCGGCTCTTTTCGCGCTTGTTGTGCTTGTCATTGAGTGATTTTAATTCTTTTTGCTCAGTGTTGTTGTCTCTCAAAATTCATTTTAAAGTGCATTAGTGCCATTGAAAGAGAAAATCAAACTAGCATCTTTTGCATCCGATAGTTAATGAAAAGAAGAGCATTTCATTGATTTGTGTTCTCAAAAGAAAAAGTTTCATTTCTTTGCCATTAGCTGCATTAGATTGTTTGATTGATTGAGTTCATTTTGTTTGATCGAAAACTCTTAACCCTCTCATAGTTAGAATTCATCGAACGAAATGATATTCTTTGGCATGTAGTTTGCATTTAGGTAATTGTGAGAGATCACACGGTAAGGCCTGAAACCGAAACTTAATTCAAGATCAACCATAAAATAAACTGAATAAACCTAAAAACGCATTGGAACTTAACGCAAACATCTAGAGGTCTAGGTTAGAGACGTGTTCCGGCGTCTTTAAACATAGTCACTATTGTTTCACATTACGGTTGGGTGATTCCTCCTTCTGTGACTCGATAGTGGTCTAACACGGATTGTGCTCCCATGTACCGTCGCGTATATAGGGAGACCCCACTAGGCTTTTATCCTTGATCCATAAGAAGTCGAGTCTGTCGCCCTGCGAACCGTAATGCACCGAACGCAGCATTCGGGAAGATTGACTGCAGTATGGAAAGTCCTTGGTTCTCATACGATTGCCAAGGTGTATAAGCAGTTTTACGGATTGCTTGGTAAACCCTTTGCCTAGAATCCCCAGAGCAGTCACTTTTGATCCTTTTCGGACTCCCTAAATGAAAAGGTGCCAGTGAGCGTCTTGTCACTTCGTGCTCATTAAACATTCGAAGGAGACTAGAGTCATCTTTTCGTCCTTTTCTCGACTCTTGAAACATGAAAAGGTCAAGTTTAGTTCCTATGTCTTAAAATTTATTCGGCCACGTCAACATCACCTGGTTAAATCTTGTGTTAGCTTGAATAGGTTTCTTTTTGTTTGCCATGGCAACTTTTCCGGGGTTCACCAACACAAGTTCCCCTCCTGACGGGAATCCTGGTCATCTCCCTCCTCTCGGGAATGTTGGTGCTCCTTATATGGCAACGTTATCCCTTCCGGGGTTAACTGTCGGGTTGCCTGTTTGGTTGTTTTCAACCTCTTTGGTCCCTGCCGTATCGGCTGCTAATCCATCAGTCCCTCCACCTGAACAACATCATGTTGATCCTAAGGTGGATCTCTCCCCTTCAACGCCTACTTCTATGTCTTCCTCTTGTACTTCGCCTGGTGAAAGTCTCGATTCGAATAACCAGGTGGCTAAGAAGAAGAAGAAGAAGACCAAGAAGAAGAAGTCTCCTAAGGGAGAGGCTACAAGTATAACTCTTGCTCCTTCGAGTCCCCCTGAAGTCGGGCCACCTTCTGCTCCTCCGCGGAAGGTTAAGTTTCCTTGTCGATTATGCAAGGAGGACCATCTTCTTCGCGATTGTCCTGGAATTCCCAGGGTACTAGAAGTATGGTCTCGTGATCCGGCCCGCCCCTCATCGTCCACTGAGGCTCACGGCGATGTTCCCCTATCGACTCACAAAGGTAAAGGAAAAGGGAAGATTCAGATCCCCTGTAGACTTTGTGAAGGCAATCATCCTCTTCACCTTTGTCCACTAATGGATAAAGCCTCTGTTGTCTTGGAAAGTCTTACAGCTCCTTCACCCCAACTCCCCGTTGGATATCAACGTCTTTCTGCAGCTGCAGATCATCCGCCTCCCGACAATGAGATTGGTTCACATTCTTCTCTTGTCCAGGCCCCTCTTCCCGAACCCGGCTGTGTCCAGCCTGTTCCAGACCAACCATTGGTCGAAAAGAGTGTCGACTCGAGTCCGCCGCTCGCTCACTCTGTTTCGGAAGAGAATCATGCCCACGTTCTTCTCGTCTCTTCAGATTCTCCGGAGTCCCGCAATGACTCTCCTAACCCAGCTGCTCCCGAAGGTTCTCCTTTGGTTCCTTTAGCACATGGGGGTAATCATACGATTCCCCCACCAAGTGGTCTGGTCGCTTCCTTTGATTGGAATCGCCTGATCGCTGGCCGCCTTCCATCCCATGTGCCTTTCCAGATTACAGTACTTGCCTGTGATAAGGCAGTACCTGGCACTATTCTGGATGAAGGGGCATCTGTCAGTCTTATGCCGTACACTACTTGGCAAGCTTTAGGTTCCCCGCAGCTTGGGCCAGTCACTCAGAATCTGTTAGCGTTCGACGGAGGAGCCTGTCCATCTCTAGGAGTTCTCCCGAAGTTCCCTATTACTTTGGGAGGGAAAACCGTCTATATAGACGTCTTGGTTACCCAAGGTGTTTTAGACTTTAGTCTTCTCCTTGGTCGCAACTATGTTTACGCCATGGGGGCACTTGTTTCTTCGCTTTTCCGTGTGGTTTGCTTTCCACACGATGGAAGAATTGTGACTATCGATCAATTGTCGTTCGTTAGTCCCCCAATGCCTCCTGCGCAGTTGTCGCCCCCTCCTAGTTTTTATCCACCAGTTATATCTGCCCCACCGTAGGTCAACTACGTGGCCACCTACCCTGTGCCTATATCCAGTGATGACACCGTCGTGCATAGTGTCCTGGAGGCATTAGGTCCTGACTTCCAAGATGTGGTCCTTCCACCAGGAATAACACTCTTGGAAGCACCGACTTCCTATTCATTATGAGGCAGTCTGGGCGGAGCATAGTTCACTTTCCTATGTCAAGCTCCCTAAAAAATGAAACTGGGTCTGGTCGGAGCATAGTTCACTTTCCTATGTCAAGCTCCCTAAAAAATGAAATTGGGTTTGGTTGGAGCACAGTTCCTTGTCTTGTGTCAAGCTCGTTAAAAAATGAAACAAGGGTTATGAGGATAGTTCTTTTACTGTGTCAACCTCATTAAAAAATGAAACACCTCCCTTTCCAAATTGAGTCTTTTGATTAAGATCTCGTAAAATACAAGTCGAGTCTTTCATCGATCTCGAGAGTGAACCTTCATTCCATCCACTTTGTTGAATGCAATGAAGCTTGGGGGGCATGTACCTCGATTTGTGTTATTTTGCTGGGGGCATGCGAACTTATAACAAGCATAGTTTTTCATTTCAAGCTTGTGTAAACATGAAACCGAATCCAAGCAAAGTTCTCCACGGTTCAAGCTTGTGGTAAAAATGAACCCATACCCGATTTACATCTCGTGATTGCCATTTTTATCCGCTGAATTCTACTAGATGAGCCTTGGTTTTTTTCATTCCATCGCCACCATCTCTTTGGCCGATCATATGCTCTCACTTGGTTGTTTATCCTTTCCTGAGGAACCGCAGCGATGAGTGGTTTTATTAGCCAGCCTCTTGACCATTACATGTTTTGAGCAGTTCCACCATTGCCGGAACCAGTTGCTACCTTTTATACCACTCGTTCCTCTAGGACGAGTCACCTTTAAGCTCTTTTCTGACTCGTAAAATGTGAAAATATTGCCGAGTATTTTTCCCTTTTTGACTCGTTAAAGAGAATAAAAATGGAGGTCTGCTTTCAGCTCTTTTCCGACCGTTTAAAGACGAAAAGATAGCCGAGTCTCCCTCTCAACTCGTTAAAAAGAACGAGAGGCGGTCGCCTTTAAAGCTCTTTTTTCGACCGTTTAAACTAAAAAGATTGTCGGGTTTTTGTCGTTTCGAACTCGTTATTGGCTCTAAAACGACGTGCTTCTGACCGCTTTTTTTACTTTTTCGGGTCGAAGTCACTACTTACGAAAAGTACTCCTCGATCATACTGGTCGGGCGGTTCTTTCGAGCATTGTTTTATACTTTTTCGGGCTCGAGAGACACAACTTTACGAAAAAGGACCCCCCTGGAGTCTCCTTTTTTGCTATCTTTTCAGACTCTCTAAATAGGAAAAGACACCAAGCTCCTCCTTTGTCAGGCTCGTTAAAACTTAATGACTTCGGACATTGTCAACATGACGCCCCTCCAAGCATATGCTATCCCCATCAAGCTTGTCGTCCAAAAATAACCGGGGTACCTGCCAGAAATGGTGGGGAAAATGAAACTGTAATAATGGTCGTGTCGGCAGTATGTCGCTCTTGAACATGGAACTCGTCTGCATTTGTGTCTGGGTGGGGATTTCTCATCTTGTTTTACACTAGCCTCCGTGGGTTTGGGCTATCCTATTTGACCTCTCATCTGCTCATTGCCATTGTCACCATGACCTCTGCTCCTTTGATGTCAGATACTTCCAAATCCGCTGTTGTGCCGCCGATATGTTCAAGAGAAGTTGACCTCTGCAAGATTACCACCTCCCTCTGATGTCTCGCACAAAATCTTTTATCCTTCTCTGTCTCATGTCGATGATGTGGGAAACATCATGGCCCACCTTCGATCAAGGTTACTTCCTGTCGACTTCAGCTCATTATCCAGGAAAGTGACCTAGGGACTCCCTTCAGGTGCCTTAGAGCCTGCATGCCTCACTGGCAGGTTCTTCGTGTTCGACGTGAGGTTTTCATCATTGGCCTCCAATCGAATGATTCTGCGGGTGTTCGACACCAGCTCATTGATTCACACGCCGCGGATTGTACCTCTACGTACCTTGAGGACCATTGTCATTATTGGTGGTACCTCTCGCGTCTGTTAACAGTTTCCATCATTGACTGGTAATCAGACGATGTTCATGCATGTTCGACTTCAGCTCATGTATTCACATGCTTGAACTTGTACTTTGTTCGGATTGGGATGGAGCGCCAGACCTTGGTTTTTGTCTGTTAGGAACCAGGCTGCGATTTTGTGGATTGTTATTACATGACTCATTGATGGATGGCTGCACCCATACCTGAGTCTTTGGGATGGCTGCGACCATACCCTCTCATATTTATGGTCTCTTCAGCTAGGTGGCTGCATCCATACCACATACCTTCTTCGTATGTCTTTTGGATGGCTGCGCCCATGCCTAGACTACATGTGATCAAGATATCAGTTGTACATTGATGCAGGTCCTTCCTGGTGGTGTTCCAGTTCAGCAGTTTTGTAAAGCATTTCACCCCTCCCACTCTCTCAGGCTTCATGCTTTAGGGGGCATCTGTTACGCAGTAATTTGTCACTGTCTCCCTGTCAGTCTCCCTACTGTCCCATGAAATCAAATGCACCATGCTCATGCTCTCTAAACTGGCCAAATGACCCACTTTGCCAAAGTTTATTGCATCAGCGCGTCTGTTATTAAAATAACCGCGCTGACAGGCGGCTGATAGTGTAACTGATGCGCTGCCAGCGCGGAAGCACACGGGTTTCCCGCGCTGGTCGAATTTTATGCGCCAGCGCATCCTATGAAAATATTAAGCCGCGCTGACACAGCCTGCTCTGTTACTGTGATGCGCTGTCAGCGCGCCAGTTCAGGTTATACCCGCGCTGATCCAGTTTGGGCGAATTTGTTCCAACAGCCAGCCTTCCAGATGGCTCTAGACTTGGTTGTTGGCCTTGTGAATATCGCCCTCCCTTCTATGGCATGTCTGTTCGTCATTTGGAACCACCTCCCTTGAAGATAAGCTTGTCCTCCCACCATTCAAGGAGACTCCTTCTCCTATTTAAATCTCTACCATTACCATGAGCAGCTAGTTGGAATAGTTTGGATAGTGTGGAATTCATAGTGCTTTGATTGCTGTTGTTAGTAGGTAGTTGGTGTGACAAGTGTGGTTTTGTTAGAGGAAGCTCAAGGAAGGTTGTGAGTATTGCTTGTGTGAGAGAGAGATTTTGTGTTGGGATAATCTACCTCCAAAGGTGAATGCTTAAGAGACTTGCTGGCTGGACCCTCAAGAGAAGGACTCAGCGTCAGAACATTGGTTGTACCTTTCTCTGTTATTGATTTAAATATTAGATGACTACTGTTATGGCCCCATTCTCATTTGTCGTTGCAATGGTTAATGTGAATTACATCCTTTCTGACTGATGTATAATTGCTTTTACTAGATTTCACGCTTGTGTTTGTCTGTCTCTTCGTGTGTGCAGGTATCTATTCGCGGAGATCGCGGAAGATCGTGATCGGCTAGAGCGAGGGAGCGAGAGCGGCATCTCTTCATCGAACAATAGCGTTGGAATCCAAGTAGGTGTTCTTTGCCTCTTGTTTAATTGCAATTAGGAACTTGCACAGTAGCATTGATCGATTGTTGCTAGACCCATTCTGGGCTAGTAGGGATCGCCTCTATCCGTAGAGGGGATTTACCTCTCCAACAATAGTCATTGGATGTTCTACTCTGTCTATTTCACATGCAGCTTGGATCTTAATCTTTATTTTATAGTTCATAGTTTTATATACATACATAATTTATATATATATTTTATATATAAGTATATTATATATTAAATTGTAGGCACAATCTCTTAATGTCCCACACTAAATGTGGTAATCATGAAACTACGTAGGGCATTTAAAACATATAACATCAATTTGGTGTTGTTCATGAATTATAAGGTAGCATTTGTCCTTAAAGGTGCAAATATACATTGAAGGAATATATGATTTGGGAAGAACATCTTGAAAAACTAAATTATTTTCAAACTTTAGACCAGCAAATTATTTTCAATGTAATTCAATTCTATAATCCAACCACATTTTTATTTTATATAAATTTTCTAATTACAATTTATATATAACTAATATTACCTTTCCAATTGGGAGGTCATGGGTCAAATCTCCTAGATGCCCTTGGGGTTAGGCCTGACCAGATAAGATAGTGGAGGGTAGATCCCTTCGGGTGGATCTGCTTAGATTATAAGATGGTGGAGGGTGGATTTGCTTAGATTATAAGACGGTGGAGGGTAAATCCCTTTGGGTGCTTAGATTATAAGACAGTGGAGGGTAGATCCCTTCGGGTGGATTTGCCTAGACTATTACCAGTGGATGTAGCGGCCACTTAGTGAACCACAGTTGAAAAAAAATATATAATATATAATATATATAAATTTAAAAATTTAAAATAAAATAAAATAATAACAATAATTTGAGAAAGATAATGCCAATCAACCACCATGAAAATGCCATAGTGAATATGAAAATTGTCCTTTGCCCTCACCGACTCCCTATTTCTTCAGAACACCCATAACCAACTCCCTATCTCTTCAGAACAACCATAACCCAAACACTATCCGCATGTGATATACTCATTTTAACCAATACCGTCAATTCTGGCATGTGGTATATTGAATTTATTGAAAATGCCATAGTGAATATGGAAATTGTCCTTTGCCCTCACCAACTCCTTATCTCTTCACAACACCCATAACCAACACTGTTGGCATTAATTAAACTAATATCGTCAATTCTGCTTGTG